>OZ020604.1:187626076-190026076 GCA_963971545.1 Philophylla caesio | reverse complement strand
GCTGTTGTTGTCCTGGTTTTTCATTATTGTTCTGAAAAACAAGATAAAA
Organism: Philophylla caesio; assembly: GCA_963971545.1. Classification (NCBI taxonomy): domain Eukaryota; kingdom Metazoa; phylum Arthropoda; class Insecta; order Diptera; family Tephritidae; genus Philophylla; species Philophylla caesio. The sequence continues at coordinate 190,026,027 of OZ020604.1, read as the reverse complement.
GAAATGATTAACGATCCCAAATGCCTGATATGTTCTAGAGTTCCAACATGAAAATTCGACGAATTTAGGTTACCACTAACTATTTAATATTAATAATTTGGCGCTTACGCTACATATAGCTCCGTGTTTGGCCGAGCTTCTCCTACCATTTGCGGTGTGCGTCTTTATATTCTACTACAAACGGAGTGACCTACAGACTCCGAACGGCAGATGTATTTTATGATAAGCTTTTTCATGACAGATATACCCTCGGATCTTTGCCATTGCCTGCCGATGTGTGACCGCTATTAGAAAAGGCTCTCTAAAATTGCTCTGCGCCCCGATGTTTTAGGTTGAAAAATAGTAGGATGATTAGGTCCTTAGAATCTGTTTCCTACGAAAATAAGTTAGCAAAAGAAGCACAAAGAGGTACTAGAAGTATACTGAAAAAGATAGATAGCCAAAAAAATATTTATTTCTAATGTTTTATTTTAAAATTTAAATAAAGAAAATTTTCAATTAGTTTCTATAAATTAAAATTTTGTACTTTGATTGAGAATTTTATTTGAGTTGAGTTGTTAACTTAAAATATATAATTATATATTTGTAGGGATATTTAATGTGAAGATACATCTTGAAAAGTATGTATTTTACTTCAATTACCCGTGTGAGAATAACTAAAAATTTTAAAACATACGAAAAAGTGAATATACTTACGAAAAGAGGAGTTAAATATCATAAAAATGCGTTCTTATGTTTACTTTTTAAGATAAGAATAAAATATGTATAAATTTAAATGCATATATCTAGTATATCAAAAAGAATGTCAGCAGAATTTAAATATATACAGTTTCTAAAATATTTGCAAAAGTCTGAGAAATTTTCACCTACATTTTTATACTACATTGATTCGAATTTTTTAAGTAATTTTTTTTTTATAATCCACATCTTTGTAACTTCAAAATCCTGATTTCAAAGAGAAAAACCAAAAGCGCAGTTTTACCTACAAATAGCATTTGGCGCCTGGTTTCGCTAATATATCGATAATTTCGATGTGTTTTCACACAAAAAGGCCTTAAATATATACATATCTATAAAATTTAATAGATACATACTCGTACATAGATGAGAAAATATAATTGCTTGAATTTTGGTCTGAATCATTGTTTCAAAATCAAACAAAATGCTTTTAAAGCATACTTTTACCGTTTACTGAAATCATTAGACTAACATATTGACAAGTTTTGACTATAGATTTCTCACTTATTTAATTTCTAATTCTTTTCCATTATATACATACTTAATTTTTTTGTAAAAACAATATAAGTCGAAGTTTCAAACTTTAGACAAAATTTAAAATAATTTAACAAATTTTCATTAAACTTCGTCCTTTGAATTTTGTGTTTTAAAAATGTATTTTTAAGCCTATTATTGATAAAAACTTTAATAATTTTTTAATTGTTAATATTTCTACCTCAATTTGACATCGTCCACAGGGGTTCTTGCTTGTGCTGATCGATATTAAAAATTATTAAATATATTTATTGCAATTTTATACAACACTGTGTCTTGTGCATCTTAAAATAAATTAAAATAATACGTAATTTAAAATTTAAAAATTATAAAAAACATTTTTTTTTAATGACGCTCGTCAACAACTTCTTTCATATGTCGTATGTAGGCTCGTCAGTAAAAAAAAGCAAGGCAACATAAAATCTGCGTATTTGAAATCTGGGAAGACAAGTTCGTGAGGATTTTGAATCAGAAGCACTCTAGGAAATATACATTGTTATTAGTATGAAAGCATTTGTGCCTATAAACATTTATTCATTTCACATTTTCTTCTTTTAAAAATTTTACAGTTACGGCACTATTTCTCACGAGTCCGCATAATAGTTTTCCACTAGAATGTCACTATGATAAACAACATATAATTCTCACCGCCATCTATTTTCTTTCTTCACCGTTAAATTCATTCTTACGAATAAGACCTTCATTTGCATTTAATTGCTTAATAAAACAATACCGCCAGAATGCTGCATTGTTGCATATTTCACTGCGCAATTCAGATATTTCACAATGTCAGAATCATAATGCAAACGCAAATCCCTTGATGTGCAATATACTTAGTTATAACTTGCGTCTGCATATAATGTTTGTTTGTAAGTGAGTTTCGTATGAATGTATACGAGTATTACCGCTTAGCGGTGGTTTGTAGCCAAAGTCGACGTCGTAGAGGAGATGCGAATAAGATGCTGCATTGAAAATGGTTGCAGTGGCTGTTGTAGAAAATTATATGCTACCATAGTTTATAGACTGAAGTAAATGGGGTATTAAGCGTATTTTTTTATTTCCATAGTCATGACGAAGAGATGACAGAGCAAGCGGAAGTCCTAAGAGCGCTTGCAAACCTAAGAAGCTTGACTGTAGAGTGTATGCATGTATGTGAAAGGAAGTGGCCACGTCTTGTTGCTGACACGGCATACCATATTGCAATTTATGCCACAACAAAAAAACGATTTAAGGAAAATGTAGCACTGGCGTGGTAATAGCAAAAGCCGCCACGGCAACCAAAGCAAAACTTAGCAAAATTGCAAATGTTATAGAAAGCGGCAGTAACTGCCAGAACAGCAACTGCAACGAAGTGGCAACTGTTGCAGTCACATAAATTCTTGATAAAAGAAAATTATAAATCCTCTTATCTGTAGAGCGCAGCGCAACGTAGCGAATAAGTAAAGTTCAAATGTGTATAATTGGTCATACATATATACATATAAGTACAAAAATATCATTTGCTCTGGGAACTTTGTGGTAGTGGAAGTGTAAGTGTGAGTTTAGGGTCGATAACTGTGTCGACAGTCAAGCGCTGGGAGTGAGCCGCAACTAAGTGCAATATGTAAAGTATGTATATCGCAGTACAAGGAAAATTCGTTCAAGTATTAGATAGAGATGAATGTATATATAAAAATGTATGTATGAGTTTATAAGACTTCAGTATTTCAAAAAATAATATACAAATACAATTTAATTTTCCGCGCCATTTTTTTTTAAATAAAATACTCGCATTGCTGCTTAAAAAACAACTTGCTACATACAAACGAAGCCACGACAAAATGCTGTGTGGTAAAGTCTTTTATACACACATACATACATGCATACAATTGCATGGCGAAGTGACTTATGTAGGTGAATAAAACTCGAAGAAAAATGAAAAGCATAGAAAAGCGCAAAAAAGCAAAAAGAGAATAAATGAAAACTTTCTTAATCCCATTAAGAAAGCTGTGAGTCACTTAGGAGACTGTGAAGAGCGTTAGGGGAGCGCTGGCTAGAAATAAATATATTCAGGAATAAATTAAAAAACCGCAGCATTCTATACGTAGCTGTAGCCTAAGATATCAAGCGCTGTGTGGAGAGAAGGGAATATGAAAGATTTTGTATATGCTGTGCGTCTCCGATTATACATAAATATATATGTACATATGTATATATGTATCAGTATGTTAAGGTGCCACAGCGCTTATACGAAAGTTTTCTGGCGCAACTCAAAGCAACTTATTAATTCAAAGTTTATATTGAAACTTTTTTCTTCTGATAAAAGATTTTGGTCAACAAATTAAAAAAAAATGAACTTGTGTTTTTTATCTGCGAATATTAGGTTTAAACTGAACAGATATTTTCAGCAAAGTTTTTAATACACATTTCATAAAATTTCAAATTACTCAGAAATGGCTTAAATAATGCACACCGAAATATTTTTCACAATAATGTTCCTCTTTTTGTTTGAATTGCTTATGAAGAAAATTTATGCTACATATTTTTGCTTCATTAATAGGCTTTACAAAACAGATAAAATTTTAAGAAAAAGCATTTTGAATTCATTTTGAAGGTGAAAAATAGAAGAAGTCCCTCTATTTTACGGTGTAATTCATGTTCTTTTTAAAAAGTAAAGAAATATGTCATTTACAGTTTATGTAATCATTTAAATGTTATGTAAACTTTTATAAAATAAAATTAAAAAAAAATTAAAAAAATTTGATCATGATAACGCCAGCTGTAAAGGGCTTGCCATAAAATTTCCTCATCGGCGGGGGCGATTCAGGTCGCAAATCTGTGTAGAAAGAAAAAAATGCAGCAAACAATTTAATAATAAGAATGCAAAAAAAAATGTATTGATCGCGTGGCCGGTTTTTAAATTATAAATGTATTGATCATACTGGCTAAATTTTCTCGAATAAAATTTGAAATTAAAAATTTTAATAACAGCTTACTTTTGTAACAAATTATTAAAAACGCAACATTTAATTTATTTTCAATTATCGAGCAGATTACCTACCAAAATTATTTTATTTTTAGTTTTTTTATTAAATGTGTTCAGCCTTAATGTGTTTGTACACGCATGCCGCAGCAAGGTTGTCGCCGCCAGTCATGCAGTCACCGTGCAGCGGCCTCTCAAGGAAAAAATAATAATAAGCAAAAAAAGCCAAAAAAAAAAAAACAACTCGACGTTCTGCGGCAAAGCCAAATTAGAATTAAGGCACTGCAAGTGCCAGCTGCACTTAATTGCAAAGAAAAATACATTAAAATATACCCCCACTTCAGCCACTACTCACCTATTCCGGCGCTTTTATTTTGTCCATGCATTTCGAGCATGAAACAGTGCTTTCGGCAATAAGAGGCTATAGAGAAAAAATTTAGCACATTTATCAGAGGAGAGTATAAAAAATTGGAGGTTATAAAATATATAAGTTTGAATGGCGCTCAAAAGTATGCAACTAAGTGCCGAAAAACAGAAGGGTTTGGCACACTACAGCGAGATAATTGGCAGAAATTATGATCAGTTGCATATGCAGCGCAAAAGTTGCATGGAAGATTAAGACAAAAGAATTATTTTGTTATTGCTTTGCTACAGAATAAAATTCGTCAGCCAAACACAATGGTATTACTATATATGATTTATCTTCGACATATTAGTTTTGTTATATTATAAATCGATTTTTAGTAAAACTTTTATTGAAAAAATATTTTTGAGCAAACCAAATTCAATTGCTTTTGACCGAGATCATTGAAGATCTAAAGCATACGCACATATAAAAGATTTTTTCTTTGAACAGTCCCAGTTCATGGAATTGTATTGTTTAACCATTTAACGAGGTAGGACGATGAATATCACCATTGCCATTTAAATCTTTTCTATGGCATTTCACCTTACTTTTCGACTAAGCAAAATATTTTAGAAAAACTTAACCAAATCGTTTCTGCCAGTCTCAATTCATTTTCATACACATACATACATACATCTATTACAAAATCAACAATTTATTTACATTTTTATATAAATTCGCAAAAATAAATATATATTAATATATATAATTATACGCTTATCCGTTCATTTGACACTGGTTGCCCACCCTTGTACTCATATTTATGCACTCACCATATTCTTTCGTAGCTTTTAAATGAGACCGGGCGACCGGGCGTATGAGTAACGCCAAGCACGAGCACAAGTGCATGGCATGTGTACTCATTCATGCGCCTGTCACTCATCGCCTATTCACTGCATTGCTAGCGCACAAATTGTGTTAGAGAAAAATAAATATGATTATAAGAAATCATAACTTAAACTGTGTTTAGAAAGGAAGTGACGCCGTAATCTCTCACGTTTTCCTTGCCACACGTCCCCACGCATACAAACAAGCCGCGCCATTTAAGGGCGAACATAAGCGTGTTGGGTTAGCTCAAATGGTTAACTGAATGGGTTGAGTGTCGTAGCGGGCAAATACTTCAAATTTTAGTGGATACCATAACTGCATACCAAATGAGAATTACACTACACATGTGCTAAAACACACACACACACACACAAGCGTAGCAGCGCTTCATATTTCCCGCAAGATATGGTGACGAGCGCACGTGGGGAAAAATGTCGTGTTGCGGCAATTGGCGTGCGATGTGTGGCAAGTGGCAAGTGGGAAAAGTTGTAATGTTGATGCTGATATGTTTGTGGTGTGAACGCGTTCCCACTTTCCGAATGCTACCAACACATTTCGTTGGCGCTTTGTATTTCAAATGGCATTTTTACGATTGCAGCAAGAAAATGCAAAGCAGCAGTTAGGTAACGGAAGGTTTAACGAAAGAAGGAATGCAAAGTTAAAGGCGCTAGTAACGGGATATGCGAGTAGTGAGTTTCAAAATGAATATGTTGCACATTCAACTAAATATTACATGCCACAATCGCAAGCAAGGCACTCCATGTGCTGGTATCAGCTTGAGCTTATAGCATTTACCATATTTATGTATAATCGTATTTAGCGTTGCAACGGAAATTGTAGTTGTACTAGTAGTAAATGCAATAGTTCACGTAATTGAAGTCGTAGTAGTATGTTGTTGCGGCACTCTCTCTCTCTCTCCACTCACCACCACAACAATCTTGTGGCGCAACACTCACATTTTTATAAGTATGCAGTGGCCGTAGCGTAATAAAAGCGATAACTATACTTGTCCTTGGTGATTTTTTCAATCGAACTGCCATGCACTTACCATGTGCGAGTGCTGGAGAAATTTAAATAGAAAAAGAAAATGCATAAAATGAAATAACAAGTAAATAAAAGGCATGCAAGAGGAAATGCTTGCTGGCAGCAATAGTTGATGACAATCATTCCTTTCACTCGTCACCTTGTGCTCTTTGCGCGCACTGGGCCAGACAAGAAATGCAAGTTGTAAATCAACAAATCCTAGATACGTTGGTATGTACATATGTACATAGCTTTGATTTTCGTTTTTTTTTTTGTTATCGCATGAATTCGCTTTAGAGCATGCACAGTGAGTGAATAATATTAAAAGAATTTAAACTAGCGAATGCATTTCAAAGTATACTGACATATTTAAATACTCTAAATTCTGTTGCTTGGCAATAAATTTGAAGGGGTTAACGTATGCACTGTTATGATTTCATTTGATTGCCCTGACTTATAAATGTGCTCTTTTATTGAATTAGAATTATTTAATAATATTTAATACAGTTTGTTTGGCACACACTAAAAATTTCTAATTTCAGTAGTGTGCTAAAAGGTTATGCATTACACCAAGTGAATTTTTGCAATGTATTTAGTTCAATACGACAATTTATTATCAGAAAATTAAATAAGTTATTTGAATCCATTTGAAATGGCAAATAATTGCTGATAATATTGGATATTTAGGCAACTTAACTTTCATACACATACATACATTCATAATTATTATGCTGCCAAATAAGACAAATTAAAATTAATTTATTTAAATTTTACTAGTTTTCAATAAAAAACAGATACGTCCCTTAAAAAATGCCATATAAACCCAAGCTTAAAACTTTAAAGAACATTCCGCAAGTTTTTAGACTTTTTTTTGAGCATCTAATCATTAGATTCTAATGTATGCACCATTAAGTTTTAGCATAATTAATCGCAAGTTTTAATAAAATACAAATACTTTGATTATTTATATAGGGTGCTTTTTTTGACGTGTGGTTTTCTCTGAGGCAATACTTTTACTTGATTTATACTCAGTTTGGTTTGCCATTTCAAGACGCCTTGGAAGCGAATATTCGGCGCATTATTGCTGACATACGACCCCAATTGCTGCAGAAAGTGGTCGAAAACTGGGCCTCTCGGCTGAAATTTATTCGAGCCAGCCGCGGCGGTCACTTGCACGAAATCATTTTTAAAACATAATGGCAAACCCTTATCTTTATAATAAAGCTAAATTCTTGGCCACAGCATTAAATTATATGCATTTTATTTTTTCTTAAAAACCACATGTCTATAAAAGCACCCTTTCTTTTGTTATTGCCACTGAATGTGTGAATGATAGTTAATAAACAATTGGTAAAACTCAAAGGTTATGTGCAGTCACTTGCCTACTTAGAAAAACTATAGCGAATTTTTTAAAAAATATGTGTTATATTAATAGAAGTTGGTTGAACTACTATACTTTTTGTAAAAAGTTTCAATTTGGCTTTATTTTAGAGAATTTTCTGTACTTAAATTGAAAAATAAGATAAAATTAATAAACGAGTATGCAATGTGTTTTGGTAAAAAGCGCAAGGCCGTCGACATAAAAATTTATTTATTTATTTATTAATTTCAAAAGTCAAATAACTTACAAGTTCTTACTGACTAAAACGATAACATTTAGAGTATACTACAGAGGTTCCTATGACTAAAACTGAAGAACGTCGAAAAGACATTTACTTGCCATTACTGAGACAAACACCAAATTCGTAGTACATTTATTAATATTTGCGGTAGTTGTTGAAGTTTAATACAATTAAATATTGAAAAAGTGTATTCGAATTTTATGATCGAACTCAAAAGGAGTGCTAACACATGTTATTATCCGTTAAGTTTTACGTTTTAAGATACATTTGAAAAGCAAGGACAAACCGAGTTTTTTATTTTATTTTTATTTTATTTATATCGCGAACTGAAAAGAGAGTTATTTAATTTAGAAAACTTACATTAAATCTATCTCAAATCTATTTAGTTTGGCAAAAAGAGAGGCACAAGTGCATACATAAAAAAGCAAAGCCGAAACAATTAAAACTTAATTGCAGCAATCAAATGAAAAGCTACTCCTTTGCGTGTTTCTGCTGCTGCCACTGCGGCGGTTGCTTCTACTGCTATTGACTGCGCTGGCGGCAAGGTCTTTTGGGAGCTTGGTTAGGTGTTTTTAATTTTTCTCGCGATGATGGTTTTTTTGTGTTTTTAATTTGCCAAATAATACTCGTATATAATAGAATTTGGCAATATTTTGCATGTCGGCAACCCATTAGTTGACAGTCTTTTGCGGCTGCAAGAGTACATTAAGAACATTAGGAGAGCGAGCAGTATGCGCTTATTAACTCGCTGATGTTGGCAATGTTTGCATTCATACATACATATATGTCTCTGACGTGAGGTCAACGTCAGTGTTTCTTTTTTTTTTTTTTTTGCTTTTTTCAAGTAGCGTAAAATATAAAACCTTGACTGCATTGCTTTTGGTGCAAGTGACTGTAATTAAGGGAAATCAGCAGTATACAAGCCAACCGGCAAACACTCAGAGTAAAGCACGGTATTCAAAATGAAAAAGAAAAAGAAAACAGGGAACAAGCATTTACAAATTTTACAAAAACCACTTAAACGCCATTTTCGACTTACAAAAAATTAAAAAAAATTTGCAACCAAATGGCGTAAAAGTCGAAAGCATTCGGTCAAGTAGAATTTGTAAGTGTGTGTGCGTGTATGCCTGTAAGCGATGTTGGCCATTTGTGTGACATGTCATGTACATAACTGCTGCTGTCCGCATTGCCGCAAAGTGGCAGGACATTCACGAGCACGTGCACTTGCGGCATTCGCAAATATATGTTTGCACTTTATACGAGTATATGTATGTATGTGTTGGAATATGTGCTTCTTACTTGACTACCAGCAGCAGTGCCAAGCTTGATCTAAGGTCTTGAGTGCTGTCAACTGCAAATCTCGTTGCAACAGTCCGACATGCAACACATTGCTATTGGACACAACATGCCACAAGTGCGACATGGCGAAGATGGACAAGCATTTCCTCACCTCTCCAATCATATATGTATGTAGGGGTGTGTGTGTGCGAGTGTGTACATCTGCATACTGCTATACCCAGTAGGAGTGGAAAAACAAAATACTTTTAATTATATCAATTTTTCCATTTCTATTAGTGCCATTGATATTTTTTTTTTATTGAGATAATATTTTTCCTCAGCAATGATATATACAGCAGACGACAACACAACTAAGACAATAAGTTTCATTTGAAATATGCCTTGGTAATTGTTTAATAAAATTATAGTTCAATACGAAATAAAAACCATTTAAATTTAAGTTTAAAATTTTGTTAAATTAAATTGAAATAATCTTTAAATCTTCAAAAATTTTCCAATAAAAATTAAAACTTTTAATTAGATCTTAGAATTAAGTGAAACCAACTGCATGTAAATACATTTTTTTCTTTGATGGTGTCCCGAAATTGTATCTTTACAAGGCATGAAACGAAATCTACGAGTATTTTAATATGAAAGAATAAAATCTCGAAAAAAATCTCTAAAATCAACGGTACATTCTAAATACCGAAAACTTGCAATGTAGTAGATTACAATTGAATGAGCCACAAAACTTAATACTCAGAATTTTTCTTAAAACTCTAATTAAAACTCTTTTAAATTTATTGGCGGATTTATTTTGAATACGAAGTTTAAAACTTTAATTTAATTGGTTGCAGCTGAATATTGAAATTTAAAATTACCAAAAAATATTCATCATGAAAAAATTGTATATACATTTTGTATAATTTTGCCAAAAAGGGAGGTAAAGAAAATTTCTGTGCCTAATTATGAGTATAAATAAGAAAACAGTGGAATGTATAAGAAAAATAAAAATAAAATATAAGATATAAGAAATAAGATATAAGTTATAACATATTAAATAAAAGTTATAAAGTCCAATTTTAGAGATATAAAATATAACTTAAAATATAGACTTCCTAAAATATTTTTGCGAAATGCATATTTATGTTTCGTTTTGCAGCTATTTGTTAGTAAACAAAGAAAAATTATTTGGGCAACAAATATGAATATTATATTAATAAATAATAATGTGGAGTGTTTGGCCGAATTATTTCGCAAATAGCAAAATTTTAAACATTAAATGCAAATGATTGTACTAATACAAAATGTAAACCAAATCGAATTACACGAAGTAATTAACTTTCTTGCAGGGGCAAATTCCGCATTACACATACACACATACATTCAAGTAAATATGTGTATACACAAACACAAACACATCTACATTCATTTGCAATGACTTGTGAATTTCCGCATTCAACTATATTTGTCTCGGGTTAAATTGTATAACACAATTTGCCGCATATGTCATGTGCCATGGACTTTGTTTTTTAAGTTTGCCTTTTTTCAACATTTTGTTCGCTTTACATTTAAAAAAATCCACTTTCCCAACCTTTACATTTTGTGATCTACAGCATTTGTAACACCTGCATGCCTTCGTTACTCTGTCACATTTTTGACCATCCATTTACTGCAATTAATTTGCCAAAATACTCTGTAGATTTGTAGTTGACATGCCGGTTAAATTGAATAAGTAATACAATTGAAATGGCAAAAATTCTGCACGTTCTGAAATTAAAGTCCAGTATAAGGGCTAGGAGGAGTTAATGTTTTTGCGGTGAATGCGATTAGTTTGTCTCCTTGTATGTATTGTATTATTTTTAAAATTAATTTCCGAGAAAGTTATATCAGTTGTTTACTGAAAAGTTGGCAATATTTTACGTTTTCAGCATACGTACACATTTTTATTATCTTAAAAAAGTTAAAAAAAAAAAATGTTTGAGCTCTGTGTATTTTGTTTTTGCTTTTAAAAGGTAATATTTCAAAAATATTTAATCAACTAACTTGAATTGTACTAAAAGCATTCTTTACACAACGAAATACAAAATTTGACAATTCAAATTATAAATAAAATCAAAAAGTTCAATGATGAGCCTTGATACAAACTATGATGGAATAATAAAAGGTGTTGTACGTAAATTTATCGAAAATAACTGCCAAAATACATTTAAATATTAAAACAACACAAAAATTAAGCAAACAAGAAAAAATGAAATGCTGAAATGGTTCCAAACATTGTGTTTGTGAAGAAAATAATTGTGAGAAGAAGGTGGTTGGGCAAACCTATAGTGAATGAAGACGCAAAAGTATGCATGTAAGTATTACAACAGCAACAGATATGCCAAACGAATCACGAACGTATCCTGAAAATGGGTTGATTGGACACTCGTAATTTAAACATGATTCACTTGCCGTGGAAACACCATTTTAGCTCAATGTTGTATTTAGGAGGTATAAAAGAAACGTGAAGAAAAGAAGGCCGTTATTGAGAAAAAGTATAAATTATGGAAGATATATTTACATAAAATTTATCCACAACGGTTTGAATATTATTACACTTATACGAAACTGACTAAAATTATATGAATTTCAATTGTTGGTGAAACCTACGCACAGTACGAATTTTTAATTAAAAAAAAAAAAACAAATCGTTACATATTAATCTAGTTTAGTTCCAAATATTGGTTCAATCATATTTTTAGAAAAAAAAAAATGCTTATTGATTACTGTAAAATCATAAATAAACAGGTCCATGGAGTTCCGTTAGCCTTTAATACCAATATTACAAGGCGCAAAAATCAGCTTCTCTATAATATAAATCTAGCCCCATAAAACTGTTGGCTATTGATTGATACTTTATAAAATTTAAAATGTACTTAAATTATGAAACATAAAAATCGTGTGTATGATTGTAATAAAAAGAATGAACCCCAAAGATCTATTTCACTTATTAATATAATAAATAGTGTTTCATTATAAAAATACTTGAAAATTTTCTCGCAACCGGAAAACCAATTGTCAAGAAATACGTAAAAACAAAGTAAATTGCCAAAACAATCAATAATACCTAACCTAAGTTCCAAAAGAAAAAAAAATTATTTTCTGCGACAATGCGAAATTTCTTTTACAAAACTGGTAACAAAATTTGGCAAAGGAACAACACAGTTTCGAAGGGCGTTCAACAACGTACATACAACACCTTTCATTATAGTATCATGGATACAAACAATGATTTTGAACGCTCCATATATTTCATAGATATATCAGGGGCAGATCTACGGGGGCGGGAATTGAGGGAAGGCGTGCAGTTAGATACCTACTATTAAAACTCAAATATACAATTGAGTATGAAATTGGCTAATAAAAACTCTATACACAAAAAACAGAATAATGGTAAATTTTACCATAAAAAATATTATATCTATATGTATTTCTAACTGCATTTATTTCTATTATCTGCATCTATATGCATCTTACTACATCTATCAGTATCTATTAGTATTATCGAACTGCAATTGCAGTAAAAAAATGCTTGCTTGTATTTGCCATATAAAGCAGAAAAAGAACCGTGAAAAATGTAATTTTTCACTCATAGCGGTCAATTAAACATCTTTGGTGGTCAAATATTTTCTACCACATTAATTTTGTGAGGCAATAAAATATACTAAAAATAAAGTTCGAAAAATTGTGTCTTATAACTTGAAAGATTATTTAAAAAAATATAAAATATGTTTAAAAGGTGTTTGAACTAAAATAAAATATGATATCTATCACAGAGTGCCTCCCCTAAAAGCAAGCTCACGAACCGCCCCTGGTTATGTATATACAAGTATATGTATTTGCATCTTTTATTTGAATTGGTACATTGATGGATGGGTGTATTAGAAATTTCTCACTCGGTTCGGGGACAACAGATCTTGCCAATAGTTGCTGTAGGCAATAATATGAATGGACAAATTTATTTGATTGAAAATCATTGAAACAATTTGTTTTGTATCAGATAGTTCTGTTTCGATTGGTTCTGCTAGATGTTTGCTGGAAATTCTTTTGAAATTAAAAGAGTAGATCAGATGTATTCAAAATGAATGCTACATTTGAAGATAAACAATGTCTCCATACCCAGAATTCACTCGAGTGTTAGCCCCTAGTTGCCAAGGGTAGAGCACACGAGTATTATTTAGGATATAATATTTAATTAATCTTTTTATTTTAATGATCTCGATGGCTGAAGAGTTCTATTGGCTACATACATATATTCTCTCTGAAAACTAAATGAGCACGTTTATTCCCCGTACTTATGTGTTAAATTTAAAATTGTGTTGAAGTTAGTTCAGAAAAAAAGGGGCAATTTGAAATAATTTTAAACAAATTATGCTGATATGATTATTTGAATTCATGCAAAGCCTTTGTCTTTATTTGACATTTTTGCTTTTCAATCATTTAAATCCGAGCTTTAAAATTTGTACACAAAGTTCAACAACTTTCATTAAAAATTATAAATTATTTTGAGTCACCATTATCGTTAGTTGCGTTTTCACCCGAAATCGTTTACTTTTTACTGTGCGCTTAGCATAAATTTCGGCTGAATTTTTTTTGTCTAAACTAACGATAAGCGTGAATAAATTTTTTGATTTTTTTTGTATACGCATTTTTTTAGAACATTGAAGGCTTTAATTAGTTGAAAAAGTCTAAATATTCTGAGAAATTTCTTTTTAGTTGCAATTTTCTTAAAATGTTTGAAACTGGGTTCATACGATTTGGATGGCGAATAAACTGTGGAGTTTCATAACAAAACCCAATAATTCCACTTTGCAAAATTTTTGTGTAATTGAGAAAACTCTATATCTATTCGGAAAATTTTAATTTCATATATAAAATGCGAGTTAAAGTTAAGTTTGTTGCAGTGAATAAATATATTTTTAACTCTAGATCTAAATTCAATCAAAAAGCGCCTAAATTTAAAAAGTGAAGTTATTGTCATGAACAGTATTTAAATTGAAAAAAATTTGTCCTACATTTGTCGTTCATAGATGATTATTCAATAGATTTTACGAGTAATTTTTGGAATGATAGAAAATAAAAATTTAATAATAGTAATAATAATTTGGCGCTTACACTATAAAGCTCAGTGCTTGGTCGAGCTTCTCCAACCATTTGTGGTGTGCGTCTTTATATTATACCACAAATGAAGGGACCTACAGTTTTGTGCCGACTCCGAACGGCAGATGAATTTTAATGAGAAGCTTTTTCATGGCAGAAAAACTCTCGGAGGTTTGCCATTGCCTGCGCCAAAGGTTTACCGCTATTAGAAAATAACTTTTCTATGAATATCGAATATCGCGGAATATCGAGCAATAGCACGCACCGCTCACCAATGTAATACATACATCGGTCAAGAAAAATAAAAATTTAATTTCCATATTTCCACCATCCCGTAGAGCTGCTAAAATCCAGGAAAGGTCTAGCATTTCTTTAGTTGTACTGACCATCGTTATGACCAAATTGCGTTTCCAACAAAGTTTATTTATTTATTTTTAACTCCAATTGCCTTCTCTTTTATAAAATCTCAAATAAATCCTTTATTGCGGCTAACTCTTAAAATCACAAACTTTTATTCAACTGCATTAGAATGTGCGGCATTCCTACGTTTTACCAAACTTTACAACTTAAAAGTACTTATGCTACTTAGGAAATTATGGACTTTTTAGATATACTACATACATATGCACGCACGAGTGCAACACCGCAAAAGACCAATTTCATTTATTCCCATTCATAGGCGGCACTCATTTTGTGTACTTGCAAAAACATTTTTAACAACTACGAGTACGAGTACGAGTGTATGAAATATTTTAAATTTATTTTTTTTCTTCTAAAACTTAATCTAAAATCTACAATTTCTATGCAACTGCAGTAGAAGCGCCAGCAGCAGCAAAAGTTGAAGATGGCTGCTGAGGAGTAGTAAAAGAAAATTCTAAACAGACAACAGACAACCGACAACCGACAACCGACAACAAATGCGCTTAAGCACTTAAGTAAGCACACATGGCGCCATGTAACGGGCAACAAGCAACATTCTAAGTGCATGGGTGTGGCTGCGAGAGTGAGAGGCGTGACGGCTCTTCTACCTACTTGCATACAAACTTTCATATAGGACTAGCACACTGACAAACTGGCAAACCGACACAATGTGGTGCCCGAGTATGCGATGGTTAAAAAAGGAGTGTGTGTGTGTGTGTGTGTATGTGCCGCTGTCAGTACGCAACAAATTGAGACGCAGCATGAATGCAGTGAAAAGTTTCGAGTGGTTTTCCTGTGCTATGTACGAGTACTTGTTACTTAGTTTTGTACTTTTTTCACTTTCCTTTTATTTTTCAATTGTGCATATCCTTTTTCTGTGTGTGTTTCTGAGTGCACTGAAATTGCATGTTAACTTATTTTTCTTGCTTTTGTTTCAATTGCAGATTGAATACGAAGAGGAAGTTAAACTACAAGTAAAACACAAACTGGAAACAGCAGTGGCAATTGCAGCTTTTTGCATGTAAAACACTATACAAAAAAAGAGCGCTGCAGGTTTTGCGACAGTGAGGAAGCAACGATGACACTGCGGGTCCGGGCGAGCGGGCACACAATGGCGGCATAAATCTGTAAATAGAATAAAAGTAAATAAAACAAACAGAGAAATTGTTGTAACAAAAAGTAGGACAAAGGCAGATTAAGTTTACGTATGCATTTCTGGTAAAACAAAAAAAAATATAATAAAATACTCGTCGAAAGCGAGTAAGCAGTAAGCGCAGATTGTGGCAGGTTGTGGATGCGTTGAGCAAGGAAGTAAAAGGCGGCAGTTGTAGTGTCACTCTCTTGATTGGAGGCAAAGGAAGAATGTCAGAACATATTTTTATCCACATGCTCTAGACAATGTGTTGCATGCCATCCAAAATACATAGCTCCGCAATACATGAGGCATTCGAGCAGCCGGTTAGAGCGTATTAAGCACGACAACTTCGAAATTGAAATTTTCCAAGAAGACATAAAAGACGGCAAGCAAAGCTAGCGTGCTTTCTTTACACTTATTTTGCGCGCATTTGACATGTAGTTTAGTTGACAGTAGTGTAACAGTTGCAGCAACAGTTAAAACATCACCAAAGCAGAGCAAACGCTGCCACAACGTCGTGCAAAGCGCAAGCAAAACAAATCAGAACTCTACCAACTAGCGCGTTGCAATTGCAAACGGATGAGATTAAAGCGAGTAAGTCAAAAGCCATAACCGAAAGTCAAAAAGCTAAAAAAAACTCTAGCTAAAAAGTGATTTTCAATTGCAAGCAAC
The DNA here is from genome assembly GCA_963971545.1 of Philophylla caesio. Lineage (NCBI taxonomy): Eukaryota > Metazoa > Arthropoda > Insecta > Diptera > Tephritidae > Philophylla > Philophylla caesio. The sequence continues at coordinate 190,009,267 of OZ020604.1, read as the reverse complement.
GTAACGTGGACATAATAAATACGCCCAAAGCGCAGCCTGCTATCAGAGCCAACACATCTTCCGCATCACGCCAGTCAGTCAGTTCGAATTGCGAGGAGTTAGAGAGGCTGCCTTGGTTCGATTTGTGTGGCGCGTGCGGGAAGCAAGTTGTGTGTGTTGTTGTGCGTGCAGGGTGCAAGTAGCTCGCTCGTATGCAGCGCGGCAGCAGAGTGTGAATGCTTGACCTGTTAGGGTCACAGCTGAGCTGAGCTGCGTTGTTTAGTGACGTCATTCAATTTCGAAAGGCCAAGCGTCGGCCTAGTTTCACAAAACCAGCACAGACGCGGCGCGCCGAGTGCAGTCGCGTGTCGCTCGTTCGTCGAGTCGTGTTGAATCGTGTATAGTGTGTATAGTGTGAGTGCGCGCGCGATAGCAAACAATTTTTCTAACTTCCATGCCAAACCGGCTGTTCAAGCGTGTGTGTGTACGCGCCCATTTTTTTTAAAGTAAAAACACCTTGCTAGGTCAGGCCGTGGTGAGCTGAGCCAACTGAACCGGGCTGCCAAAGTCAATCAGCGCAAAATTTACACAGCTAGTTAGTTAATCAGCGCGCTTGTGGGGACGCGTGCGTTTCATCGTTGTTGCTTTGCATTTAACACTTCGTTACAACTCCTCACATCAACGCCGCCACGATTAGCATGGCTCGAGCGTCATCCTTGCCCTCAGTTTCATCGATGGCGTCATCGCAATATTACAGCGTCGCGTCGTCATTGCCGTCGTCCGTGCGGAGCGGTGATATCGGTCGTGGTCTGTTCGCCATTGTTGTTCTGCTATTGCGTATGTCCTCCGTTTATGGCGTCACCGAGCGGCTGGTGGTGCAGACGTCGACTGGGCCGGTGCGCGGGCGCTCCGTCACCGTGCAGGGTCGAGAGGTGCACGTGTACTCGGGCATACCCTATGCCAAGCCACCGTTGGATGATTTACGATTTCGCAAACCGGTGCCAGCGGAGCCCTGGCACGGTGTGTTAGATGCAACGCGGCTGCCGGCAACATGTGTACAAGAAAGGTGAGTACCAAGCCAAGCTAATGCTATGCAATTTTACACAGGCATAATAGTTTGCAACAGCGAAGTTAAATGAATTTTAAAGAGATGTGCCGAAAGGAAATGATGGTGCGCTAAAAGAGCGTATACTAACTAGTAAGATTCTAAAGGCAATATAATTATGTAAATGACTAGTAAGATTCATTTGTAGTGAGCGTAGCAGGCAAGCCTTGGCAGTTGGTATTTTGCGTTATTAATGACGTGCAAGCTTTAGAAAGACAAACACAAAGAAAATATCGCATGTAAACAGTTCTTCCCTCAAATTATGGAAGCTCAATTAATTTGCATCCCATAACTTTTTCTAACCGTGCAGAATTTACGTATGGAAGCTTACTACGCTAACATACCTGAAGTTACTTGAGTTTTGTGTATACACGCTTGAAGTGGAAATTGCGCTTTATGCATGAATGCAAATAATTAAAAAGCTATCTTTATTGACATTGCTGTAATCTGTACGAATTTTAAAACATAAAAAACAGTTTTGGCGGTAATTAACGTAAATATTATATTTGTTTAGGTTATGACATCTCAAAGCGCAAATTGATGCAGATGATACCTTCTAGCTTTATTCTAAAGAAGTTACAAGTTTCGTGCCGTTTCGCTTACAATTTATCTCTACCAATTTCACCATACTGTTTGGATTTCGGTGTGGTGAAATGAGTCGATTTAACTTGCCACAGAGAACGAAACGCCATGCAACTGCTTTATTACACAGTACAACTATTTTCAGTTCATTGATTGCCAACTCAATTCTGAGAACTGTATGTGAAATTAGACCCAAAAAGAATAATTTCTGCATTATTCGTTTTGTCTTCTTACCCGGAATTTAACATGGAATTTTTTATTCCGTTTTGTTTATTCCGTTTTGTTATTTCTGAGAATCATAAAAAATATGATCGAGGGTTTTTCCGAAGAATGTTGTGAATATGTCGAGCAAATTTTTGAAACTCATACCTTTACTCAATTGCGAATAAAAGCGAAACGCGTGCATCGATTTTCATGATCTTTGTCTCATTTTGCTCATAGGCTATGTGACTTTGCGGTACTGACATATAAATAGTGCTTTGAAATTTTATAACTCATTTTATTGACGTTGTTGATGAATTAGAAAGCAAATTGTTCGAATATTTAAGTTTTTGATTAATCTAAATCTTCATTATTTGAGTATTTTTGTATTTTTTATGAATTTAAAAAAAAAAAATTTTTTTTCTTCATGCGCTTTTTTTGGAAACTGTTGCTTGTACAGGAAAACAATATATGAACAAATTAAGGGAATTGTAATTCTAAATTTTTTAAAATTTATTTCAACTAAATCGGGCTAGTGGCTGTCGAGCTATGTCAAACAACATGGCCTAAAACGTGATAAATTCCCCTATACGATAGTACTAACTTCAAATCGATATTAAAAATATTTTGGCAGGTAAGAAGATAAAACGAATGATGCAGAAATTATTCTTTTTGGGTCTAATTTCACATACAGTTCTTCGAATTGAGTTGGCAAATCATGTGTTGTACTGTGTTATGTACGTTTTTCGGTTTCATCTACAAAATAATTAATATCGAGTGCTAAGTATAACACAGTGCTACAAAAAAAATGAAGTCGAAATACCTGGGAAGAGATGATATTTTCCTTGTAAGTCTTATCGAGTAGAACGAGAATCAAATTTTGGAATTTGTCAAACACCCCCAAAATCTCGACTTAACATTAAAAAACCGATTTCCTGAACTTATTAGCCCATATCTTAGCTAATTAACAACCGGTTTAAGAAATAAGAAACTCAGACCTTTTGAAAGAAATGTAGGCGTCTTAATAAAGCTGAAGAAATTTACTTGTTTTTGCACAACAAACTTAAATTTTGCTACCCTTTTTCTTCTTTTTTTGACTTTGGCGATATTTTCCCACACTATTTTACAAAAACACAAAATGAGTTTTGATTAGATTCAAAGAGTACGTTTAATACCGAGTGCAACGAATGTTTCTTTTAAAAAATCGGCCAAAAAGTTATTTTACTTTTTATAAAAACGAAATTTTTGAAAAAATTTACCACGAACCTCGTTTACTAATAAATATTATTAAAAGAAAATATATATGTAGATCAAAAGTGCTTTTTTGACCGTTTTTTCCTTAGGTCAGCATCGTCAGTTTCGCGTTGTACTGACCAGCAATATTCTGCCATCATATTTATTTTGTTTTTCCTTCGAAACGTTTTTCGATCGTAGCCATTTCTTGGTGGAAGTGTTCGTCTTTTTCATGAGATGGCAATAAGTGCTTTTTACGATCAATACGTGTGAAATGAAAATTATAGTAAAAACAACGAACCACCTTCTTCTTAAAATAAGGAGAGTGAGTGGACAACTCTGTTCATAAAAAATTTGACGGGTGTCAAACGAATTGTTCAAAGTGCAAAATATTCATTTGTAAGGCACACAAATTTGTAATATGTAACCCAAGCTCCTTTAAAATTGCAATCCAAAACAAATTTTATCAACTCCACTTAAATCCAGAGAAAAAGTTATTTTCATTTTTAAGGAAAAGTTTAGTTTATTGCAGAGAATTCTGTCATTTTTGCTATTTTTTTTTACAAGAATAAAACTTCTTTAAAAGTGATGGTAACAAAACAATACTTTTAATACCTGTAATTTTTATTTAGCAAAAAATATCTAGTGATTAAGAGATACAATAGATAGGTTAGAGACATTTCGTTATGATTGCAGTCGTAAACAAATATTTCTATGCAGGGTTGAAATACGCTAGTAATTTAAAGTTTGTTATGAATAACTTTTTTTTTGGAATTAAATTTCTTGAAAACAAAGGAAATACTCTTGTGTACAAGTAAAATAAAAACTTGTCAAATATCGATTGTAAAAAGGATAATACTCTTGAGAAACGGGACCATTTTTTTGCTGCATATATGTATTTGCAAACTTTACATAAAATCCCGAAATTGGAAATAAAAATCATTTGCTTTCATCACTTTCTAGTAATTTAATAATATTAAATTGTTTTTATTAGAACTGTGCGATTAAAATATTACACAGTGAATGGTTTTCGCTGACAAATTTTAAGAAATCAGAAAGGCGGTGCCAAGAGGCAAAATTGAAAAAGTTCAACTAAAAATTTGCCGCTTAGGAGTCTTTTAGTTTGCTTAAAGTTATTTTTATTAAAATTTAGAATTGTGTAGAAAATAAATGGTAAAAACATCCCCACTTTCCACAAAACTTGGACAAATAACAGGTACTTTTTTTTTTAATATTGTTGTAAGAGTAAGTTATCATTGTTCCTTTGATCCCAGGATCTTCGGGACAAGAATCCTGGATTATTTTTATTTTGTCAACTTTTTGTCCGATAATAACTGAAAAATCGGCACGAATGCTTTTTCGAAGCCGAAATCAACCTAAAAAAATTTTAAGGAGAGGCTAAGTTGTTGTTGTTATTACAAGTAAAAAATTTTCCGGTACTGACATATAAATAGTGCTTTGAAATTTTATAACTCATTTTATTGACGTTGTTGATGAATTAGAAAGCAAATTGTTCGAATATTTAAGTTTTTGATTAATCTAAATCTTCATTATTTGAGTAACTTAACATAAGCCCTAGTTTTTAAATTTAATTTAATAACAGAATGATGCATTATGACAAATATTTTAAATTGAAAAAAGCATAAGAAACTTTCAAGATATACTAAATTCAATAAGTTTACCTCCCGAAATAAAATTATGAAATTTCGAGTTTGCATTTAAAGACAAAGACAAACAAAATTATTTTTAGTATCATATTATATCAACCAGTAGGATAAACTTAAAAAAATTAAACATGAACGACTATGTAGTGTTATAGAAGATCAAACAAGAAATGACTGACATGAAGAAACCTTTATTTAATTTTCGGTTGAAAAAAGCCGGGGGGAGATTTTTGGACTGGAAACGAGTCGCTGATTTAAAAATATGTAGCAGTCGGGATGCTACATAATTGCTCGCCGTGATAGTTAATAAAACCGGCGAAAACCAGAAGAAAGTTGCGAATAGTTTTCGAGAAGTGTACGGTTTATGATAGCACAAGTTCAAATGAGCTTAAATGCATTTCTATAAGTTTAAAAAATTTAACTTTACATCTGACGAGCAAACACATTATTTATATATGAGACATTGAGTATGTTGTCGAAGAATACATTTTTTTTTCAAAAGTTATGCAACATCAAAGATTTTAGGTGTCTCGGCGTAAGCCAATATTTATCACCGCAAAATATTAGTTTTATCAAAAAAAAAAATATTAAGAACTTTTTCATTGAAAAATGCACACAGATTTATAAAAACAATTGTATTTACAAAAAGGTATGCAGTTTTGTTTGTAAGCCAATACAAATCGAACTCACTATTGGCAAAAGAAAATGGAGCCTTAAGTTGTAACAAGCAGCGTGAAGTGACTTGCTTAATACAAGCATGCGCTGAAACCAGGGATGCTGAACAAACGAAACAAACTCATTTCGTTTCGAGGAAAATTAACTTATCAAAATGCGATCGTTTCGTTTCGGCGCCATGCTAACAAAATGAAGTGTTGTCGTTTATGTTAAAGCCTTAATAAAAACTCTAAACGTTTACTTAACGTTTAATTTAAAGTGTGCTGACAATGCCACAAGCGGTCAGCTTATAGGCCGAATATACCACACAGTAACATATGTTGATATTTATAGATACAAACATATATAGAAATCATTTTCAAGACGATTATGAAAAATTAATAGAAAAATTGAAATTGGCGTTTGGTCCAGAAAACAAACGGCCTTTAAAAAAAATCAACAACCTGCGATTTTATTTTAACAGCAACAGCAAGCGATAATACTGGGGCACATCTAACGCCCGCTATCCTTGCGATCTAACGGGCGGTCATCACTTGCTTTCAATTCTCGCTTACTTGAGGAAACAAGCGAGATGTCGCTCGAGAAGACCGCAAAAAGTAGAAAGTATGCTTCGACTCTCTCTGCTTTCAACTGTCATTTGTGTAGTTTGACAGCCATTTTTTGATTTATTTATTTATCATCAGTGAACACATAGTTTCTTACTGACTATTCATAGTTTCTTACTGACAACATAGAAAATAACTAAACGATATTATTAAAGTAATTTAATAGAATATTGTTTAATAACCTTCCAGCAAGTGAGATGTTAATATCAGCAACTCTGGTAATTTGATTAAGTTCTCTAAGAACTCGAGTAAATAGAACGTTTAGCATAATAAGACCTAACTCTAAACAAAAGGAATATGCCAGGATGACTCTGGTGCCCAGTAGGGATTTTGAGAGATATCATACTAAGCATATCAAGACAATTCATATCACCAGCAATTACTTTAAGGATAAATGAACAGGAGAGATGTTTGCTTCTATTTTCCAGCGTGTGGAAAGGCAAGGGCTGATACATTTCTCTTGGATACCCTCGATTCTATTTATATACTTGTACATAAAACGCTTAGACAGGTCGCCATATAATTGAACCACATTCTAAACGGGACCTGAAAAAAAGGCAATGAACAATTTCTTATGTGTATAGGGGTCAAAGAATTCTTCGCAAACAAAATCCTAGGGTTTGTTAAAATAATAAAATGGAGTGAATTTTTAAAATTAATTAATTCATATCGACAATATGAGTGTCTTTGAAATTTTAATAGCGCGCAGGGCCCGAGCTGTGTTATTTGACGATAGGTTGCGAACGAAAAAGTATGCTTTCGAAATGCCCAGTTAAAGTACCTGAGATGCGCAAAAATAATGTGTGGTGTATTTGGCCTATAATCTGACCGCTTGTTGGGGCATTACCAGCACACGTTAAATCGACCATAAGCTCAAAAATAATTAAATAAACGTTTAACATTTTTATTAACGTTTTATCATTAAGGACTGCATTTCATTTAAAAACGTAATGAAATTTATTATGATAATTACTTTAACAATAATATTTTGTAATGTTTTAACCAAAACAATTGAAAACACTTCGATAAAGTGAAATGTAACGTTACAATGAAACACAGACAATTTTTCACGAACGAATTAATATCTATGGCCTATAAGGAGACGTCCCTTGAAAAAAGGTTAGTTCATTCTTTGATATAAGTTTTTTTACATTTGAAGGCGAAGACACACAGTCGTGAAGTTACACCGAGCCGTGCGAGACGCAAAATCGAATCAACGTCAATCAGTGCAACGTTTTATATTTAAGAAATGAATACTAATCTGTTTGTGTTCCTTTAAATAATTAAATAAATTTATATTTTAATAAATGTGCATACTTATAACTTTTGAAAATCAGCAGACTGAAAGCCATCCTTTCACATTTATTTTAAAAAAAAATTTGTTTAAATGTGTAAACACGATTTTTTAGTATTTTTTTATGTAAAATTTAACTCTTTTTATAAATCTCTGACTCTTTGTGAATAAAATAGTACTTAATAATTTTTTTGATAAAGCTAATACTTTGTGAGCTATGAATTGATAAATATTGGCCGTCATACCTAAAACCTTTGATGTTGCTTAAATTTTGAAATTTATTTGCGTTTACATACATTTTAGGACTCCTGTGTAACATATCATATCCAAAATTCGGGCAAAAGTAGTCTTTGTTCAATTGAAATAGTGTGGAATGCCTCATACTTAAAATTTCAATTATTTTACTAATGTGCTAACATAAATTTTTAATTTATCTAAAATTTAACTTGATTTAGTAATATTTAAATAATTTTTGTTTTCTTATTTAATTGAAGCCATATTTTTTTTGTTTTAATTCTATTAATTAATTTAGTGAATTTTTAAATATTCGGCAAGACGCATTGCGCATTTGAAATGTAGTGAAATGTGTAGTTATAATATTTTTGCAAGGTCATTAAAGGGGCATTTTTGGAGAGCATCATGGATTCCTTAAAAAAGTGAAAACCTGCTACTCTCTTATCTAACCATGCATATATTAACTTAAAAGTGATTTTTATTTGAATTAATTCGGTAAATGAACATTGTTTGCTAAAGAAAGTTTTGTTCAACCTAAAATTTTAGTTCTCTATCTGTCCTCATATTTGGTGAAGAAAGAACTTTAGTTGTCAAGAACTTGAGTTGTCTAAGCTTAAAATGTCTATAGTTTATTTTCACTTGTTGAAAACTAGTGCTCATACTTCTTTGTCACCCTTAAATACCCTTCCTGGTGTTTGTGGGAATTAGACCTGTCGATTAAGAGCGTTACCAACTAGATAGCATTGCCAGTCGGACTAAAAATTGCATCACTCGCATAACATAATTTATTTCCTGTTAGCTTTAATACACAACTACTAATTCGGTAATGTCTTATGGCTGTAAGTTAACTTCATACAAGAATTACGATGAGCTAGCCTTGGTGGCGGCTTTTAGCAAACCCCTTTTGCTAACTAATAAGCTTATCAAGATCTCTGCGTTGTTTTGTGGTTATGAAATGTGGCATGACTAATTGCATGTTAGGCGTTCATTTGCACCTTATTGTAAGCGGATTGCCACTCGGAGGTTTTCTAGAAAATTGATTAGAGCTGTAAATTTCTAAGTGCAAATAGTCTGCTTCCATACATACATCTGTACATACATACATAAGTAACGCAAATAAATCATATACCATAATGTTTTTCAGCCTTAGATTCCAACATTATAAAAATGCTTTTTTTTTTCTTTCCACTTGCAGATATGAATATTTTCCTGGCTTCTCTGGCGAAGAGATATGGAATCCTAATACAAATGTCTCAGAAGATTGCCTGTACATAAACATTTGGGCACCAGCGAAAGCGCGTTTAAGGCACGGCCGCGGCGCTAATGGTGGAGAGGTGAGTAATAATTAATTATTATTTATTATAGGTTGTCATTTCAATTAAAGTCATATTTATGGTTGCTCTGAGTTTAAGTAAAGTCGTGTATTTAATAGAAACCATTTTGTATTGTCAGAGTCGTTTGCATATTTCCATTTTAATAATTTGAATTTTTGCGATTTTTCTTTAAAAGCACTCCAACAAAGCTGACACCGATCATTTGATACACAACGGAAATCCGCAGAACATTACCAATGGCTTACCTGTACTGATTTGGATTTATGGTGGTGGCTTTATGACTGGCACAGCCACACTGGACATTTACAATGCGGATATTATGTCTGCGGTGGGCAATGTCATCGTCGCTTCATTTCAATATCGCGTTGGCGCTTTTGGCTTCCTACATTTGGCGCCTGCCATGCCCGGCTACGAAGAGGAGGCACCCGGCAATGTTGGATTGTGGGATCAGGCGTTGGCTTTGCGTTGGTTGAAAACGAATGCGCACGCCTTTGGCGGTAATCCCGATTGGATGACTCTATTCGGCGAATCGGCTGGTTCGAGTTCGGTGAATGCCCAACTTGTGTCGCCAGTGACGGCGGGTCTGGTGAAGCGTGGCATGATGCAGTCGGGCACAATGAATGCGCCATGGAGCCACATGACTTCGGAGAAGGCGGTTGAAATCGGCAAGGCACTAATAAATGATTGCAATTGTAATGCTTCATTATTGGCGGTAAGTTCGTGGTTGAAGATATAAAGTAGTTATTAATTGTGTATTTGAAATTTTTAAGTCTGTTTGATTTTGTTTACGCAGGCATTTGAAATATCTGAGATATTAATTAGTAACTATAGTTTGTGCTAATTGCGGTCTAAATTATATTTTAAAATCACTTTAAATCTGAACGAACGATTAAATCGTATTTAAAGATAATTGTTAAGTTTTTAATATATTCCGCAAAACCCAAAACTGTACTCAAACTTACTTAATTGCAAATATTGACTTATTTAGAAAGAGGGAATTTATATAAATACTTTTATCGGAAGGGTTAAATAGAAATGAGAACCATTTTGAACCATTTTCCAAGAGCCTTGTCTAACTTTTGAACGTGTTTGGAGAGCAAAATTGACGGTTATAAGTTTCATGTTTTTAAATCCTTTCGCAGATCAAGGCACATAACATAGGTAGAAGTGGGATATTTTTAGTTTTTCTCGATATTGGAAACTTAGTTCCCTTGTTTTGTAGAAAGTTATATAGTTGAATTGTTGAACAGTTTCTTCAATAGTTTTTTAACGTTCTACCTTAGAGAAAAAGAAAATAAATATTATTCGTTCTCTGATCATTGACTCCTCTCCATGTTTGCTTGGTATTTGTTGTTTTTGCTGATAAGCGATAAGTTTTGTTTTTTACCAGCAAGTTCCCGAGACTGTTGTTCCCTTTTTGTTTTTTTTATAACATTATTAGAAGTATTGTTTGCATTTTCGTCTTTTCAGGAGCTTCCTCAGCATTTTGTTCTTTTGCAATTCCTGTTGATAACGTTCTCGATCATTTTATTCTCATTTAAGTTCTTATGAAAATACTACCGAGTATTGTTTTCTATTTTCGGTTAGCGTTTTAAATCAATATTAAGAACAAAACTACGAGAAATATATTAATGAATGAGATTGATCAACATGTTTCATAAATCGGAAAACATACTTTTATATATAAAATTTTAGACTCTTCATTACCTATCAGGACTAGTTGAGATTTTTATTTTCTTAAGTAATATAAACTCTTATTTATTATTTCAATTTTAATTAAATTTTCTGACCATCATTAAACACGTATCCTTATATTGACGTTATGAAGATAAAACGCAAAATTAAATTAAAACAGGAGCATGGCTGATTATTCTAAGAAAATACGCTTATTCCCACTTTGCAAAAATTTTAAATCTGCATTTTCTGATTATAAATAACACTTGATTCATGATATTTTTCTTAGTTCAGCATATTTAAGCAAAAGTTAAATTATTTTAATAATTTTTTCAAACATATTATTGAAAACTTCTCTGGGGTATAATTAGTTACATTTGCGTTTGTTTTGTTTAAAGTGGCATTACTTTTTTAATTTAGTATTGTTTGATAACAAATATCTCATTAGTGAGAATTTTTTTATTTTTCAGATCATCACTGAGCTTATGGCCCTATAACTCAAAAAGTTGACTCTCTATAATAAAAATCCTTATATATTCTAATTCATGTAAAGATCTGAAGATTTTTAAAAATCGTTTTACTACACGCTATTAATGGAATGGGTGAAAAAATTACGTTTTTTGTTAAAATTAAAAATTTTGATCACCGAAAAAAATTTAAACACAAAAAGAACTACAAAATAATATTTTTTTTTCTTTATATAAAATATATTTTGAAAAATTGTGATATATTTGGAATTTCTATTGCTGGTCGCGTTTGGCATCAATTGAACTTAAAATACTCAAAATCACAGAAATCAAAATTTTGTTTACTGCCCAGATAAGGATATTTTTTTATTTCTTGTTTCATAATTGGTATAGATAGATAACACAGTTTTAAATTTAGTGACTTAAAATAAGAACATCAAATTTTACAAGAGTCGTAACTCAGTGAAATAAAGAAGCAGGTTTATATTAAATTAAATACATATTTAATCAATAAAATTTAAAATGCTTATTCAGTTGCTGCTGAAATAAAAAGAGTATCTGGTAAAATCTGTCAAATTTACATACAAATCAACTGCCACCTTACTCTTTCAATTTCCCTTTTTTGCTGGATTTTCTCAATAACTATCCGATTCGAATGTAACCATATCCATACCATATCTTTTTTTAATTGAATTTTGGTGATAAGAGATAATAATTAATTTTGGAGTTTTATAGTTTCTCGGAAAGCCAAAAACTCAATATATCGCACAGCTTTGATGAGTTCAGTGGCAATTGACAACAAACAACAACAACAATAATTTTTTGGAATTTGGACTTTGTAACTATTTATACGAAATTTGTGCCCTAATCTGAGTTTTTAGCATTTCGAAAAAAAAATGTAAACTCAAAATTTAAATTTTACTTTTGGGCAAATAAAAACATATATGTATGTATTAAATTAAAAAAAATTTATTTTTATAGCTAAGTGTGAAATAAAAATTTTGTGTTTATTTTGAACAAAATATACAATTCAATAAATCATTTTTATTTTAAACCAAACATTAAGTTCAAGTATTGTCCCTGAGAAGAAATCAAAATCAAATATTAGTTGTTTTTTTAATAAAAATATATGAGTTATTATGTAATTAAAATTACTGAACATAAAGTAAATATGATTAATTTTCATCAAAAAATTAAAACTCAAGAGCTAATTGTTATTGTTTATTAAAAAGTGTAAATCTTAAAACAGGTATCTATTAAATGTTAATTTACTTGATTTTTCTTACATTAATTACGGTGCCTGTTTTCTTTTGCATAAGTATATTTGTATGTACGAGTATACATTTGTACTTTGTACGGGTTGACTATTTTTAACTCTATACTATTTGTTTAAGATGAGCCTTTCCATTTTAAGACAACCGGTCCATTCGTTTCATGTTTTTTTCATGAAACTTGAATATGTTGTTCCTTGGTCAAAATAATGACCGAAAAAATTTATTTACGACATAAATTTGTCATTAAAAGTCGTATTTTCCCGTCTTTGAAAAAGTTTTTTTCAAATGCATATAACTTCCCTAAAAATTGACTGATCTCGATTATTCAACTAGCAAAATGTTCGTAATTAGTTAAAGATATTTTAACCGTAAATAACACAAATTTTCGTAATCCTGCTGATATTGATTTGCATCTACATATTTACGATAAAATTTTGATTTCAGGAAAATCCACAAGCTGTAATGGCCTGCATGCGTTCCGTCGATGCCAAAACAATTTCAGTGCAACAGTGGAACTCCTATTCGGGCATTTTGAGTTTTCCGTCAGCGCCAACCATAGATGGTGCGTTCTTGCCAGATGATCCAATGAAAATGTTGGAGACTGCAGATTTACGAGGCTATGACATACTTATGGGCAACGTCCGCGATGAAGGTAAGTTCGTACTTATCTAGATACAGAGTTTGTAGATCGGGACGCAGAGAATGCAAAAGAACTGTAAAATAATTGGGACGACGGCTGATGGCGGTAGTATTAGAAGTTTAAATACCACAATATATAGTTGTATTCATATAAAATAAAATAGTTTTCTTATATTTTAAACATTTCTACACACATATTTCCAAGTAGCTTTTGCTGCCATTAAAGGGTCGTTAAAAATAAGTAGGTAAAATTTAAACTTTCTGAAAACATTTTCACCAACAACAGCAAAAAATATTAAAAAAGCAAGTGAAAGCAGTGCAGGCACCTAATAAAGCCACTGACTTCCGGACTTCATATCCGCGCTATAACCGCGCACGACACAAAAAGCCGCAAGTCACAAAAACGCGCGCGCCGTGCCACAATGGAGTTGGTGTTGCTGCAAAGTGTGGCAGATGGTGCCTAGTGCCACTAAGTGCACTCACAGACACTTCAGGCATGCACACAACGCAACACTCGCCTATAAAGAGTAGTGGCAACAATCAGCTTCCTGCCGCAATGCTCTTCATCTCGAACTCGCTTTAGATGCGCGCGACACAGTTTGCCAGTTGCACGTCCGCGTACATTGCAACAATCCATATACTATATTTACATACATACCTACCTACCTATACATATGTATGTGTATATATGTATGTATATATTTAAGCTGCTGCTCCATTTTCCAAAATTACTTTGTTTTCCATTTGAGCGGAGCAAAAGTGGTGTGGCTGTCAAGTGGGTGGAGAAGTGGCAGAAAAGTAAGGTTGGGCTAAGGGTAAGGGAAATGGCAAAGTAGCCTGCTATAACTGCTGGAATGCATTGTTGCAACTTTTGCTATGACGTCAGAGTTGCCCCAGAAAAATCGGGCGGTGTTGTGTGTTGCAAGTTCTAGCCAAAACCAAATTGCAAAGGAAGTGGGAAATGAAAGTGGGCTAACAAAAAAAAAATCAGCTATAAAATGAGCTTGGCGCTGATGGCTTCGCTGCATGACTGGTTGACAAGCTAACGTGCCGGCCGTATTATTGTTGTCCCATATACTCTTTAAAATATACACACATATGTATGTACATATGTATGTTGATGCCTTTCTACTACATCTTACTAGTACCCTCTTTTTGGCCGTGCATTGCATTCGGTTGCTTGTCTCCTGAAAGGCTCACATTTTTATGTTTAATTACGATATATTTTCATGATAGTTTATGGCGAGCGCCTAACATCATCGCACCAACGAAATTGTGCCATTTGTTTTTTGTGATAGCGGCGCGGAGGTCTGCAGTAAAATGAAATCAGTTAATATATTGGTGCGATAGCCACTTTTGGTAAAATAAAGTTTCACTCGAAAAATCCACTGGTTGATGCGCCATAAACTTACCCAAACACACACACACACACATACATATATAAATGTGTGTATATGGGAGTAAAAGGATTTTCACTCTCCGTTGGGCAATAAATGCACACATCAAAAGTCCAACCAGTTGCGATATTTCACGTTTGCCAGAAATATTTTGTTGCTCTTTTGGCAACACGAGTATTTCATCTAAAATTGCTAACTTTTTTCAGAGCTACAGTGTTTTTTATTTTTGTTGGAAAAACTTATTTCTGTTAAAATACTAGTTTGATATTTGACCTGCAGTGGGTTAGAAGTAAACGAGTGGTCATTGAATTATCTGCACAACACTTTTGCCACACACGCTATGCTCAATACAAAAATCTTCATAGGCGAGCATTTTAAATAGTAATGTGAAATATTTATTCAAAATTGAATTGGTTTTTTTTTTCTATCACTCTTTATTCCTTTGAAAATAAATAGTTGAAATGTTACAAAAGTCTCTTGAATTTTTATATCCCTCTTTCTGGGTTACTTTACGGTTTGTCTCACAGTTTTAATATTTCAGCCCGACCCCCCGCTTATTGGGCAGATCGTCAGATTTTGCAATGCCTGCAATATTTTTCGTTATTCACTTTCATATTTTACTTACTTGCGCATACCGTGAATTACCATACTACGTTTATAGCTATTGATTGTTGTTTGATGGTTGGCAGCGCTGATAAGTTTGGTTGTGCCAAGCATAATCAGCATTAAGTACGTAAGGTTGTTTGAAGCCTTTAAAAGTTATGCGAAAATTGTGCGAAGAAAGCATAATCAGCTTTCATAATTAAAGACACATCAGGTGAAACAAATTCTTTAAACTTTTGTGTATCAAATTAAAAAGAAATTTTAAAATTTCACCAAGAACGGAAAGCAAGGAAAAAATAATTTTTCGGCAGTAACGTCATTTTTTTTCACCGCCATGATTCAGCTGTCATAGGGAGCAAAACCCAAAAAAAAGTAAACAAAAATTACAAATTTTATAAGCAGCAATTTGTCTAGGAAATTTAGGAAATTGAAATTAAGTTTAATTAAAGGAAGTGAAGCATACAAGTGATTAAATGCGCGTGCACCGATCGGTTTTTTGGGAAACTTAATAGGAACAAAAATTCACACTTCTAAAATTGAAAATCCACTTGAAAATTTAACTTTCACTTAAAAAATGTTCAAACGAAAAAATAAAAATAACCGATTAAAAAATGACGTCAACTCTCTTTTTTTATTTGAATTACAAATACACGGTTCACGTGCTGGGTGATCTTTGTTAATTGGTTCATGCGGTACAAAAGTAAAAGTATATGACAAGGCGAATTCATTCAAGCTGGAGTCAATTCAGCGGCGAATTTGATTTTTTTATTGCTTTATTATTGTGATCGTTAAAACCAAGGCGAATTTATTAAGGTGGTGGTAAGCGTATATAATTAAAAGGCGTGCATGTATTTTGTTTTTGCTTAGCTGGACTGTATGTCAAATTTCTATAGGTGATATACACCCCCAGCCAATCACCAGCCAATCAGAACAACGCCTTTGACATTCAGTGCAGCAAAGCGAAAAAAGCGGAAAAACCAGCTAGCTCCTTAACACCACCTTGTTAAATTCGCCTTGGTCAAAACCGTCATCTTTGTTTACGTTTTTATGTCTGCTTGCTTTGAAAACAGTCAGCTGATTAAAACAATCGCAACTAAAAAGCTAAAGCAAAATACACGCATATATAAAAATGTCAGATCGGCTTTCATGCCGTGCTGCTAAGGAGCATTCATTGGAATTGCTATACTTTACATACAAATATAAATTGTGTGTATTTTGCGTTGAAAATGTCAGAGAAATTAAGAAAAAACAAAAATAAACGAATGGGTGGAATTCCAAAATTGACATATAAAGCAAACATACTGAGACTTTAGAGTAAAAATAATCAATTAATTTTCAATAAATTTGTATGCCGACTGTCTTGAGTATTTTATAATTTAAAATGCAAGTTCACAATCTTTTTAAAGCTCCGTTAAAAAAATTGGAATTTTAATAAAAATTATTTGAATTCTTTTTAATATGTAATTTTCTACAAAGTAAATCTCTGAAACATGATTCTCTTCGACTCATTTATCGATGTCTTGAAGATTTGTGAAACCAGATTAAGGTCACGATTAAGCCACTTAAAGTCAGTTTACTCATTTTTTGCATCTACAAGTGTGTTACAAAAAAATGGACGCGGCACTTCCACTCCTATTGTTGGGTATATCTCAATAATTACTTCCAAATTTGGGTTTCGTGGAAGCCGAAATTGTAAATTTCGGCAATCAGTTTCAATTGAAAATTGTAGCCATTTACGCAATTTATCTTAGCTGAAATTTATTAATAAATTTCGACGAGAAAAAAATTGTTAATTTGGCAATATAATAAATGTTAAAATTTCAAAGAAAATGTTTATTTTAGCGTTCTGTGACAAAGGCCAAGCTAATACAATAAAAACAGTGCAAAAACTGCGTACTCTTGCCAACCCCTCAAATGTATAAAAAATCCACTTATATTAATAATAATAATGTAATAATAGGACAAAACCTTAACAAAGGCATGAGCTCCATGTAATCACGAAATTAAATGTGTAAACATCTGTGTAAGGCTCAGCTAAGTATCGGACGATTTAGTTCTATACACAAAATGGTTAAGTTAGAAGCAAAATAATCTCAATAACACAAAAATAACACAAATGCTTTTCAGAAAACAGTAATCAAATTAAAAAAAAAAAAAAAAACACAAACTTAGTATTTCAGAAAAGCACAACTGTATTACATTTCGGCTTTTCTGAAATACAAAAGTGTTTTTCTGAAAAATAGTTTCGTTTTTCTGAAATGCAATTGATATTTTCTGAAATACATACATTTGTGTTTTTCTGAAATACTGTTGGAAATACTGCAGTGTGAATGCAGCATAAAACTCTGGTAGTTTATCGGTACAATATGATGTTATACTGTTTTTCTTGTATTTGTACGAATGACAAACGGCATGTCAACCGCCGTTGCTTTGCCAGCCTCATTCGTTTTTTTGTTTTTTTTTACGATTTTCCCCTCCGAGTGCTTCTTTTTAGCGTTCTTTTGTGCTATTGTATACGTACATACGAGTATGTGTGTATGAAAGTTTATAGTCCTTGGGGCTGAGCAAAGCGCTGCTAACTTGTCAACACCATTGCCTTTGCCAATACTTAAGCGTATAACAGAATTTCTCTGCTTTATTTATTTGTTTTCTTTATACAAATTTCTGCCTACTTATACATTCAAACATATGTACATAAGTACTTGTGTGCGAGTATAACATATAGAAAATGTATGTAAGCTCAACATTTTTATATGTACCACTGTTTGTCACCACGTCAGCGTGAAAATTCTCACCTCGCCCTTTGCTATTCACATTGAAACGACCAACTTAGCGCAATTCGACCAATTCAGCTTAGCTCAACTCTGCTCAACTCAGCTGAACTCAAATCTGCCGCAAATAACTAATTCGCCTCATTGTCTTCGGTTGGTGTCGTTGCCTTTGCTATTGCTCTCTTACATTTTGTAAACCAGCTGGTTGTGTTAAAGTTGTTGTTTGGCATTTCAAAATTTGTTGTTGCCACCATAGTTGGGGTTACTTAAGCTTTGTTGCTATTCATTTTTGTTTGCTTTGCTTCTTTTCAAATTTGTTTGTTTTGGTGATACGATGCGTGAGCCTTCACTCGGCGCACCTGGTTGACTGCTTACTTGGTAAGGATTAGTCGTTGGGAGTGTGCTTTTACGGGTGTGTTTATGTGTTTGTTTGTGTGTGTGTGTGTGTATGAGTGAGTGAGTGTGTCACCCGCTCATCACGGTATTGGGGGTTATTATTTTCTATTCGTATTTGTCTATGCTAGATTTTTTATGTTGTTTTCCGCTTACACTTGGCAAGCGCACGTGTCTATGTATTTGTGAGTTCAAGGTCATTTACTATTTACGACAACAAGAACAAGAGCGTCGTCACAAGCACTGGCCGAGTAAGCTAACAAACAGCTGGCGGCGACAACGAATAAATACATACTATGTATACATACAAACATAATTGTAAAATAAAAAATTGCGAGGCTGCGCAAAGAAAAATTTGAAGCGTACAATACAAAAAAATTGTATTTTATTAATTTTTTTTGCTTTATATTTTCATTTTGTTTCTTTGTTGGCTTGTTGTGTACGCCGTTAAAATGTATTTATTTTTGTTATATTTTCCAATTCTATTATCCTTTGTTTTCTAAGCTTTATTCGGTTTTTTCTACGTTGGGCAATTGTACAATAGAAATTTTATTTTAAGTCATAACTTCAATTTAAATCTACTCTTGCGCTTTGTTTATTTGGCATTTCGTAACGAGCTTGTAGCTGCCTTTGACCTTATTTTAGGTAGAAAAGTGCTTGCGCATGGCATAAATACTTGGAGCTGCTTTTGTTTTGAATTTTATGTTAAGCTTTAGTTCCAGAGATATTTTGTTTCGTGTTACGTATACATTTGTATGTTTTCGTGTTATCCTTTCGTAAGCTTTTATTGCCTTCTGAATGATGCTTGTTTTTGTCTGGTTTCTAAAATATGATCATCATTTTAGAGTTAGAAAACATATATATGTTCAGTTGCTATTCTTAATTTGCATAGGTTATAGCCCATTCACTTAGCGCTTACTTACATAAGTCAATGATAATACTTTGTCTATTCCAAAAAGACAATTATCTGTTATCATCAAATAAAGCTCTGTCCGAACGCCTAAGCTACGACCTAAGCCCCAATAAGCCGTTTGGTACAACGTTTTTCCAACTCTTTTCTGGTTGAACCTTAGGTATTTACTACTGGCCTGATTCTTAAACTTGCAGTCAATTAGATTTGTAAATGATTTAATTCATTTTGCAACTGTCTACCTCATTTGAATGAATATTTGCCAGATTCATTTAGAAGCTATTTCATTCTTTATTGCGCATAGAGCGTTCGATATTCTGTCCCAATTTTACATTGTTTATACCATTCGTGCGATCAATAAAAGTGTCGCGCTCTCTCGATCACTGGGTCTGGGTCTGGGCCAATTCGTCGATACTTTTTCTTTTCACTAATTGCTGCCTTTTTGCCCAACATCTGTTTAAATAACTTAGCATTGGTTCGAAAAAGTTGGCGCTTAGTCAAGGTCACCCATTTACGCTGTGAACTTTGAAAAGAAATGTGTTTGTCGCTTTCAGTTCAGCAGATTTTGTTTTTAAATCTGTTTGAGCAACTTTTATATAAAGTTTGAAATTTGACATGATATCGTTCTTCTTAGATAATAAAGAGTATATATTTTAAGGTTAAAAAATAATTTAAATTAATATTATAGTTATTTGGCACATATACTTACATACATACGTCTCCAAATTTTAGCCGCCGAGCTTATCAAATTATCCGGTATCTCCTTTATTAGACACAAGTATGTAAGTGTGTGTGTGTGCATGAGTTGCATGAGTGTACGTGCTGTCACTTATGTATATCGTGGTACATTTTCGTATGTAATTTTTTTTTACCCACTAATGACTTCCTGGTTGTAAGTACTACTCACTCAACCACCTAGTACATACGAGTATAGAGAATTGCATCGAAGTAAGATTCTACCTTTCACAGTCTGCTGCTAAATAACGAAATTTTGCCAGTTGTGTGATTTACATTTCCGCTTGAACGCGCCCAGCTACGTCGCGACGTTGCTGATTTTTTTTTTTTTTTTTATAATTTTGGCGCGCATTCATACGAACATTCGTCATTGCGTTAATGTTGCGTATCCGCAGCGTAGAACACTTATTATGCCGTATTGTTGAATGGTTTTGTTTTTTTTAATTACCGTAAGTACGTCGTGCTATTTGTAGGTCAAGTTCGTGAATATATAAAGTGTATGCGTTGGAAAATTGTTTGTCCTAATTTTTGTGTTTCCTAAGTCGACTTTGCATTGCTGGGGTTCATATGGCAGTCGGCGTACAAAACACCAAATTAAAGAAACGCATGCTATGTTAGAGGTTTGTACATATATGTAAATGAAATGAATATCTGCCGGATATATATAAAAATTATATTATTCTTATATATTTATTTAAACTCACTGTGTACAATGCAAGCCGCATAGTTTGCAATCTATAAAAAATCTCGTATATCAAGTACAAATTAACAAATAAATTAATTAAAATAAAAAAAATTGTTGAAAATGTTTCAACAATTAAATGTTCATGCAATTTTTATTAACAAACATTTTTTAACTATTTTAATTTTTATTAATATGTGGGTTTATGTTTATTCCTATTAAAACTCTTGCAGAAAGTTCTTTATTTAATTTTTTTTTTTGAATTTGACTCGCAACCAAATTAATATACGAGTATGTACAAATATAGGTACCTTAGTAAGTGTACATACGTACATAATAAACAATTATTTTCTTAATGACTTTGTGGTCACTTCAATATTTAGCGAAAACCTTATGCTAGTAGCTTCAAATCAATTGAATATGTCGCATTATCTATTAGATTGCATCTTAAACTAGCAAAATGGACTATGGAAAATTAATTAATAAATAATCCATGGTCATAGCTGATAGTTAAAATAATTGTAACTTCGAATATTGATGGATTTCTTGAATTTCCAAAAATGTTTAGTTTGTGTAAAACTTTAATATGCAATCTATTTTTTCACTCTTAACGATGAAAAAGCTTTAATAATTTCAAATTATAATTACCAATGTTATTGAGCTTGCGACCAGTTTGTGGAAGATTTTATTTGGAAAAAACAACAAAAGTTTTAATGGTAAAAATTATAGCCGTTATTTCGGAGATCAAACTGGCCTCAAGCTCAATAAAATTGTGAATTACTAGTCATTTAAATTCCTATCAAAATCTTAACAATTTTATAATTTCAAATTATGTCTTAAATAATAAATTTTAAAACTTAGAGTTTGACTCTAGCCTTTGTACTGGGTTTTTTTGTATTGAATACCATTTTGCTTTTCAGAAATTCATCTATTTCTTCGTTCATTTCATTTGTTGAATTTTTTTTGAATTATCACATGGGTTGAAATTATTTATTCAAAGTTAAATAAAGCAAATAAGATATAGTTCACTTTAGGCTTTGAAATAGAGTAGAGTGTATTTTTGTAATCAATTAAAAAAAAAAGTTTGGGCACCTGTTGTCTTTTTAAAGTTTTCGTTACATCTAAGGAATTTATTGTCGGATCTTTAATTTTAAATTTTCCCCTTAAAAAAGCCTTTTATGTTCTATTGAGGTACTTTCGCACAAAATCTTAGTTCTTAACACACTAGCGCTACACTCTTATTTAATTTAAAAAAAAACATGTATTTCGATTATTCAATTCTATTACAGCAAATTGAGTGAAATTTGGTATTTGGAGCGATTTTGAACTAAGAAATTTGGTATTTATGAAATTTTGAAAAATCGTCGCTGCCATGCCTTTTTAGGTAAAAATATCTGTATCTCAATAGCAGTGTTGGGTATCGTCACAAAATTTGGTATACAAATTTTCCTTGATATCGCTATTATTATCGAAGAAAATTTTTGAAATCGAATAATAACAACGACCACCTCCCATATAACGGAAGTTTTGGAAAATGCAAAAACTTCGTTTATTCGGTATCTATTGAAACAAACTCAGAGAAATTCGGTATTAGGAGCGATTTTGAACTAAGAAATTAAGTATTTATGAAATTTAAAAAAATGAGCGTTGCCACGTTCACTTATGAAAAATTTATGTATGTATCTGAATAACAGTAAATTTTAAAAAATGCTGAAATTAAATTTTTTCTTTATCTATTGGAACATAGTAATTAAAATTTGATATTTAGAGAGAGAGTTAATTACGAAACTTGATTTTTATGAAATTATAAAGAAACGTCTGTACGCATCTCAATAACGATGTAAGGTATGTAAGGTCAGAAAATTTGGTGAGCATATTGTCCTTGATATCACTCACCTCTCCGTCAATAATTTTTTAAATCGCACCATAACCACGACCAACTTCCATATAAGGGAAATTTTGAAAAATGCTATAAACTTCGTTTTTCAGTATTTATAGGAACAAATTGGGTAAAGTTTAATACTAGCTGCGATTTGAAACAAAGAAACGGGGTTTTAAGAAATTATCGCGAGGGTATATAAAATTCGGTTTCGCCCAAATTTAGCTTTCCTTACTTGTTGTATTTTAAACTTGCATCAATACTACATTATTATCAGTTACATTTACTTATTTCTTGTAACATTCTACATACGAGTATGTATGTGCTTCATCTTCTATTCGTTTTCTTCTGCAATTCATTTCTATGTTTTATATATTCCGTGTAGTTTTTGACAGAGTATAAGACCTGAATACTTTTAACTTTGCTTGCTTGTATTAAAAAAAAATGTATCTCTTTTACGTGCATTCAATTTCAATAAAGTTTGTAAATAAATTTTTTTTTAGTGAAAAAAAATTAAACTTTCAGATTTTTTAATTAAATTTCCTTACAATAAACGCGCTCAGCCCAGCTGTGTTGCGTCTTTGTCAGTATTGAATGTATTCGTGCCAATATGATGTAAAATGTCATTCATACGCTTGTCATGAATTTCACAAAATATCGCGAGTTAACTCGACCTCCGAGTGCAGTTTCACTTTGTTTTTAATTGTCGCACTTTTGCCGCATTCACGCTGCTGCTCGACATTCACCACGAAGCAAACAGGCATGTGGCAAACGCACAGGTGGCAGGCAGGCAGATTAGTGGTGGTAAACGAAAAGTTGACAGTCATCAAAAAAGCAGCGGCTGTAGGCATGGTATGTGTACCAGGAAAAAATACTGAAAATAAAAAGTGTAAACATTTAAGCACACTCGTACGCATAGATACATTCATATAAATTTATGTTTGTATGAGTATGTGCTCGGCAAGCTCTCTGTAACAGCTCCAGTGATGTTGTGTCAAAACAACACATATTAAAATGTAACTGCACACACATAAGTAGTATGTATAAAATAAAGTTTATCTGTGTATATCTTTCACAAGCAATCAGCGGTGACACGTGTGCCCTAAAATCGCGCGAAATATAAAAATAATAAACAAGCTCACTACAAGGAAATCAACAGAAAAGTAAAAAAATAAAAGATAAAACGTTGTATACCCGTGTAATGTGGAAAAACCACTCTGCATAAGTTTAAAACTCAAATAGTTTCAGTTTTAACTCAGTTGACTTTCTTTTTATTTTGCATTTGCTTTTTGCTTTTATTTAGATGTTGCTTTAAAGTTTTTGCTTTTCTCCGCAGCTGTACTGGCTTTCCGCTCTGCGTTTTATGAAAATTGCTTGATATATTTAAATTTGTGTGAACATTTGAATATCGTTAATATGCAAATATGTTAGTTTTTTGTAAGTGTATTAGAGAACGCGTTAGGCCAGTCTTGTTGGTTAGTGTTTAAGTCAGGGTTTGCAAATATTGTGAAGAACACAAAAATTTTAAGACGTTCATAAAGCTAAGCGTTGCATCGAATCGTCCACGAATATTTATTTCTTTTGTTCACATTCATATATAAGCGTATGGGGCGCATCAATCATTCGCGCAAGATATGTACATATGTTCGTATGTGGTACGCAAAGGATAGCAACCTTGAAAAATAATGTTAGTAAATTAAACGCATAGATTACTGACCATGCGTGGGATATCGACCATAGTGTCCATATTCATTCCGTCCGTCGATAAGTACGCACATTTTTTTGTTTACTAATTCCATATCGGCCAAATAAACAGTAATTATTGAATATTTGGTGCTAGCGCGGCCGATCGTCTAAACGGATAAACTCGCATTTTTTGTCAACGTTAACCTCAACAGTAAGGAATTTGTCATACTGTAAATAGTCGCAATCAACATTTTTCGGAACAGAGTTACAAATGAGAGTATAAAATATTGTCAGTAGCAATTGAAATTCATTATTTACAAGTGTTCTTGTTCTTGAATGCGACTTTTTTGGCGAGTGTCCACAATCCGACCAGGTGCTTGTCATTTCGATCATCTCTTTACGTGAGTTTATATGCAAGCTCAATCAAGATTATATTTGCGTAAAACATCGAAATATTTTGCTTTGATCAAAAATATGCTACCTAATTAGTTCATTAATTGAAATTACGATTTTGGATGATAAGATGTATTGTCTTTTTAATTAATGTTCATAAAATATTACACTTTGTTCCTTTCAGAAAATTTCGTGTGGATAAAATGCGTGTAAAAGGCGAAAGCCAAAATAATCGGGCCTGTTCTGCATTTCGATTCATACAAATTTTATCGGTTTTAAAAAAGTTTAGCCTTTAAGTAGTCCGAATGAAAAGTTATTGGCAAATTAAATACAAATGCGCAGTATACATCGAAATAATCCGTATTGCATCACACATAAAATTCGAATATTCATTTTTATGTTTGTTCTTATATTCGAAGTTTCATATTGCTTCGTTATTTAGTAAATATTTGGAAAAATTACAACAAATATGAGAAAACAATATATAAATATAAAATTACAAAAAAATATGTAATATTTGCTGTTGAATTAACGTGTATTGTGTAAATTTTTTATTTGAATCAGAATTCTTTTACAGAATCTGCTACAACTGGCAACCCCTAACAATCGCGTCGCTGAGATCTATCAGCTGATTCTATTTATAAACAAATTTAATTAAATCAATCCACACGATAAAACAAAAGGTGTGAAATGTAGGAAAACAATTGTTTTGTTGTATTAAGCTTAATTCTTTGTGATTTATATTTAAGGGGAAAGACATGTTCCGACATTGTTCAATTTAATTCAAATTTAAAAATATTTACCTGACAAATTTTACAGCAGTTTCAACTGATTATGGAATCGAAATGAAAAAGATTCGATATCGACTTCGAATGTTTAGCTCCGACTCGAAATTAAGCACACCATTATGAAAGCGAGTCGGAATGGTTTCGCTTTTACTTTTCATTCCGAATCGAAATGCAGAATAAGCCCGAATATGTTTCAAGGGTTTTAATTTTTTTTAGTTTTTTATATTATTTTTCATTTTAAAAAGTTCTGTATTGTAACGCGATGATTATTTCTATATATAAGCTAATATTTATGCAGAAGATTGTATTAATATATTCAAATATATATATTTGAAAGAAAATTTTAAGGAAAGAAGATTATTAATATATATTTGTTTAATATATATTTAAAAAAATATATATTAAAAGAAATAATTTTAATATCCTAAATTTTGTAAACTATATTTTTAACAGCAAATTATGACAAAAGCCATGATTTTTAGGATCGTAAGTTTCGCTCTTTTATTTGTTAATTGTTATAAAGTTTATGGTATTATGAATATCTTCGTCATCATCTTGAAAAATCAGGCCCACATACTACATTACACTCCATGGTCAGAATGTTGTCAGTACACCCGCATGCTATGGTCGGAGGTGGTCGGAAGTCTTAAACATCATGGTCGGTATAAAATGCAGATGGTCAGTACAATACGCACATGCAGTAGTTCAATTCTTCGTAATTTTCATCATAATTTTTTATCGTTGACTATTTATTTACTTATTTAGGATTCATATTTAAGGCGTGCTCATCCTTGTACATATAAATGTTTGTTATTTTTCTGTTGGCCTAGTAAATGTTAATAAGGAAGGTGAATAAACACAACAGTCCACTCGGCTAGCGTAGCACAGCATGTTGGCTCTGCAATTCCGAGCTCCTCAAAGCATGGGAGAATTGGTTATAAAGAATTTAATTAATTAATTTAATAAAAAGAAGTCTGATGAGGAAATGTGGTTATTTCCGGAATAGCACTGTAACTTCTACCATTAAAAACTGTTGTAGTTTTTTCACAAAACATCTTTTATAAACTGGCCTTTAGCTCAATAAAATTGTCAATTATTAACATTTACTAGGCCAACAGAAAAATAACAAACATTTATAATTTTCGAATATTTTTTTCAAAAAAACTGTGAAATAGATATGGTACATATAAACAAAACTTCTTCGATTTAAGCAATTTGTATTTGCTATAACCAAAGAATGAAGCTGATAGTAAAGAGCTTCCTGAACTCGATACCACTAATGCTTGTTCACACAGTCAATAGTTACGTACACACTTAAAATTATTGGCTCATTAGTAAAGTAAATACACTTAGCGCACTTTCCGACATCACTACTTACATTCATGTACAATAGTGGTGTAAAAATTTACGATAGTTGCACTTTTTTTTAATTTACTGTATTTAGAATATTCATAGTTTATTTTCTTCTTAAACCTAGCCTATTAAAGCTTCAAACTTTGAAGAAAATTAAAAATAATTTAACACCCTTTCATAAAAACGTCAAAATATTAATATACCATTTTATCTAGCGCTATTTATGTACATACGGTCAAAGTTCTTAACTTTTAAATCAAATTTTTTCAAATGCGTAAAATATACGATTGCTTTTCGTAAAGATTTTTTAATTACACACACTTTTTTTTTTACTGGGTTCACAGTGTGTAATTATGATTCACTACCCTTAAACTATATGAAACACTGACTACGTCAGTAGTGGCAGTATCCCTCTGAAGGCTCCAACAATAGTCTGCAAGCATGGCTGGGTCCCATCTACCCTGATAACGCTTCTCGTACTCTGCAATTACTTAATGAAATCTTTTACCGTGTTCATCACTTATTGAACCCATGCTTTGATAAGTATATGCTTGTGACCTAATGCTGACATTAATCCATCAATATTATTGCAGAACACTAATCCATCTTCTTTTAAATAAAATGTAGTTAAGGTAATGCGACAAAGGCGAAATTGGTTTGTTTTTCACTTTTAGGAGTAAATTGACCACAAACGTGCCAAAATAAGCTAGGAGAATTAACACAAATACGCGGCATGCTTCTGACCGATTGTCCTACTACAATTTTTAAAGGACTTTCTCCTTTTCCTTGGTAAAGGAAGGTTCTGTTTTCCTTCTATAACGATACAAATATGAAGACTTCTTAACAGACTTTAAGCTCATTTTTTACAAGTTGTTTTTTATTTTCCTCCAATACAACCGCGATCCCGAAATGAAAGCTGGCAGATCAGCTCAAATCTTTTTAGCATGCAAAGCGCCCTGTTATCACTTTTGAGGTCACTACATATATGAGATTTGACCGTCTAACTTCGACAAAACTACCAGACTTTGATGGCGACAATTTTCGTTGATATCGAAATCCTCTCATGTACATTTTTTTTAAATCTTTCATTAACTGAACATTACATGCTTTCAGTAGGAAGTCACCTTAGAGTAAATAGTACCGCGTTTTTCTGTATTGTTTGGTATCTGTTATATACAAATTACAAACATCCTCATAGCTAATGCAATACAATTCAACGTAGAATGTGTGTCAAAAAAGAAAAAAAAATGAAAAGATAAATATTTATAGTTGTCGCAGTGAAGTGCGAGTTTTACAAAGTATGTTATGCTTGGGCTCATACATTTATCTATGTATGTACATCATTGCTCCGCATCAACATCTCAAAACACATAGGCAGAGTCTCCTTCCTACATACACACATATACATATGTATATGCTAATTTATTTGTACTGACTTACTTATGTAAGTTTATTGTGGATGTTCTTGAGCGCATCGATGTTTTTTCTAATGTTTTCGCCGATTATTTCGATTCTTTCTTATACTTTAAACAGAGGTAATGTCGCATTTTTCTTCACGTAAATACGTACATAATTTTGTAGATGGCCGTACATAATTGTTGGTATATACATATTTATTTATGTTGCTGCTATTGATAATATTAATGCTCGTCTTAGTACTTTGCCAAAGTTTGCACAATCACATCCATTATTCTGCCTTTCCGATGGGAGCCTTACTTAGTTTCTGAGTTTACTGAAAAATGCTTTTCTTCGTCGTCTGCTAATACTTTAATGCCGCTTCAAGTCGATTTTCCCGAGGAATATTTTTTATAATTTCATGCTTCATGCTGCGCAGGCTTCATTTTCTATCGATGCATTGCGGGACAGCAAAACAATTCAATATTTTGCTATAAAAAGTTTTCTACGTATGAACAGGTCTTTTTGGATTTTTTAAGTAAGTATTGGTGATGGAATGATAAAGTTTTTAAAGTTAATGTTTTTGCTTCGATTCTCTTTTTTTATCTTGTGTTGGCAGGCTCTCTCTTGACATCTATACTTGTTGGCAGAATAAACTTTTGATAGCTAAAAGTAGCGTCTAAGTTCGTTCCTCTGTTGCGTGCAGTCGACTCCTCGACTTTGTGCTCTTTGCGGCGACGGCACGTGAATCATATTGCGTCGCTGAATAAGTTGTCTGAGATTTTCATCGCATTTTTTCTAAACAAATGATATTGAATTGCTTGGGAAATGACCTCAAGTAAATGCAACTTCAACGTTGCACAGGTTTTTCGTTCAGAAGTCTTCTGTCTTAAATCTATTTTGTTAGGCCATATTTGTTTAGCGATTTTGCGGGACTTTGATCTATTCTACTATGTCTTAGCGACCGCTTCCTCGCAGCCACCGCAATCCCACACCCCCAAACATTTTGCTGTAGAAACCTTAACCTCGATTTCAAAGTAAAAGTATCTGCAAGGAAAAGCTATATCAGCTGTACTTGTCAAATATATGTACCTCTACTAAGGTTTTGCCAAGAGACTCTCCGGCTCTAGCCAATTCGTACGAAGTAAGTTTCTGTGATCGGAAACCCGTAAGAACATTGATGACCATTAACTCGGTAGACAAGATTAATGCCAGTTTGCAAGTCGGAACTATAATAAGGAGCTTCTTGTCAATCCATCTCCGCTGCTGCTTAGTAACTTTCGGGTTTCCCCAATCCCCAACACTTTCCAATGAAAGCAACTTGCGCTTTTAATTAAATGTAAGCTAACCAAAAATATCCGATAATTTTCAAACCTTTTGCTTTAAAATTATTAAACTTTTTTTAAGTTTTAGAATTTAGATTATGACAGTTACGAGTATTATTTAAAGTTTTTGTAATCAAAATACAATCAATACGAGATTAACTTGCCTACGTTAACAATTCAGGCGCTTGGCTAAACTTGTATAAGTACCTTTAGATGTGTGTATGAATGTACATAGATGAGTTTAAACTAGTGAAAAACGGTGCTTATCTCACTTCAAGTATGAATAATCGCTATCAAGAGTGGCAACCGTAGCGCATTTAATGCATTAAAATGAAAACTGACACACTAGCACACGCGCCAACTACAACAACAGTAATATTTTCTCGAAAGCAAAGGTCCAATACACAAATCCCCATTTTACATATCAACATGTGTACATAACACACTCCCAGTAAGAAATAGAAGCACGCGGTGCTCCATCCCACTTTCCTGCTTAATTTCGCATAGTCCAGTGCACCGCGTGGACACAGTAATTCCGTAAGTATGTACTTCTTAGCAGCCATACCAAAATAAGGCACAAAATTGGTAGCGTTAATAAGCGAAGGAGTTCAATCTTCGGCGGAACATTATAAATGTATAATTTCATTAAGTTTTCATGTTTTTTCTTTATTGTTTAACTAATAACTTTAGTCCGGATTACTAGTTTTGGGTATTAAAAGCTTAGTGCTTATCTATTTCCCTACAGAGCTTAAATGCACATTTGCACTCACACACGCTTGCACGTTTGCTTTTACGATCTGTTAAATTAAAACTTTGGCTGTAAATGCATATAAACAGCAACGAAGGCGTCCAAAAGCCGAAACATTAATTGTATTTGTACAACGCTAAAAATTGACGTTGCAGGCGAATGAGTGAATGTGTGAAGAGCTTGAGTCGGACCGGAAAACGCATTTTTTTCTTTGCTCTTTTTTTTTCTACATTTTAACATTTTTCCACTCACGGCGTGCTTTACGAGCGCAATTTACATAATTGTAAATTGCAAAAAAAAAAAAAAAAAGAATCCGTTGGAAAAGTAAAAGTAAAATAAAACTTAATGAGCTGTAAATAAAAAGAGTTGCGTATAAAAACTTTTAATGCTAAAAAAGCACTAAGGCCGCAGAAAAAATTAACGACTTAAGCATGCAAATGCATAATTTTGTGTGTTAAGTTTTTATTTTGCCAAAATAACTATAAAAAACTGTGCAAGAATACGAAATGTTTTAAAATATTTGGAAACGTGTTTAAAGCAATACAAGACTGCGCTGTAGACATCATTTTAAGAAATGTTGTGTAAATGCATAGTTGAATTAAGAATTAACCGGCGTACAAACAAAAAAACTAAGTAAAATTTTTCCAATTGCAGTCCTATTTTTTAATACCATTTTTTAGACTTTTTTCTAACAGATTTGATGTTTTTAAAATTAATATACTTACGCGCTATTTTGTGCATTCAAAGTAAATAAATTTATTGTATCTGAAAATTCGTGTAATTTGTTGCTGGAGGTGAATTTTCAACGCTGTTTGGGACTTAAGTAGCTCACTGTTTGATTTTGCTTAAGCATTTTTCCTGATAATGAGCCGTCCCAAAAAGGAGTTGGCAAATACGCGACTGAACAGAACTGGAAGACCATCGTGGTAAATTTCTACTGAAAAAGCTTCTCATAAGAAACGTCTGCTGTTCGAAGTCAACAAAAACTGAGGGTCCCTTCATTTCTTGTACAACGTAAAGACGCGCACCGCAAATGATGAAAGCAGCTCGGGTACCCAAGCCCTTTAGCGCTTGGTGAACTCCATTTTCCTCTGCCACCACAAGCGGGTACCACGTCTAATACCTCTCATCTTTTGAAAAACCTTTCTCTCGAATACTCAAAGAGCCCTCTCAATAATGTCTGAATCGTCCATACATTTGCGCCATAGGCATAATGAGAAACTTATAGAGTGTGGTTTTTGTGTCTTTCGAGAAATGGCTTTACTTGCGAACTCAGTGCATGTGTAGTAGCTGTTGGATTGACGTTGTTCTTGGTTTTAATGCTGGTTCCTAGGTACACAAAGTTCTCTACTTTTTCAAATGCTTTACTGTCATCAGTGATGTGAGTGCCCAGCTGCGACTGTGCGCATTGTCTTTTTAATGAAAGCAGTTACTTCGTCTTGCCCTCGTTCACCACCATACCCTTACTTTTCGTTCCTCTATCCAGTTCGGAGAAGGCAGAGCACACTTCGCGGTTGTTAAAAGGCCGATGATGTCAATGTCGTCTGGGCAAAGCACACTTAGATTCCAATCAGTAGACATGCGTTCGTCCCACCATATTCTGCGGATTAGCTGGTGCATGCGCTTTACCAACTCTTCTCCACCGTATTTGAATAACTTAGCTGGCAACCCGTCATCTTCGAGGGCTTTGTGGTTCTTCAACCGTGCTATTGCTATACGAATTTCAACACAGTCAGATAGAAGAACATCAATTTCGTCGTCATTGATTGGAGTTTCATATTCAGCATCTTCTTCAAAGTAGTCGCCTTTGTCGTTCGTTTCGGTCTTGAAGCTTTCGCACATTCTGAAAAATTGTTCGCATTTGTTTCCTGTCGGCTAGCATCTCAAGCTCATTGCACTCTCGCATTTCGGCCTCTCTATTCTTCTCACAAAAACTGCGTCTCGATTCCTTCTTCAACTTAGTCTCCGATCCGAGGCGACGCAACATCCTCATCGTAGCACTTATTCTTTCGGGCTTGCTGAAAGCCAACGGATAGCTGATAAATATCGCTGCATTGATGAGTGCGAGTCGAGTAGGGAAGTATGTGTATGTATGAAGTAGCTATCCGACGACAAAGTTTTCTTGTGTCCATTTGAGTGCACTTTTTGGCGTGTGCGGATCTTGGCTGCGACAAGATAATGATCCAAGGCGATGTTAGCTCTCCGGATCGTGCGCAAATCAAAGACACTGGAATCATATCTTCCATCTATCACAATATGGTCGATTTGGTAACGCGTCTATGTTGGAACCTGGTACTACAGACTACCATGTTTCGGGTCCCGACGAAGTCGATCAGTCTCTATCCGTTATCTGACGTTTCGTCGTGGAAAATGAATTTTGCGAGAGAGGCACCTTCCCAATTAAGGGTTCAGACATCCCATCCGAGAGAACCGAAAACTACTAAAAATTACAGAAATATTTATATTTTTAACAAAAGAATAAATACTAAAAACATTCTTCGTAGACAAAAATATCTATAAAATACAATATAAATGTGTGTGTGTGTTAGTCTTACTTTTCTACTTTTATGATGTTGAATCATATGAAGCATATACACTAGTCATGCAACTGCTCACTATTTAGTCAATGTGAAATCGGAACATACTTTTTTAACACGAAATCATTTATAATAATCACTTCTTTGGCCAATGAAGCAATCTCTGAGGTTCATGAAGTCACTTACGGTGAGTTAAATCCATTAGGGATTAATATGTGAAGATTTTAATGGATACATGCCCAATGCGTACAACATTGTATGGCAATGAATTTCCCGATCAGCACTAAGTATGTGATATGTCTACAAATTAGTCATAGAAGTTATGGTTTATAGTTTTTTCATTACCCGTTCGTGCGAATAAATGAAAGACAATTTGTTTAGAAGTATTGACCTTTGTAAAATGTTTTCTTCAGTTAATCGCTGGTTTCATATAATTGCAGCAAACCATAAGCTTTATTATTATATTGCAACCATAGCTGGGGAACTTCGATTAGAATTAGAAATCATTACGATTAGAAAAATTAAATAATCTAATCATTAGATTTTTTTGATTCCTTAATATTTTACATTACTAATTGATTAGATTAGAACTAATCAAAAATCTAATGGTGATTAGCGACGATTAGCATATCTAATCAAAACTAATAAAAAAAAAATCGATTAGATTTATCGATTAGTTTTGATTAGATTTGATTAGATCAACTATTTTGAAATATTTTTGTTGTTTTTTTTTCGTTTAATTCATAAAGTAACAAACTTAAAAGAACTTTTATTCAAAATTTCAGTGTAAACGTAAATCTTATTACAAAAAGAACACGTTCTGAAAAAAAAAATATGAATATTTCACGTTGGCTTCACTACTCACTGCCGGTTCACTATCCGCAACAATATTCCTCTTGCGGATCACCTTCTCCGGGAAAATTTGGGTCAACAACATCATCAGCCGAGAAGTCTTGGTCTTCAAACAGATATTGATCCATTCCGACATTTTGCTCCATTTCGATAACTACGATATTTATAATTTGAAAATGTTATATTTACAAAAAGAGTTTTCACCACTTCACTTACAACATTTTATACATAGATTGAAAAAGAAACAAAACCAAACACAATTTGCATTTTCTTATTCTGAATATTTAACAAAAAAACGAGAGTATATACAAAAATAAAAAAAAGACAGAAAAGTGGAACTTGAGCAAAACACGTTGGAAAATGTCAATACTTAAATACAAAAACAGTATGAATCAGCTGAGTGAAGAGCCTGAACAACAGGGTGATCTTGATGCAACATTATGAAATATTGAATAATATTTATATCATGTAAATAAATCTAGTATACAAAAATAAATACATTTTTTTTTACAAAAATATTTTAAAATAGTTGATCTAATCAAAACTAATCGAGAAATCTAATCGATTTTTTTTTGAATAATTTTTGATTAGATATGCTAATCGTCACTAATCGCGATTAGATTTTTGATTAGTTCTAATCTAATCAATAAGTAATCGATTAATATAGCCAACTAATCTCAATTAATCAATTATTCTGCATAATAAAAGTTTCTAATCCGATTACTAATCATTAGGATTACTAATCATTATTCCCCAGCTATGATTGCAACAAACTACTAACTTTTCCGGAGGTGTCTTAACTTATGCTCTTCCAAAAATTTCTTTACCTCTAAACCAAAAAAGCATCCGCAAGAATTTAGACTAAACTAACACGACAAACGCAACTAACGTCATCATCTACATAATTGCAAGAGCATCAACTAATGAGGTTATAAATTCAAAAAATAAAAAAAACACGCTCAAGCATAACTTGAGGCGCACTCACGTGTTCTCGCAGTACGTGCATCACATCAAGTCGACGTGCATGTGCGCTGTTGGCTTATTGTTGTTTGTTTTTATAATGATCTTGCCAATGTGGCTAATAAAGTGTATGTTGCTTATACTTATTCCCACAGCAGTTGTTGCAAATTGTTTTCTTTGCTTTTTGTGCTGCTACTTGCTGTGGATGTGGCTTGACTTGACTTGCTGCTCTTGACATTGTTTATTGTTGTTGTGTTATTTTTTGTTCGTTGCATTTGTTAGATACGATTGCAAGCCAAAAAAAAAAACCCTGTAGTAAATTGTACTTTCTTGAGACCAGCGCGAAAAAGTTTAAAACCCTGTGGAAACTATTCTTAAATGCTGATCCTTGTGGCATATGGAGGCGATCTTTACTAGAAGTCTCTACACACGGTCAAACAAAACTAATTTCCAGTTAACAATCACTTCATCGTGAACATACTTTGTTTTTATTTTGAGATTTCGACAACTATCAGCAATTTCCAGCAACTTTGAATATAACAAAATCATAAAAGAGATGTTTCAAAACTAGCCCTTCAGAGAATGTTTGCATTTTCAACGCATTCATTTACTCGAAAACATTTATATGTATGAACATGTGAACATGTGTGCCTAAGTAGATGTACGAGTATATTTCGGTGTGCATTTCTTTCGAGCAGATAATCTTGTTTGCTCTAACGGTACCCTTGACATGCATATTTGGCCCACTCGCTCACTCAGTTACTCGCTTATTTATTTACTTTTCTTGTTCTTCACTTTCGTTATTGTTTTGTTGTTGCATTGTAGTTGTTGTTGTCATTGAGTGAAGTGGCCCATAGGCGATTCTTGCTGAGTTTTTGCCATTGTTACTCATTGGAGTGCTTGTTTTTGAAAAAAATTCATTATTTATTTTTTTTCCTTCGCTTTGTGCCTGTTGTGCTGTTATTGTTGTTGGCAGCTTAAAAAAAAATGAAATAAAAATGAATAATTTTTTCAAATTATTTTTTCAATAAAGTCGTGAAAACATTTATTTAAAGTGCGAACCATTTGAACGAACACCGAAAATAAAAAATTGGAGAATATGAATAGTTTAAAGCTCAATTTAAAATTTAGTTATTTTCCGCCACGCCTAATACCGATGGAGATAATATATAGTTAGAAAAGAAGTGGTCTCGAACGATTGGAGAACCTATATATGTACATACATATGTATGTACAAAACAAATATTAAAGCGGTCAATCCCTCTGAAAATGCGATAAACTGCCGTTTTGTTTAAATTTTTTTTTTTGATATTTGATTTTCCCATAGTAATAAAATCTCTTTTCTTGATTCAAGTTGCTGCTGATTAAACTCTTAAATGCATTTTGAAGATAATTAAAAAATACAAGATCAAACTCTTTTTAAAGTTCGGCTAATGATTTTGTAACTGAAAGCTAATAGTATTTATTGATAATTTTCATATCGTGAATGTTATTGTACAAGTAGTTACTCCAAAAATATACTCGAATGTTCGCTTAAAGTGTTTTTCTATGGCTGCTTTCATCTCAGTCGTTCACGATTATTTTTTGTTTATACACTTTATTCAGCAAATTAGTGCAGATATGTAGTTTCATATAAGGCTAGTAATTAATTAAAAAATTCATTAACATATTTAATACAAAAAATATCCATCTTTCTTATTGAAAGTTTGCAAATTTTGACTTGAAATGTTACGAATATAAGTAGATATAAAAAATTACAGTTATAGGAAAGGCAAACGTGTTTAAGTCCGAAATCGACAATTTCTGAAATCACTTAAAAGGGTTAATGAGCTATCATAACTGGAAATGGCTGTTATTATATTTAAAATTGCTGCAAACTTTCAGTTTCTTTGTGAAAAATCATTTTAAATATCAATTTTTATCCATTTATCCATTTATGCTTATGTCTATTCGAAACTCAAAAAGTTTCAATTGTAATACCAGAAAGCTGAAAAAATGTCAAATTATCTTTTGGTTGTTTTCCTAATGTAAAAAGGTTACCATAAATTAGAAAATCTTATAGCCTTCATACATTTCATAAATTTCAATTTGTTCTTCGTAATGCCACCTATGTTCATTATATGCTTGCTAGATGAAGACTTTAGAACTTTTTACACCCCATCTAAAGATTATAGCTGCCTTCCTAATTATAGTAAATCAATATTTCTTTGATACATTTTTATTATTTTACATTTAAAATACAGAAAGGTATTCGAAACCATGAAAACTCAACTTTCAAGTATTGTACACAGTTTTATAGAAAAAAAATTAAACTAAATTTTAAAATATGCAGTTTTATAGCCCATTCAATTTTAGTATGATTAAGTGCAAGTTTAAGCGGGCTGAAAATTGCCTTTGATTTTTGACAATTTTCTTAATGAGGCTTTTTTGTAAAAATATTTTTTTCCTAAATTAATTTGTTGAAATTTTGGCGAATTATAACTTTTGTCTAATAAAGTTAGGCTCAATATGGTTATTGCAGTAGTAACTACTACATACATTTAAATTGAAAACTAATGCCAATTGTATAGAAGCAAAATAAATAATAAAAAAAATAACAATATTAGCGCGGCTATAATCTTAAGATGAAATATTACTACATATGTAGTTACGTACTTCTATACTTTTGCAGACAATCGCTTGGCAGTTCGAAGAGTTTTCTTTAATATTCAAGTCATGCATTTAACTTTTTGCTGTCTACGTTTGCTTTCGATGTCTTGGCGCGCAGTAAAATTTGCTGCGCAACTACTTACACGCAATTAACTATTGATAAGCACTGTTGTCATGTTGAAATAAAGAGTGTTCCGTTTAAATTTACGTACGATATGATATACTCGTATGGGCTAGAAATTTAAATAGAGTGAACCTTTATTTTAAATTTGTATAAACCGTAAAACTTACATACATGCAAGAAAGTGAGTACAGAAGTTCCACAGCAAGCTCACTTGGCAGCAATTATGCCTGGATGCAACAAAGGCATTCAAAGTAAATACAGGAAATAATCTGCATTATTTTCCTCGCCATAATGAGGGACTCAAATTGTTCTTTAAACCTTATTTCATCGCTATGAATAGTAAGGTAACCAAATAATATAGGAGAGTCTAAAATCCAAAAATTTTAACATCTTGCCTTCAATTATATAAATATATTGATCAGTAGAGAATTTAAATATTTAATAAACATGCTGTAAGAGAATTTTAATATTAAACATACTATGTGAGTATTTCTTAATAACAATCCGTTTAATTTTTTTTTTTAACAGGCACATACTTTCTGCTCTACGATTTTATCGATTATTTTGACAAAGACGAAGCGACCTCGTTGCCGCGTGATAAATATTTGGAAATTATGAATAACATTTTCGGCAAAGTAACACAAGCGGAACGCGAAGCAATCATATTTCGGGTAAGTGTATTTACTTACATACATTAAAGTACATAGAAGTACCTAAATGAAGACAAAAAAATAATATGCTTAAAGACAATAAAACATATACTCAATCATTAGTTATTGACAAAAACCTAGCTTATTTATTTTTCTTTAATATAATTTTATTTCAAATATAGTTCAATCTCTAACAAATACTATGTGAACCGAAATTTCAAACTTCCATCAAATTTTCAAATTATTTTCTCAGAATTTTAACACTTTTATGAGTATACACACTTTTCTTTTAGTGATTGATGCAAGTTACTCATTAAAAATAATTAGAACCGCTATTGAAAAAAAAAACTTTACTATGGTGCAGTTGTAATTCTGGTGTAGGGTGTTTACGTTTCAACATACTAATGCATAAACATATTTTATATGTCAATTCATGTTCGTTTGTATGTGTAAAGATAACTGCCAACAATGTGGACAATTCTGCTCTCTAAATGGAAAAATATTGTTTGAAGAGAGAGAGAAAAGTACGCAAAAACTTCTTAGCTCTCAGGAAAATGTAATTTTTTTGCAGGCCTTTGAAAATTGTGTAGTCTATACCCAACCAAAATTTTTAAACATAATCACACTTATCGTGAGTTTCGTTTCCGCCCGAAATAGTTTACTTTTTACTATTTGCTTATTATAAATTTCGGGGGAAAATTTTCCGCTTTCGAACATTGTTTCGTGCGGAAATAGTTGGCGGATTAATTAAATTTGTTCACTCTTTTTTGAGAGGCGAAAAATTTCGCGGGTTCAAAATGTAAATAATTTAATTTACATTTTTTTACATAAGATCGCCTATTCCAAGAACAAAACAGTAAACAAAGTTCAAAGAGGGATAATATTAGGTAGAATGCAGGAAAAGCCAGATATTGGAAGAGGATTTGTAAAAGAAAACAAGAAAAATGTAACTGAGTTATGAAAACAGCAAAAAAGCCAATGATGAAGCAGAACAGTTTGGGGTCTGCAATGAAAAATTAGTCCGACTGGAAAAGGGGAAAATAATTACTTTTAAATGTGCGCAGAAATATAAATTGCTTATGCAAAATAGATTTGGACTGGCCAAAAGCTGTATGTCTTCCAGCGTAGACCGGGAATAATATGGACTCGTCAATTTTGACAAGTTCTTACGGGATCTGACTAAAAGTCGATTGCACCAGCCCAATTTTAAAACTGTTACCAACAACTTTTTAGTATCCACCTTCAGTGCAAATTCGATTTAAACTCGCTGAGTAGTTAAAATTTCACGCAGTTTAAACTAAACGCCTAATCTTGTTGCATTAAACCGAGCTTGATTGATCAGCTATTCAACTATTTGTTGCAACTGCTAGGATGAATGTAAAATATGTATATTAAAATAAAATTTGTTTAACGTTTGGTAGTAGAAGATAATAGATAAAATCATCGGTAAATTTTTGTAAACTTTTTTGCAACCATCTTTTAGATCAACATTGTTTTATCATTATGGATATAAACACCGTTAATATTAACGCGTCTCTATAGTATTAACGTTGGTAGGGGAGACTAGCGTAAAAAGGGGTGGCGGGTAAAACGGGGAACTGCCCTGTTTTGGGGGAAAACGTGCTGTCATCTATTTTATATTATTGTTACTTGTTGCCTGTGTCTGTATCATGAAACTGTGTAAATGCGGTTGGCAATTGAGCACTTATTGTAAGTACAGGGTACTTAACGGTTTTTCAGTCTCAGGAGGTTAATATTTCGGCATCAAACTTTGTCGTAGGCTTCTATGACCTTTGCGAAAAAAAAGTAAGTATTACGTGCGAATTTGTATTCTATTACATGTAACTTGAGGTGATGATGGCTCAGTTAGGTTACGTTGTTAAGACAAGATACCCAATATCTTAATCTTATTCGTGATATTCATACTATCTACGTAGATCAACCACATACCATTGATAGCATATTGATATAAACTTTACATAGGTCATTTAAAGTAACGCAGAAAATATGGACTCAGACATATAGTAAATCACAAGGTTAAAAAACTGTGAATAAAAAAAAAAGTAAGCAAAGAGAAAATAAGGCAACAAACGGCAATGTAAAATTACTAAGAAGATCCTAAACAAGAAAAAGTAGTAAATACTGTTCAAGACATTGTAAACTTTGCGAATAAAATGATGTTTGGCTTTATTCGTCGGGGTACCACGTTTTACCCGACCACTTTTCGATACCCCGAAAACCATCACTTTCGTAAACTTGCTGATTGATACATTTTTTGTTGCTTTAAAAAATTAGTATACGGCCAATAGTCAAGGTATCTCGTTTTACCCTACTCTCCCCTGTTCGATTGTATTGATATTCCTTCATTTAGCTTAGTATTGCAAATTTGAAACTGCTAAAGGCATAGTAAATGTTTCTACTTTAGTAAATGGCAGTTTCCCTGAAAATATGTTAAGTTCTTTTGTAAATCGTAACTTTCCAAAATTTTAATTTTTTTTCTTACGATAGTTTTTTTATATTGAAAAAAAAAAGGCTGAGACTCAATATGAAAATAATATTTATTCGGTTCGTTTATTATTTTTATTGACGTTTGACCGACTTTGTCAATTTTTAAACGAGGTATTTGGATCATGGCGTTACTATTGAATTTATCTTAGTAAAAAAAGAGTCTTAAGTATATCCAAGTATAATCTCGTTAATGCGATGCCAAATATGGACTACTGTGAGCGCTGAGCCATTTTGTAAATTTGGAATTTACATACAATATTGTTTTTTTAATCGTTTTTCGATATTTATATCCGAACTTTTGTCCAAAATAAGGTCAAATTCATATGCACATACTAATTGAAAGTGATAGCTATATAGTTACTCTCAAGCGGCAATTTTTGTCGCATCACACTTGCGTACATATACGAGTACACATCAATATCTGCATTTATCTTTTTTTTAATTTCCTTGCATGTGCATTGCATAAAGCTGGCAGTTGTTAATTGGCAAGTCTGTAATTTGGTTGAATTGTGAGGCCAACGTACATGATATTTATGTAAAAGTATATGTTTGTAAACTGACTATTAATGATGCGATTGTTTTGCGCATCGATGCAATTCCGCAGTAGGCCTATGATATGAAACAGCTTATTCTGAAAAAATCCCAATAAACTCAATCGAGAGGCCGACATTGAGTTGAACAGAAAAAAAAAAAAAAATTGCTTTATATATTTATAAGCTGTGCATATTGCAAATATTGGTGTGGACTCTTAAATAAGATATACATAAGTTCACATTTTGTGTACTCGTATATCCAGTTAAGTTCACTCTAAAGTTTACTCAGTGTGGAACGATTCTTTGCAATAGACTTAACATGAATACTGCGGCTGTATTTTTTCAATGTTAATAAATTAGTAAAATTGATAACATTAAACTCTTAAATAAAGGCAGCAAAGCTTTTTTATTTCGTTAAAATTGATTTAAGTAATAGCCCGGTACATTTTACGTGAACGAGTTAGTGATGTGCGGTTTCGTCACATCCGGTTCCAATTAGAAACTGTTGTTTAGACCGTTACCGGTTATGAAAAACGTGGTAAAGGAAAAGTTTCGATTGAAATGCAACGAAAGAAAAAAATCTTTTACAAAAATATATTTTTATTTGTTTAAAAGAACTAAATACCAATTTTTTTTATTGGAAAATTTAGAGAAAGAACAACATTACACTAAGCGGAAGAAGTATAAGAACTATTTTGAATATCACTGCATCTCCTCATCAGAGTCTTCTTCAGGTGTTGTTGTTGTTTCTCTAATTTTTCCAACAAAATTTGGCCTGGAACTTATTTAAACTAATTTTTACATAAAAAATAGGTGAACTACAATAAAAAAATATTAGTTGAAATTCTTGTTTGTTTAACAAAAATTAAATAAAAATAAAATTTAAGCACACACTTTCCACAGTTTTTGCTTCTTTCGGTACAGTGGAAACCACTTTTACTTCTTTGGATTTATTTTTCGGGTTTACTGAGATAATTTTCGGTTTTTTTTTTCGGTTCCATCATAGGTACGAGGAAAATAATATTTCGTTCCAAACTTTTTAGTTGAGATCTGTCGATTGTTTAGGCCTAAAACTATGACTATAGAAAAAGAATAAGCAGTTATATAAAAAATAAAATCTTTCAATAAAACTAGCTTTGAGTCCAAAACAATTTTGTATTATTAAGTAATAACATTCATAAGTACTTTGCCGCTAACCAAACTTTGAAATATACATACAATAACAAAATAATAAAAAATAAATTCAATTATGTGAAATTATAAGTAAAATGTGATAAAAAAAAATAAAATATCATGGGGTCCTTTAGGCTCATAAAATAGGACGTAAGGCGTATATACTTTTCTTTTTCAAGGTTTTGTCACTGTCCGAAAAATAGGCATAGTCTAGGTCTTTCACTTTCATTTTGTTAAACTTTGGATATAATAAATATTCGCTGGAAGCGAGGTCGAGGCTGTGGAGTGAGTGATCTAGCACATCGAAGCCGACCTTGTGCAGATAAGCTAATGGCGCACGATTCTTGTAAATCAGTAGTTGTATTGAAAATTCAAAAGATGCTGTAGGTCATCTTCAAGTTAACATTTGTCTTGTTTACAGCGATTATTTAAATCGTTAATACTTAACAACAGCGCTCATTTATATCTTTTACTTACGTATGTATGTATGCAAATGACTTTCTTATGAAGATCTGGTTGGGGCGTATGAGTAATATGTTCACAACCATTTAGCGTATTTTACTGAAAAAAAACGCATACCTAAGAAAATGTTTGTGTAATATTCTAATTAATATCTGAAAAAATATTCCGAAATGATTTACTTGCTAAAAAACTGAAAAAACTCGCCATATTAAAGATAACCCATTAAAATGGTTAGCAGCACTGGTGTCTCTATAATGGTATTGAATTGACTTGATAAATCCCACAGTAATTTAAATATGTTTTTCAATTCCATTTGATTACTCCAAAAATATCTTTTCTTATGTGAAGTTATCAATAAAATCAGCAAGTAACTTACGTTTACAAACTAATCCTATTTATCGCTTTCAACTAAACATAACGGAAGTATGCTCCCAGAAAACTTAGTTTACTAAAAAAATTAACAAAGATTGCTGGTAACTGTGGCTCAATTGAAAAAAATGTTATTTGAAAAGTTAAAAAATAAAATTTGATAAGAAATGTGATAAAAGGTAGATTTTTTGAGAACAAATTTTTATTTTTATGTTCTATTTTTTCAAGTACATACA
Organism: Philophylla caesio; assembly: GCA_963971545.1. Taxonomy (NCBI): domain Eukaryota; kingdom Metazoa; phylum Arthropoda; class Insecta; order Diptera; family Tephritidae; genus Philophylla; species Philophylla caesio. The sequence continues at coordinate 189,966,196 of OZ020604.1, read as the reverse complement.
TAGGTGCAGAGAACAAAAACTATGATCGCAACCAAATGTGGTTATTAAACTTTTGTTCTCCAAAAAGCACTTTTCCGTAAGAACAAAAGTGAGAACATGAGTTTTGAAAACTTTTTTAATGGGATTTTTTAAATTATAAAAGAACAAAACTCTGTAAAACGATCAACAGAAATAAAGACAACGAAGCCTCCGAAGTGTTCTAGCACGTTCTGGCAAAAAATAAAATGGTAACAAAGGGGTCAATAACATTATTTTGAAAAACAAATTGAAAAAGGCATCAGAAATGATGAACGTATGGAAGCGTGAACAAAATATGTTCATAGCGCTGCATGAGATTGAAATGCAGGAATAATAAAAATAATTCGATGAGAGCAATTGTTCTCATTTTTTTACTTGTTGTTTACATATTCTGTCTGAAGCTAATAAATTCAATCACCGTTTTCACTGACATCGTTTTTTCAACCCAACTCGAAACGTTTGCTTTCGCGTTCTTTTATGTCAAATTGTTTCCTATGTTCCTAATAAATACAATCACCGTTTTCACTGACATCGTTTTTTCAACCCAACTCGAAACGTTTGCTTTCGCGTTCTTTTATGTCAAATTGTTTCCTATGTTCCTATCTGATTATCATAAAAAAGTTCTCGATACTTTCGTTCCAATTTGCAACGTTCCTAAAAGTCTTATTCCTATTCCACACCTTAGAGTTTTGTTCTCGTTTCTGAAAGCTTTGCTTTAAATTTCGTTTTCACGGTAATATTAACGAACGCGTTGTTCACGGCTTGTTCCCGCTGAAGCTGTTCTCACTTCTTTTATTTCCGGTTTATTCTTTTGCGAGAAAGTTCTACGCAACGTGTTTATTAAAAGTAGGAACTATGAGTTCTGATTCTGATTCTCTCATGGGATGGTTTTTAGAAAAATCAGAAGAGTAGAAACTAGAAGAATTCGTATCGAAATTTTCTTTTCGATTTCTCGCTGAAAGGGCATTTTACGCACAATTCAGTTTATTAACAACATTTCGCAAGGCCATCAGTTATGTTTGGCTCCCAATAGAAAATTTCGTTTAGGCGTCCCTGATGCAGTTGCATAACTACAAGTGTAAAAATATAGGATTCAATTTCAATTAACTGTCAATGTGCGCACAACTACTACAACTGTCATATTTTTTGTTGAACTTTATTTACGCTCCTTTTTTATAGAATGCTGCTTTAATTCAATGCACTTGGTTATGATTTTTCATTTTGCAGTGCTGCTGCTATTGATGCGGTTACAATAGATTATTACATTTCAGCATAACGAAAAACATGTCAAACTATAGTGACGAGTAATTGCAATGTATTGCTTTACACTTAGTATAGTACATAAACAAAATGATAACAGAATTGAAGCACATTTATTTTATGGTAGAAACTGTAGCGATAATGGTTCGAATATCAGCACTATAATGCTATTCCTATTAAAAGTCCACCACTCTTTTGTATCGTTTATTGAATTTTCCACATCCCATCACATTTTCCATTGTTTATTGTTGCAACAGAAATTGTAATTTGTTTGTTCTGAAATTTATCTCTGCTGTTTTGTGGTTTTGTCGGGATATGAATTGTGGAAGAGCATAATTTCCGCATCCTTGCACGTATATAATGAATGTGGAAAGCGCGTATGTATATACGCACGTCCCAGAACTCAGACAATACTTACTTACATACATATAACATATTTAACTAGATACCTACAACATACATACATCTGTTGGCCCATTTTCGGTTGATATGACCGAAATTAGTTTATTAGTGCGAATTTCTGTTGATTTATTTATCGATGCGTTTACGGTGAGTATAATAAACATCGTTTTTATACTCTAACTTTCAGAAATGTAATACGTAGCGCAACTTGAAAGAGTTAAATAATTTAAACAAGTAACTTATATGCTTTTCAATATAAATTTACAAAACTTCATTTACCCATCAGCAGCAACGTTCACAAAATTAATCGATGAAATTTTATTTTTCCCTTTGTTTAAAAATTCATTTCGAGACCACTCACTGAGAACAATCTCAAGCAACAAAGTATTTGTATTGAATTGTTAAAAGAATTCATCAAACTGCTTGGTAGGCTCCTTTTTTTTAAATTCATCTACTTCCGGTTTGTTTAGTAAATATTTCGTTAACGTGAACTTTTCTTCGCATTTTAAAAGTTCTCGTAACTTTTCAGCCATTGACTTTTTTTCAATAGGCACGTTTTAATCAAAAAGCTAGAAAAGAACTGGTACATCTGTTAAATACCAAAGATGGCATTCGCAATAGAATTATATTTTTCACTGAATTTTTGGGAAATATAATCCTATGAAGCTTCAATCGCTCTATTTGCAGCAAAGTATGGTTTTATGTAATTTAATACATATAATTGTATCCTCGCGTATTGGTACCCACGTCACTGTTAGCAATTACAACTTTGAAGTAGTCAGGGATGTTGTATACCTTGGATCCAGCATAAACACGAACGAAAATCTCGCTCTACAAATCCCTCATCATGCCCATTCATTTCGTATGGCGCAGAAACATGGACGATGTTGAAACGCTGGGGGCTTTCGAGAAGAGAGAAATGTTCTTTGCAAGATGTATGGTCCTGTTCCTGTGTATGAGCGACAGGTACTGAAGAAGATGGAATGATGAACTGCATGAGCTGTATAACGATATGGATATAGTCACAAGCATGCGATGTCTTGGACGATGATGATATTCCTCGAATCGGCATCCATGGGTGGGCAACGAAGGCAAGGGTGGCCACGAACACACTGGAAGGGCCAACTGCAGAAGGACCTGCCTTCACTTGGTGTAAATAGTTAATTGGCGAAACCTAGAAAATTAGAGAGCGAACTGGCGAAGCTTTTTGTTATCGGCTGACGGCTGTAGCGCCATAAAAGAAGAAGAAGATTACTCGAATTTATGATATTAATCCGTTTAAAAATATGACTAACAATCAATTGCGAAGGAACTTTACTTCAAAGAATTTGGGTTTTTATATACCCAATTAAAAAAATTTTTGATCGCGACATCTTAAAAGAATTAACAATTGTGCGTACTGATAAATCCATCTGTATTCATAGTACTGTGCTTAAATCGCTATTCCACTTCTTGCCACTTTGAACACCGCACTTAAACGATAGCTTACCGCAACGTATCAGTTGGAAGAAAGATCGCGGAAAACAAGTCCGCTGCAATGCATTGCAATTATCCAAATTATGTCGAATTTAATTGTTTCGAAAAAAATTTCAATGATTACCTCGGTAAGTTTGAATTAATGGCACATTACTGTAACTTTGTGCTTGCGTCTGTCTCTCCTTCTGAAAAAGAGATAATATTAAAATAAACGGTCTAGAAATAAATCCTCCCTTTCTCTTAAAAGCGAATTTTCTTTTTTTTTTAGAAAAAATCGCCTTTTTCTCATGGTAAAAATATATTTATTTTTTAATTTCCGGACAAATTGTGGTAAATTCTCACACAGAATATAATAACAAATAAAACACACCAAGATTTATTAATGTCATTTCGAGAAAAATGCGTTTAAAGTTTGAGAGAGACGAAAACGCGCATGAATTGTGAACTTCACCAAAATATGTTAGGAATTCATTTTTGAAGCTAAGTATAAGGAATTGAAAAAAGAAAAAAATTGTATATTTTGAAAATTCTAAAGTGTACTAGCTTTTTAAAACTTTAGAAAATTTTTACACATTTTTAAATACTTCTCTTTTAAAGTTTAACATATGTTAAGTCCTTAACAAGTACTATGAATATACTACATAGTTCTATATATTATGTATATATATACATCTTCAGGAACCTCTAGAGAATTATATCCGATTGTTTATTTTAACATTTTTCATATTACCAATTTGTTACAGGTCTCTAAAAACGCAAAAATAATAAAAAATTAAAAAATATTTTTTAGTATAATTCCGATTTTTCCAATAAAAAAAAAATAAAAATAAAAAAAATCTTCTTTTCAATATGTAAAATATATGGAAAAGTTCAAGCATGTTTTTTTTAGTTGGACTTTTTTTATAATTAAAAAAAGTGATTTCCAGTTCTTTGCAATTCTTTTTTTTACGCTTTAAAAAATGTCAATTCTAAAAAATACTTCATTTAAATGAAGCGTGATACAACTTAGTTAGGCTTTGCAAAATATGTCTGATATTGCTCTTTCAACCAAAATAACTTGTGATCATGTTTCACTCGAAAATCAACTGATTTTTCAATATAAAAACAAGTAAAAAAAGAAATAATTGTATGGGAGCTGTATGTTATATTTCTTTGATCTTTACGATTTTCGCTGCTAATATATTACTAATAATAACTGATATAATAATAATATAATATAATTTTGGCGTTTACACTTTATAGCTCAGTGTTTTGCCGAGCTTCTCCTACCATTTGTGGTGTGCGTCTTAATATTATACCACAAATGGAGGGACCTAGAGTTTTGTGCCGTCTCCGAACGGCAGATGTATTTTTTGAGAAGCTTTTTCATGGCAGAAATACCCTCGGAGGTTTGCCATTGCCTGCCGAGGGGTGACCGCTATTAGAAAAAAACTTTTTCTATGTTTAAGATTTTGCTTGCCCTGACTGACATTCGAACCTCGAACTAACCGGCATATCGAGTTATAGCACGCACCGCTACCAACTCGACCACAGCGGTGGTTAAATAGAGAAGTTATAAAAAGACACCTGACTGCAAAGTTTCATTCAAGTAGCTAAAAAATTGAGGGACAAGTTTGTGTACAAACACACGGACAAGAGTAAATCGACTCAGCTTATCATCCTAATATTTTCGGTATACTTTTTTATAGGTCTAACTCTTATCCATCTGATACTTAAAAACATCGGACCAAACTTAATATACCATTTCTATGAAAGGTATACAAATTCTGTGGAAAACAGGCATAATTGCATAATCCTAAATTCGTCCCTTAATTAAAAAAAATTGTTGGTGGTTACGGTGAAAGCGATATCCACTAATTACGCTAACCCCTACTGATTACAAAAAAAAAAAAAGTAATCGAACGGTTGTACTACGCCGAATTTAGAAACTTTGGTTGAAAACTCAGTAAAATATAGTCGGACATAAACTATTTAATAGAGCAATCTCCTCTACAAAAAACAAACAAAACATAAAATGCATCTCCTATTTTTCTTAAGATCGAGAACAGCGATCTCAATAACCATTATAGCATTAGTAGATCGATGTGAATGGTAGGGCAGAGATGGAGTATGCGGAATATTTCCGCAAAATATTTTAGCTTTTTGCAAATAATATGGTAACTGTTAATATGTAAGAGTACGAGTACGTATGTACTTATGTAAGTTTGTGCAATTAAAAACTCAAATTATCAACCACAAATTTGATTGTGGCCAAGCAGGCACATATTGGTTGGCCTTCTGCGGTTACTTAACGATCATTATGCATTCATTAATTCAACATTAATGTTTGTATGTGTTTATATGAAAGCATACGTACTTATGTATGTGCGTAATTATAAATATTTGCATACAAATTTTTGGTTAAATGTTTTAAATGAATTGCTCAATGCGATAATGTGCAACTTGTGTTTACGCTTTCGGCTAATTTCATGATTGTATTGAATTAAACTTTAATTGAACACTAAATCAATTTAATTTCAACGATTAAAATGGAATAACATTGCATATGGCAAGAGATTTTTAATTGAATTGATATCCGTATGGCAGGCAAATTGAAAAGATTGATGCTTTTTGAGAGGACACATTGCAATTAAAAGTAAAAGAAAAATATAGAAATTGCTTAAAATCAATTTGAGCATTTCCAGCAGACGGTCTATTTTATTTCATGTCACGAGCCGTGTTTATTTGTTTCTATCTCTTGAACATTTTTTTGCTATAGATCAAAACTATTGGAATTGCCCATATGCGTATAATTGACATTAGATGCACATACAAACATGTGTAAATAAGTATGTAAATATATTGAATGCTTTTTGCTTTTTAGTTATTTTGCATATTTACCATATTTATTTACATATAAGTAAATTTGATTTGATTTTATTCTTGCAGCACACCAGCTGGGTGGGCAATCCCGGACTGGAGAATCAACAGCAAATAGGACGTGCAGTGGGCGATCACTTTTTCACCTGTCCGACCAATGAATATGCACAAGCGTTAGCTGAACGAGGCGCTTCCGTGCACTACTATTATTTTACACATGTAAGTAATTATCGTATAATTCTTATTTTTTCTGCTTTACATACAAAAGAAGGTATTAGAGCGAGGGAGCCATTCGATGCACTTGTGAAAAATTTTGCGATGATACAAAAGTGTTTACATGAAAGTTTATGTTACAAAGAGTTCAAAAGAAACAAAACAAAACAGAAAATAGTTTTTGTGTCAATTAATTCTTTGCAAAAGGTAGCGAGTTAGTAACAGTCGTTTATTAGTTTTTGACCAACGCAGTATAGCTAGAGTTGATATTGTAACACTCCAGGAAAGCGCATCGATAACAACGTTATTCAGTTGGTTTATTTTAATTTTTACAAAGGTATAAAGGATTTTCTCTAGTAAAGGCGTTGGAAAGTTGAGAATTTTTACGGAAATAATTATAATTAATGTATTTTTTTCTTCTATCTCTTGTCCGACAGGCTAGAATGTTGATATTTGTTGGAACGATTTTCCGTCATCCCTTGTCTAGTTTGGTTTGGGGACAATTTTCGTTCTGCTCAGTCTAGGTCTGTTGTTCCGTATTTATTTCGTATTTTAGGGCAAATGTTAAGTGTCCTCAGTATAGGTACTCGAAGTCTCGCGCGGTTAGAATCCAAAGGGTATTTTTTATCTCGCGACTGCCTACGCAGTAAGAATAGTCCGTTATTTTAGTCCGTTTGAGTGTTGTAGGTCTGTTTTGTAAGCTGGTATCTGTCATTTCACCTATGTCCTTTTTGTTGTTTTCTGACCAACACTTTTATCTACCCTGGTAAAAATTAAAATTTCGCGCAGACCAAAATTTTGCAACTAAATAAACAATCAATTGCCACAAATCTGAGATTTACTTTGAGCGAAACAAACTAGTTAACACCCATGACAAAAAAACTTTTAAAGGTAGTTTCACTTTTTATTTCGATGGAAGACGCCCAATATTGCTACTACTTCGAAATATACATTGGGGACATTAATTTTAATTTTACATATGTATGTGTGCACATACATAATTTTTATTTATTGGATGCATATTTTTCACCAATGCAGTGGAATTTTATTTATGAATGTAAGTGTACAATATGTTTTGTTCTGTTGGATTTGTTTTTCTTGATGCCAAAAAGTAGCGAATTTTGAAATTAAGAATTGGTAGCACGAAAATCTGGAACACTGTTTCTGTTAGATTGTTAATATGGCGTCTGAAATGAGAGAGTGAAACTACCTCTAAAAATGATTGTATCATGGTTAACACCTTGTGCCATTTTGTTCGTTTTTAGAGAAGATTCAAAAAGTACCCCTTTGTTGAGGAGCTACATATTTATGTATCTTACCACGAATTACTAAACAAATCGTGAAAGGGAAACTTTGACCTCCCACCCCTTAAAAAAAATTCTCAGGGTCAAGCTTTCAATTCTACAAGTATATTTACTTGGCATTTTCCCGAATCCATGCTCTAAAGCATGGTATTTCTTTTCGCATATCTGGGTTTTAGGTTTGTAAGAGTTTATTTTAAAAATGAGCCTTCGTATAAACCGTAGTTGTTGGTGTTGGTAGCACTGCAATTGTCACCATACAATGCGCAAATCCTTTCACACTTACACATGCAAATGCATACGAACCGATGCACTTGACCGACTGGTGCCTATTAAGATTCTATCGGAATTGTCGACACTGTACTCTTTTCGAGGTTGAGATTGTGAAAAAATGCAGCTGTGATGCATTTATTTAAATTGAACGGGAAATTGTTGGTGGTACAGTGTAAATGAGAGTCACGAAAAGAGGGTGAATGGCATTAAGAAGGATTGCAGGTGGATATTGGCGCTTGTGTTGATTGTATGGCAAACTTCGTTATTTGCTTTGACCGCTAGCAGCAAAAATAGAGCAAATAGGAAAGTATATTTGCACTACGTAATTATTAATGAAATGTACACAACTATCTGCGCAAATATACAAACATACAACTCATTTGTGTACCTACATTTGTTTGTGAGTACGTTTAAATGTACTCGTACATACCAAATGTGTATGTTTTTGCAATGAAATGCTACCTGTAGTGCCAACGGATATGCTAACAAGTGCCAATGTGCACAAACACCTACATGCATTTGTGTGTGTATTAGACTATGGCAAAAAAAAAAGGATTCTAATTTTTCCCAGCTTTATTCTTCAGTTAGCGGTCGCAAAAATAAGAATTTTCATGATAAGCATTTTTACGCTTCTTTTCAGTAAATTTTTTTTTCTTTGAGTTTTTTAAATTTTTATTGCGAATATTTTTTTAAATTTTATAAACGCTTTGCATATTTGGATATTTGATAGTATGCGTCAAGAATTGTTTCTATCAAATAGTCAAATAAAGTTCCATTTTTTAATTTCCTTATTTTATTATTTATAAACTGCAAAAAAAAAAACGTTACACATTTACATAAAGTGAAAAAGAAGAGCAAATAATTTAAATTTGCGTTCTCAAGTATTCAATTCTTTTCTTTAATTGTTTCTCAATTTCACAAAATAAATTATACTGATAAAGGAAATCAGGTTACACACGGAGTACACCAATAAATATTCGTACATTTTTATTTGTCTAACAAATGAAAAATACCCATCAAGTTGACAAATAATATTTTCTTTGTATTTATTATATTTTTTGGTAACAAAGTAGAAGTTTTTTTGCTAAAATATTTTTATCAGACAATAAAACTTGTTTATTTATTCACTTTTTTGTATCATTCATATATTTTGTCTTAATCAAATGATGACTTTAATATGACTTTGCAATCAACTCTTTTAATTTTGCCTACTCCCGGTTCACAAATTATATTAAAATTATTATTCATTCTCTAATAAAAACCATACAAATAAATTTTTTACATTTTATAAAAAAAGTACAAGAATTTAGCAATTAAAATATCTAACTTAAAAAATTCAGGTTTGCAGTTTTCAAGCTTATTCAATTTTCGTTTAATAAAGCGTTAAGTTACCACATATTTTAAACAATTTTCCTTATATTTATTTATTAGCTATTAGGTTTAAAAATAACCTCTCAAATACATTTTTTGCGCGACTTAATAAATAAATACATTTTTATTTTTGCTTTCACTTATAGATAACTTCTGTCGAATACTTTTTTTAACATTTAAAAAAAAAACAAAAAATATTATGCAGCTACACTACACATGCAATTCAAATTTCTATTACTTTGTGTGCGAGTATGTACATATGTATGTATATATGTTTGTATGTATGTAGTATGTACGCGGTTTATATTAGTTTTTCCGCTGAACTATGTCAAGGTGAAGTCGAAAAGGTAACATCTGTCATTTTCTCAGTGTCCGAGCTAGTTAAATGCTGCAGATTACTTTACACCGCAAGCTCGAACTGTCACTTATCTAATATTTTCTAGCTTGTTTCTACTAGATGTGTACATTTACGTGCGACTTGGCAGCCGGGTTTATGAATAGTTGATGAACTGTGAATGACCCGAAAGGAATCGTTTAACAATGAAAGCAGATTTTGTATATCTGGTGCTTAAGTTGATATAAGCAAAATTAGCTTGTACGTATAAATGTGCAGTTCTTTTCAGTGAGAAATTACTAAAACAAAAAAAAGTAACTAAAATATAAATAATTTTAAGTATCCTTGCAGTATAAACAAAAAAAAAACAAAAAACCTTATTGCATAAATGTAAACAAAAAAGAGATCAAAACAAAATGAAAATAAGTAACTAATATTATTTAACGTTCACACTTCAGCTATCGTTTTTTGATAACTAAAAAAAAACAGTATTGACACACATTTTTTAAATATTGGTTGTCACTAATTCTTACCAGCCATTCGCCCGATAGTGAAAGGAAACACTAATTATAGTTTGCATTCAGAATTCACAAATTTAAAAAAAATATTTTTCATGTGTCAAGAAAAAGTGGTGACAAACGCATAATAAGGTGTCAAAAAGTAATGCATCCAACAAAATATCTGCTTGAATTTGTGTTTTTGAAATATTCCATTTCTAAATTTTATGTTTACCATATTTTTACTGTATTTTTTTAAGCTTTAACTATTCTCTTTCACACTTTGTTTTGCACCTTTGAAATTAATTAATTCGATGAATCCTTGACAATTTTTCTGTCTAAAATTTCCGCACCCTTCTGTACCCCTTTTACGCATGGGTAGTTGATTGGTTGGTTTAAATGGATTGCCATCCTAGTGACAAGCAATAAGCGAATTTTTTTCATTTTAATTCCACATCTTGTGAGAGGCGGCATCACTCTGAATTGTTCTGCAGGAATGTCGAGTGCCTTAATCTCATCGTAGCAAGGACAGGGCACTAGCACCGAAAGTGCTCAACTTTTTCCTTCAAGCCTGGGTCTTTGCCTATCCTATCGGCAATTCTGCCCTTGATTTACCTAAGCGAGCCGCTAATGTCCAACGGGATATAATCAGTGCAGATCCGCATCTCGCAAGTTGATCCGCTGTTTTGTTTCCGTAAATGTCCCTATGCCCCATATCTGTTAACTAAAAGCGCTGTTAACAGCTGAGTTTTCGATAAAAAGATCTATCGGTAATAGATCGAACAGTGCCTTCGAAACATCCGCTGGGCAGGATCTCATTGCACCTGTTACTCTAATGGCTGCTGACCTTTGATTTCCCCCAGTTTCTTGATGACGTAATTTTTATTGAGAGCTGGCCACTTTACCAGCGCACCGTATGAAAGCATGTGTGTTAGATTAAGTTTGGGATGCAGAATGACTTTAGGTTTAAAGATGATCAAGCAGAGAAATTTATTCGTATAGATACTTACTTAAAAAGGAAATTTATCTTTTTCTGAAGTACATTAATTCATAATGTTACAAATAAATGATCCGGAAAGTCAATAGGGGAGCGCTCTCTAAATGGTCCCGAAAGACAATAGAAGAGCGCTGCCTAAATGATCCCGAAAGAAAAGAGTTATCCAAGAGCGATTGGTTGACGTTATTTTGTAAAAATATCAAATCATAATCTTAAAAAGTTTTTTGACGAGTAGAAGCTAACTCGTCTTTAAGTATTGTCTACCAGGTATGAATACTAAAGTTTGCGATTGATTTATTTAAAGCTTCATAAAATAATTGTAGAATATTTTGAGTAAACAGTTTTAAATGGTCACAAATTATTGTTGATTTTTGAATATAATTTTGGCGTTTACACTTTATAGCTCAGTGTTTGGCCGAGCTTCTCCTACCATTTGTGGTGTGCGTCTTTATATTTAATCACAAATAGGGGGACCTACAATTTTGTGCCGACTTCGAACATATCGAGTTATTTTTGAATATTTATAATTTTTTATGTAAGAAATTTTGGAAGAGCGCCAGTAAATATAAAATTACAAAACTTAGCGGTCATCTGTAGCCATTTCAAAATCACACTTTATTGTAATACAATTCAATAGGCTGCAAAACTTTGTAAATACAAATTAAATTTTTTGACAGTTTAAAAAAAGGAACAAATTTTCAAGACTTTCGTGGGAATCGAACCCACACTACCACGCACGCACCGCATTATTACTCTGAGCTAAGTTTAAGCCTTGTAAGTTAAAGGCTTGAAGAAAGAAGTCTGATAAGAATATGTGGCGATTATTGTTGTTATTTTCTTGTAATCTTTTTCCATAATCAATCAGTCTTAAAGCTCAGAACACAATTAATGATGAAATGAACAATACAATTCTCATATGGAGAACAATTACTCTTTCTTGATTCGGAATATACAAACATACATATCAAGGGAGTATTCAATAGGTGGCGCAGTAGAAAAATGGAAAAAAAAATTATGAGCTCTGTGTATTTTGTTTTTGCTTTTAAAAGCTAAAGTTTCAAAAAAAATATTTTCAACTACCTTGAATTGTACTGAAAGCATTCTTATCACAACGAAATTCAAATTTTGACTATTCAAATTAAAATAAAAAATAAGAAAAGTTTAAAAATAAGTTTGTTGCGCGTACCTATTTGATGTGCCTTGACACATACCTAGATATGTATGTATGTGGATACCAATCGTTTTTGAGCTATAATTTTCATGTTTTTCTGTGATATAAAATTTCTCTAACTCTTCAGATAATTGCGAGTTTTCAATCCAACCCTAAACGACACCTAATATCAATATTCATCATTTAAGGTACATAATTACTTACATACTAGAAACTTGCGTATATATAGTCTTATCGTCGACTAACTTCTTACTCGACCAATAAGTCGGCATTTCAATGCCTAGCAGCTACTCGTATGATCGTTTCGCTTGTGAGTGTGCCAGCTGGTAACGAAATAAGGTTAAGAACTTAAGTATTTGGCTGAACGTTATGAGGCAACAAAATAAAATAACCGAGCTATCAACTAAGCACTCTGGCGAATAGCTAGATTGACATACGGTTGGCTAGTAATATTTAGAAATTTGTTTGTCGCCGGTTTTTCTTATGAATATGTGTGTGTGTGCATGCGTGTCGAAAGGTGTGGTTCGCTCGTTGTCATAATTAGATATGGTCAAGGACAATAGCCGAAATTCGTTTTGTGCCCGCCAACAGCGTAAATCGCGTTCAATAGCATACTCGTAGCATTATGAATTTCACTGTATAGATTTTCTTTTCATTTTGGCAAAAGCACGCATTGGTGGCCGGTGCTTGGCCCATTTGTCGGTCTGCTCACATTTCAATCGGCCGCATGTGGCAATTTGATGGCAGTATTAACATTTTTTGTGGTCCCATTTTTTACGATTCTAGTTTCGAATCAGCTAAATTCCTTAAGGTACCTTAAGCCGAAACTTAATGAACACATTCAATTGTCAATTGTCCAAAAAATTTATGTGATAAATGTCACATTAGTGTTAGAGTTTGCATTGATTTAATTGTTTGTAAGGGGATTGCCTTAGGGGCTGGGTTCACAATGTGCCATCAGCGATTTGAAAAGTGTGTCATAAGCAAAATTGTGCGAGTATTAAATGCGAAAAGTACTTGGCGTATGTTAATTTGTGATAAGGTGTTTTACAGGTGATGTATTTTTTTAATATTTGCCACATTTTGTGGTTGCTAACTAAGCAATGGGCAGCGAACTGCTAGATATTAGACGTTGAAGATTTCGTTAGGGCTTTTACAAAAGCAGATATTTCGTGAGATGATTTAAAAAATATTTTTTATTAAATTTTATAACTCTTTCGTACTATCAGTAAGCGACAATGCAGAATTAGGCGTTGTTCCGCCTTCAAAAAAATTGTAATTAATCAACGATAGTTTCTGGCTACAATGTTATACTAAATTTAGGTTAGTTATAAAGCTTCAAATTATAAAAATTCTAACAGATTTGAGCAAAAAGTTTGAAACTTCGCCAAGGATTAAATTAAATGCTTAGAGCTTAGGTATAAACCATCAGCAGCAAAAACAAAAATTATGTTTTATTTTAAAAATGTTTGTTCATATTTCTGTTGGCCTAGTAAAATGTTAATATTATAATTTTATTGAGCTCAAGGCCAGTTTATGGAAGATTTGTTTGTGAAAAAACAACAACAGCTTTCAATGGTTGAAGTTATAGTACTATTTCGGAAATCACCACATTTCCTCATCAGACTTCTTTTTGATTATTAAATTAAATTATTATTAAGGACAAGGATGAGCACGCCTTAAAAATGCATATAATGTTAAATAAAACAGAATTTGCAAAATAAAAACACAAACAACAACCACACAAACAAGTTAAATAGCGGCAGATCAGTTGCTCTTGTTTGTAGTTGGTTTGTTTAAGGAAGATGAAATAAACACAACAGCCAACTCGGCTAGCGTAGCATAATAGGTAGCGTATTGGCTCTGCAACTCCGAGCTCCCGGGTTCAAAGCCTGAGAGAAGTGGTTATGAAAATTAAATTAATAATAATTTAATTAAATAATCAAAAAGAAGTCTGATGAGGAAATGTGGTGATTTCCGAAATAGTACTATAACTTCAACCATTGAAAGCTGTTGTTGTTTTTTCACAAACAAATCTTCCATAAACTGGCCTTGAGCTTAATAAAATTATAATATTATTATTTTAAAAATTTTAATTGGAATTGTCAATTTTGTTAGATAAGAATACTTTCATTCCAATTCAAGGTAGTTGGTAAAATATTTTTGAAACTTCATAACTAATAAAAAAAAAAATACAAAGAACATTTTTTTTTTTAAATTTCTCTACTGCTGCTACCTGTTTTATATAGTTTCCTTAAATATATGTATATACTCTGTTAGTTGTTCAATAAAATGGAAATGCAGCAAAATGTCATGTCAACTTATATTACTCTTTCTACTAACTACTCTCTCTAAAGATAACCAACATTTATACAATGAATACAGCATATGTGTGGCTGCAATCACACTGCTATCTTCTCTTGATAAATGACTCCCCAATGAGCTATTGGAAATGTAATTAAGCGCATCGTAATCCACTTTTTCTGTGTAGAAATGTAAAATTAAGCAGGCACGCGCGGCGGAAAGGAGTTAAATAATGACATATTTACATACACATATACTACATGGCTACATATAAAATTGGACGCAATCCGCCTTCTCTACAGACTGAATAACTATTTGACTAAATGACAATTTAAAGTTGTTAAAAATGCCAATTACATAGTTCGATGAGTTTGCGTTAATTATTATTTTACTTTAAACAAGAAATAAGAGACAATCAAGAAAGTGATGGATAAATATTTAAACATGCATAATTGTTTTCGAGCTAAAAATATATATTCGTACAAAAATACTTCACAAACCAGCAACAAATCGCATATAATTCTGAAATCCCGCCGAGTGTTTTACAAAAATTTCCACAAATCTTTGATGACTCGGTATAAGAATGTGAATTTTTTTAAACCCAGCATTACATTTTTATAACTTGTATTTGCTATTGTTTGGCCATAAAACTATTAAATTTTTTATTGTTTATGAGCTTTAAGGCCGATTAGTTTTTGGGAAAAAATATAGGAAAACCAACAACACTCAAAGCGGTAGAATTATAGTACTTTTCCGGGCATCAACTAATGCTTTCAGTATGGTTTTTTCCCCAAAAAATTTTTTTCCTTCTAATTTTTCCCAAAAATTAATCGGCTTTAAAGCTTATAATTTTGATTTGAAAAAAATTTAATATACATTGGTAATTTTATATAAAAATTAAGTTTATTTTATAATTTTTTTTTTTTACAAAATTTTGAATAATTTATCAAATTTTCACCTCAATTTTGCAATTTTTAATTGTAGCGCTTAGCATATTTTTTGGTGTGTAGTTTTGTTTAGCGCTTTCAAGTCTAGAATATAAAGTGGAAGTTTCAAGTTGCTCAAGTTTCACATGCATAAACAAAAATATAATAAAAAGGTTTCCTTATAAATCTCTAATTTTACGTTTTTCATCAAACACTCGATTAAACCTGCAGATAACACAATTTATGGCTCGCATGGTAGCAAGTAGCAAACTAAATGTGTTATTTCGTTCCTAACAAACAAATTCGTTATATGAGTTAGCGCTCTTTTGAACTTACAGCACCATTTATTTGGCTATATTTCCTTAATACATATTTATATATATATACATACTTATATACTTATACATATATACATACTTAACTTCACTAAAACACAAGAAGAAAATAAAAAAAATTTTCAGCAAACACGTACACCCGCTGCTGCATAGTATTTATATTGTAGAATGAATTTAAGTTTGCAAAACCGCAATAAAATCTGTTTTATTGATTAACGTTCAATTAATCTTAATTACTTATGCACACACACATACCGTTTCCGTTCAGAAATAGTAGCGCAATCACTTTATCTTTAAAAAAATGCCCAACAGTAAACGGGAGAAAAAAAGAAGTAAGAATAATAGAGCGTCGGCTCACTATGCCAAATCAACATTGTCTGTTTATGGAAAATTTAGGATTGATGTTGTACCAAAGCACCAGAATCCTACAAATGTACCTCAGTTAAGACCGAGAAACATTTTAAGTTAATTTATAAAGAAAAAAGTATGGATATGGATTTAAGCCCAAAATCATTGATTCTTTAATTTTAAAAATCAAAAGGGAACTGGCAATAATCGACACAACGGGAATTCAAGAAGCAATGCGCAATTTTTTTATGTGAAAATCCAGTTTGTTGAATAATAAATATATTTTCTGTTACTGTTACAACATATTTGGGCACTTTATTTTTCTTCTAACTATTTTTAATTATTTTCCAAGGAAAATATGGTCCAATCACTAAGAAAACCCATAAACACCCATTTTTTAAATTAATTTACAGAATGTACAATGATTTAACAAAAGTTTGAACTTTTTAAAAATGTTTCTATATTTTTTTAGGTATGCAGTTTTTTAGGTCCTTCAATTTCAGTCTGAGGAAGTGCAAGTTTTAATTGGCTACAAGTTTTATCTGATTTTTTTTTAATTTTTTACTGACAGTTTCCTCCATACACTGCATACAATCAATGGGCTACATATGTTAGTATCTGCATATATCAAAAATATCTAAACAAAAAAAAAATTCTAAAACTATTTCTAAAAAGTTTGAAATTTTGAAAAAATTTGGTTTTCTACATTTTGTATAAAATTTAAAAAATTGCTTTTAATGGCGTTTGTAAAAAAAAACGACACTGAAGTTGACACAACGACGAAACCGGTTTGTCTTAAAACCAAACTTAAAAAAAGATGACGGAAAATCGTTCCAAAATTCAGTAGAATTAAAGATATTGTAATGGAAAAATAATTTTTAATTATTGGAGGATAAATAAATTGTCCAAATGTGTCGTGTCAATATGTGTTTGTGCTATAATTTGTGAATAGAGTGTAGTATTTAAACAATCAATTATTTGTGAATCGTTGGACTGACAAAAAATTGTGCGACTAATGGAATGTATTCCGGGATTAGTTTCAATGGCGTAAAATTGGGCATTAATTAGTCGCAACAAGTCTCAAACGGGTATAAATGCAGATTAGTACTGTATTCATCTCTTTTGGGTATAATAAACTAAGCAGTGGTACATACACTAATGGCCAGTTTTTTAGTGCTGGCTTAAACTCAGTTTAAACTAAGTTTAGTTAAACTCAGTTCAAATTTAAACTTAGTTTCCTTGCGCTCAAATAAATGTGTTGCAAGCAAAACGAAGTAGTCAGCAAAGAGCTGATAAGTTAAACTAAGTTTAACCGTGCGCGAATGGCCGTATAATTTTAGTTTAAACTCCGTTTAAAGTTTACTGAAAAACAGCATACTCAGTTTAAACTTAGTTTAAAAGACAAACAGAGTTCAACATGCACTGAAAAACTGGCCCTAAGGCAACGAAATTGTATTCGCGTCGTCGACATGTAAGCAGAGCATTCGCTTAGCAAACCTCGCGCAGCCGGTTCGAATCTCACCCGAAGCTATGATTTTAATTTTTGTTTTCATATAAATACTAATTATACCCATTCCGGTATAAAAGGGTACAATAGGTCTCTTTATAGGATATGCTCGGACAAAGGTGAACATTTCATTCCATATAAAGATATGAGAAGTCGCATGGAACTATTCTCGGACTCATGCTAGATTAATTGCAAAGTTTTAAATTAATAAGAACTAATAGTTGAAGTCACTTTTAATTACAAAATTTTTTTTTTAAGCAAATTGTAAATCTTTTGCTGTAATCGTGAAAGTCTGTTTCTATTACCTATTTAAGCAGCATATACCTTTAATTCAGGAAAGTTCATTAAGGAGCATTCCACAACAACATAAGCGACACCCTAAAAGGTCACCAGTTAATTTGCCAGAAAAATTGCGTACTTGTCACCTTCTTAAATGCTCTGCACATAGGGACTGGTCATTTTATGCATGTTTTAATATACTTTTACATACATATGTACGATTATTGCATGCGTACTTGTACCACAAAGTGTGCCACGGCATATTCGAAATGAGTTACATTGCTGCGAAATGGCAAATTATCAGAATACTCCAAGGCAAGCAAGCGTGGCGGAAGTGAATGCTTAACTATACGTTGGAATTCGACGTGCAGTTGTTTCACACATTCCATGTGCCATACGTACACACGATAATTGCCTTGACAATAAATCTTTAAAAACCACAGACCCGGTAAGAAAACCCAGAACTAATGAAATAAGCTTTGAGCTGGTTAGTTTTTGGTGCTCTTAAATTGTTTGGAAACAACCAAAGCCGAGAACAATGCAAAATAATCGCTTTCCTTGCGCATGATGACTAAGTTTCTGGTGCAGGGAGGTTGTGATATTACACGAAATGACTCGTAATAAAGGTTACTAAAGTACATAATTACATACTTAAGTATGAACAGAAGCTTGAAGTTGCTCACATGCCGGTTATTGGGAAATAAGTGAAATTAAGAATTTGTTTCGCATTCTTGTGATTAATATTTTATGAGTAATAAATTCAGAGCCCACGATAAAGATAAGCGGAGCAAACTAAATCATTTCAAGATTGGCGCAATTTCAAATGTATAGATTTTTTGTTAAGTCCCGTAGTCACTTCATACTTTTAAATATTAATAACCACAGCCAGAGTAGTTGATTTTTTATACTTACTAAAAGCTTTGCAGTTTATCACTATACATAGAATTTCCTAAAGGGTAAATAGAGGTCGCCTCGGCCAAAGTCTAGAAATGGCAACAAATATAACATTCGCTCTCATACTGCCTAACATATCCCTCGAGACCGGCAGCAATGCTAAACTCTTGAAATTTCCAGTGTGTAAGTTTTATCGAGCGAATAAATTTCTGTGCGTGGCTATATCGACCGAAGCAGAGCGCTCACGCATACTCGTGCTAGCCACTCAGTAAACTACAAACCATGCAGCGGAAATACAAACTAGCCAATAAATGCTCTGGTCCATAAGTGGTACTTAATGAGACTGATTATAATATTTCTCTGGCGACAACTTCTCATCGACATTTGTCGTCAAAATGTTGAAGTTTCAAGGTTAAATAAAAAACTCAAATAGATGCTCTGTATAGACTGGTAGTTGCCGCTGTGGTCGAGTAGGTAGCCTGGCGTGCTATAACTCGATATGCCGTTGAGTTCGGGGGCAAGTAAAATCTTAATCATAGGAAAAGGTTATTCTAAAATCGGTCAGCCCCTTGGCAGGAAATGGCAAACTTCCGAGGGTATTTCTGCCATGAAAAAGCTTTTCATAAAAACATCTGCCGTTTGGAGTCTTCACAAAACTGTAGGTCGCCCCATTTGTGATATAATATAAAGGAGCACACCACAATTAGTAGGAGAAGCTCTGAGCTATATAGTGTGACCGCCAAATACGTAATAAAAGAAAAACTGGTGGGAGCTGTAGACTTTTTCTAATTTAACAAATTAAGTCTAAGAGATTGCGATGGATAGGGCGTAAGGCGGTTATTTTCTCAGAAAGCAGCAAGTTTGCCGGGACTCACTTTAAATACCGTATCTATTAATGAGTGAGCCCTAGGATAAGCTGAGTTTTTAAATGCTAAGTGTTGTCATCAGAGTCAGCACCAGACGCAGAGCAGTGTGATGCTCAATTTTTGAATAGGATTTTCAAGGTAAGAGATCAGTTCGTTTTTAAAATGATGAGACTTACTATAAGTAAATAACACTCGACCAAATAACTTATATACATGCATTACACAGAAGATGCAAGTCTCGTTTTGTGTCGCTCACTATTCCAGAACGAATTACATGTTCGATGATTGATTTTACAATCTACATAAGTCGATTAAATTGGTTTTGGGTGTGGTGAAAAAGGTCGAAATATCGTACAATAGGGAACGAAACACCAGTGAATCTTCTGCGTTGTATACGTTCATTGCACTCGCCTCTATACAAAAAACGTTTGAACGCTTAGGGTGCAAAGAGCACCTAACCTGAGAATTCAAGTCAAATCTTATATTGACGATGACGTCAATTGCAATTTCGTAGGGTAGCGCTATGTTAAAAATATCAGTTAACACACGAACAAGTTTGGTTGCAAAGTAAACTCATGGCAATATTATGCGTTGAATTCGTACGTTTTACTGCTGGGTGCTTATATTTACACACAGTTATTAACATATCGCATAGCACAGTGATGAGAATTCGAGTGTGAATGCGGGAAATATGGCAATGGATGTAAATGCCGTCTGCTATAACTGCCCGATTACCACAACAACAACAAATGCCCAACTAACATCTCGATACAAACGTCCTGAGCGTTCCAACTAGCATCAAGTAAACAAGCGGACGGCCGGAATAGTTTAGTTTGCCAGATAAAAGCTTAAATGTAAGCGTTTGCATGACTCTGTGATTCTTACTATATATATCTAGATATTTGATTTGGCATAACGGTCTTTCTTATTTTATTTCCATCAAAGTACCGGCAATTTTCAAATAAAAAGGAAACTTTGCGTAGTTCTATTCTTCTATAAGCAGAAAAATATTTGTCTCAAAGTTAGATGAATAAAATAAATAAATTTAAGAATAGCTTCTTTGAAAGAAAGTACTTTAGAATACTAAATATATATTTGTATACTCATACGAGTATATACATATATGTACTATTAAAGCCGAATGAACAAAACAGAGATGTGAAAATGTTTAGTGAGGTAAAAGTTTTATTTATAAAATTAAATTAAATTTATTTAACTTGCACTTGCTAAGTATACACTTAACTCAACAAAAATTACGAAAAAAGATTAAAAATTTCATAATAAGCAAATTCTATACATTTATAAATCCATATAAATTCATACAAATGATAACTATAAAATCCCTAAGGCAATTCCCTAAAGAGTACATGCCTATAACATAGAAGAAAAATAACAACAGCGACATTACTTTTGTAATCACTCGACCTGGTTGTGACATTTTTACGGTGGTGGGGCTGAGTTTGTGGGCGGTTGTCACTAAGGGCAAATCAGACAATCAGCCAAAGTGACATCAACCAATTTGGCATTTAAGTGCAAAAGCAAGTAGGCAGTCATTTGGTTTGAGAAGATAAAGAGTAAAAATAGCAAATAAAAATAATATTGAGTAAAGAACAATATTATTTATTTAATATGAATACTTAGACTGTGTAAGGGTAGCATAACAAAAAATTCCCAGAATTTTCAGACGTGTCTGAATAATTAAAACTTTTAAAAGTTAAAGGTCCACAATGAGTTTTCTGTACAGAGTATTTTCTCGTGCGCTCGTAGAAGAAATTGTATATTTTCGGCCTGATTTAAATATATGCTTCATCAAATGTTGTCATCTCTTTCCCTCAAACACGCTAAATAAAACGAAATGAATTAAACCGCAATAACAATTTGATTATTATTCCAGAACTTTAATAATTTTGCTTATGAGGCATTCCACACTATTTCAGTTGGTCAAAAACTACTTTTGCGCGAATTTAGGATATGTTGCAGAGGAGGTCCTAAAATGTATGTAAACGCAGTATAAAGTAAACATAGTTTGTTTTCAAAAGTTATGCAACTTTAAACATGTAAGGTGTCTCGACTTAAGCCATTGTTTATGACTTCATAGCTCGCAAAATATTAGTTATATAACAAAGAGTCAGAGATTTATAAATTTTTTTTGGTTTTTTTTTTTAAGTACAATTTTTCATACCTTTGTTAGTAAAAGAAAAATCAATATTCTGAAAAGTCATGTTTGCACAATTTGAAAAATTAAACAAAAAATACACTTATGGTATGTGATTGAACGTATATCAAAGAATAAACTGACCAATTGTTAAAGGGTGTCTGCTTATACTTACATAGGGCCTGAAATATAAATTTTTTCGTGAAGCTATGTATATACAAAGCCATCAATTTTAACAAGCAACGAGCATGCTTGCTTAATACATGCATGAGCTCAGCGAAAAACATTTTTTTTCTAATTCCGGTCGTTCATTCATATATTATGAGTTTTTCTACAACATACTCAATTTACATGAAAATCTAAAAAAAATTGATTTTTCATTGACATACATAGTATGAATGCCTCTAATATTTGATTTTTACTTACGCTCCAAAGGAATTTTGTCTATTCGTTTTCTTTGTTTAATTTTGTGTTTTATCTATAAATCTTTGCCTTAATAATTTATGAACAAATATTAATTCCACATACATATGTATGTAGGTAATTTTTAACTGAGGTATTTATTGTACAACTTTTGCCTCTAACAGCTCGATAACAAATTGCAACTACAAGCAGTTGAATAAGATCACCCTTAATATACATTTACTCCTACATATATTAATGTATACTAACTTAGAAATTTCATAATTCTTATACATATATGAAGCTAAATAACTTATGAAATGTATGTACATACATACATACGTATGTAAATTAGAATGATGATATGAGTTCGTAAAAAAGTCCTAAAAGCTTCATTAAAAATAATCAAATGTGCTATTTTATGATTTTTTTAATAATTTCGTAATTTTTTTTATACATATTTTTTCACAGATAAAATACCTGACCAATTTTTCCAACGTATTCCTAAAATTTAGATTGTTTTTAGCTAAGTTGACGTTGCAATCAGCCAAGTAGTCTAGTTGACTTAAAAATAAGAAATCATTTTATACGAGCATTTTTTTTCATCAATGCTATTTTAATTAAATTTTTTTTTATTTGCTCCCGTTAAAACCTTAAATAATTTTCAGTGTCTCTCAAACAAGTTCGTTCTAAAATAAGGCATAACTTGAGAACTTTCATCAAAAAAGATTGAATAAGAGTATATGTATATGTATGTATGCACATAAATATTAAAAAAAAATATATAAAATATGATATTTTAGGGAATCCTGTAAAAAATACTATATACTACATACATATGTATGTATGTATGTGTTTGTAAAGTTTCATAAACCAATAGTTTCTTCACAAGAATAAAGTTGAAATTAAATTTTTCATTCGAAATTTAACTTTTTAATTTTTTGTAAAGTTTTTTTTTAACAATTTTAACACCATTATCTTTGATACATATACATATGTGTATAGTATTATTTTTGTTAGGGATTTGTGTTGAACAATGAAAAATTGAACTTTAACTTTATTCTTGTGAACAAACTAATCTAGAAATTATTCCGACTTAAATAATACTAAAAATGTAGCGTTCCTGGTTTATATGATTTCAAAATATACGCCGCTTCGTGCAAAAAAAAAATTTGTACCTATAAAAAATCATAACTTAAAAAAAAAAACAAATTTCGGCTACTTGGCAGTTGGCCATATTAAAGTGTCTACTGTCTATTTTCATTTGAAAATTTTTTGAAAAAAAACGTATTTTGAAAAAATAAATTTTTAAAATTTTTTGCATTTTTTTAATAAAATTTTTTTTTTAATTTTCTTGTAATTTCTGACGCTTGTATTTAAAATTATAGATAATTACAAACATTTGATTAAAAAATTACTTAACTCGGGTTGATATTTGTCGAAGTTATGTATGTTTAAAAAATAAAGTTCGTGAAATGAACGAGAAACTGGATTTTTACGAAAAAATTAAATTGCGAAAAATTCACCAAAAAAAATTTTTTGGGCTAAAAAATACGTGTCTCCTTAAATTGACCCCAAAACAATATATTAAAGTTTCGTTAAAATCTAAAATCATGACCCAAAACGACCGGGCGTTTTGAAATGGAAAGGGGCATATCCATTATCCGGCATATTCTTTTTTCTAAAAGTTGGTTAACAAAAAGTATTCGAAATAAATTTTGTATATTACTTCAAAGTTGTATTTATTTAAATAAATAAATAAAAGTTTAAACTGTATAGTACTCATCAAAACCCAAATCCAGAACTATGTATAAAGTAATTTTTTTTATATCTTATCAATTTCGTTTTTATTATTATCCTTTCAGCGTACCAGTACCTCCCTGTGGGGTGAATGGATGGGTGTATTGCACGGTGATGAAATTGAGTACTTCTTCGGCCAGCCATTGAATACGTCGCTACAGTATCGGCCAGTGGAACGAGAGCTGGGCAAGCGGATGCTGAATGCGGTTATTGAATTTGCAAAAACAGGGTAAGTGCCACAATCAGTTTACGAGTATATGAACTTTTACAATGCTGCAATATTTAATATAGCCATACACAACTATTACACACACACACACATACACACACACAGATGAACATACATACTTACATACAAATTCAGTTTTGAATACTAATATGCTATGGCGAGCAATAAAACATGGAGAGCAGCGAAAACTCGAAAAAGTAGGTATTTGCCCAACATACTAAGTGCATTTGAAGTGCAATTTTAATTGCAACAGTTTTCGACCGTAGACTATTCAAGTGTAAACGAAACAGATATCTGGTGTTATGTTAGTGTATGAGTGTGCCATATATTGTACGTGTATTGCGTTGCTTTTAAAAAAAAAATAAAAAATAAAAAGATATACAAAATGTTTTTATCTCGCAGCAACTGTTTCATCAGTTTATTGTTGCACAACTCAAAGAGTTAAAAAAAAGTTGAGTTTGAAGGTTATAGAGAATAAAATCTAGAGAATTTATGGAAAATATTGAATTTGACTTTTTATAATTACCCTTGCATGCAAGAGAAAAAAAAGATCATATTCTAAATCTGTGAGTGGTTGAGAACTAAAATTAATTAAATAAAATGAAATTAATAATAATTTGAACCCGTTTCCTTATGGATAAATATAAAAATATTGGCAATAACCAGGTAACATATTATTAGGATCTATTAAAACGCAAAATAAAGTAGCGAGAAAGGCGGCTTATCCTTCCAAAAAAATTTAGAAATCGTAATAAAAAGATAACAAAATACGAGAAAATAAAATTTTGTACTTTGATTGACACTATGAAGATGCATCGCCATTCGATTATCAAGAAGGGCCAAAATTTATTAAATATGCGCTCGACATAAGCTGATACAAATATGGCTTGTTCGAAGAGTGTTCGTTTGTAGAAAATCGACTATAAATTTTTTCAACACCAGCTTGGAAGAAGAAATCTGCGCTTCTGAATATAACCAAAATATTTTATAGGTTAATACTTGGGGTAAACAATTTCAAAGCAAAAAAAAAAGCATTTATTAAAACAAATACAAAAACTATATGGTTAAGTATATACAGAAATTAGGCAAAGGTAATTAAAAATTATTCTTATTTCTTCGAAACCATTCTATTTGTAGTCAGAGAAAAGGCAACTTCCAAAAAATCCGTCCCCTGGAACTAACCAAAATTGATTTTAAAATTTTTGAAGCTGTATGTATATATGTATATTAGGGCATCCGCTATTTGTCATTTTTTGCTTGTTTTCTCACAGCCATGACAATCTCATATCCTTGTACAGAATTAACCGCTCTACAAAAAAAGTCTCCTAAAATTTATCAATAAATTTTCTCCTTCAAAGGTTACTTAAAGTTAATGTTAAAAAGCTGGGTAAATTCCTAAATTTTTGTTCTTTAACGGCAAAATTATGATTGTTTTTGTAAAATTTAATCTATTATTTGAAAAAATTAACAATTTTCATCGATCGATTTCTTTAGATTTCTTGAGTGATGGTACAAGAGTTGTAGAACTTCTTTATTTGTTGGAAAAATTTTGCTATTTAGAGGACTTATTGTTTTTTCTATCAAAAATATATTTTGTCTAAGGTCCATCGATTGATTACCATCTCCATTCGAGTTCCTAAATGCGTTAGAGTGCGCTTGTGTAAAAGAAATCCGAAAATACTTAAGAAATAAGTTAATTAAATGCTGCAAAAAAATACAAGCGCAAAAATACTAAGTACTGGAATTAATATTTAAAAAATTTTTTCCTATTGTATTGTATCATACAAATTATATTTTTTTTTTTATACTAGATTAAATTTTACAAAAACAATCATAGTTTTGCCGTAAAAGTACAAAAATGTAAGGAGTAAATTTATTGGAAAATTGTACAAGACATTTTTGTAGAGTCTTTAATTTTGTACAATGATTTAAGTTTGTCATGGCTGCGAGAGAAAAAGTTCAATAGAGATAAAAATATTTGCAAAAAATGCCAAATTCCCATGTAGTTTAAATGGGAAATTAAAAAAGAAAATTAGATAACATTGAGTGTGCAACCTAATTTGATCAAATTTGCAGAATTAGACAAATTTGTTTTTAGTAATAATTTAATCTAAAATTATTGTTCTTGCACACACTTGTTACCCGATAATTTTTAATTATTTTGTGAGAATTTGTATTCGGTTAGTCAAAATGCAAATTCGCGAAAAGCCCTTTTATTTATTTTGAGATAATTTATTGAAGTTTTTGAGACAGTATTTGTTTGTTTGTTTGTTTGATGATTTAGGTTGCTCTCTCAGAGACAGTATTTAAGTTAAACTTTATAAATTTTTTATAGAACATTTTTATCACAAAAATTTGCAACTGGTGTTGGTTTCATGTTAGCGACATTTACTAAATATGTTTCTACAGACTGTACGAACGGTACACGCGAGCAGCCGGTGTGTTAAAACAAAGCTTTTGTCTACTTCCGATTGGTGTGTGTCCAAAATAAATCTAACAGAAAGCTTCTGCTTTTTCAACAAAAACGAAAATTAAACGCTAGCTTTTGTGAACATTCGTCAGAGAACGTATACTTATTACACGTTCTCTGACTGCAGTTTGCTGGAGAAACAGCAGCGTATGTTTATTAATTTTTCAGTAAACCCGCTGTTAATAACATTATTAGTTAACAGAAAGCAGAGAACTGGTAACAGAGAACTTGTAAGCAAACAGAAGGCGCAAATGTAAGTCTTAAGCTTTTATTGTGCAATCTACTCCTGAAAAAATTCAGATTGAAGGATTCACCACCAAGTCGTTACCACTCCAAGAACGAAAATATTACAAATCTATCTCCAGAAGTCGCGCACGCAAAACAATCCAGAAATATGAAATTCTGTGCGCCTGCCTTTTTTTTTATCCTCTAATGTGATACGGAGAGTGTGTTACAGAGGGGAACTTATTTTTGAAAGTAAGGATTTGTTGTTCATAACTTCTTTTCACATTGTTTTCATTCTTGTTACATAATTTTCGCAAATTTTTTTGTACTTATGGCTTAGTTTCGTATATATATTTATAAATTAAATAATTCAATTTAGTAAATTAAGAACTTGTTTAGCTTTTAATTATAAAAAAATTTAAGTGAAATATGATGACTTATGTTAAGCTTGTTCGTTTCTTCTTTTAATTAATGTTCGCGTTGGTTTCGCTCTTCATCGTTTTGAATTTTTTATTTAAGTGCCCTTATCTACATAGGTGTATATACGCTCTCTTCATAAATTAAAGCACAAACACACATGGACATATTAACATTTATTTTTCAATGAAAACATCGCTAATTCTCTTAAAAAAAACACCATCAAAAACAATTTTTTAATTTTTTAAAAAATATAGAAAACATTTATCACAAACAAAAAATTTAGAATTTTTAGGAGTATGCAGATACAATTTTAGTACAACAAAGTGCAAATTTCTAGATGCTATGAATTGTCACTGATTTCTGACATATTTTTTACTCCCGCTCTTTCGCAATTTCTTCCATTTAAAATAATCGCGCTTTTGCGATATTTGGAGGAAATTGCCGATAAAAAAATTATTAAAATTCAGTGATAACTTTTAGACATTTGAAACTTGCAATTTTCCACACGCAAATTGAAGAAGCAAAAAAACTGCATACTCAAAAAATTCTAAAAACTTTATTTAATAGTTTTAAAATTTTAATGAAATTTTGTTAAATCACTTTACATTTTGTAAATAGTTTAAGAAATGAGTGTTTAGGGATTTTCTTAGAGAATGAACCATATATTATTTGGAAATTTATTTTTTTGTAGTTAGAAGAAAAATAAATTGTCCAAATATGTTGTGCTTTCATTTGTGTATACAAATGTTTATATATAAAATTAAATTTAATTTAATTTCCCAATTATTCTTTTTAAAGCAATCCTGCTGCGGATGGCGAAGAGTGGCCTAATTTCACAAAGAAAGATCCCGTCTATTATGTTTTTTCAACCGAAGAAAAGGAAGAGAAACTGCAGCGAGGCCCACTGGAAGGACGTTGCGCATTCTGGAATGAATATTTGCGTGAAGTCAGAAAATGGGGAAGTAAGTAAAATTAAATAATTTTTATACATGTACATAAATGAATTTGTTAATAACAGACAAATGCTGACAGAATGCGAAATTTAATTCAATTGTTTTAAATGTTGTTGTTTATCTTCATTTGAGGAACGCAATCCTCTTGGTATCTTCTAACAAAGTATTTGAGTTGATACTCATTTTTTATTACCTAAATGATTTTCAGTTTCTGCACAATAATTTGAAATATTTTCGTTATTCTTTTGTCTTTAGCAACCACTAAGTTTAACTAAATCACAATTTTTTCAATTGTTATTAATTTTTCGTTTTATATCTCCCTCTAAATATACATACATACATATATATTCAAACATATATCTATTTAGAGTTCAATGCTTTTTGTATAAACTTTGTGGGTTTGCGTGACGATTTCGGTAATATAGATTAAAATTTAAATTTGTAGGTGGCAAAACCAATTCAACCTTAGACTTTCAACCAATAAAGCTGGCAGATTTCTGACTGTCCGTAACTAGGCCGTAGCCAGAATATTTTTTTATACATCATTAACTGCCTGATTCTGTGTTTTTGATAAATTATCAAAAATTTAAAAATATTTTAAATTAAGCAAAGAAAATAGCTTTTTATTTGTGATTGGAATCCAAAAATCTTGATAAATTTTCAATATTGAATATATAAATATTTGATAATTTATCAGGAACACAGAATCGGGCAGTTTTTGTAAATAAGGGAACAAAAATTCACAGGCACGCATGTGTACTCTGTTCACAAATTATAGCACAAACAATTATTGACACATTTGAACGAATTATTTATCCTCCAGTTATTTAAAATTAAAACATCATTAATTTCGGAATTTCGGAAAAAAAGTTTTTAATCTTTTTAGTGTTGAAAAGGATCTTTCCACTGTGTATGTAATGACCGGGAATGCCTTTCTGCAATTACGTTAAACCTTCAATTGTAGATCTTGGTTGTTGGCACGTTTGCTTTCAGCTTTAATTTTTAGTCCACAAAGCCAAATCGGGAGCAGGTGTTGCCGTGTCAATAGGAACTTTGTAAGTTTCAAATTATTTTGCATCTGATACAGTGAAATCAAATTCTTTTAAAGAACAAATCGAAGAAATAAAGGAACAAAATTTTTGTATAAGTCATTTGTGTTGAATAACTGTTCTCTCTTTTTGGATAAAGACAATACGTGGTAGTTTTATTTCACTATTAATCAACGTTAGAAGTTTGCATACTTCTTGGAAAATTTCGCTGAACTTTTCATTAAAGCTACTGCGAAAATCGAAATAACTCGTAACAGGGTTTTGATATGATAGGTGAAGGGGATTGGGTTTGTTCATGACGTCTCACCGATTTTCTTCTTTAGTTATCGTCAAATTCTTGCTACGAATATATATTAGGACAGTGATGCGATCTAATTAAAAAATAAAGCATTTCCATTTTAAGTTTGTTAATCGTGAGAAATTTGCATTTATATATGTAGGTGGTATGCTTCATCTCATTTCCGCTGTCAGTTTAAGCCAAG
Source organism: Philophylla caesio (assembly GCA_963971545.1). Classification (NCBI taxonomy): domain Eukaryota; kingdom Metazoa; phylum Arthropoda; class Insecta; order Diptera; family Tephritidae; genus Philophylla; species Philophylla caesio. Next base: position 189,936,380 of record OZ020604.1, on the reverse strand, counting down.
CTAAAAAAAATTATCCAGTTACCTCTTTCATTTGTAAAATTATGCGGTATAAATACCAAGTTAGTGCATATATTGACCGCTGTGGTCGAGTGGGTAACGGCGCATGCTAAAACTCGATATGTGGCTGAGTTCGAGGTTCGGACCTCAGTCAGGGCAAGTAAAATCTTAATCATAGAAAAAGTTTTTTCTAATAGCGTTCACCCCTCGACAGGGAATGGCAAACCTCCGACTGTATTTCTGCGATGAAATACATACATCTGCCGTTCGGAGTCGGCACATAACTGTAGGTCCCTCCACAAATGGTAGGAGAAGCTCGGCCAAACACTCAGCTATATATCGCAAGCGCCAAATTATATATTTATATCCTTACGTTGTGTTCATGCCACCCTCCACGAGTACCGAGTCGATGGATTTTTTCACTCGAGGACGTCCAAGCCAACGAAGTTGTTGATGCGTTTGAATCTCTCCATGTGATCATTCTTTATTCGCTCTCACTCATCTCCCACACAAACCGAACCCTAAATCTTGCGTACTCTTAAAAGTCTCAGAAGTCTTATTTTTGTTCTTCGACATCACTCACGTTTCAACCATATATTGCAGAATGCGAAGAGCTTGGAATAGATTTTTGTTCGACAAGAAATTACATTACTCTTCAACTGTCTACCAAGCGTAAGTTATAACGTCGGTCAAACTTTGATCTCGAGTCCTATTAGCACCGAACTAAAATATACGCTCAACATCCATAAGTTTTACTGCGATCCCAAATATATGTAGATAACACATCAAAAAGCCAGCTGTTCTAAGGTCGACGAAAAGTTGGTGTGCCGGTTGACCTATCTAGGGTCCTTTCCGTTGGGGATACGATTTTATTACTGGGGCTTCATTCAATTTGCGAAAGTTGCAACATTCTGAAAATTTTAAACTTTGGGCAAAGTAAAATGAGGTTTGCATGATAAAAAGCAAAATATTGTAAAATGAAACAAATTAACTGCTTCACCCAGAAGCCTGAATGACTCATTATTCCACATGCTCACGCAACTCATGTCCTAGCTGAGGAGCTAAAAGACACTTGTGAATGTTGAGGAAAGAAATATAACCCATCAACTTTAATTAATTTTTGTACATACTCGTACATATGCATTGTTCCCATCTGCATTTGTCTAATTTTCTAAGAAAAATTGTCAATATGTCGTCCGACACGCGTTGGAACTTGTGGCCAAGTCATTCCGTTGACTTCGATCAAACAATATTGATTAATTATTGTGTTGAAAAAAAAAACCGCAACTTTATACTATTCTGCTTAATAGGGTGCGAAAAGTGAATACAATTATTTTATTTCTTTACTAATATTTAACTTTAACATTTTAATACTTTTTATGATGAATTAGTGTTTTTATTGAAAAAAAGAAAGCAAACATTTTATATTTCCAGGAATTAAAGATTGTGTGTATGTAAATAGATGCGTTGCTGCGACCATTGAACGGCTTATTATCTCCATTTAATAATTTATGTATTTAGCCGGTACGATGATAGTTTAAAAAGTTAAAATATAAATCGCTTCAAAGAAAACAATCGAATTTTTAACACAAAAACTCTATACGAAGATTATGAATACGATGGTTCAAGTTACTTATCCGTCGTTTTAAAATCAAACGCGACGAGCCAAATATGTAAAGTATTGATTTTTTCACACATATTCGATAGTAATCAGAAGAAATAAAGAAAATTAGTCCTTATAATTGCTGTAGAAATACATACAGTGACTTAAACAATTGACCACAATATGATTTCTTTTGCCAGAGCGGAAATGTTTTTCTTGAAAACTTTTTCGTTAATATTTTATAAAAATATAATTCAACAAAACTCGCATGCGTTAAAGTTTCAAACTTTATAAAATATCAATGAAATTTTCTTAATATTGAACTCTCCGGGAAAAGTAGAAGTACGTAGTTTCATAGCACAACTAATTGCCAAGTTTGAGTTACGCAGGGCCGCCAAGAGAAAACCGGTGCCTGGTGAGGATATAACATGTGGGTCGTCCCCCGATACATCAATTTATTGTTAATATATTTCGTTTATTTTGAGACCCGGGCCCCCCTGAGCACTTTGGGCGCGGGAGGAATTGTCCCCGATGTCCCCCCCTCTCGTCGGGCCTGGAGTAACGGCATGTTCAGTAAGTTGTTCAATGAATAGCGATTTCGCTATCTCGGTTCAATCGAGTTAATAGTAGTTTATTTGATTAGATTTTATTTGCTATTTTAGCGCACAAGTTCCGACTTAATCGCAGAAAAATGTGACTCCGGTACATTACAGCAAACATTATGGTGTGAAGTCTAATAGCTGAAATAGTCTTTTCTATTTGCATTTCGTCTTAAAATTTGGCAGAATATAATATTTTATTCCTCATCTAAAAAAATAGCATCGGCAAAATCAATATAAAGTTGCTGAAAAACAAATTTAAAAAAATGTTCATTAAAATTACTTAGTCGAATGTTGATTTACTAATTTATATTCTGTAGCATTTCTAAAATAAATTATTCAATAATTTTTTACTCTAAGTGCTCTAATACTAACACTTTCAATATGTGAAATTTAAAACTTTAGTAAAACTTCGTGTCAATGGTTAATTATTAAGAAATTTCAATTATTCAATTTATACGGAAAATAAGAGTATATAAAGATGAAGTCAACGTTGTTGGAAACAGACCTAATTGAATATCGAATTGGCAAAGTTCTTAGTTTTGTTTGCGATTGTGGTATACGCCCTAGCAATGTTCAGCGTGGCAGGTAAATAATTCATGTTCACAAAATATTGATTGAAAAATATCACCGCAACTAATCTTTCGTTATTATTATTAAATATTTTCTTTAGCTGCCCAACCCAAATGGGACGATTTGTACAAAATTCCGATTCCCCCCTACCCCAGAGGAAAATAAAAAAACAATGTGAAAAATCTGGAAAATTATGTTAACAAAAACACTGTAAAGATCCCTATACATATTTTGGTTTTAATTGGTAATTAAAAAAAAAAAAAAATAGTATTTTGTTGAAAAGATTTTATTTCTGAATTAAGATGTTGAAAATTATGTACAATTGGATTTTGAGAAAATAAAATAAATATTGATTGTCTTTACATGCAAAGGAAAATATGTCTATTAACATACAATTTAACTGGTTAGGTTCACGCCATTTAACTTTTCATAGGGATGAAGAGTGTAAAACAAGAGGACTATGGCCTAAACATTTCTATACTCCACCTGGAAGTATTACGGTTTACACAGATGGTTCGAAGCTGAATGGCAGAGTGGGAGGAGGGGTCTTCTCGCGAGACTTATCTCTGAGCTGTTCTTTTTGGCTGCCGGATCACTGTAGCGTTTTTCAAGCTGAGGTTTCAGCCATTAAGGAAGCTATGGACAGGTTGCCAACCGTCTTAAAAGGCAACAACGTTTTTATATTTAGCGATAGCCAAGCGGCAATTAGAGCAGTGAGCTCAGCTGCGATAACTTCAAAGATTGTACTGGATTGCCGCCGATCTCTTCAGAAGATGGCTAAGCAGAACAGACTAAACCTCATCTGGGTTCCAGGCCACAGGGACATCGAGGGTAACTGTATAGCGGATGAACTTGCGAGGGAAGGGACAACCAAGCAGATTCTTCCTGGTAAAGAACGCATTGGTATGCCCTTTGGTGCATGCAGGCTGCTCTTAAAAGAATTTGCTTATGCTGGTGCGAATGAGAGGTGGGCACAGACCACGACTTGTAGGATATCTAGGCAGACTTGGCCTAGATGGGATCATAAACGGTCGCGTGGTCTGTACACCTTAAAACGGGATGATATGTCTCAGGTCATTGGAGCCCTTACGGGGCACTGCCTCATAGACAACCATGCGAGGCGTCTCGGTGTACCATATGCTGTAGAAGCTGCAAAAATTATGAAGAGGAGGAAACTGTTCTTCATCTTCTATGCAACTGTCCAGCGCTAGCAAGAAGCAGGCTACGCTTTCTAGGGGTACCACTTTTTGGAGACCTCGGAGAATTAGGTTCTATAGACCCAAGATGCTTGGCGAGATTCGTCAAGAGCTCAAAATGGTTCAGCAAAGGGGAATGAACGCTTAGCTAGTGGTATCACAACGAGCCTCCAATCATGGCCTAAGTGGGTCGCTGAAGCAACGGTGACAGCCACATATACCTACCTACTATTTGACCGAAAAGATTTCAATCGCTACAACGTCTATACACATACATACATATACACCAATTAGCGCAGGTTCGAACCTCAGCCAGGGCAAGCATAATCTTAAACATAGAAAAATTTTTTTTTCTAATAGCGGTCACCCCTCGGCAGGCAATGGCAAATCTCCGAGGGTATTTCTGCCATGAAAAAGCTTCTCATAAAATACATCTGCCGTTTGTGGTAGAATATAAAGACGCACCCCACAAATAGAAATTCGAATTCCAAGACTGCCGAAAATATTGATGACACAATGAAATCGGAGATAACATACATTCATGGGTCTTTGTAGATTAAAAAAAAAAAAAAAAGACGGATGATGCTTTCAAACTTGGCTTGAAATGCAATGATGAGAGCAAATATCATCTCATCAAATATCGCAAAATGACAGATTCACATCATCTGTTAACATCATATGATTCAATAACGCCAGAGGTTTACCACTTATATATTTGTTAAAACTCTAGAGAAAACATTTCTAATTATATTTCATTGGAATATATAAACTAAATAGCAGTTACTAGTTTAAAAAAGCTCATCAAATTTTTTACATTAAAAAATAAGTATTCAATTACTATTTCGAGATGAGATGATATGATAAAAGCTCTAAGACCAAAAATTATCTTATTGGAGAAATTCTAGTGAAATGAGTATTATCACTGCTCTCATAATTTATACTCTGTTCACAAATTATAGCGCAACCACTTATTTACAGAGTTGGGCACTTTATTGTTTTTCTAATTAATTAAAATAATTTTTTAAGAGGTTTCATACTCTATGAAGAAACATAAACAACCCATATTTAAACTATTAACAAAATGTATAATGATTTTAAAAAATTTCATCAAAAATTCTAACTTTAGTTTTTAGAATTTTTTTTTTATTTGGTAGGAATTGGGAAAGAGCGTCAGTAAAAAATATTATTATTATTTAAAAAAATATTTTTAAAGGTGTTTGTTAGAGATTAACAATATTTAAATTGAAAAATAATTTTAAATAATTGTAGGATAAATTAATTGTTTAAATGTGGCAATATGCGTTTGTGCTCTAATTTGTGAACAGTGTAGTTGGTGTTGTTCTACTTGCATTTTGAGCTAGCATAGTGTTAGTAAATAATTAAGAGGTAAGACAATACAAAAATTAAATATTTATAAACCTACATATTTACATACATACTCATACTACGTTTAAACATATATATAAGTGACTCCGCATATTCTCATAACTAGAAATAGTTTTAACGAAATTTCGTAGTGGTAAACGAAAGAACAACTAGAACAACGCTAAAAAAGGTGCCATAAAAATGTAATTTGGCACGACGAAAATGAAAGAAACCGAAGTGGACACGTACGCAGCGTCCACTTCCCCTGCCATCCACACATCAACTTTTATTACTAATTTTATGATCAGAATTATTAATGATTTTTCAATGACTTGTGCCGGGGAAATAAACGAAATTCAGCAGTGATATAAAATCTCAAGAAATTAACATCAATTTAATGGACACACCCTTTTTAAATTATTTTTTTTTTCTATTTACTATCGTCTGTGCAAAAGAAGAAGTTCTCCATTATTTTTTTATGCATGTAAATCGCACGAATTTTCTTATTTTCCTTGATAAATACAAGGGAAATTTATAAAGGTGGCAGCAAATGTTTAAGAAAAAAAATCACCCAAAATCAAAATCAACCAACAAACAAATGATTTTGACATTTGCTCTACTACGGCGATATAAAAAACAAATCAATCAACTGCTTTCTAAGGCCATCTTACTAAATTCGCCTTGGATAAATATAAGCGAAATTATAAATGTCAAATTGAACACAAAATTTTGGGGGTACTCTTTATACATAAGTACATCTAAATTTAAACATCCAAAGGTGTAAAAAAATCACCGCGGTTTTTGTAATTTATATGCCAGTTTTTGTACACGTTAAAACGTGAAACGGAAAAAAAATTTGAATTTAAGCATGATCATTAAAATGGGGTTTAATTTTTTTCTCAATATTCTTTTCATGCAAAATTATAAACACGAGTTTACTTGCATGTAAATGAGACTATCTTCATTTCAGAAAAATAAACTGATTTCGTAATTTTACGAATGTCGTTATGGCGATTAAGTATTTAGGCATGTACTTACCTTAGTATGTGTGTGTCAATCTAATACAAGCGTGACTTCGTCTTGCGATCGGTGTCTTTAAGCAATCGAGCAGACAGTTGGGCGCTGTAGTTTTGTCGCCCGCTGTGACAATATTTATTGACTAAGAAGAGAAATGACATGCAGGCAGATAAGCCTGCCGACATGTATGATATGTGTATGTTTATGCAGATATGTATACACCTTAGTGTATATAAGTGACTAGAAATTAAAAAAAAACTGGTTTGTACGGATAAATCATCAAAAAAATTGAATGGAAGAATTGAGTTACATCGTAAAGAATTACTTTTATGTTTTCGTTGAGAATGAAATTAATCCAAAAATTCAAAATAAAGAACTCTTTCAAAGATAATTCTTAAATTAGATATATCCTATAATATCAGGTAAAATATATTTGATAATATAAAACAGTTCCTGCTACAGAACTTTTCCACCGCGTATAATACTTAAATTATAACAGCATCATAAATTTAGCGAAAACAAAAAATCGCATTTTTTGCAGGAAAGTAAGCTTCGGCATTTGTATTTGTACTTACTTCTGTTATTTGGGAGTATGTAAAATTGCTTTATGGCTTTTGTATTGTACAGCACGTTTGTTTACTAAATAAAGGGTGTTTTAAATTTAATATCAGGACAAAAAAAAAATTTGGAAGTCTATCTTAACTATAATATATAGTGGTGGCTCCATTATGTTATCGTTAGGTGATTTTATTTTATAAAAACATAGTTCATAACTCGACGAAAATTGGGTAAATCCGACTGAAAGTTACGGCGTTCTACTAAAAAAAAAAGACTTAAATTTTAAAATTGTATTGATCATCCCGAACACAGTAATACGTTTTTTTTTAATAATTCAATGTACATAATTTATTTCCTAAAACAGAGCTTAACCTAATTTTAAATAAATACATAAATAAATAAAAGATTTTTCGAATTTTAATATGAATATTATTTTTTTTATGTTCCACGGAAAATATACTCGAATTTTTTTTAACTTTGAAGTTTTCCTGAAAATTTGTATGATTTATAAATTTGATATAATGCTTGAAAGTGGAACTATGTATACTTTAATAAAAATTAAATAAAAAAAATTTCTCATGGTAACAATTTCAGCGCTTTGAAAAAATGGTTTGGAACTTTTGCCTGTAGACGATTACGCTATTCATAAAATTTTACATGTGCATACATACAAATTTATGTGTTAATTATTTCCCTGTTATAAATATTTAAGTATTTATGACCAACTTATCTGTAAACGAAAATCTTGTGTCGGGTGCGTTAGCCTTTTAAATTTTTTCTAACTACATCAACGTTGTCTTTCTTTACACTAATTTATATTCGTATGAATTCACATTTTGTTTGTTGTTTTTGTTTCGCATTATGTTTAGATTATTTTTAGGCCAATAATATATCTCTGTCACATGTGCTTGCGATCGGTCACTTTCCTTCTAATCGAGACTATTCAATGGTGACCAAAAATATCCCCTTATAGAATAAAAGAAAAAATCTAGTCGATATGTAAATTATGCATTTTTTTAAATCTATTTTTGGTTTCTCTTCTCTCATCGATTTATGGATTAACAAACGCACGTCAGATAAGTAACGACGTTGTAATGCATCACTTTGAATAGATTGCCGTCAACGGCTACTCAGAAGCGGCTAATTTATTGAACTCAAATCTATATGTATGTAATTAAATAATACATGCGAATAAATATATATACCTATTAATATACATATGTATGTGTATATATTTTAAATACTGTTAACACAGGCGTGTGCCGTATTATTGATGTTATCAATTCAATTTGATACTGACGCGCTATAAAAGGGTGAAACTTCTCTAAGAATATATTAAATATAAATGTATTAATTTGCATTTGAGTAGATTCATTTTTTCCAAAAGACAAAAGTAAGCACACCTCAGCATAAATTTGTTTTTTTTTTAAGTTTAACTCCTCGAGCTGAATTATGTTTAGCTCAAATTGACGTACAATACTGTTAACCAATTCTGTGCTTTACTCATCTCATTTATGGCTCAAGCCAAGGATGACTCACATTGATATTGTGTTAATTTGTATTACTCCTTTTTTTTGTAGGTAGATGTGAAAAACATCGTTAATGCCACCGAATTACTAATTTGCTTGAAAGTAGAGCAACAGTGCCCATTTTTAATCATGTTTATGCACTTTTTTTTTATAAATTTATTTCATTATGCATATTTAGTGATTGTGTAAACTATAATTAATTGAAACTCCAAATCTCTCTAATTAATTAACAATCATTAAAATTCAGTTGTATGGATAGCTATTAAATCGAGTAGGAATCACAATTTCAACTACCATTTTTGTGGATCATTATTTTGACAAGTATTTATATTGTGTATGAGCACATAATTACGTAGTTATTAGGCATGTCAATCCCGGGGTCCCGGCCTTTTTTAGCTCCCGAATATTCCGGGATAAGTCTATTCAAATCCCCGAATTGTAGAAAAAAAATCGAATTTAATAGCAATTTATTTTTCAAATTTTGTATCATTCTTAAAAATGCCCCTTTAAAGGATAAAACAAAGCCTTTAGAAAGTTCACAATCGACAAATAAAACATCTTGTTAACTCCCTTAAGGCTTTGTTTTGTTCTTGCCATTATAAATGAGTAGAAAATGAGACTCACTATGAAAGCGATGTTAATAGAACTAACAAGGAGATGGCTGAAGTGGATAAGGCAGAAAGTTTCAAAGATAAATTACATCAAGTTTTAACGAGCAGTTCGCAATTGTCCAATAATCGAAAGGCATACAATTTATCAGAAAGAAGGCTTGGTTAAAGAAATTGATAATTTTTGTAATGAGGCGATAAATGCTATGTCCTACAGAGATTATTTAACTTATTGTCGACAATCTAACCCAACAAGCGTTGCGGCGCAGCAGTGCTTCTTCTGTACCAAATGTGTATGTATATTTGTATATTTCGTTTTCAAATCTCGAAAATGCCGGGATCAACAAAATGCCCAAAATTGGCATGGCTAGTAGTTATATACATATATACATGTGTGTATATATTTAAGTATGCATATATGTTAATAAATATGTTTTATGTATACTCCGTACACAAATTATAGCACAACCATATATTGACAGATTTGTATACTTTATTTTTCTTCTAATTAATAAAAACTATTTTTCAAGTAAAATAGAATTCATTATCTCAGAAAAAAAGTGAACACCCATTCTGTATACCATGACAATTGCATTTTTTTGAGTATAAAGTTTTTTGCTCATTAACTTTCAGTCAAAAATCTGTGATAACTTCTAGACACTTGAAAATTTACTGAACTACATACATATCTGAATGCCTCAAAATATTCCTTAAATTTCTTTTTTAAATTTCTAAATATTGATGAAATTTTGATAAATGCGTTCTATATTTTTTATTACTACTACTATGCTTGATTCTAGTTATTGTATCACGGCGACACGTTTCCTATTTGTCTTTTTATAAAAAATAGGTTTGCAATAAAGGTTTCGACTTTTATGCGTATTTTTCCCATAGTTTTGTGCCCCGTTATCATACCTGAAAGGTCTTCTTAGTGGATAGAATATGTCCTTATTGGAGCATACTAGCAGTGATTCACAACATAATGTGTACTAAGTAGTTTCTTGGGCTATGTATCCCCTTCTTAGACGAGTTTAAAGCTATGCTATCATTTAAATAACTCACCACCCATTACGAATGTACTCTTTATTTACTGCGTTGGTTGCCAAATCACTTGTCTATTAGTTTGAATAATTGTAGCTTTTGTATTGTATTAAACTTTTGTACTCATGAATAACCTGCTCATACCATATCCTTCGTCCGTCTTCCACTCACACTAGATCATTTCTAATAAAAGCAAACAAGAAACACAAATCGCATTATAAAAAACTACGAGTCTCAAAGAAAACATTTGTAAATACATAAATAGTATACGTAAATATGTATGTCAAAGCCCGCAGGCAATCAGCAAACAGACAAAACAAATGCTGTACAGGTGCTACAACATGGATACAACAGTGGCAAAAAAAATTTGATCGCCCCTGGGTTCCCAAAATTTATTCAATAAATGCGGTTAGCAGTTTTGGCATTAACAGTCGCGTGTAGTTAATGTGCTCCTATCGTGCTTTTTTTTTTTTTGTTTTTTTTGCTAATTTGCATTTTATATAATTTAGTGGAACCGAACCGAATTTTAGCAAAAAAATCCGAATTTTGGTTTAAATAAAAAGCACAAAATTTAAAATAAAAATGAACCTGTACTAAATGAAGCATGAAAACGATAGCCAAATTATAATTTAAAGTAAACAAAAAAAAAAAAGCTATAAAAAAAAAATGAGCGCATTGAAATAAGAAACACGTGTGTCGAATGCTGCGTTATAATCTCACTAATTAAGGCACCACGAAAGGTGTCAGGCCCGCCGCAGTGACGCATACTCGAAGCCGACGAACCGAACGACACGACAGTGCAACTGTGAGATCCATATTGAAGAACCCAAGTTACCGCAAATTAGCTGAATGACTGGCTGACTGTCAGCCGGAGAGGCATAGACGTTTCCCTTCTGCTTTTGCTGCCGACACTTTGACTTCTACGACTGACGTCGAGCGTTGTTGCGCGATTATTTAGAAGGGTCCAGTGTCGCATTTCACCGTTCACCGTTCACCGTTCGTCGGTTGTCGGTTGTCGGTATGCAAATTAAGTTGCCCAGTTAGCCAATCAACCAACGAACTGGTTGCTGGTTGTTGTCATTAAGAAAAGCACTGAAGGCGAAATTGTCATTGTCGCCGCTTTGTTGGCAATAAATTCGGCTAGCTGCGTAGCACAAGCACCGACGACTTAGTGTCTGGCGCGGCACATTGCCAATGTGTGCGATGGCGAATAAGTAAAAATGGTGGCGTACAAAAAAAAATGTGTACATTCATTTATAATATTAGAAATTACGTTTAACTGTTCTGGTGGGCACTTGTCGCGATTTAGTGATCAATAAATAATATTTGTATATGTGAACGAAAAAAATGGGATTAAATGTGCAAAATCAAATGACAATTAATATTCAAAATGCCATTAATACCAAATTACTTACTTTGCAGATATTGCAATTCGAATGAGTTTTTTGTTTTAAATTGCTTGGGTACGATTTAATTTAAGTTGTTTTGGTTTCTTTTCGGCAGATAAATGTTACAAATAAAAAATGCGTTTAGCAATTAAAAAGAGCTGGTCTTGGAAATTCATGGGAGACATTTGACGAGAAGATAACAATTAAAGCAACTATGGACATACAAAAAAATATTAAGATTTAGTTTTTAAGATCAAAAACATACTCGTACCTTATTTTTGCCTATTAATTTTTAAGATGTAGTGTTGTATTAAGTGAATACATTTCAGTTTTTTGTTTATTTTTAAGTTACTTAGTAAGACAACAACAATCTTAGCAGCAGAATTTATAGCAGCTATTGTTATTACTTACTTAATTTGCTTATTTTGTAAATTATTATATCATTTTAATGCAAAAAATTTGTAAGTGGAACCAAATAAATTACCCAAAGGGTAGCTAAATCATTTGAGCGCATATCAATTATGGATTTACTGACGAATACTCTTCATATGGGCTTCCATAGTCTAAAGCTAATTCAAGTAAAGGTTTGACCGGAAAATACGTCACAGAACATAATTTGTGCGAAGCATAGCATGCCATAGTTTCTTTACACAAGTTATTGTTACACAAAACCTTCCAAATGTGATAAATAAACTTTATCCGATGCCATTTAAAAAAGTTATTCGATTTGCTTGGGTTCAAATTAAAAATCTAAATGTTTGCCTATTATGTTTTTATTTTATTTAAAACAGCTTTCAATTATAATACAAGTTTCAAATTTCGTAGAAAACTAAAAAATGGTAAATACAATTTTTCCGACATTCAAAATTTATTCTCAGTAGCAAACATTTTTTTTTCGGGTATACAGTTTTGCAGAACTTAACATTTTAGAATGAAGTTTTATTTTCAAGTGGCAAAAATTTACAGCAAATTTATTTGAACTCTTTCCGAAGGTGTTGTAGATTTTTTTTAATATAAAAAATAGTGTATTTAATCGTTATATTTCTTATGCTGTGGATAATACATCCTATCTGGAAATACTCTTCCAAAATTGGGTCCATCCAAAATATATGAATTTATATGCATGGCAAATCTTCTCGAAGATCTTTAGGGGAGACTACCCTCGCCTTAAGAACAAAAGGGGTATCATAATAGATCTAGAAATTAATCTTAATCTGATCGTTATATTAAATCAAATGCAAAAAAAAATTTACATTTTCTGCAATTTTTTCTTAGTTGTAAATGTAATCCATTTTAATAAAAATTAGAGGATTACAAAATGCATACTCTAAAAAATTCTATAACTTCTGAATTTTTTTTTTTTAATTTTAAATTACTTATTTTATTTGTTTAAGTTTTCTATAAATAATTATTTTCAGGGAAGGGGCGATTAGTTTACTTCGATACATTCTCTAATGACTTAATTAATTTCAAAACCACAACATTTAAGGTACTAAGAGTATGTCGATGCGATGAATGTTGGATATCTAATACTTTCTCGATCGATTTGAAATTACCTAAGCTGAGTCTCAAGTAAATGCCAAATCCCATGCGAAACTAGTCGGTTAATTTCTGTTTAATATCTACACTCTCGCGGCACTTAGTATTCCCAGGCAAGACCAGGATGGCTAAGCGTTAAGTAGTAAAGATTTTTAAACGCATTGTAACAACATGTAATTTACATATGCAATTGTTTCTTTTTTTCTAACTAATTTACTAATTTTTAATACGATTATTATTTTGTAATAATTTGCGTTTGTGTTTTGAATGAGCGAACCGCATACAAAACGTAAGACTTGGATCGTTTAGCTTGTAATAAAAGTGCTTTGTTTGGATTTTTGAGGTTCGCCAACGAGAAAATCAAGCAAGGTAGGATAAATTAAGAACGCTAATTTACAGTTGACATTGAGAGAGGTTGGTTATTTCTGCTGGAAATTTTTTTGGAGAGCAGCACTTTATTAGCAAGAAAACAGCTGATTGTTATTTAGACAAGTAAGAAATTTGTGTTTGAAATTTTTAAAGATAAAAACTATAAAATATGAGTTATTAATGGAATGTTTGCGAAAAATATTTATGAAGCATTTTTTTGTAACACTTTTGGATGGAAACCAGAATTCAATCAGCTGTTCATAAAACTTGCGAGTTGCTGTGTTGGTGTATTTTTTGTATTTTACACTAGAGATTTATACGAACAGACTAAATGAATAAATAATATTGATGGGCAGAAAGCGCGTAGGAAAATTGTTTATTTTATTTTTTCGCATATTTATAACTTTATTTTGTTAACGGCTCTTTTCCGCATGCATCTTCTATTATATTGAACATTTTTGTAGTAAGTTCGCAGACTTGTTGGTCAACTATTTAAATGCTTAAAAATCATTTGTAATTAGGAGAGGAAATAAAAAAAAATAAAACAAACGCAATGAATTATTGACCGTTTCCCATTATTATAGAGGTCGTTGAATAACTTTAGCCATAATTTAATTCTTCGTCAGCATAAACTTCTAATAACATGTTTTGTCAGTGTTGGTGTCGTGATTTATACTTTTGACTATTTAGTTAACAGGCGCTGGAAAATGCTTCCACTTTTGAATAGCCAATTATCACGCCTATAGATGTGTGTGTGTGTATGGTATGTATGTACGTGTCTGTATGCATTTATGCCCATATCTGTGCTTGTGTACATATTGTAAATTAGTATCAATTTAAGGTAAATAATATTAATCTGCAACGCACCTCACAAATCAGTTCATTCACATTCACGCACTCAGCGTTGTGTCTGCTTTTAAAATTTAAATGAGATGGTCTATTTGTTATTAGAATTGACACGGGTATATACATATGTACGTACGGAAGAACATACATACATACATATGTATTTGCGCATAAATATAGTTATTAACTCTCAAGTCGTGTGTCAACACGTTTCTTTTGTTCGCAAAAATTGTTTTTTGTTTTTTCTTTTACACATTTTTACTGTAAATGTTCTGTTTTTGTATATAATTTATTACGATTAGATTTTGACGAAATAGTTGTTTTTTTTTGCGATTTGAATAGCGATCGTGTGTATGTACAATAGTTTCTGTTTTATACGATATTTAGCGTAGTTTCAAAGTGTTGTATGCGCTAAAATAAATATTAAAAGAATTTACGAATTTAAGCAAATGATGAAAATAAAAAAAAAAAATATTTAAAAAAATGTTTGAAATTGTAAAGTCGAAAAAAAAATCTATCAGGCTTTACCTCGATGTTGGCTTTTCTTGCGGGAATCGATAGGTAAGTAGCGAATGCTAAAGTGAAAAGCCAAACAATAAACTAAAATTTCAAACTATTACATACTTACTAACATTAGAAGGTCGCATACATTTCACAATTATCTGTTTCGTCCCGTTTTCTCTGGCGTGGCTTCTTTCGTTTAAGTTGTTTTGTGTTGTATTATCTTGTACATACATACATGCATACACACACCCTCGCTTCTAATATTGTGTTGTAAATCTATAGTCAGCAGACTTTCATAAGTTTTTATATGAACCAATTACAGCTTCATTCTAAAATTGTTTTATTTTACGTTTGAAATACAAACTGAAAGAATAATGCTAAAAGAACGGTTTCAGCTCTAATAAACTTGCAATTTTATAGACAATGCTTTGCGCGTTGAAATATAAGAAAAAAACTTTTGAACGTCAGGCAATCGGGTAATCATAAACTTGCATGTGTAATCGTTTGTGTTAGCCTCAGAAAATCATAAGTTGATTCAGTTACATTCCTAAATAGGTTAGGTTATAAATTAATTTAGTTTTTTATTTATCATTTTACCCGAACCCCTTTGGGAATAATTCATTTCGTCTCAACTTTGTCTCGTACTCATCCCAATAATTGTCGTGAAATCGTCTCGAATTGATCCAGTATTTGTTCGAAAATGCTCCTGAAAAAGTCATTGGATAGCTCAGAAATGAACCTGTACTGATCCCGATCCTGATGTAGTCTCACGTGGGGTTCTAAAATAAACTAGTTCAAAATAATTCTGAAATAGTCCAGAAGATTTTTCGAACTAGTCTGGAAATTGTCCCGAAATTGTGCAAAACTAGCTCTGAAATGATTCTTAAATAATGTTGAGTCAATAATTAGTCAGTGATAATGAATTTTTCATGCATGTGATAGTGATGGTGATAATTTGCTATTGCAATTAGCCAAAGAAGTGGTGAGATTTTCGATTTAGTGTAGCGTGCTCAAACCTGTGGCCAACTAACAAAACTAAGAGGCAGTTGGCAAATTTTCTGCTGGGCTCAAGTAAACTTTATAAACACCGGAGGCCAAACATTTTGGGCAAACTAAACTAAGTATTGTTAAAAATTATAAATCTATGCAAATATTTTAAATTTATTTCATAAACATGGAAAATATTTGGATAACTTCTATGCGTTTTTAATAAATATTGTAGCAAGGTCCAGACTGAGTTTTTTTTTTAAATACTATAATACGTGCATATCTTTCCAAAACATTTTGGCATCGTAACTTCGACCACAACTCTTTTTAAATAACTCTTTGCTACAAAAATGTGTGAGTCAGTTAGGACGTTTCTGTGTTTTATACAAGATATAATGTTTTTCATAATCTTAAAGTACGGATATACTGAAGATTTGACATTAGAAAATCGATTATACTCGTATAGTTATTTGTTTATATTTTTTCATATATTTTTCTTTGAAATGGAACGATTTTTTTCAATTCTTGCGATTGTTTATGCAAACATTAATATAGACCCAGATTTAAATTGGAGTTTTTTTTTAAATGCACATTTTTGAGAAATATCAAAAATATCTGCTTACAGTAAGTTTTTCGTTCAAGTATATATACAAAAAAGCTTTAATAAAAAACGTTTGCTTTAATTATTACTTGTCAGTCGAAGTTCCTTTTGAATTTTTAGTGAGTGTTTTGTTTCTCTGGACGGTAGGTGATTTTTATAACAAACGATTTGTACTTTTTTTTTATGGAATCAAATATATACAGTGAAGCAGATTTCAAACCGAGTTTACATCTGGTTGTAAATGCCGCGTAGTAATATTAATATAATATGTTTTTTACTACTTATTTGAAACTGTAAATCAATTCAATTTGTGCCCGCATGCTTTGGATCTTTGCCATTATTATTTACAATAAACCTGGCGACAAGTGTTGCATTTCTTCAGATATTTTTCTTGAAGGTTTCTAGCGTAGCTTATTTATATAAATCATTGAAATTAAAAACAGAAAGAAGCTTTGGACGTTGGTCCAAGTATTTTTGAGAGACATTTAACAATTGTATTCATTCGTTTTAGTTGCTGCCATTTGTATTTGCAAGAGTTATTCCATTCTGTGTTTTGCTGCTTTTCTGCACTTTGTTATTGTATGTAGGAACTCTTAACTTATTATACGAGTATTTATATGCTGTAAACGCTGAGGGGAAGTAATGCGGCATGTAAACATTTGGTTGATAAACAAATATTTGATAAATGATTTCGTTTCATTCCATGTTGTTTTTTTTATTCTGTTTTTAGACTCCTAGCAATCTTTACAAAGTACATATGTTTTTAAATTTTATTTTTATGCTATTTCTATATTTCATGTCATTGAACATTAAACCAAATTATCAGTTAATAAATCAATATGTACATATATAGTTACAACGATATTTTATATCCACTGACGAATTTCTCTATCTCTTTCTCTCTCTTCTAGTGCAATGTGAAGTCAAGCCATCATCCGCAAACACACTACAACAACACCTATTGCAACAAAGCGGCATTGTGGCGTTCATGTTGACATTAACAATGGTTTTGAGTATTCCGTCATTAAATATATTTTTCTAAAACATAAAATGAATGGAGGAGCGCACAGAAAGCTTGATGCAGTCAATAATCTTAAACATTCCAAAAAAGCACATGAAAATAATAATTATGAGCAAATTTGGTATAATATTGTAATAATAATAATTAACAACAAAAAGGATATAAACACAAATGCTTACACTAACGCAAAAATTTAAATAGAAATTAAAAATTAATTTTTTTAATGAAGTGTATGTAGTTAATGTACGAGTTGACGATAAACAAGCAGCGCCGAAACATACATACATACATACATATATGAGAGTTCAATAGGTACGTGTGTATGTGTGTATACACAAAGTAGGCTTTTCATTATTTTGAAGCAAAATCAAATACAAAGTTGCACCCAAAAACGAGTATGCGGGGTTACGTGCGAAATTTAGAAATTACAATTTTTGCTTTTGTGTTCATTTCTAGCTGTATTGTTGTTGAGTGAGGTGTAAAAGAGATTTTCAATCATGACCCAATTAAAAAATAATGGGCGTGATAATTAGGTAAAAGTTCGAAAATTCTCTTTTTTTTTCTATTTTTAATATTTTTCAATAGCCACGTTTAAGTAGGCATGCATTTACACACGAAAAGTAGTATTGCAATTTTTGTGAGCGAAAACCCAGCCCGAAAGTAGTCACACACCCACAATCAAGTAATTTTAGTCATTAACGCAGCATTTTGCCGCTTAGCTGCAGATCAACCTGAGCGACGAACCACCTTAACTTGACAACTCCCAACCAAATTGAAGACATATTTGTTTTGATAAGCCAAATTGGTCAAAATCGGGTCGCGTCGATCGGCGGCTTGTAAATTAATTGAATCACAATTACACAAACAAAAAAAAAAAACAAAAAAAAACTTAAGGACAATTGGACAAACAAAGCAAAGTTTTTTACGATAAACCCAATTTTTAATACGAAAACAAAATAAACATTTTTAGCGACGACGAAACAAGTATCGAATATTTGCAAAACAATTAACGATTTTATACCTTAAATGATATTGAAACCACAAAAATGCTGAAAATGCCAAAGAGAATTTTTGAAAAATTTGGTGTTATTTAAACCCTTGAGAGTAGAGGATATTTTTTTTTTTTGAAAGAAACAAACATACAAATTTTTTTAACAGACATTTATAGGAAATGTCAAAGAAAATTTAAAACAAGCGCAAAGCTTTGAAGCAAAATGCAATGAATTGTTTGAGTCAACATTTTAGGCGCGAATCAACAAGTTCACGCCTTAAATCTTTCGTTTGCCTATCGCACTATTCCTACGACCATAATTCAAAACTCTGCTGCGCGCAGAAGCGGCGATTTTTCACGCACACAAGTAGTCGATTGCGGACTTTGTTCACACAATTATTCTGTGCTTTAAATACTAATTGGTGCTCTTTTATGAATCGCGAAAACGTGAAATGTAATGAAAAAGGCAAACAATTTTTTTAATTTTTTTTTTTTATTTTGCTTTTGCTAACTTTTTAAGCGTTTGCGCTTTGATTTAAAACAATCGCTTTTCGTTATATTTTTAACGCGCCTCTTCTGTGTATTCGTTTTTATGCGCAAATGAGTCTTTAGCCTTTATGCCGTATAGCTTTTCTATCAGCTGTGCTGTAGAACCTTAAATTAAATTTAAAAAAGAAATGAAAAGAAAAATGTTATGAATATTAGTAACCTATTCTTATGGCTGACACATTAATTGGATTTTAGCAACGTGAAAGTGTTAATTGTATTAGTAGCATGTTGCAAATTTGTACAACAAAAACAATATGAGAGATTCACACACACTCACATGTATACATATATGTTTTTGTGTAAATTGATAAGGCAGAAGATATATATATATATATCTATATATCATATATATACATATATGTCTGTGTTTGAGGTTAGTTGTAAATGAAAATTGTGTTGAGCAAAACTAAAAAAAAAAAATTAGCTACATAAAAGTATAAGAAAATTAAAACAAATAAATGTTAAGTTAATGTGTTAACTTAAATAAAAAAAATGTTACAAAAACAGCATACATCTACTAAAACAAAAAAAAAATTACTTAGACCAAATGAAGATGGAGAAATGAATTGCTAAGCAAACACTTTTTATATAGCAGCATAAGCAGATAAAGTAAGAAAAAAAGAGACAAATACTTATATACATACATATACATATATAAAACATAAGAGAAATTATATAACGCAAAACATATCAATATATCTATTATTATTACGACTATTATTATCACTATGATGAAACCAAAAAATTTATATAATTACTATAAATTTGTACTCAACAGTTTTATAAAATTGGCTCTTAGAAAAATTATTAGATATTACCAAAAAGTGGAAAACGACAACTTCAAAGAAAAAAAAAAAAACAAATTAAAAAACGAAGCAACATAATAAAGCGTATACAATTTTAAGCTAATGATATGTTATGTAAGAAATTAAAAATAAAATTGAAAATAATATGAAAATAGTGGAATAAAACGCGTTTGCAAAGTCAATGAAATAGTGCATCAATAAGGGTATATCTGTAACTCAACACACACGCTCAGTCACACACACACACATATACACAAGCCAAATATGCGCATAAAACTAGATTCGCTGACAAGCATAGCTAGACTCATGAGCACCCCCATGGATATTTGGCGTAATTAGTTTCACGAAAATGTCCCTAAAATTTATATGAATACATATTAAAAAATATATATAATCAGACAAAGTATTGTACGAGTATTTGTATATTAGCATTTAGACAAAAAATCACACTTGACGTTAAATTGTAGTAGTCAAATAGTTGAATACACAAACTACTGCGGAATTAATTACAAATAAATATATATACATATATATATATATATATTTATATGTGTATATGTATATAAATAAAATATTATATATTAAATGCATATCATTAAAGATATTTCTAAACGAAACGTGGGCATTCTGATAAAAAAGATATTATATAGTTTTAAGAAACAATAAGTTACATATTTATACTTAGTTACCTAAGTGTATGTGGCATTTTAAGTTAAGTTAAAAAACCAAAAATCATACAAAAAAAATGAATGCAACTACAATGCAATAGTTAATAAAAATAACATAAAGTCAATCGACTACTAATAATAGTTATGTAGTGAAAATAATATAATAAAAATTAAACACAATTAAAAATTCCAAGTCTATTATTATTTCTAATAAAAAGTAAAGAAACTAAAAGTAGGAGTACATATATTTTATCATATGTGCATTAATCAAGCCTCTCTTACTGAGCGATGTTCGCTTTCAACTGCAGACACCTATAAGAGAGACATAAATAAAAATGAAATATAACGACAAATATGCAGTGCATAACTTAAAGTCACATCAACTTGAAGCAAAAAAATTAAAAATTAAAAAATTTAGAATTTAATGTTGCCACAGGGCTGCAGTGTTTACTAATGCTTGCTATTCGAATACTAGGTATTTCATGAGAAACCTTTTATATAAAAAATAATGATAAAAAATTAAATGGAAATAAATTAATATTAGCAGCGCCCCTGCATAAAATAACGCAAAGCAGAAGCGTCCTTAAACCTCTAAATACGTGTTATAGTACATGCATGTTCTGACATAAAAATGTGTATGGTTAGAATCGCATAAACATACTCGTAATACGAGTATACGTACATACATACATATATGCAAAGATAAAAATTAAACTAGTATTAAGCTCGAATTATTGATTTAGGCGATAAGAAGACGCCCAAACGACAGCTGCATTTGCGAACACAACTTATAATGAATATAAATTAATGCAGAATATATAATAGTGAAAAATAATAAATTTCATTAAAAATATATGAAAAAAATTAGTAAATAAAATAATGTATGCTCTTAATATATATTATAATTCATTAAATTATTAATTTTGTTAAACTCATTTATGATCTCTCTTTATATATACTTGTATATTGACTATAACTTAATATTATTATTATTTTATTGATTGTCGTTAAATTGATAACAACGTTAAGCGGAAGCATCATGGGCTAGGTAAAAAATAGGCTCCAAAATTAACCCGTGTCACCTTTCATAAACGTTGACATCTTTTTAAAGCGAAACAGCGAAAAAAATTGTATTTTCTAAATTGACATTCGCTTGACTTTTTTTTCACTGTACTTTAAATAAGATAAGGCAGATTTTTTGCCATATTTGCTACCGTTTTATCAGCTATCTAAAAAAAAATTCTAAATTGAGAACCAATACTATAAAAAAAAATTAAGTGAAGCTAACAAATTATGTCCATGTTTCATAGAGCCCAAGATACGTATATACTGAATTTACTTTACTAAACTGCTGATTTCGTTTTTAAGATTTTCATAAATTTGAAAATTTTATATGTTGCTTCATAATTATCGGTGTGGCGAAATCTTTAACTCAGAGTATCTACTTATTCTTCCGTCGTCTTTTTTATTTGTTCTCAAATCACTTTTGCCGCAGATCAAATGAGATAAATCATTTAAAATTGTATAAAGAAATATAATTAATTGGCATAAGCGCAGCTGCCATGATACATTTTGTTTTTAATGAATTTGGCTGTTAGTATACTCGTATTATTGCAATGGATGCAACAGTTCTAACTTATAAAAAAATTGAATACGCATTTAACAGCGCAAGTTCTGCACTAACTTCTCTAGTTTCTATAGCTTTAAAGAATTTTTTTTAATAATTTAAAATTAAAACATAACGGGCGCAGTAATGGTCAAGATAATGTAGACTCCAAATGATAATTTAGCTTTTTGACATAATTTTTTACTGCTTCCAGCTTTAAAGTTAACTTTCCGTCGACTTTGACTACGCGTCGTTATATGTATTTTTGATTTTACATGTTTACTGTTAGGTTAGTGCTAAATAAAAAAAATATTTAAATGAATTATTCTTAACAAAAGACGAAAAAAAAATGGAAAAATATAATGTTACATAAAATTATAAAAGCTAAAATAAAATATTTATAAAATCTAATATTTATCACAAAAAAAAAATATTTGCATTATTAAAAACAATATATTTAAAAAATGCGCTGTCATTTGGGCCTTTCTTACAATTAAAATCATACATATGTATGTAACCTTACACATGCATATGATAGTGGTACATAATAAATAAAAAAAATTTATATTTTTTTACAAAAAGTCTTAAAAATAAATGAAAAACATACTTGAAATAATATCACATCATTTACAACGATACTAAAATATCTCACATAATCAAAAAAAATAACAAACTCTTTTATATGATGTATTGTTATTAGACAATCTATTTTCTGGCATTTTCACTGACTGTTTCAATTAACGATATTTGATGGGATTTTTTTTTAATTTTACTTATACTTAATTTTAAGTTTTCATTCACAATATCCACCAGCTACTCAACGACACGCATGCGCACAGCCTCCGTGTATGCGTGTTAGTGTGCTGTAATGCTGATAAATTAGCTACATAATGATTAAGAAATAAATACAAGTCAATATAGTTTATATTTTGTGCTGATTCTACTGCTGTTGTTCATAAATTTTGTTTTTTGCGATATTTTTTTATCGATTTATATGGTTTTAATAAATTAGTTTTATTCTTTGTTTATATTTCATTCATAATTCATGATTCGGAAACGCATGAGTTCAAAGAAATCATTCGTTTTTTTGTCGGTTTACGCGGTTTTGTGGCTCAAACCAAGCGTAAAAATGACAAAAGTATTTCTACACTTATGAATTAGTTACTTTATAATTATTAAATATTGCTTACACATTCAAGAGAGGATGTTAACGGAAATATAATCTGATATAAATTTACTTTTGCTTAACCAAACACTCTTAGTAAATCTTTATTTGTCTATTTCTGTTCGCAATAATTTTGCTCTGAACGCAATGGGGTACTTTCAAAAGGTAAAAGTTTTTGCTAATATGTCTTGGCGTTACACTTAAAATACTAATACTTAAGCTCTTTTTAGAAAAGGGATTTAAAGGTCAAGCGCACTTTTTAATCGTCTTCATAATCAATTATGAGATTAACCGCTCAATGATCAAGAGAATACGGTGTTCAAAATAGTTCAAGAGTTGTATGTATCTGTGAAATTTTTCATAGGAATAAGCAGTGGTTATCTATGTATGTAATTGAAGTTTTATTATATTTAAAAAAACGTGCATTAATTGATATTGTTTGGCCATACTTATTTTATATAATTTTTTTTGAACTTAAGGCGGATCGGATGTTTTGAGAAAATTATTAGCAAAAAACAACAATGCTCACAGCCTCATCAGACTTCTTTCTTTACTCAAAGCGGTAGAAGTTATAGTACTATTTCAGAGATCATTACATTTCCTTAACATACATCTTTCTTTTTGGATTCTACGGCAGTCGAACCCACGACATCAAACGTAATACTTAAGCTGGCTGCGTGAGCTGTTGTTATTTTTCCTATTTTCTCTTCAATCGCACTTGATTGGCATAAGTTGCTACAAGAAGATACCATAAAATAAAATAAAAAGTTATCGAAAAATAAAACTTCGCAATATTTCCTTTTCCTAAAGGCAGCTTTGACAAGTTAAATGAAAATAATATAAACAGCCAGTGAAACTCACCATTTTCTATTGACTTGAAGTGACAATATGCAGGTTACCTTTCTAAACAATCCTCATGTCATGCTGACCAATAATAATATACTGAAATTGACAGATTTGGACACTTTATTTTTCCTCTAATTATTTAAGAATTTATTTTCAACTAAAATGTTTAAGCAAAACCAAAAACATCCGGTTTTTAATCTTTTTAGAAAATGTACAATGATTTAACAAAATCTCATCAAGATTTCGGACTTTTTAAAACTATTTTAAAAATTTTTTTGAGTATGCAGTTTCTTTGCTCCTTCAATTTTCGTGTGAAAAATTGCTTATATGCCTACAAGTTATAATTTATTTAAAAAAAAAATTTTTTATCGGCTGTTCCCTCCACACAACGCAAAACAGCGATTATTTTTTATATGGAAGAAATAGCAAAAGAACGCCCGTAATTCGTAGCCACTGGGAACTTTTACTTTGTTGTACTAAAATTTAGTGGATTACACATCTCATGCGATGTGACCCTGATGCTCCTGAGGTTAGCAGGTAGCTTTTAATTCTAAAGACAATTTCGAGTATGCCACTTGCTATCTACTACGGACTTTTAGTTACTAATGTTAAAGGTTTGAAATACGATTATGTTAGACTTACTCTGGCTTGAACTAAACCTTAGAACTAGAATGCTGACTTTTCTCAATTGTGTTATATTCAATTCTGACAGAAGAAGGTCTCACTTTCTACATCTGTTGTTGAAATAAATTTATTTGAGCATAAATTAATATAAGCGTTATTGTACTCACCAAACAGCTAAAGTCCTCGAGATGATTGTACATTTTTTTCGACCTTTTTATTACGGATGAGAAGGCAAACCAGTTACAGAAACCTTTGAATTTTGAAGTACTACTTTTTTCAAATCCTTCACGGTAACTTTCGTTAAATTAGTAACTATAGATTTTTCAATTGAAATCTTAATTAATCGCAAGATATTCGAATGCTTTCATATGTTTTTTTGATATTTATTTAAGTTCCTTCTTTTTGATATAAGTTCCTTTTTGATCCTCGCATGTTAAGACAAACACAACTGTTACTAAATGTTAAGAAAATAAATCAATTACAGTTTTACATATAGAAGAATTATTTGTTGTTAACAAATAGCTACAAAATACAAACATACATAAAATACATATTAAATATAACATAAATTACTTATATCAGCTATGACATCTGATAATAAAAAGGAACAAGTTTAATTGAATAGCTGGAGCGGAGTGGAGAGCGGTGTAGCATAGGAAGAAGGCATTGCAAGTTAAAGTGCGCGTGTTGTAGAGTTAAAACGATTGTGTTGAATTACAGTTAAATTAATAAGGAAATTCATTAAAAAAAAAAACAGAAATTAATAAAAAATATTGTAAACAAAACACAAAGCGGAGAATGCCAGCTGAATTAATGTTACAGAGAAGAGTATATACATACATATGTACATATGTTGTAAGTGTAATAAATGAAACGAATGCGCATGCAAAAACTTAACACACACAAGCAAACGTAAATTAATGTGCACTAATACATACACAATTGAATGCACATTTAGTGACGTGCAATAAACGTAAACAAAAATATAAATATTAAAAAAAAATAAAAAAAATAAAATACAATTGTAATAAATTTAAATGCATTTGATTTCAAATGTATACAATCAGAAACTGCAAAATGTATGGATTATTCATAAAAATTAATATTTTTAATTGAAAGCAGTGCAGAATTTGAAAGCTTCTAAAGTGAAATAATTTTTACGTTAAAACTTTGCTGGTCGGTGAAAAGTAAGTAATGCACAACATTTATGTACATACGACGTATGTATGTACGCCTATGTAATACAATGAAAATAAAAGTTTGTTTTGAATAAATATGCAAAGAAAGTGAAAAAAATTCAATGAAGCATATTCAACTAACAAACAAACAAAAATTATAATTATTGCAATTATAATTCTGATAATGGTTTTTAAATTATCAAATACATATCATTATATGGCCTATTTATTTATTTACAAAAAAAAAAAACCAACAAAAAACGTTTCGTACGGCGGCAAAAATGTAGAGCATTTTAAGTGCACACAAAAGACGAAGGTGAGCCAAATAATTAAATAAACAAAATTTTGTAGACGAAGATGGAGAACAATATCGCGGCTCAGTAAAAAAAAATTATAAAATATATTATTTTTAGAGTAAATGAATAAGTTTTAACAATAATATAAAAAAAAAAACAAATGACAATTATGTGTTCTTAAAAAAAATAAAAAGATATTAAGCATTTGTATAACAATATACAATTAAATTTATTACTGGTGACATTATTGAGAGAAAGAAAATTATTTGAGAAATATAATAAATTAACTGCGTGCACTTTTTTCTTGCAAAAAATAAAAAAGAAAGAAAATTAATGAGTTCGCATACTTTAGGACGCTTGCGCACATGAGTCAGTCTAAAAGCTAAAATTCATCAATTTTTGTAAAGTATATTATTTAAATGCTTTCATAAACTATGAAACAAAAATAAGAAGAACACATACAGAAACACAAGTATTTATATATGTAAATATGCATATGCATATTATTCTAGTAATCTTCAAAAAGAACCATTGATCCGATTATGCCAGGGAATAAAATATGCTTTATAATAACATAACAAAGCAGAGATGTAGCGAATTTTTACATTTCAATTAAATTGTATTTATTTATTAGACGTCGGTTAAAGAATTTTTTTTTCTTAAACAACTCATCATAGAAAATCAGTGAAACTTATAAAAATATGTATAGCAATTTTTTGTGCTGCATGACATTGCATAAATAAATTAAAAAAAAAAAAAGATTTTTTCTCATTTTTATTATTATTAAATTTCTTTAACTTACAATTCAAAACAGTTATATAATAATATAGTGCTGTTAAACATTGCCTTGAGTTATTTCACTGCTTGAGTAATACAACGTGCATACATACATATATTACATACATACGTTTAAAGTTCAATTGTACACAACAGACAAATTTGCATAGCTAAATTAGTTGAATTCGCTTAATTAATTTACATCTCTATCCAGTATGTAGTATAGCAAGATAAAAAAAAATTACACTTAAAATTACTAAAATATCAGCTATTGATATAGAAAATTTAAACTGATGTTATAGTTTAAGCCGAAAATGATAGTAAATCAGCGCGAATCAGCGAAATGAAAATACAATAAATATAATGTACTATAATTATGAAGAGACAAATAAGTAAAATTAAACTACATAAATATATATTTAGTCTTACGTAACTAAAGAACGAGTAAAACTAGACAAATAATGTGTAACTGGTAATTACTTTTCTAAAAACAAAGAAAGCCAAGTATTTTCCTGTTTGAGTGTTCAGCAAAAGCTAGCAAAGTATTCCAATCGTTTTTATTTGTAAAGCAAACTTCGTGGCAAATAAAGTAAACGAAGTAAAAAGTATATAAAAAAGAATACATATGTATAGTAATTACGATTACTTTAACTATGATATTAAAATCTAAAGTAAAGGGTAAGATTTAAATAAGCATCTCACGCACCATTGCATCACTAAACAAATTCAAAGTATAGGCAGATATCACAATTAATCATAAAAGAAACTTTAATAGAAAAAACCGAAAATTCAAAAAGTTTCCATTACAATACTCGTATATATGCAAATTCAAGAAAACAAAAACAATTTTCAAACAATTTAAAACACTAAGCCACATAAGTAAAATATAAAATACAAAGAGATTAAATTTACTTTATGAACAAATACAATAAAAAAGTTACAAAGTAAGCAGCTCCATGTACTAAGAAAATCACAATAATAACACTTAGTATTTATAGCATAACAGCAGCCAATAAAACCTTCTCAATGCAAAAAAAAACAGTAAACGCATAAACAAATATTTGTATAGCATATTAACACTAAAAACTATAAATTAGTTGGGAACTTAATAAAAACGTTTGCATCGTAGGGAACATTTCATTAAATTGTAGAAAATCAAAATAAAAAAGAAAGAAATACCAAAAATATTTATTTAAGTTTGCAAAAGTATATAAAAAAAACATCATACAAATCTTAGTCAAATACAACACAAAACAAAAAACTAGTTAATCTTAAATGAAATTTAGCGAATTGCCCTAAGCTAAAAGGTACCCTCTCCCCATCTGATATTGAAAGAAAATTATTCAAAAATATTTATGAAATAAATACCAAATTATATATACACTCACATATACATACATATATAGATATGTATATGGTATAAATTATGTCAGACATCATGCTAAATGCAACAAAACAAACAATAAAACTTACTTACTGATGAAAATTATGTATAATTGAGTATAAAGCTAATGTTTATTAAGAATATTAATAAAATGTTGGTGAAGCCAATCAACTGAAAAAATTTACTAAATCAATAAATCAATAAAAAAAAAATCATATAATAATGTACTGTCATTGAAATGTGTTTTGATTTCGTTAACCTAATAGGAGGTTGCCGTGGATTGCATGTTTGAGTAAACAATGAAAAAAATATTGTGAAAATTTTTCACTCCTAATTCACAACTTTTGATTGGTCACTAAGAAATTCAAGTAATGAAAAATGTTTTTAATTTTGTCCATCGTCAGACAATGGCCTATCTCTGAGGGAACTTCTGTCATTAAAAAGCTTCTCATGTAATTTAAAAACATAATCGACATAATAGCAGACTCTATTAACATTCTTCAAAGCTCGTATAGACAATACTTAATAAGATAAATATAAATTGTTTTAATTCTTAGTTTAAGTGAACTTCGTACTTCAACCTAAATTACTTAACGCTGAGCTCTAACACCACATTTGAAGATTTCAACGGATGAAAAAATGTATACAATACACAAAATAAGTAATAAATCACACCTAACCGAAAGCAATAAGAACAAAAAACAAAATCTAACTGTAAGCTTTGCCAAAGCGATCATATTTTTTTAAGTTCAAAAAACGATCCGCTTTTTACTTTCGTATACATACATGCACTTCTAATCCGATAGCTAAAATGATAGAGAACACCTGACGAATGTTTCAGTGGTCTCTAAAATTTTCATCATAAGGCTTATTTGGCTAATCTTTGACATTTATCGGAAATGTAAACATAAGCAAAGAGATAATCAAGGAAATCAAAGTTTGCTTTTAATTTTTTTAAATAAATTCAAAACAGTTCCCTACGCTTCCAAAGCTGACACTCCACAGATGTTTCAATAAATAATTTAGCTTTCAGGTTATCCACCGTTCAAGGTTATAATTTGAAATATGCTTGTTCAATATTTTATTATATAAATAATAACTTAACATACTACTTGTAAAGGTCTAACAAAGTTTTTAAAACATTAATATTTTGTACGATATTTTTTACTATACAAATGCAAGTTTTTGCGATTAAGATCTTGTAATCTCACTTAGTCGTTAATGTCTTGCCTTTTATCTTCTTCCAAAAAAACTTTTTCCGATAAACATACAATGTACATTCAATACAATAACCGTTTCGGTATTCTAGAAAAAATTTTGTGATTTGCTTTATGGCTCGAAACCTTTTTTAAACAGGAATACCACAAATCACTTTATTCACCTAAATTTAATTTTGTGGTGAATAAATGAAATAAACTGAGTTAAATATCTTTGGATATACCCTTAGGCCAACTTGTTATTTAAGGAATAAATCTATTTGTATATGTAGATACCAAACGAATAGGTAATTTAAATTTTTAAATCAGATCATAAATTGAAATGTTTGATAACGAAAGTAGTATCATTGCTCTTTAAAGGCTGACGCTTAAGTACTAAGCCTTGTTTTCTATTCTGATGTATGATTTGTATGAATATGCTTTTATGAATGTTAATATATGTATGAATGTACTATGTAAGCGGCATAATCAAAAGCTTAATAATCGACCGGAACTGTGTTCATATTTATAAAAGTTAGAATAAATCAGCGCTCTATTTAAAATATGATTTTGGAAATGCATATGACACCAGAAATGGATACAGTCATAGTTTAGGCACTCGTCAAAATCAATCTGATATTTAGCAGGTTTTTAAATTGGTATGAATAAAATCGTGAGTCCATAAGTTAAACCCTTTAAGAGTGCAAGATTTTTGTATAAAAGCTTTGTAAGTAATAAATATCCAAGTAATTAGTATAAACACTCATCCAGCAATCTGCTTAACAGAAGTCAAAAAAAATATCTAATCAAATACATATGTAATTTGTAAGCACATTTGAAGTCGCTTAAATATATATGTACATACATATGTATGTACCTGCTATGCATACATTACAAATAACAATTATTTAACACACAACTCGATGAGATTAAATTGCTGCGAATGAATGCTTTACCGTTGTCGCACCTCATTATTAATGTTGTTTTATTACAGCTATCAATGTAGCTGCCAATTGCGTGATTGACAAGTTATTAAAATGTATGGTCAATGCCTTCCACGTGTTATTGTACGAGTATTATACATATGTATATGTATTTACATATACCATACATATACATATAGACATACAATACCGTCATGATTCAATTATTAAAGGTTTGGTAACTAAACAGCTAGCGCCCTCACTTTTTGTCAAACGGCTCCCTTAGCATCCAAACCGTGTTGCTTCTTAAAAATAAAAATAGTAGTAACCTGAAAACTATTTTAATACCAAAAACTAACAGGCAACACTTTTTGTTTTAAATCCGGCTTTTAAAGACCGCCTTTTTTCTAATTACAAGATTGACCCCGTATCGTAAATATTTCATGTAAATGTGTATAAATGACGCGCTTTTCCATTGAATGATTTTCGCACGCATATAAATCCGATGTGATGGAGTGAAAAGTTTTGTAATTTCTATAAGAAATAGGTTTAATTAAATTTTAAATAATGTGACATAATGTGATAATCATTCAAAAACATAAAATTTCGACCTTTTTTCATCCTCTCACCCCCCTGCGTGACAGACCGTGACGATAATAATTGCTTGACGCTTCTTATGATCGACCCGCCACCCCGCCCCTTGAGAAACCAATTTTTTTTTTAAAGGATAACGGGGTAAATAAAAACGCTTGCTTTCTTGAATGCAGAAGGCAAGTCTTGAAATGTTTTATTTTTGTCGATAGCATTTCTTACAGATATAACCAAGGTGGTTTTGACATTCGCTGTATCGAAAGCAACAACAAAATACATATGTACATTTTTCTTAAAAATAATAATAGAATTAAGCGTCACGTGACGCAGCTGTAGACCCCCCCGCCTTCCCTCCGTGACAAACCGTGATGATGACCTTAACGGTTAAAGAAATGCCTTCGAAATTTCAAGATAAAAAAAATCAATAATATTTTACTACTAATTTTTTTACTTTTTAAGAATGCGAAAAAAATTCTAACCCCCGTTTTCCATACTACGTAAAACAACCCTTTATGAGGGAGTGTCAAAATTCGAATGTCATTATTTACCTAACCTTTTATAATTGCATCATACAATACCGTATAGTGTTGCGAGTAATCATTTTGTAAAAATATTTTTTTTATGTAATATTCAAAAGAGATGTAAAATAAAAGGTGGTGCCTTTGGCTGCAGCATTTATCTGATGTGGCGCAATTAGTTACATACCAACATTACTTCTTCTGAATGAGATTTCCCAAACAAGCATTGT
The DNA here is from genome assembly GCA_963971545.1 of Philophylla caesio. Lineage (NCBI taxonomy): Eukaryota > Metazoa > Arthropoda > Insecta > Diptera > Tephritidae > Philophylla > Philophylla caesio. The sequence goes on along the minus strand of OZ020604.1, from coordinate 189,904,691 downwards.
ACAATGTATGTAAATGTATAGTATTTATGTGAATGCATGCTTATACTATTAATTGAATTCAATAATTGTTATACCTGCAGAACATTAACTGCACTCAAATTGCGTATTTTACATATTCAATGCAGTTTTCTCATTTAATTTGCATAAAATGCAGATATCATGAATGTCCATTAATCATTGCTGGCCAATGAGCTGGAACATTAAATGTAAATAGTAATGTGCTATTCGTATGTACATAAGTAGATAACAGCATAGGCGAGTATGTTGTTAAATTATTCACTAGTTAATGATGATGGCTGGCATGTACTCGTAGTTGATAATTAAACGAATAATGCCAAGCACATAGTGATGCGTCATACAAAGTGACGATGAGCAGTGAGCTGCGTTTAGCGAAGTTGAAATGGTGTCCATTGTGTATATCACCTAAATATATTAGCTACATAAATGAATCCTTTCAGCTTGTCCACATTTAAGTGCGTTGAGATAGTTCATAAAATATCTTTCAAATTTTGAAACGTTTGTATAATCGTTTGATTGTAGTCCGAAACTGTGAATATAACATCTTTAAATTGCTATTATTTAAATTTAAATCTTAAGATGCATTATGCATTTCAACCAAGTGAATTTATGGCTTGTTTGATCGTGCGAACACGGAAACTTATTACAAAATGTTACGTTTTGAATATAACACTGTTTGTAATACAAATTCGAATATAGTAGCTCCCTGGTTTTATTGCGCCAAATATTTTCGTTGTTGAAATACACTCGGATGCTTGCCATTGCATTACGAGGGTCGGTCGTTATAACAAAAAAAACCGATTCCATGATTTTTAGTTATTTATCGCGGAGGCAATTTTTTGTTTAATTCTTCCTAAATTTTAATAGAACTTTCCAATTTAATTAACTTCAATGTTTGCTAACTAAATTCTTACCTAAATATTTCGGTTTGGTCGAACTCTTCATTTCGCTTTTTGTTAAATTATCTTTTTTATGAGTTTCGTATGTTTACTAGCTTTGCTCACTGCGTTCATCGCTGACGATCTACTCTGTGCTTAGCCTTACTGAGTCAGTGTGCCTCAAGGATAGCCGGAACACAAACAACAAATTTAACCACATGCATTATGATTATGTTTTTGAGTACATACATATTTTTATATGAGTATATAAAAATGTAAATAAGTATTATTATTATGAAAATGATAATTTTGTAAAAGTGTTTGCATTTATATAGGTAGCTCGCCATCTACACATATAAGAAATGGTTCTGTCTAAAAAACTCTTACAAAACTTTTCACCAATAATATCTTGAAAAACAAATGAACTAAGAAACGTTTGTGAAACCTCGACTTTTTTTTCTTTATATTGGTGCTGTTAACATTTTGGTAATTTTAGTCCAGTTAAAATTTTATTACTCACATCACGGAAGTGAATTCGCATATAAAAGTACTTTATCATCAATAATATAAACCAATTTCTTCAATTCATTAATTTGTTGATCGGAGGAGAGTTGTGCAAATTTTACAAAAATTTTAACTCGCACTGTTTTTCTCGTTTTGCTATTATTTTATTGCTCGTATTCTTCATTCTTTAGGACTCTCAAAAAAATTCGTAAGTAACTATCTCAATAAGGGCGCATCACAACTATGAAAAAGAGAGAGAAGTATAAATATATTTGAAAACGCAGATTTTTTGCTTAAGAGTTGTAGACGTTTTTGAAATTTAAAGAATTCTTCAATCTGTTTCGCAAATACGAGTATTTACTCTATTTTTTTGGTTTTCGGCAATAAGCGTAAAATATTTATTTGTTTAATTTATACCTAAGTCCTTTAATACTCATACATATGTATTTACGCGAATTACATGACAAACAATTTAAAAATAAATAAATTTTGTTTTATATATCGCTCTTAAGAAAGAGATTTTGCTGAACCTAAGTAGGATAGTCGCATGTTGTAAAAGCAGATCGTTTTTCGAGATATTTTGATATTTTGGTTTTTTGAGTTATAAAAAAGGTAAGGCTACTAAATTTGCTATATCTCCGCCCTAAGTGTAGATAATTAATTAATCTTTCCAGGAAAATAAAAATTATTCACCAGCAAGAGAGATGGTGAGTCAAACATTTCGTGACTTGCTGAATCACATTCAGATGAAAAATGGCAATGTTTCATGAAACTCAAAATTGTGAGTTTTTAGATTTTTTTTCATTTTCAGTAGGGCGTAATTCTGTTAAATTTTTTGCGTTGAATACCAATCTTATTATACAAAATGGTATGTGGCGCCACAATTTTGAGTAATTGCATGTCATTTGTTTCATTTATGACAATTTGGCTCAGTTTCGTGAATGTTTTGTGAGAGATCAAAATATTGCCTTACGATCATGTTTGACATTTTAATTTGTACATGTACGAACATATGTATTTCTTAAGTAGTTTTTTCTCCATTTGAGAACTTAACTATTCTATAGAAAAATTGAACTTGTGTGTATTTCGTATATACGAGTATTTCTTAAGGTCGGGGCAGATAAAAAACATTTGCCTTTCGTGACATTTATAACTTTGCCAGAAAAGCGCAAAACGCAAGAGATTGAACATCAGCTATTTGTATTTTATACTTGTTTATTATACTTGTCGAAAAAATCTTGAAATTGATAAAATTAATCTTAAATCTTTGTTAATAACAGAACGCGAATTCAAGTGACGTATGTACATATGTACATAAATGAAATAGAACATAAATGAAACCAGCTGTTGGACATCGCGCGTAAAAAGATGAGGGATGCCCAACTTTTCGCTTTGGTTAGGTGTCAGCATTGCTTATGTGGGAACATTTTATACATGTCCATATGTTTCCTTTATTGGATGTACATATATTCACCAATGCGGAGGAGTTGTATTGATCAATGTAAATGTACAATATGTGTTATACTCTTTAAACCTAGCTTACAATAGGTAGTCGGAGTACAGTGTATTTAATGTTATACTATAAGCTCTAATAGAATTGAAAAAAAAAACAGTCTAGTTGAGTTTAAATGAAGGCTTATAAGATATTTTAAGCCTTAAAGATGAATTGCAGTCGCCCGGAAAAATTTATAGTTTCGCTAGCAAATTTTACAAACGACAATTATTTTTGACAGACTAGTGTTGTAAAGTGTATTTAAAATATAAGAGAGTTGATTATAAGCGGGTTGGACATTCTTTTGCCAGTCGCTTACAAAAGATGACGACTACTATTTTTTCTCCAAAGTCTCAGAGAATATTACTAGTTCCCGAAAATCTTAAATTATGTTGTTTTTAGTGTTTAGATATTCTAAATTACTTTTGAATTTATGAAGGAATTTCTACATTTAAATATATTTAACAGACTTGGTATGTGTCAAGGTAATGTTTGTGACATACGACAAAATTGGACGAAATTAATTGCGATCTAGCACATACGGCAAAATTTTACTCAATATATCGGAAATTAAATTAGAAACCCAAAAACGGATAACGTCATTAGAAATATCTTTATTAGTTTAGTATAACTGCATTGTTAACACAATTTGACCCAATTTTCACATACGACATTTTTTTTATCTAGGCGACGATATGTATGTACGAGTATGTCCTTTAAGCCAAGCGATTTTTTAATCTCCTCATGTGAATGCAGCTTTGGTCATATTCAAATTTTGTATTTGTTGTCTTTCGTTTTCTTAATGGAAAAAAATAGAAGAATTGGTAGCAATCCGGAGCATTGTTTTTATCAAATGGTTAATATGGCGTCTGAAATGAGAGAGTGAAACTACCTCTAAAAGCGATTGTATCATGGTAATTTTCAAACTTTCGCCACAATGTTAATTGTCTCAATCTCAATCTTAATCTCAAAAAGTGTAGGTATATAAGTTATTAAAGGTGGTGATGTTGAGTATGGCGAATTCATACCTGATGGTGAAAGTAAATAAAGCGAATGCTTCTTCTTCTTTTTAATATAAGTTTAAGGATGTCTGTAGAAGTAAATGATGTAAGTAAAACGAATAATAACAAAGCAAGAGGTGTACTGGCTTTTGTAAAGCGTTGGTCGAAGGAATTCCATGACCCGTATATATGTAACTAAAACACTTATTACTTCATTGGTAAGACCAACACTGGAGTATGGTTATATAGTTTGGAATCCTCGTTATCAGGTCCACTCAGACCAACTAGAGTCAATACAAAAACAATTCTTACTTTTGCTTTGAGAAATCTTTGATGGAATTCGCCATACAATCTTCCCCCTTACACTAGTCGTTTAAAACTTATTAATCTTCCTACTCTTTCGAGTCGCAGAGAAATGTTAGGTATAATATTTCTGATAAAATTAGTCAATGGATGGATCTCAAGTCCATTTCTTCTAGAGCAAATTAATTTTAATGTACCCTCCCGTGCAACGAGAAACTTTAAACCACTTTTCTTGAAACTATGCAGAACTAACTTTGAGTTGAATGAACCGTTTCGGGGTTTATGCCGAGAAAAAAAAGATAAAATGTAGCTTGTTTATATAAATTTAGTGCTTGATAAGTAAATTTTAATTTTTCCATTCTTTTATGATAACATTCTAATTCACAAAAATGTTGTTGTTGACGAATTCGCCATTGTGTTAAGGCTACAGCTGTTTTTTATTTTTATTTTTTTGCCCTGGTGAAGTCAATGTCAAACTACATCATTCTGATTGTCTATTGAAATATGACAAGACGTTTACCAGAAACAAAATACGTGTAAATTTGTATTCTTAATACCGCCACCATATTAAATTCGCCATGACATTTCCTGTTTAAAAGTATTGAATTCCGAATTCTTTGTCATCACATGTCAAATTTATTTGGAAGACAAGCCGTCCGTTACAAAAATTATTGACACTAATTTGTACCTAAATAAAATATATAAACATTTAGTCTTCTCGTAGAAGCAAAAGACCTTCAAGGAATTTTTGTGCTTCTTAAATAAATGCTAATTATTCTTTTGTTTACTGAAATTACGGCAGACTAAACAAATTTAATTAAATACGTGTTTGCGGCTAATATTTTTTTAGTGCAACCTGTAAATGTATGTGGATATAAAAAGATGCAATGCCACACTCTCTCTGCTACATTCAAGTTCAACAATTCAACAAAATGGCAAAGTTAATAGTTTTCTTCACAGCTGTACTATACTCCTTAGCCATGAACAATGTAGCAGGTAAATAATTGAATAACACTAACTAAATGGTTGTTTACTAAAATCACAGCAACTAATTGGAATATATTTTTTACTAAAGCGGCTCCACAGAACGGTTGTCCCAAATGAGAAGGATATATTAAAAGAGGTGTATTTAAAAATATTCACACCTAACACAACTGTGTACAAATGAAAATGAAAATTTTGTATCGAACCTATAGAATAGATGCACAAAATACAAAAATAAAGAGCAATAATTAAAATGCCACTATTTTTCTTTTACTTGAGTGCAGCATTGTAATTCGACTAAATTCAATTAAAAAAAGGTAGAGAGAAATATTCTCAGCGCAATGATGACCTTACTAACCAAACTTCCTGCAGTTAACTAATACGGATTTAAGACCAACTCGACCAAAATAATATTCCGCACTCCATTGTACGTATCATATCATAAGAGACTTGCCACGTTTAGAAGAAGTGGAAATAAGTTTTCACCGATGGAAGGTGATTATCTGATGGAAACAATGACGAGGTCCTTTTATAACACTTTAGCATACTCTTCAGTTTGCGCCTAAGTCCAAAGTAATGCTATAAGGTGATTTAAAATTAAAAATATATTTTGGACGATCCTACCTATCTTTAAATATAAAATTTCGTCTTATTAAAACATCGATGTATTACACTATTAGATTCAACTATTAATTAAAAATTACGTTTTTTGACCATTCATATCGAATACCGATTAACCAATTCGATTCATAATTCGTTTCAAAGATATGCAGAAATGTAATTTCCTTTATTTTTTCAAATAAGTGAACTTACACTAACTTAAAAATTGTACGATAATTTGTCACAATATCGGAAAAGTAGCAAGTTTCATGTAATAATGTCAGTAATTTATGTGTGCAGTAAAAATGTATGGCTTCTTATGGGTCATCATAAATGCCACATAATGCAAACTGTTTCCCTACAATTTTTGTAGTCGGCAAGTCAGTCGCTAAGTTGAATGGCTCCTTTTTGAGTTATCCTAACCAGTTAATTAGTTCTCTGAAATAACTCTGATTAAGATATATTAATATGGTAGATTCGGATAATCTAGCCGTCTATAGAAAATAATTTTGTTATATTGATATAAGAATGTACAAAAATACAATAGCCAAAAAAAAAAATGTATATGCAATTGCAATGTTAAACTTATTTAGTAATTCTGAATAAACAGTTTTTAAATTCTCATCAGTTAAATTTCTAAGGACATTTTAATTTCAAAGGGATTAATAAAACAAAATCCAAAACTTAAATACTGTCTTCATACCTATTTGACAATAAAACGTTGTTTTCTTTTTTTTCAGGATAAATGTCAACTATGTAGTTTCAAAAGCATACGCAATGCTGTCCTTTGTCAGCTGTATACCACCACATTACGATACTCACATTAATCGCACAGAACGAATTCAAAAGATCTTTATTAAATATGCCCTTCGTCCCTTAACTTTCACCTATTCTTTACCATCCAATGAATCTCGTTGTCAGCTGATATCCCTGAGTACTCTACAATCTATATCTGCCTTTCTTTCATGCAGCTTTATTATAAAAATTATTATTGGTTCAGTTGACTGCCCTGCGCTCTTGAAAAAACTTAACTTTTTCGTTCCTTCACGTAGTCTTCGTCATCTCCCTTTACTTTATATCGCATTCTCTAAATACGATTACATAAAGTTTGCTCCTTTGTCTAGATCCTTGTCTTAATTGATTAATGTTCTGAATTTATATCTTTCCCTGCCAACTGCAGTAAACCGTAGTATATTAAGTAACTATTTTTAACTATGCATTAGTATCTTTTAAGCATTCGTGATCTTTAGTCAGTAAGAATTTAATGTTCATTTGACTGAAAATAAAATATGAAATATGAAATGTAGTTAAATAATGCCCTTTAAAAATCATATCCTTAAATATCTTTCAAGTTTCCAAAAGTGTAACCACGCGCAAAGAAAATTTTTCAAATTTGTTTAGTGGTTAAAAAAATTGCATTCGTGGAATCAAAAACCACCGGCAAAATAGAAAGACAAATAATTTTAATAAACATACATATGTATAGTATATAAAATATATTTATTTTTAAGTAAGTATAAGGATCCGCCACAAATAATAACAAAGCAAGTGCGGAACTTTATCGCAAACTTGAGTGTGCATATTAAACTTTTATTTTTGTTTCATTAAATTACACCTGCATATTTAGTTTCTTTTCGCGTTATTTAGTTTACTATTATTAAATTATCCAACTAATTTTTTTTTTAAATATTCACTCTTTTTTGCGAATACATACATAAACATATTATAATTAGTGCTATCTCAGTCGCTACCATGCTGCTAGCTTATTTTGAGAAAACAGATAACAGACTGTCATAAAATTTTATGACCGAATTTTAATGCTTCTAATTAACGAATCTTAGCAGCCGCAAAGTCGAAAAACAAATTTGTCCAACGGCTGTGGCAATAAAAGCCAAGAACTAAAATGAATACACACATCCAGAGATTTCAACGATTCGAGTTTATTTCCAACGCTAATGAACCAATAATTTTCATGATACTTAATTTGACGGCGTTGATTAGCGGAGAAGGCTCGAAATCGTAGGAGAAATACGCCAAACATCTGCATCCTCAAACAAGGATGCTCCCAATTCCCATAGGCTCCGCTCAGCTCGCAAGACAAATCTATCGAATTATGCTACGCCGCGCTTAGGTGGTCGCGTGCAGTCGAAGTATAAATGTGATTTTTGTGCCTAAATTCATTTTCATAATTCATATTTTCCACGAAGCTACCAAGAAGCCAAATGAACTACAATTTTAGCTGACAAATGGCAGCGGCAATGAGGGTGTATCATGGCAATGCGATAAGTTCAGCAAATGGCAAGGCGCATTGATGCATAGGTTGAACGGGAGGGCAATGACATTGGTTAAACATAGGAGAACAACAACTTAAACATCTCGACAGCCGTTTGCCAATTTTCACTTAAATAACTTACCTACGTAAAGAAATGACTCTGCCATGCCATTTACCTTCTGCGCGCACTTTTCATTTGCATATTTTCCTGTGTCCTTGTCATTGTACCTACATTTCCTTTTTTCGTATTTCATTTTCCTGTGAAAGCGCAATTTGTTTTGCTTAAGAATTTGACTTTTAGTCCTCTGTACAGTCTACCTTACATATATACATACATATATGATAATGTGCTTGCGTGTGTAAAGTTGAAGTTGGCGCGGTCGCACGACCAAACAAAAATTTTCACATTTCTGATTTGTGAGATTTAGGTGATTGTGGCCTTTAATTTTAATTAGCGCTTATTAATGCGAACGTCGTTTCAAATTGCCATTTGACATACAGATTATCTTTTTCCTTTCAGAAAAGTCGCATTTAAATTTAAATTTGTTGGCATTATTGCAACAAAAGCAAAAATTATTGAAATTTTTGAATAATTTTTCGATAGTTTTATTATTAACAGTGTAATGCAAACAAAAAATTAGTCAAGTAAATTTCAAACATTACTTATTGACTTTTAAAATATTGTAGTAACATTGTGGCACCGCTTAGGCAAAAAAACTTTCGAAGACCCTTTGAAGTCAAAAGTATTTGCTGCGTTAAGTGATATATTAAACAATTATCAAAATAACACAATCACAAAGTATCGAATAGAAAAAACATTATATATTTAATTTAAAAGCATACTTTTATGGTAATGTCGTTTTTAGTTTTATAAACCAAACATATTATTAGGAAAAAGTCTTTTTGTATTTAAAATATATCTTTTGCAAAGTCTCAACTCCGACGCCACCTAGCGGGTAAATTTTTGGAAACTTTTTTTTCTCAATTCAGACCATAAGCAAGGATCTGGAAAATTGCAACGCTTGACCTAACAAGCTATGTCGGCATTGGCTAGTAACTTAATTCATGTTTATTTTCCTTTTCATTTTTCGATAACAATTATAACAATGGCAATTTTCGCTTTTAAAATAGTCTTGAATTATTTCACAAAAGTTCTGAAATGAAACTCCAGTCATAAAGGATATGTAGTGATGGATTTAACTGGATTTAACGATTTTGGTATCGGAAACTTTGTCACTAACGCTCTTGAGTGCTATGGATATAAATAATTGCAAATTTGGTTATGGATTATTATGAAATCGTGTCGGTAGAGCAACCTTGAAATTTAACACATATCTAAAATGTATCATTTTGGGAAACTTTTGTTGTGTATTTTTTAATTGGTCGTTCAAAAATGTTAATTTTTTCACAGTGAGAATATTTTTTCTTTTAATATTATCCATCTTTAAATGAAACTTTCGGAAAATGAAAGTTGAGGGAAAATTCAGACAGTACAATAACAAAGCAATTTTTGGATCATACAACGAATTCTTTCTGTATTTTTTAAATTCATTTTTAAAAATTAAAACGAATGATTTTAATATTATCGCAAAACTACGAAGTGGACATCAGATTTACAAAGTGACATGCACTCACTCTTGAATACAAAAGTGCCACGTCCTTTTCAAATCAAACGAAAAAGTTAAATATTTTAATTTACTTTAATTGAATGTCTTAAAAGACGATCACGGTAAAATTTTCATTCAAAACAAGCACATAAAACCAAATCTCACCAAAAAAAAAAAAAAAAGTAAATATACAAAGAAGTATTTAACACTGCCGAACTAATGTAGATAATAGTGTTAGCAGAGAAAACATCAGTGCTCAACGCGGTGAGCCCAAGCCGAAGCCGCTGGCGAGCGCGCTTGTAGGAAGTTCCAAGCACGCGAAAAACAAAAAAAAAAATCAAGTAATTAAATGAAATTGCCTTAAATCGCAGGTGTCGTTTTGGGCTTTTAAGGCTTAAGGGAGATATTTAAAAATTAATTAAGACACATTTTTTTCTTTCTCACTCTTTGGAATGCACATACCATACTTATACAAAGTTTCTTATTCTCTTATTTTTATTTGCAGTTGCTTTGAAAAAGGTTGCCCATGTGGCGGAGATTTTGTTTGTTTATCTCAAAACTTGGCTAATCAGCGGCTAAATATCAACAACGTGCACGAGAAGCAAATGCAGAAGTTTGTGAGCAAAGGCGACGACAGTAAATCCAAGAGTCTAGAGAGGCAACAGAGAAGTTGTGGATGAGTGAAGTGTTTTACAATTATGCACAAGTACAGCAAAAGTTGACAAAATATGTAGATGCATGCAGGTAAGGCTAGAATAGCGACGTGGATACAACACAAAGCAGATGAACGAAAAACTATGATAAAGAAAAAGGCGTAAAATAAGATGGAGTAAACTGAAATTAAGAAAAATTTATGCGCAATCACGAATTTAATTCAACCATAAAATTTACTTCCCTAAAATAAGTATTGAACAGGCAAAGTAAACAAAACACAAGGCGTGGTATATTTGTATGCTTGTCTGAAGTGCGCAAACAGCATAGGATTGCGCAAAAAGCTATAAACCTAAACAAATACAGAAACACTAAGAAAACAAAAATATTAATTTTAGTAAATATATAAATAGGTGTATTGACGCAGCCACATTTTTTCGATCTTCCATGCACCGGCCACGACTCAAAGTTAAGAGCAAAAATTTTATTTCAGAGTACTACGGATATAACGAAAGTGAAATTGTTGTAAAATCCAAAGATTCAATTTAATTTATGTACTAACTGAAATTACTTAGGTACGGTAAGAAAAATAGCAACAAATTGAAATTTGATTGTTCAGGATTTATGGTTATTTATTTATTTTTATTTAATTTAAAATTTAGTTCAATGTATAATAGAATCCGTTTACATCAATGCTTGCACAAAATTATTTAAAAAAACTTTTTTAAAATTTTTTTGAAGTTTTTTGAGTACGCAATTATCTTTAATTTTTTAACCGCTGAGAATTTAATGCGTTTTCTTATTTGTTTTTGTAGACGTAAAAAAAAATCTCCAAAATCATCGCTTACTTCCTATATTAAGTTTGAACGGGCTATAAAACTGCACACTTGAAAGCCTTCAAAAATTCTGAATGTTATTAAAACTTTTAGAATTTTTTTTAATTTTGCACAAAATTCTTATTGATTGAACTACATATCTGCTTAGTAAAATTAAAAAAACATAAAATAAATTAAAAAAAATGGTAAACAATATCATTTTGATTTTTTAGAGCTATTTTTCTTAACGCCACTGTACATATTTGTAGACGCATAATCACTTCACAACTGCGTTAGCACCATAGTCAAAGATGTCTGTGTAAAAAACAAGCAATGATTGCGGTTCTTTGAAAATAGTATATTGCGAATTTCAAGTTAAGCCACAAAGCGTCAGACAATGCTGATAAAAAGTTGCATTATTGTAAATAGTTGTTGCGCGTAGCCAGTGTAGAGGCAGCAGCTGCATTTCAATTACAAAGTATAGTCAATAGGGAATTCGTAGAGAAAATGAAAAAAATAAGGAATTTAAAATTGAAAATGCAAAAAAGTGTCACTTAAGACATCGCCCGCAACTATTCCGCATCTAAGGTATGCCACGATTATAGTTCAAGCAAAGCAAAAAAAAAAACAGCTTATGAATGGGAATACCTAATAAATGCTAAAAGCACTTTCATGTAGCATTGTAACGAACTGTGAAAATAGATATAAGACTTGAAAAATCAATGACAAGTTCATTGCAATTGAAACATTAATAAAGAAAATATGCAGTGAAGCTATGAACGGCGGCGATAGGACTGTGGTGAAGCAACACGACACGCACAGTGGTTACAGTTAGGCTTAATTTTTGATTTCGAAAATGTGCACTGAACGCCTTAAAAAATCGAGTAACTAAATTAAATTGCCTTAGAACGCAGGTGCCATTTTGGACATTTAAGGCTTAATGGAGATATTTAAAACTAATTAAGCCAACATTTTTTCTTTCTCACTCTTTGGAATGCACTTACTTATACAAAGTTTTAACTGTCTCTTATCGCCGTTCTCTTAGTTTTAGTTGCAGTTGCTTTGAAAAAGGTGCCCCTGTGGCAAAGTTTTTGTTGGTTTACCTCAAAACTTGTATATCCTCTTCTCGGGACTTGAACCGCGACTTTCAAATCACATCAGTCTTCATTACATGTTCAATTACGGCAACAATTTATGTCGAATTGCTAACCAAACCTTTTAAAATTTACGTAATTTTCAGAGATAAGTTCTTCAACTGATGCTGAAATCGCACGGTATGGCTACATATTACATAAACTGGAGCTTGATAAAATCTTCGACAAAATTCCTTAATAAAAAAGTTTCACAAGAAACAGTGATATAATGAAATAATTTCCTAAAGTAATGCACATCAAACCAAAAAAAAAAAAAACCACTGTGCGTCAGTGCTTATGACTGATTGACGCGACGTGTTGGGATTTTCGCGAAATCACAGACAAATGAATTTATTTGCTCAATCTGACAAAGGAAGCTCATGTTGATGAAAATGTTTGTGTGGCGAGATGACTATAATACTCGTAAATATTTTTATATGCGTATTTATGTAGATGAAATGTAAGCAATAAATAAATTTGAAATTATATGGAATGGCTGTGCTAGAAAATTTGATAAGAGGAAAGGATAAAGTAGAATGTAATATAGGTAGGACAATGGAAATTTAAATACAAAAAAAGTTAAATACATCACAATAATACATTACGCACTAAGCTCTTCTGTCAAAAGATATTAGAACGTTATAGAGTTGCATTGCCTGGCGTGCGATGCATGCGAAAATATATATATATAAGAAGTTACAATAATATAAAGATATCCAACAAGTTATTTAAATCACTTAAGGCTTCTAGCAAATCAGTTTAATCGATGTGGCATATCATTACAAAACATATACATACACTTCCTAAATATTATTATAAAATAGAAACAATATTGTAATCTAGATAACATTTACAATCAACTAAGTACATACATAAAAACATAAGTCTTCGTTATCAAAGAATTCATCCAGCCAAGTATAGTAAAAAATTCAAAATATCTAAAAAAAAAAAACAATACTTCTCTCAAGTTCCATATAAAAATTGTGATGTACATAGTTACATCTGTACCTAAAAGTTGTTGTGATAAAGAAATTATTAAAGATAAATATGCATAGTTAAGTAAAGTTGCATTATTACTACTACTACATACTACCATAAATAATCTTCCGCAAATAAAGACTTAAATAAAAAAATTAAATATAAATTGAGTTTTGTGGTTTTATGTTCAATTAGTTCCAAAGTAGTGAAGATATATTTTTGCGTTAAATATAACCAAATGTGGTAAATATTCATATAATTCTAAAAACTTGTTGATGTTATGCAAAGTTCTGATGAAAAATCAAATGAATATTGAATGAAAGGAAAATATATACATACTTATACAATTGTAAAAATAATAATTATTTTATTTTTTTTTTATTGTGGTAAACATATCGCAAGAATAATTTACCTATTCTGTGTACGCATGCGAAGGGCAAGACTTAAATTCAGAGACATAACTCTTATTTGCGAAAAAAAATAAAAGTCATTCTATAATTCATGGTACGATACATTTTTCCGGTGTTATATGAAACAAATACTTTGGGACTATTTCGAAACGAGTTCTGGCCTTAATAGAGACCAGTTTGGAACCAACTCAGTAACGTTCACGACTCTGATTCTGAAAAGTACTTAACAAGCCCTGAAATAATTTCGTGAAAGTTCCAAATAGGTCCAGAAAAGTTTAAAACTAATCACAAAATCGTCATAAACAAGTTCCGCACATTAAAATTTATAAATTTGTTTCTACCTTATAAATAAATGAGTCTTCTTCTTCTTCTTCTTTTATGGCGCTGCAACCGTTTGTCGGTTTGGGCCGAGATCAAAAAGCTTCGCCAGTTCCCTCTCTCCTTCGCGAGGTTACGCCAATTACTCATACCAAGCGTAGACAGGTCCTTCTGCACTTGGTCCTTCCAGTGTGTTCTTGGGCGCCCTTGCCGTCGTTGCCCACCCATGGGTGCCGTTTCGAAGGACTTTTTCACTGGAGCATCATCATCCATGCGAACGACATGGCCAAGCCATCGCAATCGTTGAATTTTTATGCGCTTGACTATGTCCACATCATTATACAGCTCATACAGCTCGTCATTCCATCTTCTTCGGTACCCGTCGCTTTCGCGAACAGGGCCATAAATCTTGCGAAGAACATTTCTCTCGAAAGCCCCCAAAGCTTGCTCATCGCTGGTCAACATCGTCCATGTTTCTGCGCCATATGCAAGGACGGGCACGATGAGAGATTTGTAGAGCGAGATTTTCGTTCGTCGAGAAAGGGCTCTGCTCTTCAACTGCCTACCGAGCCCAAAGTAGCATCTGTTGGCAAGTGTTATTCTTCGTTTGATTTCAAGGCTGACATTATTGGTGGTGTTTATGCTGGATCCAAGGTATACAAAATCCTTGACTACTTCAAAATTGTAGCTGCCAACAGTGACGTGGGTCCCAATACGCGAGGATTTTTTGTTTGTTGCCACAAGGTACTTTGTTTTGTCCTCATTCACTACTAGACCAACCTCTTTTGCTTCCTTCTCTAGACTGGAAAATGCTGTACTGACGGCCCTGTTGTTAAGGCCAACGATGTCAATATCATCCGCATACGCAAGCAGCATCGTACTTTCGTTATATATATAGTACCATTGCGATTCAGATTGGCAGCTCTTATTACAGTTTCCAGCATTAGGTTGAAGAAATTGCACGAAAGTGATTCACCTTGTCTAAAACCTCGTTTGGTCTCAAACGGCTCGGAGAGGTTCTTCCCAACTTTGACGGAGCTAAATGTAGTGCTCAACGTCACTCTACATAGCCGTATTAGTTTTGCGGGGATCCCAAATTTAGACATGGCATCGTACAGGCAGCTTCTATTCGTGCTATTAAAAGCGGCTTTGAAGTCGACAAAAAGGTGGTGTGTGTCGATTTGCTTATCTAAGGTCTTTTCCAGGATTTGACGTGCTGTGAATATCTGGTCGATGGTGGATTTACCAGGTCTAAAACCACACTGATAAGGTCCAATCAGCTGGTTCATATATGGCTTCAGTCTTTCACACAGTACCGTCGATAGAACCTTATATGCGATATTTAGAAGGCTTATCCCACGGTAGTTGGCGCAAACAGCAGGATCACCCTTCGTATGGATTAGGCAAAGAACACTAAGGTTCCAATCTTCTGGCATGTACTCGTCAGACCAAATTGTGCTTAACAGCTGGTACATGCTTCCTACCAGCTCTTCGCCGCCGGCTTTGAAAAACTCAGCCGGTATACCGTCTGCCCCAGGCGCTTTGTTATTCTTTAGCCGCCTAAGTGCTGTTCTCACCTCGCCTTGGTCGAGTGGAGGGATTTGTTGTTCATCCCTAAAGATTGTTCTGGGCTCCTCTTCTTCAAACTCCTCACCAGAGTTTGCATTCAGTAGCGTTGAGAAGTGGTCCCTCCATACCTCAAGTGTGCTCTGTACGTCCGTCACCAGATTTCCATACTCGTCTTTGCAGGAACCAGCCACGGTCTTAAAACCACTTGTTTGCTGCCTTATTTTCTGATAGAATTTTCGGGCCGCATTCCTGCTTGCTAGCATCTCAAGCTCTTCGCACTCACGCCTTTCCGCCTCTCGTTTCTTGCTATTGAAAAGACGTTTCTCTTCCCTCCTTCTCTCCCGGTATCGCTCAATTGTTGCACGCGTAGTAATTGACCAAACGCATAACCCATTGCTGGGGGTAAAAAGTTTGGGTTCATTTATATAGCGAGCCGCTAGCTTCAAGACAGAGGCCCGCTTGCAGCCGCACCTCCTGGTGAACAGACGCTGCAGACTTTAGTGAACCCTTAAACCGAATATGTCGGAGTGGCTCCACTAAAGCTCCCTCTCTATTAGCCGTGACCCAATGCTCCACACGGGTTGGTTACCGCATCTCGCACTTGGGTTGCTCACGTTGCCCAGGGTGCACGAACGTGGACGTAAGAGTAGGAATTGAGTATAGCCGCGCAACTGTACCTGCATACCCAGAAGCACCGCTTACAGACTTAAAAATATTTACTTTGCTGACATTTTTTATGAAAATACTTTCATAATATAAGTCACAAAATAATAAGTTTCAAATAATAGGACCTCAAAAAAATTTGTCGTACTCATAATTAAAATTAAATCGCTTATGTTATTCTTACGAAGTTTGTGATAGCTTTTTATGGCTCATGTATTTTAAAAACATATTCTAAAGTTCTTGCCCTCTGGATATTGTCATAATCAAGGGGTCATACTTTTGCAATTAATTTAATACCTAAATATGTATAAAACATTTATTTTGTAAGCTTAATGGCATGTTGACATCTGAACAAGTGTCGCGGATCAAATTAAAAACGTGCATAAATCAAACTAATTTTGACAAAAACAAACACATAGGCCCCTATGACATTGACAGTGCAAATCGATCAATTTATTTATTCAAAAATTTAACAACAAAAAGGAATATCCTGCAAAACATCAGTCATATAGATCACGTTGACTTTTTAGAAGCTTTCAAGTGCAGATCAATTATATAATTAATTCGAATAAGCAATTTATTATCGATTTACAAATTTACAACTAATTTACATGTGTCTGATGTTACTTACAAGATATTTGAATTTCGTTGATTTTTGCAAATGCTTATTTGAATGCGGTCGAATGTAATAATTTATAAGTGGTTAGAGGTCAAACCCTTGCAGTCATAGCGATTAATTCAAATTGATTAATAATGTCCCCGAGGCGCGTATCGAACTAATGTGTGTATGAAAAACACGAAAAAAACAAGCATTGAATTAAGCTCATGTTGACTGATTAATTTATTGAATTTATTGTTTTGAAAATAGAAAAAAAAATTGTATATATCTTGTAGAAAATAGTTTAGGAGAAAAAGTCGAAAAACCACGATTTTTGAGCAAAATCGACTATACAATTTTTGACTGGCAATATAGCTCATATATTGGAAATGAGCTGTAAGAGCTATTAAAGAGGAAGCATCCCTCTATGTACAACTTCCGCCCACGGTCAAATGAATGTCATAAAATGTCGCTATGCTATATATAATTTAAGCAAAGCAATGATTTTTACTGGTTAATTAAATGGAAAAATGTTAAATTAATTTAGCAATTACTTAAATTAGAATTATGAGCTCCCCTTTGGTGGGATTTTTTTTCTATGTTTAGAAGCACATATTTTGTGATCTTAAATCTTAATCTATATTATCTTACTTACTTCCAATTTCAATATATACATGAATATATAATATATAATTTTGGCGCTTACACTATATAGCTCAGTGTTTCCTACCATTTGTGTTGTGCGTCTTTATATTTTACCACAAATGGAGGGACATACTTTTGTGCCGACTCCGAACGGTAGATGTATTTAATGAGAAGCTTTTTCTTGGCAGAAATACCCTCGGAGATTTGCCATTGCCTGCCGAGAGGTGACCGCTATAGAAAAAAACTTTTTCTATGTTTAAGATTTTGCTTGCCCTGACTGAGGTTCGAACCTTGAACTCACCGGCATATCAAGTTATAGCACGCACCGCTACCAACTCGACCACAGCGGCCACTATATACATAAACACTACCAAATAAAATAAAATTCTTCCTCTTCTTCTTTCATTGGCTCGATAACCGCCTATGCGATTTTGGCCGAGCTTAGCACAGCACGCCAGTTATTTCTCTCTTTCGCTAACTGGCGCCATTTGGAAATACCAAGCGTACCCAAGTCCTTTACCACCTGGTCTTTCCAACGCAGAGGAGGCCTCCCTTTTCCTCTGCTACCACCGGCGGGTACCGCGTCGAATACTTTCAGAGCTGGGGCGCTTTCATCCATTCGAACGACATGACCTAGCCAGCGAAGCCGCTGAATCTTAATTCGCTGCACTATATCTATGTCGTTATAAAGCTCGTACAGCTCATCGTTGCATCTTCTACGGTATTCACCATCGCAAAGGCGTAAAGGCCCATAAATCTTTCGGAGAATCTTTCTCTCGAACACTCCCAGAGCCTTCTCATCAGATATCTTCATCGTCCATGCTTCTGCGCCATACATCAGGACGGGCATAATGAGAGACTTATAGAGCGTAATTTTTGTCCGTCGAGAGAGGACTTTACTGCTCAGTTGCCTACTCAGTCCGAAGTAGCACTTGTTGGCAAGAGTGATCCTTCTTTGGATTTCGAGACTGACATTATTATTGATGTTAATGCTGGTTCCTAAGTAAACGAAGTCTTCTACTTTTTCAAAGTTATAACTGTCAACAGTGATGTTTGATCCCAGTCGTGAAGGTGCTGACTGTCTATTTGATGACAGGAGATACTTCGTCTTGCCCTCGTTCACCTCCAGACCCATTCGCTTCGCTTCTCTATCCAGTTTGGAGAAGGCAGAACTAACTGCGCGGTTGTTAAGGCCGATGATGTCAATGTCATCGGCGTACGCCAGCAGCTGCACACTCTTATAAAAGATAGTGCCTGACCGATTTAGTTCTGCGGCTCGAATTATCTTCTCCAGCATCAGGTTAAAGAAATCGTGCTGGTGGTGTTGCTCAACGTCATTTTACATAGCCGTATAAGATGATCTTCTTTCTCGGGTCTTTTCCAAGGTCTGGCGTATTGTGAATATCTGGTTGGTGGTAGATTTACCAGGTCTAAAGCCACACCGATAAGGTCCAATCAGTTCATTGACGGTGGGCTTAAGTCTTTCACACAATACACTCGACAGAACCTTATAGGCGATGTAAGAAGACTAATCCCGCGATAATTGGCATAAACTGCAGGATCACCCTTTTTGTGGATTGGGCAGAGCACACTTAAGTTCCAATCAGCAGGCATGCGTTCTTCCGACCATATTTTAGAGATGAGCTCATGCATTCACTTAATCTGCTCCTCTCCGCCGTACTTAAATAACTCAGCTGGTAACCCGTCGGCCCGTCGTGTATATATCATATATACGCACTCGTGCATATCTATGCCATGCTACAGCTACATTTCCTACAGGGTATCTCCTATACTTGTACACCTCTTGTATAATTACGCAAATCAATTAGTGTGCCAATGACAAAAGCACAATTAGCCTTCATCTCGTCGGAGACCTTCAACTTGGCACTCTTTATTTCCACGGCTTAGCAGCTGCTTGACTGGCTACACTTCGACAGATGTGGGTGTTTGGATAAGTGAGCATACATATGTATGTGTGTGTAGCCCAGTGTGTGGTAGCATATTTTTAAAAGTTTTAACACTAAATACAGACTTTGTTTTTATGCAAACATACTTGTGTATTATAAATGTTTTGCTGTCAATGAACTGGCACCACACACACACACCCACATGTGCACAAGCTTAAGCTTGGAAAAAATAAATTTTGCCTAAAATCTAACAGCCCAATGATAAACGGTTAATATGTCAAGACAAATTCGTTTAGCAACAAAGCATCAGACAGCGAGTCACCACCACTACCGGTAGCGACAAATCAAAATCTGTCATTTTTTTCTACTCTCGCTCTATTCAAGTTATACGTACGGTAAATATATTTTATTCAACTAAACATTTCTTCGACCATTTAGCATTGGGTTAAAGTGACAGTATTGAAATACTGACTGTCGGTTTCTTTCTTTATAGCTAATTATATTTCTTTAAATTCGCATCTTTTAATTTGCTTTCAACGAAATGATAATGAGATGGCCATAATTGTGAAATGAATTATTAAATAAACACTAATTAGTAGGGAAAGGTACCTGCTATCACGCTGTATAGCTTATTTGTACTTCTTTTTCTTAGATCAACTCATTAAGCTTTACAAATCGAATGGTATATCTTTAGCATATATATGTACATATGTAGCTACATATTAGATAGGTATGTATGTGTGTTTATGTACTCGTACGTATATGTTTGTTTCTGCTATTCCAGTTTGTTTTGTCAAATATGCAAATATTGTACTCACCGCTGCCAGTTACTTCTATACAATCTGGTCTTACAAGTTTCTGATTTCGGTGGTTTAATTATAAATCCATAAACAAAAAAAAAAAAAACATAATAGAAGAAAGAAAACATGTATGATTATAAATATACATACACGAGTAATTTTTCTTAAGTCGCATATATTTGTGATCTTTGACAAGGTTCACAAGTGCAATAACCGTTAATTCAGTGGCTATATAAAATAAATTAATTACAAAAATATACTAAATTTTTTTAATACCTTACGGCTATGCTTTAGGTCACAAAAAAACTAAATCGTGTAATGACCTTTTTTCGAACTCTTTATTTAAGTCTAAATTTTATCGTAGACACATTTGAAGTAAATTTAAGCAAAGAGGTTTTAATAAATACAAATAGCCTTCCTCTTAATAGACACAAATTTTATATATTTAAGTTCATTTTATTCCCTAAAATTTCACAATGTTTTTCAAAATTCTCTTCATTACTTTTTTAAAAAAAATTTATATATATATAGCTAAACATATTTTTTACTTTATACATTGTTCCATTCTTATAAAACTCTTCCAACTTTTTTATCAATTGATCTATGTCAAGATAAATTGTTAACCCACAAACTCTCTTTTTATCTTACTACGAGTATTTCAAACTTTTCAAATAAAACATTATGTACACAATAATGTTCTTATAAAATGCAATAGACTAAATTTTAAAATATTTTGTTTGTTATAAGCACGCGGACTGAAAGTAAAATACACTACTCGTATTTTAGACGTGATCAACAAATTCAATACTCGGTACAAAAAAAAATATCTAAGGGGAATTATTTTTCAAACTAGCCCATTTTTCTATGGATAAAAGTTTTTTAAGCGTATGGAAAATGTGTACCAAAGTATAGTTTTAGATGATGTCTGATATTTAAAAAAAAACTTTCTTAACTCAGACATGTCACCAAAAAATTGCTTTTTTGTCAATAACGTACCAAAAAAAAATTTAAATATTTAAATATGTTGAATAAAACACTATTTGGCGGCATTTGGAGTTGCTAAATAATAATGCATTTAAACTCAACATTTTTTTCTCATAATTTTACAGAAACTGGCAAAAATTTATTATAACAATAATAACAATTAAAATAAGGATAAAATAATAATAATTATAAAACGTGCTTACACATCTGACGTTTTCTTCATCAGAAGTGGATTATGTATTTCCGTACTAACATTTTCAATTGGGATTATCAAAAACCGCATTAAAACCTTTGAGTTTACATTTAAGAAAAAAATAAATTACATACCTACATAAGTAATTACATAACTTTTTAAAAAGATTTTTGTCTAAATAGCTAAAAATATTTTTTACTTTAGACATTGTTTCATTCTTATAAATCTCTTTCAACTTTTTGTATCACTTACATATGTAGTTTTTATCCCAAAATTGTGAATGTATTTCGATTTCCAACATCAGATCTGCGGATGTTGTTGCTGTACCAGATTATGCATTTTTTTTGGGTTCACGAAGTTATGATGTTTTTGGAACTACACTGTTCCAAAATTTATAATTTTCCGAGCTATTTTTCGATTTTTTTGTTGGACTGCGTGATATATAGGGATAAAATACTTTCGATGGTAAAAACAAAAATTATTCGGTATTCAAAAAATCAAGGCTTCAACAAATAGATATATAATAAATAAGTAAGTCAGCAAATAGAAAAATAAAATATAAACAAATATACGAATAAATAAATAAAATTGTCAGTAAATGCGACTAAAAACCATTTAATTGGGTAAAAATGAATTGAATTTCATTTCATATTAAGACAGATGGAAACGCTATTTAAAATATGTTTGGAACTAAGTTTTTCCACAAACATACATCAAATAGCCTTTTTAAAAAATATTTTTGTAGAAGCTCATTGTTTCGCACCAATATTGTTTAAGTAAATATTTTAATATTAATTAAATTAGATTCATATAGTCTAGTTAAATTCATATAATTTAAATTAATGTAATTAAAATAATTTCGTTGACCGCGACCCTATACCAAAATATTTCTGTATTACACTTTTTTTTAATATTTCATTTGACACTTAAGGCATAGAATTTGGTTTATCTTAATAATTTAATATATTAATTTATCTTATTAATTTAATTTAATTAACATTATACATTTAACTGAACATAACTACAAGTGTTGAAACTTTTACTTCCAAAAAAAAAAATCAAATATGGCAAAAAACTCTCAAAAGTCAACAGTGATTTTCTAAAGCCTTGGAAAGCACATTTTTGTACTTAAATTTTACAAAATTTTATGAAAATTATATTGAAGTTTTAAATATTTTTAGATATTGTGTGAAATTTCGATTTGAATAGTTGCTGTTACTTTTTGAACTAAATTGTAAATAAGAACTAACTGAATAATATAAAGTAACATAAACTCTTGTATATATATAAAGAAATAAAATATTTATAATTTTCTGTGCATTTAATTATATAATTATAATGCCACAAATTAGCAAAATAAAAGAAAAAAATTAAAAAAAAAAAACAGAAATCTTTCAAAGACTATTGTATTGTACGATATATGTACTCGTATGTAGTATGTATGACTTGTATGCTAATAAGTTCGTCATACAATGGCGTACAAAAAGATTAATATATAATTGCAGAATGATAATTAATTTATTAGAGAAGAGTTTCAGTCACCATCTGCATAGTGTAGTGTTCCGTAAAAGATGCAGCCAAAAACTTCAGTAATACAATTAGGATACAATAAATAAAATAACAATAATTTTGGCTTTTCTCCCATAAGACCTCTACATAAGTCGGATATATTAAATTTGGTTAGATTTTCGTAAAAATATATCTTTAGTTACTTTAACGTCCATGATAAATGGTATACATTTATTAAAATTTGGCGAACAGTTTTATTTTAAGTTAAAACAATAATTTTGAAAATTATAAAAACTGTTTCATTTAATCGACTAGCTTGGAAGGTTCCCTTTTCACCTTTACTTACACATGTGTCTAAACGACTATAGGAAATGTTATACCATATTAGCTAGGTGTATATTCATTACAAAACATATACAGCTCTGTAGCTAATAAATAATAATAATTATTCTTATTTTAACAAAACTACAAAGAAATGATGACATTCAAGATAATAAATCAAACATAATGACTTTAATCAAATAATGTAGGTAATTGAATAAAAACAGTCATAAAAATTGTCTACGTTCTAGAGATAGTTTATACGGATGTTATTTCCAAACTTAAACTTTATTTTATAAGCCTTAAATACCAAAAAACAAGAAAGTACAGTAAAGGTACACTGTGCTTGTGGCTCCTTAGCGAATCGTCGAAAAATTAAAGTTCGTCGCTTAAGTCTTTCATTCCAGCTTTTCGACCAAACCGGCCTTCCCAACTTTTATCTTTGCTTTTTTCAATATGTCGTCGTCGTCACTTTTGCCATTCCTGTTCGAATATTAGCATAATTTCTTTGAATTGAGCAAAATTTTGTATGTGCTAACGAAACTTTAAGTCGACATTACCCGGTAAGCTGACAGCTGCTTTGTGCGCAAATATGTTTTTGAAATAAAATTGGTGCGGATGCGCAACACTGACCCTCTTGTTTCAAAATTCTACCACTAACATAATTTTTGAGAAATTTTAATATAAGCTTCTGCATATTACTTTCTATGTGAATGGGTGTTTAATTTAATTTACACACAATTAGCGCTTTAAAAGCCTGTTTAAGCTGCAAATATGTTATGAATTGTCGAAACGCGATGAGACATTAGCTTGTCTACCATGCTTTTGTTCAAGTGATGAGCGTCAAATTTAAACGAAAATTTGCTTTGAAATGGGTTTTTTCCAAAATGTCATGAATGAATTTGAAACGGCTTAAATACAAGCTCGTCAACTTGCTGTATTTAGTAGTAACTAAGATGAAATATTTAGTTAGTTTACTGGTGTGGGCTTGTTTATGGGCACAATTAAAGGTGCTAAAAGCCAATTACACACAAATGCGCAAATTTACTCCGAAGCTGTGACACAATTTACAACTTTGCTCCAAGCGAATGCGCAAATTTCAAGAGAATTGTTTTGCAAAACGCTGTGTATAAACAAAAATAAGCATCAATTGCCGGCGAAATTTTATGATGTTTATAATTTTTACGAGGTTGTTTTTACGAAATTTCTTTTATACCAAGCACATTTTTTTTTTCAGTATATTGTGCATACATTTATTTTATTTGCACTCAAATATTGTGAATATTCTAAGAATAGCAAAACATAAATACGCAACTAGTAATTTATTTGAAAATATGTGTCTGCAACAACGTTCTTTCGGTAAAACTTGAGAAAACTGCAAATACTTACTCATCGATTAAGTTAGAAATACAGTATAAGTATTAAATATTTGCAATCTATCTAAAAAGCAAAAATAAGATATATTTGTGGCAGCACACCTGCAAAGAAAAAGGTCAATGGAGTCCTGCATAAATGCAAAAAAATTATAATCTGGTATTACTCTCTGTATTTCTCTTTTATTCATGGCGTTAAGGCTCGCTTACGTACATAGATATAAAAATAAAAAAATTAAAATATTGCTCTTTATACCAGGCACTATGTTTTTTGTAAATTATCAAACATTTACAAATATTCAAAAGTTTATACATAATTTGTCAATATCATTTTGCATATTTGTAATAAAGCAAAGAAAAATATTTTTATTTTCGAATTGAATACAAAGAACTTGAAAAATTTTCAATATTGAATAGTTGTTAATGTTTGATAATTTATCAAGAACACCTAATCGGACAGTTATTGTATATAAGGGAAAAAAAATTCTCAGGCACGCCTGTACAAAATTTTTTAAACGCCTTAAGAAAATATTTTAATTTACGTTAATGTATGTAGGTACATTTGATGTATGTATATACATATATGTATATAAACACAACTCCGAGCTCCCGGGTTCAAAGCCTGGGAGAAGTGGTTATGCAAAATAAATTTAATTAATTTAAAAAAAGCAGTCTGACGAGGAAATGTGGTGATTTCCGAAATAGTACTATAACTTCTACCATTAAAAACTGTTGTTGTTTTTTCACAAAAAATCTTTCATAAACTGACCTTGAGCTCAATAAAATTTAAAATCCTTAATAATTACCTAAACACTTAAGATACTTTATTTAAAATTTAATTTTTTATGAAATGAACCGGCCGAATCGGAGAGTCACGCGGGAAATTTCAAATTTGGTAAAATATAGTACATACAGTCTGCCGGCCACTGGTTCTTAGACTATTATGGCTAAGATCTTCTTCTCTAATCGAATTTCTCAAAAAAGGTTTTAATTTTCTCAGTGTTACAAAAAAAATTTCCGCTGTGCATGTAGTGATTCGCATTGTCGCATTACTTTTAACAAAGAAACAATTGCTGTGAAAAATTACTTATTGCATTGATCTATACCTTCAATTGCAGATATTTGTTGCTTACAAGTGAATTTCGGCTCCACTTTTTCTTCCACAGAGCGAGCTCAAGCACAAGAGTTGCCGTCTCTATAATGCCTTTGTACGTTTCAAATTATTTTGCATCTGATACAGTAAAATCAATTTCTTTTAAAAAGCAAATCGAAGGAATAAAGATACTACATTTTTGTTTAATTTATTTGTGTTGAATAAATTTTTCTCGTAATTGTACGAGTATGTGTAGAAATATCATCGACAAAAGATCTAACCCTGCAATAAGTTTCAGGATCTCTTGAATTTTTGACTGTGCTTTCTTTTTTGATAGAAGCGATACGCTGACGTTTTATTTAACCAATAAAAGACTTAAAAAAATTGCATACTTCTTTGAATATTTCGCTAAACTTTTCATTTATGTTACTGCGAAAATCGTATTAACTCGTAACATGGTTTCAATATGCTCAATGGCTTTTGGTAAATGTAAGGAAGGGGAAGACACAAGTTTTCATAAGGACAAAACAAACGGAAATACTATCAATGTCATAAATAGGCTCATTACAAATTCAAAGCTGGTTGTAGATCGCAAGAGTGAAATTAATTTACTAGATAAAGCAATCGTATATGAAATTTTAGTTAGAAAGTATCTACTAGTATGATTATATCTTTTGATTATTCATAATTTGGCTTGCTGTTGCAAATTTCTACAAATTAGCAATGTACACTGGACGAAGTTTAACCTTGTTCATTGTAAATAAACAGATGTAAAAGATACGTAATTAGCTGTTATCATCAATATTTCATAAGGATTCATGCTTTTTCGTATAATGTATTTAATGTAAAATTCGCAAAGTACCATAAATCGTATGGAATGTCATAAAAAACCAACTCGTTCCAATATTTGGCTATATATTATTTAATCTCGATAGTTTGGTATAAATAAATAAGTAATCATGGCAGTAGCTTCCCCTGAGCAAATCGCATTTTGAAAACAAATATCAGTGGCGAGGTTTAGCCGACAAATATACGATACCTTAAACTAAAGTGATCCTTCATATGTGGTACAACTCTATATACGCATTTATACGATCAAAGTAACAGAGTACTATTAATATATTTATTATTATTAATAATTTTATTTTTATTATTATCTTCTATTCATATAAAATTTTCAAACAATATTGTTTTAAATGAAGGAGGTAAATAATACGTATTTAGTACATTTTATTAAATTTCATTAAAAATGATAAACCTGTAATTTTTTACTCTCATATATATCAATGCATTGTATTCACCCATTTTGAATATTTCTTTAATTCTTTCAACCACGAAAGCGTTACATTGTATGCCAATAAGCTCTTAGACTTCAATATCGAACATTTTTTTTTTTACGAAAAAACGCATCGATCGGCATTGCTTACCATTTTAAACTGCACAAATATCAAGCGATTATATTTCTACATATTCTCAATGTCAAATTATAAAGTTCATTTATAAGCAAGCTCACTCCATGTGCGTAATTTCCCGTCAATAAACAAGATTTTCGCACTTTACTATTTAAATTGAAATGAGTTTGTGTCGATAAATGTTGACAAAAGTGTGGTCGTATTTGGCAGTGATTGGTTAATGTGACACTTGTTGAGTGACATACGAGTATTGTTGCTTAATTGCTGACAAGGTTAGTTTTAAATTTCAGTTAGCATATACATATGTACATATGTATGCGGATATGAGCAAACACAAAGGTGGACGATTATAAAAACAACAATCAGACAAAATAAAGCATTTCCAAATTATATTACATTTTCCAAATCAAAAATTACAGGAAACATTTTTTACTAGTAGATTGAAAAAATTTCTTTCTCCGTTCAAGTTTCAGAAAATAAGAATAAAATATTTTTTTTTTCAAGCGATGACTGAGTATATTTGGTATGCCATTAAGAAATATTTGATTTGTTGTACTACAAAATTTAAGCGTATAAATATTTCTGTAACTTAAGTTAATTTATTCAATTGCTTTTCAAGCAATTGTTGCATTAGAAAACTTAATGAAATTCGTGACTGGTGTTAAAATTAAGTCTAGAAATTAAAGTATATAAAGACGAAGTGGTGTTAATTTCAAACATTCAAATCCAGCTATCGAAATGGCAAAGTTATTAGTTTTCTTCACCGGTGTAGTGTACGCTCTAGCAATGTTTGGTGCAGCAGGTAAAAAATTTAATAATTGAAAATTTGTAGTAACGAAAAACACAGAATTTCATTGAATTTCATTCATTTTTATCTAATACAGCGGCCAATGGCGACGACGAGTAAGAAGGATTCTGTGGAATCGGTTGACTTTAATTTTATCTATTCACTCTTAAGAATAGAAAACCAGTTATGTAAATAAAGATCAACACATAAAAAATCTTAAATGTTTCTGTTTTATTTCTTTATAACAAATAACAATACATAAAGACGAGGCATTTCGAATCACCTTGCTTCCTATTTGAAAATTAATATCCTTTTAGATTGAATACTGCATGTACATATATATAACTTCTTCACTCTCTTATTTAAAGCTATGTTCTTTTTTTGGGGTTGAAAATCGCAGGTTTGATTCTCAAATGCTTCTTCAAAGTTTAAGTTTATTTCAAATGTTAAGTCTTTTTTGCAGCAAGAAGATGTTTATAGAACTCAGCTTTAGAAAGAGTATCTTCTTATAAATTACTTTGTGAGAATGGAATAAAAAAAAATAATATGGCGCGCAATAAACTGCATGTAATAGTTCGCGAATGGAACAGTCTCAAAATATATACAACACGGTTCCCAAGGTGAAGGTTGGAAAAATGTGTCTTCCAAATTTCCTTAGATTGAAAGGCAACTTCGAAACCACGTAAGCTTTCTGCGTGCCAAAGTTTAAGGGAATCGATCAAATATTTGAAAAGAAATTTTAGTTAGCATTTATTTTCAAAATCATATAAACTACTTTTTCCATTTACAAAAAATTACTACACAAATTAAAAAACAATCTTGTAATTTTTCGAACACATTTTTTATTGTTTCTAAGAAATAACACATAATTATAGCGCAACATTTACTTTGATAAGGAACATAGTGAAAATATTTTTGATGGAATTTTTTTTTACTGATAAAGTTTCCATCTGAAGTCTGAAGAAATCGTGATTTTGGCAATGTTTGAGAAGCCCTAGCATACACTCCTCACCACTTGAATAATGCACTCTTATTGCTGTCACTTTGAATATCCATAACTCTAAAACTGCCTATTACGAAACAGTTTAATTTTTAGTCTTCTTTTAAATATATGTTCTTACATTTTATGTAAAAATCATGAAGGGCCGTAGCCATAGTTTACTATCTACTGCAGATCGACGACTAATTCTAATTCTCACCACTCGATAGCTCAAATCAAAGAAAAAACTAGTGTTACTGCGGGCTTAACTACGCCTGACGGGGCGTGTTTAAATAAAATAAAAATATCGCCTGTTAATCCTATAGTTCAGACAATATTTGGAGGGTTTTTCACATTTTGAGTACCAAACGTATTACAAAATAATATCTGAAAAAACTAGTTAAAAATGTTTAAAATAAGAATGCAACAGAATTTCATTAAATGAACACATCTGAATAAATCATTCTCATTCGATAAAAAAAAAACATTTTCATCGATTTAACAGTCATTCTACAAGAATACGTATGCTCTTTATGTAAACAAAAAGGATAACGACTCGAAAAACAACAGCGACAATAATTTTGTTACCACACACTCCAAGAGCAATTTAAAACATATTTAAACCAAAAAAAATTTAAAGTACTTCCGAATTATAAAACATATTCCAAATCTATGCTTTCTGGCCAAATTATATACTTCATTGAAACAAAATTCTTTGTCCTTTAAACTCTTCGGTATCGATTTTTTATATCAAAAATCGATTTCATAAAATATTTAGTTTTCTCCCTGGAAAGAAAAAAGACTAAAAACGCGATCTTCAACAAAATTTGTATGGCACTAAACGAAAAGATAGTCGTTTCCAAACACGGTCTAACCTCCATTAATACTCCTGTGGTAGTTTTTTTGCGAATTCTGGTTATCCGCTTTGTCGGTTATCGAATATATTCGCTATCCACATTTATGTATTTACGCAACTTTAAATAATTACATAAATATCTATGCATGAATGAATTTCGTGAAAATTTTAAAAATATTCAATTTATATATATCTCATAGATACGTGTACATGCATGTTGAGGAGCAACTTCAAGGAAGAGACGTATGATACGTACATTTACATACATGTTTATTTATTTACCTTGTTCTTTCTAAAGCTTTAAGCTTTAAAAGAAGTAAACGTGCGTTATATAATGGAAGGGGATCAGTGAATCGTAAAGACCGTAAAGCATATTTAAGGAATACCTTTTGAATTCGCACAATTATGTTGATTGAAAATTGATGAAAAGGACGCCAAATAATAGTGGCATACTCAAGGTGAGATCGTACAAAAGTGGTAAATGGCAATTTGAGTGTGTATGGGTCGGAAAACTTCGAACTATTTCACCGAATGAAATCAATCATTGCATAAGATTTGGCATGCAAATTTAGCATAAAAAATAACACCAAGGCCTATGATTTCATTAACTGCCGGCAACCTATAGTTAGCAATACTATAAGAGCTTCTAAATAAATCGCCAATTTGAATAAGTAACATGAAAGTTTTTCATTTAATATGTGCAGATATCAATCGTATTAGGTTCTGCTTGTCCATATAACTTTATAAATTTATTAGATTAAATATTCGAACTCACATTTCTGTCGGCAATGTGAGTGTAAAATATTTTTATTTTTTTCAAGCGATGACTAAGTATATTTCGAATATAATTAAGAAATATTTGATAAGCTCTTCTACAAAATTTAGGCGTTTAAATATTTCTGTAATTAAAGTTAATTTATTCAATTTCTTATTTAACACTAACATTTTTAAAGTCATTGTAGCATTAGAAAACTTAATGAAATTCGTGACTGGTGTTAAAATTTAGTCTAGAAATTAAAGTATATAAAGACGAAGTGGTCTCAATTTTAAACATTCAAATCCAGCTATCGAAATGGC
The DNA here is from genome assembly GCA_963971545.1 of Philophylla caesio. NCBI lineage: Eukaryota > Metazoa > Arthropoda > Insecta > Diptera > Tephritidae > Philophylla > Philophylla caesio. The sequence continues at coordinate 189,873,961 of OZ020604.1, read as the reverse complement.
AAAGTTATTAGTTTTCTTCACCGGTGTAGTGTACGCTCTAGCAATGTTTGGTGCAGCAGGTAAACAATTAAATAATTGAAAAGGTGCAGTAACGAAAAAAAACAAAAATTCATTTAATTTTTTTTTATTCAATACAGCTGCCAATGGCGACGACGAGTAAGAGGGTTTCAGTGCAATTGGTTGAGTTTAAAATAATATATTCACTTACTAGAAAACCAGTTATGTAAATAAAGATCAACACATAAAAAATCTTAAATGTTTATATTTTATTTCTTTAAAACACATAATAATAGTAGACGAGGCAATTCGAATCACTTTGCATACTATTTCAAATTGAATATTCATTCTAATAGAATACCGCATGCAACTATGTGTAATTTCTCTACTCACTTCGAATCCAGGTTACAATATTTCTGCGTGCAAAAGTTTAAGGGAATCGATCAATTACTTCAAAACAAGTTTGGTATTTTTTTTTTAAATTACATATATAAATTTTTTTTTTATCATTTTAAGATATTTTGCGCCTTAAGGCCCTTGGTTTTATTTGGGAATAATAAAAGGAAAAAACAACAATACTCAAAGCGGTAGAAGTTAAGGCAGCTACATTGCGAGATCACTACATCAGGCATCCTTCTTCAAGGAATCCACGGGAGTTTTTCCATTACCACAAAATAACTATGCAAGCCATTGTTTATATATCATATTAAGAATTTGTTTTAATCCTATTATTAATGAATATGTAATATTAGGTTGCAGGTGGTTTATTAGCCATTTTTTTGTAATAATAAACAAGTAGTAAATTTTATTGATATTACTTCATTAAAGGACATAATACATATTGTACGAAAACTATAAATAAATTCCAGCTACTTAACTGACTTGGTACAAATGGCAACATTTTATTTAAAATTATACAAAAGGACATCTGAAATGGGACTTGTTAGTTACCATTATTTTTTAATTAATTACTTGTTTTAATAAGCTGAAGGCCAGTTTTTTGTTAGACAAAATTTTACGGAAAAAACAACACCCAACGCGGTAGAGGCTTCCGCGGAAACTACTATTATTATTTTGTTTGTTTTTTTTTTTTGTGAGAAAATCCAAACTTCGTTACTTGATAGACAACAGCCACCTTTGTGCATATAAATGTAGTATGTATATCTAGTTACTAGTCGATTTAAAAATATTTTGAAGTACAGAAAATTTGTTTAGTTTATTACAAGAAGTGTAAACATTAGAGTATTGTTTCCAATTAATGATTGTTTTCTATTTATAATATTGATATGCTAACGCGGCAAAAAATAATTCGTTTTAAAAAATGACAATGCTATTATACTAAATAAATAGAACAATACTGAAATCAAAAATTTAAATCACGCCACAAAAGTGTTTTTTTTATCGTTTTATACAACCTGTTTGCCAAACAAATCCATAAAATAAATTTGTACGCATGCTAATGCTGCTCAAGGCGAACTGTGATCTCCCATTAAAATTGTCTCATATAAATAAAATTAATAAAATTAAATGTGAATCTACATAATTGTGTTTAAAAATAAATCGCGCTTGTCGCTCATTAACGGTTATGTTATATATCTTCATTAAATAACACTTAACGACGCCTAAAATTTCGATTCAATCTAAGCGCCTTAATTGATTCACATATTTTTCGATCAGCAATGCAATAGTCATCACTTTATGCTCGTTTTTTGAATATTCTTTATCGGTAATTATGTTGCTTAAGAATATTTTCGTATTGTTCTTTTTAAAGTAACGGAAAATTTTGAGTCATTTTTGGCTGTCTCGACTTTAATTCCAATTGCTTTAATATAAAATACAACCTGCAAGTGCATATTTGAATAGATATTCGGCGACGACTTTCATTTGCAAAAACTGTGATCGGGACAATTTCCGATTTTAATTAAGTTTTAGTTTACATAAAAGGGTTTCTGTAATTTCAGCTTGCGAGAAGAAAACTTTATTATTTTATACCTTTCTTTTCTAAGTATACGTTTTTTTTTTATAAAAGTTTTAGATCAAATTAAAGGAAGGCGTAAATTATAAAAACTAAAGTTTTGAGGGCAGTTCATTTCATAATTCCCCAATGAATTATTTTTTAACAAAGTTACCAGCAATGTTAATACATATATAAATAAATAATAAGGAAAAAAAATTATGGATGTCAGCATGTTTTTAAAGATGTTTAAAGCCTTCCCCCAAAACTGACTAATAATTGAGTATATCTTTCAAATTCGTGTTTTTTTTGCATTAATTATTATATCTGTATCTGCAATCTATAATTTCAATTTAATTTCATTTCTAAGTCAACCTTTTAAAATCGACAAGTAATTATCTAAATGCCTAGATCTTAAAATGAAATACATTTACATAAACACTAGGCACCAAGCATCATTGATTGTGAACTAGATTGCTTGACCTGTCGGAATTTCTACGTTTTCGCATTAAAAGCTATAAAATGCTGACGCAATAAAATTCTAAATCTCTAAAGCGCGTTTGCATATATTAAACTATGTACGAGTATGTATGTAATTGTCATACGCTGAAAGGCTAACGGTTGTCTTGCCAATCAGCCAGTATGCTACTTCTTTGGAATTTTATAAAAAAGTTCAGTAGTTATGCACGACTGAGATCTAATATCAATGTTGACAGTTTTAACTTTAAGAAAGTATAGGACTCCGTTTACTTAGGAACCAGCATTAACACTCATAACAGCGTCAGCCTTGAAATCCAACGGAGAATCTCTCTACTGAGTAGGACTGAGTAGGCAATTGCACAGTACAGTTCTCTCTCGACGGTCAAAAACCACACTCTATAAGTCTCTCATCATGCCCGTCCTATTGTATGGCGTAGAAGCATGGACGATGACAACATCAGATGAAAGGGCTCTTGGAGTATTCGAGAGAAAGATTCTCCGAAAGATTTATGAACCTTTGCGTCTTTGCGACGGCGAATACCGCATACGATGGAACGATGAGCTGAGCGCCAATTAAGTAAGTAAGTAAGTTATGAATTCATTCATATTTTTATTTTTATAGATAGCTTGATGATAATTTCCCTTTGCGGGTTAGTAAGATTGTTGTCTCCAAGCGACAGTATTGGAAAGCGACTTGGAGTTGCGAAATTTCGTTCTGATAAAATAAGCAAAAAACTAAATAAAAACTATAAATTCAATCGCAAAACTTGTGAACATTTTTTTTAATCTTATCCAGTTATATTTAAATAAAATTGTCTTTTATTATTTTGAAACATAAACACTTTTACCCAAAGTGATGCGTATTTTTATTTTACTCTTTAAAATATAGTATAGAGTTTGACGATGAAAATTCAAAATTCCAGCATTCAGACAGCGCTTAATTGAGTCAATTAGTAAATTTTGTCCACTCAAAATACACGGCTCTGTCTGTACGCCGTTTTAGACGAAATGAGTTGATAAGAGTAATTAATTTAAATTTTCCCAAGGACAAAACAGTCAATCGGCAAGCAATGAAGCATAAATGTGTAGCGGAAGATGGGTTCTAAATGAATGTGTATTTAATATGCACACGTGTGTAAGTGAGCGAAGAGAATTCAAACCTTTTCAAAGAAGCTAAACAATGAGTAGCGAAAAAGCGGAATGCAACCAAAATTAATACAAAACTATTTCGCTATTGAAGCGGAAGTACATAATTAGGTACTACATAGTGATATTGATGAATATCCATTGTTATTTGACAATGCACATTTATGCATATAAATATGTATGTATGTATCTATGTATGTACGTAAACATTTTGCTTGCTTGCATTGTAAAATTCATAAACTTATTGTAATTGTTGCTGTGCAAAAGCCTAAATGCATTATTTATATGGTAACTTTGATGGCATTTTAATTAACGATCGAATGGCAAAAACAGATTCCAACTGCAGATTGTGATGTCAATATAAGTATGTACATATGTATGCACATCTGATTTTTTCTAGTTGTTGCTGTTTTCTGTTAATATTGTTATTTACGGCAACATGTTAATTTTTATGAAATTATCAACGATTAATAATAATTTGATTTGAGGTCAGCATTATGCAGTGTATTTATGTACTTATATATAAATATATAAATGTGCATATGTTTATTTCAAAAGGCGCTTAGGCCACCTGAAGGGAAATTTGCTTTGGATAGCTTAGAAAACTCTATACTACATTAGTGTAAATTCTTCGAGCTGTAGATAATTCTGAACCACTCAATATAAAAGTGCAACCGCATATAGTTAACACAATTTACTTTACAATCGTAAGTTCTGATTCTGATTGAAAAATTCATTGCGAATTTATTTATGAACAAAAAAATTTAAGTTTGGTAAAGCTACCGCAAGATTTGAAAGGCCGAAAGGGCAGCATATTCTAAGGGTTTTAAAGTTTTTTTATAACAAAACATATTTACTTGTTTTCACTTTCATGTCTATTTATTTATTTGTGCGAATTCAAATTTTTCTGATTCTTAATACAACAGGTTGATTGTTATTTTGTATAAATTTTTAAGAGTTTGAACATACGGGTATAGCGTTATACGAATCAATTGTTGTAAATTGTCTATTGCTCTTGAGATTTTTTCCTCAATTTCGCTCAAGTTTCTTAAAACAATTTTTTAACAAAAATAACTTTAACCACAAAAAATCAAAGTTTCAAACATTATACACAAATATTCTAAATTGAAAAAAATGGCCAGACAAATTTTTTAAATTTTTTTTTAGGAATTGCTCGAGTAGGAGTTTTTAAAGTCTATAAAATTTTGGTCAAATAATCTGCAAGCTTTAGTTTGATACTTTATAAAGTTGATTTTTGAAAATTGTTTTTTTTATTTTTTTATAAGACTTTCGAGCATTTTCTCCCATATACTCGAAAAGACAGATATGTAAAAAAAATTATCTATAAATATAAACGAGATTATATCTTTTTCCAAGGCTACAAAGATAATTTTCTAATAATTCTAAGAAAAAAGCTTTTACATTTTGGCGAACATTTTTTTATATTTTAAAATTTAGCCACAAGAAAACGCCAATTTGCCTGACACTCTTGTGAACATACAACGGTCGAAGAATTGGTTTAATCTAGCTAATTCTAAATGATTTCTTTCTTAACTAATGCAGCTATTTCCTGCAGGGCTTCTAAGTCCATTTCAGTGCGAATGCATACATACACAGATAATTACATTTGTATATATTTTCAATGCACGCAAATTATTGATTGAGGATATGTCTGCCTGCCGTCCATAGATAGTGGCAATTGACATTTCCTGAAAGCTGTGATTCGCTTGAAATTTTCATTCGAGCTAATTTATTGCTTTTCTCAGACTTTTTTAATCTCGGCTCAAATTTGCACTTCATTTTATATACGCGTTATTTGTGAATGCGCAAATACTACTAATTAATTATTTTTACCGTTAAATTTACAACATAAGCACAAATTGAAGTATATTGTTTTTTTTATTTCTTTTGTCACGCAGCACCCACTTTTGACTAATTCAAACTAATCGCTTGTGAAGGACACACATTTTCATAAAACTTTAAATTTAATTGTTTGCATTGTTCTCTCTCACTAATTCGCTAATTTTCAGCGCCAAAATAAGAACGAAAAACAAATGTATAAAATAAACCACCGGCGTTGTTGGAAATTAATTTACATTGCCACATTCTTTTGCATATCAAATGCTCTACCGAATGCATTGTATTCGTAATAGCCAAATACAATAACAGCAATGCATACTTAATTGTAATTATATATTTATAATCGTCTGCATTAAATTGTGCATAAAAATACATTTTAATTAATAGTTCACGCGTGTGTCGCGCACTGTGCTGGGCGTGTTATCAATCAGGCTGCCTGTTAGCCGACTAGCCGATAAACGGCCGGTCCAGTGAGACAGTCGATAATGTGGAATAGATGCGCTTTGGAATACCATATGTACATACATACATATACATACACATACACATGTGTGTGTAAAAGTAAATACACGTTTGTAATTATTTGCAAGTGTTTAGTTGTTAAGCGTCGCGTGCGAGTTTATTAATGCGAACGGATATTACAAATGATTATAAAATATTTGTTGAATTGCATTTGGTTAGGAAATATTTCCAACAATTTATAAATAATGCAACGAAAATTTTAAAAATTCAGGCAACTAGGGACAAATGTCCATTTTAATGTACATTTATTATTTTAAATGTATGGTTTTAATTTTTTTTTATTTTGCATAATTTATTTTATTTACAACGGAAATTTCACAAAAATATAATGCGGAAAGAATTAGAGAATTGTTTTTGGTATACTGTCAGGTCTTCGAATTAGCAAATTCAACTTTTAAATAATGTTATGTATGCATATGTATATAATATTTCACACATATTGACCATTATTAGTGTTGTATTAAAATACAGTTCATTCACTAGCTAAACCATATTTTGATTATATAATGATGCAGAAAATGTAATCAATTTCACATTAAAATCTCACTTTTTATTCAAATATTGTGTAATTTTTTTTTAGTTTAAAGCATGTTTCGTAAAATTTTATAAACGTGGCGATATGTGAAGGATATTCATTCAATAAATTTTTTGTTCGGTTTGAGAGTCACCCCTCGGCAGGCAATGGCAAACCTCCGAGGGTATTTCTGCCATGCAAAAGCTTCTCACAAAATACATCTGCAGTTCGCAGTTGTCACAAAAGTCTAGGTCCCTCCATTTCTTGGAGAATATATGGCAAAGACACACACCACAAATAATAGGGGAAGCTCGGCAAAATTTATTTTACAATTCTAAATTTACCTTTGAACCAATTATTACATCTGGAAAACATAAATTTTTAAAAATAAAATTTTACCTTTATACTGATACTTTTTATAATAAACACGTATGTGGCGCGGATCTTCGTTCTTAAGAAATTAAAAATGCTTAAATTATGAATCATATCAAAGGCTACCGAGATAAATTCAGAAGTAGTACCTATAAAATTAAATCATTTGCCATAGCAAAACTGCTTACTGACTTAAACTTAGGTAATTTTCCGCCTAAAGTTAGCATAAAATGTTTTTTTTATATTTAAACAAAAATTGTGAATTTGTTTTAGAATTTTCAAAAACCGCATAAATTTTGATTCCTTAAGTAAAACTCCCCAACAATAAGGAACACGAAACCATTTATTTCTGCAGTTTAGCAAATCTTATTGTATTTAAAACTAAAAACGAGTTTGATTTAAGCATAAATTAAATAAACAAAATTGTATCAATTTTTAATCAAAAACAAGAAATAGTATGACACATTAATATGTATATATCACACTACCATATTGGCAGCATTGACAAGTTCTGTCAGTAAATTTATAATCATTATAAATCAAATAATTTTTTTTTTTATTTCCAACTAGTTAAGAATTAAAATTTTAATACTCCATCAGCACATTTTAGTTTGTATAAGTAAACATCGCCAAAGTAAAATAATCTTCTTTAAATTTATTTCACGGCGCTACTGCAGATATGTCATATTTTCACAGTTAATAACCAATGTTGCCGTTTACACTACGAACATAGTTTTTCACTTAACTTTAATAGCCATCACTTCCGCACTTCCTCTTTGACCATATCACTTCGATTTTGAGCGACTGGAATTTACTGAAAAAAAATTTGTTTTTTATTCATACCTTGAGTTTTCACGCTCAAAACTTTAAAACATTTTATGTATATATTATTTTATATGCAACACTATGTAGGCAAATTAAAAAGAGAGCGAATTTCAAACACAGCATTTTAACAGCAGTAACAATTTTAAATGCAACATCTTTAGTAAATAGTTTGGTTCTATGAACTAAACTTTTTTCCAATATAAAATAAATTTTGAAGAGTTTTTCTTTCATGTATTTAAATTAAAAAATTTTTTGGGCGAATGTTGGAGCTTTGGTATGTTTATCTCATAGTGGTGCCACTACTGAAAGGTTTTCTCTCAACCACAATTAATAAAAAGTTCAAAAAGAAATAAATTAAGCGTAAGCACCGTTAACTCTCTAATAGAAATAAAATATCATTTCAATAATGACGACTTCTTGAATTGAATTTTTGTGCTTTTTGAAATTTACTTTCCAGTATTTTAATATAGTATGAGCTTCAGGGGTTTGATATAAAGAATAAATACTGACCTGCATCTCAGGTACTTTACTTTATTTATGTACATACGTTAAACAAAAATGCATATGTCTAGGATACTTATTTAATGTAAACGCATTTGTTGTTTTGTTTTTAACTATTTTATAATAAACACTGAATTATATTAATTTAAGTAATGTATAAAAACGAATTCAACAAAATTTTTCTTAATTTGATGTTTTTGGAAACTCGTTTTCGATACTCCAATGCCATCACTGCGAACCTGTTACAAGCAACATAAGTATAAACACTAATTTGTTAAAAAGAAATATTAATAAATTACATTTTTATTAGAAAAACCTCATAAAAGAAGACCTAAATTTTTGTATGTACATACATACATATGTACTCGTATGTAGTTTGAGACTTTTCACGATCATTTCGGGAGCACTTCGGCAAAAGTTCAAAACCAGTTTGGAACTATTTCACGACTGGATTTCGATCATTTCGGGACTGTTTAAGAACAACTGCACGACAAGTTCGAGAATTTTTCGGGGCCTCTTCGGGAGTAGTTCAGAACTTTTTTTGCACGATTTTGGGACAAGTTCGGTGCATTTCAAATCTGGTTCAGGACCAGTGCGGAATTAGATTATGAATTTTTTGGGACCATTTTGGAAATAGTTCGGAATCTAAATACTCCCACTTAAGTAATGAGATATTTATTAGATGACCAGATACTTATAAACTTAATATTTTAAGATTGAGGAGAAGTTAAAACAAATAGCACCTCACCTTATCAATGAAATTGCACTTTTCGCGTTTTTAATAAAAATATTATTTATTTAAAATGATGTTTACCGAAATAGCATCTTTAACTTCCGAAACTATGACTATTGCTGATTTCCTAAATAAAAATGGTCATATTAAAAAGAACTTGTTTCTTTGAAAAAAAAAAAAAAAAAAATCGGAGAAATAAAATTCCTAAGTAACATTTTTAACTTTTAAAATATTTAATTTAATTTTTCTCTCTCCGAGCTTAATTAAACTTTAACAAATAATTTCTTATTGTTTGGAAATGTAATTATTTATTTTAAATATTTTTGAACTTAAGGCTGATTGCATTCATACTTTATAAATTTAATTAAAGCGGTTATATACACTAGTAAATTTCATAAAGATCTGAGCACTGGAGTCAAAATTACAACTGTCAACAGCACGCTCCTCCCGAATGCTTGCAAATACGTGCAAAACGTTAAACGCGATTATCTCAAAATGATGTTTTTCAAAAAGTTCCGTTGCGGTGAGCAAGGTTTCTCAAATACCATGTGACCTATCGATTTAATGTTTTACAGGCTACTTAAAACCTGCAATATCTCATATGTGAACATAGGAATTTTTATTTGAAACAAAAGTTTTTCTTTGGGGATAAAAAAAACTGAATCTTGGACCTGCAAAAGTTCGACTTTTCAGTAAAATCATCACAATTTGTGTAAAAATGTTTATTTCGCTAAATCCTTCGTTCAAGAACGGCGTTATGATATAAAATAAAGAAAATTGTTTTTTTTTTGTATTGCAGATCCATTGCCTACTTATCATGCTCACCGCAAAGCGTGTAAGAAAAATAGTGTATCAGTGCAACAGCTGCAGTGCCAACAAATGTGCACATTTTTAACTCAAAAATTAAATTAAAAATCTTCAGACATATATGAACGTAGACGCGGTGTTTAATTATTAAAAAGAAATTCCGTCTTTGCAAAAAAAAAAATTATTCAAAAAACCGATTTTTTTCAGAGAATATAACCTTTAAAAAACCTAAAAACAAGTTTTCACAAGATAACACTTTGATAATAAATTATCAAACACAATTTATTGGCTCTACATAAATTTGATAGACATAATAGATAAAGATATAGACAAATTGTGGAAGTGAGAGAAATGTATACATCGAAACTGTGGATATTTTGTATAAGATAAGGAAAAATATATATATACACACATACGTATGTACATGCAATGCTTCAATTAAGAATAAACTTTGCAATGAAACTTTGATTACACTGAGTCAAAGAAGTGAACACCTGTAAACTTGTGTAGTTGATTTTGTTTTTTGAAGCGTGAAGTTATAAACATAATGCAAATTACCTAAAATTGCATATAAATGCCACTAACTTATTTTAGTAAAATGTTAAATTAGAGCGAAAAAGTAAAGGACATATGTATCTTTAAAATTTGAAAACATATATTTTTTTAATTTCCAATAAATTTTAGCAATTTTCAGCAGTTGCCTAGAAATATTTCCTATTTCTTAGTCATTATCAAAAAGTTAATTTTACCAAAAAGTAGGCGGCGACGTAATAGTTTTCCAAAGTAGGTTTTTACTTAGTGAAATAAATAGGAAAGCATAAAGTGTACTAATAAGTTTCTTGCGAATTTCCTTGTAAACAATTTATTGTTGAACACGATGGCAGTAATTTTTTCAAAAATAAGTTTAAATAAAAAATGGTTTAAAGGTATATACTTACTTAATAAGAATCGAGAAAAGATGATTTTAAACAATAGCAATTAATTAAAAGTAGAAAGAAGTGCAGCTACTATGATACCTTTTAACTAAAACTAAGTCCGTATTACAAGTTATTAGTGAGTTAATTTTCGACAACAAATTTCAACAACAAAAGAAAGGAACTATACGTAACTAAAAATATATTTGAGCCGGATGATAGTTAAAAAACGATATATATTTAGTATTTTACTCAAGGTAGGAATATTATTGCCGCTCAGTGTATATCCGAAGCAAATTGGCAATTTAGCCATATTAAACACGACATTCATCAATAGTAATGTTACAAGAGAAATTACTCAGGCGAAAAGGAGGTTAAAATTAATTATTGTATGTATCATTGGAAATATGAAAAATTAATTTGTCAGTGTATGCGTGCACAAGTTGTAGTCGTGAAACATACACACACAAAAAAAATGCTAAAATGATTCATTGCGCTTCATTGAGAAGATAACAAAACACAAAAGCTATAAAACAGTAATTAATAAAGCGAATGAGTAGCATGAAATTTTAAGAAGAAGACTACCAAAAAGCACTGAATGTGAGCTGATTGTGGTCCTTTCAAGCAATCGGTAATCAACTTTTAAAAAGAAAACTCACAAACGAAAATGAATATTTAGTAAAGAATTGTTGACTTGTGCAACAATTGCAATTTGTTTAATATTCGTCACAGTTGCAAGCGCAAAATGAGTCAATGCACATTTCAAATTAAAAAAAAAAACAAAAGAAGAAAAAAAATAAAATAAATAATTATAATAATAAAAAAATGTAGTGCGTCAGCGAACTACAGCTACTGCCATGGTGTTTATGTCCAAGGGACGATTGCGTCTCCGGTCGATGAATGCACTTTTTTTTTAATTATGAACACCAATCACTGGTGTAAAATGGCTAGGTTTTGAAAAGAACCCTTGAGATGCCAGGTTGTCTTTCAGCTAACTTATTTTGCGAATTTATACATCGCAGCCAGATTACATTTGTTTTAGTTGATTAAAAAAAAAAAAAAAAAAAAAAAATTAATTAGTGTATCCATTTGTGGTGCTTAAGGTAAAGCATATTTGCACTTGCCGTTGGGGTAAAAAACTTTGGAAGTCAAGCGGTGCGGTGCAGCATGCGTTGTAGCGGGATGTGCGTAAAACTGGCGCATTCGATGTGGAGTGTGGTGCGCTCACAAAACAGGAATCCCAAAAATGCCACACATGTTGTACGCTCGACCAGAGCTCTTAACAGGCATACTGACATACAAACATAAATACCTACATATGTACGCTGTGCAGCGGCGTTGACGGTGGCACAATGCCACACAACTGTGTGATTTATTTTACGCGCACCAAGACAAGAGCTCTCACAAGCGACGGCGAAAAATCACAATTATTAAAATTTATGCGAACAATTGCGGCAGCGATTATTTGTATGCCTTGCTTGTGTTATCCGTTTTTTTTTGTTTGTTGGGTTTAGTTGTAAAATGTAATCGCTTTAAAAGTGGCGGCACGTAAAGAAATGAGAGCGACAAAATTACAAAAAAAAAAAAAATATACAACAAACATTTATGTATATGTGTAAATGCAGTTAATAGCTTGCTTGTTTCAAGTATTCGCGCGCGCATCTTTTGCACTACAGCTGCGTCTGTCCATTCCGTAGGAAGCAAAATGTTATATGCATTTAATAAAATAATATAGAATAAGAGGTATAAAATAATAGTAAAGTGTCAAGAGCAAATAAAAATGACCTTCGGAAATTCAGAGCGGTGTTGCTTATTACAAGCTGGACTGCATTGCATCTCATCTCTCACTTATTCACTTACTTATTAAGTTAATTTTTTAAATTTATTTGCCCCGTTAAAATTTTGATTTCGCAGTTAACACTTTTTTGTGTTGTCATGTTGCATGCACAATTGGATGGCTGAAAAGTAAGCGCCGTTCATTATAAATGAAAATCGATTTCCGGAAGAAATAGAATTTTTTTTTATTGAGATTGAAATAAATACTTACATATATTGAGTACTATTATGAGTTTTGTAAGAAAACTATTGGTATAACATTTTCTTTTTTAGTTTAAATTTTCACATAAATAATAAAGAGTGGTTGACAAAGTGTTCATCGCTTAGCTGTGAAAGCTTAGAGAGTCAATACGTTGCAATATTTTAAATGCTTCTTTTATCTACGCCTTAAAATTGTATCCGTACCAAGGCAAATTTACCAGGTAACCTCAGTAGAATTAATAAATTGATTTTTTTTTATTTATCTTAATTGTCAAACTTTGTTTTCATTTGATAAAAACAAAAATATTTGATTACATCATTTTTGTGCTTTTAAGTGAAATAATATTTTGTGCAGTTTGCTCATTAAATAAATTAATATTTGTATTATGTATTTCTTGCCCAATTAGAACAGAGTTGGGAAAGTGCATTATCGTAAAAGATGGAGGTTCTTTCTTAAAAGTGCCGCAATAGCCACGCCGCAGGATTGTTAGCAAGAGAGCTTGTGGCATCGCGTTCACGGAAACAATGTGGTGTCCCTGGACTATTTCACTAACTGTGATTTGGTTGTTGGTGCAAAAATGCGTACACTTGATACCCAACTCTATCGCAAGGCTCAAACATTAAGTTTTGAAATAAAAATGTACATTTTGTATTTATTTATTTTGGGTAAATTGAATTTGTGATTTGTAAACCTTCAAGGCTTAAACATTAAGTTCTGAAATAAAAATGTACATTTTGTATTTATTTATTTTGGTTAAATTGAATTTGTGATTTGTCAACTTTTGTTCTCAATAGACTGATTTAATGGTTCTTATTGACAATAAAGGTATATCCAAAAACATGGCAGGGTTGCAATTTTTTTACTGCGGTTACCTGTTAGATCTGCCTTGATTCGTACCTAAAAAAAATTCTGTGACCCCAGACACATAGGCGATGGAAATGAAACTTCGTGATAAGTTCTACGAGTACAAGTCATAAGCATTGCGGCAATTGATAGATATGAAACAAAAACTACCAAACATCCAGAAGAAACTTAAGAATAAAAAATGTGTTTTACTTTTTTATTTACTCATCGTTTTTGCTTAGTTATGCTTACTATACTAAATGTACAACATATACGAGTATGTTGTTTAAGGCGCGTGTGGCTTCACGAGCAAATACCCTACACGCCTGATTGACAGCTCAGACATAAGCTGACTACTTGCCAGCAGCAGGGAAAGCAAGCGGAGCAGATACACCGTAATTATTGTACATATAATGAATTAATACCGTGTGCAAAAAGAAATCAACAAACCACTCAAGACACAGACAGCTCCAGATAGTCAGTGTTTCTGTTAACTGCTTAATTAGGGATTCAAATATACACATGTAGATATGTCCATATACCTAAGCGTGTTTTAAAAAGCCACACACGCGATTCAAATGCAGACCATAAAAAAAAACACAAAAAAAAATTGACTAATATCAAAAAGTAAATTCGATCAAAGAGCGGAAGAAGCGGTTTACTGTCGCTAGCTCCCCACTGACACTTTCTCTACACAAGAATTCCCGTGCTAACGACAAAATTTCGTGTGCCAACGATTGTTTTATAAGGTTTTTATCTTTCAATTTATTTGTTTTTTTTCATGTGCATTTTGTTTGTATATTTTAAGCTTAACAAAATCGATAAGAATACAACCTTTTTATTATTATTACTTTGCCTTTTTTTGTTTGTATATATTTGTACATATGTATGTTAGGGTCGTTCTTATTTACATTGAAAAAGTTTAGCTCAGAAGAATAGTTTTTTTTATTATGATTGAAAGCATTTCGAACTTTGAACACTGTAAAGAGCATGAAGATTTCGGTTGACTTTAAAAGTTTTTCTTTTGTACGTTCATATGGTCATGGACGTATTTTGCACTTATTCAGTGATCCGAGTATCCGCGTAAGATCCGATTACATTAGTCCTAAGCTTCTATTCGGAAAGAACTTCGACACACTGTTCTTCTCAAGGCAAGATTGGAAGAAGGTGGCTTTCACCGAACGATTCGAATAATGTATTTTTACAGACGGCTTAAAGATGTGTTGCGGTGTAGGAGCGGGAGTCTATTCGACCGACCTCCAAGTTGAAAAATCGTTTCGTCTATCGGATTCTTCCAGTGTTTTCCAGGCTGAAGTGTTTGCTGTCCGAGAGGCGTGAAATATCGTTCTAATCTTCGGACCTGATAAGACGAGTGTTGCGAATTTCGCGGACAGCCAGGCCGCTATCAACACGCATAACTTTCAGCTTTATAAAGCAGTGCAGAGAACGCGTTATGGCTCTTGCTGTCAGGCATGTTGTGACACTGGTAGGGGTGCCGGGACACAGCAGTATTCAAGGCAACGACATGGCTGACGAGCTAGCCCGTAACAGGTCAGCTATGGATATCTCGCGGGCGGAAGAGGTTCTTTTGCCGCTGAGTTATGTCAAAAGCCGTATCTCCCAGCACTGGAAAAAGGTGGCTAACATCAAGTGGCAGAGCCTCAAATCATGTAGGGTATGCAGGAGTATGTGGCCTACCTATTGCGTTAAACGGACTTTAATCATCATCAAACATTACAGGAAGGATCTGTCGAGGCTACCCGTCGTATTCACAGGACACTGGACATTGGGTACTCGTGCAACAAGGCTAGGATTGGAACACCACACTTCGTGCCGCAGCTGCAATTTATCAGTTGCAGAAGAAATGGTGGAACATCTGAAGTATTTAAATTCGACGGGCTGGGTTTAAAACAACCACCATATTTTTTTTAATTTTGATGTTTTTCAGTTAGAGGTTTTTACCGCGAGTTGTGACATCAATACGGCACAGAATGGTGCTATTTGGAGTTATTTTACCTCGCCACGTCAACCAGCCAACATAAAAATTATATTTATATTAATTGTAAAACCATATTAAATTTAATAAAAGCAAATTAAATGGTCAAAATTCAGTTGACCATAAATGTATGCAAGTAATGCATAGACTAGACACGCAAATGTTATGTAGATTAATATTACGATGTTACTGAGTATGCTCAAAATTTGTAACTTCTTAAACTAATATAATATGGAAAACCTTAAAAAATAATTTATTTTTCTCAAAACGGAACCGTCTTAATGTATGGAAAAAATTCAATATTAACTTAAAATCATATTTCGTTTAACAACAGCCTCTGCTCCCTCCGCTGTATATTATTGGTTTCTTTTTATAATATTTATGTTGAATAACTTGTATACCATTTGTTACTTTTAAACATCTAAATACTAAATTTACAAATGTGATTTGCATATGAAGTTTGTATACTTCTTAGATGAAAAGACAAATAGTTGCCCTTTTGTATGGTACACTTTCTAAAATTAGATCACCCCTTATATATATATTTACATATGTATGTACATACATATGTATATGGAATATATGCATGGAAAAATACAAAATGCCGATATACTCGTACTCTTATAAGTCTGTGTGAATGAATGTATGTTTTATAAGCACATATCGTGTATGATTATAATTGATTATCTTCAATACATATCCATGAATTAGAACATGTGTTTTCTGCTACAAAACATTTGCTTATCATCTGCATTTAATTTTTAATCAATATTAGCTTCTCATATGTGAAACAGAACCAAGACTCACGAATACCAAAGAACGAGAACCTTGATCGAAGATAGACCAAAAAGTTGCAGGAGTTAAATTATTATTTGTTATATATATATGTACATACATACATATGTATTTATGTACGTGCACACTTTTATTCAAAATTTTGTTGAGACAAAAAAAAATCTGATTCATACATATGTACATACATACATATTGATCTATTTGAACAATATTGTAAAACGAATTTTCGTTTCTTATAATCGTGAGTCATCAGTCAGCAAAAGTTTAAAGAAATGTGGGACTCATAACCACTCAACAAATATTTAGTTTGATTTTTTTCCTGAATTAAAAAAGCTTGATATAAAACTGTCATAAATTACGCATTCGTATTGTCAATAAACATTTGTTTTCGGGAATGCTTAGTTACGAGTATTTGCTTGTTAGAGTAATGCCTTAACTTTTGGGCAATAAACCGATGTAGATAATAATTTGGAAGGCGTCACAAATTCGTCACATATTTTTTTATATCAATAGTAACTTCCTCGATTTCTTGTTGTTTTTATCAGGAGGCGAAATATGCAGACTTATTATGTATGCACTATCTTGTTTAAATATTGAAGTAAACTGTATACGAGTACACACAGAAGAAAATAATTAATACAATTATAGCTTTTGCTTAGACAAAATTCAGCATATGAAATATAAGTTAGTATTATATAGATTTAGTATAAACCTTGAATACACCATAACGCAATTTAATGGCCTTAATTTCTAATGTCGACACATCGTACTCAGTGAATTGAGTGGTAAGATTGAAAATAGTCTAGTATTTTCTAAAATTTTGCAACACCTCATTGTGTTATCGTAACTATATGTTTCGAATGATATGCAAGTTGTTGAGAATATCTTTACTAGGTCGTCGATTGCATGGTGCGACTGCCGCTATAGCAAAAAAGACTCTGCTGCACGCAATCGATATATGAAAACTTCTGTGCGGCGCTCTACTATTAAAAAAATAAAAAGAATAAATGTCTTGTTATAAAAAACGATTATTGATTTCTGATTTCAAAAAAAACTTATACACCAATCATATGTCTAACTAATCACTTCCTATGACATTCAATAGAACTAATTAATTCAAACTTATGAATATGTTTCTCAAGTATATTTAATGTGTATATGTACATATCTAATTTGCTCATTCACATCTGGTCAAGCATTGTGTTGTGGTAAGCACAACATAAATAAATTTATAAATACGAAATATCCTACTGTCAGAATTTAGTATTTTGTTTTTTGAGTATGCAGTTGTGTAGCCAATGAAATGTTTAGTATGGTAGAGCATATGTTTCAAGTCAACTAGAAATGACTGCTGTTTTGAGAGATCTTTTTTTTTTTGCTGAAAGCAAATGTTTGAACGTTTGCCACAAACTTATTTTTAAATGAAAAAAAATTCAACTCCCTCAACAAAAAAAAATCTCAAAAATCAGCTACATTTTATAGACTGTGAATGTACTCACTCCAAAAATTATATATTTTAATTTTTATTTTAATAATTTTTTTCTATTAATTTAAAAATTGTATATCGTTTAAAACTAAATAAAAGGAAAAATAATAGTTTTCTGGAATTTTTCCACAATTTTATATCATTATACAAAAAAAAAAAAGGCTAGAATTAAATGAAAGCTCTAAGCCTTATACAAAATTTAAAATAAATTATCCACTTTTTTTCTGAATGTCAAACAATTTTGGGTGTATTTTGTATCACGTTCATATTAAAGTAGTGGCCCAAACTTCGCACTGTTTTTTGAAATTTTTTAGAAAATTTTATTTAATTTAGGGTATATTGCTACATACGTACATGCATACACGTACATATATCGTTCATAAAAATAAACCGGTTTCTGTAGGCATTTTTCAACACTGTTCAGCACACGAATGACCACCATATTTCGCTGTCAGTCATAAAATATACAAATCGTTCGTATGCATTCATAATTACCAGGTGACAATGATAACTCGATAGAAACTTCCTAATATTATTTAAATCTTCATGCATATATTAAAATTAACTCTATGTTCAAATGCTTCCTCTTTCTCATAATACAATATTTGTTGGAAATTCATAACTGCCATTTAATTGTATTTCAACTCTCAATCACGCGATATTTGCATATTAAATCACTTTCGATTCGAGAAAATTGTACGAGAAAACGTTGGGAAGTGCAAAAAAAAAATTATTTCGAAAAAAAAAAAAAACAAAATGCACAAAATTATTTTTACGCGTCGTACCTTACCAAACAAATCATAAATATTCAATTAAGTGTTGCTACTTCAAAAAGTTATTGAGTGCTTGGATGCGAACTGGCTAACCAACCAACTAACAAATTAACTAACTTGCCAATGGACCGGCACATCGCTTAGCTGCCGTCATTTTGGTGCCTTTGGTTGGAGTGAATGCCTTTTTATTCGATTGTTTATAATATTGACGACACGATCGGTTCATTATGTTTTCTAATTTTTTTTACTAACTAGTATTGATTAAAAAAGTTTGTATGATTTTATAAAAATAACAAAAAAAAAAAAATGATGAGTCATTTTACATGAGCAGTGATTTTTTAATGAAAGCAGTTAAACGCTCTCGCGAGTCGTAACAGTATAAGTAGTCACAGCTGGTTGAAACAATTTAACTCTTTCATTGTACATATTTTATCGTCGCTTTAGAACACAAAAATACAATTTTTGTATTTCTAATTTAAATATTCTTTCATTCTATTTTAAAAATATCTTCCCCTTGTTTAACATTTTTTTTATGGTGAATTCAATGCTTTATTTCAGCCTAACCTCTTTCTGCGACACAATTCGGTTTGCGTATTGGATTATCTGAACCCTTTCCAGATACCCTTATTAGTATGCAAACATAAATCTTTACTTCTTTTCTTATTTGCTACAAAAACAAAATATATATAAAATGTGTCACGTTCATCTACATATGGACCAAAGTAAAGATAAATATGTAAATGTATGTACATATGTTATTCTTATACACCTGTATATTATAAATACAACATAAGCAAAATACAAAAAAAAAACACAATAGAATAAATGATCACTTTAAATGCGATTTGATAAGAATTTATGAAAATTACTTTATTAAGAAAATAAAACATCGAGCAGTATGTTTGGTTAAGCTAAGCCTTGAAAAGAAGAGAGGAGAAGTGACAATATAATTTAGTATGATAATACACTACTGAGATTCTTAAAGTGAGCAATACTTTCGAAAATTCATTCAAGCAACTAACTGTCTGAGTATTGATGGATATAAAATAATTAAATTAAGAGCGCTATTGCAATGCAATTTTCATTAAAGTATGCTAGTACCAGGTTTGTCTTAGCCAACGCCATGTCGTATATTTATGTTTGGTATAACATATTTTTATTCTTACATTTTTAAGCATAATGTCGCATATGCTACACATTTACTTCCATGTGTTTTGGCGAAAACAATTTTCAAAAATCAACCCTAATATTAGCCTCTTGAAATTTGAGTGGGCTAAGCAATTGCATATCCAGAGTTTTTCTCAACGCTTTACGCGGGATGCAGTCGTCAAGAATCTTCGATTTATATATCAGAAAAATGAATTTTAGTAAGTTGCCGCTAACGAAAAATATTTTATATAAGTATGTCAATTGTTTTACATACATTAAAAAAAAAAAAATATTATGGCAAGTTCAAAACCAAAATTATTTCATCATTTTTAATATTTTTCAAACCCGCAACTTTCATTGCCCAATTCTAAGTTAATCGTTTGCGTCCGATCGGCGCAAACTTTATGAAGTTTTCTTTCGATTTCAGTACTAATTAAACATTTTGGTTTAGGGATTTTTGTGATATTAAATAATGTTGGCGGTTTTAAAACTGCCAACGAAAAAATCAACATATTCTACTTAAAAGAGCTCAAAAAAATTATTAATAATAATAATAATTTGGCGCTTCCACTATATAACATAGCTCAGTGTTTGGCCGAGCGTCTCCTACCATTTGTAGTGGGCGTCTTTATATTCTACCACAAATGGAGGGACCTACAGTTTTGTGCCGACTCCGAACGGCAGATGTATTTTATGAGAAGCTTTTTCTTGGCAGAAATACCCTCGGAGGTTTGCCATTGCTTGTCGAGGGGTGAGCGCTATTAGAAAAACACTTTTTCTATGATTAAGATTTTACTTGCTCTGGCTGAGAATCGAACCTCGAACTTAGCGGCATATCGAGTTATAGCACGCACCGCTAACCACGACCACAGCGGCCACAAAAAAAAATTATTTCAAAACTAAAATTCGGTCCATTCAGCTGTTACATTTGAAAAAGATCAGATCATAAATAATCCTCGCATAGAAACTGAAGATAATACCTGCATTTTTCTCTTTCTACTATCGTTGACTAATACTCTAACACCATTCCTGATAAGATAACTGAATTGATAGTAAATTTGTACCAATTGTTTATTTGGAGAACTTATTCCTAATAAAGCGCGATGATTACGATTTTTCATCGTTTTCGAACTTTTAAAGGAATATTCTGAAAATCGACAGATTTAAAATAGTAAAATTTGCAAAAATACCATCTTTAATTTATAGTATTCACTGTTCTTTCTTAATTAA
The DNA here is from genome assembly GCA_963971545.1 of Philophylla caesio. NCBI lineage: Eukaryota > Metazoa > Arthropoda > Insecta > Diptera > Tephritidae > Philophylla > Philophylla caesio. The sequence continues at coordinate 189,853,026 of OZ020604.1, read as the reverse complement.
GTAGCCTTAGCAAGATTTTTAAAGTAGACTCTCTTTTAAATTTTACAAATGTCAGGCGTTGGCTGTAATTTTTTTTATATTTTTTGTTTCACGAATACCACAGCGGTGACTGCTTGCATATTTACAGCAACCCAGCAATATGTTGCTGCAACATATACACATACGAACATGTTGCTCATTTCCGTGAGAACGGTTATGGGAAACTTTAAATATAAACCGAAACTCGCTCTTCTGTCACTGCCGATGACGGTCAACTCAAAATATTTGAAAACAAAAAACACAATAACAACAGAGCTGAGCAAACATTGATGAGATGTTGGAGACAACAGCTAACGCAACGCGCATACGAACAAACGCAGACGAGCAGAAGATGCTTGCGCGATACAAAAATGTATGCTCCGATCGCTACTCGCGATCAGCGGCGCTACGGTGGGCCAATTCGCGCTTAGCCGTCGTCATCGTTGTCGGTGTCTTCTCCGACTTGTTGATTTGTAAACTTTTCTCAGTTTTGTATTTTTTTTTTTTTTGGCTTACGCTTTTCAATGGAATCGATTTGATGAGCGATATAAAAGCGTACGACTGGCGCGAACGGCTAACCATAAGACGCCTTCAAGTCTAGCTGACTGGACACGAGCGACGAGAGTGGATATTGGAGTTGCATTGTCTGTTTTCGACGCATTGAGTGGATTCCCGGCAGAAACAAAAAAAAATAAAAAATAAAAATAACCGTAAATTGGTGAAAGCGTTTGAGAAAAAAAATATAGTTTCACGAAAAAAAATGCATCTAAAGATTGTGTTGCAATAAATACAGAAACACTCAAAATTGATACTTTTTTTTTTTTAAATAAGTGCGGTCAAAATTAAAAAGTCGAAGCAGCAAGCAAAAAATTAATTTTTATACAAACAACAATATATACCTTTGTCTTTAAGTGCTAAGAAAAAAGTTATATATAGCGCAAAGTGCGAAATATCTTTATTTCGTATTGGAAAAAAGTATTCAAGTGATTAGTTACTTAAATAACAAAAAATTAACTCCGTAAAAGTGTTCAAAGTCAGCGTTGGAGGCGTGAAAAAAAGATAGCGGCGTTTGGTAAAAGACGCAAGTGTTCTGCAAATAAGTGAAATAAATATTTAATTTCAATAAAAAAGTAGTAGCAGAAATAAAACATATACATTTAGAATGGAAATATTGCCACAAAGATATCTGTTGCATGCAGCTCTATTGCTGGTATCCTGCAGCGTGGCTTTGGCGTGTCGCGGGCAGTTGCTGGGTAAGTGTGAATTTATTCTTTAAAGCAATTATAAAAAGTAGAAAAACTGACTGGAAAAAAAATTGATTAACAAATTCGGAAAAACATAGTTTTTCAAAAAATTAAAACTAAAATTAAACTAAAATTACAAGAAGGAAGGTAAAATCAAATAGTTTCACCACGAACTGTCATTTTAATTTATTCAATTTGATAGTTGTAAGTACGTTAGTTTAAAAAAACTTTATATCTGTACATCGTAAAGTTAAAATTAAAAGACACTCTTTAGCATAAACTTAAAACTTACAAAACTTTGGACAAATGCATTTAAACTGTCTATAGATATAAAATGCAAGCTTCTAAAATATTTTTAATTAAACAAAATTTAACCAATCAAAATTTTGATTCAAAGAAAAAAACTACTTTGAAAGCTTTTATTGGTAATATCCTATTCAGAAATAATAAAATCTGACTTATTATGGCAATTTTTATTAAAGCTAAACATATAATAACAAGTAAACAAATAATATAAATCAAAGAGATTTATAAATTTATAAATGGAATTAAATATAAATGGAAAAAGGCGAAGTTTACTTGAAATTAAAAAAAAAATATCAAAAATCGCTTTCAAAATACAAAATAAAATATATTTGAAAGTTAAGCCAATGATTTTATTAAAACACACTTAAATAGAAACATATATTAACAGATGTATCTAAATATGTTTTCGTATAATAATTTTTTTTTTTACTCATCTGCTGTTTATGTATGTTTATTGAAATGTTTAAAATAAAATTATACGAAAACCGGCTACAGAGCGATTCTTTATAATAAATCGCAGAAATTTATCGAGACTTAATGTAGATAAAGTCACATTAGTTATGAAAGTAAAAACTAAATTAAAATAAAATAAAAAAAACTTACACACTAAACACACAACAGAAAGCTTTAAAAGCAGCCACACGCTCACCGCTTGCTCTCGCAGCGAGAAGAATGTAGCATTTTGTCATGGATGCTAGTTGACATTTCATTATTTGAAATTTAGCACTCGATATGCTGAGCAGGTTTCAATGGCAAAAATAAAAAAAATTAAAAAATTATTTGCCTGTTCTCAATGTTTTCTACAATTGAGTTTAAAGCAAACTTGTGTTGCGTAATCGATATACTGGGTATGTAAGTGAAGGGTTAAGACCTGTTTAAAATAAATTTCAGGCGCTAAAACTATTATTATTTCGTACTCTACTATTCCATTTAATTTTGTATTCAGTTAGCAGTTATGGTAAAAACAGTTTTTTTCTCTTTCTTTTCGTTTTCAAATTCGTTTATAACTTTTTGCTTTGCTTTTTTATTTAAATTTATTTTCTTTCGCTTTTTTTTTAACGAGTTTTGGTGGGGTTTGTAAATGTTGCTTAATTTATTCAATGTAACTTATTTAAAACAAAGAAAAGCTTTCAGTAAAGGCTAGTTAATGTAAGTTAATACCATATACAAGATCATTAACAGTAATACTCCAATAACTTCTAATGAAACAAGTTGTAAGTTTCTTCGAAAGATGAAATAAAATCTAAATACTTTATAAAAGAACACTGCAAAATTAAAAGGAAATACTTTTGTACAAAGAAGCGTATAATGTGCTCACCCTTTGGTGGTCTGTTATATTTCTGATGGATAAACTTTCAGTTCAGACAATACACAAAACTAAATTTAGACGAAGCTAGTGGATTTATGTTTTACGTCTAAACTGTGAGTTGATCCTCAGCCGGATCTTGGTAGAGAAAAGATTGAAAAAAGCAAAGCACTAGACGAAAAGGGATTTACTACTCGTATTTTCTTAAACTAAGAAATATTATTTTATGTTTAATTTAATTAATGTTTCCTATTTGATGAGCTGAGCGATGCAAATTTAGTTTCAGATGTTATATATTAAACTAATATTTTTATTGAGAAGCGATAAGAAAGTTGTAGTAAGGTTTGTGTGAGGAAAACGAGTGCGCTTAACTAGAAAAATCAGAAAAATTTGAGCTTTCAATTAATTGAATTAAATCGACTGGAAACTAGAAAATTTTAAATAACAATATTATGAATTATCCTTTTGGAGGTAATGAAAAGGAGGCAAATTTCAATATACGTACATCAATAATTTTTTTTGTTTATCAAAGACTTTCGCAACTCCACGGTCAATATCTTTGACCATTGGCCAAAACGCCGAAGATTTGAAGGAGGAAATTATCGGAATCAAACAAATAAATTACACATGTGCGGTTAAAACAAAGAGCAAAGCGACTAATTAAAAACAATTTGTTTTCGCTGGCTTTTTATCGCAGGTCGAATAAAAATAAAACTAATAGATTAACTATTATAAGTTATTGAGTTATACTTTTAGACACTTGAAATTATTTATTTTTGCAGATTTGTTTTGCTCGCCGCTTCACTAACTATTTCTACTATGTGCCTTGAAAGAATTTGAATACTCTTTAAGCTTTTGGTGGGTTGAGCCAATTCAAAATACATTCCAGCGTCTACTCAAATGCATAGTAATTGTTATCTATCGGCATTGATCATTGAACTCATATCATATTTTACCTATTTTATTTACTAACTGTAAGCGCCGAATTTATATATACGAATAATTTTATGTTACCACAGCATTTTTCAAATTTCATAACTTTTCTCTTATACATTTTGGAATGTTTAATTGGCTTAAAGAGTTCAATATATACAAGGCCAGTAACACAGAACCCACATGTCACACATAAATACTTTATTCTACAATTCTAATTATACCGAAAAAAAAAATATCATTGACGCCGTTCTGTCGCTGCTAAGCTGTTCCCTCGCCCAATATTTCAGTTAAAAGCTTTTTTTATTTTGCATGCCTGTCTCTTTAAATTCCACCACAGCTACTTAATATCCCAAATAATATTAATATTCCAAGCGGACGCAACACTTATTGAAGCGCAAATCTACAAATTTTTATAGGTGAAGGCTAATCTATATTTTTTACTTATCTTCCTAGCTTGCGTTTTGTACCTGTTGCAAAATATTTATATTTATATATACTCGTTTATTATTTTTATTCCACTCGGCATTCAAACCTGCAACTTGAGTGATTTAATTTTATCATTACCAAATTATTTGCAATTAATATTCACGCACGTTTTTGCAAATGTGGTGCGCTACAGCATATTAATTGTGTTCGAAAAGTTGAAAAAGTAGAACTGATAATATTTCAGAAAAACAATTTTAATTATATGAAAAACACAATTCGTGGTTATCGCATAGACATACCGAAAGATGCATTCATTATATGCATGTCGATTGAGAAACAAAAATTATTGATTTGCGCATGCGCAACTGTTAATTTTTCACTTTAACCTATTTGCATTTATTACTTTTTGTTACGTTAAAAATTGCCTTAACTGAAGTCTTTATTTTCCTTTCTTTAATTTAATTGAGACAGCGGAGGCTCTAGCAGTTTCACATATTAGATGTATAAATTTTATTTAAATGCTACTAAATGATTGTTGATATCTAAGTGTATAGATAATATAAAAAAAAAAAACAGAAATATAATAGGAGAGAATCGGCTACATAATTTGTGTTTAAGTTGAATGCATTCAATGGCTGATTACCTTTTGTGGTTTACTTTCGTTCTTCAAAAGTAAAAATAAATTAATTAAAAGTCGTCTTTTACTAAGGCAGTTCGTTAAAGCATTCAGTTGTCATCATTTAAGCCGGAAGCAGCTGATGAAATTATTTAAATAATAATAACTACTCTGGCTTAAGCAAAGAAGTCGAGTTTTGGGTAGAAATCTAACATAAAAGAGAAACTTGAGGAAAATCAAAAAAAAAAAAAAGAAAAACCAGTAATAAATAAATAAAAAAGGTTCTGTTTTAACACTGTTCAAAATGTTTTGCTTAATTTTCAAATTCTTCATTTTGCCTAAACCCATAATTCCCATTGACATATTTACATTAATTCATTATTTATATTCATTTGAAATACACAACTCATCTCTTTTGCACTTTAGTTTATTTTTATTTTTTTTTTAAATATTGCTAAAATATGTAAATACGAAATAAATTGAATATGTCTCACTACGGTTATAATCGATTCGCTTCAGATAATTAATGTTTATAAGCCAATTACGTCAGCGCGTTTTTTTCTTCTTCTTAGGTTGATAAATAAATTATCAATATTTCATAGCTCAAGTTTTAAGTTTAGAGGAACTGAGAAGTGACAATTATAAAAATTTCTGCTATAAGTGACACTAAGATATCAAAGAAAAAAGCTGCTCACGCAAGAAGGATAATTTATTTTTTAATAATTTGACGAATTTATTTTTTGTGGAACACATATGGTGGAACAATAAAGCTGCATAAACAATTTTATTCGTTAAAATAAATGTGCGTAATATACGTTTAACGTAGATGAAAATTTATTAAAATAAATATAACATTTTATAAAAAGATACATATGTTGAGGTGTAGCGCAGTTTCGATTTGCTGCGAAAAAAAAAATGTCTTTTTACTGGAAAATTGTCTCATACGCGAGTATACTTTGTAATTTTTAGATACACATTATTTTTCTTAATCCTTTACACTGATTATAATATTATTAGGTTAAGATTGAAAAATTATTTCTGTAGCTCGTTATCGATTTTTAATATTATAGTTCAAGATTTAAGAATTTGTTTTTGTCATTGAAATTAAACCGGCAAAGAAAAAAAGGCGTATGTAAAAATTGATTTTATTCACAAGCAAGCAGATTGCCTTACTGTATTTTGTGTATTAAATAAAGTTAACAACACTTGCAATATACTCGTAATTGAAAAAAAAAATGCAATAAATAAAATGAAATTGCGTGTGTAGATGAACTGTGTTATGAACTTCCTAAGGGCTGAGTTGATAAGCGCGAGTAGCTCGCCACGACTTCTCACACTGCGGTGTGTGCACTGGCTAAAATGCCGGGAGCTTCAACATCGTGAGTTCTTTACGCAGTGCGGAACACAAACTAACTCCCCTCATTCCATATTTCTACAGGATACATTTCGTAATTGTACACTGAAACTACAATCCAACTACGACCAGTCATTAAAAGTTCAGATGATTTCCTGCTTGTTCAGGCCTCTACCTTGCAGCGCCTGTGCCAATTCTCTACACCCTGTGCCAATTCTCTACACCCTCCCTTCCTTTGGCGCTGTTGATAGTACTAAGGTCCCATTTATCTATCCACAAATGTTATTTTCACAATCAATTATTCGTAGGAACTCTGATGGTTTCTCTGATGCCGTGACTTTAAAAGCGCTATACGTTTCATTGGTGCGCAGGCTTCTGTATTATTGTTGTATAATATGGAACCCTTACTACCAGACACATTCAAATAAATTAGAAAATTAGAAAGAGTGCTAAGAATTCTCACTAAGTATGCATTATCCAAATTTCATTGGCCAAATTGTTCGACCGATTATGTTGGTAGGTGTGCACTGTTGGGCTTAGCTTAGAGCTTAGCTGATAGAAGAAGTAATTTTTCAATTACGCTTATATACAATATCCTAAATGGTAAAGAAAACTGCAGTGAAATTTATGATCTAATAATGATATGATAAAAAAAAAAAAAAAAACGCTTGGTAATCGGACATCTCCATCTAATTCATAACTCCCGCGTGATAAGGAACTAACAGTTTGCATATATAGTAAATATTGCCCCCGGCTTCGTACGTATGTATACTTATTGGTTAGATTTACACCTTACTATATACATACATATATGTACATATATGCAAGCATATGTGCATACTGCAAACATTAGGCATAATAAATAAAAAAAACTAAACGTACAATAGAGAACAATAGAATATAAGCTATTAATAACTCACATTATTTGTAGGCGATTTCACGTCCCTTGCTGCGTAGAAGGCCTCCTCCGCATTCCAGGCTTTGCTTCCAGCTGAAAGAGTTTGTACAATATTCCCTAACATACTTTCAATGTGTTTTTAGTTTTACTTAATCAAAATAAATTTAATGTATCACCTGAGTTGGTACATAAGGACTTTCACAGTCGTCGCTGTATAGCAAAGCTAGTGAGCGCGAGAATTTATCACTAGGTAGGCGGTCACTGACAAAAAAATAGCACTATCAAGGAAGGCAGAAAATTACTCGACGTATTTGGCAGAGCTTTATCCACGCACATACCTATGTATGTAGCCGAGGAGAACGAAATTGAGTCAGATTTGCATTTTTTGGTTTTCATAATTAACGTTAAATAAGATCAGTTATTGATCATTAGCTTAAAAGACATTATGTAATAACTTTTAATATTAATAAAAAGAGACAAGAAAAGGTATAGAATTGAATATCAAGTTAAATGCAGGTAACTTAAATTTACGATATCAAAACAAAAATAAATTTAAAAAAGGTTTTACAAACTATTTGGCCACTTTTTCCAAAAATACAAAATTCAATTGCCATTATTTTGTTTCTGGCCTTTTACTATCTATGTACGTACCGACAATTTATATCGTTTAAATTTGTTCCAAATTCGATACGTTCATTGTGAACCAAGGCGTATTTAGCAAGGTGGCCTTAGTAAGCAGCTGATTGATTTGTTTGTTTTTTCTATCGCCGTGGTAGAGCAAATGTCAAAATCATTTGTTTGTTAGTTGCTTTTGACGTTCGCTGTACCGAAAGCAACAACAAAATACATGTAATTTTTTTTTCTCTTAACCATTTGCTGCCACCTTTATGAATTCGCTTGGATGTGAACAAAATAAGTGACATTGGGACCACTCTTAAGCTCGTGTGAGGTTAGGTTTGAGTAGTCCCTAAAAATTAATAAAAAATTTAGGATATTAGTATATAAAAAGATTTCATAGTAGTTACGAGCACGCTTACATGTTTACGATTTATAATATTCCTTGAATTGTGGCGCTGGCCGTAATATTGATGTTGTAGTTATTCCGCGTAGTGATCGTCGCTTCGGGTGTGGGTCAATGTTGCTCGATCTTGGTGTTTGTAGTGTGGTGGCTTTTGCAGCTTGCATGTGACTTACGGTCAGGGTTAAGTGATCGAGCAAATTTTTTAATTTACAGGTGAAGGCGGTGTTAGCAGCTGCAATTCTCGGTCCAAAAATAAAAAAGTAATGCATGCGGAAGTCCGATGCAGGGTAATGCGGTAGGTTTTAGGATATTTTTAACGATATTTGCTTATCGATTTACATATGTACATATGTTTTGTCGTAAACTCCACTATTTGGTTATAAACTCCACTAATGTAAATATGGCAAACCAAAAAGGATGGAATAGTATCTAATATAAACAAATTAAAACATTAAAAACAATTGTTAGTGGCGCTTTAAGAAAACTAAACAAAAGCAAAACCACAAACTAAATTTAAAAGGGGGAAATAAAAAAAAAAAAACAGTTATAATTGAATTAAATAAATAATGATCATTTACAAAGTTATGAACTCCCAGTAACGGCGATCAGCTACTGAACAACTAACACAAACAAATACACCGCCATTGATTAAGACATTCGTTCGAGCATTGTGCGCCTTAAATTACTTTGAACGTAATACAAATGCATTTAAGTACATGCGTATGTATACATACATATGTATGTATGTATGTATGTATTTTGTGCTCACACACTTGCTTTGATCTCAACAAATATGCATTTCTAGCATGCAATAAAAAATGTGCTACAATATTTATCTACTGTAAAGCGTCAAGCGATCAGTTTTTGAAATTCTACATATTTACTCGTATATACCTACGAATATAACTACTTGTGCACATCATCTTGTAAACATTTGCATGTATGTATGTATGTATATACGACGAACATATGTATATGATATACAAATGAACGTGTGTTTAGCAATCGGCTATTTGTCTAATAAACATTTGCACTTGTCAGTTATTATTTGCATAGCTAAGCGCATGCACACATACACATACATAACTCTGTATGTATACCGAAAAGAATCCAAACATATTTTTATGTAGATATGTATGTTTGCTATAAGTTGTTGCTCTTGCTATGCACAACAAGCAACCTGAAAAGTAAAAGATAAAAAAAAAATATATTAAAGCAAATAATAAAGAGCCGTAATAACCAAAGTGGCTGCAAAAAAAACAAGCAAAATATGGTCTGTTCACTAATTATAGCACAACCAGATATTCACAGTTTCGGGCACTTAATATTTCTTCTAATTAATTAACATTATTTTTCAAGTAAAATATGGTTCATTCTCTAAAAAAACCCATAAAACCAATTTTTTTAACAAAATTTTATCAAAACTTAATTTATAAAAATAATTTTGATAATTTTTTTGAGTATAAATTTTTTTTACTCATACAAATTTAGTGCGAGAAAGTGCAAGTTTCTAGTGTCTACAAGTTACATACAACTGATTTTTGACCATTTTGTTTTACTGGCAATTTCCTCCATACAACGCAAAACCGCGATTTTTTTTTTTAAATGGAAGGAATTGCGAAAAAACGTCGGTACAAAAATTGCCAAAAACCATTGGTAATTCCACTAGAAACTTGCACATTGTTGTACAAAAATTGAATAAGCTACATATCTGCATACTCTAAGAAATTCTAAAAATAGTTTTTTAAAGTTCGGAATTTTGATAAAACTTTTCTACATTTTATGTTAAATTTGAAAAATTTGTTTTTTATAGTGTTCGTTAGAGAATGTGTAAATAAATGTTTGTGCTATAAATTGTGAACAGAGTGTATAAACAATAACAAGCCGCTCAGCATGAATTACAGCTAAAACTGCTAGCCTGTCTTGCTTCTATTGACACACTACACTAGCCATTAATTTGGAGACGAGAAAACATTAAAGCCTACAAAGAAACAAAAAAAAAACTTATGTTAGCATGTTTGTACATCATATTTATGAGTTTGCTAATTTTAAATGAATCGACCGTTACCGTCAAATAGGAAAAAATAAATAAATATAAAATAAATAAAGAAGAAAATAGTAGAACAAACAATTGGAAGCTAATTCATTAGCAGCTGAACTTCATAATCAGCAATAACTGTAGATATTTTTTGTTTTTTTTTTACCTTAGTTACGAGTATTACAAAAATAGCAATTTCATTATTTTGATTTTTATGTTTCCCATCTATTTGAGTGTTCGGCAGCTGCCAATTAAGGAATGTGTTTGTATGTATGTACCTACATACATAGGTCGGAAGTAATTTTGTATTTTGACTTATTATCAACAATTAATTAGAAATTTTATTACATACTACTGCGCAAATATTCCAGTACATAAAAATAAATTAAATTTTTTTTGTTTTTGCTGCTTTCAATAAACAGCAAGCAAACTCACATTCATTTGAAGGTCACGAATGGCTTTGAATGGTTGTTGAATTGCGCGATTTTTATGTCATATTTGCTGAACATATACAAATGTGCATTAGATTTGGTCGATAAGAAAATTATTTGCATAATGAGAAGACGAAAACCACGAAATGCAGCCAATGTCATCTTTTTTTACGGTTTTATTCCAAAAGAAAATATATATCATTAAGTTTAAATTATTGAATATTCTTTTGATATCTTGTTAACCTGACGTCTCTCCGCAACCACTAAAAATATTTCTATACATTGTAACACGCTGTTTTAATTTTTAGTAAGAAATGCATTTGTTTGAGGATGTTTTTGGTTGGTATTTGCGCGAGATTAATACTAAAAACTTCGACAAGTAAACTTTTTTTGTATGTGTGACGACCAGGTTTAAATATAAATTTACCTAAGCACCGAAAAATATTGTTAAATGGAAAGTTAGATACATATTTTTGGTATAGCAAAGCAGCACCAGTTAGTTTGCTGTTCATTTTGTATGTCCGTGCACGTGGGCCATTGCGGTTGCGTGATTTACAATTTTTATTAAAAAATATAAAGTATTTACATCAATCGAGTTGCAAACTTTACAGTGACTAAATTTTACTCAGTTTACAGCTTCCGTTACTTGATTTAATTTGTTTGGTTGAGTATAAACAAGCGTAAAATCATACTAAAATTAAACATTTGGTTGAGTTTTAATTGCTTTCGGAGAGTTGGATGGAGTACTTTTGCACCTTTCACGATAAAGATACACAGAAATATTTACTAATACAAGAAAGTGGTCACCAAGTTTTAGATTTTTATATTATTTATTATAAAACGTAAGCAGATAATTTGATATTATTCGTATTTAATTACATCGTGAAGAACACATACAAAATTTAAATTTTTTATTAAAATTTTGCAAAATTCATTTTATAAACAATTTGGAAGAGAAAAGGCCCGAATTCAATAGCGCATACGTTTTTTTGTGCGTGTTTAAAATTTCAAGCGGATATCTTTTTTCGTTCAAGAGTTATTAATTTTTCAATTTTATTGTGCTCAAAAGTTTATTAGGCGATGACTTAAACAAATAAAAGAATTTTCACGAAATATTCACAGGGTGACATATGTAAGTGTCTTGGCACCTTTACGAAAAAGTACTTTTCCCGCAAATCTTATTACGATTTCTTAAAACCGAATAATCAAAATTTCAGAGAGACTTTAATAAAGTAGGTGTAAGGGTGTGAAATCTCAAGACATTTTTTGGCAATTATAGTCTTCATTTCGAAAAATCACACATTCATTAATTTTAAAGCTAAAGTGTAACTTTTCTTACTTAATCGATTTTTTTTTTGTAAACAAACTTTTTACTTTACAAAAGTGTGTTTTCAAATAAACCAATACAAGCGAGCACATTCAAATATACTCGTACACCTGCGCTTTTTAATGAATTTTCATTTCTTATAGTAGCAGTAATAAATTTTGCACACTTTAATGTCAAAACTCAATTTAGATGTTATGAATAAAGCTTGAATAAACATTAGCACATTTCGAAATGGGGTCAATGTATTTTTTATTTCACTGAAAAACGGATTTAACGAACTTGCAATGTCATTTAATGTAATTAACGTAAATCACATGTGCTTTACAATATTAAAATCTTAATCACTTAAAACAAAACATATTTTTTTTACTCTAAAAATCAATCTGATATTTGTCTAACGGCAAACAGCTCATTGCATTTTGACAGCTAAATTTCACACCTATTATTTTATAATTAATGACAATGGCTAAACATGAGCGAGGTTCTAACATTTATAAATGTGCATTTTAAACAATTTTCACCATAAACATATGAACTCGTATGTAAACAAAAAAATACCACAATGGGCCTAAACAATGGCATAAATGTGCCAGTGTGAGTGCTGGCAGCCACTTCAACCTAATAAAAAATGCGTTCTAAAACAATACGACTCCCAGGCAGCGAATGTAGTGCGCGAAATGCAGCAATTAAAAAGTATTTTAGACAATTTAAGTTAACAAAAATTTAAAAATAAATATAAAAACTGACAAACAAAATATATTAAGCTGGCAATGAATTAGCCGCAAAATCTGACACTAAGACGCGTTAACGAATGTGCGAATGACCGAAGTGAAAAACGAGAAGTGATAAACGGCAGCCAGCTGAAATGACAAAAAAAAATTTGCTGTGACAGATAATCAGATAGGCGGCCACTCAACCAGTTAGCCGGCATAAATTCAAAAAGAAGAGAGTGAGCGCGCAAATGAAATATTTTTGGGTACACATTTAAACGGAAAATATAAAAATATTTGTGAGGAATATTTACGTGTAACAAGAACTAAAACAAAATAAAATTTCTTAGAGATGTAAACGCTTGAAATCGGCGCTGTGATTTTAGAACTCGCTAGATCTACACTCTTCACTGACTACTCCAACGCGACCGGCTCGTGCTAATAATGCAATTAAATATTCGATTGCAAGCTTTCAAATGTTAAATAAGCGCAGAACATAAATATAACAAGCGGGAAAAAAGTAAAAAAAAACCATAAAATAAAAAAAAAATTAAAAAACAAATCTTGCTACTGTGAAATCCGGCAGCCTGAACAGCCAGTTAGTCGGACAGTCAGCCAATTGGCTGTCACAAGTAGGCAGCGCTGAAAGTATCGCTAAGTAAATGAGCTGCAAATTTATCAAAAGTGCACAAGATGCAACCGTCGCAACAAAGTAAGTAGTTTAAATAAAAATAAAAAACACCAAAACACAAAATAAATTGTAATGTAAAAATTGTGCAGCTAAGCGGATACGAAATCAAGGTTGCCAGGCTTATGTTGCAGCACAATCGGTGCAGAAACGCCGGCTGAATGCCTGAACGCATACGCAGACTTGCGACCGTGCAAAAACAAAAAAAAAAAACAAAAAATGCCAGAATCACCTTTTTTATTTCATTTTATTTTATCACTTTTTTGTGGTGAGCTAAGCGAAATAAAGTTGAACGCATCCGTCATTTGCCACGACTGACGTAGTTACCACTTGTTAACATATTGTCGGCACTCTTTACACGCATGAACAATTGCGCTGTTGCATTTTGATCGTTATCGGAAATGCGTAAAGCAAGCAAGCGAGCTAAAGAGCGAACGGCGCGCGCGCGGTCATCCTTTCGGCAAGTTTGTGCCTTAAGTCTTTTGTTTCGCCTGCCTTGCCGTTGCGGTTGGAGTTCATTCAATAGTAACAGCAGCATCGGCTGTGGCAGCAAAGAAACGACTTGCCCCTTATCAAGTGATCATTAATGAAATGCATTGACTTGCGACTCGTTGGGGCATGAAAAGGGGAGAATTTAAGCGTTACAAATATTAAGCAGCAAGATCAAGTGCAAGGCAGCGCAACGAACGCAACCAGTCGGTAGTGCAATGCATTCAAATCGAAGCTGTTGAAAGTTTATGAGTTACCCAAATAAGCACACAAAAAAGGGGACAATGACTACAAAAGCGTGATTAATTTCGCGTTATATTTACGAAAATTAAGCGACATTTTTATGTGCAATTTGTCAACGCAAAGATTTTTGTTCGTTCCATTTTTTGTTTTGCATTTTGACTTGTAGCATATGGTAAGAGTAGTGATGAACGTCTGGCTGTCTTTGCGTTCTTTAAAATTGAATTCCTGGCATAATTAATTCTTGTGGGGTAAATGATTTGCATAAGAATTCAAGTTTTGACTAGCTTGCGGGAATACGGAGCTACAGTTTTTAGCGAAATTGTGTGAGAATTGAAAACAAATTAATACGAAATAAGAACTTTAAATCGAATCGATATTTATATGCAGTGGCTTAACAAAACTAAGTTTTTGGTTGTTTTGATTGGAAAAAACTAAGATTTTTTTGAAGTGCATAAAAATCTGTAACAGTTATTTAATTTGAATTTTATAAGCTGGCATTACTCGCTTTCTCATATACTACTGTACATAGATGCACAAATCTTTAAATATTCTATGCTGAATTATTGACTGGAGTTTCAAAAATGCATAAATTTCCGTTAAAAAGTGGAATTCAAGAGTCCATAACAACTTAGCAAATAAAAATATGCTCAAATGTTAAATAACTAGCAAGAATAACTTCATTTATTCTTTTTTTTTTTAATTACTGTGTAGTTTTGTATTGTTTTTTTTTTCTACTGTATACCAAAAGTCCTAAAATTAGTTGACTCGACCAGCCAAGTTTTTTTTATTTTAAGCCATTAAAATAACAACATTAAATTATTTGCATACAATCAAAGACTAATATGTAAGTAATTACAGGAAATTAATACTTAAATACTCTTGGATGGACGAATATTTTATCTCATTTAAAATTTTTAACTGATTAAATTCTTCTGTCCTCAGGAATTTTCTGTATTTTAAAAATTAAATTTTAATTTTATTTCCTTACGGTTTATAATTGGTTTATAATCCTATTTAGTTTGGCGTCATTGTTCAAATAGTAATTGAAATATGCTAAAATATTTGTAACTTTTTTATGAAGTAACACTATTCGGTTCTCTAGCGATTTACTTAAAAGCTTATGGAACCTCGTTTAAATCAAATGATCTTCAGTTACTCAGCACTTAGATGTAGAGTAGTCTAAGCCATATTCTCTTTGGTTCGAACTACTAAAAGGCCAATCAAATGCAATGCAAAAATAATTCTAGACGTGATTATAGAGCCACGCTTGTGTCGACATTGTCTTATGAGTTGGAACGGAGTCTTATTGAAAGATCTATTCTTTAGTTTCAAAAAGTGTTACTTTAAGGAGCTTTACAACGTTTGGACTAATATTCTTCTTTTGAGGTTTCTTTGAGAAAGTTTTCGGTGTGTCTCTTATAAGCGCTGAGTATCAAATCACATTTTATGATGCCTGGCATATCGGCATATTCATACGCTGAGACGAATTAAGAAAACGAAAAGTTCAGTTTTGATAGATTTATACGAGTAGAATGATGGGATAAAACTCGCATGTATGACGTACTTTTGCGGAGATGAAATGTGTAGCCACAAGGCATAACAACTAAATTCGATTTTGGGTATTTTTAAAATACCACTTTAATTATAAATTATTTAACTAAAATATAAACTCAAAACTAAATTTATATTTCTTTATTAAATTTAGAGAATTCAATGATAGCTTCAGAAAATCTTTATTTTCCAATAAACATATTAACATGTCTCACAGTCTCATTTAATATTCTATATATTTTCTATTAAATCGACTTATGTTGTGATTCCTTGCGAACACAGAGATATTAGCTGCCTGATTCTGTGTTCTTGATAAATTAACAATTTATAATTTGTCAATATAATTTTCCATATTTATTATTACTTAAAAATATTCTCACCTTCGATTAGAATACAAAAAACTTTATAAATTTTCACCAATGAATAATAGTAAATGCTTAATAATTTATTAAGAACACAGAATCGGGCTGTAAGTCAAAGAAAATTTGATTACTTCCGCAAGACAACGACAAATCTCCGGTGTTTACGTATGCTTGCTTTGAAAATGTTTCACATAATTTACACAATATTTCACCAAAAAATTTACCTATAACAAATTGGAGCTCTATTATTATCTGAAAAGTTCTCAGAAGAAGTTTTATCTGAAAAAAAAACTACCAAAACTCGTGAGAGCAAATTTTGAAAAAACTTAAACATTTTTTTTTTCTTGTACAGCAATTAATTAGACCGATAACGCTCCAATAAGAATTTTTCTTTCCTTTTCTTATAAAATACTTTTGCCCTTTTTTGCAAAATGGTTTAATAGCGAAGTCCCTTTTTTCCGATCAAAGATGTTATACAAAAAATCATCTTTCCAACTAATTTATTCATGGCGATTATCTTCAACCCGTTTCAAACAATTTCAACGTCAGTTGCTCAATTCGAAATGGTGTAAGGTAATGCACTCAACTATTAAGTCAAAGGCAAAACACCGAACAAACACGTTTCTTTTTCGTTGGAAGTTCCGACAAGATTAATAACTCGGTGACAACTTGTCTGCGAAAGAATAAAAACAAAACGAATAGGAAAAATACATATTTAAAAAAAGATATTTATTAAATCAAATGCGTTATATAGTTTTCTATATATTTTGAGTGAAATTTCTATAGCTTTGAAATATTAGCTGCTTGATTCTGTGAATAAAGAATCTACAAATAAATGTTGAATAGAAACCAAAAAATATCCAAAGACAAAGCCGCTCGCAAGTGTCCATGTGAACAAAAGTTATTATGACTCAGCAGCAACAATTATTTTTAGAATTGTTCATAAATCAAACAATAACGAAGGATGACACAAAAGCAATAAATTGATAGAAATTAAGCAAAGCTGACCAAGGAAGTGAAGATAATGCAACAATTAATGATATAAGTTGTATGAGAAAAAATGAAGATTAAAACAAACAAAAAACAAGTAAGGAAAGCAAAATTCAGGCGAAACCTTATTTTATATACACTCGCGATATATTTTTGTATGGGCGGTGCCACAGTCATTTTGCAAAATTTCATAAAAACGCAGTTACTTTAATTCAAACCTCAGGAAATATTAAATTTTATCAAATTTGTTCCAATGGATATCGAAAAAACTAAGTTTTTGCTTTTTTTTTTCAAAACTTTCGTCATATCGAAGGTGGGCGTGGTTATGGTCAGATTTCAAAACATTTAACTAGTGTGAGAAAAAACAATATGTTTACCAAATTTTGTGACCATACCTAGCGCTGTTATTCAGATACAGGCATTTTAACATAAGTGGCCATGGCAACGCCCATTTTTGAAAATTTCATAAAAATCCAGTTTCTTTATTTACAATCGCTCTAAATATCAAATTTTAAATAATTTGTTCCAATGTATATTGGAAAAACGGAGTTTTTTCATTTTTCAAAACTTCCGTTATATAGAAGGTGGGCGTGGTTATGGTCTGATTTAAAATTTTTTTGACGGTAATAACAGTGATTTTGAGGACAATATTTTCCCCAAATTTAGTGACGACACCGTTATTGAGATACAGAAACTTTTTCATAATTGGGCGTGGCAACGCCTATTTTTAAATTTTGTAAAATATTTAATATTTAAATTTTGTAAATATCTAGTTTCTTTTCTTAAAATCTTTCGAAATATTAAATTTCACTTAATTTGTTTAAACTGATACCGAAAAAACGAAGGTTTTGTATTTTTGAAAGCTTCCGTTATATGTGAGGTGGGCGTGGTTATTGACCGATCTTGACCATTTTTCAATTTTTACTCCAGTTATGGTAACCACGGACGGACGAACAGACTGTCAGGGCTAAATCGATTCCTCTTTTCATTCCGATCATTTCGGTATATGTACATATATCAGTCTATATCTAACTCGATTATTTTTGGCTTTTCCAAACAACCGTTATGCGAACCAAGTTAATATATCCTAGTATACAACCACGCTCGGGTATAAAAATATTGAAAAGCGTAAAAGTTAGAAAATAGCAAATGTACAAATAAGAAAATATTTATTCTTTAAATTCATATGTTTGAGTTTATAAACCAACATATGAGAAATACAAAAATGCAAATTAGTAATTTAACCAATCGCCTAGAGTAGTCACATAGTAGAATATATAAAAACAACGAAAGCTCTACCTTTCTTAAGGGAATCGAAAAAAAGTTCTCTTTTCAGTACCAAACCTCAAAATCGTAAGCTGCATAAATGAGTACACACACCGCTTAGCTATAACATTTATGTAAATGTATTAAATTGACATAAAAACTTTGAAATCCTATATAAATCAATTCAGCAGTTAAATATGCGTCATGCGACTACATTCAGTTTTTTTTTCTCAATATAGAGCTTTTTTGTGCCAACAAAAAGCATTCGTTTTAACGCGACAAAAAAAAATTAAAATGACTAAACTTAACTTTTATCGCTTAGCGACAATTTACCAAATGCAAATGAATAGAGGATTAGAGGTTTCGTTTATAGCATGTTTATGAGATAAATAGGCAAACGCGTTCACAAAACAAAAAAATTAATTTAAAATAAATGGTTTTGGAGACAATTTCAATATGAAATATTAAAAAAGACATAGATAAAAAAATGAATATGACACATTAAAAAGCTTCAGACTTGTTCCCCTGCTTATTTAAACAAACGCGGCGACTGAACACGTGCCTGTCAAATTATTATAAGATTACAATGGTTTAAAGTTTTTAGCATCTCTTTAACAAATTAGCTATTATTATTTGATTTAACAAAGAATTAATATTGCCTTAGCTTTTTTTCCTCCCATTAACATAAAAAAAACACAAAAAAAAAAAACTCAAGAGTTTGTAAGTATTAAATTGAAATGCGACATGAAAATTTTACTAGGCGCCACCAAAATATATTTTTTCAATTCATTGGTACACAGTGGTTAAATTAAGTAAAATAAAAAATATTGTTTGAAAATATAGCAATTCAAATATTTTCTCTTTTTAAAAGTAATTTCTAGAGTCTTAGCGCAAAGCTACAAGACACAAGCAATGATTATCTGCTCTGCAATAAGAATCAACATTTTTTTTGATGACTGGAAAAAGTCTTTTATTACCCCAATTTTTAAAAGTGGCAATAAGAATGATGCTTAAAAAAAGCTTGCCTATTCTGTTAAGAACCTCATCTGTCCCAACCACCATGGCTTTGTTAGTGGCCGCTCGACAGTATCCAATCTTGTCCTGGGATTCCACTCTATATTCCTTGGGTGGCTGAGGTCATACTTAAGCGACCGTTTTTATGTGGTTGAATTTGATAATGTTTCTTCTCGACTATTTATGGCAACTTCTGGTGTTCCCCAGGGTAGCATTTTAGGTCCTTTGTTGTTTATCCTATTCATTAATGATATTAGTTCCTGTTTCGTTACTTCCAAGTTTCTTTTGTATGCTGATGATCTAAAGGTTTATTCGGTGATTAAAAGCCCTGACGACTCAGCTGCTCTTTAGGCTGATCTTGACAAGGTTCATTTGTGGTGTAAACTTAATCACCTAAATGTCAATAAATGTTCTTACTCTACCTTACCAGGAAGCTTAACCCTTTCATTACAAGTTATAAGATTTCTGAGCAAAGTCAAAGACTTGGGGGTTTTCTTGGATACGAAACAAAGTTTTTCCACTCACATTAGTTATGCTATTTCCAAATCTTATGCTATGCTTGCTTTTGTTCGACGCAATAGTCAACACTTTTCTGACCCTTACACACTCAAATTGCTTTATATCTCTTGACAACAAATAAGGCCTCCTATCATTCCTGTTATATTAACCGGTTAGAGCGAGTACAAACAAGTTTCTTAAAATTTGCACTACGTTCATTGAATTTTTCCAACCCTATCCCTTCTTACGAAGCTCGTTGTCTTCTCCTGCATTTACAACCCTTGCACAGCAGAAGAATGTACCTCTCAGGTGCCTTTGTTGTCAACATTGTGAAAAGTATAGTTGACTGCCCTTCTCTCCTTGAAAGATTGTCTTTTAATGTTCCTTGTCGTAACTTGCGAATTGTCAATTTATTTTATATAAAGTTTGCTAAATCGAAGTATGCTGAAAATGCTCCGTTATATAGAACTCAATCAGAATTAAACCGAGTTCCAGGGCTGGATCCGTCCGTTCGAATAGGTATAATCCGTATGTTACTTTATAGTCACTCAGTTCGTTAGATTTAAGTAATTTTTTCTTTATAGTCGGTTAGAATTGTATTCATTTGACTGAAATAAATAAATAAATAAATAAATAAAAATGTATTGCCAAACAAATATTGCAAATTCTTAAAAATACGAGTATATCAATATTTTTTTTTTTTAATTTATTAAGTTATTCACAATTTTCGTTTTTGGTTTCTAACTAAATACAATCTATTATTAAAAGCTTTATTTAATTACATTGTAAACGTACTGAAAATAAGAATGTGTAAAAAATATTGCCTTTCTCATATATATTTTTTTGCTGGACTAACCACTAATGCGTAGTTCCTAGTCCGACAAAATAGCTATACGTATTTTAATATAGCTATATACATACATACATACATATACATATTTTATTTTATTCATCGGTTTTTTTTTTTATTAATATAAGATGTGCATGCATTTATTTTCTCTTTTATTTAGTCTTTAATCTTTCTGTTGCACTTAACATAAAGTTACAACTGTGCTTCAACTCATTGCTCGCCCAACAATATTGGGGCGTAATCCCGCATCGGCCTATCATTTCATCTCAGAATAATGATGTCCATTTAATATTTTTGAATAATAATAATCGTTAAACGGAAATGTTTTATGGCCACTAACAACTTTGACCCTGAGCAAATCAGCGCTTAAAACATTAATATTGCCTTAGTAATTAATAATGTAGTGATGGCGAAAAGAAATAAATTAAAATGTATGATTAATAATAAGGAAATATGAAAATAATAATTAAAAAAAAAAAACAATATTTAACTAGATAAAATAAATTACAAATATACAAATAACAAAAATGAACTTAAACTGGCGTGCTAATTGGTGAAGTGATGAGCAAATCTGTGCTAGGGAAAATGTAGTCGAACTTCGTAAAGCTAATTAGGAAACAGTGTTTTTTTTTTTTTTAATTGATTGAACCATAATAAATTTTAAAAGATAATTAATAAATCAACTTAAAATCACAACTGTCGAATTTAAAATAATAACATTTTTCTCTCATATTCTTTGATGAAATCTCTTAGAATTGGCATACATACATACAAGTACTCGTACAAACAAATATATTAACGGTATTTTTTAGAACAAATTAGGCATTCCCTTTTTTTCGGTTTAAGTATGTAGTTTTTTTGGGAACTTAAATTATTCAATTGATCAAATACTCTTTATTTTCTACTAACAAAACTTGTTCCGAGCTCAATAACGATCGTGGGAAAATTTATAATAATGCCGGAAATAAATAAAAAACATCACCAGTTATTGATTTATTTGAAGTTAAAATAAGATGATGTTACAATTAAAATTACAAAATGTTTATGTCCTATTAAACTAAAAAATCTAAAAAAAAATCGACATTGTTAATTTACAAAATTTAGTTTCAGTTTATTGATTTCCTTGAGTCTCCACCAATGGTTTTTACTAAATAAAACACAATTCGAAATCAAAAAGTCACAACAAACTAAAAATCTTAATAGCGCACTCAACAATTACAACAACAAAGCGCAACATAATCATAATTGCAGCTACAAGAATGAAGAATGTGGCAGCCGGAACTGCAAATTACGCTCATTAAACGTGCCACAACAGCGGCTCGTATATCAGAATTCGGCACTTTCGAAAGTGTAGATGGCCGAAGTGCCAATGACTGTGCACCGGTGGAGCCGCGCGAGTCGACAGGAAAGGTAATGGAGGCAGGGTAGACAATGCTAGCGATTGCAGAATCAACGAAATACGATTCTGTTGGAGTGTTTAAATGCAAACATACAAATACACATGAATGCATGGCACGTATGTATGTATGTATGTATGTATGTTTTTACGAGTTTATGAACATTATTATCACCTTGCACTTATTTTCTTTGCGCTACCAGATTTCTACTCTATTTTGTCTTTTTCGGCGTTTAAAATCAGCGCAATGAATGGATACCAACATTGCTACTCGATTCGTTTTGCTTCGCAAATTTTGGTTTTTTTTCGCTGCTGCTGCTGCTGTTGCAGACATTGCCTTTCCATTCACCATTCTTGCCACCTTCAATGCTTTCATTTTATTTGTCGCCGTCGAGTGTTTTTTTTTTGTTTTTTTTTTTGATTATTGGCGTTGTTGTTGGCTGTCGCATTCATGCTACATTTGCTCGATATGTGTTAATGTGAGTTGTTCTACATGCGAGTGGCATGAAGTGTGCAAGTCCAACCAACGCTGCTTACGACCCTGATGTCCATGATCATTACATATCAAGTGGATGTATAAACTGCTTATAAATATTTATGTACTTGCATGCTTATACTCGTATGTATGTGCTGCTGTTCGCTCATCAATTCGGCACAACTCTTTTATTTCGTTAAAATTGCGGCATTTTAATTAATCAGAACAAAGAGCAAAGTTGCCTGAGGAGTAGGCGGGAAAAAAAAATTGTGTGGGACTTTCCGGTGTGCGAAAATTCGTTCACTTGTCGATTTTTCAACGCTTAAACGGCACTACAACCATGCACACGATTTCTATACAAATTCTGACTGTATTCGTATCGCACGCTCGCCAGTCACTTTCATATGCCCGGCCTATAAGCCATTCGGTATTTCCAAGCGCCCATCTGCAGTACCAGAAGTGTTTAAAGAAGAAATATAAATAAAAAAAAAATGAAAATATACAAAAAATGTAGAGTTCGTCTCAAATAGCGGGTTACACTACTGGCTTAAAAACGGGCAATGTTGCGCCAACACAAATTCTGAATTTTAATAGCTGCCTGAGTGTCTTCACGCTTAATTGCCCCTGGTAAAAAAAGACAAGTCTCCCAGATATGACCAGCTTAAGTAACTGCACAGATCTACTAAAGAGGAGTGGAACAGATATTGTTAAAATTTAAAATACGTGTTGTGTTGCATATTTTGATTTTATTTGCGCACAATAAGCACCTATTCTTCAAATGGGTAGTCAAATAGATATTTTACCATCTCAAAACTTGAATGCTTCGAGAGTGACCGGAGAAACAGGCGAAACTTCTATTGGGAGCTGAGAATCTTACGAGATTGTGCTACCTTCATAAAGCATGTATGTATATATGGTGGAAATGCAAATTTCCTTTAAGTTGCTAGGTAATAGGGATTAAAAGCAAGCAGACGAAGTTTCAAAATCCAAATTAAGGCAGCAAGAATTCAAAAAATATATGCAAGGCAAGGATGTCAGCTTTATATGTACAACATATACCGCTTACTAGGGTGGGCTTGCTGTTTCGAGTCGCCTGCCTTTTGGCGCCATGAAGGTTTCTAGAGTTTTTTAAAAAATACAGATTTAATAAGAACCCTTGTAAAGATAAAATTATATCTTCTGAAATTGTAACATTATTATTCATAGGATTATTTTTAATTTTCTGAATCACAAAACACTGGTATGGAAAAAGAAAAATAGACACACGAGAATTGTACCACAATTTCAGGAGATTTGTCATACTTTAGCACCGCATAATTTTATATGTGCGAAAAAATGATATTTGATTTCGTTGACTCGATTAACTTTGGTCGATTCTGGCCGAATCTTTAGTATTTGTTTTCGCTTTTTTTTAATTATCTAAGTGCAAAATTCTATTTGAAGAAAGTGATGAAAACAAAATATTTCTGTAAAATCAATTTGGATCAATTTGAAGTTCGTATTTTTTCTGATTATCTTTTGATTTCTCGGAAATTTTAGTGAGTTTATATACTCGTACATTTACTGGTGGCCGCTGTGGTCGAGTTGGTAGCGGTGGGTGCTATAACTTGATATGCCGGTGAGTTCGAGGTTCGAATCTCAGTCAGGGCAAGCTAAATCTTAATAATAGAAAAAGTTTTTTCTAATAGCGGCCACCCCTCGGTAGGCAATGGCAAACCTCTGAGGGTATTTCTGCCATGAAAAAGCTTCTCATTAAATACATCTGCCGTTCGGAGTCGGCACAAAAACTGTAGGTCCCTCCATTTGTGCTATAATATAAAGACGCACACCACAAATGGTAGGAGAAGCTTGGCCAAACACTGAGCTATATAGTGTACGCGCCAAAATTATATATTATTATATATTATACATTTACTGGCGTCCTTTTCAGGCATTCGTTGTCAAAGCTCAGAGAGGGCAACATGTTTTGGCTTTGTGTTTTCTGTAGTGTTATTTTACCTTCGACACTGGTTTTCCAAATTTAATAAGTGAAAATTGAAAATTGTTTTAATACGAGTGTTATTTTACCTTCGACACTGGTTTTCCTCCAATCCAAATTTAATAAGTGAAAATTGAAAATTGTTTTAATACGAGAAAAAATCAACAATATTATTCCACTATCAAGTAGTTGCTTCAAAATAAACTATTTTCATGTCTTTGAATTTTTTTTATTAAAAACCCTTAACTCAGAGATGCTAACTTTCGGCGGAGACGTTTGGTGATGTTTCTCGGAGAATTTGTTTGGTGTACTCTTCACCGCACCAAACCTTTAGGAAGCTTTTAAAATTAAACAAAGACCCGTAATAGCCTATTGCGGGCTCAAGTTGGATTGCTAAAAAATTAAGAGAAAAATTCTCTAAGAAATTTAAAAAAAAATTCAAATTTCTTAACATTGTAACTTGGTGCAAGCAAAGGGATTTGGTTTTTCTTTAAATAGTTAATCATTCAGCGTTGCATCTTCAGAATTGAGTTTTTATCAGATTTTACTCTAGTCACTTGATCTATCAAAAACAGGTTAGATTTGTGAAAGTTATGTGCAGATATACGCATGTACATAAATACATATGTAAAATAAAATCATAAAAAAAACTAAACGCAGTTGACAATCCTCCGATTAGTCAATTAGAAATTTGCATATATATGTTTACAACATTCAATGGCTTTCTTCAATTTAACGCGTTTATATGGGACTTTATGAATATTTGATTACATCTTTCACCAAAATTTACATGTGAATACATTAATAATATTGTAATTGGCCTTTGTTTCAAAAAAAAAAAAAAAACCTAGATTTTTTTTATTGTGGTATAAATTGTAAAAAAGAGGGGGAAAAAATTGAGATCGAATACATAAGTAAAAGACAACTTATTGGTGGTTGTTTTTTAAATATATTTTCTTCAATAGCTTGGTAGATATGCCAACAAAAGAATTTTTACTTTGGTTCCACCTAGAGTACCATTTATTTTTAAGTTCCAATAACGCAAATTAGTTGTGTAACACAATTTTGATACAAACATTTGTTTTGTTATTATTATGCTGTCGTCAAAAAAATACGTTTTTTTTGCTATTTGGTTATGCGAAATAAATTAACTAATTAATGCCATTTCAGTGAAGCTAACGACAGTTACTAACCGCGTTTTATGCAAATTTCACACTTTTGTTTTTACTTTTTTTTTTCAACTATTTAACAGAAATAATTTTTTTCGTTTTTTTTTTCTCCATTTTTATTTATTGCAGTTTCTGGTCTCTCATCTGGCGAGCGTGAGATCATCCTGCACGAGCACAACAAGCTGAGGCAGCTGGTGGCGACGGGCCGGTATCCAGGTCAACCGGGTGCTGAAAATATGCGTGAAATCGTTTGGGACGACGAGTTGGCGGCGCGTGCGCAGCAGTGGGCTAATAATTGCGAATTCCGTCATGATCCCTTCCGAACGATCAGTAAGTTATCATGTGCGCAGTATTATGTTCGCAACACACTAACAAAAATGTATAATTCATTCGTAAATTCAATATTAATCATTTTTATATTTTATTCAACTACTGTTATGTAATTTATACAAATATTGGATTAACACAAAGAGGAAGAAAGCAACGCTTGATTTTGTTAATGCATGCGAAAACAAGTTTTGAATGGCGAAACAATATTACTCAATTAAAATAATACTGAAATTCGAAGGAAAAAAAATACATGAACAAATTTTAAAAAATTCAAACTAATTTGGATTGACAAAATATTAAACAAAATGTCTTTTGGGAAAATGTTAAAAATGGAAAAAAATGCAAAAACATAAAAAAAAATTTGACAAAAAAACACATTTTTGCGTAAAATTTAAGAAAGGAATTAAAAAAAAATTGGCTGAAACAAACTTTGTAGTTACTCAAAAAAGGCTTGACGATATGCAAGCAAAGAAATTCATACCCAACAGAACGTGTGTGATTAACAGCATGAAAATTACATTATGATAAAGTTCGATAAAAATTGTTGAAAGGAAATCATGTCACTCAAGGAACTCATCTGAATTTAGATACATAAAATATTTCGAAAACTAAAAATATCGCAAAAACCCATCTGCATCCTGCAATTAAATAATATTCGCTATAGAAATCCATCACACAAAACATTTTATATTATAAATCGCAGTATTTTCGCAAGAGCTCAAAAACAAAATGAAAAACATTGCATCACAAACAAGTAAAAACATAGTAAATAATATAACGCAAATGCGAACCACGATTTTATCACAGCAAGGATAACTGCGATTACTTTCATCCAAGGCGTGCATCTAACCTCTTCATGGCATATTTGCGTGCATATAACAACAAACATTTATACATAACCGTATATGAAAAACAAATTAAAAAAAATTGTAACTAAACTTGCATGCCGTGTGTTCTTCGTATGTATAATGAATGTTTGTGACTTACCCGCTTTTTCTTGCCCGAAACTTTACTAACTCGCATGACATCTACAATTATTAACTTGTTTTTTTTTTTTCGTTATTTTTCTTCTTTTTATGAATTTTGTTGGAACTGCTTTGTGTTGCTGATCGCTGTTTGCCGATTTGTGCGCCACCGTTGGATCCATGCATCATCATTTCATCGCGACAATAATAGATCGCTTCACAATGGGTCAAAATCTGGCAGTCATTTGGAGCACAGCGCCGCTTGATCCGACCGACGGCGATTTTCCATCACGCATTCAAAGCTGGTTCAATGAAGTGCAAAAGTACTCATTTGGCGATGCTTGGTCGCCCAAAACTGGCCATTACTCCCAGGTAAGTCGCGTGAGAAATATGTATTAAAAATTAATTAATAACTAAGATTATGTTAGTTCCAATAAATTACTATATTTTTCGAAGTACATGGAAGAATATCAAATGCTCAAGCGACGAATTAATAAAATCGCGTAATAACTAGAACGCTCAACTTGCAATTTTTCGACGAATATTTTTGCGAACATTGAAATCGGTGGGTGGGGAAAATTGGACTTAAATGTTCTACAAAATAATTCGTACTAGTACTTCTCAAAGCCAAACTGGCATGTTAAAAATATTAAAAAATTTTATATCACACGTTCTGTTAAACATTTCTCGATATGCCTCAAAGTTCGAGGTGCAAATTTCAGCTAGGGCAAATAAAATCTTAATCATAGAAAAGTTTTTTTTTTTAATAACGGTCACCCCTCGGCAGGCAACGGAAAACCTCCGAGGGTATTTCTGCCGTGAAAAGGGGTCTCATGAAATACATCTGCCGTTCGGAGTTGGCACAAATTTGTAGGTCCCTTTGTGGTATAATATAAAGACGCACACTACAAATGGTGGAAGAAGCTCGGCCAAACACTGAGCTATTTAGTGTAAGCGCCACATCTATATTATCATTATATTTATAACCAAATGACCATGTTAGGTCGCTTAGTTTAGCCCAACATAAACCGGAAAAAAAATTTATGTTTTATTGCACATCAAATATAACGTCGCTACGTTAACCAATCCAGTTAATTATTTTTCAGTAACCTTTCAGGAGAACAAAAATGCAATTTGTTGCTGCATATTTCTGATACCGTGAGCAAAGATCTGTATTTGAAGCAAAATATATTAAAAGTCAAATGCGGAATTTTAGCTATTATAAAGTGTAATTAAAATATGCAGTAAAGTTTTTTTTGATGAAAATCGTAATTTTTTTTTGGCGCAGCGACAATATATTATTTTGATTTTGCATTTCATTGATAACAATTTAAGTATAAAGTAAGGTATATTGAATAAAATTGCAATCTCGAACAACAATTTAAGTACTAATTTACTTGAATAATTTACTTGCAGCTGGTCTGGGGCGAAACAAGCTTAGTTGGTTGTGGATTTTCTGAATACAAAGACTCAACAAAATACAACAAGCTGTATGTTTGTAATTATGGACCAGGGTAAGTTTCAAAGCGTTTATATCTAAAGCTATTCGACAGTTTCAAAATTGCTAACATTCGCGAATTCAAATTTAACTTCAATATAATTAAATTTAGTTTAAATACAAAAGCGATTATTAAATAAGAAAAAATGTTGTTAAGTCAGAAGCAAAATAATCAAAATATGGAAACATAAATTGAAATTAATACTTTTGCATTGCTTTTTGGAATTGATAAATATTTGTAACAATTTCATTCAAGACAAATATAATGATGTTCGAAAAGCATTGGGTTAAAAATATCGAATTCACTGTCGTGCTAGATTTGCTCGGCACTGTGAACGCAGCTTTCAGTTTATATTCTGAAAAAAAAAACGGCACTTAGCTTGACTAAACTACAATGGCACAAAATTATTAAATTAAAAATCGGTATGTTAGTTTCTGAGATATTTGCGTGGAAAGATATACAAACTTTCATATGGTTTTTCTTTTATATTTGGCTCTGCAACCCCGAGCTTCTTGATTCAAAGCCTGGGAAATGTTGTGATGATGAATAAATATAATTAATTTAATAAAAGTAAGTCTGATGAGGAAAATTAGTGATTTCCGAAATAGAACTATAATAGTTTTTAAAATCGTAGATTAAAAACTGTTGTTGTTTTTTTCAAAATTAAATCTTAAATAAACTGGCCCCGAGATCAATAAAATTGTCAATCTTAAAATAAATCTTAAAAATTTTAATTGTTAAAAACTAAAATCGGTGTCAAGCAGATACGTTTATAAAGGGTGTTTTTTTAGACATGTGGTTTTTAAGAATAAATAAAACGCATATTATTTAATGCTATGACCAAGAATTTAGCTTTATTACAAAGATAAGGGTTTGCCATTACATTACGAATATTCTCTTCTAAGGCGTTTTGAAATGGCAAACCAAACTGAGTATAAATCAAGCTGTCAAAAAGACCAACTCCGAAAGAAGAAACACCCTTTACTACGTACTTATTGTTAAATATATGGAAATATACCAATAAGTCACTTTTATTGAATAATGCTTTGCTACTAAATTAATTAATATTGAAATTTGTTGCCGATACTCATATTAGGAACTAGTGAACGTTGAATACTTGCTATAGTAACTACGTAAGTTATCTTAAGAAAATACACTTTACGACCACTTGAGCAAACTGAAATTTTGAAAATTGCCTAAAAGTTATAAAACTGCACATACCGAATTGTTATACTTACTCGTTTGCTTTTGAATGAACTTTCTTGCGACTTCCTTCTTGCGTTCTGCAATTTCTTAATCGCTGCCGCTAAACTTTCCCATTTCATATTCATCATAAGATGTATTTTTTTATTAATATTTATTTTCTTTCCCAATTCCAGTGGAAACGTCGTCGGTTATAATCCATACGAGGTGGGTAAGCCATCATGCGGTACATATGGTTTGAGATCATCGTCGTATTATCAGGGCTTATGCGCACCGTCGATAGCGCCTACTGCGAGCGCCAACGCTATTGACACGTATGAGTACAAGCAAAATAACAACAATAAAAACAGCGTGTATTCAACGCAACCAGCTACAACTTCAACCTCTTCTTCCTCCTCTCCCTCTGTATATTCTCATAAACAGGCGGCGAACGCATTTGGTCAGCGTAAGACCACATCAACGTTTAGTACAACAATATACACAACAACAACAACCAACAAAGGTAACAAAACGTACACAACTCAGGGCGTTGGCAACAAATACAAGAAGAACAAACTTGAGACATACCGTCCGTCCACAGCTGAATTTCAGAGGGCCATACAGAAGCACACCCTTTTAAGAACATATCTAAATAATCCGAATTTAAGTGTACAACAATTGCAACAAGAGGCACAACAACAACAACAACAACAACAACGGCAGAGTGGCAAAGGAAATGTGCCCGTTGTATCGGAGGTATTTGTTTTCGATGAGCCAAAACAAGAGCCACAACAAGTTGCTAATACAGCGCCACAGCCGACGAAAGGTGGCTGGAGTATTTTGACGTGGCGTGGCTAAATACACATATACATACATACATATGTACATATGTATGTTATTAAGCAGCAGCATAGTATTGGGAAGTGGAGTTACATAATGTGTGAAAAGTTTAAGCGAGGAAGTGTCTATTTTTTTTTTTGTGTTTTTTTTTTTTTTTTTGAAAGGAAATAATTTAATTTTTAGCCGAAGTATTGCATTTCTTTTTGGTCAAAACAGCTGCAAATTAATCGCATCACATGTAATACATTAGCCTGTGGCCAGTGGAAGCGATATGGAGAGTAATTAGTTGCAACGAAAGTGAACTTACTGCATTTTATACTACACTGCTCTTGCATTGCCATTCAAATTGTATTGCAATCATGAAAATTGTATTCCTAGTACATACAAACATACTCGTATATTAATCACTTTAATTTTATTAATAATATTAGGCTTACATACATACGTACATACATATCTACATCATCAAATTTGATGAAAAACTCATAACTTTCATTAGCTTGTAAATACTCGTAGCATGCGCTAGTTAGATAAAATCAGTTTCAATACATAACCAAAATTTCGTTTATAGTTTAATCGTTTGCATAAAAAAAAATGTAGAAAATTTAGCCACTGCCACGCAAAAGTTAAACTTCAGCTCACAGTTTTTTTTTTTTATGAAATGATTGCTGCCGGCTGCCATTGCGCGGCGCTGCGTTTTATTTATAATTCCAAATAGATAAGTGAGCTCGTGCATAGTAATGATACAGTCGAACATATTGCCTGCATTTAGTATCTTCACACAAAGCGTTCATCTCTAAATGAACCCACATCACAGCTTACACACACATACATGCAAACACGATTAGGCCAATAATTGCGCCATTGCGCCATTGCGCTTGCCCAAAACTGCCATATACGATCAGCATTTACTATAAGCATTTTTATTTAAAAAAAATTTCTTTCATAAATTGTCATATTAGTATTAGTAAGTATAAAATAAATTAATAATACACATACAACACTCACATATGTATATATCAGTATAGAAATACATT
Organism: Philophylla caesio; assembly: GCA_963971545.1. NCBI lineage: Eukaryota > Metazoa > Arthropoda > Insecta > Diptera > Tephritidae > Philophylla > Philophylla caesio. The sequence goes on along the minus strand of OZ020604.1, from coordinate 189,821,573 downwards.
TTGTCCAATACAATGCAAATGTTTGTATCAAACGTTTGCAAACACACGCCCACACACACATTTACATACACACAACAATAGCAACAATATAATTTGGTTATCTAAATAAAAAACAATAGTTTCCAATCTGTATATTTGAATGTATTTATATACAATATGCCAGATTCTTATAATATTGTAAACATCATAAATAAGCAAGTAGTTTGTCAAGTACTAAGTAATCATTAAACAGTTTTGTAAAAGCTTTGCTACCAATACTCTACTCACAATATTGTAAAATTTTAGGAAAATCGAGCATTGTATAATGTTTTCTTGTGGAAATTATGAAATAAGCATTTTAAATAAAAATGAAATTTGTATTAAATGTTTGTTTTCTTCAAAGAAAGCTATATCGATTGAAAACTTATTTTTCGGGCCAAGGTTAAGTGAGACACGTTCATAAAACAGTTCCTCTTCATTATTGACATTAAGAGCTCCGTAAAATGGCTGACTTGACGTGTTTCAAATTTAAAGTAATTTGGTCAATGACCATTGTCGCCAACACAGAGAGAATTGAAAGCACAGTGTACTTATTTTTTGGTCTTTGAGCGCTTGTTAGAGGGTAAAACCATGGTCTTTGGATTTTACTTCAAATATCGTTTCCCTTTAGAAATTCTCTGAATTTTTTCTTTATATCTGTTATAGTTTCAAAAATATTTGCTATTAAATTTACCCAAAAATAAGATTAGCCTAGAAAGCATAAAAAAACAAATAAAATATTTTTAGAAATCTTCTGCTAGCTTTTGAAACTGTTTCTTTTACAATGTTAAATTTTTTTGGATTTTAGGGTATTTAATTTCATAATGTTAATTATTAAAAAAAAAAAATTTTTAATTTATCTTTGAAATTTAAAATCTTGAAATGTGAACGCTGTTTCTAATTTGTTTTCCCACCTTTTTTTTTATAAAAATTATTAAAAACAATATTAATTGACCATTATAAAATTTGTTGAACAACTTCGTGAAACTTGGCGAATGAGTAGTAAGTTAGGTGGTGAATGCGAAAAGGCGAATTACTTTATCAAAAGGTATAGCAAAAGTGTAAACCAAAAGAGAATGCCTTGCAATGAAGTGTAACATTACTGTTATTGCAACAACAAAATATGAAGAATGTGCACAGCCTGGTACGTTTATAGAAACAAAGTGGTTTGCTAATAGACCTTCCCGCACTTACATAGCTACGGCAATAGTAATGATGGCAATACGGCTGGGCGTTTCAACACAGCGCAAATAATACAAATTCACGAGCCTTTATTGAAACATTTCCAAAAAATCATCATGAAATCGATGTAGAAACATTTTATCTGTATGCATCGAAAAGTCTAGAGCTACTTATATAATAAATTACATGGAAGTTGGAGATGTCTGTCGCCAACACTTCATAAAATATTAATTCATGGGCAAAAAATGTAATTAAATATCACTTTTTTCCTATAGGACAGTAGCCAGAGGAGGCTGAACAGGCAAACAATTAAGAATAATTGTAAGTAATTGCGTTTAAGCCAAACGAGTAAAGTGAGCAGAAAGTGTGAAAACTTATTGTGTGACCCATGCTCATGGTTTCTTCCAATCCTCTTATTAGTTCGCATACAGGAAGGCACAGTCAAAAAAAGTTTGTGAAACTAGTTAACGTAATATTGCAGACCTCTTAGGGCCAGTTTCTTAAACAATGGTTAAAATTAAAGGTGGTTAGCTTAATATTTAGCGCTTATTTAAATGACGTATGGCACTAACCGGCTTTTATATCCCGATAAGCGCTCAACCAGTCTTTAAGAAACCGGCCCTTAAGTTAATAAACTTTATTTCACAAATAATTTTCATGTTTAATTTTCCATAAAACAATAAAATTCTGACGCTACTCTAATACTTAAAAAAATTATTGAAAGTCATTGGACATTGGCACACAATCTGTATCTACAATTTAACGAATTTTAGTTTTAATTTTGGCGGCCAGAGTCTACATGTATTTCGTTGTGTCTAGGCATATTTTCTGGAGGTATTTTTGCGCCTTAAACTCCTTCCTTAGACAAATTTGAATTAACAGCTCGTCTTTGCTTGTGTGGAACGATGAGAGATCGCGCTAAAATCTTAAAAAAAAATATCTCTTTCTACTTCCTTGGTCTGATTCTGATTATGCAGAATGTGATCATTTACATCACAGAAGTCCAGGACTTTATATAATTCAATTATAGGCCACTTTTTAGTTAGTCGACTGCTCGAATAAATTTGACATTTCTTGCCCACTCCGTTTTTGATGGAATTATAGAAGTGTCCTATTAATTGAGGTTTGTTGGTGTGGTCGCCATTAGTATTACTGTGGTGCAGTGACGATACCAAAATCACAGACCCAAATAAACTAGAACTACTCTTAGTGGCTGGAATTCTTTAGGGAACATACGTCATTTTTCTCTTTGCCAGTTAGCAATTAGCTCGATAGAGATAAACTACTTGTCGGCATTGGTATTGGTCCCTTGCGCTGATTTCGTTAAACGTAGTCGGTACGAGACATTTTTTTTTCATCTGCTGACAATCCAATCCCATCAGAATCTTTACCGGAATGTTTAATCCGTATTTTCTAGATTTCTTTGGCATTTACGAGTATGAGATTAAGTGGATCCTCCCACGAAATTTTGCCAACATGTCGTCAATGGCGACATATTCGCCAACTTGATATAGTTTTTGAAAATGAATGACAAACTTATCAAATATAGATGACATCGGTGCCAGCTAATCAGCTTTTGTCTATCAGAACGATCAACTGGATTGTCAAAAAGTCTCCGACATGCTGCAGCTAAATTTTTCGTAGCTCATTTTAACCTTAGCAAATATATAACGCGAACTTTCCCGATTGAATGTAAGTGCGGCAGAGTAGTATAATATTCTAAAAAATGCATTCAGTTTTGTTATATCTAAATCTTTCAATTCAGGTATATTCTGGCGCTTAAAATTCTCTCTGTAGTGGCAAATTTTTACATTAGTCCATTTCTTCGTCAAAGAATTTATCCAAAATACAGATGGGACCCTTTCTGTCCTCCTCAGTGAAGCAGTGCTGACTCTGAGCTCTCCTTATTTTGAGTGCTACTTCCTACAACGTTGTCTTGTATGCTATCAGTGTCAAATCTTTCTTCATCCTTTTCATGGTCGCTCTCATTATTTGCAGAAAAACAGCTTCAGACGTTAAACAACCTTCAGTCACCTTTTCATTATTTGACTGGTCTGACGCTTAAAATATGACATAAACAAATTCAACTCACACTATTTTGTTCACACGTTGTGGTGACTGTGAGCCCATTTTTGATTTGTCGCTTTTTGTTGAAGTTAAAGAAAATAATTTGATTTCGTGCCTCTAAACAGCTCAGTTAAAATTACTGATAACATTTGCAAGTAAGATACAGAAGGCGTACAACCTATTTCTATTTTTTTTAACATTTTTTTAACTGATTGACATATGTTATAGAAGTATACAGAGAAGTCGAATTCAAAAGTACCGATGAAAGGAGGAATATTTTACACCTTGTCCAACAGTATTTCAGAAAAACGCAAATGTATTTCAGGAAAGACGAAATTAATACATTTGTGTTTTTCTGAAATACATTTGCGTTTTTCTGAAATATATTTGGCCATTTTCTGAATTTCATTTGGGCTTTTCTAAAATACAATTGATCTTTTCTGAAATACATTTATGTTTTTCTGAAATACTTTTGGAAAAGGTGTATACTCAATTATGAGTTTAAAGGCTAATATGAACGTTTGCATAAGATCTATATTACTCTTTTCTGGATTTCGAAGGTAATCCGAAGGTTTACTGTAGTTAAATATGGAGATTCTGATGTGCTTAAGTACCCTGCAGGCGCCCAAAATATATGCAACTGAATCGCAAAACGGGCATGCCTTTCAGAAGATGAGAATAAGTAGATAATGTTAGGATTATAATTATAAAAATAGGTAAATATATAGATTATTCACAAAGAGTGCATCAAAATGATGCCCTATTCGCACACTTTTAAGTAGCCGCCAACAAGCCTACGCCTCGTTCTCAGTTTTCTGCAGTTCACTTACCTCTCATAAGAACTAAAGCTGTTCAAAACCAATAACTTAGTTGGGAAGAGTTATGAAAAGTTTTAATTAAAATACGCAAAGTTTTTTTTTCTTTATTAGAAATTTCAAATAAAAATAAAATGCCATCAAAAGCAATAATTCAAAGTGAAAATTCATTTAAAATTAGTAATACTCCACTAACAACTAGTTGAGACTATGTGATGAAGAATGAGTCGGAGTAAAGTGTGCAGTTTTCGTAGTGTTTTTGATCAGCTGCGGTCTACTCGTCATCATCGTCGTCATCGATGATAGCTATACGGCGTCGTTTGGCAGGCTCCTCCCCATTATCTAAACGCTGTTGTTCCGTTTTAGTTGGCTTCCGACGCTTGATGAATGTATCTTCTTCCTCATCGTCGTCGACATGCTTTCCATCGAAAATGTCATCCTCCTCGTCGCTAACTACCAAAGTACCGCGCTTACGTTTATTTGTTGTTGGTTGTGTAGTCACCTCCTCGCCCTCAACAGCTACTGCGTCGTCAGCGCCCGTAGCAATGCCATCAACATGTGCTTGATTGCTTGTTTTGTCAACAATGCCATCGCTTAAATCACCGCCATCGTTCTCATTTCGTGCACCAGCTCCTGCTGCGGAAACGGCCGCAGCCTCTTTGTCAGCGGAGTCATCGTTATCGTTGATGGTGGCGGCTTTATTAACGTCATTGTTGTCTTCGTTGGCGTCCTTGGCTTTTTTGTCGCCGTCAATCATTTCATCCTTGCCATTCGCGTTCTCCATTTCATCTTCGCTATCCGAGTCAATTACGTTAGCGCGCCGCATGCGGGTCTTATTTTCACGAGAGTTTGTATCCTCTTCGTCGCTGTCGCCCAGCTCAAGTAAGCGCTTACGGTAGTCTTCAGTATTAAAATTGAGCTCTTCCAATTCCTCAGTGTAAGTGGGCTCCTTTTGCTTCTTCTTGCTGGTTTGAGATTTCAGTTGATCAAATGCATCGTGTTTCTCTGCGTTTGCCTCGCGCGCTTTCGAAGTTAATTTTTTATTCAAAAGTTCCACAACTTGCTCGTCTTCATCGTCGCTACTGAGTGCTGGTTGACGGCGTTGCTTGTCAAGTTTTCGCTTGATCTCGTCGATATCTGCCGCGTCAGCTTCGGAGTTTTCGACTACCATCTTTATTTGTTCTTTAGGCTTACGCTGTCGCTTCTTCTTCTGCCCAATTCCAGGTCGTTCGGTATCCTCTTCATCACTTTTACTAAACATTATGCTACGCATTTTCTGTGCCCGTTTTTCTACAAAATTATCCATTGCTGCTATGCGCTTCTTGTGCTTTTCAGCAAAGTTATCGAAGAAGTCTTCTTCACTATCACTGTTCTGTTTTGAATCGCCCCCTTCAGCAGTATCAGATTCGCTTTCGGAATCATCGTTTTCATTATCAGTTTCGTCACCCTCTTCTTGCTCGGCCTTGGCGTCCTCATCGTCAATGTCGTCCACATCGATTTCGACTTCTTCGCCAGCTACTATTTTACTGCGTAACCTCAAATCAGCCGAGTTGAGGTACACTGGTATGCGCCAATAATTCTCAGAACCCAACAGAGGTGGTTGTATGCCCAGGGCAACGAGTATCTTCTGAAAATCAGCATTTTCTACAGCTTCGCGAGTGATCTCCTGAACTGGTACCAACGGCACACCGTCATCCTCTTCGTTTGGTTCCTCTGTCTCTTCTGCTGCATCGTCTAGAGACTCCTTGAGCCAATCGATGGCATCCTGGTACTTGTCGGTAACTTGTGCTATCAGCACTTTTACAGTACCAACATCGAGTGGCGTTCGCACAATCTTACGTACCACTGGCTTTGAAGGTTTCGGTGCAGACGCTAATTTCTTTTTATTCTTCTTCGTTGTAACCTTCTTCTTCGATTTATTTTTGTTGCCGGACGATAGCGGCACTAACTCACCGAAATTAGGTTCTTCCATAAATCCATCCTCATCATCAGTACTTTCTCCGTTGGCAGCTTTCTTTTTCGGTTTACGTTTGCGCTGTTTCTTTGGCATAATCTCCGACTTGTCCGCAATGATGTGCAGTTGAAGTAGACGCTGAATTATTTGACGTTTCGTGCGGCGATCGACGAATTCGTTAACTATACGTTGCAAGCAATCTACAATCGAATGAATTATTGTGTGTAAAGAGTAAGATCAAAAAGAACTGAAAAAAATGTACCTTCCTCCAAGCGATGTTCGTCGTATAAACTTTGCAACTCCTCATCGTCTTCGCTGCGCCAGAGATTCTTACTGGCAGCGGCCGCGGTCGAACGCTTGGTTGGCGCCTTAAACATCAAGTCCATTTCCTTCATCTTCTTGAGTACCATGCGTCGGGTGCGTGTCTGATCGTTCAAATGCTCCAATATCCAATCAATCACATCTGTCAAGTTAAAAGGTTAAGTGCTTGCGCTTTAAATAAAGATATTGACTTAAACTGCTATTTTCTCTGAACTGCCGCTTTTACTTCCATCCCCCCCAATTTTCATTCGTCACCGCAAGCGAAAACACAGGCACACGCCTCATCAAAAAAAGAGTGTAAACTACTAAAATTTTTTTTTTGCATTTCTCGAAAATTTAGAGGTACTCAAATTTAATTTGCCAAAATGCGCCCACACCAGCACGGTAAATTCTTCCACCAACAACAAATAAGGACACAGTGACGAAATGATGAAGTGTTTTTCGGCTTGTGGTCAAGTGTTGTTGGAGTGCTAAGCTTAACTGATTGTTTGTGAGTTGGTTGACGGTTTGTTGGTGTTCGCTTGTTGGCGCATTTGTTAAAAGTGTTGACTGCCTTGCCCCCCCTGTTGCTAGTTGCTGAGGTTGCGGTTTTGGTTTCGGTGTTTTACGCGTCACTGACGAAGGTTGCCAACTGATATTGACATAGAGAGTTTTCTTAAACTCAAATTCATCCACCGTTGATTTTGTGTAAGGCACACATGTGTTGGTTAAATTTGTGTGTGCGTGATTTTTGTGGGCGTGACAAACGGATATTTGCTATTTCGAAATTAGTGTAGTAATGCTAATTGCTCGACTAAGTGGATGTGTGGTTGAGTGCAAATTAGTGAAAATTACTTTTCATTCAACAAGAAGTGAATAAATATATGTGCATGATTGAAGTTAGATGTATCCTTTAAGCTATATGCAAGGTTAAGTAAGGGAGCTTGCGCCGAGTGAATGGTAACCACGGCACGCAAATGCTTGGTAGCCTCATAGAGCGGGATGAGATGAATCCAACTTCCGGATAGCTACAACTAAACACATGTGGCAATTGGACAGTTATGCGTTTTGCAAAATTTCCTTATTAAAACGTCTGAGTAATTAAAAAACTGATGCAGAGTTGGTTAACAAAAACTACGTAATTGCTGAAGGAATGTCAAATTCACAAAAAATTTAACTTAAAACATACAATTTTTCTAAATAAAAAAAACTTTTTCTATAAATTTGCACCATATCAGTAGAGGGCTTTTCTATTAATTTCATTAATCTACTTAAAAAATGTGAGCTTGATGATAACGAATCAAGAAAATATTTGTAAAAATTTGTTTAGTGTTATTTTTCGATCAACAAAAAGATGACCTACGATTTCTGGAAGATGTGAAACATCTTAAAGGTAAAAAAGTTCCTACAATTGAAAACACGATTATAAGAAAACACTACCAAAATTAATATTATCTAATGGAGAATCGAATAAATAAAAATCGGTTTGAACACTTACAAGAGCATCCTTGGTTTATCGCCTAGATTACTTGAAGAAAAAAACACACAACACTATACCCACAATTTTTTTTTTTAGAATAGTTAATAATACACCGCTTTGGGAAATGCTGCCTGAGCCAAGCGATCCTGCTAGACAACACATTGGCTATGTATATTTCCACTAAAAAAATACTGCAATGAGCTGTAATCAATTTAAATAAACAATAAATCAACCACTATTTCCGCCTTTCCTTAGCTCATCCTCCGTTGCTCGGCTATTCACATCAACCCCATTGATTTCAACAATTCTGACATTTTAATAAAAGCAAATATGAGTATGGCATTTCAGTGATGGTGTCATCACTTGTCATTGTTGTCCAATACAATATCCAACAACAAATAGTCATGTCAGTCAGTCATGCCCACACACAAACAATCTCAATTTCAATGAATTGTTAAAACTGCCTCAATGTGACACAAATGATGTGCGTCGTGCGCAATTATGCGCGACCAACTCCGAGAAGCCAAGGCCATCGAGCCAAAGGCAAAAGAAAGCAATTTAAAGGAAAAAAAAAATGCCACTGACAGAAATAACATTGGCGTCTGTATTTAAGTTGGTGTGAGTTTGTAAAGTGTGTTGCCCCACTACTAATACCACTGCCATCCACTGACGGCAATCAATTCAAACAATTCTATGATGGATGCAATTACAAATTTGTGATTTTAAGCAGCAAGAATGAATGATTATAGGCTGGCAGATTGCGGCTGAAATGGGTCGCTAAGGAATTATTTATAGAGATATGAATGTACAAAAAACATACAACATCCACAAACAATTGAGCGAATTTGTTATATCGTATATACTATGTACATACATTTGTATGTACATATATATGTATATAGTTAGGTGATGACAACTTACCCTTATCAGTTTCAGGATTACGTTGATTCTCCTCAAAAAGCATACGCAGTTGGTCTTCTTGTTCTTCAGTCCATGCGCCTTTAGCGCTATTGTGTAAGAAAATGACAAAAAGAAGAAGAGTATGAAAAGTCAGCAAGTTAGTTTATTACAAAGGTGAAAGGGTGAGCAATGGGAACTTATGGATATTCTGATACAAAGAAGAAACAATCATTTATCATTTCATCAGCAGGCAGCCAAGTGATACATGAAAAGCTCGCTCAACAGCTGCTTTGATATGGAATGGGAAGCGACACAGCCGCCTGCTGTTCTGCAGAAAAGCAGAATTTCGTCTAATAATGGCTGCGGTTAGATGAAAAATACCCCCAAAGAGCTGAGAGCCAAAGCATAGGCCGTGGCCAAATGCTGCTTATACTATTTCGAAATATTCATACTTACGGCTCATATGCATCACAATAGCCACCTTCCAATTCGTTTGCCTCCTTCACGCTTTTCCAGAATAATAATTCAGCAAAGATTTTCGGATTTGTAGGCGCCACTTCAATGAATTTACGTATAACATAGATCCCAAGGCGACGCAGCTCCTCGTGATGAACATCACGTCCGACATTGAAGACGCTCTGAAAGATGCGAAATAGTTTTGCCTAAAAAGAGAAAATAAAAGTAAATGAATAAGAGAATTACAAAATGAGATTGGCGCTAGAGTAGAAGCGTCAAAGGATACGAGTGTTGAAAAGGATTTTATTTCTTGTTTTGAAAACACAAATTGCGCTTAACTATAAACGGGAGCAGCGGTGGCGGAAGGTGTAGTTGTATTCTTGCATAAGACACATTGCCAGCTGAGGTTATACGTGGAATTTATTTGATAATTGCACATATACACAAGCAAAATGCATGCCATCTTACTCAAACAACAAACACAACTAGTAAAATATTTACCCTGCTCTGAAAGCTTTACTCGCATGCAAAAATTCCAGAACTGGAACTGATATCTAAAGAAATCATACCAAGAAAAAGAAGAAAACAAATCATACCAGTTTGTTATGAAATATAATTGTATCAGTTGACTATGAAAAAAGTTAAGCTGGTAGGTCGGAATCAGTGTTGCCAGGCAATTTTAAAGCTCATAGCAAAATTTTTTGAAAACAATTGCTATACCTAGTTAAACATTTATTTACATAGCCAAAATAACTAGCTTGAAATATTTTTCTTTAAAAATAGTTAAACAAACATTTATTTAAAAAGTTGCAACATAAAATAACTTAACATTTGTTTGTATAATTACATCATTATAACGCAAACAAAAATACTCATTTCGTTATAAATGTACTTTGATATTGACATACATAAATTGAATTGGAATAGTAAAATAATTTATAATTGTTTAGCTTAAAAACTTTATTGAATCACATGTCAAAAAAAAAGCTTCTTTATTCAATTCATATGGTAAATCATATATTTAAACAGAATTAAATGTTATTATGAGGTCACTAGGAATTATAAAGTTATTACAATATTTTCCAAGTCAGAACATTACTTTGCTTTGTTTTGATGTGTTCATTACAAAAAAAATTGTATGTACTGAAAAATTCCGAATCAATTCTGAATGATAAGATTCTGTGTAAAAATGGGGAAATTGCAAAAAAATGTAGCTAAAAGGAGCCAACTCGATTTAAAAAAAAGGTAAAAAATAGCGAATAGTTAAACGCAAATTTCTATAGGTAAACGGCGAAAATAATAGTCATCTAGCTACAAACTAGCTTAAATTACAACAGTGATGGCAATACTAGAACGTAAACTGGTAGCCTCAGCACGAAAGAGATTAATTTTTTTTCTTCCTTATAGTGCAAGAGTTAAAATAGTCCACACATTTCACGTTATTTTTGCGACTAACAAACATGTTCTCATTGCTACTGGTAAGTTAAATTTTGTTATAATTTGTTATGAAATTAATTTTAGTATTTTAGAGCAATGATTTCAAAGGTTTTTTTGAAACATTGGCAACACCTCACATTTTGACAATGATGATGGTATCAAATTTGCCATAAAAAATGTAAATAAACATACATTTTCGCTTTCAGTTTTGCATTAAATTAATAAAACAAAACTTAAAAGCTACTTCTTATTAGCTTTTATTTCACAGGTTACCAAATTTGCCTGATTACAATGAGCATATAATACGAAATGGTTACAAAATTTACTGAATGGTAAATTTTAATACCCTAGCAAATTTTATTACCTCGCTAGAATAGACCTATAAATCGAATTCACATTATTTTGCCAAGCGAACTTTGCATTTTAACTGTTAGATTTGAGCTGATGTAGAAGCGGCAATTGAAGACGTAAAATCCGATCGCTTACATAGAAGAAGCATTGAAGGAGACTTTATCTTCCCTTACAAGGTATGAGTCCATGTTCATGTGCTTGTATGTAGGTATGTACGCATTCATAAAAGCATTAGCGTGTCGGCCAGACAGTTGCATAGCCGCCACAGTCGACGGACATTCACTTGACTCGCTATATTTGCCGCTGCGACGTTGAGCCTGTCATTTTTGTACTGACTGCATACGCGCATTTAAAAATTAAAGTTAATTTTCTGAACTGGCCTTTAGCTCATTAAGAAAATATTGAAATAAAAGACGAAAAACTGTAAATAAATAAAGGTTTCTAAAAAGGCTCGTCAAATTGAATTTAAAATCTTTATAAAGCTGAATATGATTATGCACAAGTCTTCTTCATTTTCCACAAAAGCTTAGAGCTTTAAGCAGTAGAGGGTGCAGCGCAAGAGTTATTTACGGAACCCGTATATACTCGCATGATCGAATCAGGATCATTCTGAGCACGAAATCAAAACTTGTATTTAAAACTTTACACGACCAGTGACGTTATAGTCTAGAAATTTGCTCAAATCTCATTTATAATCTAATTGCTTTAGACAACTACTTTTAGTGTTCGGGACTATATTTTTATTACAGTTATCACGAATGTTGATGTTAGCCCTTTGATGAAGTACAAGATAAGGTCACCTAATTTGTAATATGTACGCCTTTTAGAGAAATGACCTAACAGATGGCGCCGCAGTCGAGAAATGTAGAAAATCCATTTGGCTCTTGGCCCATATAGCCGAAAGTGCTGATCGAACGAATTTTCATTTGTTATCATGATACTCATTCGATATACAACGAAAATTTCGACAGGAATGCTCATAATACGATTATGAATTTGAACAATTTTCAATGAAGATCCACTTAAACGATTCTAAAGTTAACGAATGAAAAACTCAATTAAAATATTAAGTAAATAGTCACCAATTACATCAAATTAATAACAGACAGCTATGTATGTTTTTCTATGAAACTCAGCTATAGTTTGTCTGCACTTTATTGATCCCAAATATGATAGTATTTTAAAATTAAAAACAATGCAGAACTAAAAAATAATCAAAATACCTTCGAGTTCTTTCAAGTTTTGAGTCATTTCAAGAACTCAGGTTTGATATTTTGCAGAAATAGGGTTCTCGCTTTCCTTCTGAGAATGAAATTCCGTGTTTTCTATATTTTGCTAGCTTAAAAACAAAAAGAAAAACATTTCTTTTATATACATCCAATCAAAATTTGTCTTACTACAAACAATTTGCCGTTCACACAGAGAAAATATTACGCCATTTCTTTTATTCTTAGCAAATTTTTAATTTAATTCATAATATTTCAAAAGAAAAAAATGGCTTGAGGGCGCTCACCATGATTTATGAGCTACTGGAAAATCCTTTGCACGTTGTTTATTTCAAATTTTGTATAAAGCAAATTACTAAAAAATAAATTATTATTTCTCATTTTTTAAGCCACGTTGTTAGGCAGCTTCAAATGAAGTAAACAAGCAAGGGCAAAAAAAAAAAAAACATGGATAGCAAAATATTGCAACAGAACAATTCAAGGGAATAAAATGGATGGCGATAAATGCAAAAATGGCGCGCGCAAAAAAAATTTAATTCCTCTGCTTATGGCACCTAGGAATTTATATCGTCTGCATTAGAGTTGAACTTCGCCATAGACGCCAATGTGGCTGCCATTACGACAAACATTTTTTGCGGCAGACTTGCCACAGTTGCTCTAAGTTCAAGTTCATTTCATTTGTACAAATCGGGCGCATGAAAGAATAAAGCGCTCAGTGAACTTTAGAACCAGGAAAAATAAAGGAAAGGTAGAGCATGAAGATGCAACTTTTTCTTCCAATACTTTGGCATAGCCGGCCGGCCTGTGGTGCCGTACGTACGTACACAATCAGTGCGCTAACAGGCACTGTACGAGTACAGTAGGTAAGATTGTATGCCTGTGGGCGCACAAAAACATAAATGTACATAATTACATATATACTCGTACATACAAGAACATAAGCAGGTAGATCGTCGACAGACGTTATCGTGTCAGGCCAGACTAAACTAAGCCGGGCCGAGCCAAATGCGACCAACTCACACGCTTGATGTTTCGCTTGCGGCTGTCGCAGTGGTTGGCTGCGGCTTGAATTGATGTTGGCAATTCCGGATTGCACACACGCATACACGCTCGCGCTTAAGAATATACATTCACGCGCGCATACAAAGGCAGCCTCAAGTATAGACTTTCCAACTCAAACATGCATCAACTAGCTACATACAAACCTACATACATACATACATACGAGTATATGTATTTTTAAGTAGCTACTATTTCTATTTACACTCATTGGCGGCGGCTGCTGCGGCTGCTGCTGCTGTGCACTTCGCTAGGATATTTTGCTAGTGACTTTGATTTATGTTTGCTTTGCGTGCGAGAATACGGCGGAAATTCGCCAAGCGCAAAACAAATTCCACGGGGAATATGCAAACAAACAGAGCCTTAGCTCGTGTGGCTCAGTAGCCATGCAAGGGGTGTGCGTGTGTGAGTGTCTGCAAGTCGAACAAATAGACAAAATTTCAAATTGAAAATTAAAATTTTACTCACATACATACTGGTATATGCATACATGTGTGTATATGTAAATCAAATGAGGAAGCTTACAGGATCCTAACTGTTACACAATAAGAACGTGGACTCGCTTATTGCTGGAAGCTCAGGCTGCAAATTTAATTCAGATTTACAATTAAACACAAAGTTGGATTTAGTCTGCAAAGTTTTTAGCTCAGTGATACACCTGCTAGCGTGTGCTGCCATGCTAGTTGTGTTGCCAGTACAAACATGGACGTACATAATATGTATGTATGTGCTTTTGCGGTTTAATTTCGCGTGTTCACGTCCCAAAAAGTATGCAACATTTCAATTAAACTAAACGTAGTTAGAGCGAAATGTAAACAACGAAGTTCGGTTTTCGAAAAAATCCTCAGGATTTGCATTTTAATTTCAAGCGACTCGCGCACGTAATCAAGAACAGCAGCGCAAAAACAAATACATAAATAGAAAGAAAAAAAAACAACAACAAAAGATCATCATTGGTTATTTGTAACTAAGTACACTCTGCTGCGATTTAGAGACACAACAGCGCAATTGCGTCGAGCAAAGCGATCAGCTATGGAATGGTGACTGCGTCGCAGCAGACCGCAATTCCTACATGTCATCGCCGCAAGCGTTATGAGCTTAGACCACTGCGTCACTAGATAGTTTCATTTATAGCAAAATAATTCGACACAGGCAAGCATTCATTTGGTCACAGTTACACACAATTTTTTGCTAATTTACTTAAGCATGTAGCGAAATACCGTAAACTGGGAAAGCTTAAAATTAATTCTGAGTGATGTAATTGTAAATTCGACATAAATTTAATGAGCGCTTTTTCTTACATATGAAGTCTGTCAGAGTTCAAGGCGGAGTCTGGCTTAAGGGGGTCGGATAATTTAGAGTCCAGAAAAAGTCGCTTTTTTTGAATTTCTATTGTTATAATAAGAAATATTGTAGACAATTTTACAGTATATTATAGATCATAATTCAATTATTAAAGGTTTGGTAACTAAGCAGCTAGCTCCCTCACTTTTTGTCAAACGGCTCCCTTAGCATCAAATCCGTGTTGCTTCTTAAAAATAATAATAGTAGTAATCTCAAAACTTTTTAATACCAAAAACTAACAGGCAACACTTTTGTCCGCGTAAACGGTAAGTTCAAATCCGGATTTTAATGACAGCATTTTTTCTGATTACAAGATTGACCCCGTCTCGTAAATATTTCATGCAAGTGTGTATAAAAGACATGCTTTTTAATTGAATTCTTTATAAATGTGTCAAAGTGGAATAGGTTTAAGGAAATTAAAAATAATGTGATATAATAATCATCGAAATATATGGTTTTCTTACAACTCCATTACCTCCATAAAGTCCCTTACTATTTATCGGAATAAAATTGTTGTTCCTTTCACCGTCCAGGGGTTTATCACAATATTAAGAGTAACTCTGATACCAATGGTATATAATTAAAAGGAATAAACCGAATAAATAACTTATACTTTCCTTATACTCGTACCATAAATTCGTTTAGTTCATGGGACGAATAGATTGAAAATTTATTCGCTAGGTGTTAAAAATTAAAAAAAAAATATCTACCAAGAAGTACATACATAATTATTTAAATGTTGTAAGCGTAGCTATTGTATTTCTTAATTTAAATGAAATGTCTTCGAAATTTTTAATTAAAAAACTCACTAAAATTTTACTACTTATTATTTAATTTTTAAGAAAGGGTAATAAAATCTAACCCGTTTTCCATACTTCGTAAAACAACCCTTTATAAGGGAGTGTCAAAATTCGAATGTCATTATTGACCTAACCTTTTATAATTGAATCATGATTATAGAGCATATCTGATCGTTTTTTTTTTGTTGAAAAATGGCGTAGGAATCCATATTGCAGTGGAACGTATCGCAGCTGATGCCGACCATTCTTAACTGTAACAGTAAATATAAATAACTTGTTAATTTGTATACTTTTTATACTATATATGAACCTCCGAAAGGCAATGAAAACTGAAAATTTATAATTTTTTCCTATGTTTGCACTTTGAAATCGATTTTTTTTACTTATGAAAATTGCAAAAATCAATATTCATATCTTTGATTCACATAGAAAAGTTTTTCATACCTTACAAAATAGAAGTTGAATCAGATTGGTAGATGAGATAGCTTTTGCACGTGCACGCCAATTGCAAAAACATGGTTTTCAGAAAACGCGCTTCAAAGTTTTGATAAAATGCAACGAAAGCAGAAATTTCATCGACGCACTTGTCTATTACCTGAAATATCTTTTGAACCACCTCGCAATCAAAGCTAATATTTTACACATATGTTTTTGGAAGAGATTATAAAAAATAAAAACCTTTTTCTTCGATTGAAATGATCCGACCCCTTAAGAAATTAAAAAAAAATATTTTGCTTTCAAACCGTTCAACGTTAACTTGTATTTAAAACTTTGACACTTTTTTTTTATTCTTATTTTATTTTTAAATTAAACAAAGAAAAACATATTTACGAGTACAGTTTGAAAATTCTCACAAAAAATGGAAATTTCGTCTACTGATAAAGCAATTTTTTTGCGTAGAAAAACCATCACCGAAACCAAGTAAAGGCTCGAAAAAAAACTATGGGGACACCACACCATCAATTTCAATGGTTAACAAGGGGTTTACTGAGTTCTGTTGTGATCGTAACAGCAAAAGTGGCGCCGAACGTTCAAGTGGCACAAAGAGCTCGTTACGCAATAAATCGTCGATAAAATCCATGAAATGATATTGGTTGACTGGATTGTGAAAGTGCGTGGGGTGGCTCAGACTGTAGACACCTTAACTGAGCGGTTACATAACATTTTATACGAATACGGCAAAAATCCATAAATTGGGCTACAAACTGCTACCCTATGCAGCATATAATCCACAATTAGCCTCATTCGACTATTTCCTATTTCGAAACCTGAAGAAATGGCTAGGTGGTAAGAGGCTGGGGTCAAATAGGTCCAAAAATTGGATAAAAGCTGGACTTAGTTTATAGAGTTTAACGGGAGATTATGATGTGGAACAGAAAGTTTCTTATTTTTAAAATGAGCTAAAGGCCAATTTTTGTTGGAAAAATTAGAGAAAAAACAACAACACCAAAGCGGTAGAAGTTATAGTACTATTTCGGAAATCACTACATTTCATCATCAGACTTCTTTCTTCACGGCTTGCGATAATTTTTAGCCACTTGAAATTTGTACTTTATTTACTTAAATTGGATGGACTTTAAGACTACATACTGAAAATATATTTGAAATAAATACATTTAACGAAATTTTGTTTAATTATTACATATTATTTAATTGAATTTAAAAACTGGTAAACATTTTTAAAGTAGCATTAATACTTAATGTAATAATTCAATGTTTTTTTCTTCACTCTGCTTCCTGCAAAATTTTAGGATAATTTTCTCAAATCTAATAAAAACAGGTTTGAGAAATTTTTTGGATATTCAGTTTTACATCCTTTTCAATTCTAGTAAAAAAGTGTTTCAGACACCGCACTGATTTTTGCCTATCCTTTTTAATATAAAAACATTTCTAAAATCTTATTAAAAACCTCGAAAATGAGGTAAATCATTCTAAGCTTTGCGCAAAGTTTTGAATATTTGAAATTAAATGTCATTTGATGTATATATGTTTATGTAATATTTCCTACAAAAAATGTGCATGGAAAAATATGTTGGCTTAGAAAAAAGAAAAATATATACATTCGTCGTCTCGAAGCAAAAGCGGTAAACAATTTGGGTTCGATATACGAGTACAAAACTTTTTTTTTTATACAAAAATTGGTTGAATTTACAATGCGCTCATTCTACAATTTCCACTTGAATGTTATGGTCTTTTCATTGCAATAAGAAAAAGAAGGAGTCGAGCAATTGTCTACGACAAAACGCTTCGATAAAGTATTTATAAACTTTGCTCAAAGGTAACAATTTCAGAGCGGCTAAAATCTGTTTTATAACGCCAAATATTTATAAATAATCAGTTTGACTAAATCTGCTAGAAGGTAAGTTAAGCTCGTACCGAACGATAACACAATTTTATTTGTGAGTGCGTTGTGTTAAAAAATAATTTACATATTTCAGGGACACAACTCTGAGAGGTAAGTTCTTTTAAAATCATGTTTTCTCGTTATAAATTATAAACAATATATGCTTGTTGCAGACATTTCATTTGTATAATTAATTGAAAGTGAGAAAGAATATTTGCATAGTGTTAAAAAGTTTGATATCGTAAAAATTGATAACACATATTTAATGAAACATTACTTATTTTCTATCACATTATTTTTATTCTCAGAATAGATGTCTGATTCGAGATCAGCGATGCGTCATATTTTTCGTTTTATGAACCACTTTGCGCCATTAAGATTCCGCCTTTTTTTCTTAAATCCAATATCATTTTCGAACCAGCGACTTATCTTAAAGAAGATAATATAAATTAAATTACCTTTAATTACATGAAATTTTAAAATATGGTTAACAAACCATTAATCTCAGTGAAAATAAGGTCCAATGCTTTATTGTTTGAAAAGGTGAATTTAATTCAATTATACTTAAAAGACATAAAATATTTAAATATGGGTATGAAACGGTTCGCCTGCGCTAGATAAAGTTTCAAAACTATCTGACATCTGCTTGAAAAGTAACTTATACATATATATGAAATACTAAAGAATGGGTTTCCAGGCAAAGGTATACACATGCAAAGGTGGCCAGGGCAACATCTGTCGGGTGTTTCTACTTTTCTATAATAAATTTATTATTTATTTGTTTTAAGAAATTTAGAGATATCCATCTCTTTAGTGCTATGAAAAAGCAAAGCCAAAGTTAACAAATTTCAGTTAGTTACGATTTTTCAGCTAATTACAACAAATGTTATTATTTAAAAAAAAATTAATTTCACAACGTTTTGAAAATAATAACTGATTGTTCTATTGTCTTATTAAGATAATCAGATAATCTTTTTAATGTATTTTAAGAATATAACTTATAAGAAATTCCAGCTTTTGTTAAAAATATTCTCCCATAAGATACAAAAAAATGATATTTTCTTGTAGTAAAATTATAAATATTTATTTTTATTAAAGCTAACTTTTCTCGCTGTGTCTAGAAATTGAAAATAAAAACACATTTCACATTGATATTTTTTGTAACGCTCGTCATTCATATACAAATAAAATGTTTGCTGGGATATAATTGCACTCACCTGATAGAGCATAGCCGGACAAGAGCAGCCAACAGCAATGCGATGCAATATGGTCACGGCTGCCTTCAACGACTTCGTTGGTATTTGATTCCAATCGGTTAGGACCACTGTGCAAGCGCGTATGATTTTCGGATTCAGCAATCTGTGAAAAAGAAATAAAAAATTTTGTACAAAAGCAAAAAACATACGATGCTTGAAATAAAGCAAAAGCTAATTAGGAAAGCATGAGGAGTGCACACGAAATTGCTCCCGACAGTAAATTAAATATTAATTTCAAATTAATTAAACAAATACAAACACCTCAAGGCACAACTGTATGTGTACACACAGACACTTGCGTATTTATATTAAATTGAAAGCGCTTAGATTTAATGTTTCATGGAAATTGAGTTGATACGTTTTAATTTAGGCAATTAAGCTTTTATACCTAAAGGTCGCTTCCCTCCTGGTCTCAGCATCTTTTAATGTTCATTCAATTAAAATTAAAAAAAAAATAATAATAAAAGCAACACATAAATACATTAAGTAGCAACGCGGCTGCGCTTGCTTGTGGCATTTAAAATAGATTGTTTTGAATATGCAAAATATTTGCGCACAAATACAACATACATACATACATATGTATACATTCATGCATAGCTGTTGGTGTGCGAGCACGAGCCAATTGCATTTGCCTTCGATGAATAAACTCATACATATGTACATATGTATGCATGTACATATGTTTATATACATATGCTAGAGCGAGCTGAATATTTGATGTAGAAAATCGTTGATGCGAACAAAAAAGGTTAGCAAATTAATTAGTTTCTTGAACATAAAAGCAACATGAAATTATTGTAAGCTTTCAGTTGAAGTAACTTAAGACTCACCACATACACTTTTTCCTTAACTTGCCAACAATTACTAAATTACAAAAAAAAACTATTCATTTTGCAGCACTAAAATATCCCTAAAGGATCTAAGATGTAATCTCTTTTAAATTTACTGACAATCAAAATAAATTCCAACATGAATCCCCTAAACGAGAAAATTCAAATGCCATTGATTAAAAATTGCCAAATATTCATGCAAAAATATTTATAACAGCCAAACCAATACGATTAAGCGCCCATTCTTACACACACAAGCGAATATTCGAATACAAAACCTTTTGCTTACAATCTAAATTACCAAATATTGTTAAAACTGAGCTGCTGCAAACCAGGAAAATGCAACCGATCAACTCGTTTCATGTTTTAAATTTTCACTTTGTTTCAAAAGCGATTACACTTGGTAGCTGTCAACTGGAAGCGATGTATTTACTATTTACCTACATATAAATATGTATATATGTATGTATGTAGTTATGTATATATGCTAGCCAGAAGCAACAGCGTGTTAGAGCGAAAGAAAGTGAAAAAAGGAGCGAGGGAAAGAGCTTTAGAAAAGGAATAATTGACAATAAATTTAATAACAGCCAAGTGTGTAGTGTGCGTAGATTTCCCCACTTGCTAGCTGGAGCAGATTATATCCGAGCAGAGGTTGTGAAGAAAAAATAAATTAAATTTCGCATGAAGCAGTGTGATGCTGTTGCTGCTCGTAGCTGCAAAAACAGCCATGTCTAGAAAGCAAGCAAAATTCCTTCTTTTTTTTTGTTGAAAGTACTTTTACGCTATTGTAGTGTATGTATGTACATGTGTGTGTTAGTGTGCGCTTGTCTTTAAGCTTGAATGCTTTTAAGCTCTACAGCCTGTTTTGTAGGCCCAGGTGCTGAAAAATTTGCTCTCATCTATGGCGACGGACTAAAGAAGTTGTTGTGAAAAGAGAGCCGCCCACCTACCCGTGGCGATGGGCAACAGAGTGTAGTGAAACCACAACAACTACAAAAATTGTATTGCGCTTAAAGCCACTGGGAAATAAACATGACAATGTTGAAACTTTTCGAAAACATGCAGTTGGTGATGAACAAAAACAATGCGGCAAGCATGACCGATTAACTGGCTCAGCTGTTTTTCTTGTGTCAGTTACAACTACTTTAAATACCCTCTTTGGACTTTGAGAGACAGCGAATGACACTTACATTTTGATATTAAAAAAAAAATAAAAATAAAATTCGTTGCTTATCGTATTTTGGCAGCTTTAAATTGGTAATATTAACTTTTTGTTATATTTAAAGTGCACGAATCGTTCTGCCGTGCGTAAAAGACAAACGATTACGAGTACCTTTTTTGCCTACTGGTGACATAGAAATGAGCGAATATATTTATATGAATTGCCAGCATTGTAAATATACGAGCGTTTTAATTTTATTTTTCTACTACTTCATATTTTGGAAAAACACTTTAAATTTTTGCAAAAATAACTACATAATTCTGCATTCGTGATTTTCATTTTAGATGCTTTTGTTATTTGCACACAGATATTTCTTAAGTAAAGTATTGTAAAGGGACTAAGCTTCCATATGCAGCACTGTTTGCAATTTCATTTCGGTTATTTTATGAAAAGCATAAGGATTAAAACAATGCATATTCAAAATAGCAAAAAAAAAAACAAAAAAAAAAACGAAGGATCAAGAAGTACTCAAAATAGTATTATGAATAAATAAGTACCCTGCAAAAAATTGTGTAACTAATCTCTAAAGAGAGTATTCCGAGATTAGTCTCGATCGGGTACAACTGGGCATTAATTAGTCGCAACAAGTCTCAAACGGGTAGAAATGTATGTAGATTAGTCCTGCATTTATCTCTTTCGGGTATGATAAACGATGCATTGTATGCACTCAGTAGGGTGATTGACTCGGTTTTTTTCATACCGGTTTTCTTCGGTTTTTTCATAAATAACACAGATCTGCAACAAAAATGCTGTCTGGATATTTCCAACTGATTTCTATTGATTTAGGTGTAATGAAAACAAAAAAAATACTCAAAAAATTCCAGAACGTAAGGGTATTTTATAAAACGCAAAATTTTATTATAAAAAAAGGTGTTTTTGGGCTAAATTGTAGGCATTAATAATATGTAGGTATATTTATTTATTTATTTATTTAATAGAAATATAATTATAAATAATCATATTACAGTTAAAGCACTAGCAACAGAGGCTATCGGCCTCATGTAGGTATAATTTAATTTTGATTACTGTTTTTAAATGTTTACCATAACTATCATTAATTTCTAAATAAGGAACTTACTTACCAATATTGAAGGTTTGATGGATACATTTAAGATCTCATACGACCCAGCAGAGTGGCGTATTTTCATAGATTCTTCAAAAAGAAGTCTTAAAGCAGTTCTGCTTCACAACGGCGGTTTCTATACTTCCATTCCTGTCAGTTATTCCGTACACCTCAAGGAAATTGGAATTGATTATTTGCAAATTAAAATATAAAGACCACGGTTAGCAAGTGTGCGGTGATTTCAAAATATTGGGCATGGCGCTCCGACTACAATCTGGGTTTACCAAATTCCCTTGTTTTTTGTGTCTATGGGATAGTAGAGACCGAACAAATCACTGGACCAAAAAATGTTGGTCTCCGAGGGAGCTTAAAGTTGGCGTAAAGAATGTCCTGCATGAAACTTTGGTGCCTCCTCATAAAGTTCTTCTACCACCGCTTCACATAAAGCTGGGATTAATGAAGCAATTTGTAAAGTCACTTCCAAGAGATGGAAATTGCTTCAAATACTTAATATCAAAGTTTCCAGGCCTCTCGGAGGCAAAGTTGAAGGAAGGTTTTTTCGTTGGATCAGATATTAGACGGCTTATGTCTGATCCACTATTCATCACAACCATGACAGACCCTCAAAGAGAATGGTGGATTGCCTTTAAAGAGGTCATAAATAAATATTTAGGCAATAACAAATATCCTAACTACAAACAAATTGTCAAAAGAATGTTAAAAACATTTCAAGCTTTAGGTTGCCTGATGAGTTTAAAAGTACATTTTCTTCATTCCCACCTCGGCTAATTTCCAGAAAATTTAGGAGACCTGAGTGAAGAGCAAGGTGAACGATTTCACCAAGATATTAAGGAGATGGAAAAAAGATACCAGATGGAGCGTTTCAATGATGGCAGACTACTGTTGGACGCTTCAAAGAGACCTTGCCGATGATATTAAGGAGATGGAAAAAAGATACCAGATGGAGTGTTTCAATGATGGCAGACTACTGTTGGACGCTTCAAAGAGACCTTGCCGATGCTTCCCACAAGCAAACATGTACGAAAAGGAGTCTCACTGAGAAAAGGAAATGTGTTTAGTGCTTATTAATTAATGTATTTTACATAAATAAAGTAGTTTTGTTACGCAATTATATATAAAAAAAAATTTGTTTAATCTTTTATATTTTATTTTAAGATGATAACTTGTTTAACATAGACACTTATGTTGTCAGACAACATGACGTTCTATGACAAAATTAAAGTTATTTTCTGATTCAGTACACCAAAAAATATAAGAGAGTAAGTCCTTCTCGCTCGCTTAATGTGCTCAATGTGGAGCATTAAAATTTGAGGCTATGTATGAGTTGAAGATTATGACCTTTCCCTCATTTTACGTTTTTAATATTTGTGTTTGTCTTAATATTTGTGACCTGCTTATTACCTGATCACAATTGAGAGACTTTGTTTTGAGAGTAGAGGACTTGAGACCAATTAAGGCCAATGGGTTTAAAATTGTTACGTGTTTGTCTATTAAAGACTGATACTGCTTACTGGATTTGGACATTAAACTACATTTTATTTTCAAAAGATCTCTTTCATAGAAATAATTGTAATTAGTTACATGTGTGCATGTACATTGATGTCATATTTTCTTACTTGGAATAAGAATCAGTTTACCCGGGTTTTTCCAGATTTAAAAATTAGGAACCGGTTTTTTTCAAATTGCCATTTTTCGAATAATTCGAAAACTGGGTTTTCAAAAAAGTCGAATAATCGAATACCTTAGCAATAGGCACTAGGCAAATAATTTTTATGCGCATCGTTGTAAGTAGAGCGTTCGCTTAGCAACCCTCGAGCAGTCGGTTTGATTCTCACTGGAAGCTATGATTTTTATTTTTGTTTTAATAAATAGACTGGTCTTCATTTATATTCATTTCGGTGTAAAAGGAGACAATTAGTATCTTCATACGACATGCTCGCACAAAATCGAACAGTTTATACCATTTAAAGAAATCAGAAGTTGTATTAGTCGCATGTTCCCTTGCGACTACTCCCGGACTCATCCTAGACTAACCTCATTTTTCGCAGGGTAACCAGAGTTGATTTTCACTGAGAAAAATTTTAAATCTTAACACGGCTTTGTTTTGGGCCATCTCAGCTCTTTGTACGATTTATTTTTTATTTAGTATACTTATTTTATTTTATTTCACCATTTTTAACTTCAAACAATGCCAACAATATTTATCATTTCTTATTTTATATATGTACATATATATATTTTGTATAAAATACAAATTTCCTATTCATTGTAAGTAATTCTTCGCTCTAATATCACTACTAACAAAACATTTAAGCTTTCAGATAACCAGTGAACCAATGGTAATTTTGCAGCTTGCTGAATATTCAAAGCTACCAAGCAAAGTAATATAATTGAGGTAAACCTAACATAAGAATGCCAGTTGAGCCAGCTTTTATCCGTATAGCTTAAATAAATACACTACTCTCGCACTCACCACTCCTAAATAGTTGTTGGCCTCTTTGTTGTACTATGCCTTTTGTTTGCTGAGGTTAAGTCTTGCAACTTGGCCTGTAAATTGCTTTAATCCGATTAAAAACGAATGCGAATGCAAAATGGTTTTATTTTCAATTTGAATTTTATTTATTGCCAAGTAAGTAGAGAAAATTTTCCATGAAAGTGTGCGTAGGTCAATATACTAGTTTATAAAGTTTCGATTGAGGGTTGATTGTCAAGAACAAATAATTTTTTAGTATTCTTACGAAATTGTGTATTTAATACACACAATGTATAAATAAATATTTAATTAAAAATATTTACGAGAATACAATAATAATGATAATAAGTGATGCCTGTTAGCTGGAGCATAAAATTATAATAAAATTTTCAATATACTCGTACGTTGAAAACTCTCTGAATTTTAATACAAATTTTTAAGCGCTGCTTATGCCAATTTTATGTACATATTTCACTTTTGAACTTTTCAAATTTTAATATATTTTTGTGGCTTCGTAGTAACGCCCAAAAGCTATGTATACGCGATGTTGTGACGTTTGCGCGTACATAGCTGGTAGTTGTGTGTCATCGCGTTAATGCGTTCCTTCGACAATAAACCAACTGGCACTAAGGTGGATCACTAATGGAGACCACTGGTCGTCCCTGGGCTATGGTAACGCGTTAAATATCCATTAAATGGCGCTGGGCATCAAAATGCTATTTACATACATATCTACGCACTGGATACCTTTATTTAAGATGCTGCAGTCAGCAAATACGAATACTATTATGTTTATATGTATGTGTATGCGTTTATAGTGAATATGTGTATGTAGAGTAGCAGTAATCAGTTGTTGCACGGCATGAGGTGCGTAAAATTTACATGAAAAACCGATAAAAATACAATTTCCGGTTAAGGGTGACCAGACGGTGAGTCTCTCGACGTTTTATTAGCCGCCCAACAGGTCAAGTGCTGGCAATGCTTTTTTAAAGCACACACATACATGTATATATCAACTGGCCTCGGCGTGTCTATGCAGCAAAGCAGAGTTGTGGACATTGGCGTAATGATTTCCACTTCAGAGTCGTTAATTTTCTTGAATTTAATATATAATTTTTTATGAATTTATGGCGTTAGCTAGCGCGTTAATGGCCAGCGATTATCATTAACGATTACCATTGCTGCTGTAGAACAGAGAAAGTTTATGTTTTATTTATTTTTCTATTAAAAATAAGTAGAATATATTTAAATAATTAAGTTTGAAGGAGGACATTTTAATAGCATGAATCCTGAAGTCAGTAGCGATGTGCTCATCTTGTCCAAATTAAGAGTAAGTTGAAATCAGTAGCAGACAGTGAAGACTGCGCAGTCTCTTTCTATACCTTTAACGTCCTTCACTGCTTCAAATTACTTACTTTATTCTCAGAAATTTAATAAGTATTTGTGTACACTGTACTTAATTTGAAATAAAATTCGCGTTCATTAGCTTTATGGCTCATGTTAAAACTTCGCATTTTGCTCAGTAAACACAAAAATTTCCAAAACAAATACAAATGCGATGCTTATTTACCTCGGCTTTGCATGTTAGCCTTAATTTGTAGTTCCTCAAGAACATTAAGAACATTAAACTGTTTCCAATATATCAGCGTTCTCAACAGGGATTCTGATAGAAGAAGACAAAGAAAAATATAGGCGCTTTTGATGGCATAGGCAACCTTGCGATGATTACATTTAAGATATATGATGTGTTCAGCGAAGAGAATTATTGTTGAATAATTTCGCCTTCCAGCTCCTTAATAGATATGTTTATTTTGAAAAATATGTTTAAAAAAAGTTATTCAGATATTACACTCACAAATATTGGCAAGTGATTATAAATTTATTTGCAAAATCTAGTTAACGTAGTCAACATGTATTCGAAAAGAGGTAGGCCTCACTTTACATTTCGTTTTGCATCATCATCCAGCTGTTAAATATCGCAATGGAATGTTTAGAGTACAGGTTGTATGAAGGTACCCCAGGGCGTATGAGTAATATTATTTAGGCTCAGACGACAATTTTGTAACTTAACGAACAAAAAACTGCCATGATTGTGAGACTTCCTGTGAGTAACACAAACTAGATAACACTTTTTTATGTGTATTTTTTCTCTTAATTTTTCTGAAAATGGACAAATGCATCTGTTGGGAAGAAAGTTGTTCTTTAAAAATGTTGGCCGCACTGCTAAGCTCATCGTATGTCTGAAATGCAACTTTCACATAGTAGGGGGGAATCTCCTTAAATAAAACTTTAGATGTAAACTCTCAAAACAATCGGAAACATGTTAATTTTTTGGGCTGTTGTGTATTAGTTATATGCGAAGGCAAATTATTTTTATAAATTTGAAATTAAATCTTAAAGATAGCTTTTTTGTTTTTACTTAAAAAAATGTTGTACATAATTTAAAATTTCGTTTTATATAACTTTTGTGTTTGTTTTTAACATCACATATTTGAAAAAAAAAACGGACTATTTTTAATAATTTTTAATAATAACAAAAAATAGACTAATCTTTTGTTATTGTTTGGCCATATAACTATTTTATTTAGTTATGTTTGAGCTTAAGGCCGATCGGTTATTGGTAAAAATTTTTAGGAAAAAATAACCGCTTTGAGTATTGCTGTTTTTTCTTGATTTTTTTTAATAAGCGATCGGCCTTAAGGTTAAAAAATAATTAAATAAGATACTCATCTTATTTCTATATAATTTGCGAATTCCGGAAGACAACGAAGCTCTTTGAAGTTATTGTTAATAAGCATTAATATTTGTACTCCACCAAAACAACTAAGCATCACATACAGTTAACAATCAATATCGAAGGAAAATTGAACCTTTTCAAAAAAGAAAATATTTTGTTTTTTGTCATAACAATTTATTGATTTTTTTTGCAGTAATGAGTTTATTGTTTTATCTCTGAAAGAAATTATAGACTAGGATTATATTTCTTTGATATACGTTTTATCTCCCGATTTATATATTTTAGATTTTTTTTCAACTTCGTTATTTGTTTCTACATAAGTCGATTAAAGAGCGATTTTTTTATTCACCAATCTGTCATCGATAATTTCGAGTTTCTTTTCTTGCAGGTAGGATTTAACATATTTTTTTTCTGCTATCCGAGCGATTCAGTTTTTTTTATTATATTTGTAATTTTCGATTAAGTTGTCGTTTTTATACTTGTTATTTTGTAATGTTGCATTTAAAGTCTACATTTTAATTTCGTTTAGTGATGGCTTCGTACTTATTTTATCATGCGGTAAAACGTTTGAAAAGCAAACGATCGAGAGTGAGAGGGAATAGAACGAGAAACCGAAGTTAAACGAAAACTTTACGCTACTCCCTTTCACCCATAATTGCCCACAATTATATGCGCTAAGTGGTTTTCATTGAAGTACTTTTAAGCCAAACAAATACAAATCCTTTTCGAATGCAGCTGCTGAAATAAAATGGCAATAACGAATAAAGAGGTTAAGTGTTGGTAAGGCAGACGATGCCGACCATAACAGACAACAGGGGAGTATTAGTGAAAGCCATTTGATGGTTACCAAATAAAATAAAATAAAAAAATTTGCACCAACGCCGCCACACAACACAAACTCCTCTAAAGTTGGTGATTAAAGCGCCAATGTAAATACATATACAACAAACAGAGCAAGAGCAATAAAATGTTGAAGGCAACAATTAGCTACGTAATAACAACAAGAACAATCATCAGTACAATGTCTATACGAGTGGCGTCATTTGAGGTTGCCTTCAACAATTGCCCGTCCAAGCATTCGAGAACAAATTCAACAGCTAAGCAGGAAAAGAGTGTGGCAGTGTGGAAGTGCGGAAGTGAAGCGATGACAACGAGCAAGTTTAAGAAGCGCAATCAATGTGCCAACAATGCGGCGAAACCAACAACAGCAACAATGTGGAAGAGCAGCGGAAGAAGCGGACGTTTGAAACGACATTTAAAATTAAATCTGCGCCAACGAAAAGTTTCAAGTCATTTTTGACGTTAATCTCTAATTAGTTCCCTTGGGGGCAGCTTAGAGAAGCATAGCGGCAGCAACAATTAGAGCAATAGCTATACAATATGCAGCAATGTACTCACACATATACACACATACATAGTAAATAGTTAATGTGGAAATGGAAAATAAAGCTAAGATTTGTGAAAATCAAAAATTATATCTGCTGCGCTGAAATTCTATTTGCGTTGTATGACAGACATAGAGGCGGAGTGACAGTCAGCGCCACAATTGGCAGCCGGTATTGTAAAGAGCACTTGGCGTTCTTCAATAGAGTAGTCATTGTTGTTGTACGTTAAATTAATATGAATGGAATACAATGCAACAAAAAACTAAAAGGGGATAAGTACCACAATTATAAAGAGCATTGCTACTCAAATACAATAATTTCATCACCTACAGCTGACGCCCAGGCTAAACGTAAAAAGTTTTGCGGTTCAAGCTAAGACTTTTTTTTTTTGAACCAAAACGCTAATTACATTGCAGTGCAAAGCAAAGATGTGTTATTATCCTGCCGAGAGGATGAGATAAATTGAAAAAAGCAAAACGGTGGGCTTGATGTTTGGATAGCTTCAAACGAAAGTGAAGTTAAATTAATAATAGTTAATAATAGGAATATAGTAGAAATTAATAATAAAAATAAAAAATTGTATACTTTTTCTACTGTATCGATATTCCTATGCATTTTATTTTATTTAACCTTAATATACGAGTTGTAGTTTCGAAAAAAGTTTATACACACTGCCTTTGCAATAGTAACATACATATATTGCTTTTCATTCGGGCTTTTGCCAAAATAATACTCGTAGTACTACAAAATAAATATACCATATTGACGAATTCATTGTAGAGTACTTTTTTATGGAGGACCGCGACAATAAAAACGTTCAAATATACACTTCCAAAATCTCTTTGGTTTCAAAAATTTTTTTTCAATTTGAAGCCTTCTGCTTATGTTATCTGTATATATGTATGTATATATATTGTGATCTGAAATCTTAATCCATATTATTTTAATTATTACTTAATTCTCATATAAATACTACAGAATATCAGTCAGTAAACTAATTTATAAAAAAAATAAGTTCATTAACAAAAAAATATTTCAAATACTGCCTCTAACAAAAATACTTGTAATGTGTAGAAGTCGGGTTTCATTACCAGCCTATAAGTAGTTCAGCTTGCCAAAAATAAAGTAACTCCAAAAAGCAGTCGTTTAAATACAGCGACCAGCGAATCTAGGCATTTAGACCATAGCAAATAGTTTATAATTGGTTGTGTTATATATTTTCCATTTTTTTCTGGATTGTGTTCGAAAAGGTTTTAAAATTTTCTGCTTATGAAGAAATCGCTCATTACACTAATGTTCTTTTCAAACGTCCTTGGCAGCTAATTCTCTTATTTCTTTGGTCAAACCGCTAGGAAAAAAGGGGCGGAAAGTAAATGACGTTAAAAACAGCTCAAAAAACGATTTGAAATAGAATTTATTTCAGCATTTAGTTGATATAATACTTCAAATCTATCAAGAATTCTATTTTTGAAGAAAACTTGGAGTGTGCCTTCATAGACGGAGTTTAATTTTTTACTTTTGGTTTTGTTTTTTTTTTGCCTAAAAGTGACATAATCCGAATAATACCAAGTAGGCACTAATGAACTAATGACTTCAAAATGGCTTTCACTCATTATAGAAATCTGAGAATACACTTTTTATTCATTATCAAGTTTCCCCAATTATAAAGCCATACTTTTTTTCAAGCAAAAATTCATGCGATTATCTTTGCTGCTATGTCAAAAAATATAAACTATACTCCTTTGTTGCTTTTGTTCATTACAAATACGAGTATATGCAAGTAGTAAAAGAAAGGAAAGAGAAAACGAAATTAAAAAAAAAAAAAATCCCATCTGCTGTGAGGATTGCCGCTGCTGTTGCATTGAAGTCTTGCATACATTGCAGAGAACGAATTGACTAAACGTAATGAAGGATAACCGCACCAATGCGCTATGGAGGATGAAGGATCCTTAATTAAAACGACGGCGAACTACATAGCTTGGACAGAACAGCAATTGTTTGCACAACTTTCGAAACACAAAAGCAGTAAGAATGCGAGAAAAAAAACAAAATTAAAAAGAACATTGAAAAATATTGAAGAATAAAAAATAAATACGATGAAGAGATAGCTGAAAGCTGATAGCAGAGGTAGCATTGTATGGTGTAGAGTAAGGGATGGGGTGTGGAAAGCAAGCAAAAATGTTTAGTGGCTGTGCTTTGGCGGAAAGCCAATTGAATAAGTGTACGTACAAGGCGGCGTTTTATTTGTAAAAAAGCAAAGCGATAGAATGACATTGAAGAATGCAGATAAAGTCTAGGCAACTGAGAGAAAGGGAAACTATTGTTTGATTGACTTTGAAAATGACTGGCGCTGATTGTGTAAAACCATCGCTCGTTTCTGCAGTTTTTTTCAGAATTGTAGAAATGCCACAATGAAAACTGCTGCAAAGCCCGAGCTGACATTATTCAAAAAGTTAATTGCCCAAGCGCGCTACAGCGAAACTTGCACATTCCCATTTTAGCGCGCTGAAGCGAAAACGCTAAGAATTTAAAGTACGAGTACTTGGTAAGTCAAACGAGCCAGTGGTATTAAAGTCAAAGAGGTCACACGGCCCGTAGAACGGCATGTGCTCTCGGCCAAATAATTGCCACATTTTCTGGCAGTTCACATCACAACGCAATGCCATTTAACCAGCCGCACATAGCAAAGTTAACACACACACATACACACACACACACTGAAGCGCCATAGCTCGTTTGCCTACAAATCAAATTAAAACCCATTTTTCTTTTGTAATTAACTCATTCATTTTGAGAATGTGCGCTCGGCGCCTAAAAGCATGCTACTCATACATACCAACCAACTATCCCACCTACCAATCCCAATGGCTACATACACAGCAAGGCATGGAATGCGACGTAAGCTCATTATGTTGTCGTAGGAAACAAAGTAAGTCCGTTGGAATTTAATTTCGCTGCAGTAATTTAATTTGGGTATTTTTATTTCCCAAAAATAAATGTATGTATAAAAAAAAAGAGAAAACATAAAAACCCAACGCCTGAAATGTGGCAGCAAATAAACTTTCACTTTTGATTTCGCAGTGTGGAAATGCTGCATTTTAAATCCTTTAACGACCGCGCTACTTGACGCCCACGTAATTAGCAATGGCGAAAAAGCAACCACAACAACAGCAATAAAAGCAAAAAATAAAAATAAAAGATCTACACAGTGTTGATTATAAAAACTAAATACAAGAAGCCCAAAATACAGCAACCTTTTCTCAAGGCGACTTAAGAAATTCAACCCTTTTTTACAATCACATGCAATCACATCTACTTTCACTTTTACTTTCATATGCGCTTCGAAAACTTAACTGCCAAACCACTGCACAGTGGGCTAGAAGCTCGCCAAAATTAGCTAAAATATGAATGCTATTGGTTGATTTTAATTGAAATTTCGTACAAGTGGCCTACAAAGTACACTGATTACCAATCTGACGTCAGTTTTCGAAAATTCAAAAAAAGCAGAGCCTGTAGATTTCGACGCTGATTCAAAATGGCTTATCCTAAATGGCGGATCGATTGAAAAATAAAATGGAACATTTTTGATACTCTTATTTAGCATAATTCTTCCCAAACTGAATATAAAATACTTAAATATTAAATACTTAATAAATATTAAAAATAAAATTATTATAAATTTAAAGAAGTAAAAAAGGCTAACGCAAATATTACAGCAACCTTCACGCGCACCTTCGATATTATATTTTTTGTTGGCTAACTGAAACAATAACTCTTTTAAACATCTGAGAATAAAATGGTCTAGTAATTATGAGCTGATGTTTGCAAGAAGCTGATGTTCAGAAAAAGACTATTCAGGCTATTTGTGCAAACACTTTTTAATTATCTTCCAGTCATAAAAGTTATTAAGCCTTAGTCGACGCTATAGGATCTCCGTCACTAAGCACAGACGATGCAAAAATGTTAAAGGCGATAATTTGCATACATTAAAATATTTGCTTGAAAATAGGAGAAAATTCCTTACTTGCTTTTTGTCTTAAATATTCTTACTATTTTTTTTTTTATTACCTTGAAACCCCTTAATTGGCTCAATAACCGCCTAGGCGATTTTGGCCGACCCGCGATCATTACCAATCAATATTTCTCTAAGAAGTCTACAACGCTCTGATTTATTTTATGTATAAAACTTGGCCCAAGTGCACTCTTATTTAAATAAAAATATATAGTGTGGTTCACTCAAACAATTTCAGAATTTTAAATCGGTGAATTTTTGTCAATTTTGACTAGCTTCTGTTCCATAGTGCACCGACTGTGAAATTTAATTTCAACTCACTTCACTTTCCACTGCTCGAATTCGACTCTCGGGATGAATGCTATAAATTAGTTAATTTAGGGAAAAAAAAGTTCAGTCGCTTTTATTTTGGGCTTCCATCTTGCCGATAGCGTTGCTGCGGGCTGTACGCGTTCTTTAAATGTTTTATTGTTTGTATTAAATGTTTTTCTCTGTTTAGTATTGCTCTTATTTTTTTTTTTTTTTAAATACCACATAATTGCTTTTGTTGAAGAAGAAAGTGGAGAAGAATGCTAACCCTTTTGGTTTTTGTGCTGCGCGTTTAAATGGAAACTAAATTAATTTCGACTGATTTTATGCTGGTTGAGCTTTAGGCGCAGGAGGTCGCGCGTGAGGAACTACTGTGAAAGTACCAGAATACGATTTATGGCGAAACTCTGTCGAATCTATTACGACATTGGTGTTAAATATGACACATTTTAATCACGAGATTATTTTATTAGTTCTTCTACAGAGTTATGTAGATGATCATAATTCTAACTATAATTTTAACTATATTTAAACAAAAAATAGATTGGCTTTACAAGCATTTAACTGATCAAGAAATGCATCAAAAGCAATTTAAAGCGACGAATGCTTTTTCCTCTTCACTTATGTACATACTTTTAACGATATATTTTTATCCAGAAAAATGCTCAAATATTTAGTTTGGTCAGATAATGTAAAGTAAATCACGCGGTAGAAGAGGAAAAAGGACGACTGCTTCTTCACTGTGCCGTCACAGTTTCTGGCATACAACAAATGGTAGATAAATGGTGGAATGTGTGATTTATCACTTTGGCGAGAATAAAAAATAAAAAATAAAGTCTAATAAAGTATAATAAAAAAGAATTATTGTAATTAAATTATAAGCAATTTAAGAAACATAATGCAATTTTATTAAAGTGTGTATAATTTTAATTTTTTCCCAAGTTTGCAACTTGAGTTTAGAGGTTTGTTGTTGAACTCTATATTAATTGGTAAATAATGGCAATAAAAATAATAAATTGTCAATATGTCTAATCCAGCGCTATAAAAAATCTATATTTAGTTTAATTTTGTTTTATTTCTATGCACTAAATATATTTGAACATGCCTTAACATTATTTAAATTTCAGTATAAAATAGTTTCTTTTTGAGTTGCACTCACCTTTTTGCAAAGTCATCAAATTTAAATGGCTTCTCGACTAGTGATTCAACTACGAGAGAAATGAAAACACAAAAAATGAAAAAAACATCGGAAATGGTATTTCAATTTTTTTTCTTTAAACTAAGAAGAATTTAAATGGCTGACGCAGTTTACATTCCCATTCGATAGTCATAAAAACAAACAGCAAAACACTTACCTGGATATTCCTCATTCTCCTCATCATCGTCGTCTTCTTGCTCTTCACCCTCAATGAACTGAGCATTTTCTGTGTTATCATCATTTTCAATTTCCGTTGGCCCAGCTAGAAGAAATAAAAAATGAAACCAAATAAAACACTATACTAGCAAATAATTCAAAAGATAACTAAGTTTATGTAAATTTATAAACGCAAAGGGAAAGAAAAAAAACACTGGCATAACTTAACACAAAATAGGGTTGCAACCATAAAACAAGTCTTAAGGAATTTGTTAAATTGAAATAATACTTGGATTGCAAGGGCCAATGCATCACAATTCAAATGCAATGGAGATTCGTTCGACATTAAGAACATTAGCAGCAAATTAAATTGCCACACCAACGGCATTAGAGGCATGTTTCTCGTGCACTCGTGTGTGTGTCTGTGTACGTGTGTATTTGACTAAGCTTGAAAGGGAATATTTCTAAGAAGGGGGGATTACCAGGCGACTATCAAGGGAAGCTATCACATTTGAGTTGATTCGAGTTGTTAGTATGTAATTCAGACACCACCAGGTACGTACTTATGTATGTGTGCTCTTAAGGAGATTGTATAGTAATTTGCCATTACAATGATAATGAGCAGCACAACAACACATAAATGTGAATGTAAGTACGTATGGTATGTACGTATGTATGTGCAATACTTATGCCAAATCAAGAGTAATAGGCAGTAAATAAGATTAAGCACTTTGCGCTCAGGAGGCGAGCAGCATTAGTTTTGGTGAATTAGTGCAAGCATCCCCCAAGTATTTAAATTTTATGCCAAATTAAAGTACGAGTATATTCGAATGTGCTAGAAAAATATTTTGTAATTGTGTATTAAGTTGATGCAAGTGAATTATTTGCAGTGATCTAGTGGTAGAACATTCCAAATACTACATACAAATATGTAAGTAAATTTAGGGAAAGAGTTTGGCGTTCTTAATTTTAAACTAACTTGAGATGTAACGTATTTTTTAATATACGCATTTGAACTGTGATACTTCACTAACTATTTTATATTGAATTTATTTTAATGTTTTCGATATGCAAGTGGCAACTTCAAATAAAATATTTAACTTAAAAAGCTATGTACATGTTTAATTTTCGATTATGATTAGAGAGAATGACTCGGTTTCCTCAAACCACTTCCACCCACTTCTTGGTTTCTAATTTTGAATGGTTTTTTGTTTTGCAATTTTGATATTTTAAATATCAACCGAAACAGTTCTTAGTATCACCACTGTTAAGAACTAGCCTATGAGAATAAATCGAAATTTTATTTAAACGAATTTGTATTAAAACAGCAATCACAACATGTTTATTGATTTGCAGAACTGAAAATAGCTGTTTCAAACGAATTACATATATAAGACACAATTGCCAACATAGGATGGGAAATCTTATAACTTTATATAATGCCTTTCTCACAATAAGTCCGACTTATAGATCGAGAGAAAGAGCGTGTTTATAAAAGCTTGAGAAAAAAGATTAAATTTTTTTTTCTTATGTTTAAATGTTAACTTTCGGCAAATATAACGTTTTCCCATATTGGATAAATATATTCATTTAAAATAAATTGAATGTGGTTCAAATCAATATTGTTTTTTTAAATAGTTAAGCTTTTGCTATTATCGCATACTATTTTTACTTTGCATTGAATTTTCCAATAAGTCCGGATTATGCTGATTTAAAAATTAGATTTTTTAAAGTTGACATTTTTAAATCATTCGAAATCCAGTTTTAAAAAAAAGTTGAATAAAGAGCTATTATATTATTTGAATCAATAAATTTAAAATTAATGAAGGAAGCAGTAAATATAGTTTGATTTGGCTGAATATAACTAGGTACATATGTAACTTGGTGGTGAAGAATAAGAAAATCTTATTAAAGCGAACAACAAAGTTGTTTTATTAACAGAGTGATAATTGCAGATATGTAAAAGTTCGCGTCAGGCAGGCCCGTGTGCACCGAGGCGGTTTTGGGGGTTGAAACCCCCTTTTACCCAACACCCCCTCCCCCTGGGCAAATTAACGTATATAAAAATAAGTGAATCGTATTAATTAAATTTTATTCGGATATGAAATTTCAATGCAGAACCCCCTCCGTGGGTTGACTTGCACACGGCCCTGGCGTCAGGTATACCATAAGCAATGGAAGTGAATCTTCCATAGTCTTGATATTTAATTCATTGTTACGATCTCCTGAATTTAACACAATTTAAAAACAGATACAAATGATAACTCAAATTTAAATCGATTAAATCAAATTTAAAAAATTATACTGTTGTTAAGTATTCAAGTGTGGTGGGTTTATATATGGTTGATTTAGACACAGCCCACGTAGGTGTGGTGAGTTTACGTATGGAGAATTAAGGTCTTCCAAGTTTGGAGTGATTTTAGGTTTGGTAACTTAAGGCATTTTGGTTTTAGGTGCTTTCAGGGAGAGTTAGGAAAAGCACTTGTTGGTGCCGGTGTTAAAGAAATATCATTTTAAAAGAGAACCAGACTTACAAATAATTTAATCTAACATAACAAATCACAACCAAACGTAACATAACCCGACATTACATAAAACAATATTTCATAACGTAACGTAACATTACGTAACATAACATAACACAGCAAAATTTAACGTACCATAACATGAATTTAGACATTTGAAGTTTAATTGTGGCGAGTTATGGCGTGGTGATTTAGGGTGAGAGGAGTTGACGTATGGTGAATTTGGGTATGGTGAGCAGAAGAGGTATTAATTACACGATTTCCTCTTCTGCACTTCTAATTTGCCGCTTACACTAAATAGTTCAGTGTTTGGCTTTGTGGTGTGCGTCTGTTATGTTGTACCATAAATGGAACGGCAGATGTTTTTTATGAGAAACTTTATGATGGTAAAATACGCACAGAGGTATGGCATTGCTTTACAGCTATTAAAAAAAACTGTTTTTATGATTTAGATTTTACATTTCCTGGCTGAAATTCGAACCACGAACTCAACATCACATCAATTTATAGCACGCACCACAACACACTCGACCACAGCGATTCATTTGACTTAAAATAGATATTTTCACTTTTAGTTAGATAAGAATATTATTTCAATATACACTCATTTTCAAAATAATAAGGTCGTCACGTTTTGGGCAATTTTTGACAATTATTTTTACATTTATTTAATGTAAATTAGTTTTCTTTAAAAATATATGTAGTTACTTTTTGAACACAAAATAACAAATTCAGCAACCTTTCCTTAAAGTTTAAAACTTTTTATTAACAATTTTTTTAGTTGAATATTAAATTTTAGTTTGCGTATATTTGATACGGCAACAAATATTCATCGATTTTGTTTTTAATGCTCGGTGTTGTGCAATAGTTTTTCATATTTTTTCGAACATTATCGGAGTTTAAGTTAAATTATGGAAATTATACACCATTACAATTGTATCTTTGTCTTATAAATTACTTTAATGTGCACGTTTCCAACTAATTATTTTTCGTAATATTCATAGAAGCACCATGGAGCTGCTATTTCATGACTTTCATATGAAAACTACGCATTCTACTATTGAGGTTTATTTATGAATTTGAATTTTGAGTTGTGCTTCTTTTGTTATTTTGTGTGTAAAGTTGCATTCTGTCATAAGTTGCTAATTAATTAACAAATAACAAAAATAACAAACTACACGAAGTTTCATTTTGTTATCTTTTTTGTAGTATGTACAAAGTTTCGAATGTTTGCCATTTTTCTGTTTTCCTCTTTTAAAATTTACAAACACGCCGACCAATTAGAAATGGCAACAACAGTGTGGAGCGATATCTAGCTTGTGCAAATCATGCATCGGCAACTGACCTTACCAAACTCTATTCAAAACTCTAACAAATAGCACAAAAAAGTTTACTTTACTGAAATTTACAGCACATACACTACGAAGTTAAGCAAAATGCTGTGATATAAATTGAAGACAGGTTCTCCAATTCCATACTACACTAGTGCCAAATTAATGCAAAATAAGACAATTCTGTATGTAAATGTTCAATAGTGTGAACTCAAAAATTTAATTATCACACAAAACGATGGCAATTTCGTGTATTGCTTACCGCTTCTGTCAAATGTTGAAGGATTCTTAAAAAAAATGTTTGACAATATTTGATTTAAAGACTACAACTTATTTATATCAATACCGTATGGAAAATCACTCTCACAATCCATTTCCATACGTCTTTGACATAAATAAGTTGTAGTTGTTAAATCTCACCATTATCTTCTCATCGATTCAATCGATTGTGAGAGTTAGCATCTCCTTCTTTGGTTATCAACTGCCATGCTTTTATAAAACTAAAGGAATAAATGTCTTCTCAAGTAGCGTATCAAATTAATTATCCAAAAATGTATTTAACGAACATACATTTTAAAAGCGATTCGAGAAAACAGTCCTAAAAATCGAACATCCAATTAAATTTTTTGTTTTTTTCATAAAGAGTATTGATTTTAACCTTCCCCGGCTGGGGAAAGTCTGCGAAAGTCATCATAATTAAAAACAACTATGGGCAAGGCTGTCTTAGTATTGATAATTAGAATTTATATTATTGTCATAAAATAAAACAGCTCCAATTTGATAATGAATAAGATAATTTATCCGTAGGGTAGAGTGATGGAGGTATCTATGCAAGTAGATATGATTGAAAAAAAAACCGGGTACATTCAAGCTTTTGTTAAACTAGCATCAAGGAATGTGTGCAACATATTCAAATTAAATTCAAACTTGTTTGAAAAATATGATTTACCTAATTTTCACTAATTGAAATAAAATCAATTAAATGACATATAACAAAAAAATCTTGCAAAAGAGCAACACCGCGTATGTCATTTTTTCAAAGGGTGCAATAACTAGCGTCGGCTTTGTGCAGCTATCATCATTAACAATTAAATTAGAAAAAATTGGTAGAATGCTAAGAAGTTTCCACAAATTTATATGAAAACTTCTTTAAAGCAAGTCAATATTTTCAAACCTTAAAATTTTATTTACTTTAAATCTCAAAGTTGATTTTAATTATTCTTATTTGCTACATTTTCTTTATTTTTTTGCGCTTCTTACAAAATTTGCACTTAATGGAAATATATCTTGAATATACAGAAAATAACGTAGGTAACTCAATGCAAATGCTTACTTTATGAAAATCATTAAAGCAAATCTTTAACTAAGAGAATTGGAGTCTTCTTTTCCTGAAATTCTTTTCGCAAAAAAGTATTAATGCAAAACAATAAACACAACGTAGTTATGAAAGTGGATTGATTACTGACTAAAGTGGTGACGAATGAATGCTGCTATCTTTTTTGGATGCCAATTCATGCTTTCATATAGTTATTTGTGTATCTGTGAAGCGTTCATATAGGCTACGCTTTTTACTTGACTTACTGTAAATATTAGGGAAGCCAATTTTTGACATTTAATTGATCCTGGGATTTTCGAGATTTGAAAACAAAATCGCGGAACAATCCCGGGATCCCGAACTTCAGGAAGTTTTGATTCGTAATTTTTAATTTGTTTAAAAACAATTTAACACTTCTGTAATCGTCCTTTTATATTAGTATTCAAAATGACATTTACACGAGCAGAACAAAAAAGAACACTTTGTTGTAATTCATGTATATATTTGTTGGTCCTTTCAATCCCAAAAAAATTTACGTCAAATTTGACCAATATACGAGTACATATTTGGTACAGCAGCAAATATATATACAGTAAAATTATTTTTAATCACTGTTTGAGATCAATATTAACAGCCCGATTCTGGTTTTTGATAAATCATCATTTACTACGAGCATTTACACATATTTAAAATTGAATTGAAAAAGTTTTATGTATTCAAATCAAAAATAATTATTTATACAAAAAATGTTATTAACAAATTATAAACTATTGAATATTTGTATATGTTTGATAATCTAAGAAGAACACATAATCGGACAGTAAATATAATATAAAAATCAAGTAAAAATTACATACATCACCCATTCCATTTTGAGTGAAGCAGAATTATTATTTTTTTTTTATCAAAATGCGATCTATAATAAATTCTGTTACCAAACCTTCTGATAAATTGTATGTCATTCTATTATTTGACACGCGCTCGTTAAAACTTGATGAAATTTATCTGTGAGACTCACTGTCTTATCCACCTCAACCACCTTCTCGTTAGTGTGTTTAACATCGCTTTTATAGGAAGGCTTATTTTCTACTCAAGGAGGATATTTATTCTCCAGCTCCTGTATAATGGCAGTAAAATTAGAAGCTTCAGAAAGTCATATTTAAGATTATATACATTATTTGGATTAAATAAAAAGTGTACACATCTAACAGGATTGTCTTTTGTTGTTTGATTCTTGAAACGAGTTTATTAAACAATTTTGTTACCCAAAGTAGATTTCTTAATTTTTATTTCCTCAGCATAAAATTCAAAGCGATGCCACACTTAAATAAGTCCATGTTGCGAGTACTTAAAGCTTCAAGAGTAACTTTGACTGGGCGGAGATGTTTTATCAAATGATGTTACAAATAATGCTTTGTTTCGGTCTTGAAAGCAAAATACTTTTGATAAAATTTTTTTTAATTTAAATTTCTAGTTTATTATTTTCAACAAACCCGGGATTTGAATAGACTAATCCCGGGATATTCGGTTGTTAAAAAAGTTCGGTGACATTCCTAGTAAATACGTATGTATTTAGCTCAACCACACATCACTAACACAACTACGAGCTCTGTGTTCTAATTACGAATATCTGTTTGTAATGTTGGTTTATATCAAACATTTGGCTTTTAGTTTATTCGTCTCATTCTGAGCGTAAATAAATATGTACATATGTATGTAAGCTAATGAAAGAAAAACATAGAAACATACTCAATCAACAAATATCATTAATAAAGCCTAAAATGACAAGTAAATAGATTCGAAGCTTCAGAATTTGGCAATATTTTAGCAAGATTTAGCATGAAGTTATAACACAGCCAAGCCAATGAATTTTTTACATTTTATTTTTAAAGGACAATGAAACTAGAAAACAAAATTAAGATTGAGTAATTCGTTATGAAATCAAGAGCATACAACAAACGAGTGATATAGTATATCAAAATTAAGGTCGCTTTAGCAAATCAGAGTGGTCAGACTTAGCGGCATTGGCTTAGAGACTAGACATCCTAGCATCTTTCGGGGTTTAGATTTTTTTTATGAAAATATAAAACACGGTAAGCCCAGATTTGCTTATATATTTTCTTAATCGACTTACATCCCAGCAAAAAGTAAGTGGGAGGTATTCAGCGACTGAAGGGACGAAGAAAAATATTCGTCTAAATTTTAAAATAGTTGCTTTTTGTAAATTTACTGACATAATAAAAGACATTTAACATTTTAAATGAAAATTAAATGGCAACCCTATGACCAAATCTTTCGGGATTAAAGTTGTCTTAAATACCACGTAACTGATACTTTTACCAATGTAGCTAGATTCAATGTAGCTTGGATCAAATTCAAAAATTTTCTGAAAGGGGAATTCATACAAGGTGAAGTTTATAGGAGAGCTGATTTCTTTAGTAGCTTAATGCCTGATACATGAAAATTTCAGCAAAAAGAAATTCACAACTTTCTGTCTACATTGGTGAATGAAAATTGTAGAAGGGATTTTTTCAAATATTGTGTTGTGAAAATTTGTAAAATTGAAAGATAAAATAACTAGCAAGAATACGAAATTTGGAAAAGGGACTTTTTACAAAGTTCCGATTGGCGAATCCGAAAGATTGCGGTGGTCCAAGTCATGCCACACGCAGCTCGGAGTTAACGATTGTGTTTGTTCGGAGAATTTTTTCGCGAGGATATAATTTGTAAGTGGCCGCTGTTGGTCGATGTCACTTCTTAGTCTACGGAAATATGGATGGCTTTTTATTCTTAACTTCGGAACCCTGTATCTTCGATATTTTGAAACTGCTCCATCAGGCTTTACCATTTGAAGTAAATTTTTTACCCACATGCTTGCCAATATTTTGTTTTTTTACCAAACGCACAAAGTCATTTATAAGTATTACAAAATAAATAATAAAAATACTTAAAACACTTAAAATAAATGAAATAATAAATAAAAATACTTAACACTTGAAATAAACTAAGAAGAGCCTTTGGCGGAGCAAACGTTCCCATTCCATTTTCAACCGAAAAAATAAGATAACTTTAGATAAGAGAGTATAAAGATTAAACATGTGTACTTACATGCAGTACTCAATCTGAAAGGATATTCATTTTCAAATAGGAAGCAAGGTGATTCGAAATGCCTTGTCTACGATTATTATTTGTTACTAGCATTTACCTGCAGCGTTGCCCGCGTACCTATCTTTATTCGTATGAAATACAACTGTTTGTATCCCCCAAACAAAAAGTGATTTATTTATTGCGTTGTATTTGGCTACCATATAGCTTGATACTTCTACGCCTTTCTATATCTTTGTAACTTTACCCCCAAAAAAAAAGTGTTCATAATCCAAGAATTAAAACTATAAGTTGTTTTGATAAATGCTTAGTTAGAAAAAAAATATTTTAATCTGTTCAGTACTTTGTGAGCCAAAACGTGACAAACGTTCCCCATATAACCAAATTTATATAATAGTATAGAAAAGAGATAAAACAGAAATATCTAAAATGTTTTATTTGTTGATCTTTATTTGCATAACTGGTTTTCTATTCCTTAGATTTACTACAAACATTTTGGTAACATTTGCAGAGGCCCATAGTAAGTGAATAGATACAATTAGAATCAACCTATTGTACTGAATCCT
This sequence comes from Philophylla caesio, assembly GCA_963971545.1. Classification (NCBI taxonomy): domain Eukaryota; kingdom Metazoa; phylum Arthropoda; class Insecta; order Diptera; family Tephritidae; genus Philophylla; species Philophylla caesio. Next base: position 189,778,333 of record OZ020604.1, on the reverse strand, counting down.
GCTTACTCGTCGTCACCATTGGCCGCTGTATTGTATAAAAATAAAATTCAATCAATTTCTGTGTTGTTATATTCTACAAATTTTCAATTATTTCATTATTTACCTGCTGCGCCAAACATTGCGAGAGCGTACACTACACCGGTGAAGAAAACTAATAACTTTGCCATTTCGATAGCTGGATTTGAATGTTTGAAATTGAGACCACTTCGTCTTTATATAATTTAATTTCTAGACTAAATTTTAACACCAGTCACGAATTTCATTAAGTTTTCCAATGCTACAAAGGCTTGAAAAATGTTGGTGTTAAATAAGCAATTGAATAAATTAACTTTAATTACAGAAATATTTAAACGCTTAAATTTTGTAGTAGAGCAAATCAAATATTTCTTAATTGTTTACAAATATTTGAATGAAAAATAATAAAATTATTTTAACTTCACATCACAGATAGCAATGAAAGTTGAGATATTTATACTTATCAATTTGTAAATATTTTCCTCAACGCTAGCAAAAATATGAATTTTCAAAGGGAAAAGTACATATGTATGTACATACATACATATATTATACCAAACCGATTTAGGAAAAAAAACGATGTTATTAATGGACAAAAAATTATTTTCAATCTAGTAAATAATATACATATGATTAATAAAATATGATTTATGATTTGGAAGTGCTTAATTTTTGGATTTTTTTACTGTTTAGCTTAAATACAGATGTTTAAATTTCCAATGAATGCTCTTGAGGTTCTGGTAACATAATTATTGCCACTTTTATTTACATAAATAATATGGAAAAAATACGTATTTTCGTACGATTTCTCATGAGTCTATGAAAATAATTATTTTTTATTCGAATAAGAATGTTTCAGAAGTGGTCATTAAAGGCAACTATGTTGCACATTTATTTCAAATTTAAATTTACTAATTGTTTTAAATATAATTTTGCTATATGTTTGGCCGCTGCGGTCGAGTGGTTAGCGGTGCGTGCTATTGCTCGAAATGACGCTGGATTTGAGGTTCGAATCTCAGTAAGGACAAGTAAAATCTTAATTATAGAAACTTTTTTTTTTCTAAAAGCGGTCACCCGTCGGCAGGCAATGGCAAACCTCCGAGGGTATTTCTGCCATGATAAATCTACCATTTGTGGTAGAAAGACGCACACTACAAATAGTATGAGAAGTACACTGAGCTATTTAGTGTAAACGCCAAATTATTATTATTATTATTATTATATGATTTGTGAAGGCGTAAGTACAAATTTTAGCTCGATTGTACGTAATTGTATGTACTAAACTTTAAATATCTGCAATTAGTAATAACCAGCTTACAATCGAAATTCAAAATAACATATCAAGTAGATGACTTTGCTAATAATTTTGTCAATTATAAATATGTTTGAATGAAATACGAATTACGTTCAGTTATTGATTTTTACTTATAATCGATTAAAAAAATAAATACAATTGTATGACTTAATGAAATTAATTCTAGTTGGAATGCTATTGGCTTCTCCTGCATCACAAATACACCTTTCGAGGAATAATGAATTTGTCTTTATTTCTGCATACGTGGTGTATGTTTGGCTATACATTAAATGTCACATGCTTGCTTCGACCGCATTCCAGCTTCGTGGTAAATGTATCAAACATTGATAGTATGCATGTTGCATTGTAGCGAAAAGATCTTTTGTCTGTATAGTTTATGTCGATTTTTTGCTCGGTGTGTTCTGAACAGAATGAAAGCACCCCAATGAAATCACTTTTACAATCTGATCCATGAGCTGCTTGATTGAAGATAAACGCTTGAGCTTAGCTTTTTTACGAATGTGTAAATGTACTTTAAACAAATTCTTCATCACAAATATTTCCGATGGTATTCTGATTATTACGAGTACTACGCACAGAAAACCCTTTTTACGCACGCTAATAAACAAAAACGCAGAACTCTTCTTTCAAATCGTCAAAAATAATATCTTAATCATCCTTATTTTCGGCTATAAATTGACAATAAATGCTTTTATTCTAATCGGGATAAATAAATAGCTATTTATTTTGTTTTATTTGTTGTCATTTTCATGTAATTTAAATTCGTGTTATCGCCATCAATACCATCTTCTATGAATTCGCCTTGTATGGTAACAAATACAAAAAATTCGAATTTTCTTTTGGTACTTGTCCTCAAGCCTGCAAAAATAATATTTCTAAAAATAAAAATCAAAGGCCGGTAACCAAAATAAAACAAGATAAAAATTATTTTGATTTAATTAAAAAAATTTTAATTAAAAAATGTACTTCAATCAAAAAGGGTACATAACCTACACGCAAAATGGGGAACAGTTTTTCTAAGCTTAATGGATAGCAACATTAAATTTTTTTTTTTGAAATAAAACCTTAAACGCATATTTTATATTAAATTTTATTTTTAAACAGTAAATATACGAGTTGATTGCATGAAAACATAAATAAATATGCGAGAATAGTTAGCGCATTTTAAGTAACAATTTAAGATTAACATCAATTGTATTACTGTCGAATGAAAGCTAGTATAATATATTCTTCGATGAATCTAACACCACTTAGTTACAAACGGAAATTACTTTGTTTCTTTTACACAATCACCCGTATCGTGAGATTCATTTCGCCCGAAATAGTTCACTTTTCACTGTTCGCTTATTATAAATTTCGGGCGAAAATCGTTGGCGCATTAATTGAATTTGTTCACTATTTTTTGAGAGGCGAAAAATGTACATTCAAAATGTAAGTAATTTAATTTAAATTTTATTACATAAAATTGCCCACTATAGGAACAAAAGAGTAAACAACGTTCAAAGAGAGATATTTTTAGGTAAAATGCAGGAAAAGTCCGACAATGCAAGACCTTTGTCAAAGAAAACAAGGAACATTTAGCTGAGTTATGAAAACTGCTAAGAATGGAGCTGAATAGTTGGCACCTGCAATGAAAAATGAGTCATAATGGAATGGGGTAAACAATTTATATTTAAATGAGTGAAGAAATAAAAATTGTTTATGCAAAATAGGCTTTGGCTTGCCAAAAGTGGAAATTTGGTAAATGTTGTTAAATAACTGTTTAATTTAAATTATTTGAAAATTTTAAGCTTCAAGTCTACAAATTTCAGAGTTGTAATCGTCATGTACGAATTTGCGAAGCAAAATTTATTAAATACGAATGACAAAATTTCACGTTAATTTTTTTTCGGGCGGAATTCCCGATAAGGATGAATATCTATTTTTACTATAACCGTGGTCTAATTTTAGGTGTTGCTTAAGTAAGTAAAACAACTATTTAACAATACTCTCTCAACTCCAAAAACTCACTTCATTTACGTAATTCATAATCAACTTAGTGAAAGTATGCTCGTACTGAAGTGTAGTTAAGTAAAGTGTGTTGCAAGACCGAACCAGCCTTCGCAGCGAGTGTAACTGTTTCGCAAACACTTTGCAGTCATTGCAATTTACGAGTTTTTGTACAAAACAAAAAAAAAAACAAAAAAAAACAGAAAAACGCCTTAACGCAACAACTTTTCACATAACTTTCACTATTTAAGCAGCCACTAACTAATCTAACATACTCGTACATAAGTGTTGATTTTGGTGAATTGTGTGACACAAAGTAAACAGTAAATGCACATGACCCAAATCAAATAACATACAAGAAGCTAGCGATGAAGTCAAAATGTTGTACGATGCTGAAGTATACTCGTAGGACAAGGTGAGAGTATATGCGTATCCGATTTCACCATAACGTCAAGTAAGCTTACGACAGCAGTTGCTAAAAGGTGCTGATGGTTGCCACTAATGTTGGTGAAAATGTCATCAACATCATCGAACCATAAATTCATTAATCAAGTGGAAATGTGTGCGTTTGAAGGATGTTGGCAACTGGCAGCTGGCAACGACAGCATCTGAGGAAGACGCAACGAAACGCAAGTTGGTTGAAATGACCGCTTATAGCAGTGTTATTAGTAGTGAGTACATCCCGTTCGGAGTTACAACAAGTTACACTCGTCTAAAACTGCTTGGCCAGCGCGCGTTCTATGTAAGTGCGTCCCCTTGTAAATAAAACTATTTTCAGATTGGCCTTCGAAAATCTAAATTTCCTGTGGTTCCATTGAAATGTATTACAAGCGACCACAAAATAGCAACAACAGCAAACATATTCAGCAATAATAATTGACACTTTGCAAGTGTTGAAAGCTCAAAATAAATCGAATGTTTCATATTAGGATTTCGAGTTTGATCAACTACTTAACTACAAGTGTGTGTACCGGGGCGATTGAGCAGAAGATTGCAAATAAATTCCGGAAGAATGTAAAAAGCTAATAAAGAGCCGATAGAGAAAAATAGGACAATTGATTTTTTAATCAATACAAATTGGGTTTGGTTTAGCTTTTGAGGTAACGGTGAGTAGGTAAGTTTTTGCCTGCTTATAATTTGTTTCTTTAAACTTAACTATTAGCTTAATAAAAATATGACTAATTCCACAGCTAAACAATAAAAGTCAAAGGTTAATTATATCTACAGTAATTACAAAAAATTTTAAAACTTAAAAAAAGTGCCTACTAAAATCTCAAAGTTTTTTTGTCAAAATTTGTAGAACATTTTCGGCAATGCAATTTATTTAGTTAACCTTTCAATTCTATATTAACAATGTCAAAGTTTCAGGCAGTTAAATTATTCCATTGATTTTGGAAAGTTTTTGTTTTGTTATGAATAGAATTTGTGATGCCATTTTTCTGATATATATTTTAATTTTTATAGTTTAAGTTATGGAATGTACTTTAATTTTTATAAAAAAAAAACTTTTAATTTGAATAAATAAGAAACATCCTCCCTGTTTCAAATTTGCAATACATTTTGTATAACTATATATTTAAAGTTTATCAGTTAGTTATATCTACAAATTTAACCAATTCGAGTTTCAAGATGTAAAAAGTTGTTAAGTGTATTTCTCCTTTATTTCAAAGCAAAAAAAAAAACTGTATTTTAAATAATACTTTGCTTATTTCCCATAAGTTTAAATCGCTCCTACTTGCCTGGGCACATAAAAAGATGCTGAATCACTTAAGGCAGCCTTAAATAAATGATAAGAGTACTGCAGAAACGACCGAGCAACGGGTGCCGTAAGGGGTTTCCAAATGTATAAAGCATTTTTTTTGAACATTAGAATACATTTGGGACACGACCTGGTGACAATAAAAAGGTGAATTATATGATTAACCTATATTTATTCACAGTAGACGTAGCTACCAAGAGATAGAAACAACTAAAAAGCTTGACCTGCCTGAGTACAACTCATTTATATAAAGATTTAAAGATAAGTAGAAAAGGTCGCATTATGTAAGTTCAGATACCATAAAGGTTGTTATCGTGCCTTCCCTACACAGTTCATTGTTGGCTTATTTCTCTTCCATTGGATACTGAAAAACTATAAAGCACACTATACTTTTTAAGAAGTTACCTAAGCATTCGCCTTTCATATGATTTTTAAGACTTAGCGTTACTCAGGATGATGAAAAGCTGGCGACCATACATTTATGTAGGCCAAAAAATAAGTTTAACTCAAACATCTGTAAGCTTGCATTAAGATTTGGATTAAAAGAGAAGTTAATCACAGACAAGAGACTAACGCAGCGGTCATTGGATGCAATACTGAGTTAAAATTTGTTGTGGCAATACAACTCACGTTCAGAATTTTGAAGAAAATTAATTTAATTTGGCACTTTCTTTTTTAGTAAACCCGTTTACGCAGTATAACCCGAAATGTTTATATTTCTGTTACCGAAAGCAAAGTGGAGCCAAATGAAGAACGTTTTTTCCTGAATAATAAAAATATGTCTGTACGAGTATATGTAAATATTTCAAGGTTTCCGACTTATTGCGCATGTGGTACAAAGCAAAAAATTCCATATTGTTTTTAACATTTATCTTGGAAAAAAATATGCTCCTCATTGTCCGAAATAATTTAGGGTCAATGACGTTCTGGCAATGGCAGAGTATCGAAATAAAAAAGAGGTGCAATATTGCTGGCTTAGTTTAGTTTAGCCAAATTAAATGCATGAATACATATGCAAGCATATGTATGTACGTACTTACTATGTATGTATGTAGATAAAATAGAAAATTCCACTCATCTGTTAATGAAACGTAAAAGAGAAAGGTTTTACATCTTTTCGTGTCTATGCGATGATTAATGAGCTACCAAGTTGCAATAGCACCCAAATCCATTTCTTGTGCAAACAAGCACTTGTGCCTTTGCCCTGCTAACTAAAAGTATTCCTGATACCTTCGAATGCTTTAAGTTTTTTTTAGTTTTTTTTTTAGACTTACACCGCGACCTGCTTGCGGCCAGTTTCCTTCGCCAATTGATGAGTTGCCTGGCTAACCATTTCACTGATGCTCAATTTGTGTGAAGTGTTTTGATTTGTTTAAATTTGGTAATAGTGAGGGAGAAGTGAATGTATTAAATAGCATGATAGAGCAAATATATTCCAAAGGGCCGGGCGATATGTACATACATCCAGCTACTAATTTATTTAAGAGCAAACAGCTTCGCTTATTCCTTTCATCGAGTTTGTGGTTTAAAGCTTAGTCATTGTAGTTAATTGCATTTGATCATCATAAATAGGCATATGTACATATATCTGAGTTTTCATAAAATTACGGCGCGCAAATAATAATGATAACAAATGCAAATTCTATATTATTTCAGAAGTCAATAAAGTATTATGCAAACACTTTTCAATGCAAAGCAGTAACAATGGAGTTTTTTTTTTTTATGCATTCATGCTTTTCTCTCTAAATTAATATTCAGCATTGTGAATAATTAGTGTAATAATCACTATTTTATCAGCACTTTTGCAGCGATTTGCTTGTGTAATTGTGTAGTTTTTGTTGTATGCTATTGTTGCTTTCAAAATTACTGAAAGCATAACGCTTTCATAATAACCTATTTTATCACAAATGTTTGTATATATGTAGCTACAATGTGTATAAAATATATGTATATACTCGTGTAACATCAACAAAATCAACACACTGCATTTCCACTGATAACTGGCACGCATAGTAATAATCGCTTGTATGCGATAAATGAAAATCACTCATACGCCCCGCCATTTCGAAACACACATACGTATGTACTTACAAGTCCATGCCAACTATGTTTTTAGCAACATTATTAGTTTACATATACGGCATTGTCAGCGGGTCATTGTTATCCTGGAGGATCATGCACACTAGCAGGAGCGCTTGAAATTTATACAATTTACACCAATCTCATTTGCGATTGCCTTTGTGAATAAGCTATGCAAGGAAAATTGTTTCAATCGCGGCCCAAATGACTTAAGCTCGCATGTCTTAAGCTCAGCAAGTAGACACAAGATGGAATGCAATTTTGAGTGGATATCAAAGGAACAATGCAACTTTATGATATCCTGCAAAGCGCCCATGCATATCCTGAAATACATATATTTATTTATATATACATTTGAATGTCTGTAGGTGTGAACTTCTGCACGCATTTAATGTTAATTGCATTTCATTATCAGAACTAAATTAGTGACATTTGCGATGTGAGTGCCGCAGTAGCACGTTGAGGTGTGAAGATTTACGGTCGCAAATGAGCTTAAGCCATCTGATTTTGATTTGTATTTATGAGAGAGTAGTAATGTGCATGGCGTTGAGTGTCGTTTTTAGCGCTCAGTCAGCTGCTTACCGAGTTCTATGCTAGCTTATGGCATTGCGTGTAATAATTAACTTGATGCGTGATATGCTCTCATACATACATACATACATCCTTATTTCGGGTAATGAAATGTAGCTTTGCTGGCGCAGCAATGCATAATTTTATATGCACCAGTGAGCTGTGAGTTGCATTCGATTTTGGGGTTTTGGAAGTTAAGAGGATCTAGGGTGGTTAAGATAATGTAAAAGCTATGTAAGCAAATGGCGGCAAATAGTGCTTGAAAGGCAATTTGATATTTTATTTTCATTCTGCAGGCTCACTAAATCATATTTTAAATATAAAATAAGCGATCAAGCTCCCTCACTGCGAAACAAAATCTACACTTTCACCAAACCTGTCTTGCTCTATAACGCAGAAGCATGGACCCTAAAATCATCAGAAGAGAGAATACTTGAGAAATTTTATTGAAAAGATTAAATGTAAACAGAAAAGCGCTTTCTAATTATTTTCATTTTTTCTTTTCTAAGCTAAAGTTTAAAAAATAATGTATCACCTACCTAAATTTTTACTAAAAGCATTAATTATTATATAAACAAAATACAATATTTTGAAGATTCAAATGAAAAAAATAGAATAAAAAACAAATTATTTTTTTCCTGCTGCTACCTGTTTAATGTCCCTTGGTTTAAACTCGGGTTTTTAAAGATAAAACCAAATATTTAGCCGTTTTCTGCATTTGAAATCTGGAATCGTTCCTTGTTGGTCACTCAATAAAATTTTAATTAAGTTTCCCTATTTCCAGAGAATAAAAGTATAAATTCGGGCTCTCATCGAAGAAAAAAAAACACACTAACATTAAGGCGAGGTGAAAGTTAACATTCACGTCGATTCCGAACAAATTTGTTGGAATCAAAAAAGCAAAACTGACCTATTCACATTTTTTACAAGCTTTAATAAAAAAAAAAAAATGTGAATTTTTATTTATTTTAGTACTTATTTTATAATGTTTAATTTTTTAAGTTAAATTTTAAAAAATAGTTATTTTATTTAATTTTTTTATTTATTTCGTTAAAATTTTTTTTAGTCTTAATATTAATTTTGAACGTTATCTATAAATCGCTATATTTGATGAATTTTGTGAAAAATATTAAACAAAAAAATAAAGTTGTACATTTCGCGAATTCAAAATATTATATAATAAATAATTAGTTTTGAACTGTAACAAGTAATTGTAATCAAATATATTTAAGAAAAGTAACATTGGCAGAATTTTGAAAGAAAATCGAAGAATATAGTGATGACGAGTATATTCGTATTTTACTAGACATACAAAACTAGCTTAGAATTGCATATTATCGACTGAAAGGATTGATTTTAGACCTTAGTTAATTATGTTATTGGGCTATGAGGAATTTTTAGCTTTTATCTATTTTTTATGTAATACTCTGATCGATATTTATAAGCAAGAAAACACGGTGCTTAAAATTCCATCTCAAAATTTCACGAATCTCCTTAGCATCATCACGAGCGCTTTTCTTTATTTTCAAATCCAACAAATAAATGAACATAACAATTTTGCGTTCATGACAATAAATAAAAATAAATAAAAAGTTTCTAAATGGCACAAAACGACCCAAGTGCCTCGTAGTATTATTACTATACATATTGCAAATGAGTCTAAAGTAAAGCTAATGACATAAGTCCTATTATTTCATCAAAATCATTTCCATCACCCATTTAAGTACATTTAATTTGTACTTTTCATTTGTAAGCCCTAGAGTGTCAACTAAAATCAAGGTATTATAAAGCTTACCACAGCCAACCAAAGTGTATTTTCGATATCAAACGGATTTGAATATTTAAAAATATACGAGTATAATGTCGGCCAAATAGCACAAATGCATCATTTTAGGCGCGCCACGGCACATATGGGTGAAAACTAAATTACCGCTAGTAGAGTAGTTCCGGCAACAGCAAATTCTCCTCTCACATCTGTATCCTTTCTAGCCATGCTCTAACCACAATCAACGCCATTTGATATAACCAATATTAAAATATCGCTTGCCCGCACACAAATACCTAAAAAAAAAAGGAGTTGGGAAATTTATGAGCAGGTCAAATACGTTTTGGCCAGATGGCTCACCGGACGTATAGGTTTTTGATGGTGTGGTAAGTGCAAGCGCGTATGTGTTGTGTGCTATTGTGTGCTGCTATCCGGCTCTTCGTAATTTAGTGGTTCGTGAAATTTTTGTAATATTCATAATTTGTGCATTTTTAGCTTACACAAATCGCCGCATTTTCCGATTTGTACACCTGCGCACCAACGCTGATTAGCCGAATGCCTGTGTCGACTGATTGAAAGGATGAAATTACAGGCAATATAACACAAATGTATACACTCGTGTAGTGTTAAAAATTTAAGCAAGTAAAGAAAATTTAAAATATTGACCAGTTTATATTTGTGTGAACTTTTCTAGTATATTTCCTATTTTAACAAGTACATAAGTGTAGAAAATATGTTGATATAAGTCTAAGATGCCTCTTAGTAAAAACGTCAGCGAATTTTGAAGCTTTAAGCCATCAGATGAGTTCCAAAATAAAAGAAAAAAAAACTTTATCTGCCGAAGTTCTTTCGCTCTTGCCCACCACGATCAGACATAGCACTAATTATTTGCAGCCAGAAATAGATTTCCATAGACCCTTTGGGATCTTACTCCCATCAATATCTAAATGGGATAGAGGTTTCGATATGTCTGTCTGGAATCGCCACATATCCACTGGCAGTTCCCAGATGGAGCTGGGTGTCGGGACAGTGGTGTACTCGGACTACTTGAAGAGGATATGTCTTACCACTTTCCTCAACATGCTAGTGTCTTTCAGGCTGAAATTTTTGCTTTTGTCGAAGGCTCTCACGAATTAGGACTTAACTGCCCTTCGAAAATACAGAATGAACGTGTAGGCATCTTCTCAGATAGCCGGGCGGCGATATTCGTTCTGGCAACTTTCATAACAAAATCGAAGATGGTCAAGCTGTACAGAACTCTATTGAATGGAGTCTGTAACAAGCTCTCGGAAGATTTAACTTGGGTTCCTGGGCACCGCAACATAGCCGGAAAAGAAGTAGCCAATCAGCTGGCCACAGAGGGGTCAGTGGCAATTAAAGATGAGTTGCCGATCCCAATCCCGCTGGGAGTGATAAACATAACAATTTGCCTCCTCTAACTTCAGCAATTCTCACAACGGTGGCGAACAACGCCAGGATGTAAAAGTACAAAATTGACAAGGCCCAAATACGATCGCAAGAGGACATCTCCTCTTCTGGCGAAGGGCAGGCCTAACGTTGCGAGACTCGTGGCAGTTCTCACAGGGCACTGGTCGATAGGTGTCCACGCTAGAAAACTTGGCATAGGACATTATGAATACTCCTGCAGTATGATGAAAATGAACAAGAGACAGTTGAGCACCTTCTGTGCAGATGCCCAGCTCTAGTGAGAAAGCGTAAGGCCAGTCTGGGAGCATTTGAGTACAACTCTCTACAAGATTTTGGCAGTCAGAGTTTCAAGAACATTCTGAAAGTTTATCAACTACGCTAGTTGGTGGTAACGCAATAACCCAAGGTTCATTGATCCCAAAATGGCACTCAGTTGCTTATTGGACGTTGACTCCATCGACGTCATTCAAACCTAACCTAACCTTGTCAATTTTCTGCTTTTAATCTCAATTACAAAACGCATGAGCATTTCAGCTATTAGATGTAAAAACGAAATCTAACAAGTCTTTTAAAATATTGAGAAGATCAAACAGTGTAACCACTAATTAATTGTACGCTTTTGTGAAAGTAAAACCAGCATGAAATAAAAAGTATTGGATAACGAACGAAATGAGACATTCACGTAGATCAATACGGCAACAAGCTGCAATTAAACCTTCAAGCGATGCTTCACATCGATATACTCGTACACTCTTACGTGCCAGCTAGTCGCAAACTTCTTTTAAATATATCTTTTATATTAGAGTATCCTCTACAGCAGTTACGAGCGAACTAATCAAAGTGTTAACGCTTGAATGGGCACGCATACTTCCTACGCTTAACTGCAACATTCTTGAGCTTTTTTTTTTTGGTTTTAAGCTACCAGCTGCACAAATGATATCACACTTCTCCCTAAATATTTACTACACTCTACCTTTTCTGCTTCACTTTTGGCTTAATATTGCCTTGCGTGGGAGGGGGAAGCGCATACTTCCCTTGGCCTATTAGCCAACCCTCGTCTATCACGTTTTTCGCAAGTGCCGGCATAAAGTATCTTAATACCCCATTTCCAAAAGTATTTCAATGATTTCGTACATTCAACGATAAGGTGCTGCAATTTCGATGCTTTCATCCGTGGTTTTAAGTTGTGTTCTGAGTGTGTGTGTGTGTTTATGTGCCTCGCCTGGCCTTCGCCACATATGTTCGCTATTAACTTCAATTGAAAAAGTTTTGCCGCTTGCTGTGCACTGGCACTTGAAAGGCATACCTTTCGCCACCTTCCTCGACAGCAAACTATTTATGTACTTCGATTGTTCTTTTCGATCATTGCTCTGTTGACGATTGCTTTGCTTGCTTGTTTTCAATTTAAAAATACTTTTGGTATGTTTTTCGTTTTATTTCTACATTTTATTGAATTCATTTTTGTTTTTTTTTTCTTTCGTCCGATCGCAGGGAAGCTTTTAATTCATTTTAGTGCCACAACACATTTCCGTCAACAACCTACAAGTGTGCACTTCAGTTGTTTGATGGCTAATATGGAAGGATGGGATACCTGCTCGAACACACACACACACACTTTCCACCCGCCATTTAGTCGATGAAATATTTTGTCTGCGCTGAAGTGGTCATTTAGACGTCTATTTTCCAGGCATTGCTTTTAGTTTGCTACTCGGGAGTTAGTAAAATGTCGTCGGTAAGTTGCATAAGCACTTTTAAATATACATACAGTGGTGGATAAAATAATCGCCAAGCGACGAACGTATGAACAAAGTGTGCAAGTTATTGTTGTTTTTTTATTTTTATTTAAATTCATTTAATGAAAACCATTTATAATATGCACTTCAGGCTAAGTTTTTTAAATAAACACATATCTAAATTTTTTTTGCAGCATAATTCTTTGTGAAAAACTGAAAGCCCTTACAACAATTTTTAGGTAAAATCAAATATTTAAAAAGAATTTTTATAAGTATTGACCAGTTTTGAATATTAACATATGTATCATTTATTAAATTTGTAAAACGTTTAAAAAATACTTTGAATGCAACTGAATATGATTATTTGCAAACCAATTCAATTTTATTATAATTTTATTATTATTTATAATAAATCTCTTCTTTAAATCGAAACCGTCTCCACTTCTTTATTGGGAATTATTTGACATTTATTGCTGTTTGATAATAAATTTTCTTTTTAAAATAATTAATCGGCGGGCTGTGGTGAGTTGGAAAATGTAAATAATACATTGATGTATTTTGGAACGATTTTCGAACGAAAAATAACACTGAAGATGGCACAACGCCGAAACCGGTTTGTTTCAAAACCAAATTTGACAAGGATCGACGGAAAATCGTTCCAAAATACATCAACTTTCCACCTTGTCGGAGTAAAAAAACAACAAAAAACTGTAAATAATACATTTAATTTTTGGCACTGCAGGTTGGAGGTTGTCATACCCAACATATTGTCTGCATTGATAAATGTTAATGAAGATTTAACTGAAAACTACAACATTATGATATTTGATTTTGCATGAAAAATCTCGAAAGATTAAGCGTTAAATCATGTTAGAGACTTAATTCATTATTAAATCTCAAGATGCAGAGATAGAACAGAAGTAACATAAAATAATTAAGAAAAAATTTCGAATATAAAATTGGGCAACATTTGCAAAGAAACAAATTAATTTAAAAAAAAAAATTGATTGCCTAATGTGATACATTTTTTAAGTTAATATCTCAATCTTACATTTTTGAATGTTTGCGTTAGAAGTAACCTAAAAAGCTTTAAATCGCAACGTTACGGCACCACTTCTACCATTTCTCGTGTTGTTTTTTCTATCTGCTTTTGGATATTCGGCATTTATTCTATTTTATACATTTGCCTTGACTATCCGCTGCGACACTTCATTCTCGAGTAGTCCATTGCAGACGTGTTTCTGCGATTTATTTCAATGACCACTTGAAATTTCACATCTTGAGCGTAAACAGAAATTTACTTTGTACGTACATGTAGTAATTCCTGAATTTAATACGTATAAATGAAATGCATTAAATCTTTTCAAAGTAAACTGATAGCAGAATATTGGCTACCTGGCTGTTTTTGTTATTGTTTGGCCATATACGAGTAACTATTTATTTTAAAAAAATTTTGAGTTTTTTAGTTTTGTAAATTGACTAAATTTTCTTGTTCGATATCCACTGAGAGTTCATGCTTATTTATTTATTTTATTTTTATTTTATTTTATTTATTTGATTATTAAGGTACATGCACAACAACCAGATGTTTTAAATTACAGTGCATGTACTCGTAGATACCTAATTATAACATAAAATTTGTCTTAAATTTAGACTTAACTAAAAATACTAAAAAATATATTAATTTAAATAGATATTAAGATAAAATATTAGTAAGAAGGTTTAGTAGAAGAAAAGAGGGACAGAAGAGATCAATAGATTCAAAAAGAAGAGTTAATGGTATCCATATCAATTATTTAGTAAAGTGACATATGAGTTCACCTTTGAATCGCAGCGTGGTTTTATTATTCCTAATCGCTGGCGGTAAACAATTCCAAACACGGACCGAGTACACAAGGAATTGACGTCCAGAGGTCAGGCAACTCGATTTCAAAGACGAAATAGTCGGAAACCAGGAAGATCTGGTCCATGACAGTCGTTCTCTCAGATAACTCGGCTCCTTAGTTGTTATGACTTAATGCAATAACGTTAAACACCTGACTTTGAGTATGTCATCAAAAGTTATAGAAAAGATTTTCAACGCGAATTCAGAAATGTGCTCATAATGTTTAATACCAAAAATATATCGCGCGATATTAATGTACAGAACTTTAAGTTTCCTTATAAATACAATTTTATAGCATAAAGAACGGCGCACAGTGAGACAGCCCAATAGTAACCGTGGCAAAAAATGGTTTTTGACGTTCGAAGTATTTGAAAAAAAATCAGTTACTGATTTTTTATAGTAGAAAAATCAGCAATGATAACACGTTTTTAAAATAATAAAAATATCTAAAGACAGATAAAAAATTATTTAAATATATAATTTAAAACAAAAAATTTACATCTCATAAAGAAATTTAATAATTGTTACTAGTTTATTTTTTTATTTATTTATTTATTACGGTCTTACAGACCTAGATTACATATAACAATTCAAAATATTTCATTTTTTACATTATTTTAAAAATTTGACTAGGATGACATATTCTATCTAGCAAATTATCTAATTGGTAAAGTCTTACAGTAATTAAATAGTAATTTCTTAAATAGTAAGAATAAATGTGCTACAAAACAATTTACAGACATTTCTATAACTATTTTTTTTTGAAACATTTTACAGCCCTTTTTATTACTGTGCATTTGTTTTTTTTTGCAACCGAAATGCAGTTTCAATGTTTTGGTAACAATTTAATTTCTTTTTATTTTTTAATAAAACAAGAAGTAGGAGTTATTTCTGGAAAGGCGTTTTATAATGTTCTCTTGCTATAGTTGTCGATCAAACCAACCCTATTTGAATTTTTTCGAAAATTATTTGTATTTCAAATATCTTTAATAGTCTCATACAATTTTTTGAAAATACTTTGCTGGCAAGTGTTAACAATTTTGCGTTTTAATGCAAATATAAAGGATGTATTTGTTATAAGTCTATGAGCTATCAATTGCGAATTTATTTTATAGTTTAGATCCGTGCAATCTAGTGTTGGGAGATTTGGAGATACACAACAATTGAGTTTGCTCGATATTGAAAAATTAAGATTACAAAACAAAAAAAAAACGTTTAAACATTTTGGAAAACCAACCGTGTCAATCACCTAAGTGCACGACTGAGACTTATAAATCAAATAATTAAAGTAAACAAATAACACAAACACTTTTTGCCGGCGCACAAATCCCTTTCTCTAATTTACATACTTTGAACTTTTTGGGTTTCTACTACGTTTTCAATTTCAAACATAATCGTTTTTCAGCTGATTTATTCAACTGCTTGCACAAATCATCTTAAAATATTTCACTGCATTTCCGTTTCCTACGCCAAATCACATAATAAATCAAGAATCGAATCGAAGTGTTTGCGCGCGCACACACACACACACACACATAGATACACCACTTTGTAAATACATCGATTTATATGTGCATATACAAGTATATACTCGTAAATGTATGTATGTATGTAAATGTATGCGCAGCTTTAGCAGTCAATTCTCAACAAACAACCACAAATACACCGCAATTGAAGCACCTTCAACTCTCATCTCCACCTAATGCTCCTCTACGTTCAGCTTTGCACTTTGCTTCTGCTTTGTTTCCATCATCATTTGGCATTTGCTTATCTACAGCCAACACACATGCGTTTGAGCCATCCAATTTGAATTGAAAACCAAGTGCAGTCAGTGTAGCTGGAAAAAAGGAATGGCGTCTGAGAAATAAAACAAAAAAAAAGTCTCGAAGTAGTCGAGCAGAAGTTCTTAAGAGTGGCGGAATCAGAAGATGCTAAGCTTAGCGCATTTACATTCTAAGTTGCTGCCGAAATTGCTTGGTAAATTTTGTAATTCATCAATGAATTTCATTTTGTGCGCCGAATTGTGGCCAAACAACAGGCGTGGCGTGCAACAAAGTAACTAACTCTGTATGTATGTATGTATGTGTGTAGTTGGTGGCTGTGGCAGCAGGCAATTTAGATACTCATCTCGCCGGATATCAACAAAATGCAGACAGCGCATCGTAAATTATTGATAGTTTGCACGCCACCCCACCCCATGCCTCAGTTCACTGTCTGACTGATGATGAGCAGGCTGGTAGGCAATTGGGCTGCTGCCTTCTAGTAAGCTTCAACAGCTCGTCCGTCGCCTTATCCGCTGTATGCCGATTATCATTCCCAACCATCATCAGTCCAAAGAGTATGTATTTTTTTTTCTTGCTGTCTGTCAGTGCTTGAAATTGCCATAAATAATTTGCTGCAAATGCGAACGCCGTCAGTGCACAACAACAACAACAACAACAACAACTCTCCTAACATTAGCAGCTAGCAACAGCGTCGATTTGGCTAAATGGGGGTTTTTCGCCACCCGGCGCCCGTTGTTTGCTGTTTGGCGGCTGTTGGCGGCACAAAAGTGTTTCGCATGAATTACTCATCAACCATATTTAGGAGTATGCGGCTTTCATGGCTGCAATTGAAATTCGTCTATGCCACTTTCGTTTGCTCTCAGTTGATACAAAGTAGGGTGAGACACGTTACGTTTACTTTGTACGCGCCACTCCTGGCGCTTTCCCGCACTGCCATCAGCTTTCCACAGCAGACACTGTCTACAAGCCAAACGCTCTTTCTTCCTAATCCTTCAGCCACCTTTCTCTATCTCTCTCTCTCTCTCTCGCTCTACGCATTTAGTTTAATCATATTTCTTTTGCTGCTTCACTGGTATTACTATTAGCTTGGCGTTCAGTTATTGTTCTTGGCCACTTTATGGGCTACATGCAACAATGCCTCATCTGTGCGCGCACAGTCGCTGCAACTTCAATTGGGCGACTCGAATGGCCTCAACGCCCTCAGCGTCAGCTTGGCGTTACGATCTTTGATGGTTTACTAGCGTTGTAATGCGAATTTAATGACCCAATATCATGTTGCAAATAACTCCACAGCAACCATTCACTCAGTCGGTGGTTGCGCGTGCCTTGCAGCATGCTGTGGCATAGCAAAATTTTATAGGCATATATTTTACAGCTGATTTTTTTTTTTGTTTGCGCCTTTTCGTTTCCACTCATTTTTCTGCATTCAATTTTTATGTTGCACGCAATTTTTTCACCATTTGTACGAATGAGTTTGCTCGCTGGCGCAGCACTTAATGTTTGACAGTATTGGTTGAGCGGATTTCTTCTACTCGTATACGCTTGGAGTAATGACAACAAATTGAAAATGTCATGTTCTACGATCGGTAGTAATTTTGTGTGAAGCCACTGAGTGGCTAGAAAAAAACAAAAAAAAAAAAAAACAACGCATTAATATGTATATCGATGCCGCGAATATAAATGTATGTTTGTATAAAAATATTACAACTGCAATGGGTGTAACCGAGAGCGCCAAAATGTAGACTCGTAGGCTGCCATGCGGCTAGCAAAGTGATAGTCCTTTATTATGTTGACGTTCTGTGTGGATTTGCTGCCGCCTTGTGTCGTCTGTCTGTCTCCGCCTGCTTTTTGTAATTTATATTGACTACTTTACGACTTGGCGGCCGGGATTTACGGCCTTTTATCAATGCTCGGCGGCACAATCGTTCAATCATAGCTTATCGCCCAAGCTCTGTCAGCGTATTTCTGTGTGTGTCTGTTGTTGGGCACGAGCCTGTTTTATGACGCAAAAGAGTTGTAAGCGCACTTCATAAAGAATTTTTATGAAAATTTATGTTCATAAAATTGGCATAAAGTGCGCCAACTACGAGTATACGCATACATAATTTGTAATGTGAAAGAAATGTATATTTGTTGTTGTTTAATATCCGGCAATGTGCAAGTGTGTCAAATATACAATTTTTCATTACCGTACGTAAATAAAGAAGGACAATTTGAAATAGATTAGAGCGTGCCTCCGAATGCGAAAAAGCTAAATGAATACTTGCGGATAGAAGGTATACGAAATACTTTTTAACAAAATGGCAAAAGGAAATACATAAATTTGCAGTTTTGATGTCAAAAGTTCAATTTAACTTTAATTCATGTGTTTAGGTAACAGAAATGTGCTTCACAATATGGGTGTCAATGAGAGAGGTTATCAATACAAATGTATTTAAAAATGCTTTATTTCTGGGTTATGCCTTTGTAAAATTGAAAGCTGTATAATAAAATTATTATACTTAGCGATTTAAGGTTTTAGTTGCATACTCTTTTTGAAGTGGGTTCTCAGCCAAAAAGTTGAATTTTATTTTACGGAACAATTTTAAAAAAGTTTCAGTTTAAATTTTTTGAATAATTTTGAGAAAATAATGAAAATCATTCAAATCATTTTAAAGCAATTCGATATCACTAGTTTATTTTAATAACAAATTGTTATTTATTTTAATAAAATGTTAAATTTTGTTGTTTTACGAAGTATGGAAAAAGGGGTAGAATTTGTTTCCTTTTCTTGAAAAGTAAATATTATAGCTTAGTAGCCAGCTCTTAAGAAATTGCTCAAGAAAAAAATTTCATTACAGAAGTAATTTGACAGCTGGTTACGCATTGTGAATGATCGGCATTATAAGAAAAAAAGAGAAAATACATAAATATATAAATATTTGCACATGTAGAATTTAAGCAATAAAAGTGTTTTCAAAGCGAAGATTAGTAAGTTATTCCATGTTTCATAGAAATTTTTCATACACATTCTGGATCGACATTATGGAAACTTTAAACTGTGCTGCCATTATGGCTGGCATGGAGATGGAAGCTGTAATACGTGTAAAATGGCGCAGCACACCGAGGTATTGAGTAAACACAAACTAAAAGCAATGGATTGCTGATGACCCAGATTCTGGGCCACTTCTACGCCTTTTGCGTTTTGTAACATTTGTTGCAGTTTCTTCTATTCCTGTAATTCTTAAATAAAACATTAAACGCAAATGAAATAATATGAAATCTATTCACTTTGACGCGCATGTCACTTACTTTCAAGAAATAATTGTTGAATGTATATTTCTTGACAAAACCGGTATTTTCATATTTACATTTTATTAAAAAAAAATTATAAAAAATTATACAAAAGATCTTAAGAAATTTACTTGCGCATTTCTTAAGCATTTTTGATATGTAATTTTTGCTTTTCTTGAGAGCTGGGAACCAACCTTAAGTGGTAAAATGTTATTTTCACAAAAGGAAGATATTTTGAAGAATTTTATTAATAATACTAAAATAAATATAATAATATAATTTTTGGTAGCTATTTTTTTATTCTTAACTAGCCAATAAATTTAGAATCATTTTTCCAATGAACTAATATGAAAATATATGCGATTGATCATTAAACAATATCTTGATATATTTAAGTTATTACTCTAAAAATATTTCGTAACTAATATGCTTTTAGTATATCTACAAATATGCCTCTATTTGATTTAATACTTTTATTAATATAACATTGATATCGAGATAATTCTTCTTTTATGATGTACGCCTGAACGGTGAAAAGCTCAAAAGTTTTATTCCGTTAAACAGTAAGTGACTTAATGAACTACATTAACCTCTGGATGTTCTATGTTATACCAAGATACATAGGTAAGTACTTACTCTGTTTTTTTTAATATTCACGAATCTTCTTACAAGAAAAAAAAAACTAAAACTTGATATCTCAATATTTAATTTAAATGTTTAGGCTGACTATTATGCCACATTATTTTTAATTTATTTAAACAAATTCCTTCTAGAAGTTGCATAACTTTCCACTCAGTCGTAGCAAATTTATATGGGCGAGAAAAGCATTCATAGAAAAAGCGTTTCATTTATACACATGCATATAAATAACACGGTACAAAAAAAATTTAAGATTTAAAAAATCCCACCAAGTTTCTCAACGGTTTCTACATCTTTTGGGTCTGTTGAATACCAATCTCTTTTTAGGGAAAAGCAATCATAACCACCTTTGTCGTGATTTTTGATTCGAAATAAAAGTAATTTCGCCCACTCTAGGAACAAAATAGTAAACAAAGTTCAAAGAGAGATACTTTTAGGTAGAAAAGCCGGATAATACAAGACGCTTTGTCAAAGAAAACAAGAAAAATGTAGCTGAGTTATGAAAACAGCTAAGAATGGAGCTGAATAGTTGGGGCCTGCAATGAAAAATGAGTCATAATGGAATGGGGTAAACAATTTATATTTAAATGTGCGCAGAAATAAATATTGTTTATGCAAAACAGGATTGGACTGACCAAAAGCGGTATGTGTTCCAGCGTATACTGTTTTACGCACTACGGGAATAATATAAACTAGTTAGTTTTACAAATTTCTTACAGGATCTGACTGAAAGACGATTGCGGCAGCAATGTCCACCTTCACCGAATAATCCCAGGCACGCGCTAAGCTTCCTAACTGGCGGAATAGCAAATTCTAGTCGTCAAAGATCTGAAAAATAGGTAAATTTTTTCAAGTTACTGTTTAATTTAAATTATTTGATAATTTTAAACTTCAAGTGGACACAATTCACAGTTGTAATTTCCATGTTCGAATTTTCGAAGCGAAATTTATTTCGGGTGATATTCGCAATAAGTGTATTCAATCCGGGCGAATAAAAAATTGCGGGTGAATTTTTTTTTTTGGAGGAAACTGCCGATAAGGGTGAATTTTTTTTTCGTGTTTTAGTACATTTCAATTTTGAAAACAAACTTTATTCAATATAAGTCTATTGAAATGCAAAAAATGCACAAATTTTGTAATATTTTATTAAATTGTTTAAAAACAACAACAACCGGAAATCAGCTACTTTCAGCTGAGGCATAAGTATTAGCTATTTTAGTGAATATTATTTCCGAGGCAAGGACTTCATCTCCCACCTTGTCTGTCCGCAGCAGTTAGGAGTAATTGGCTATCAACCAAATCGGCTATCATTGCGCTGTGCAATCTGATACCGCTAGTTACTTAGTAATTAAAAAATTTTTTTTTTTAATTTGTAGAAATTGTACTATTTAAAATCCAATTTTCCGCGAAATCCTTTAGTTACACTTGTTCAAGTATTAAAAATATAATTTTTGAATTTTTTTTACAAATGCTGGTTTCTGGACAAACCACGTACTGTAGAGAAATCCAGGGTGACCAGAAAATTCTGACTTCAGATTCGGATACAGCGTAGCCTAAAGCTTTAGTGACCCAGATAAATGTTTGGCCTCTTGAACAGTGTTATTAACGAGTTGGGGCGATTATCTTGTGTGTACAAAAAATGATGTTTACCAAAGAGATTCACCAATAATATTAATGAAACATAAGAAACAAAATGTGTTGTCTGTTAACTTCTGGTATCAAAAAGTTTTCACTATTTTTATTTTAAAGGAGCAATACCATTTCGATGCCCTTTGACACAAAAATTTGCTAGCTAGCTGCTTAGTTACCAAATCTTTAATACTTGAATCGTGACCTTTAATGTATATACGAGTATGTACGGCTGTAATGAAATAATTGATATATTGTATTTGTGTAAGCATTTATATAACAAGAGACAATTAAGCAAATATCAACTTTAATTTGCAAATTATTCTCATCCGATTCTATCAGCATAAATTTGTACACCCGAGGCTTCAAACAATAGTTGTCATTCATATACTGAAATATCAGCATTTTGCAAGTTGCTTTCGCTTTCTGAACAGAATGTGTGCAGCTGCAACTGAGTTTATACATTTGTGTAAGTACCTATAACCTTTATTTGTAGTTATGTATGTAGGCGTGTATGTTCACAAGTAAATACTTTAGAGCTTATGCTGTCACAGCAACACAACAACTTAGAAGTTATACGCCACTGAGTGCAAAACTTTACGCAATTTTGCGATGATTTACTACTACAAGTTTTATTGCTGTACTCATTGCAGTGATTGTTAAGTGCAACATAGCCAGAAAATGTTGCAAGTTCTGCTTGCCTACACATGCTGTATATGTCTACTGAGAGTATGTTGGCTTCACATGTGACAGCTGTCAAATGCACTTTGCAACAATTTGTGTGTGTGTAAGTGTTTAAAAGCACTAAATTGGAAATAAATAGAAACATTTTATGATTACCTAAGCTTCCCTTAACACAAATACACCACTTCTTTGGCGCAGTTCTCAGTATTCGACATAAATCGAAATTGGGCTTTACGTCGAATGAAATGCAAAAGTAACAACAAAGTTGCCATGAGTGTGGAAATTGCATATAATTTCTTTTCCGTGCGCCTTCCTACACATGCGCATTATGATCGAACGGAAGCTACTCGAATACAACTTCCGCTGGCATTTGACGTCGAGTGGGAGTAATACCCTTTTAATGAGCTGTACACCGCCGCTTGGCTGCCTAGCAAAATATTCGTATTGCTTTCAGAGAATAGCTCACATGCAGTAAACTTGGTGCCCCTTTCGGAAATGTCATAGCTGCTAAACTCTCCTAGTATTTGCTAGTCACACATGAACACTACGTCGTAATTAAGTTTTGTGATTTTCAAAAGGCGACAAATTGCGCATGAAAATTCTATTTACGTTGCGGTGCCACAGCAAAACACAAGCCGCTCATCAACAGCAACTCTCACATGTTGCACATCAAGCACATCAGCAAAACACAAAAAAAACAAAAAAAACAGACAGGCAGTTGAGAGTATCAGCAACAGTAGTCGCAGCAGCAGCAGCAGCAGGAGTTGTGGCGCCGATGAAAGCAGTAAACGGCAACGACCGCTTGTAAATAGTGCGTGAAATGTTATATAAGTGGAAAAATTATTTACACATAAATACATACATACATAAATACCGGGGAATATAACCCAATTAGCATAGTTGCAAATGTTTGAGCTGCCAATTTGGTCGCTCATATACAAAGTGTTGGCGTCTCGAATCATCGCACAGAAGACAATATGGTTTTACTGCGGTTTTAATTGGTAACATAAGTAGTTAAGAAATCACCAAAACTTTTGGTCCCATCACCAAAAAAAAAAAAAATTTTTAATTGCTTTTAACTATCGATTTAAAGTGATTGCTGGGTATATATGGTATACATTTGTTTGTATGTACGTACACACCAGCGCACACTTTGCGTGTTTGTTGTGTGTGTTGGTGGCATTTATTAAAAGTTAAATTTGCGTTGCTCTAGAAATGAATGGCTAGCAAACAAATTAAATGTAATATGCCATAAGCCAATAAAATGACTGAAAAGATGCTTGAGGGCGGACTTTGGTGTGTATTTCTTTTTATTTATCATGTTACTTTAGTTTTATGAAGACAGCTGTTATAGTATTTAACCGTACAACAAGGACGGGTGCACCGAGGCGTATGCGTAATTTATTTAAAGAGCTCAATTAAATGTGTTCAAGCGTCGCATTGCTGTTGCCCCGATGGCGTTTTAAAGTGTTTTTTTTTCAATTACTACATATTTATATACATACATGTGTACGCTTGTATTAATTTGAATACAGTTGCTATTTAATAAATGAGTTCAGGTTTCATTGAACTGTAAGTGGAAGCTTAAAGTGAGACGTAACTATTTTGGCTTTTTAAACAAATTTCACAAGGATAAACTTTATTATTTTTCAACTATTGACTTTGATAAATCACAACGGCTTTTGTTGTTGATTATTAGAGGAATGCAGTAAGGGTTTTTTTTTTTAATTTGACATTTTGTAATGACTACATGAACTTCATTATATATGTACACGCTGCAGCCAAATAATGTGCTACTACACACACGACAGCAAAAAAAAAGTACCATGAAATTTTCATCTTCTTGCAAATGCACTTGAATTTTAACTTGCAAATAATTTTTTTATTTTTTTTTTGCATCAATTGACATCAAAGATCAGATTCAGTGGCAATAGAAAATAAAATTGTTCGTCTCCCGATGGTATAACGTTGTATCTGTTTGTAATTCAAGAAACTTGCTTTGTTAATTTGCATTATCATCTAAAGTAGGCAGTAAGAGTTCTTAGCCCTTTCAGGCCGAACTCAAGTTCATGAAGTCTCCAAGGTATTGCGTGTCCATTTCTCACGTTATTGAACTCTGACCAATCAAAGTTGCAAAAACTTCTACTAATAACGGCTTATAACTAAACATCTGCACTAATTTAAATTGTTTAAAATTTAAACATGCCTTGCTCTATTAGGCCAATATTGCGTCATTAAATACATAACTTCTTGGATCAACTTTTTTTAGAAATGAGTCATAACGACACACCTGTTACAGTAGTCTTGAAAATACCTTTAAATCAGCAACATCTCCGGGAGCGTATTGTACACTTTTATCAGCAGATTTTATAGGAAGGTAAAAAATTTACATGTGACCATTTTAGTGCGGAAGGCGTTCCAAAATGAACTATTTATTCTATTTTGAGTACCTTTAAAATAAAAATTATTATGTTATTATGACCAAAAATGGCGTTAAAATGCAGATTCGTGTAGTGAAAACTCAATGTCGGTGGATGTAATTACCGAGAAAAAACGTTCGTTATGGCTGAAGAGGGCTATTTCACTCTCAGTGCCCCACAAATACTGGGAAAAGATATATTTTATACAAACGACATATCTGCAGGCACTCCTGATGTCAGATATAAATATAAGAAAAAGTTTAAGGAAAAGGTTATGCTTTATATTGCTGTATCTGATAAAGGGAATTTCGGAACCCTATATCAAGCCAAGTGGATTGGCAATCAATCAGACTATTTATCAAAACGATTGTTTGGTCAAAATTTTGATAATATTTATTCATAAATCTTATAGCGATGACGATTACGAATTTTGGCCGGTCAAAGTCTACTCTCATTATGTTAGAGCTGCGTTGGTCTACTTGGTCGGCAAAAACAAACATTTTGTGACCAAACACAGCAATCCCACTTACTTACCACAATGCCGACCAAATGAAGATTTTCTTTGGCAAACTTAAAAGTCATACCTAGAAGAATGGCTGGCTGGAAGATCCAAAATGTAAAGCAGTTCACCCGTCGTATCCGAAGATGCCTTACGGAAATTTACTCAAATGGCAACGTGCTTGCTACCAAATTCGCAAAAAACTACAACGGGTAGCGGCCAAAGGACCATTTTTTTAAAACTATTTATTTATTTATTTATTTATTTATTACGACTACGTAGAGTCTAGTTAAAAAAAATCACCTAAGAGATATTTTTACATTTCATTAGCAATATGTACAATATTTGAATACGAAATATTGAAATATTAATATATGCATCTCAAATCACACAAACTACAAACTCTATTTTATATTCAATGATTTTGTGTAATCATATAATAATTTTTTGAACAAATTTGTGTCACAATTTTTAATGTATTCTGGCAATTCATTGAAGCATTTTAAACCCTTATAAAAAAGACTGTTTTTTTCAGATTCTGTATTATAATTAGGCAATTTGAAATCATTTTTCCGTCTGGTATTTTTGTCATGAACCTCGTAGCTAAATTTAATACTTGTTCTCAAATAATCGGGCAAATTTCCGTTCTTTATATTGTATATAAATTTCATTGTGTAAAAAAATATTTGTTGTTTTACGCTAAACCAATTCAAACTGAGTAACATTTGCCTTATTGGAGTATCATAAGGTTTGTTTAATATAAAACGCATAGCTTTATTTTGCATTTTTTGCAGTTTATCAATTTGCGAATCTTTCATGATAAAGAAAATTGTAGAGCAATATATAATGTATGGCTCAGCTATTGCTCTATATACTCTTACTTTAAAATAATTCCTTAAGTACTTACAGGATCTTTTAATAAACCATAGTTTAGTAGCTATTTTACTTATTGTGTGGTCAATATGACCGTCAAATTTTAATTTGTAATCTATTACGATACCCAGGTACTTAATTCTCTGTACGTTTTCAATTTCCGAATTATTTATTTTGATAGATTCAATATTTACATTGTTCTTTCTTGTTATTATCATGTATTTAGTTTTTTCAATATTAATTTTAAGTCTGTTAGCACATAGCCAGACATACAAAGCATCTAAATCACTTTGCAACTTATCTCTTATATCTTCTTCATTCTTACCATTAATCGAAATTAATGCATCGTCAGCAAATAGTTTTATACAACTGTATTTTAAGACTAAATTAATATCGTTAATGTATATATTGAATAAAATTGGCGCAAGAACAGAACCCTGGGGCAAGCCAATCTTGACGTCCACTTCATCTGACAATGTCGAACCAATTATTGTTCTTTGCTTACGATTTGTTAAAAAATTTCTAAAGCAATACAGTTCAACATCTTTAATACCAATGCCTGATAGTTTTTCCAACAATATTTGTTGATCTATTGTTTCAAACGCTCTTTTAAGATCGATGAACACTGCTATTATCGATTTCTTATCATTAAGTATGTACTTCTTTCCATTCAGCTATAACCATGTTCAATGCTGTTTCACAAGAATGATTTCGTCTAAATCCTGATTGTTGAGGTATCAGTATATTATTATTTTCTAAATATTGAACTAATTGGTTTTTTATCACGATTTCTAAAATTTTTTCGTCACTTGCCAATGTGTTAATGGGGCGAAACTCATCTGCTTTTATCGTGTTTTTAACTTTTTCTATCGGGACAATAGTTGAAGTTTTCCACATGCTTGGAACTATGCCACTGCTTAGACTCTCATTTATTATTTTAGCATAGAAGAACCCTAAATATGGTACCGCGTCCTTTACAACGCCTTCCGACAATAATTTTTGACCACCCTTTTTGGCTTTAAACTTATTAACAAGTTCTTCGATGTCATCTGTTTTAACTTTGCCAAATTTAAATGTAATATCAGTATTTAACTGATTATTTGCATTAATGTTTCTACTAACTAATTCTATATTGCTGCTAATATCTGTAATACTGTCTACAAAATATCTATTTAGTTTACTCGCTATTTCAGATTCATTTTCATATATTAGTCCATTTATTACCACCTTCTTGATTGATGAACTTTCTTTTACCATACCTATTGACTATTGTTAATAATGTAACTTAACTAAAAAGTACACATTAAATAAATGTTAACAACAAATATAATATGTATTGAAATGTTCAACTAGTGCAGGCAACGCTATTAGTTTTTACCAGTTTAAAAACCAACAAATATTTTTAGTCTCCAGGCAATCTGCTGTTAAATAAATACTGACCCAAATGTACCAGCCTCACTATTTTCAACATCCAACTTAGATTCTCTCCAATCATTTTGTTAAATTACTGCCTAACAACAGACTTTTTCATGATTTCTGACCTTTCAGGGTTTTTGGAGTTCATTAATGGTAGCATAGAGTGTGATAACTGGAGGATTTAGATAGGCGTTAAAACTTCTATACGACCTCAAACGTATTTGGCATAAAACTGTGAATTTTGATCAAATTGTTAAATCCTTCTGCCATTGATTTTACTAAGAACTACTCAAACAAAAAAAAACAGATGGATTTAATTTGGTAAAATAATTTGAAATAATGCATTGCACATGAAGTATGAGCGAAACCAATATAATAAAACATTTTTATTACAAGCAAATGAAGATAAAAGATATAAAATTTTGATTAAAACTCAACCATTTTGTATTGCCCGATGCCTTGTTAATATTAATTAATTAATTTATATGCAAAAAATATGGCAAAATAAATATGCCAACGTACACCTGCTTACATTTACATTTGTACATAAATATGTAATTATATAAGTTTAATCGGACCTCATTACCATGTACATATGTAAGCAGGTGGCAATGCATAGTGACAATAAAGCCTGTGTGTGCGTGTGTGCGTGCGAGCAATCACTTGCCACACTCGACACCAAATGCAATTAAAAAGTGCATAAAATCGTTGTGATTGCTCGTATTCAGAGCGGAAAATGAAGTTGAACAGTTCGCTGGCAACATGGCGACGAGTTTGCCACCTTAACATTTTGCGGCATTAGGAACACATAAACATTTCGCAATCAGTACTTTACGAATATACGAAGTAAATACTTAGGCAAATTTGCATATGCTCTGTTAGTTTTCAATGCGAGTGTTGGTTTTTGTTTTTTTTTTTTTAATTTTTAATTTCCAGCTGCTAAGCAATCTAGGAGTTCCTTGAATAATGCAGCACTACACAATCAATGCTGTTTATGTGTTATGCGACATCGTAACGTACGTACGAGTATACATATGTATCTGATGTATATAGGTATGTACTTATGTAGGTTTTTAGTGAGCTTAAATGAACTTCATTAGTGAGTTAATGTAGAAACTTATTTACTTACTTATATATAGATACTCATATGAGGCATAAGTTGCACTTGTTGGAGTTCTAATTAATTTCCCAGCTATAAATGCATTATACTATTCAAATAATAGAAACTTAAAAATGTATTGACCTAAATGAAAAATGGAAAAAATGATGGAGGTTAAAGGAAGGAGATCAACAATTTCTGCTTAGTACTGCTTAGCAGTAAAAATTTATATTAAAAGGTATATTGTTCATTAAAAAGTCAGAAATTCGACGGTTTGGAATTTATTTAATTTATTTACGCATTTGAAACCGAATTCTTTATTTATTTAAAATTTTCATATCTGTACATATGTTTATATTTTATATATTATAATTATTTACAATTTTTGTGCAATGGCATGGAATGATGAAGTTCGAAATGACAACACAACTTTTTAATTCCTTTGGCAAAACAAAAAAAAAAATGGAAAAAGCTACTTGTGATGAATGAAGGAAGTACAAAATAAAGTTAAAACGCAGAATTCAAAAACAAAAAACCAAAGGGTATTTTTATGGAACATTTTAAAAAATTAATTTACTGAAAAAAATCGCAAAAAAATTGCATAAAAATGTTAAACTTCAAAAATCCAGAAGAAAATGGATTATTCAGTTTTTTTTTGTTTTTTTGAATAGAAAGTGTAAGCTTGAAATGGCTATTAATTACCGCAATTCCCAGCCACTTGGAATTTACTAATTACTAAATACTAACTAAAATACTATAAAATCGCTGAGAAATCTTTTTTAAAAACATGAAATTTTGATGAGGTTATTTAATATTTCCAGGCCAGCTCTTCAATCTTATCCCTAGCTCAGCATTTTAGAGATATTGAGTTTGCAAAAATAGCAAATGAGAATAATTTCATTGACTAGAAAGTCTCTTCAAAGGTAAGTTTTTATAAATAAAGATAGTTTATATAACTTAATGTTATACAAACGAGTACAACAGCGTTCTTATCTTTCTTAGACGTTGCAAAATATCGTTTTTAATTATCTGAATCAAAACTTCATATTTTTTTTAGTATCGGTTTACCTGAATTAAATTTATTATTATGTTTTTTAAAAGTCCTAAGTCAACGATTTGTTTTCGGACTTCATTTTAATTACAATTCAATTTAAAATTATAGCAAAATTATTAAAAATTCTTAAAAGTACTATTAGAACACATTTGGCAGAAGGCCAGTTACACTCAGCGTTCCAAACAAAAGGCAGCATCAATGAAAAGTCGTATGCGCTCTAAAATAGATAGACAGACATATTTTCAATAACACACCAAATCGGTAAGTATAAAAGTATGTGTGCATGCATGTACGAGAATGTAGTAAGAAGCACCGGCAGGTATTTTTATAATGAAAGAATGCGCCCTTTCCGCCAAGCACTTACTGTCATTATGCAGCATTCTTACTGTGCGCCTTCACAGTTTACATATTCACTACGATTTTTTTACATGAAAAGTTAATCTGCCACTTAAGAAACTACTACACGGCGAACTCCACAAGAAAGCAACGCAACGCAACTCAAAGTAACAACCACTAAAGGTTTCAATATGCGAATATATGTATGTATGTACGAGTACATAAACAAATGCACACATACACGCAAACACATATGTATGTACAAATGGAGTGCTCGCACATTCTCCACTCAAAAAGCTTACCACCATCACAGCAACATGGCAGCGAAGAGGGTTAGCATTTAGTGAGCGTGGAGCTTAATACTCGCTGCCAATAGTGCTGCATGTAACTTCCGTTGAAGTTGCGCTTGTTTACGTTTACCTGTTGGCGTTGATGCAAAGATGTTGCAAGCAGCAAAGATAATCTGGCGGAAACAAGCGGACGACAGTCAGCCAACTTGCAGCTAAAGTGTAGTAGCATGTTGCACCAAGAAGCCGATGTTGTACTGTTATTCGTACGTAAGTGGAAGAGTTGCGCAACTTGGCAAACATGAAGGGGATTTTAAGTCGTTGCGCTTGTCATTTCGCTTAGTGTTTTTCTTTTTTCTACTTTGCTACTTTTAATGGCAAAAAAAAAAAAAAAATATTCCCGTGGTATTGTGGCAAGTCTCCGGGTGAACTTATCTCACTCAGACGACATGCTGTTGATGATGCAACGCGCTCTAACGGTGGGTGATATTTAAAGCCGATGCGATTACTGTTGTGTGGCAATGCTGAGAGTCTAGAGAATGAAAATTTAAAATACGACAGAAATTTATGGTAATATTAAATTAATTTCTAAAGTTTTGTTGAAATGTGAAAAACGTTTGAAATGAAATATAAATCGCACATTTGTTTTGTTTATTTTATTTGACAATATAGTTAATATTTTTAAAATAAATAGAAGGAAATTGGAACAATGCAGGAAAGCGCTTAATAAAATTAATATGACACAGTTAAATAAAAAAATAAGTTAACCAAATGTTAATGTCCTTAAAGGACGGAAGTCACCTTGGTCCGATTATGTTTTTACTTTTTCTAAATTACATAGCTTATGTAATAAATTATTCGAAAATTGGTTTGTTTAAGGAAGTTGAAATAGACACAATAGTCCACTCGGCTAGCTCTGCAACTCCGAGCTCCTGCGTTCAAAGCCTGGCAGAAGTGGTTATGAAGAATAAATATAATTAATTTAATAAAAAGAAGTCGGATGAGGAAATGTGGTGATTTCCGAAATAGTACATAATTTCTATTATTTAAAAATTGTTTTTGTTTTTTTTCCAAATAAAATCTTCAATAAACTGGCCTCGAGCTCAATAAAATTGTCAATTATCAAGAATTTTAATGTTCAACTTTTTAGACCTTATTATTCTGTTGATAAAAGGGCACCAGAATTAGTCCCGTTATATTACTTAAATAATTTTTAACTAGTCCTTAAATGTTCCTGATACTCGTATGATCTCAAATCGGTTTCAAAAAATCCTCGAACTATTTTCATAATGATCACAAACATATCCTTATATTGCCCTGAAATGGCCGTGAATTTCCGGAAATAGCTCCAAAACGTTTCTAAACTGGTCCTTTATTGGGCCCGAAATAGTCCTGATTTATTCCATAAATTTTCAATTGTACACACGCGACATAAAAGCTGATATCAGCCTTGCATTATATCAAACCCTCAACGACAATTTGAAAGCGTTAAAAAGTGTGCCTCTTCGGTTAATTTATATGTTAGAAGATGATTTTGTTTGGAATGACTTTTATTTATATATTTCTTGGCTTGACAGCAATGAAAAATTAAGTTATAAACAAATTTGCAATGCATTCAACGAAGGATTAGAATAATTTAAATTTATCAATGAAATGGTGCGTGAAATAAAAAGATCTTCAAGAGTTACACCCACCTTGGAATGCTTGTTAACGTTTCATAATGGCTGATAATTTTTAATATCCAAGATCACTATTGATTTGACATTGAAAACAATCAAAACAATATGCGAAAATGTGTCTTAGGTAAAAATAAAAATAAGTAGATGGAAAATCATATCCCTTTTACCACATGAAATAAAACGAAAAATTCTTTGCATACATTTAATCGTGCGCGAGTTGAGAAAAGAGCAACAAGGCAAATTGTCGCACCTTTAAGTTAAAAGCTTCATGCAAATTCCTGTATATTCAGCCATAGCGAATGACAATAGAAATCAACAGAAAGCGCACTTAAACCAATACATGCTCACTTCAAAATTCATACATAAACACAAAGCAATTGAAATCAAATCGATATACCATACATACATACTTACTTACATATCCCTACAAAAAATGCGATTAGTCTAGGATGAGTCCGGGAATAGTCGCAAGAGAACATGCGACTAATACAACTTCTGATCTCTTAATATGGAATGAACTGTTCCCTTTTGTTCGAGCATGTCCTATGAAGAGACTAACTGTCTCCTTTTATTATCGAATGGGCATAAATGAGGACCAGTCTATTTATAAAAATAAAAATAAAAATCTTTGCTTCGACTTAGAATCGAACCAGCGTCCTGAGGGTTGCTAAGCGAATGCTCTCCTTACATGCCAACGACGTGCATGAAATTTTATTGCCTAAGTGCGTACATATACCAATGCATCGTTTATCATACTCGAAAGAGATGAAAACAGGACTAATCTACAATTATACCCGTTTGAGACTTGTTGGTACCCGACAGGGACTAATCCCGGAATACTGTCTTTAGAAATTAGTCGCTAAACTTTTTGCAGGGATACGAAAAAAAATACTCGCACTCACACACAAACAAACAATGACTCCGTGAATGTGAGAGTAAAGTGAGCTGCACGAATGATTGAATTGTTAGTCGCTGTTGAATGAGTTGTGTTGGCGAAATGCATGCACTTTATAATAAAACATATAAAACTCATAAAAGTGAGAGAGAAAGATAAAGGCAAATGAAAAACATAGAAATGATGATGAGACAATGTCATTGTCGGCAATTTCATTGGTAGCAACAGCAAAAGCAACAGCAACAGCAAAAGCAATGGCAGCAATAGCATTTGTGTTAACGACGACAGCTGCGTCAGCAATGATAGCAAATGTGCTGCAGGCAAAATGACAGCAATAAATTCGTGTTGTTGACGGCAGCGTTGATGACGATGATGATGATGATAATGGCGACGTGGCCGGCCTGGCAGGCAACGACAATTGTTAGTAATTGGCAGCGAAGTCAAAAAAAATTTTAATGACTACAATTTATTAATGAAGGGTTTCTTTCGCCTTTTGTCCAATACTATTTTTCGAATATTAAATGCATATTAAAAGCGGTCAAATTTCTCTGAGGTATTTAATTCTGTTTAATTTTAAGGTATTTAATTCTCTTGTTAAAAGTAGTGTTTGAGTGTACTTTAAATTTTAAAAGAAAAATTTTTCTTTAGCTTTAAATTTGGAGCTGCCAGGTAGCACTGAAGTCGAATTTTTTCTTTATTATTATTAATATTTCACTATTTACTAATGTTTACGTCATTACTAGATTTCCAAAAATCATTAAGGTGTATTTGTAATGCCACTTTTTCAATTAATTTGAACTTTAACAGCTAATTCAATTAATTTGCGCTATGATTTTAATTGTTCATCCATTAGTTTTTTTCCTTATTTGTTTGACATTATTCCATTGTTCACATTATTCGGAAACTTGGATAAATTTTGGCTCAATTTTCACATTCTTTCCGATATTAATTTTTCGGTCATTAAAATTTTTCCTATAAGTTAATTTTTCACTCAATACTTTTGAATAACACTTACCTCTCATATATTACTCACAACCGATTATTCACTCATTACTAAATTTTTACACATTACTGATTTTTTACTTACAAAATATTCCACTCGTAAATATTTTTCCTATTTACATACTAATATTTCACAAATACTAATTTTATACATATTACTCGTACTTATTTTCCCCTGAATACTTATTATTTATTTATTAAAATTTTTTGTTATAAATTTTTCACTAATGTCTACTTTTACACTCACAAGTAATCATTTACTCATACATTATTACTAGTTTTTTAAATACTATTAATTTTTCACTCATAATTTATTTTCCACTCAGTACTACGTAATTAAAATCAATTATTATTTTTCTGACCATCATTAGATGCTTTTGCTTCAGTCATCATCTTTTTTTTTGCATTCGAAATCAATTTTTCACTCATTAAATATTTACAATTTATTACTAAATACCTCTACATTACTAATACTTCACTCATCACTCAATTGCTTACTCGTTTCAAATTTTTCACCCACAAATTACTCATTCATCTTGCATCACTTATTAGCTACTTTTTAGTCATCATTGGTTCTTTGTTATTTTTTTGTTATTAATAATACATTTTTTATTTTTATTTTTAAATCTACTATTTATGTATACACTCAATATCATTTTCCACTCACTTTTGCTACGTTTATTGCCAGCTTTCCCACTCTGGTTCTTTGTTATTTTTTTGTTATTAATAATACACTTTTTATTTTTATTTTTAAATCTACTATTTATGTATACGCTCAATATCATTTTCCACTCACTTTTGCTACGTTTATTGCCAGCTTTCCCACTGCAAATTCGGAGCGAATCTGCACTGGAAATAAATCTCCCGTGAAAATAAACAAAAACAGAAGGAACTGGAGTGATTTTTAGACAGAGGAAAACTACTTTGGCAGTTGCTGTATCGTTAAGGTTGTTGGTCTCACTATTGCGTTCATCCTGTATAATTATTTCATGTACATACATATCATTTCAAATCGTTACAACGCAGTTTCAAAAACTGTGCTTTTATTTTTTTAACCAACCACAGCAATTTATATGATAAGACTTAGGGATTATTAAACCCTTTTCATAACCGTCAATACGATTGCAAGCTGCGATATTCGCATGACCCACAATTATTCATTTTCTTATCGGTGTAATTTGCATATTTGTGTGCCATCTAGTATATTCATATTATGAATAAAGGCGTCACCAATGGAGTCATTCGAACAGTGAAAGTGAAATTAATACTCACACCACACAAATAGTAAATAACAATAAAGTTTCATATCAGTTTTGGGATATGTCAGCAAAATATTGCATTGCATTGTGTGAAAAAGGCCAAACAATAGTAAGAAATGTTATGACATTATTTTGAATGCCAGGCAGCGCGAACAAGCGAACAAAACACAAATTGCTCATAAACGTCATGAGTAGTTTAATATTATTATTTAGATTATGAACTCTGCATGTACTTCTACATACATACATACATATTTAAATATGCCCGTATTTATTTATACTTACATACATACATGAATGTAGCAATATAATCAAATATGTCAGTATGGCAAAAAACAAAATTGGCAGTTATAATATGTACATTATGACCGCAAATGAAATAAGGAATGTACACTCACATCTAACTACGTACAAACATACCAGTACAACAACTCAATTATAAGCGTATATTTGTTTGAATATAACTATGTGTGTGAGTGTTAGTCACTCACAACGCAGCGCACATTCAATGTCATCCTGCAGGAAACATTTATACACCAGTTCAACACTTATGGCCCAAGCCAACACACTCACACCAATTATATACATACATTTCCACCTTCTTCCACTCCTTCCACTCTACATCCTTTCATTGGCTTTGCCTTTGCGCCGCTCCAACTCAATTCAATTTTTATGTGTCTACTTTGCATTTACAATATGTTGGCCATTTCCATTGTTAACAGCCGGCGCATAGCTGTACCATCAGCAACATTTTAGTGCAACGGTTGACAACTCTGTCGTCTTCTTGCTGCTGTTGCTTCTTTTTATTTCACTTTGAATGTTCTCCTTGTGGCGTGGCGTGGCGTCTTAATGTTTGCCGCATTGATAGCCATGCAAGTGGCAGCAAAGTGTGTCCGGTGTGCGATTTTATTTTCGTTTTTTCTTTTTCGTTTTTTTTTTGTTGCTGCAGCATCAGTTAAGGAAGTCATAAATAGCGCTTATGGGTGGACATACAAGACATCAGCAGAAATTGCAATAATAAAAATACGAAAATTGGGATCACCACAGCAAACGCTGCTGCTCTCTATAAAGGCTGAATGTATGGGACAGAAGAGTTTTATTACATACATACATACATACATGTATTGAAATGAGTTGCCAGGGGGCGATGAAAAAAAATGTGCTGAAAATTATTGGCCAGCGAAGTTATTGTCTACTATTAGAGACGGACAAGACAGCATGAGACAGCTTTTTACCCACAGAATGTCGAATGCAGTTGTCAGCATTCGGATGCAAGATATGACGACTGTTGATTTTAAAACGTATGTATGGAGGGAAGTGTTTCTATTAACGCAATCTCTGCATAAAAATGGAAGAAGAATATTTTTTTTTTAGAATTGTAATTACTCATTGAATTCAAATCCGTTGTTATACATATGTCCCAACCGACTTAATTTCGTTTATCAGCATATAATCAACTACTAAGTTGTATAGGGGAATATGTAAATATTCAACTCTTCTAAATTTTGAGAAAAATTTTCTCAAAAATTAAAAACACCCATAAGCATTAAACAAAAATTGATTAAATCTTATGAATGGTTTTTAACTTTTACTATTTGACAAAACCGACGAAGGCCCAATGCACAAATTCACTCGGAAGTGATCAAACTTTTAATTTAACTCGCAACAGATCCAACTATTTATGTAGTTAACGAAATATGTATTAAGGGACATCCAATGGTACAAAGGTCCGTTCACACGACGACTTCTTGCGAAATTTTTTTATTTTTCAGACACGAGTTCAACATCCGATATTAAAGACAAATATAACTAAATCATTTATATGCAAGGAAGAGCACTTCTAAAAATTTATGTCGAAATTGAAGCTGCCGATCAGCTGTTCTTAATTTTAGTTGGTTATATAAAGAAGATGATGAGACGCAATAGTTTACTCGAAAAAATTGTTTCAATATTAATAAAGGGTTTTCCAATAGGGATAAAATAATTTCTAAGTGTCGTTTCAGTCATTTTTTTTCATTGTATTCAGTAATGTTTACAATTTCATAATGTAAAGATATACGCAAGAACAACGTTTACAAATTATTCAATTTCATTATCAAAATAATCGTTCTCCAATTGCAACTTTTTTAAGAAAATCATCTTCGCCGATGAGGCTCGCTTTCACAAATTATTCATGAACAACCATTACATTCACATAAATTGGCAGTTTGGTGTGGTTTTTGGTCTGGTGAAATCATCGGTCCGTACTTCTTTCGAAATGAAGCTGGTGACACCGTTACAGTCAATGGAGAGCGGTATAGATCGATGATGACCAAGTTTTTATGGCCGCAATTGGAAGAAGTTGATCTTAAAAACATCTGGTTCCAACAAAACGGGGCTCCGTGCCACACAGCACGTGAAACCACCGAATTATTGCGAGAAAAGTTTGGAGATTCGATAATTTCAAGAAATTGTGACATTGAATGGCCACCAAAAAGTTGTGATTTAACACCATTAGGCTACTTCTTGTGGTGTTATTTGAATCCATTGGTCTTTAGCAATAAATCAGACTATCTTCAAACTTTATAAGTCAATATTGAATGTGCCATTCATGGCATTCGGCCTGATTTAGTGGAAAAAGTACTCGAGAATTGGGTTCATCGAACTCGTTCCAGCAAAAGAAGTCGTGGTGGCCATTTGAATGATGTTATATTCAGAACTTAATTGTATCGATTGTACTTCACAATAAATAAAAAACATTTGAATTTCCTTGGGTTTTTTTTTTAAAGAAATCATATCACTCTTATTGGAAAACCTTTTTTATTTATTTTCATTTCACATGAAAAATATGCCTCTCTATCTTGACTATTGAAAGAAATAAATTATTTACAGTTTTTATTGCCACTGAATTAGGTGTTCACTATTAATATTTTTTAATACTTAATACACGAAACATTTTTCTTTGAAATTTGTAACTATCAATAAATTTTTTCAAAAAAAAAGGCACACAAAGTGTGTTTTTATTGGGAAAAATTATCAAACTGAGGATGAAACACAAACTAGTTTTTATTATTTTTGAGCAATCGAAAAAAACTTCAACCCTGTCAAAAGAAAAATTTTGTTTGAGTATCTTCGACAAAGGCTGATGCTATTTTCATATCAAAATATTTTTAAGCCAACATCAGTGAAAGTATTGAATAAGTTTTGAAATATATCGTAAAGTGGTTATTATGAAGGAGAAAAGTTTACAATTTTATGTTTGTGATTTTCTTTTTTTTGGTTTCATTTGCAAATAACTTTTATGTGCAAATGTGTAATAAAAATAAGCTAAGATATTTTCCACTTCCCTCAATTTAACTTTAAAGATTTTGCTGACTTTTGCTGATTACGTTTTTAATACATATTTCAAAAAAAAAAAAGAAAATAATATAAAGCCATTAAAATATTTATAGTTTTCAATTTTATTAGAACTTGGCTGCAGCCAACTGCAAGTGCAATGACTTCATCGACTCGCTGCCAATAGCCGGGCGGCGACGGTAGACAACGACAACGACACCAGCAGCAGCTGCAGTACGACGCTATTTCCGGCAGCAATAAGATCCGCCTCTATTTGAAAAGAGCTGAAATTTTGAAATAATAAAAACATGCTTAAAAATTAATAGTGCAAAACAAAAAAACAAAAATAGAACTTCTCAGCCAACCAACATATGAACAAAATTTCTAATAACAACAGCACTGCAACGCCCAAATAACCAAAGACGACAACCAACGTTCGAAGCGCTGGTGCTGATGTTGGCGTTAGCGTTGGCGTTTGGCGTTTGGCGTTTGCCGACGCTGACTTCGGCGACTTACAGCCCATTTGGCGTTTATTGTTAATGCTGCCAAAAACCATTCCCACCCCGAAGTTGGTTGCTGTCATTGTCATTCATTTGCTGTGTACTAATATTCATTGAGCACAAATTGACTTGAAACTTGGCGTACGCGATTTGTCGTTGCTGTTGCTGTTTTAGTTGTTGTTGTTGCTGCTTATACAAAAACAAACATACACACATTTCTATATGTATGTACATATGGCAGGGCTAAGTCTTTGCCTATGCTAAAAAGTTGAGTAGTGTGCACATATGGCTTTTCTCCCTTTCACTGAACGACTTGACTTTTTGCGCTAAACTTTCTTTTCCTTTTTGTCAGCTATCTGCTTTTCTTTATTTCTATTTTTTCCTCATTTATTATTTCCACCGCCTTCGCCTTTGTGTTG
Source organism: Philophylla caesio (assembly GCA_963971545.1). NCBI lineage: Eukaryota > Metazoa > Arthropoda > Insecta > Diptera > Tephritidae > Philophylla > Philophylla caesio. Next base: position 189,738,733 of record OZ020604.1, on the reverse strand, counting down.
CATGGTGATTTATGAATTTAATGGACTTTGATGAAAGTTTACTGCCCCTTTGCGTACAACCAGACAACAACTCGGAAGCCCATCGAAGCAAACCAAACGATTGTAAAAATAACAACAATAATGCTACATAGAGCAAATAAAGGAGGGAAACTTTGTGATCTAACTAGCTGTCGAAATTAGCTGCCTTTTACGCCATCAAACAGACAACAATGAATTTTACAGACTTAAATTTGTACGGAAAATTTATATGGTAGTTGTTATTGGCTTGCGATTCTGCTGTTTTTTTTTATTTAACGACACTGCGTTGGCTATTCCTCTGGCGAGGCATATTAAGCCGTCGATTGCGTTTCAATGTGACAATTCATGTTTTATTGTCGATTATTGATGTCTTACTTTGCGTATGGCGAGACTTGTGAACGACGGTTGCAGCTGTGGCAAAAATTCCAAAATAAAAAAATGGGTAAAAGTTAGCAAACAAATTAAGCGCAGCATATGCTTCACTTGAAAGCAGTGATGCACATCAGCATTATTGTTTGCTTCATTGTGTGCTGGAGTAGTAAAAACAATATCAGTATATGTTTGAGTGCGATGTATTTGGCCTAGTCAAAAAGCTAACATGGGAACATAACGTCTAGGAGCGCATTAGAGAGTAGCCTTCACAGCTTTAGGGGGGCTCTCGGAAGCAAGCTTGCATTCTAAAATTATGCACTGGATATACACAGCTGTGGTTAGGGCAATTTAGCTATACGGGGAATTGGTGTGGTGGCCATGCCCCGACAAGAAAATATCACTACTAGCACTCCAAACATGTTTTGCGGTGTGTGCCGCTCTAAGACTACGAGAATTGCCCGGTTGGAAGGTTGACCAAGCAGGTCACGCAACAATCGTTAACAACCCAGGCTTGCACAATAAGGACTACTGTGTTCCAACCAAAAGTTTCATAAATAAGTTTAGAATATCCATCATCGGCACAGATTGGTGATCCATTGGAGTCCAAGGGGCGATAGGATCACTTCACTTCTACACCGATGGCTCAAGACTCGAGAACAGGGTGGGAGGGGGTGTCACCTCAGCCCAATTAGGACTTGCAAGTCTTTACGCCTCCCTGACCACAGCAACGTCTTTCATCGCTTAAATAAGCAGGAGGTCGATGGAAAAATAATAACACCTGCATCAGGTCTAAACTAATGTGGTCAGAGGGAGATGTCAAATGGTAACAGATATGCTCTAGCTGAGAATAGTAAACCAATACTCGGCTTTAGGACTTGTAACAGATCGCATACAATTGAAAGGCATGCATGCAGAGAGACTGGGCGCCCCTACAACGACTTCAGCCGAAGTTGCAGAAACCAGAAAGCGCCTGAAACCGTGAGGCACTTTCTTTGCGAATGTCACGCACTATGGAAGATACGAAGAAAACTCGTAGAATCTGAGTTTTTCAACGACAGTATCGGTATCAAATTTGGTATCAGTATCATAATCAGTTTCAGTATCAGCATTCTTATTTATATATTTAACAGTATAAACATCAGTAGTATTATCGGTGTCAATATTAGTATCAGTATCAGTTCCAGTGTCAGTATCAGCCTAAGTATCAATATCAGTATTACTTTCAGTTCGGTATTAGTATCAGCAACTCTATCCGCATCAGTATTAGTTAGTGCCCAGCCGGCACCAGCCGTCTTGATTAGCGTTGGACACAGTGTGACACATTGCCATCGTCAATGTTTCGTTTGATTCGATCGCACACACAGTATTGAATCACTTAACAGTAAGCGAGTTTAAGGGTTGAACTGCAATGAAATGCGCTCTTTGGCATGAGCTCTATGTTTGTATATATTTTCATTGCTTTTCGAATCAAGAGAGATCCAACAATAGCAGAAATATAACTTGTTTAAATAACACCGAATCATTTGAAGGTTTTTGCTTCTTCCCTTGCCTTGCTTTACGTTTTGTTCATTCTTTGATGTGAAAACAAGCCGTATTATTATAAAAATCATAAATTTTTTATAAATTAAAAAAAAAAATTTTGTATGCGTATATACATATGTATATGTATATAACTGTGTTTTTGTCTGGGGTATATTGGTAATTTATGTATGTATGTGTTTCGGAAAATATCTGCAAGAAGTTTGCACAGCATATACTTGCTGAAGTATAAAGTCTATAGTTTTCTGAGTATAAATATGTAAGAAAAATTAATAGTTACTGCAAAATGTTTGAGAATTTCTTCAAGATATTTTAGGTCTCAAATCTAAACGTTAAAGTTTACAGCAGTATACTCGGGTTGACGAAATGAAGTTAAGTTAAAAATATTACAGATAAGTAAGAGTGAGTGAATACAGAAAGCAGGCATATATATACATATTTACTTCAAATTAAAAAAAAAATATGAAAATTTAGTGAAGCCTGCACAAATTACCGATCGCCTGTGCAAAAATTGTGTAATTATACCGATTACCAGTAGCTCACAATAACAAAATATGTATTAATTTGTACTACGGGAGTAAGTTAATTTAAACCCGTTTATCTCGGTTGTGGGGTCTTTTAAGTTATGACATTATTGAAATAAATGAGCGATATATACCATATATACATGTGCCGCTAGCAGGTAATTATGTTATAATTAAATATTTCAGAGTAGTTTTTACTCCGTTTTATGCTCATAGTCTATGTAGGTAGGTAGTACTATGTACGCGTTAGGTGATTTTTTGCTAAAGAATAGTGAGTGCGATTTTAAGGTCATTTAAAAGTGCAAAATTCTTCGCAAGATGCAATTATAAGCAATATAACATTTTATAAAATCCTATGTAAACATTTCGTAGAAAAAACTGACTACCTGCTATTGTTTTTAACGAATTTGTTTAGCTTAAACGCGATGATCTATATTATATTTCCATTTATATTTCTATACGAGTATAACGCCCAATAATAATCATTATTCTATGAAAATAAGGTTGATAGAAAATACACATTTAACTTAGAATGGGTAGAAAAGAGCAGTTGCCACAAAATCAGAGACAAGTTTGTAATGTATGAAAGTAAAACTGTTAATGGTTAGTAATGAAACCATAACTATTTCATGGTCAGGATCCTAATACTTTTTTATAATTTGTGTTTGTTAAATGGTAGTTTCAATAAATGAATTTAAAAAATTACTTTTTCAATACATTTAAATAAAAAAAAGTGTATCTACTGAGCACTTCAAAGCCAAATTAAAGTCAATTGTCTTTCGAATCAACTGCCATTCAAATAAACTGCCTACGGAATGTGTTACCTCTCGTCTCTTTCCCTTTTTTGCTAAAGTGTAGTGTGCGACATTCTCTCTGTTTGTTTACATGCTGTTCTGTTTAAACATTGCGACTGTATACTTAAAGAAAAAACGTAAACATTTTACTTAAACAAAACAAAAATCAATGAAGCTATATATCGTTTAAAATACGCCATACGGAATAATATAAATGCACATCAAAAGTGCGCCTCGATTTCATAGCAACAACTTAGTTACTTCGTCTTTGGTAATTTTTTGGAGTGAATTCTTTTTTTTAACCGATTAATGCCAACCACAATCGACACGCAATGTAGTTAAAAACCGACCGCAACAATATACGAGTGTATGTATATCACCAAACAAAGGAATATTGCAACGCAATCTGTTCACCAATCAAAACTGACACAACTGATGACTGATTGGAATGAGTGTCACTCTCTGTGTATTTCACTTGTTGTCGATGCTTACAATAAAGTTGTGAATTTTGCTTTCATCACATGAAAGCTGTCGTATTTTTTTTCGTTTGTGAAACTCTTTTACATCTGCGTGTTCTACGTTGTGACAGTATAGTAAAACCACATTCTTGTCGATGGCAATTGCAAAAAAAAGTTATAAATGCTGGTACTCCAAAAACAAACTATGCTCTGAAACAATTAACACGATATTATTTGGATTTCGTGATATAAACTAAATGATTTGCTTTAATGTAGCGGCGATCAATTAATTTCATGTGCTGTGCAATCGGAAAATTCAGAGTAAACCCAGAGAAAGACAAGCACCTGCCATATATTATTATTAAATACAAAATGTACATTTCATATTTCAAAGCTTAAGGCTGGAGGATTGGGACAGAGATTGACATCAAGTGTACGCATTTTGTGCCAGCAACCAAATCACAGCTCGCGAAATAATCTGAATGATCGATGAACACCACAATTTAAAAAAAAAAGGAACACCGCCTTTTACGCGCTGTTCTTTGCATAGAACGTACTTTCTCAACTATGTACTCGTTGGGCACAAAATACACAACACAGCTTTACAAAATATTCATTCATTTCATAAACGAAATACACAATATATTTTTCACTATACAGCCGGAATCAGATGTCAAAATTTGATAATTAAGATACATGAAAACAAATCAAATTAGTAACTGTACTGAGGTTACCTGTTAAATCTGCCTTAGTTCCTTAAAAATTTTGGAAACATGTATACTTCTTAAATTGGTAAGCAACATCAAGGCTGTAGCCAGGATATTTTGTCAGGTGGAATCAACAAACAAAAAAAAAACATTTATTGCCTTATCCTGTGTTCTTGATAAGTTATAAAATATTTACAAATATTCAAAAGATTATAATTTGTCAATAACATTTTTCATAAATATAATTAAGCATAGAGAACAGGCTTTTCATTTTTGTTTACAATACAAAAATTTTTATAAATTTTCAATGTAAATGTTTGTTTATTTATCAAGAACACAGAATTGTGCAGTTATTGTTAATAAGAAAACAAAAATTAAGCCGTCGTCGGACTTTTAAGCTGCGAAATCATCTATTTTATCATCTGTTTCAATAACAAATCGATGATGAGCACTCATTATGGCTAATTCGTTCTTCTCTTGTCTTCTCTTGTCTTACCTCGCAAACCCGCCTAACCTCCCTCTAAATACGGCCTTGTTCCTCATATTGTGAATGCTAGAGTTCTGGATTGGGGGTTCTGATTAGAAACGAGGTTAGTGGTTTGAGAACTACCCTTGTTGTGGAGGATAAATCTTAAATTTTATTGGAACGGAATACTTTCACTAAACGTTCGTCGACTAGTCGTACAATCGAAAACAATAAATAAATAAATTTTCTTTCATTGCAAGATACACAAATGTGCAGAAGAGCTTTGAATTTCCGAATGAATCTTTGCTATCTTACGAAAAATGTACCGAAACATAAAATCAATGTTTTTACAAATGTACATAAATTCAAATCAATGGATTAAATAGTCGAAAATGTACGGTTCCATGATTGAAATTTATTTATGTTTGTCTATGAAGGTTTGATTAAAAGTGGATGACTTTTTAGTTATACATTAAATTCGTATATTTCTTAAATATTTTCATGCGATATCCAATTAACAATATCAACGAAGAAGGCCAAGTTCAGCTTAAATAGCGTTTCAAACCTCTGCTATAGTTGCATAAAAATTCGCTAGATTAAAATTTATGCTAGTGTCGATTTGAAACAATTTAGAGATGTCCGGCTCGAACTGAGTCAGTCACAATTATGTCGGTACGAGTACATTTGCCTAAGTCGGTCTAATTAAAAAAAAAAAATCGTTGTTCCAATTGGCTTTGCAAAAAGGATATCCAAATTTAAATCTACGCCACAGATATCTATCGTACATTGATATGAAGACGAACGTTTCTTATATGTACTTGCCACACCCGATATTTTTTAATTTTTTTTGTTTTGCTATTTTTGTACTCGCTCAATAAGCCATTGCACATTTAGGCGTTAAATCATTTTTGATGTTCGCTGTTAAAGACTGTTATGTCCCTTACACAGCGCATACAATAAGCGCAGCTTGCACGTTGATTTATTTGACTGTTCGTTGCAAAAGCAAAACTTCTCTCGATTTCCGAACGGTTTTGTCACTTATTTCTATGTGAAAAAAATAGTAAATGGGCAAAACAAAAATCAACTCAACTCAAATTTGACAAATCAGTAAGTGACGGCCGGCAATCGGGTATTGTTTGCACAAAGCCCGCTGCATTGAAGAAAAAAGTACATACACTTGTATATCTACCATTGATGGTGGGCAGGAGCGTTTGTTTTGCTTACATTTTTTAGCCAATGTACGAAAAACTCTGATGTGTTTTGACAGCTTTTGCGCCACAATCAGGCATATTTCGATTTATATGCCCATCTGTTTTTTTTTTTCTTTGTTTTTTTTTGTTCACTTTGGACAAAGGCAAATTGGCTTTGATAAATGTGTAGTATTGAAATTGACGGCAGAGCACCGATGTCATAACAAAAACGAGCCTGACAGTTCTAAACAAACGTGATCAACTTTTGTATATTTGAGCGAAATATTTCGCTACCGTGCGTGTTTTTGTAATTTATGAACTAAAAAAAAAATGAAACAAAAACAGCAAAATGGCGCTTTTCAACATCATTTTATAGTTCTTTCTTTTATGCACCTACATTCATACATAGATATTTATTTTATTTTATTTAGCTTCACATTTTTATATGCGCCTGCTTTAGATTTTATTAAACAAATTTTATTGCACTCAATAAATCCTTGCCATACGAAAGCATAAATGTTCATGCAACAATGTTACACTTGGCAATCAAACGTTCGATACTTGGTAGTTGGTTGCAATAAATACATACGTCAAATCGAATTGCATCGAAAAATTGCATTTTTATAACCCACATTGAATATGTTATGTTAGAAATTTTTTCTGCACAGTGTACTACTTTGATATCAAAGCATTTATAAAAATTAATCAATATTCTGAAGTGGAAGGCCTATTTTAATTATTGTTTTTTTTAAGCGCTTTATCCGTCTAAACGATATTGATTAAGGTTTATATATTTCTTTTCGATCGAGAGATCATAGTGAAACATTCCACAGATACTATTTCAATGAAAAATCGAGTTTTTTTTTTAGATTTTCATGTAAATTGAGTGTGTTGTAGAAAAACTTATAAGATATGACAGAACGCCCGAAAATTAAAAAAAAAAATTTTTTTTCAAAAGTTATGCGACTTTAAAAATGTAAGGTGTCTCGGCATATGCCACCTCATAGCTCGCAAAATATTATTTCTAAGAAGTCGGATATTTATAAAAAAAATTATTTTTTTTTAAGTATTATTTTCCATACCTTTGCTAATAAAAAAATTTACTTTTTTTAAAGTAATATTTTTCATACCTTTTTTAATAAAAAAAATCAATTTGGCGAAATATCATGTTTGCACGATTTTAAATATATAAAAAAAATATACGTAATAGAACGTATATCAAAAAATAAATTGATACATTTTTAAAGGATGTCTCCTATTAAGCCCTAAGTTGTGACAAGCCACGTGCAAGTTTGCATTTTAAATTTTATTGCTCTATATTGCGTTTACAGACATTTTAGGACCTTCTCTGCAACATATCCAAAATTCGTGCAAAAGTAGTTTTTGACCAATTGAAATAGTGTCAAGTGCCTCATTTACATATCATTCAACCTTTCCGCTGATCTTAGATATATCACTAAAAAATCTCACTCGGACTTTGTTTCAAAAGCTGCTCCTACGAAGTCAAACTATTTTAAACTTTAATGTATACATATACGGGCATCTTATAAACTAATAACTAATGACACACCTAAAAGAAGACATATCCATTCGTTCCAATGCTTTTTAATAAATGTTAAATGCATTAAACGTCACAATTGCAGTGTTTTCAATTTTTTATTGGCACACAATAAATTTCGAGCAACAGCGCACTGCTGAAGCAAAGCAATTTAAACAAACATATGTCCACTTTATTTGCTATAATCTCATATAAATACATAAAGTTCATTTATTTATATACATAAATTTTCTCGAATTGTACATTTATCAGACAGTCGAACATATTCTCACATCTTTTTAATACTTTATGTGTTTTTACGCATTGTTAGGTATTTAGTATGTGTGTGTGAAAATTGATTTGCGATCACAATGTTTTACTGCAAATTTTTCTAACAAATTTATTTTGCAATCTTTCTTAATCCAAAGAGAAAAAAGGTAAGTGAAATATAGGCATGTTTGAGTTAAATCCCCCGACGACACCCGAACTGATTGGACGCAATAAACATTTAGGCTTGAGCTCAACTTGAGGTTAAGTTGAGAACTAAGGTACTTCTCAAACCTCCATCGTTGTTTCTCAAGTGCATCTCAAGTTGAGAATCATAGCGTTCTCAACAAAAAGGGCATTGTTTTTGTATGGCAATAATTATAATTCTCAAGTTGAGAAAAAGTTAGTTCGCAACTTGATCTCAAATGTGATTCTCTAATTGGTCTCAAACGTTTAGTAGCAGTACTGAAATAAAAATCGAAAATATATTTTCTTCCTTTTGAATTTAAAACACCGTGAATAAATGTATGTAAATTCATTATACTCGTACTTTATTGCTTTTGATAGTCATATGAAAATACGAAAAAAATTAGGAAAAGTTAGAGAAATACGTTGGCTATCAACTTGAGAACTATGAATTTCTCCAAGGTTTGAGAAAATTGGAGAAATACGTTGGATATCAACATGAGAACTATGAGTTTCGCTAAGGTTTGAGAAATTTGGAGAAATACGGTGGATATCAACTTGAGAACTATGAAGTTCTCCAAGGTTTGAGAAATATTTTTTTGATGTTTGTTGGGGAGCTATCGCTACTTGCCGACTAGTAGTAGTAGCTATGGAGTGCCGGCGAGAATGCTTTAAAGCACGGTATTTACTCACGTTTTGCGCGTTCATCTTTACGATCGAGAACCAGAAAACAAAGATTGTCCCATCTTATGAAATTTTGTAAAGAATTTGAAACAATAAACTCAAGTTAATAATTTTTAGCCAATTATTGCAGACCCGTGCACCCTTGTGTCATCAAAAATTATCTAGGACGAAGTCACTTTAAGATTTTGTATATCGCAAAGAAACAGATTATTAAGACAACGAAGAGAAAATGATCGCCCCATAATTATTAGTCTTCCTTGCACCGAAATTTCATCTGCACCTTTGAAAAATTCTATGTTTTTAAACTTCTGACTCTAAAAACTTACACTTTTCTTTTTACATCTACGCTTGAGCTGACTACAGTCACATAGTCACAAATGAAAAAGAAGATTATATTCAACCCTGACTGTCTGTTCGTCCGTCCGCCTTGTCCGAGGATACGATAGCTTGAGTAAAATTTGAGATTTCTTTATGAAACTTGGTACATAAATTGCTCTTTGGCCAGGGCCAGCTAGCTACGCCGGCCTTCCATATAACACACTAGAATGTTTGTATCTCTATAATAGTGTCAGATATCCTCACTAAATTTTGTACACATTAATATGTCCTTGCCATCACTAAGCTAATCGCACCATACAACAGAAACTGGCGTATTTCGGTAACTTATGCCCTTAGCGCTAAAATTTCCCTTAAAGCAAGAAAAGAGGGATTTTACAAAAATTCAAAAAATCAGGCAAATGCCACATTTTTGTAAATAACTTTAATACTGATTTTTTTAAATTGGATATTTATACAAATTTGGAAATACATCGCGAGGGTATACAAAAATTCGGTTTCGCCGGAATTTAGCTTTTCTCACTTGTTAAACTATTATTTGATCATATCCAGTTGTTAAACTAAATGCACTTGATCTCTACATTTCCCATTGGGTGTGTGTGCTTGTGATTGCCATATTTAATGACAGCAAGAGGCGGCAATCAGAGATAAGTTTCTGAGAAAACCTAACAAATTTATGGTTTAACTTTAAATGAGACATTTTTATACACTTTTAAAAAAGTCATTTTGCTGTCCAATAAATAAGAGGTTGAACAAAGAAAGACGAAAAATAATATTTTTATTTACTTATGCTAAAATGTTCGTTATTTCTTCTTTCATATGCAATGTCTCAATTCACATTTACCATACTTGCACATGCAGACAATAGCAAAATGTCTGGACAAATAGCAATTTCTTCATGGTAGTTGCTATGGCGTCGTCATGCGTTTGTGGTTGCTGATTATTTTTGGCATTCAAAGACAGGCAGAGGGTGAGCGAGCGAGGGAGAGAGTGAGGTGGCAACAGGCATACAAATACACAGAAGAGAAGTATATACAATTGTATACACTTGGCTATATCGTTGCACCGTTGTAAACCTTTATGCACCCCAAACCATTAATTATGGCCGCTTCGATTCGATTGCGTGTGATTTATTGCCTTTGTATTTGCGCAGGCGATTTGTATTTACTTTCTTAGCGATGTGTCGTTACTTGTAATATTGCTGTCAGTAGATAAGCTATCATTTGCACGCTTACTACATAGTTGCTAATGCAAAAACAAAAACTCAGTTACTTATAATTATATGAGTACACGCATACATATTAACCTTGTGTGTGTACATACCGCTTTTGAATCAAGAAATCATAATATCCTGCGGCAAACTATCTACTTTTTTATGCGCTAACTCAAGCATAATATTTACGGCCATGTCAACAGCTAAGCGCGCTGCTTTTTCGTTTTCAACATTATAATTTTTTTTTTTTTGTGTACCACCACACACTTTATCCATTTAATTTTCTGCGTGCTCGCTCCCTTCACAGCTGGCGCACACCAATTGCTTTTCATATAAATCTATATTAAATACCTACAAACTTATAAATTTCTCAACTGCCAACACTTAGTTCCTTTACAACCTCATCCTGCCTGCAGCAGCCCAGCCAGGGTCGGTCGGCCAGCGCGTAAAGTTCTATGCAACGGAATTCAACGAAAAAAAAAAAATGAAAAAAAAAAAATGTATCTTGCGCCACAGGGTGCTGCGTGGCTGTGTTGCCGCAGACGTTGACAGCGCCACTGGCAGGCGAGGAGCCAACGCTTGGGCATTTAATACCATTTTTCATGCCTAGTTTCTTCTTGGATGTGTTCTCGGCTCGTTTTTGTTCTATGTCGTCCATTTATTTGTACAAATAACCATTAATCATCGCATAATAATTTTCTGGTGTCAGCCATATTTAAGCAACGTATTCATAATCTTCACAAACAAACTCACACACACACACACACACACACTCATATGTAGGTATAACCTAGTCTTATAAACTTATTGCGATAGCTTTTCAGTGTTAGTGAAAAAAATTTGACTTTAACAATGGCACCAACAGCGTCTAAGCAAAAACAAAAACAAATAAAAAAAAGTAGCAAGTTCAAAGTGCACCGTTCACTGTGAAATCCACAATTTGACAAATAGTCTTTAGAAGTGTCACAAACGTTAAATAAACTTCGTTTCTTTTGCTTACTCTGCTAGTTGCTTGACTGCTGTTTGCTGTTGCTTTTCTCTCTCTCTCCCCCTCTCTCTCTCTCTCTTCTTGCAGCACGCATTTGGAACACTAAACCACTGTTGACATTGACTGGCGCTTGGAGATTGGTCAGTTGTTGTATGAACACATTTCAGTTTTTGTTTCTACATTGCGCTTGCAATTCTTTGAGAAATGTCTACATTTTTGACACTTTGTAAAGTAGGTTGCGCGAATTATGTTACCACAAGTTAAGAAAGTGAACAAATAATGCTTGATGTCTCTTAGCCAGAAATCAGCAGGACACGGCAAAGCACTTTTGTTTGAATTGCAGCACACTGAGATATAAGGTGTAAACGCAAAATTAAAAAAAAAAAAAAATGTGGAGACACTTATTTTAAATACATATTGTTATGATCATCTTTAGCGACACATTAGACCATTATTTAGAGGACCGTTGTATGAGTCAGTGCACTTTATAAGGGCATACCAATACGCTCTTTGCCAGGAATTATTTGCTTGGTTGTTCCCTCCCTCGCAAGCTAATACGCTAAACAGTTATCTTTGAGGTTCCTGTGGCCTGGAACCCAAATGAGGTTAAGCGTGTTCTGCTTAGCCATCTTCTGAAGAGATCGGCGGCAATCCAGACAATTTTTAATTTAAGTGGCTATACCATGGTGACACGTTACTGACTTTTTACTTGTTCGAAATTTTACACTGGTTTTAGAAATTTTACACTTACTATAATGAACATACAAACCTGAGAAATTAAAGAACGAACAATTTTCATAAGAATCAACGATAGTGAAGGGTGTTGTACGTACGCCCTTAGAAAGTGTGTTGTTCATTTGCCGAATTTGGTTACTAGTTTTGTAAAGAAAAACTTTGAATTGTAGTAGAAAATTAAGTTTTTAATGAGGAACTTTTAATACATATTATTGATTGTTTTGGAATTTTAAATTATTTTTACTTTTCTCAAAATAGTTAATATTTCTATATGGGCTCTGAAGATATCCTCTATATCGTTCGATAATCTGCTCAAACTTAAGTTTTTGACGCTGCTCCCTAAAATCATCGTCACAGAAGAACACCCATTTTTCAAAAGCCACCTTCAACCGACTCGATCACATCAACTCTTATATTTAAATTTCAACTCAATGATATCTGAACGTCACTTGTTAGTTTCTTCGGTTTCCTTTGGAATATAAAACATACATATTGCCGTTTACCCTTGTCAGATGTTTTTAATATGTCAATCTTTATGCATTGTTTATTGTTATTCCCTTCCATAATTTTAAATAATTTAATTCAAATATCTTATTTCAAATTGTTGCTTTCTTTTAAGTTTGAATGTTGTAGGATTTTAAAGTAATAGTAATCAGATTTATATACTTTTTCGCTTTAAGATTTAAATATTGTTTGATTCTGTAATCATTTTAATTTTTAATTCAATATAACCAATGGATAATGTATTGTAATAACAATAAAGGCTGAAGGACCTACATGCACCATTATATTTATAATTTTTCAGTAATCAAGTATTTTTTTCGAAAAAAAAAACCCGCCTTAGTGCTTTTGTGCTCATAACCATTGAGGATTTCCTTCAGTCTCTTCATCAACCAATGATTGGAACTAACCCGTGAGGGTAATTCAAATCATTGTTGTTAAATTTTATGTAAATATCTTCACTAGTTTATACTATTTCCTAAGAACGGCCTTCTCTTATTCCCGTTTTTCTAATACCTCCTAAATACAACATTGAGCGCAAAAAGCGTTCAAACTGGCGCTGTCACAACGTACAAGACCTTTCATTATTCCATCATGACGATAGCCTGCTTGTAATTCTGTCTAATTTTTTTTCAAATTCATTATTGACAAAAATCAGAAAATACTTAAATCCTATGAAAAAGTTTCACCAACTACTAAAATATTCGCGAATCAAAGTGAGTACTTAGAACTTTAATATTAACTCAATAGCACTTAAATATATTTGCTAAGCTGACTTTGTTGCCATGAGGTAATAACAACACAATGGCTATGGAAATAACCAAAAATATAATAACTACAAATGCACGAGTATCCGTCGGTGTATGTACGTATGTACAAGTTAGTATGCAAAGCGCAGTCAATATTTACTTTTCAACTCAATCTGCATACATATTTGCTTATGAAAACATGAAATAAAAAACGTATTAATATTTCAAGTGCACGAAGAACAAGCATGTAAACACCATGAAGGGTAAATATACATTCAAAGCAATAAAAGAAAATATGAATGAATTACGCAAAGTATTGAAAAAAAGAAGAATTCTCCAACCAGTGTTGGATAAAAAACTTTTGCGTCAACATTTGCGAACGACAATAAATTGAATGGTAAAAAGGTATATGTATTTACAGGTTCAGAGATTAAGCAAGCGTGTGTGTGTGCGTAGAAAAAGTCAACTGGACATGAGAAGCGGCGGTGATTGAGAGGAAAAGCTCTGTTTGAAAAAAAATCTACAATATAACGATAAAGAGTGTGATGCTGCGCTTGGAAAAAGTCAATATATGCGAGAGTATTATAAAATATAAAAGAAAATAAAATGTATAGAAATAAAAGGGTGTGTGTATGTGTGCGAGTGTGTGTGTGTCTAGAAGGGTCCAATGTATTTATGCTTGCCTCATGTGCATGGAAGTATAGAAAATCAGCAACAACTGGCGCAAGCAGCAGCGAGACTTATGATGTAAGGAGGTTATTGGTGGGTGGCAGTGAGGTGCAAGATTGCTTTACTTCAAGCACGCATTCGAGTGTGGGTGTATGTGTGCATGTGTGCTTATGCATATATATATATATATATATATTTGTGGTATGTCTTAACATTTGTAAATATGCAATAATAAATAAAGTACAAGCCCCGACACTTCAAAAATCTGCCAACCAAGTGAGCGTTCCAAAGTATGCAGCCGGAAAGCTAAACATGTTTTTCTGTGCACATAAATATGCAGCATTTTTTTTCTCCATTTTTTTTTTTTGCTTTCCTTCAATGGCAAAATAATATTTGATGTTTCCCTTATTACAGTCAACAAGCACTTAAGCGCATAAGCGGACGAGACGAGACTTGGCGTGATAGATTGAATGTGACTAAGTTGCGGGTGGCTGCATGATGCCAACATCATTTCTATTGCACGCAAATTTGTCGTAACGCCAGTCTGACTAGTCAGCCATGCAGTCATTACAGCTGCCTCAAGTGCATGTAAACGATGAGGCAACACATACGAATAGTAGCGCGGCACGACGGGGCGTATGATGAACTTCCGAGTTAGAGAATTTAAGGCAGCTGCCGAGAAGCAGCAATGCGAAAACAAATCAAACGAGTACAGCAATGAATCTGACATGCAAGTTCAATATGTTGCATGCTGCGAAGTATTTGCAAGTGCTAGTGTGTTGCAGTTGAAACGAGAGGGTGTGTGAATACTTAAGTTTGCCTACCGACACAGCAGCAGCAACTACAACACCAGCAGCAGTGGCAATGGCAATGGCATTGATGCGGCATATGGTGCTCTGGCGTCTTTCAATAACTTCATCTACGCGATGCTGTACATTTTCTATATGAGAGGCGTTTAATAACGCACACATTAGGGTGCTACTTGCATATTTGAGCAGATTTTTTTTTTATTTTCTGTCAACATTTTTGTTATTTTTTAGCGTATGCAATTTTCTAGTCCATGCAATTTTAGTGTAATAAATGTTGCATTTTTTACACTAACTAGTATGCAAAATATATGTCTTTGTATGTCTTCAGATTGGTTCGATTTGGGTAGCAAATGGCTGTGTATGTGCAAAGAGGTTTTAAAAAGGGTGGCCACGTGTTCAAAAATTAATTAATATAAAATAA
This sequence comes from Philophylla caesio, assembly GCA_963971545.1. Lineage (NCBI taxonomy): Eukaryota > Metazoa > Arthropoda > Insecta > Diptera > Tephritidae > Philophylla > Philophylla caesio. The sequence continues at coordinate 189,723,570 of OZ020604.1, read as the reverse complement.
ATAATTTTTTAAACAGTCACAATTTGTTGACAAAATTAATGAAAAATTCTTAAAAAGGTAAAATTGATAATAATAATATGGATATTAGTGTCAGTGCTTCAGTGGAAAGGTTGTATTTGCTAAACTGTAGTGTTGCCACTTATTTAAAACATTAAAATTTTTTCATTAGTATTGCCAGCTTTCAGAAAAGTCGTATTTAATTTAATAACACATAAGATACGAAACATAATCCTTTATGTGTCAATCAGAAGATATGTGGGCGAACCCTTTTCTGTTAAAAAGATCGAGCTCAATATATTAAGGACATTCACAATGGATCGTAGTGTCGTAATGACGTAAAGTATTGAAATTTAAATAACTCAAAAAATAAAATATAAACTACTAAACCAATTTTGTTTTCATAATTTAACACCACTTTATTATACCTTTTTTAAAACCTTCTTCACCTTATTGAGTTAAATAATTAAACATGTTGATATCTTACGAATTTACTTCAAATTATTTTGCATTAAAGATAATTATTTTTCATAGTAGTTTGAGGTAGTCATACATGCATTTTCTATACAAATACATTTTTGCTTTTATTCGTTATTTCTTCTCACACATTTAGAAGAAATCGCGGAAGCAAAAAAAATTTTAAAAAACTAATAATAAAAAATTTACGGGTTTTTTATTTACGTTAGACCAGCTACTTTTCGAATGTTGAAAAATCAGAAGCACCCTAGTGCGCGTATGGTGTTGCAAGCAAATGAAAGCCAAAATTGCAGCAGCTAAGAAAGTTTGAAAGAGTGTTGGATGGCTGCATAGAATATATTTCTGCGAGTGACAGTATGAGGAAATGCAACTTTTATTTCATGTCACTATATTTTTTTGCGAAGTTGTTGTTGGTCGCTGCGTTTTTTTTTTTGCTCTCTTTTATTTTGTTGCATAACACATACCCATACACATAGAAACTTAAGCTGAATAACTTTGGAAATACGCTGCAATGCAGAGAGTGAGGTATTTGTGGCTGTCGTTGCTGCAAAAGAATTTTACTTTTCATTTTCAATAAAACTTTTTCGCCAAGAAAATGTCGATGGCAAATGTGTTGCATAGCATACATATGTGGATTGACAAGAAGGAGCAGGAGCTGAAATAATTCAAAAAAAAAAAATAAGTGCTGAAAGCGCTGTCGCATACGCAGACAACGTTGACAATGAGCAAATGTCGGCATTGTGTGCAATCGTAGAATTCGTTGAGGAGCACATCTGAATGCACAGCATATCCGCACGCACTCAACGACACAAATACACACACACGCCCACACTCAGCCGCTCCCGCCTCCATGACTAACGCGCCAGTATGTGCAGTAAATGCTCGGCTCTTCCTCGCTGCTTGACAACCCATCACTGCTAAAGGGTTCAAAGAATTTAATAACGAATTTTAAAATTTTGGCATTAGCCGCCTCAGGCCCTGCACGCGTAGAGATAGTAGTATAACAACAAAACACACACACATCGAGGATCATTTGGCATTCCCTTTCTACTATGTACCATACTTCCATAGATGTTACGCTAGTCAGCTGCCTTCGATTGTTGTGAACGTTTTTAATAAAAAAAAAATACCCTCAGACTTTGGCTACTTAGAAAATGTTAGCATTTTTCAGTAATGTTGCAGCAATTTTTTTTTTGTTTGGTGGGGGGGAGAGGGGAGCACGCGATTGTTATTATTGTTGTTGTTGTTGTCGTTAGCTAGCGTCAGTCACGTTATTACACAATTTTTTGTCTGGCTTTTGTATGTTGACTGTCAAATGGCATTGACTTCGATTTGCTATTTTCTCCATTGTTGAAAGGTTGACAAAAGCGTGAGAGCAGCAACGAAATAAACTACAACAACAATCAGAATAACAAGCAGCAAAGTTAATAAAAAAAAAAAGTGCTGTAAATCTAAAGATGAATATAAAAATTTTATAGAATAGCCGGTGATTCGAGTGAAAAATCTGTAAATAGAGATTAAATTGCGTTTGCCATTTGAGTGCGGTGTCCTCGCATTCTTAGACGCCTGTCGAATATTTACCAGCTTTTCAATATAACTTCTTCAATTTATCACTTTGCTGAGCTCATTTAAATTCGAATGCTATTAAGAGTAAAAGCTTTTTAATCTCATTTTATTTTGGTGATTTTGTACTTTTACAAGTTCTGAATAACAAAAAAGGTAGCTGAATTTGGGTAAGTAAAAAAAAAATGTTAAAAGGGTATTTTGACATACTCGTATTATGGGCTTTTGTTTTTCGAATGTAGCATGATGTAGAAGCGAGTCTAAGGATTTTTTGAAACTAATTTTTTTTAAACAAAGAATAAGCCCGAGCGAAAAACAACGACAAGGAGTAGGAATGAAAATATGGATGATAAGAATCGGAATAAGGATTTATTATTATTTATTTGGCAGCTCTTCTAAACTTAATTCACTACGTTAGGGGTATAAGAAACATAACTAAAAATTTCTCAAGTCTCATAAAATAATTTGATAAATCATGAAAAGTTCAATATAGGCAATGTTAGAAAATGCATAGGATAAGGTTAGGTATAAAAAGTTGATTTAAAATAAATATAAGTACAGCTCAAATTAGAAAAACTAGAGGGGTAACATCTGGATCACGATAAATGAAAGATAAAGATAAAGATAAAGATAAAGATAAAGACAAAGAAAAAGATAAAGATAAAGACAAAGACAAAGACAAAGATAAAGACAAAGATAAAGATAAAGACAAAGACAAAGATAAAGATAAAGATAAAGATAAAGATAGAGATAAAGATAAAGATAAAGATAAAGATAAAGATAAAGATAAAGATAAAGATAAAGATAAAGATAAAGATAAAGATAAAGATAAGGATAAAGATAAAGATAAAGATAAAGATAAAGATAAAGATAAAGATAAAGATAAAGATAAAGATAAAGATAAAGATAAAGATAAAGATACATATAAGGATAAGGATAAGGATAAGGATTAAGATAGAGGTAAAAAATAGAAATAAAGATAGAGGGAAATATATAGATAAAGATAAAGATAGAGATAACGTCTAAATTAAAGACGAAGACAATGAAGAAGATATTTGTAAAGAAAAAAATTAAGAAGCCTAACTATATACAACTGAAGATTAAGAGAGATATGACGATAACGAAAAAATAAAGTTAAAACCCGAGTAAAAATACAGGATAAAAATACAGAGGAAAATACTGAAAGATAAAGGCAAAGTTAGAGGTGCATAGAGGTAAGTAGAAATATAAAGGCAAGGAACATTTTAAACTTACACCCTCCTGCAAAGTAGAAAAATAAAATGTTCATTTAAAAAAGCCACCATTATAACAATAACACATATTTACATACATACATACTCGTAAGTACATATGTATAAAAATTAAGAAAATTAAAAACGAGTATCATTTATATTTAATTTTAATATTTTTTAATTTCATTTAAAGATGAATCAATAATTTATTAAAATCGGTTTAAAAAATTTGTAAAACTGGAAATCGTGCTTATCGCTTTAATTTCAAATATAACAAGTTTTGCAGATCGTAAAAGGGAAAAGAAAATACAAATTAAAAAAACATATACGTATGTTCCCTTGAAATATTCAACAATATTTACTGCTTAGGCCTTCATCCTGATTTGGAATCATTTCGTCCGCAGGCGAAGGTTGTCAATATTTAAAAGAGAACTTAAAAGTTTATCTTTTTAAGTAGGTAATCAACTTTAATTTAAAATTTGTCGCTCTAAATGTTATGCTTTGTAGCTACAAAAATGAAAATCTAAATTCGAAAAGACACACCCTTACATTCGAGTATATATTAAAAGCATAGCGACCACATAACAAGAGATAACATTGTCGTAGCAGCAGGTTTTGCTCGTAATTGTGCCACTTATCAGCTATGGCAAGCCTTCCCACTTTGTTGCATGCAGCACATACTCGTGTGTATGTACAGGTATGAGTTTGCACAAGCGTAGATGCGTGATGACAAAAAACCCAAACAAGTATAAAGTTGGCGCAAGTATCTACGAACATATTGTATGGTGGAATTATTACTTAATTCAATGTACTGCATCGGTTTGAGGTGCGAGGGTGCTAAACTTTTAATGCAACCGGAAGTGGTTGCGCAAACAAACACCTACACAAACTTATATTACCATAATAAAGCCACACGCATGAGCAGGGATTTTCAGCGGAAGGCTTTGCATACTTTCGCAGGCGTTTATCAGCTTTTGCTTTACGATGCACACCCTTTCAACATTTACGTCGTTGCGCGCTATTGAGATAAGCGAAATTTAATTGTGTTACTGCTTGCCGAAATTTTCTTGTGCATACGCACCAAAAGAGCAACAATAAAGTTTAAGTAATAAAATAAGCTGGCAACATTGTCATGCTAAACTATGTATGTATGTACATGTGTGCCGTATACTGGGTACATGCACTAGTACTTATAAATATTTATGTACATACTCGTATGTGCCAGTTTCAGAGTGTTGCAGTAAAGTAGTTGAGAAGAGAGATATTCTGAGGGAAATAAAAAGGAAAGCATCTGTAAAACTTATAGTTGGATCGCATCATCAACGAACTGCGCTAAAGGTTGCAGAGCTCATACATAACATACATTTAGGATTTAACTGATTGGTGTTAAATTTTAGAGTTATGAAATTTTGTAGATAAAGCACAGTTTGCATGGCGAATTTAGTATATCAAGAGCGACAGATAGGTACGACACACGTAAAATAAAGGAGAAAAAGAGAAGAAGAAACCATCGGCAGCTGAGCTGAGCTTTGAAAAACCTTACAAGCTGACTATGCTTTTATCAATGAAAGCGCTATAAAATTGTTACGGTCTTCAACATAAATATGCATTTCGATTCCTACAAAAAAAATTCGGAATCGATAAGGTGAGTGTTCTTGATTCCGATTCCGCCAAATTTTATCGGTTTGAAAAGTTTAGCCTTTGGGTAGTCCGAATGAAAAGTAATTGGCAAATTAAATACAAATGTATTTGGTATTTACCATCCAAATACTTTCTATTTAAAATCTCATAGTATTAATAAAGATGTCCCATATTTATTTATTTAATCTACATTCAATTAGTTTAAAAAATCTGAGATTTAAAATGTAATCCATATTGCCATGCATCACAAATAAAATTAGTTCATAAATTTTTATGTTCGTTCTTATATTCGAAGTTTCATATTGCTTCGTTATTTAGTAAATATTTAGAACAATTACAACAAATATAAGAAAACAATATATAAAAGATGTAATATTTGCTGTTCCATTAACATGTTTCGTGTAACATTTTTATTTGAATCAGAATTCTTATACAGAATCTGCGACAATTGGCAAGCCTTAACAATAGCGTCGCTGCGATCAATCTGCTGATTCTATTTGTAAACAAAAATTAAATCAATCCAAACGATAAAACAGAAGGAGTGCAATGTAAGAAAACACTTACTTTAATGTATTATTATTAATTCTTTGGTATTTATATTTAAGGGGAAAGAAATGAGCTGCCTCAGCACACCCAAAAATCAATGGTGCAGACATTGTTCAAATTAAATAAAATGTAAAATTTTTTTAATAAATATGTAAGTATTTAACTGATAACTTTTACAGCTGTTTCAACTGATTATGGAATCGATTCGAAAATCGACTTTGAATGTTTAGATTCGACTCGGAATTAAGAACACCATCATGAAAACGAGTCGGAATGGCATTGGTTTTGTTTTTACCTCCGAATCGAAATGCAGAATAGACCCGAATATCTATGACCCTTATTTCGAAAACCAAACCTCTCTGGAAAATAGTATAACTTCTAACTTTGGCTAAATCGAAATTAATTCAATAATATCTCAAAATCTAATTATATAATAATCTCTTCGAAAACAGAGTGACAATCTGTTTTGAATTGCCAGACTCACTGGCATTTTGAAGGGTTAGGAAGCTGGTGAGTACGCGAGGATAAAATCTGTATTTCTCTTATTTGCGGAAAATAGTTAAAGGGATACTAAGAATATAAAATTTGAAAAATCAACTATTCCAAACTATAAGGTTTTGCTGTTTAACCTGCATCAAATGATTATGATTTTGAAAGGAAAAAAAAATGAGAAAACAAGAAAGAGATAGAAAGAGTAAAAGATATGAGATAAAAGGGAAAGGAATTTGATAGAAAAGGGAAAGGGAGAGTGAAACGGAACTATAAAGATAGAGATATTGAGAGAGAGGGAATGAGTTAATAAAAGAGTAGGGAAAGCAGACGCCGAACTCGAAATGCCATTAATATGCTAAGAGCAAATTTCGTAAGTAAAATTTTGAGCGTTACTTTTTAAATGTAATACGAATCAGTCTGAGCCTGCTGTGTAAGTCACTCTATTAAATCCTTGAGGTGAAATGAACATCTGGCAGAAGGATGCCAAAAACTGATTGATAATTCAAGGTGTGCTTCTTATCTAGAAAATTATGGGAACTCTTAGTAGCAAATGAAATATGAACGCAAGTGAGCTCAACTGCGTCAATAAATTAAGCAGACCAAATTGGAGAAATCTCTATTTGGCTTCACAAAAGACGACTCAGTTCTTCGGGGACGAACAAAATTCAAACGTTTAAATTTTCTATCAATATTTTTTATATCACAGAATACGTGATCTCTACAAGACCAAAGACACATTAAAAAGTTAAAATATGAAATGGCGAAGGGAATTAATTTAGTGTAAAATTTTGGCTGGAAAAACGAATACATTGAAACAAAAGCGTAAAGACAGTTTGCACAGATTTTTGGATACTACAGAAAAACTGCAATAGTTTCAAACTTCATTTCCACTTATACAACCATTCCCACTTAGCATTGAGTGTAATTTTTCAACATCATCACCATTTTTATGAAATATCTTTTGCAATTTTTCCTTGCACTTTTTGCGATGTTGCTTGCAATATATAGAAGTTATATACAAATATATATAGAGCATATGCATGTGCGTTACCTAACGTCCTGCTTTGCTGTGGAAACTGTCTCGAGTGGCATTTTATAGAATATTAAAAATTCTGTATATCTCAAGCAGACTTCATACACGCATACACCTACACAAACTCAAGCACAGAACTCAATTCGTTTATGCAACCAATTGCAAGCATGTGAAAATGAGAACTCGAGCTGCAAGTGAGCAAGTGAGTATTTAAATATGTGTGTGTGTGTGTGTCTAGATGTGTAGTCAGCATTTCATAGTTAAATTAATGAGTATCATTTATAGAGCATAGGAAGCGCTTGCAGCAAAGCAAAAACAAGCAAAAACTAAAGGGAAGTAAAGTACTGCAAAGTGTTGGTGTTGCTTTAGTGCGAAAAATACCAGCAGCGAAATACCAAACTAGTCAGTAAAAATACTAGTTTATAACTAGAATTTCCTGAATGAGATCAAACTAGTCCGAAAAATACCAGACTTTTACCAAATACAAAACGATTTAAGCTTTAGTTTATTTAACATTATTGACTTGTATACATAAATTACTTGTATACATAAACTAATTAGCAAATATAAAACTGCTAAATAAAAATGTGTAATATTTTTAATTATACTTTATTTGTTAATGTATTTTTAATCCCTAACTAGTTGTTTTCATCCACAATTGGTCTAATAGTTCTTTGTCTGTTTTGAACTAGTGGGATACTGGTGTGTTTGGTCCATAATTTCACTAGTATTTTATTGTCATCTCGTAGGAAATCTCCTTGTTAAAAATACCATTTGCTTGTATGAAAAAATTACAGTTGGCTGACTACTTATGAAGTAGTTTACAACTAGTACATTTGACTATAGGGAAATATAATACACACACATGCATGCACAGCAGCACTGATGTAACGAAGTTGAGTTCTTCTCTTTTAGTTTTATGTATCACAAAGAACGAAAGGACGTTCGTAAGTGGGGCGCGTTATTGTTTGTTACAGAGGGAAAATTATTTATATGGCAACGCTTGGTGTAGATTACATTTTTTTAAATGCACACACATTATAACTAAGCAACCACTCGTATGTGTTTATAATAATATGTTCAAAAATTATTGCAACGAATTATCTTTTATTACTTTGACATGACTGTCGGCCAGAGGGAGGCTATGGCGCTCAAATGAGTCGAATATTTTTTAACTCTTATTTTTTGTAGAAATTTTCACCCAAAGAATAAAAAACTTGTTTTACTAAGGCAAAAAGATGTATGTCATTTTGTTCTCTCGATATTTAAAACATGATTTTTTTATGATTCTAAGTAGTTTTAATCAGATTTTGCCAACAAAGATGCGCCTGCTTTAAAGTCAAAAGTTTTACTGTCTCTTTTTCATGTAAATCTCAGTAGTTTCCACAGAGTTATTTTCGACCAAACCCAGCATAATTAAATTCTAAGAATAAGCTGGTATTCGTTAAGAGTAACTACAGTGCTTATATCATAAAGACTGGGTTTCGCCAAAAATCTAGGCTGTACAGTCTAATAAAGAACTTGGAGAATTCAAAAGCCTGCCCAGCGTTCCGGCAAGATAAAGCAGCCGAAATGTTTCCAATTGCTCTAGAAAACAGTGTTACAGCACGAATTTCTCGGTGTAAAACATAGGAAGACGACATATTTATGAATGCTTTGTTTTCGGCTGTGTCAGATAAAGTATTTTTAAATATTTTGTACTAGGCACAATTTCGAGTTTAGGTTAGGAGTTCTGGCAAACTAGTTTGGTCGCCGCTGTCGTGCTAAGAAGAGGAAGCCCCTCTCTGCCAGATTTTTGACAAATTGAGAAGTGGTCTCATTGGCCGCATTTCTATGGCTTGAAACACAAACTAAGCAAATATCCGATCGACTAATTGGAAAACTGCTGTCATAGTCGGCTCTGGTTACTTACTAAATTAAGTATAAATTAGATAAGTCTAAGAGGATGAAATTATAATTTTTGTCGGGAAAATAAAACGCAAATTTATGAACTACCTAGCATTTTGACACGTGAAAATAGGAACTAACTTTACTATTGGAGACCTCCCTTAATCCCTTTCACCGTCTGTTTTGCCCGTACAGTTCTATTTACACTTTCTAATATATCAGTTTTCTTTAAAAGCGAGTATTTTTATATGCAAGACTAATCATTCCTTTCAGTAAGAAACACGACAGAACAGACTGCATTTTTTTAATGGATGACTATTAGAATATTTCTTTTTACACAAATTTTATATTAATGGATCGAAGAAACTTGTTGATATCGACCATGGAAATGCATGAATGAGAACATTCAAATATAACCTTCTTTAAGAAGAGCAATTATATTTTAATAAATAATTGCTTTAAGTATGATTTGCTCATTTACCTCTTATTACTTTTTTTTGCATAATAACCAAGTTGTCCGACAAAATACCTGTTAAACAGACGTAAGTAAGTACGCAAATGTTGCTCTCATTTAAACCACGTACCTGAAAATATACAAAAATAAACAACAAAATTAATAAGAAAATATAGTTCTTGCTATACAATATAAACATTTATTTTATGGTATTTCAGCAAACAAAATTTTATACAAATATAATAAACAATTTTAGCTCACTGTGTTGGCTTCTTTACTAAGGAGCGATTTAGAAATTCATAGAAGATGAGTATTTCATAATATTTCAATTAAATAATGTTTCTTAAAATTTGCCGTAATAGTTATTTGCAAAACTGTTGCATCGTTTAAAAGTAGCTAACCGAAGTATAGATTAATAAACAAATTAACAAGAAATTATTTGCTTTAATTAAACGTTTTAATCGTCTGCTGATGCGACAATTCATTTCGAATAAATGCTTTTAGGCAATAGCCAAACATAAAACAAGATTTATTACATAAGCGATTGGTGTAAAAAATCAATAAAACAACCCCAACAACAACTTTTAGCGTGGCTATTGCAGACCAACAGCTTGCAGGACAAGGCATTTGCTGCAGCAAACTGCAGTCTAGACCAAAGCGGAAGCATGTAGCAGACGCCGTACGACTGACAACGCTAGCAAATTCAATTGTAACGAGAACAACAGCCGCAACAACTACAATTCCATCATTACAAAAGGGAAAATGTGACCAACACGCCGCCATGGCGTATACGTAACATAATAACAATAATGAACTAAGTGCTTTCGTTAGATAGCAAAAACCACAGCACAAAAACTCGAATGACAGAAAAGTGATATGTTCCAGTGATTGTCATGTTTTGCCGTAGTGAAAATGCGCACACACACACCATAGACGACAAATATACAAACATAAACTTGAATACCAAAAAAACACGACTCAGTGTCAAGGAAAATGTTAGTAATACTATATAGATGTAGAATTTTCTTGTACTTTCACTGCCAACTCTACAACTGCGGATTAAGCATCTTCGTTCAGCTAACAAACTGCAATATCTTCCAACAGAAATACACTATAGTCAAATTGTTTATTAAATGAACTCATAATTAATTCAATACTTCCGACCAGACATGCAATCCATTGTTGGTGCTGGTTGTGTGTAGTGAATTGCAACAATTCGTTTGGCTATATAGGAAATGGTGAGAGAGTGGAAGTTGACGGCATTGAAAATTGTGCATTTCCGTAAGTCAAAATAAGAAGAGGAAGGAGGGAATGTACAACAAAGGGTAAGGGAGAGAGTGAGCGGAGGTTGGAACAAGTGCTCTGCATATTAAGGTATAAGTGCTTAGTAGAATTTTTAAAGTAATCAATGCAATAAAATAAATTGAACCAAATTTAATGAAACTTAATTAAAGTAAATTAATTCACATTAAATGGTAACAATGTTGTGTCTACATGGATTTAATCAGAATGTTTTTAATAGTAGTAATAAAAATAAATATTTTTTTTATTATATCTAGTATCATTAGCAAAAGTTTATGGAAAAGGGAACGCTTTAAAAGGAAAAGTACATATTATTTAACACAAGTTTTGGGAATATAAATTGACGTTTTGAAATTCATAAGAAAGATATTTACTATGTAATTTATGGCGTGAATTTGCTTTTTAAGTATTTACATTTTTTTGTAATATGAAAAGAAATTAGTTTAAAAAAAACACAACTTTGAATTATATGTTGTTGAAAACATTGGCATAAGTATAAATTGGTATTTAATAAAAAAGTATTATATTTCAGCGGGTAATTTTCAAAAGCGCAACTGTATCGGAAGATACCGTTATCCATAGCTTACAGAGTTAGACAACCGAATCGATTGCAATAAGCGGCGAATGACTGATATGCTAGTTGTCATTTCTTGATAACTGATAGAGTAGTTGTAGACTTAGTTTATTCAGATTTTAAATATTTACATGAAATTTTGGGGAATTTTGAATTATGAAGATTATTAAAGATAATACTCTATGATATTCTTATTGATATTCTTGTTGTTGCTTCCGACAGGGTATGAAATGATTGGTTTTGGAACGAATTTTCGTCATCCTTTGTCAAGTTTGGTTTTAGGACAAACCGGTTTCGGCGTTGTGCCATCTTCAGAGTCATTTTTCGGTAGGTAATTTTGATTTAATAATTGATAATTAAATATTTGGGTCGCTTCTTCAAAATAGGTGTTGGCAAAATTCAGGAGCTAAGCATGGAACGCATTTGTTTTAATTGTGGACTTGTAGTATCTGGTCATGTCGAGTTTATTTTTTATATATTCAATTGAACAAAATTAATATTCGGAAATCTGATTCTGTTTCCACACATGCATATGGGCATTTCCACAAAAAGGTCCACCAAGAGTACAAAATTCAAACTGTTCCTGAAAACTTTTTGTTGATGAATAATAAATCTCAAATGTGTTTATTTTATATATATAAAGGAATTTTTATTTTCTTTTAATTTTGAGCCGAAATATACAACGAATATACAAAATTTACAAAAATCTTACTATTTTGACCAAATATACCAACTTTTTTTCTTGTTATATTCCCTTATTCAAAGTAATACTATGATGTTTTTATATTTTAAAAATCTTCTGCTGATAGTAACATAATGTTCAACAAGCAGACAGACTGAGTGGAGATCGAATATATTTGGTCGAATTTAATGTGATATTTTCACATTCGGTGAACTTTGGCATCGAAGTTAAATAATAAACGTACACCTTGTTAGTTACAAACTATGATCTTTTTTGGGCAAAATTGGATGACCACTCACGTCATTTAAAGGCTGCGCTAAAGCGATGCTCTTTCGAAGATTTTTTCAAATTTGATTTTTGCCGCATCTCATACTTTGCCTTTTATCAAAAGAATTAAAAAAATTTTTTGCAGGCATACTATGAGATTCTCCAAGGATTCAGTTTAAATGAAGAAGAAGGGGATAGTTCTTGATGTTCGTTTGCATATTCGTTAGTCATTTAAGAATACAAAAGCTAAAAAAAGGGAGACATTTTTTTTACCATTTAAAAAGTGGATGAAGAAAAATTGTTCAAAAATAGTTGCAAATTTGCGCTGCGAAGGTGTTATTCAATTCGGAGTGAGTCTATGTGCACACGAAAGTCGACAACGTTTTGTTTCATTAAAAATCCATTCATTTTCTAGGTATTCAGAAAAGCTTTCAAATAAAATTGTCTCCTTTGATATGAAGTTGTTCAACTAATGTAGCCAAGCTTGCGAGTAATTTGTATATTTGGACATACGAGTACAACTTTTCGGAAACAAAAACTCAATTGGCTTTTGTATTCAACAAAATCTTCGTATCCCTTTCACTTAACCAAAATTACTCAGTATTTAAAAAAAATTTCCGACAAGTCTGCTACTTCACTGATAGACAAATTTGTATGGATTTGCATTTGTTCGCGTAAAATTCTTTATTAGTCTTCAGCCTTAGTCGCTAAACAAAAAATCAAAGGACAAGACAAAATCTCTCAAACGATAGCAGCCTCCTATCTATCAAACTTTGGCGCCCACCGCGACCCGCTGGGCTTAACGCTACTGCTACAATCATGACATTCATCTATGTATTGACCAGACCGTGTCGGATTAGGTCGACCACTTTTTAATTGGACAGCTTGATAGAATGCGTACAAGTTTGATGTTGGCCCTTACTAACTAACTACAAGCTGCGAACAACAACAACAACAACGCCCCTTCAATGTATGCGTGCGCGCCGGACAAAGTCATTTCAAATAGAGTATACAATGACACTTGTGACACACACACACACACACACACCCAAATACTATAATCAAGTGTGGGTGAGCTGCTATTATTACAATCCTTGCTGGCAACAATAAAGCTGCAAATTTGTTCTTCATTCTTGTTGCTACCACAATGACCGAGCGACAATGCTAGAGCGTGCTATAAAAAGAAAATGCGGTCGAAAATGTTGTACGTATGTACATACATATGTATGCATGTAAGTATGTATGTTACATGCGGCACGGCATTTTGTCGTCTGATCTACACGTTTTAGTTGCTGCCACAAGGCGAGTACCACCGAACAGCTCAAGCGTAAGCTGAAATTAAAGCAAAAGCATGAGGAGCAGCGCTTTGGTCATTTGTAAGCGACCGAAAGCATTTGACACTTAATTCATGTTTTTCGAAAAGCACACACAAACACTGAAAACAATTGCATGTAAAGCTTCAGCAGGCGGACCAAAAGCAACAATAACACCCAAAGCTGTATTGCTTGCCACAGCTGGTTATTCTTGCTATTTTTTTGGTTGTTACTTCCAATCGCTTTTGCACTATGTAAATAAGTTAGTATCTCTCTGTGCATGCATGCGTGTGCGCGTGTGTGTATGCGCAACGCGCCCAATTTGTGGGTTGAGCGCAAAATAAAAGGAATAGCAACCACAAAAATAATCTACTGCAGCAATGCGGATGGTCAAGTTGTTTATTCGACCAGTTGTTGTTGCTGTTGCTGTTGCTGCTACATATTTGCACTGTATATTGTATGCTCTTGGTCTGGTTATAATCGCCCAAAGGCTTAGTCGTCTGCTATGTATCGTAGCATAGACGTTCGTAAGTCTATGACGCATGTCGGCCACACTCTACGATGACATCGGACAATGCTCAGAGGGATAATTTTTGGTGTCCTTGTGCCATGTAACACAATCCTTAGCATCAATTGCGAAATACATAGTGATAAACATTGTGTATGTGTATGTGTGTAAGTGTAAGTGTATGTGGGCGTGCAACAGCCTCCACGCTCACTTTTTTTACACAGCGTGTGCAACATGAGCAGCCATAGTTGCTTGCCGCAGCTGCATTGTTTGAAAAATAACCATCTACAAAATTCTAAAATCGATAAAATATTTCTAGCAAATAGTTAAGCCGCACAAGCCAAGAAAAAAATTGTGAAATTAAATATTTTTAAGTTTTTATTTTTATTTTATTTTTCCTTTGCTAACTGTGGTTATGTAAAGTTGCAGCTTTGAACTTCTGAAATTATGCATATTTTATTTGCTTTAGTTGTGGCAATTCAAATTCATTGATGTTGATTGGATCTTTACTAGGAAGCGGTAAATGGAACAGCATGCGGTTTGTGATGTAAAAGCTTGTGAGGGGAAACAAAAAGGGGTAGTCAAATTTGAAGCCAGTGTTTTATTCTAAGAACTATTTCAAAGAGAAATTACACTTTTTTTTAATATTTTAAATACTTAAACGAGGGCACATTAAAGGATCATTCAGTGCTGAGGACAAATTAAATACTTTCCATATACGGATGTACATACACACAAAGAAAACAAAAAGGTGATGAGGAAAACCAAAAAATATGAAGTAGTGCTGGCAAGAAATTCGCTGCTTTAAGGCTAAGGATCGTGTTTCCATGTGAGATATATTTAAATATAATTTGGGAATCCCAAACCAACTCGCTTATAGAATTTTTCTCTTTTGACAGAAATCTAAAAAAAACTGTAATATATTCTGCCGAACGATTTCTCGAAATGTTAAAAGGCGCAAAATTGCAAGTTGTCTGCTACTTCGTACCATAAACTCTAGCAGCAGAAATTAGAGAAAAAAATTAGACATTTTAATGTTTGTCGTATTTATTATTTTCTATATAAAACTTAGCAAATAGTAGCTGCAAGCTTTTGAAGAATTGTTTATAGGCCATAAGGACTTTCAAAATAGAAATATTGTGAAGAAAAAGTGTTTTAAACTAGTGTTTACTACTTAGCTATTTACGACCTAAGCTAACAGCGGCGGCTCAGGTCAAAAATAATTAATTTCAAAAAAAAAATATGCTGCTAAAAGTAAAGTCCGCGAAAGCTATATTTGGTAGCATTTATACATATTGACAAATTTGTACAATTTATTTTCCTTTAATTTAACTTCTTATAATTTAATTTCAAATACAGTTTTTACTCTTACTAAAAAATTTACCATTTCCAAAATATTACATAGAGTTTTCTTTAGATACAAAAAAGTTGTGATCTTAATTATAAAAATTGTTAAATTAACAATTGTGTATTATTCTTTGAAAGCTCCCGGAAATAATCTAT
Source organism: Philophylla caesio (assembly GCA_963971545.1). Taxonomy (NCBI): domain Eukaryota; kingdom Metazoa; phylum Arthropoda; class Insecta; order Diptera; family Tephritidae; genus Philophylla; species Philophylla caesio. The sequence continues at coordinate 189,708,099 of OZ020604.1, read as the reverse complement.
GGGCCGGTTTTACTATTCAATTTTAAATTGAATTGAAGTTCTTGTTAAAACAGAGCTTAGCTTAGACCAGTTTAAAATTTAAATATATTTTAAAGTTAAAATAAATAAAAACTTTTTTTTTTATATTATTGTGACAATGACAGATATTAAAATAACCACTTTTTGTACATGCTAAATCACATTAGTGACAAATTATAAAAATGTAAGAGAACGGATGCAATATCGATTGGGAAGAAGGAAGCTGCCTTGAAAAAGGTTGAATAGGATTTCAATTATTAAAGTAAGTACTCGCTATTCAGGAACTAAAAAACGCTAAGATAGAAAAACACAAATTTAAAAATGGAGCTGCTTATGTACTCGAAATCAGTCGCGTTCATCTTTCTCATTGTACAATTGAAAAAATTGTGAACGATCTTAGATTATTTTAGTTTTCCCCCATACACAAATATTTATTACTTCCTAAGTCACAGTCTGCAATCAAATTTAATGTTCCAAAAATTCTTTAGATTTTCTCAGTTATTAATATTTATGTCTTTACAATTTTATTTGACAAGTAATACTGTTCGCTGATATAAGAACAACTTAAACTAGACTTAAGTTCGACCTAAAAAGTAAGGAGAGCAAATTTCGAGCGAAGCCGAATTTTATATATCCTCGCGATGTTTTTTTGTACAGTAATTTTTTAAAATTTCATAAAACCTCAGTTTCCTTGTTTCTAAATATATAATAAACGAAGTTTTTTGTATTTTTCAAAACTTCCGTTATATGGAAGGTGGTTCTTATTTACAAAATTTTTTTACAATAATACTATTGGTATCATCGACAAAACTTTTAACAAATTTAGTTACCACGCCCATTTTCAAAATTTCATACAAGTTCAGTTTTTTTTGTTTTAAATCGCTCCAAATATCGAATTTCACTCAATTTGCTCTAATAGATACCTAAAAATCGAAGTTTTTTCTTTTTTAAAAAAAGCTCAATCTATCAAAGGGCAATCTATGTACCAAGTCTCATTAAGAAATCTCAATTTTTACTCAAGCTATCGTGGCCTCGGACAGACGGACGGGCGTGCGGACAGACAGTCAGGGCTTAATCGATTTATCTTTTCATTCTTATAATTTTAGTATATATATACGTCTATATCTATCTAGATTATTTTTGGCTGTTACAACCAACCGTTGAACAAAGTTAATACACCCTCATATACAAATACTCTCGGGTATAAAAATGCATTGTAATGCCGGCACTTACTTTGCCAGTTGAAATGTATTCGGTTTCCTTCTCTTATAAAACCTCTCGTGTACTTTGAGTTATCGAACTTCCTGTACATTTTTTTTGTACTTAAAAGCAGGTTATATATTTGATTTGTATTATTCTCTAGTATCATCCTTAGTATACATTTATACCCCTACTAGATAGAAAGTTAAACAGTAGTATCTACCTACAAAAGTTTTATAAAAACTATTAACGATTACTGAAGCATTAAATTACATATATAAAGGCATTTGCAAATATTTGTAATCGATATAATGACATTGACATTTTAGATAATATAATATTTTGACACTTCTCCTGAATATATATATAATATATAATTTTGGAGCTTACTCTACATATATAGCTCAGTGTTTGGCCGAGCTTCTCCTACCATTTGTGGTGTGCGTCTTCTATATTCTAACACAAATGGAGGGACCTACAATTTTGTGCCGACTCCGAACGGCAAATGTATTTAATGAGAAGCTTTTTCATGGCAGAAATACCCTCGGAGGTTTGCCATTGCCTGCCGAGGGGTGACCGCTATTAGAAAAATCTGATTAAGATTTTGTTTGCCCTAACTGAGATTCGAACCTCGAACTCACCGGCATATCGAGTTATAGCACGCACCGCTACCAATTCGATCACAGCGGCCACTACTTATCCTGAATAAGCTAAAGAAATATTGTTATCTGAATTGTGGAAGATAAAGTTTCTGCATGCAGTCCATTTCAACAAAAAAACTGAATTTTTATTTGAAGAACAATTTCAGGATTCATAATCAGATTGTACTTAAACGTGTTTCGCATAGAAACTGTATTCATTTATATATAGATTTCAACTACAAAGAACCTGGCTTGGTTGAGGCCCATATAAAAAACAGAGCGGCTGTTGGTGACATCTATGAATATCCTCAATGACACAGTTCGTGAATTTGCCTATCAACGTCAAATTTCAACTCTGCTAGCAAATAAGTGTGAACATGTGTATGTAACCATAATTTTATGTATGTATCTAATTTCGAACCCTCTCATTTTCGAACATTGTCTTCGTCACGAATTCTGAAGAAATTTAGAGGGATTCATCGTTAAACAATCGCAGAACAAACATCAAAATTTGAACAAGCCTTTTGCAAGCTGATTTGTTAAAATAAATATTTAACAATTACAAAATTACGACGCATTTTTATTTCGCCGACAGCGGCTATGGTTGCTAAACTTTTTAAACGGGTGGAGGGAGTTATATTTTCGTATTTGTATACTTCCGGGGTAAAAATCCAACGAAGACGTTGAGATTTTCTATTGGATTTCAATGCTGAGAACATTATAGGTGCCTATCGCAAAAATTAATTTTAAGCCTGTCATCAAAATTATATTTAAGTAAGTCGTCGGTCTAGTTTAAATACCAATTTTTGAATTTAATTTTGTGGTATCTCCTTTTGTTGCGTTCTCCTTTGAGCAGAATAATAGTGCACAAAGCTTGGCTTAGTTCTCGTACTCGTACTTTGGAAAAATGTATTAGCTGTTGGCAGTTACAAGATATACACCAAATCGTAATATCGAACAAAGGATCAACAACGGATAAAGAGAAACTCCGGAGGCCTGTAATTACCTGTATTCGAACATTAATACAACAATGACGCGAACAAAAGCATGCAATGCATATCAAAACTAAATAAAATCACGCACACATGTACATACACATACATTTACTTGTATGTATTAAAAAGTATTCGTACATCACATCATGTTGTATTAAAGCGAAAGGCTCATAAATGGCAATCAGCGAGCATTCAGTCGAGTCTAAATGAACAACAAAAAAGCATTTATCACTGTCGTCACGACACGCCAAAGCAAAGGCAAAAACACGCACGCAAATACATAGTACGAGTATGTGAGTATGTACAAATATGTTATATGAGCGAACAATGGGAAAAGCGAGTGAAAGATTCCATTTGAAAATGGTTGAAGAACGTGTTGCTTGTGACACGAAAGGTTGTTGCATTAGTGACATTATGTGCAACAGACTGGCAACGGCTGAGTTACCACACATTGTTGCATGCCAGCAGCGGTGAGTAGTAGTAGGATGTTGAACGACAATAACGCTGAGTGGATGCCCAGCGGGCAAGCGACAATTCAGTTATCGATTACAATGTGCCATTTAACACTTGCGTGCGTGCTTGCATACATTTAGGCGCGTTTGCGGACAAATGGTTGGCGGCGAAGTGGAAAAACATGTACGCGCATATACATATGTTACATATTTACACACAGTACATATTTGAGTGCCGTTAAAGTGATTGACCGAGCCGCAAAAAGTTGACATGTTACAAGGTGTGAAGATGATTGCATTAATAAAGCAAAGGAAAGCAAAAGCGGTTGAGGGAAGTAGATAAAGGATGAATTAAAAAAGGGAGCAAGTGGCAAGCAAGAGGTAAGCAATAACCAACATCAAAGCCCAAGAATTAGCCGTGGAGTGAGAAAGAATGAAAAAATGTGTAAAAAAAAGTGGAGTGGGGTAACTTTGAAATAAAAAGAAACGCAAAAAGCGGCGAAATTGTAAAGCGATGCCGAAACTGATAGTACCAGTATAACAGTACCAATGAAGACAGCGTTTTGAATGAAGTTCAAGATATAAAAAATGCCTGAATAAATCAAAACTAAATTTTATAAATATGATCGTAGTTACAGAGGAAAAAAATATAATTTTAGGAAAATGGTCATGGCATAATGAATAAACTAAATAACGGGTGTTTTTTTTAGGGGTATAGAACTTCGAATTGAAATAAAACACAAGAAAATCGTTTTAAGGTCCATCAATTTGGCTTTATTGGAAGGATAATTTTATGCCATTAATGTTTATATATGATTTTGGGCATGTGGCCGCCGCGGCTGGCTCGAATAAAGCCAATTCTACAGGTCCAATTTTCAACCACTTTTTCGAGCATATGGGGCCGTATGTCGGCAATAACGCCACGAATGTTGGCTTCCAATTCCCCTAACGAAAATACTACACAAAATTTACTATACGCTGTAGCCTTAAAATAAGTTTTTATTTCAAACAAAAATATAATAATAATAATTTAAAAAACACTCTCAATTTTTTCGAAAACTGAATATTTCAATAATATGTTGCAATTTCATTTAAGAATAATAAATTATTGTTTTAAAAATTGTCGCTGCACTACTCACTTATTTAGCAAATAGGTAGGTTATGCTCCTACGAAATTATTTCATCACAATGTACCCAATTTGGTATAAGCTCTGTAATAAAATACTTGAACAATACATTTAAATATTTAGCAAATCAGAGACAACGTTCACTTTTTCCATTTAAAGTGAAAATTGATACGATATATTAGTAAGTAAATTTGATACGAAAAATAATGCATTTCACGGCTCTAATAATATATAATAATATTTAATAATACGAGCGTGACTTTAGTCAATTAAGAATACATAAATTTTTGGTTTTTGATTATTAGTTTTCTGAATGCAAGAACTTGAATAAGTTTTTGTTATTTATAAAATTATTAAGTGAAATCAAGTTGCCAGCTTCGAGATGGCGCAAAATATTGTGGACCTACCAAAGCAAAATTGCTCTATATGGTCAAACAAGGTCCCGACTATATGTGTTCCGTCCCCCGAAACGGGATATGAACGCAAATACACAATTAAAACTATAAAACATGGTTGCATTAGATTTATGGATTGGGGCAGTTTCTACTAAAAATTGAATTGGTCCAATCCTATTTATTAAAGAATTGATGAACTAGCGGACAAAGTAAGGTTTTCATATGCCGACTGGAATATGCCTCTGAAGAGGGGGCGATGCTACTAAATATTAAACAATTATTAAATTAATATTTATCTGTGACCACGTTTTGCTTGTTTCTTCTGTAATATTTGAAGAACCTTCCATACTCCTGTTATTTTAATCAGCGAAATTTTAAGTTAAATTACTTAATTTTTATTAATCATTATTTAAACATCTTTTGATGGAAATATTTTGCTGTATAGAACTACAAGACTAAGCAAAGAATATATATTTCTGAAGTGTTCCTGAATAACACTCTACTGCTTCCGAAGAATATGTAGCATTTTGTGTATTTCCTTGTGACAATTTCTTTGATCAGAGCTATATGTATACATTAGGATTTCGGGATCCGAGCCTTGTCACATTCGACAAATAACACAGCTTGTTAACTGCCTTAAGGCTTTGTTTTGTTCTCGCCAATATACATGAGCTGGACAATATCCCACTCGAGTAGAAAATGAGCCTCACTATGAAAGCGATGCAAATAGAACTATCGGCGAGATGCCTGAAGTGGATAAGGCAGAAATTCTCAAAGATAATTTGCCTTAATCTTTAATGAGCACCTCGCAATTGTCCAATTATCGAAAGACATATAATTTATAAGAAGGCTTGGTAAAAACAATTGATAGGTTTTGTAATGAGGCGATAAATGTTATGTCCTACAGAGAGCATTTAACTGATTGTCGATAATCCAACCAACAACTGTTGCGGCGCAGCAGTGCTTCTTCTGTACCAAATATATATATTTGTACTTGAAGTATAAATTATTTTGTATGTGTGTCAAATTTTACGTTTATTTCCTTTTTTTTTTAAAATACCAAGAAAATACATACATGATTTACAACAAATCGTTCTTCTTTGTTATATTAATGTTATTTTCATACTTCTTTAATACAACGATTACAGACGTGTTACATTTTTTGGCAGATTAAAAATTACGTTTCGTTTGCAAATCTCGAAAATCCCTGGATCAACAAAATGCCCAACATTGACATCCCTAGTTTACATGCATATTGTATATGAAGGATTCCATACTACATCAATGAAAAATAGGGTTTTTTGTTGTAAAAAAACTTATAAGATATGACGGACCGACAGAAATTAAAAAAAGTTATGCGACATTAAAAATGTAAGGTGTCTCACTTCATAGCTCGCAAAATATTAGTTCTATCAAAAAAATTATTAAGTACTTTTTTGTAGACAAAGAATCGGAGATTTATAAATAAAGTTTTTTTTTTTGAAGTAATATTTTTTATATATTTGTTAATAAAAAAAATCAGTTTGCTGCAAAATCATGTTTGTACGATTTTAAAAATATAAAAAAAATATACATGATAGAACGTATATTAAAGAATAAATTGACCAATTTTTAAAGAGTGTCTCTTTATAGGGCTTGATTTATTAATTTTTTCGTAAAGCAATGTCAAATAAAATCAGGTGTCATATTTGTATTTAAAATTGTAGTAATTACTTTTTACATTTTTACATTAGAAAGATTGTTTCAGTATAAAATTACAGAAATAGTATTTTTTCGAGGAATTTTTATAAACATTTTCCAACAGACCCCGAAAAGTGAGTTAGTGTGTTCCAATTTCATACATATCGGTTGTCGTTGTAGCAATTAACAAACAGCTGTTTTTGAAATTTCCCTTTCAGATTCAGCTATTTATGCTTTTTTGAGGAGTCATCAGCAAAACACTTAAAAATACGCACATTTTAATGAATAACAAGAACTTAACTTAACATAACTTAAGAATTGGAGACGATTACTCAACATGTCATGTTAATTTTTGATGATTAATTTTTGTTGCATATGGTTCTTTGAATATCTTCGTTGACACAAAGTAGAAAACTAAAGCACTTGTGTTATGTGGTGGCAAATCCACCCGATAAATAGAGACTTTTTGTTGTGCCAATTCACATCCAAGCAGAATTTATCGTACAGTTCTTTATTGGAGGATACGATAAACGTTTCGTCATTAATTTTTATATTTAAACTTTCTTTTTGTCTATAATTTTATTTTCAGCTTTTAAGGGGTCCCCGTCTATGTAACCACATCAAATAAACTCGTTTTAAAGGTTACCACATCAAATAAACCCGTTTTAAAGGTTATTTTTGCATACATTTATTTTCAAAAATTGTAAATGTCAAGATCTGGTAAGCCTAATGCTCTCACCGCTCTCACCGCTCTCAATTTACATAAGGCCGAAATTTAAGAATCTAAAATTAACAGATTCTTAAGTTTCTTACGGTAAGTTAAATGTTGACTAATCGCTTGCATGGCTTTCCATATAACAGGTTGGCTTAAGTTAAGTTAAGTTAATTTAAGTCTATACTAACTGACCCTTACTACAGAAATGTCATAAATGGCTTCTACAAACACCAAATAATATTTTAAAAATTATTCCAATAGAAAATAATAAAACATTCACACACTTTTTCTCATTTACTTTTGATTTCACATACAACCAAGCATTCGGATTCAATTAACAAAAATTTATGTAAATGTGAAATTGGCAGCACCAAAAGATGTGATTTCAAACCGAATCCACAGTAAAATGTGAAGCTGTATAAAATAAAAATTAAATTGTTGATTTAATTTTGATGAGAACCAAATCTTGAAAAGGAAGACAAAACGTGCTCATCTAAACAATGTTACTAAGCTTAATAATAATTATGAATGATCATTATAAAAAAATAAGCAATGTAAAGCGCAAAGGCTATAATAAAAATTAGAAGCCGCAGGCACAAACAAAGCTAGCAATACGAGATATGCGAAACATAAATTTATAAACCAATCAGTGCAGATTTTATTTTTAATAAAACTTCTTCATAAATGGAAGGAGAAAAAAATCAAATAGGTATTCAAACAAAAAACGCAATTTATGCACCCTCAGCAAATGAAAAACAGCATAACCACAGTAATTTTTGGTTTAATTTAATATTTGTTGCTTCAGCAACGGCAATATATATATGTACCATATATTTCCACTATCTACATATTGAACTAAAGATCATAGAGAAATATAACTAAATGCGTGGCAAACCTCGGCAATAAATCGCAAAACAGACGCCGAGCTAGAGCGCAACCAATAACAACGCATGCAACTAGTATCAGGTGCCGTGCTCGTACCCTGGCGACAACAATGAAATGAGCGGCTGCGGGTGCTGCAGGCAACACTTTACGTAATCAAATGCGTGTCATAACGCAATGAAGGTAGGCGAACAAAAAAAAAACAAAAAACAGCGGCAATCGTTCTACGTTATTACAAATTTGCTCTAAACTTGCTACCCTTCGCGCGCAGACTGTTACAAGCTGATGAAATGACTTTAGTCGGTAAGCACAACCAGAGCAAAAAGAGAAGAAAAAAAAAAAAAAAACAAGTAACAATAGTGACACGCAGCGTTAAGCAACGAAATGAATTTCACTCCCACTTACTCATTCGTTTGCAAAGAGGAGTCAAACGGAGCAAGGAGACGGAAGTGATGAATGCGGTTAGCAGCCATGGGCGCACCCACATATGTACATACATACATACATACATAAATGTATGTATGTACATATTTATATGGTTGGATATTATTATAAACGATCCATGTCAACACATGTGTGTGTGTGTGCGGGGTAGTACATATGTATGTGTTAGTGAAGTGTTGGCGTGCTGTCATGGCATGCCTCGTCTAGTCGAGCCTCTGGCCTAGCCTTTCATTATCGTGCCGCTGCTGTAATCGGATACGGAAATGTGCAATGAAATATGCAACTCGTTTGAAGGGGGGGGCCCACTGAAAACGTAGGCGTGGCAGTCGTGTGTGCTTTGCTTGAGTTGTATAAATAATTGAACATGTTGGGGTTACGCTGACGAGTTATTTGTGAATACAGTGTGGAAAATATATTCAATGATATTATAATAATTTTGGCGCTTACACTATATAGCTCAGTGTTTGGCCTAGCTTCTCCTACCATTTATGATGTGCGTCTTTCCTTATACCACAAATGGAGGGACCTACAGTTTTGTGCCGACTCCGAACGGCAGATGTATTTAATGAGAAGCTTTTTCATGGCAGAAATACCCTCAGAGGTTTGCCATTGCCTGCTGAGAGGTGACCGCTATTAGAAAAAACTTTTTCTATGATTAAGATTTTGCTGGCCCTGACTGAGATTCGAACCTCGAACTCACAGGCATATCGAGTTATAGCACGCACCGCTACCAACTCGACCACAGCGGCAATTCAATGATATTAAGCAATTTTTTTTAGCTTTAAATAAAAATAAAATAAAATTGTTCAACAATTTTAATGATTGCTCTTAATCTGCCCTATCGCTGAGTATGTCGTAGAAAAGTTGCGAACTTAACCCTTCGCTACGAATACGAAAATTTTGCTATCGCTGATTCCGTGTGAATTTGAAAAAAAAAAAGTGCTGCCAAACTCAAATGCCAAATATAAAGCTTTCAAGATCAGCTGGCACAAAGTAATCACACAAATTTTAGCTAAATAATTTAATTTTATAGCTCTATTCTGGATTTATTAAACAAAATGAATATCCTTGGGAGTGCCAGAATAATATTTCTCAATTTAGAAAGGTGGTAAAATTTAACAACAGTTAAAATGCTGCGGAAAACTTTAAGACATACCTTTAATTCTTTGGAATCTGATGACACTTTTTATGAAAATGTTTCGGCTGTTGAAAGAAATATATAACTTTACAAGTTTAACATTATAGATTTGTTAAAAATATTCGATGATACAAATCAGCATTTGCGAATGTGGTTGGGGTTCTAAAAGATGGCATCTAAAGTGTACCGAGACCGTCGTAAATGAATGAGAATTATAAACTGGCTTCGGAGCGAAAATTGAAAATTGGTTACCAGACGTGATTTTAATATTTGAATATAATATACTAATGATACAATCAACATTTTTGTAAGTTTTGAACACATTACAGTCACGGCTAGGCCCTCTATGGGCAAAGCTAGAAATGAGTAACAAGGAAAAACGAAATGCGAAAATGGACTTATACACTTTTTACTTCATTGGAAAGACCAATACTGGAGTATGGTTCAGGTTCACTCAGACCAACTACAGTCAATACAAAAACAATTCTTACTTCTTGCTTTGAGAAATCTTCGATGGGATTCGCCATACATACGCCCTCTTACACTAGTCGTTTGAAACTTATTAATATTCCTACTCTTTCAAGTCGCAGAGAAATGTTACGTATAATATTTATCGTAAAATTAGTCAATGGATGGATCTCAAGTCATTTCTTCTAAAGCAAATTAATTTTAATGTACCCTCCCGTGCAACGAGAAACTTTAAACTACTTTTCTTGAAACTATGCAGAACTAACTTTGAGTTGAATGAACCGTTTCGGGGTTTATGCCAAGACTTTAACAATCATTCCAGCACCTTTGATGTATCGGACTCACTTTTTATAATTAAAAGAACTGTTCTATCTCTCTTACTTACTTTGCATTTCTTACTTTGCATTTCTCTAACTTTGTATTCGGCTGATGAATTCTTATTCTGTAGCTGAGCAGCTTGGGATCTTGACGCTTAATAGAACTTTCTTCTGTCACGACTTGGCACAAAAGATTTGTATACATAAAAAAACATTCGTACGTTAATATTAATGCAAAAACCTGGTTTTCGGTTGTAAAATTGTGTCAAAAATTTGTCCACCTCCTCCTTTTTTAATTTGGTACTATTGAAATATAGTGGATATTCCTTTAGAATATGATTTTTAAAATTTTCTTCGACAACCGAAACACGTCGTAAGAAATTCATAGAAAAATCCACGAAATTACGCTACGAATAAACTCACCGATGCAAATCTATGCATTTCGAATCTACGATATAGCCATTCGTACTAAGTGATGGCTTTTTTTCGTAAAATCTACGAAAAGCTGACTACGACGTACTCAGCGATAGGGCTGAATGTGTAGTCCGCGCGTAGAATTCACATAAATTATGTGCATTTATGGTACTTAGTTCTGTAAAAATGTGCTAGGAGATTGTTATCTTAATAACACTAAGGAACAGGTGAAACTTCATGCAATCAACCATTTGTCTCGAACTACGTTCAATACTTATGATATATGTTTGCTCAAAAGAAAAACACTATCAATACTTGTCTCGAATACTTTTAGACTCTTGTCAATCAATAATTATTATTATAATGATTCAAGAAAAGTCATGCTGAAAAACAATAAAAAAATAACAATTTCGCAGAGTACCGAACTGGTCCCGAACTAAACCTGAAATGGTGCTAAATAAGTTATGTGTTTTAAGACTTAAAATATATTTTCTCACACATATGGTAACTCTTATGAGAAGACTTTTATATTATATGTATGTAAGTCTCCAAATAAAAGCACTTGAAGACTTATTAATTTGTATCGCGTTGATACTTGTTACGAAAATACTTTTATAATAACAGCCACAAAATAATACTCAACGATAACTCACAAAAAAAATGTCATATTCATAATTATTATCAAAAGACTTTTGAAATTTTAACTAAAATTTCGATTACATTTTTATAACTCCACCATGAAATTATGATTATCAGTCTTTAGTTGTTTTTTTTTTGTCGGTTTCATTAGAAAAACTGACAACGGACAATAAATGTTATTGTTTTTTTATTACTCAACTTGAAACTCGAGCAAGTGACCTCGCGTTTGGGTAACATGAACGTACATATGTCAAGAGCGCCGCATGATAGCTATTTCCGTAGATACATAAAGTATGTATGTAAATTAAGAATATGAGTTCATCACATACTTAGTTGGATAATGCACATACACACATACATACATATATTCATTGTCGCGTGCAAAATTTGCACTTTTATTCGATTAAGTTTGCACACTTCATCGCTTCGGCAAAGCTATGCAAACCTGCAGAGTCTCCGGATAGTAAAAATAGCTGCTTAGATTCCATAGCTCAGTAACACTTTACTATTATTTCAGGCAGGCGATAACTATTGCTTAACATAAACATAATAATCTTCGTAGTTGAGTGCTTGGTAACACATACAAAGTGTAATCATATACATACATAGATATGTGCAAACATATACAGCAGTGATGAAAAAAAAAAATAGTGGCCCCAAGAAAGACACAGAATGCTACATATTCTTCAATTCAGAAATATATTCTTTGCTTAGTCTTGTATTTCTATCCACCAAAGAATTTTCATCAAAAGGTTACAAAATAATGTTTAAAAAAAATTAGGAAATTAACATAAAATTTCACCGATCAAAATAATAGGAGTATGGAAAGTTTTTCAAATATTACAGAAGTTAAATGCAGAAAATGGTCACAGAAGGAATGTTGAATGTCTTATTTAACTAGAACAAATTTTATAACAATTTTGGAATCTCAATATTTAAAGAATATGGTATACGCCTTAATTCTACATTATTATACTTATATTTTTATCACAGAATTTAGTTTTTAGATAAATATTTCATCGAAGGAAAAAACTACTATGAAAACGCTCCGCTTTAATACTTACAAGCTAGTGTTAGTATGTACACATTTAAGTACCAGTATCAGTTTAAAAACTAAGAAAGTTCAGATATTAACATGTTGTCTGAAAAACTACAGCGAACTTTAAATATTTCGGTCAAATTAATTATTTGATCAGATAAAATTTTAATTTTTGGCTCATCGTGAAGCTCTCTAGTGGAGAAATACCATGGAAGTCGCAGCATCATTTTAAGAATTTTATTTTGACGAATTTGCAATTTTTTAACGTGCGTTTTAGCCACATTGCTCCATGCTGGACAGTCATATAATATTATTGACTGAAAAATTGAAAAGCAATGACTTCTTTTTCTTGTAAAAAAGATAGCTTGAGTTTTACCTATGTGTAATTTATTTCTCCAACTACACAAGTAGTCAGCGATGTTTTGTACTGCGCCCTGAAGTTTGGGTACGATTTCATTACCGAGCTCATGCCAATGAAATATTCGAATGTCGTCTGCATACATAGCATATGAACAGTCTGAAAACCTTGGAAAGTCAGAACAATAAATGTTATACAATAATAATTGCGCCGCTTTTTTTTAAATTACAGCACATCTTTTGGGCGTGGAGTCGATGAGTTCCTGGCAACGTTTCAAATAGACTTATCGCCATGATTTTTGGATGCTGTTCCATAGATGCTTCGCATTTGTTTCGAAACACCTTTCTTGACATCTGTCCACATATTTTCGATGTGGTTGAGGTCGGACGACTGAGCTGGCTAGGCTATGACCTCAATTCCTCTTATCCGAAACCACTCCTCTGCCGAATTGATCGGGTTATTACCTTGCTGGAAAACACAGTTCAGAGGCATATTCCACTAGTCATACGGCAACATTACTTTGCCCAATAAATCCACAAATACCCGATGATCCATGAATTTTTTTAATAAGTTGGATTGAGCCAACTCCTTTATAAGAAAAACTACCCCATACCATAACCTTAACGCCACCATATTTTATAGTACTAATTGTATATTTGCGTTTGTATTTCGATTGCGATTTTACAACCTCTACTTTCGCGGGTTTTTATGTACGAAAAAGCGTTACCGATCATTTGGTCAGAGTATCTCAAAGTTTTTTTTTCATAATCTTAAAAGTTTTGCTTTGCTTCCGCATATTTGAAATAAGTTCGCGTCCCTCGGAGGTGCAATGCCACTATCAACCATAATAAAATTCTAGAAATGCAAAATCTAAAAAATTATAACAATATTTTGATAAAATTACAGTACGGATAATATTTAATATTAATATTTACTATGCATTTTTAATTTGCACGTTTATATTTTCACTTCTAATCGATACTCCTATTATTATGATCGTTCTCAGTTAAGGCTCGAAAATGAAATTAATGATTTTAAGCGCAAAAAACGTCTGGATCACAGCTTAATTCATTCTAAATATCTTACAATTTACCGATGCAAGAAGTGCTAATGAAACGCTACTCCTGCAAATTTTAAAATTGAACAAGCTTGGTATATGCACTCCTATTATATTGACCGCAACTGTATCATACCAGTCTACTGAATGAGAAAATTCTACGTTAGTAGATATAGCGAGCTCTATCTCCTGATAGACTGGATTCACCTTAGCTAACATGTTGAATACGTTGATCGTAAATTTTCTGCTTGAATATGAGTTCATACATATTATCGTTTGCATGTACATATTTATATACAAAATAAATTTCGCAACCCGTTGCGTTCACTGCGGGCCCACACCCTGCCACACTTACCCAACAAATAGGCACTGAACATGCACCTTATCTTCGTAACAATAATGATGTGGAATATACAAGTTTTAGAAAATTGTAAAGGTTGCATGCAGTTCGTGCGCCTGCTTGTAGGCTACGTTGTGCACGCTTGCTTTATTGCTTATGCGAGTATGCACTTAATTATAGGCGACAATGAATTTTTTTTAGTGGAGTTTATGCTTGAGTGAACATTTACCATGCTGTGCTCAAGTTCAGGGCAGCGATTGAGGCGCATTGTGTGTTCGTTAAATATATATTTATAGCGTAAGAAGAAATTAAAAAATGCTTTAAAACATAACTCGAAGGATGTTTAACAACAAATTTAATGCATTTAAATATTTCTTATTATGTACACAGAATTAAAAAAAAAAAAAAAAATAGAGACTATACAACAAAACGTTAAATGTAAACAATTTTTCTGAAAGAGTTAGTTATTAAAAAGCCATCGAAGCTAAGTGAAGAAACAGTGCCCTCACGACAACTCGAACACGAAATAACTCGAATGTTCGTAAACTTGAACATTTTTTATTCTTCATTGACTACTTTAAAACTCGAACAAAATTTTTCTAGTATCTTCTCTGCGAAAAAGATTAGAAACTACGAGTATTTCTTAACATGTTTACACAAGTGTTATAGTCTAAGTTGTGCAACGGCCGAAACTGTCTTTGTTAGATTCATATATGTAAGTATTTACATACATTTAAAGGCGCCTTACGGTATACACTTTTTAAAAGTTAAGGTACTTGTATTTTGAATTAGCCAGACTGGCGGCAGTTTTTTTTTTACATTGCCATTATTTTTTGCGCGGTTGAGATCAGAAGTATTTCATTTATAAAGGGCCGAAAGTTAAATGTTTCGAGTTTGGCAAAAATGGCTGAAATAATTTACGCAGTCGAAAATGGTAAAATTGTCATAGCTTTCTCCAAAAAATTCAATAATGCTAAATCCATAATTTGTGGAATTATAAAAAAAGCAAAAACAATCGGGCCTTGGAAAACGTTAAACCCTACGTGCCTAAGAATTCCCCGAAATGGAAAAGGCATTTTACAAATAATTTTTAATACAACGCAGCAATCAATGGATTAATTTTAAAAGAAAAAGCTAACGTCATGGAATACGCCTAATTTCAGTTAGAGGGGAAAAATTATCTTCGCGACCGAAATAAGTGCAGACATTCAAAATTAAGCTACAAGCTAAAATTAAGGAACTTGAACTATACCTAGAACAAATTTACAACGCAGATGAATGCGAGTTATTCTTCCGGGAAAAACATACGTTTCTCGGATCGAAAAGCACGCCTCGGAAAGAAATCTGAAAAATCGGAAACGGATTGCCACAAACGGTTTTACTTTTTCTCGACAACGCACCTTCGCATACAAACGCGGATAAATTAAAGTCTGAAGATGGTTCAATTAAAGTCATGTTTGTGCCGCCGAAAAATTAAAAAACACAGTCACATTATCAAAACTCTCTGTTGGCAGCTTTTTCTCCGATGAAACCGCATTCTATGAAAGAATTTTTTGTTGACAAATGCTGTTACATTTTTGAACAGGGCTTTGGATAAATTGGGTGAAAGACTTTGGCAAAGTGTTGAATAAATGTTTTAAATATTCCCAACCTGAGTGACGAGTGTTTAGAAAAATCAAATTGAAGCAAAAGTTAAAAGTTTCGAAAAGCAAGTTGTTTATATTCTCGAAGTCTTTAGTTCTGAGGTGTGGCGGATGTTTCAAAAACAAAAACAAAAAAAATGATATAACCAATCATACTTTTACTGGAAAACTGGAAAAAGATCATGATTGAGGAATCCTTTGAAGAAAGAAGTCCTGAATATAAAGTTGAGCCTGAAATTAAAATGAACAAGATCGCATAAGTTCTTCCGAAAAAGTATACATTTTCAACAAAGCAATGGGCAACTGCTGAAAAAGTTAGCAAAAGAAAAGTGAATGTGCTGCAATTACTTCGCGAAGAGAACGCCGTTTTTCTTACAATTAGTAAACAAAATACATTTTACATACACATGATCTTTCTATACTTAATTTATGAAAACGAAAAGTAAAAGTAAAAGAGGCATAAAAACAAACTGATCAGTGATGTGGTTGTATGTAATGAATTTTGAATTGTTTAAATGTTGTTTTTTGTTATTCTTATCTACTTTGGCTGTTTGATTTGTTTGAAATAAGGCGCGAATGACGCCGAAACGCGTAGGAGAAAAAAAGAAACTTTGTTTACTTTATTAAAAAAAAGCTCTAAAATCAACATTGGCCCGAAATAAATGTAATTGAAAAGTAAAAGTGTTTAAATAAATTGGGCATGAATTATTAAACCGATAATCAAAGAAGCGAATATTTTGAATTTTTCAAGAATAACTAAATATAATCAATAAACTTAAAGCACATAACATTAGAAAACTCGAAAAATTTGAAAAAGTGTATCAAGCACAAACGTGACTGTGGAAGGTGGTGTTTCGTAATTTCAATTTAACGCAGTCAAGCAAGCAGCATTTAGGCTAAAAAAAAACCACGAAATATCTGCTTTAAAATTAAAAAGAAGTAATATAGAATCTCCCACTGCCTTTCCTAGGAAACGCCA
Organism: Philophylla caesio; assembly: GCA_963971545.1. Taxonomy (NCBI): domain Eukaryota; kingdom Metazoa; phylum Arthropoda; class Insecta; order Diptera; family Tephritidae; genus Philophylla; species Philophylla caesio. The sequence goes on along the minus strand of OZ020604.1, from coordinate 189,691,158 downwards.
AACAAAGCAAAAAATAAATATTAATTTTTGATCATTTAATTCGAAGATGTTGAACATTTTCTTCTTTAAAACGCAAGAAAATTATGCACTACAAATCGGAACACACTCAGTAAGCAAAATGTATTTGAAAAATAACTAGTTTCATTTTATCAAAACAAATTCAAAAACAAACAAAAAAATGCAGATGAAGACAAAATTTATTAAAGCCGTTGTTTTTATATTTAAATCTTTAAAAATTATGCAACTTGCGCTCATTATAATAAAATAAAATATATATACTTATAAAAATAGGCGCACCAGAAAATTGTTTAATAACTTTAATAACATACATTTTTATTTTTTATTTTGATAATATATTTTCGAAAATTTGTGAACTTTACGTGAAATTTGAGAATTCATTTAATTTCCTTTTCAATATTGCTGCAAATATCCAAACATACTACGATTGTTATAATTTTTTAATGTCCTCTTCGTTTCCTGGCTGGCATAATATAAACGAAGTAATTGAAAGAAATTCAATTAGTAGCTCACTCCACATCAAAGTGATGTTATTTCCTCATGGCGTTATTTAGATTATCAGATGCCATAGCTTCAACATACACTGATCAAATTGGTTGAAGTTTTTTTTTTCGTATGAAACTCAAAATTTAACGTGCCTGCTAACGGCACAAGTCCATGCGCGTAGAAGCCAAGGTTAAACGGCGCCGCAAAGTATGCTTCTGCCAGTTAAGTGCAGCTTTGAAAACATTTAGAACGTTACTAACGCCTCATCTCGCTCAGCTTTCGCTTTTCCAACAGCCAACCAAAGTACCTTTTCATGTGCTCATTTCGCGTTAACTACCACGAGACCAATTACGCGCTTTTCTCAGGTCACCAATAACAACAAGAGTAATAACAAAAAAACAACAACAGTAAAATTACACTGTCTGGCAATGCTTCAAGTGTCGGCATCAAAGTGCGTATATTGCGGTCGTTAGAGAGCCTTAATGCGTTGTTGCTACAGGAATATGAAAAGTAGCAGTAAACCGCACATTTCAAAAACAATAACAACAATAACAACACCAACAACAACCAAAGCAATGAATACTTAACACAGAAATATGAGAGCAAAACCAAAATCGCAAATAAGTGCAGTAATTGAGGCATTTGAAGTAGCAAAAAGCGTTTGGTTCTTATTGCTGTTGTTGTGTGCTTTGTTGCGGTTTCGCACTTGCTGTACTACAACATACAATCTAACACATTTATATGTATGTATATACCAGTGTTGTCCAACGTGACTGTGTGCACGTTATGCTTGTGTTGGTTATTAGCGTACATTCGGAAAGCTACAAGCAGACAACACGAATACGGAACAGTGCGTACAAAGAAGTAAACGTACTTTTTAAATTACGGTCAACTAAATTATCTATATTTATTTCTTTATTATATTGCTTAATTCTAATGAGATCAGAAATGTGATTGTTTGATAGTAGATTTCTATATTTGCTTTGAATATGCTTTAAAGTGGAAAATGCCACTTCGCAACTGTATGTTGATCCGAACATTGAAAATATTTTTAAAATTTCATCTTTCGCTAGTGGATACTTTTTTTCATCAATCATTTTCCAAAAATCAATTCCGGAGTCAATAAGTAACGAAAAATCTGATCGCATTTCTCTGATTTCTTTTTGAAGTAACGGATCAAAGGTAACAACATCACACGTCAATGGATTATCATATAGGTTTATAATTGGTTGTATTTGAGCTAGATCTTTAAATCTTTTGTTGTAATTTTCTAAAATGCGGGATATAATTTGGCTATAGTATTCTAATTTATTTGTGATTGAAAATTCCTCTGCAAGTGATGATAGGTTTGGCATACTTATTAAATTCAAAATTTCCTGCATTTCTTTACCTTCATCAAAGCATTGCAAAACATAAGTTTCTGAAAAACTCGCCATCAGTGAAAGGTCTGCCTTGCTTTGCTAATGCAAGTGCAACTACAAAAGATGCCTTTTCACGTGGGCATACTTTTTTGTTTGCCATAGGCTGAGAATTTAATTGTAAATAAAATTTTCTTTTGTAATTATCAAGAAGACTTTTTCGGGCGTCTCCCTCGATATTTACAAGATTTTTGTGACAACGTTCATAATGTCTTTTTATATCATGTTTGCTACAACGCTTTATTTTTTTATAACAAATTAAGCATTCTGCATGCTTTTCATTGTTCTCAATAAAAAAATAACATATTTCCCAAATTTGTTGGAACATTTTTAGTGCGTTCTGTTTTTAAAGCGTAAAACGTGAATAGTGTTGCTTGCTTGAAATTCTAGCGTCAACTGATCGCAAAATTCTGCTTTGCTTGCCTACGAAGTTGAATACAGTAGCACAATCGTGCTTTCACAGACACTTGTCGGTGTGAGGTGTCTGGCTTGCTGTACAACTGTCCGTGCGCTATTGTGCGCATAGGCCGTGGACAACGCTGGTATATACATATAAAGATGAATATATGTACATACATATACAAATTTGTACAGCCATTCGGTGCGTGCCGTCAAACCCATTATTCACTTCCTCTTCCCACGTTTAATGCGGGTTATTGCAATTATAAGTTGTTCTAATGCTGCGCTTAAGTATAAACCATTTCAATTACATCAATAATTGTACATATACTTATGCGTAATTAAGATTTTCAATTCATATACATAATTATTTCAGAGTAGTCAGAGAGTTTTAACAACCTTACAACAAATAGGGAATAGTCACAAAGGAATATGCGAGTAATACAAAATCTTATCTCTTTATATTGCTCGAGCATGTTTTATGAAGAGACTAATTAATTGTCTCCTTTTATACCCAAGTGGGTATAATTGACGACTAGTCTTTTTATGAAAACAAAAATAAAGATCATAGCTTAGAGTGAGTTTCGAACCGGCTGCTCGAAGAGTGCGCAAGAAATTCCGTTGCTTATATCAAAGCAATATTTATTATACCGGAAAGAGATGAATACAGGACTAATCTAAAATGATACCCGTTTGAGACTTGTAGCGACTTATCAATGCCTAAATGTACCCCATTGACAGAAGTCCAGGAATATTCTCTTTAGAGATTAGTCGAACAATTCTATGCATGGAAGGAGGAGCAATAAGGGCTTGATGCTTCCAAATACCTTTAATAAAGGCATATTAAATAGGTAGGAGCAGTAGAAAAATTAAAAAAAAAATTATGAGCTTTGTGTATTTTGTTTTTGCTCTTAAAAGCATTCGTTTCACAACGAAATAAAAAAATTTACTATTCATAATAAAATTAAAAAAAAAGTTCAGAAAAACCTTGTTGCGCCCATGATTCAATTATTAAAAGTGTCTTCACTAATGCCATTCGAGTTTTGATACTCCCAAGCAACAGGTGGCATTTGAGAAGTATGGGAAAAGGGCAAAAATAAAATCACTTTGAAAAATTTGTTTGTAGTCTTACAAAAAATTCGCATGACCGTCTTTTGTTTCTAGTCGCTTTGTTCAGATTTTTAATTAACTAGTACATTTTTGTTTTAAAAAGAGCTTCTCGACACGAAATTAGGTTTTAAAATTATTATTTTAAACATATTTCTCCATATACTATTCGTATATATACTCGGTTTGTGTTGAAGCATCGACGAATTTGGAATAATTATTTCATTCCAATTGCAAAAACCTTCAATAGCAACCAACAGGCAAAACAACTTAGGATAATTTTATTTTTTTCATATTTAAACTACATTAAAAAATCCGCCGAAGAGAAATGTAGGGGGCAAATTTTTCAGGGGGGTACAATTCGACACCGCCATTTTTTCTTTTTATTTCGTATTGCAGAACATGCAACATCTCGTAATTTTTATGAGACCATGTTTCATGGCACAATTTGCATGCATCTTGCGTTTGGTATTTTTCATTTACTAAATTGGTAAAAAAAACTAAATTAGTTTTTCTACCTATCAAGTATGTAAACATCTCAAAAGATCCACCAACCCGAGCATTTTTTGGTATGTTGAACTAAATTTAATAGGCCATCTGTTTTTATGTATTTATATTGTTTTACAAATAATAAAACAAAAAATAAGAGATTCTACATTTTTTTTTTTTAATTTTAATTTCTGAACCGAAACCGAAAAGAGGAGGAGATTATGAGAAATATATTTAATATATTTTACAATTATGTCGCGCGTATATCCTTCGAAAAACGGCGGTGAACTTGCAGCGGTCGCTTTTGGCCAGTCTAAAGAAAACTTTTGCTCAAGTAGTTAATTTACGATTAAACGAAATAATTTTCCCTGCTTTACGAACTTTAGTTAACAAAAAAAGACAAAAAAAATAGCACGTACATAAATTGACAAAGACTCACAATATATTTTTATTCTCTCAATATAAGTACAAAAAATTAAAGAATTCTGAAAGACAATCCATATCAACCAAAGTTACTTACTTTATAAAAGATCTATAAAAAAAATTTGGCATTTTTGTTATTTCCTTATAATTTTTACAAAAAAAAAAGGCTGATATACTTAAAGTTCAAAAAAATTAAATAAAATAACAACAATTATCAAACTTCCATAAAAAAAAAATTTTCAAGAATTCTAATTAAAAATAAATAAAATGCAAGGTTTAAGCTGGTAAAAGTTGCCGCGCAAACTTAGTCCGAAGCTTGATTTTGGAGTGACAGTTGTGTCAACCGTGTCGATACAACGTTCGCTGAGAATTTGAGACAGGCCAATTTGGACTTATTTTGTTTTTAACATTTCTGTAAGTAAATGTTCGGTGTCTCTCTTATAGAAGCTAAGTCCTTTCTGACATTCATTTCCAGAGATATTGTTTTTCATTGTTTTCGCCGTCCCCGATTCTTTGGTAGCCTTTGGCATTCGCACAATGAGAAGACTTCAAAATTTTTTTAAGAGTTAACTCCTCATCCTGTCTCTTGGAACGACTTAGCGAGATTTTTAGTGACTGCAGAATTCGAAATATTTCGTCATATTGAAGGGAATAAATTCAATTGTTACTTTGAATTTGTGTACAAAAACACTAACTAGTACCAAGTATAAAACGAACCAAGGGAAGGGTTCAATAAAAATTACCTACGCGCCTTAAACCAAAAAGTATTTATTCAATTCGGTAAACTTAAATCGCGTTTTTTACTTTGTTTATCCTTTCCACTTTATTCAAAGCGAATTGCAACCTTTGTTTGAGAATCGAAAAATTTTATTTCATCGTGGTGAAAAACGTTGATCTCTTGGCATTTGAACAACTTTTAAAGATTTTTATTGGAACTACTGCATTGTTATTGTTAGCATCACTCACCAATAGCACGAACATTTGTATGCAAACACAACTATGCATATCTAAACATTCATAAAAATGCACTTTACTATGCGAATAAAATTCTTACTAACTCAGTCCGAAGGAGCACGGCTGGCAATCGACTGCCGTGTGGTAAAATGCGCGATAAGGCAAATTTTTGCAGCTTTAATTTTTTCTCTTATTTCTACCCTAAACTCTTAATCTTTCAAGTGTCTGTTTGTGTGTGTGTATGTTAGTCTTTTTGTCTTTTGTGGCGCTTAAAAATTTGTCTTTGGTTAAAATTTATTGGTGTGCGAGAAGCGATAAAATCCGACGTTTTCGTGGCATATGCGTTTGCTTTTGTCTCAGTTTTATATTGTCTTCCGGTTTGTATTTCCTTTCCATTTTTGTGGTTAGAGTCTAGAATTTGTTGGTCGTTTTGTTTTATTCACTTAACCATGTGTAGAGTGTAACGCCAATCTCATGGACGCGGTTCAAAGAGAAAACAGGCTAGACTTTTAAAACATAAAAATTTAATATATTTTCTTAAAAATAATACGAAAGTTTTTTAATAAATACGGCTTCAAAACAGGGGTCTGCGGTACCCTGAACATTTTTATTTTCTATAAATATATGTATTTTCTTCTTTCAGGCCAGAGTAAAAACCATAGCAATATGGCCGAAATGGTTAATGCCTTGGAGGATACTATTTTTACCTTCGAGACGATGTGAGATGATATTCAACTTTTGTTTTGTTATTGCATTCACGAACAAATTCTACATCATTCGAGTATTCGAATGCTGCGGTTATACGTACAATGTAAATTAGAAAATCTTGCCGAACAACACAGAAAAGCAAAATGAAGAATCAAATAATGTGTCCGATATTTAAAGACATTTATCTAAGCAACACAAAAACACATTCATCTTTTTCAAATAATATTGCGAGTTTTTAAGGCTTGTGGATATCTCAAAAAGAAGTAATATTCAGAAAGATTTGGATTGGAGTGCCGCAGAATGATATGGCATTGACGTTGAAGAAATTTATTGTATATCTCAAGGATAATCAATTCGAATTCGTATTTCGGAAGTCAGGGACAGCGAAAAGTGCATAAAAATGATTTTTTTTTATTTTGAAAATCGAGCTTAACCTACCAAATAAAGCACGCGATAGTTATAGCTTTCAAAAGCATTGCCTGCCTATTTTTCTAGATTTTTTTTTATTAAGTATTTAAGAACTTAACATGCTCTGGCAACGTTTTAAGCGCAGTAGCATGGACGCTCGTTATGCTGAGTGAGAGAAGAGAACTATGTATGCATAATGGGCATTCTTCTTCGTCTTTCGTGCTTTTATACATAGAAAACTGAAAAAAATAGAAAGGCGCTCTGAGGCACACATTTTTCTGAATAAATAACCAAAACTCAGCAATTTATTCGATATTTGAGAGCATACAAAACTTAGTATAAATTTCGCTTGCTACGTCTTCGAATAACAAAAATATAAAATACAATTTGAAAATTTTAAAAATTTAACTTTATTACCATCTGTATCAATACGAACACAGCCGATGGCGCAGATTAGGGGTATTTGCAAGCAAACAAAGGATCTGCGAAACTTCAACAACAAATGCGCTTCCGTTGAGCCGCGATTGCCGCCACAAATGAAAACAGCCTACAGCATAAGGGAAATCGATTTATGTTTTAACAAACACACACATACATGTATACTTGTTTATAACGGTACGTAGGTGTACACAGCCGCGTCATTGCCACTCTTCTCGCGCTTGTTGCTCCGTCATATTTTACATGTTTTTTTTTTTTTAATTTAAATTTTTTTTTTGTACACCATATGCTTAGCATATGTTAAGGCGCTTAGCGAATGTGTTGTGTAATGTGCGCTCTCTAAGCGTAATTCAAATAGAAATATACACACACACATGTATTTGCAATCGTACAGTAAGTATTCATAACGGGTGTTTTTTTTAGGGGTATAGAACTTCGAATTGAAATAAAACACAAGAAAATCGTTTTAAGGTCCATCAATTTGGCTTTATTGGAAGGATAATTTTATGCCATTAATGTTTAAATATGATTTCGGGCATGTGGCCGCCGCGGCTGGCTCGAATAAAGCCAATTCTACAGGTCCAATTTTCAACCACTTTTTCGAGCATATGGGGCCGTATGTCGGCAATAACGCCACGAATGTTGGCTTCCAATTCCCCTAACGTTTCTGGTTTGTTTGTGTAGACGAGCGACTTCACATATCCCCAAAGAAAATAATCCAATGGTGTCAAATCACACGATCTTGGTGGCCAATTGACAGGTCCATTCCGCGAAATTATGCGCTCAGCGAATGTTTCCTTCAATAAATCGATTGTGACGTGCGCTGTGTGGCATGTAGCGCCGTCTTGTTGGAACCACAACTCATCCACATTCATGCCATCCAATTCGGGAACAAAATAGTCGGTTATCATGGCTCTATACCGGTCTCCATTAACGGTAACTGCCTCTCCAGCATTATTGCGGAAGAAGTATGGCCCAATGACTCCACCAGCCCATAGAGCACACCAAACAGTTAGTTTTTGTGGATGTAATGGCGTTTCAAGGGTCTCATGTGGATTCTCTTCACTCCAAATGCGGCAATTTTGCTTGTTGACGTAGCCATTCAACCAAAAATGAGCCTCATCACTGAACAAAATTTTGCGATGAAAATCAGCATCGAGATCAATCTCATTTTCGGCCCATACACCAAAATCACGACGCATTGCATGGTCTCGCGGCTTTAATTCTTGCACAAGCTGGATCTTGTAAAGTCGCAAGCCAAGATCTTTGCGCAAAATCTTCCATAAAGTTGATGGACAAAGCTCCAATTGCTGTGCACGGTGGCGAATCGATTCATTCGGGTCCTCTTCAACACTTTGCTCTACAGCGGCAATTGTTTCTTCGGTGCGCACTGTTCGACGTCTCTGCGGATGCGTATTATCACATAGAGTAAACGTAGTGCGAAAACGATCCATGGTTAACCGAATTAATTGCTCTGATGGACGATTATGTCGACCATAAAATGGACGGAGCTCACGGTAAACTTCGCGAACTGAACCATTATTTTCGAAATAAATTTGCACGATTTGCAAGCGTTGTTCTTTTGTCAACCTGTTCATGATAAAATGGCAAACCAAACTGAACATAAATGACATTAGAGTTGCCAGATTTGACCACAAAATGCCAGTTTTATCTCTATTCGAAAAACAAACCTGTAAAAAAAACACCCTTTACTTTGATTTATGGAAAATGACATGAAGTGAAAGCAAAAGACAGCAATAAAATTTGCACAATGCTGCATTGTAATTTCCATGTGACACAAATGTTGCTAGTTATTGGCGCTCATAAAGTGGCACGCAGACAGACCAGCCAGACGACAGCTGATATTTGTGTTGTTGCGCAGGCATAATTTGAGCATTTTATTGTTTTAGCTTTGTTTTGAATTTTTAATATTTCAATTTTAACGTTAGAATAAGTGATTTAAGGCTAATGATGTGAAATGTGGCAGATGTTGCGCGTTAGCCAATGCATGCAAGTAAACGAAATTAAAAAGTTTGCTTCAAATGAGCAATCCATGCACGAAACCAACTAATTTGTCTACACTATTTGAGCTTAAAACCCGCACTTTATTTAACCATTTTTGAGACTTTTTCTTTCAACATACAACTTTTCTAACTTTAACCCTCCGCCTAGAAAAAAAAAAAATAAAGTGAATTTCATAACGTCAAATAGCGTTTTGATCGGCCACAAATACACACAAAATCTTTTATTCGTTTGGAGTTCAACATTCTGAATGTCGCGTTAGCAATATTTATTAAAAATTCTACATGGTATTTACGCACTCAAAAATGTTGCATGATATACATTTTTACGTTGCACACGCTTGTGAACTTGTTGACGCAAACAAAGTGAATAGTTAATACCGTCACACACGCCACCGCCCACGCACACCACTCAAGTTCGTACATATAGTATACACGTCGAGTATGTGTATTGCATGTGGGTATATATCTAATTTTAGGCGTTTAATCGGCTTAATACGGCAAATGCTGACGTACACTTACACGGTCATGCTCCCACATTTGACCCCAACACTTTCGTACTCAAAGCCAGCAAAAGGTATGGTTGTTTGCTTTAGAAGGTGACACCTACAAATATTTGAGGGTTTTATATTTCATTTGTGTAAACTCCATTGTCAAACCCAACTCAAATGAGCCCTAAAGTATGCTAAGCAGCAGAGTTTCCTCTTCTTGGTTTAATTTGGTTTTGCATTTTTAAAAAGGTTGTACAGTCATGTATGCCCGTTTTGAGATATCCTATGTCAAGTAGAATGTGCTATTGCAGTGAGTGGAAAGAAGGCGCTTGGCAGGTATATAAGAAAGAGTTTGAGTAATTAGGTGAACCCAGTCAGCAAGAACGTAAAGCTTTTTTCCAAACTAAAGTTTAAAGTGTTTTTAAGCGACAAATTTAAAAAACCAAGTTAAGAGGTTTTGCTTAATTTTTTTCATATTAGAAAAACACCGCAACACCAACAGTTAGGTAATTTTCAAAAATTAGTCGTAATTTGAAGCCATTTAAAAGTTCTTATGTTTACAAAAAAATTTAATTTTCATTAAAATTTGTTGATTTTTTTTTGCTTATTTTATTCGATTTGTTAATGTTTTTCCTTCTTCTATATAACTGTGCAAGAAAGAAGGCGAAAAAAATTCCGAAAAATCAACACTTAAGCTTTAATTTACTAAAACTGAATAGGCTATAAAAACGACTTTTTTTTAATTTTGCAATCTATATAAATATATAAATCAATTGCTGTTCGTTTGTCTCGCTAAAACTCGAGAATGGCTGGGCCGATTTAGCAGATTTTTTTTTGAAATGTTTGTCGTAGTCCAGGGAAGGTTGAAACGGTAAGAAAATATGGAAAAATTGCGAGGAAGATAGCAAAAACAACAATTTCATTTTCCCATATAAACAGTTCTACACTGATGATGATAGAAGATAACTGTACGATGTGCGCTATGCACGAGTTACAAAAAGAACAACAGTACGGTACTGAAGTATTAACTGAAAAATTCAATTCGTTCAGATGTTCCGCAATTGAATGCACAACAAAGGATTGCGTATGATACTTTGAAAGAAGCTGTAAACCATGGATCTACTGGAATTTACTTCCTTGATGCTCCCGAGGGGACTGGAAAAATGTATCAATTTCATTGGTATTGGCAAAGATCAGTTCGCGAAATGAAGTAGCTCTGTCGTGGGCTTCGTCTGGAATAGTTGCAACATTATTATTTAGAAGGTGGACGAACTGCACATTCTACCACTAAACATACAAATCAACGAAGCACCAGTTTGCAACATCGCCAAAAACAGGGCGTGGCGAAGATTCTTCAATTATGCAAATTGATCGTTTGGGATGAACGTACGATGGCCCACAAGAGGTCACTGGAGGCACTGGACAGAACGTTAAACAATCTTCGTGGAGCCATTATTCTGTTGTCAGGTGATTTTCGTTGGACTCTTCCAGTTATTTCTCGATTCATAGTTGTTGACGATCGCATGCCTAAAATCATATTATTTGTGGCGGCACGTTAAGACACTCCAATTAAAAACAAACATGCGAGTGTTTTTGTAACAAGATCAAACTGCGATTGTGTTTTCGAAGCAGTTATTAATTATTGGAAATAGTAAGGTCGCAGTTGATACGACCTCACCGACTCGCAACAGGACCCTCAGCGAGTTTTTCCGGACATAGAACAACACTTCAACAACATATTTAATTGGCTTTGTGAAAGAGCAATGTTGGCGATCAAAAATAAAGATGTCGATGATCTCAATGCGAATATTCAAATTGTCTTCCAGGAGAGTTGTTTTCTTACAAATCAGTTGACAGAGTTACAAACCAAGATGACGTAGTCAACTATCCCAGTTCTTCGATTACGACCTCACAACTTAAAATTAAAAGTAGGATCAGTTGTGATCATTAATCAACCTCGACTTTGAAATGGAACGAGACTGGCTGTGGACAAGCTAATGAATAATGTCATCGGGACCATAAATAAATCGCAAGGTCAGTTGCTGCAAGTTTTCATAATTAAGTTGAAGGTTCCATGTTTCACGTCACGTGTTCGCTTGTCGGAAAACTTAATATATTTACGCATTTCATTTGAATTGTTAGCAAGTTTCGTTTAATAACCAAACGAAATTAAAACGGTGTGAGATAAGTATGCTGAACGTGTGTGTGTGTGCGTGTGGGTTAATGTAAAATATACATATATGTAGTTACTGAAACATATCTGTCCGAAAAAAATGCAACAATTCAAAAAATTTGATTGGAGAGCAACTTTATTTTGTAAGTTCCGAGAGTGCTAAAAAAATGTTGATCGTTTGGCAACTTATCGGTCAATCTGATGGCGAAAGTTAACCAGACGTAAGGACTCGGCTCGGCGGTAGTCCATTTTACCGAAGGGACAGATGTAATGTTGTGAGGATAGGTGACACGAAGTTCACCGGGTCATCTAGTAAATAATAAAAATAAATTGTGTGTTCACGTGTGAGTCGAATTAGAAAGCAAATGCTTTAAGGTCCGATCTGGCTCAGTACTTTAGATGTATGGTAATTAAATGAAGATTAAGATTCCTTGTAAATATTTCACTCAATAGATGGCGCGGTAATCGATATAATTAAAAAATCGTATTTATTCAAATATAAAAGTACAGACTTTAAATATATCGGCATCATGGAAATATAAACTCCTTATATTTGGGCTAAGTTAGAAACCATATTTGCTTTCAAGTTTCCATTTTTTGTTTAGACTTCCATTTTTTGTTTAGAGCGGATCCTACCAAAATACGTAACACTGTCTGTATTTGTCAATACAAATTTTTAGTAGTTTTTCAAGTACACAATTTTGTTTTTATTAAATTTTGAAATTTTTTTTCACTGAACTGACTGAAATTTTGTTCGACATGACAGTTGCTAATATTTGACTTGCTGAGTTATAACAAATATATTCATTTCGGTCACAAGTAACCCACTCAATAATTTGGCAAAAAAATACGAAAGTAAAACAAAATAAATGTTAATGTCAGCTAAAAAAAAAAAAATAGATATGCAAGAACGTTGAGCAAAAACTGTACACACATAACCATCTATGCAAATGTGGAAGGCACGACTTTGGGAATCTCTGAAAATATTAACAATATATGGCAAAGACTCAAATAGCACACTTACAACAACAGCAACTAGAGAACACCAAATTCTGACGACAACAGACAAGTTCTACTTAAATTGTCAACACACCTAAAATTTCAAAGAGGATTAACACACACGCAAATTTGTTGAAAGTCATCGAAACACATACAAGTATTTAGTATATATTTACTTTTTTTTTGTTGTCAATGACCAATGCGTTTTAAGGGAGTGTGGTTGTGCTTATGCCTTAACGCTAGTCTATAGGACGTTCACACCCAAGCAATTCGGTTACGTGTGTGAAATGTCTAAATCTTCGAATGCAATGCAACAACAGCGAAAGTATTTTCTAATATTAAAAGGTGTACAAAAAAAATATACACATGCATGTATTACAGAGTGCTAATGTACAAGCATGTACATATAAACATACATATATTTACATTTATTTAATTTTTTAACTTACTAGTAAAATTGGGGTGAATCCGTCTAACCTTAGGGTTTAGAATGCGTCAGAGGTAAAGAAGAGAATATGCGATAATATTTCAGTTGCTTTGGATATGCAATTTAATCGAGCAGGAATGTAATGAGTTCCTTTTGAAATCGAGTATGAGATACCTGAGTCGTAAACTCGTATCGCGCATTTGTTCATATCACTGAGGCATAGAGGAAGAGGATAAGAGGAAGTATATGGAAATATAAAATTAACGGACGTTCTTAACAGAAACAGTGGCGAGAAACACTGAACGATTGTTGTTTTTTCATTGCAATACTCGCAATGTTTTTCGTTATAAAATTTTTATTTTTGTTTAATATATAGTTCCTAATAAGGGAAATACAAAGTTTTTCGTTATAAAATTATTCTTTTTTTTTAATATGACACTTTCAAGTAAGGGAAACGCTAATTAATAGCCCAACCAGATTTTTATCTACATAAATTGTAATTGTAATACCATTAATATATTTCTGACCTGTTTTGTAGTTGTGTCACATATACTCGTACATATAAAATTAAGGCTAGGGTGTACTAAGTGAAACTCAAGAGAGAATAATTATTTACCAGCTAGTTAATAGGTGGGTATTGAAAATATACTTAACTCAAATATAAGTTCATAAGATGATTGGTGTTTCAATAATGATTTCGGGATTTTTCCATGGCACCATTTACCAGGAAACTTGCCCCCATCCACTTTTATTAATTGTAATTTTCTGGAAATATGTTATCACTTGAGTTTTTTCAGAAGCGCTTACAGAACCTCTGCGGTTTATGTTAGATACTTAGTAGATCAGAATAAAGTTTTAAAGAAGTTTCCAATGAATCTTTCTTCTATATTGACAACGCTTTTTATGATTACTACTAAAACTTTAGCTGATTGTATAACTAAATTCACATACGCTATCGAAATTTTAAACTTTTCAATGGGTGTATAATGAAATCCCGACAAACAAAATCCCGAAATTCAAATTCCAGAAAGCCATAATCTAGACATAGCCAAATCCCCATCAGACATATTCCTAATTCGACCAAATCCCGAGTAAACATAATGCAGACATGACCAAATCCCGACCATACATAATCCCGACAAGATTAATCGCGCGATTTTTTAAAAATAATTTTTATATTTTGTCGAAATTTTTTGTCTGGATTGTCTTCTGTTTCCACTGAAAAATAATATATCAAAGATACCTAGAAATGTAGCGTCAATGTGGCCAGTGAAGTATTTATGTACATCATCGCAATCTTTGCAATAGTCTGTATGCTGCACTTTCTTACTTTCATTGCTGAACATCTAAACAAAACTTAAAAATAAAGAGAAAAAATTGTAAATTTGTTGTCTTATGAAAGCTATAATAACTCAAAGTGTGCGTTTTGCTACTCTTGCACTTTACATTAAACTTCTCAACTCTGCATGAAATGTATAAACAATCTACCAATGATTCAAGGCGAATTTAGTAAGGTGGCCTCAGTAAGCAGCTTATTGATTTATTTTCTCTATCGCAGTGGTACAGCAAATGTCCAAATCATTTATTTGTTGGTTGCTTTTGACATTCGCTGTACCGAAAGCAACAACAAAATACATTTACTGCCACCTTTATTAATTCGCCTTGTTTTTAGTTATAATAAATTTATTGAATTTTTTTTTTTACTGAACTTAACAATAAACAAAAATTAGGAACTAAAACTGAAAAAATAGATGCTGGTGAAAAACAACTAAAACGGCGATGTTATGAGAAGAAAGTATCAAAAAATTTAGGTTTGAAAAGGATAATTATTACAAAGAAGCATTTTTAAAATATTAAGCTGCGCAGTTGTGCTTAGTATAAAAAATATTTTTTCTTATACTCGTATCTTATTTTAATGTTTGTTATTTCTTCTGCATGTAACTAAGTCTTTTTGGTTTAATTATTTTTTAAATCTAAAATTTCATTATTATTATGCATTTGGCATATTTTCTAACTAAATATTATTTTTATATATATTTCTTTTTGATTTGTGAATTAAATAATTAAATTCTAATTATATATAATCAAATTGTATTTGCATTTGTAAAAAAATTCATACATTTTGCATTTGTATGTTTTAAATATGTTTTAATAAATTCTGCTAATTATACTAATCCTGTGTCGTTTTTTAAGTACATTGAAGGAAGAATATAACTCAAAACGATTTGTACCTTTTCTTGTCGGGAATGTGTCTTGTCAGGGTAAAGAATTATCGGGATTTTGTCTTTTCTGGATATTATGTATTTTCTCCGGTCGTGATTTTGTTATGTCTGTTTTATGTCCTGTCTGGATTGTGCCTTATCTGGATTTTTTAAAATTGTCTCGATTATGGTTTGTTCGAATTTTTAAAATCAAGATTATGGAGTGCTCCCCTTTTCAATTCTAGTTTTTAGCTTTGTGAACCATTTAATTTAAGTTAAGTGGTGGAAAAATTTCAGGTTGTGAAAATGTAACGTTGATTTTTGAGAATTTCACTGCAACCCAGGAATAAAATGATTAACAAGCTTGGGTCTCAAAACCGATGATATATCTACTTTAGTCACGAGTTGTTAAAGTTTGTCAAAATATTAAATTCAATTCAATTAAAAAGCCAAGAGGTATTGGTGTGAACCTCAACCAAGTTGTATTTTGCGCCATCTCCAAAAAAACTGAATATCGAACTTATGTTATTAAAGGAAGTTAGGTTTGTAAATAACAGATATTTTTTTTTATAATTGTTCTAAACTTATGAATGTTATTATATCACATATATCATTAATAAATAATATTGAATGTTATAGATTTTTAAGTATTTTAATTGTGTCCAGGTTAAAATTCAAGTAATGCCAGAAAGAATAAACTCTATATTTTTAATTTATTTAATTAAGTCCAGTTACAGTTTTTCCTACCAGAAATAAAGGGTAAAACGGATAAATTGGAGAACTTTTTAACAATTATGAGCAATAAAAAGGATATATGTGAAAAATTTTATAAAACGCAAATTAATTTATAGTTAGACCAAGCAAACACCCTCAGCTCCTTCGTCTAAGGCTGCTGAAACGAAACTGTAAACGGCAACGATAGAAAGCGCGCCAAAGAGGCCGCCAACAACATTGGCTTATCTTGAATAAGTTGGCAACAACAACAACAACAGCAATAGTTATGCTACCATTGCTTAAACAAGTAGAGGCACACATTAAAAATGAATAATTTCAGTTAATTATTTTGGAAATGCTTCCGGCAACAAAAAACCAGCGAAAACGAGCATAAAATGGCTACCGGCGTTTTGTTGCTGTAAAATGTTCACGCGTTTGTAAATACTTGAATATGTATGCACGTATGTATGTGAGATGCGTTTGTTTTGGTGTGCGTGTCACTGGAATCGGTAGGTTAAATCAATTATTTTTGGTGGAATATTTAGTAGCAAACGAAGCGAAAGCATTTATGTGTTTTCGGTAGCATTTTGCTATTGGTGTTCTTTTACTTTCAGCTCGTTTATATTTGCTCACTTTGCAGGCAGGCGCGTTGAATGTGCGCATTCAGACAGTCAGATAACTGTTTGTAAGTGAAATCGAAGCATGGTTTAAAATGTCAAAACACAATTTTATGAACTTGCTTTTTACCCTGGACATAATGTATACATTTAATTAAATGCGCGATTTCAATGAAAGTTCAACAAGCGTAGGGATGGGAAGTGAAAATTGTACTTCAAATAGCAACTGCTCATTCTGTAACAACAACAATATTAAAACCAATTTCGAAGTTTTCAGTAGTAATGCAACTATTTTGCGATAACTTCGTTGTCTACAAAAGATTATGGCAAATTTTGAAATTAAAAAGCCGAAGTGAGCATCAATTTGGAGGGTAGCTTGAAAAAAATATTCCTTTAATTTTGAAGCACGAACGATGCTGGATTATTGTCCACTCAATTTTCGGTCAAACAGTGCGCAGTGAATAGCTTTCAAATACTCGTACATTTAGCTAATCATGTAGAGTAAAGAAAAGCTCTGAGAAACTAATTTGGCAATTGAATTAAAATAAATTTTAAAAAATTGTATAAGCAAGCTATGCCTTTCCATTGGAAATTTTTTAACACAATTCTTAAAAATTATTGCATATGTGGTGCCTTCAGTGCAGTATAACAAAGTTTGAAATGCTTAGATAATTTTTTTCTGCAGAAGATGTTGCATTTTTTTTTGAAGTTGAAAAAGTAATTATATAACTTTATGGGTTTAGCATAATTTTTTGTTTTAACCAAAAATATCAGCCCCGAGAAATATTTCTTTGATCCAATACATTACATTATATGTATATGCATGTGTATGTAGCATTCTTACAACCGATTGTATAATTACTCTCGAAAAGCTTAAAATAAAAATGTACTAAACGTAAGAACGCTGAATTTAATATTCAAATGCTGTTCACGAATCTAATAAAAAAAAAGAAGATGTGTCGACGCAGTTAATTAAAATCAATGCAAATTTGTATAATATATAAAGCTCAGGCAGAAGAAAAAAACCAAATTAAACACGGTAACAGCTTATTGAATAAACCGAACAACATATAAGCAGAGTATTGGCAGAAATAGTACGCGACAATAGGATAAGGTCACCACGTATTCGCAAATTTATTTTTCTCATATTTAACCCAAAATAAATAGAGTTCACTAAAATTATACTAAATTTATAAAAAAAATCAAAAAGCTTTTATTTTTTGTAAACAATTTTTTAAACTTTTTGAATATGCAGTTCTATAGCCTATTTAATTCTAAAAAATACTTTGTCAACTTCATATGACTAGAAAGTATGCAACAACGTTACAAAAATAAAGTTTTAAATAAACAGCAATATCCCCATCCTACTCTTCACTTACAACATCACTTATTACCACTTCACAACAACACCGCAAACAGTATACAATCAACAACGAATATCAACAACTACATAACAAAGTCTTAGAGCATTACAACAGAACTTGGGAAGTTGTGTATACAGACGGATCTAAATCCGACACAGGTACTGCGTTTGCTGTGACAAATAAGCTAGGTTCCACCATTGCGGTATATTCTCTGCCACCGTACTACTCGGTATTCACAGCCGAAGCAGCTGCAATACTTGAAGCGGTACTATTTGCCTCCCGCAATGGAAAGACAACGGTCATTTGTACCGATAGCAAATCCACCATCGATGCTATCTTTAACCAATAATATTGCATACCAATGATCCAAAAAATCCGTAACATTATTACGCAGTATAGCAATTAAATCAAAATGATGTGGGTACCTGCCCACATAGGGATCCGTGGAAATGAAACTGCAGATAGAAGAGCGAAGGCAGCCTGTTGCGAGCCTCTGTATATATCTGAACACTTCACCGACAAAGATATACGTAAAGCTTGTAAAACAATTTATTAGTATCACCTTTTCAAGTGAATGGAGAGATTACAACCACCATTACAAAGACTGCAACCCTACTGGGTCAAAACCATATTACAGCACTAGCTGTCGTACTAGGTATATAGCAACATTTGCCCGCCTGCACATTGGTCACACACTTGCAACACAAGCGATCTACCGCTGTGGATCTTCCAATTTTAACGTTATACACATACTCGACAACTGCCCAGACCTACAACAGATACGACTTTCTTTATTCAATTACACTAAACCCTTTGACTATCTCAAAATGACAAATGACCGCAGTATTAACCTAATTGCAAAATTTGTAGCACTCTCTAAATTAAATATATAGAAATACATAAGTATAACCACTATCTTTCGGATCTTAAAAATATATATCCTAAAAGTTGAATATACAGTATATATCATTATTTTTTCTTCTTTAAACGATCATGTTCTCATATATTGTCATAACCACCTAGAACTTAATGTATACTTAAGCCGAAGGCCCTGGCAGCCACTGCTTTAGCTCGTAAGTGAGGTAATTATTTATAATTGTTTCTCTTTTAAATAAATATATAAAAAAAATAAAAAGTTTTAAGTAATGAAACAAAATCTTAAAACTTTGTTCTAAATGTTTTTAATTTTTTTTAATTACTATTTTTTTAGCTTTGTGTATATACCATATGGTTTCTGCTAGGGAACTAACTGCATTTAAATAGTGCAAATTAAATAAAAGAAAAACAATTTATAAATTCTTTTAAATATATGGTGGGTGATCTTATCCTTTTGTCGGGCATTATATTTACACACTAATGCATATATACTGGTAATTTAGCACACCATTAATGCCTGAATAAATTGACTGCAAAACAAAGCGTACACAAATGCCGATTGTTCATTACCCAAACTGGGGTCATTGAAAATTCAATTTTACTGAAATTTCATTAGCCATTTATTCTCACGAGAGCAACATGCATTCATAGAAGCAGTCAATCGACAAAATTTATAGTATTTCGCATTTGATTTTTTTCTTTGTTTTGCTTACTTATCTTTTGCATTTAAATTGATGCTTTCTCAGAGTTGAAAAAAAAAATATTTTTTAAGTATTCAAATACACCAAATAAATTTAGCAGCGTTCAGAAAATTGATGATTTTAATTCTGTAAAATCGGATGTCGTTGACTCCCATTTCCCGCCAAAATGCACTCGAGGGATTGGCAATTTAGTCGCCACGCTATTCTTGCTTGGCGCCACTTTTGATTGCCAATATCACAGCACACACACACACACACACATACTTGTGTACATACTTTAGTCGCCAATGTCCGCTTGGGCGTAACAATTACTGCCCACCAACTACAACATCTCCGTTGTCCAATCAACTTTGAAAATAGCTGACAGTTGTAGAGCTCTGCAGAGCATTTGGTGGGCGTTGGCCGAGTGGCCGGTACATTGGTACGCTGGCGGTAGGTTTTCCAATCATCCTTTAATGTACATACAACAAATGAAAATAGTAGTCAATGAAAGTTGACTTAAGTGCAGGCCAAAGCAGAATGTGGAGGCGGCGTCGATGAGTTTATTCTCCTACCCTCCTACAAGGTGGCGCAGTTGGTGGCACAATCGATTTTTGATGCCCGACAATACGAGTTGGTGTGCTTCCTGTGGACTTTACAACGCTGCGCTGGGTGCTTACCTAAAAGAGAAAGAAAAAAAAAAGAGATAGAAAAAAATATGATGTAGAATTGGAGGAAATAAAAAGCTGTGGACAAAATAATAAAACAAAATCAAGGAGGCACCTAAAGTGGCATTTAGGAGGTGGACAGCATTGTTTCGAATAAATTAAACCAGATTTTTATGCTTATACAAATTACATACAGAAATACATAAAGCACACACACAGCGAATATACACATGTCAGTAGGCATAAACTTATGTATATATTTACATGTTGACAAGCACATAACTTTTAGATCTGCCAAACTACGGCCTTTAAGAAGTAATAAATTTCAGTGAACTCATTTTGTTGGAGTGTGAAAATGTCGCCATCTCTTCAAACCTTGCCTTTGTATAGAAAAAATATTCAATCTGAATCAGTCAAAATTACGATAGCTTTTCCTACCTTGATATTAATTTAAAAATATTTTTCCATTATTATTTGAAAATTTAAGTTTTATTTTAGTTTTTTACATGAAATACATATAATTATGAATAATTATTAATTTATTTGTTTTTTTTTATCTGTTTTATTTAAATGTTTGTTGGAAAAATTAGAAAACAAAAAACAACAACACCCAAAGCGGAAGAAGTTATAGGACTATTTCGGAGGTCACCGAATTTCCTCATCAGACATATTTTTTTCACGCGGGAGTCGAACCATAGCCACAACGTAACATTTAAACCAGCGTCTCAACTAGCTGAGTTAAGCTTACGCTGTGTGAGCTGTTGTTATTTTCTTTCTGTTTTCTTTTACAACTCATTACAATAACTTCTATTGCTTTGGGGTTTGTTTTTTTTTTCTAATTTTCTCAACAAAAATTGGTCTTTAGCTTATTTAAAAATAAATTATAAATTATTATATTGAACGATTAAGGTACCTACCGACAGAAGCCTGTATTTAAAAATTTTAAAATATTATTATTTTTTGAGATCTTAGAATACTAAAACTTAACCTGATTCAACTTCAACTAGGTCTTACAGTAAGAGTGACTTTTAGAAATGCCTATCAATTGTACATTTAAATATTGAATATCAGGGCCTTTATCTTTAACGCAAATAAAAAGACAATCTTTATATAAAAAGTCAAAACGGTGAAGGTAGTATTCTCTTTTCTTATATAAAAGTAATCAGATGTGAAGTGCCAAGGCACAAGGTTGCCATTTCTTTAATGAGCTCGAATAATTCGGATCGGTGGAGAAAAGGGATCTGACGATGCTTATTCGAAGCACCAAATTGTTTCTTAGGGAAGAGGGATACGCAAAAACCCATACAATATCAAAAAGGGCCGTGGGCCTAAGTGAGTATAATCAAACCTAACCTAAGGGTAAACTCTGTTTTCAGACAAACAGATTTGCTATTGATATAAAACAGCAAAGTGAAAACCAATGGAAAGAGTTAATATATAGTTTTCCAAAGAGATCTCTCAATTTGCCGCTTAGAACATTTAGAATTAAAGTGATATAGAAGCGAAAAAATGCAAGTCTAAAATTCAAAAAATGTTTAAAAGCGTTCAAAAAAATTGTTTACGGTGGAGAAACTTAAAATTATATCGTAATTGTTCGCCCTTAAATGTACAACTTAAAATCAATATCAAGAAAATAGTAATCAAATTTTACAAATCCTTTGGTGCTTTTTCATATTTTGAGCCCCTTAAATGATTATAATTGATTTTATTCAGATCACTTTTGAGCTTGCTAGATAAAAGCGATTTTTTTTTGTCTTAACTTGACATATTTGAAGCTGTGAATTAAAAACAGTTTCTAACAAAGTTAAAAAAACATCCGACTCTTACTTAAACGAACATAATTGACAATTTAAAAATTGAGTACGCAAAGGTATAAAATACTCCCCTTAAAACAATCACCCATCCATATACTCTGTTCACAAATAATAACACAATCACATTTTCAGAGACTAGGGCACTCTATTTTTGTATCATTATTTTCTTTTGCATTTCCGAGAGCGTGGAAATTGGTATATTGGAACGATTATTTGTCATCGCTTGTCAAATTTTGTTTTCGGACATACCGGTATTTACCGGCTATAGCCTTTGTACAATAATTTAACAAAATTTCATCAAAATTTCGAACTTTATAAAATATGTTTTTATAATATTTTTGAGTATGCAAATTTTTGACTTATTTAATTTTAATGTGAAAAAGTGTACGTTTCAAGTTACCACTGATTTTGGACAAAATTTTTATTGGCAGTTTCCTCTACACTACGCAAAACTGCCGTTAGTTTTTTTTTTTATTTTTGTATTTATTTATTTAGTGGTAATTAGTACATTAAGATAACATCTTTTTTTGCACAACAATGTTTACAACGAAAATCAATTAAAAATACATTAAAATTAAAAATTTATTTTATATGGAAGGAATTGCAAATGAGCGCCAGTAAAACAATTGTCAAGACTAAAAACTTGCACTTTTTTGTACTACAATTGAATGAGCTAAACATCTTCATCTTAATTGATTATTTTTAAATACGCAAAATCATTTAGATCTCATTTAAAAGTTCCTTGCTTCCCAAAGGCTATACCGCGTTGGCAATTTTCGATGAAATTAATTAACACTTTCGAGCGGCTTGTTGCAGCGCTCTGACACTTTCGGCACTGACACTTTCTTTTACCAACTTTTTTTCTGTAGTAAACCGTGGAGATTTGTATTGACTTTTTAAGTTTGTTACTGCGTTAAAGAGACGATTTTTTTTTTCAGATGAAAAGTAGCAAATTGCACGTGAAGCAAGTACTACCTTGATTATTGCATCTTTTTCACGCTAACTGCCAACAATCTTTGCAACAATGCCAAAATTCTAAAATTTCTGTCGAAAAATTCTGAAAAAAAGGTGCTTTCATTGCCAAGCACGTTCCAAGCGTGCAATACATTTAAGCAAAATATTCCGTTGCTTATTTCCACCAGACGCCAGTAATGCACCGTGAGAGCATTTAGTTGAGCGACTGGCTTCGTTTTGCCTATAAATTTACGATAATCTTGGATACCCGCTGGATTTTCATACATTTTCTCCGTGTTTTTTTTATTTTATTTTCTTTTTTATTCACAGTGTTCCTTTATTTCACAAACAGATTGCCACTTCCGTTGAGCTTAAACAAATATGTACGAGTACATATAAAAGCGCATACGCGTATGCATGAAGATAGTACGAGTATTCCATTTTATGCGACGACTTGTGTGTAGCCGCATTTTTGGTCGCCTCTTTACGCTAAGCGGCATCAAATCGTGAGGATTTTGAATAGATTTAAAATTAAACTAACGATTGCACGCACGTTTTCGCTTGCCTTTTATTTGAACGGCATTTTAGCATTATGTTGTTTATTTACGTTTGGGTCGTCTTACTTTTGAAATGGCTAACACATATGAATATGCATACATACACTGGCAATGTAACTATATATTTATTTGCGCACGTACGACGAAGTTGAATCGCATTTAGAGCGGCTGGCAAAGGATTGTAGTTCCTTCAGGTTGTCTTTGTATTAAGCGCGTTCTTACCGTTGGGGTTGTGACTTCACATAACCTCAGACTTAGATAGATATTTGTTTAACGCGTTTTCATTGTTGTTCTTGCAATTGCCGCAGGCGTGTACTTGCTTAGCGACAAAGATTTTTGCTCATTTCTTTCGCGGTGCCTTTATTATTGTGTACTTTATAATCTAGCTCAGCTCGAAGCATGAGCTTACCACTTTTCTCTGCCTGTGCATTTTTATTTTACTGCGCTTACTCAGCCTCCCTTGCAGGCGCAGAATAGTTATTTTGTCGTGTTGGTGGTAATAATTTCGCTTGCGGCGCGTAAAGCAGGTTGCTCTATTAAAATTAACGAGTATACGTATGAAAAACCACTGGGCGAATGTGTGAAACTGTGCAATAGCTCAAAAGCGCACGTAGCACCTTTTGTTGCATGCATTTAGGCGCGTTCCATTTTTTCTCACTGACACACTAACTTTCATTTCAGTTGCCATTTCAACTTAACACCCGCTCAAAGAGTCCAACACATACACATATTCACATGCACGCGTACACTTCCAGCTCACCTGCTCGAACACGCACTCACGCACTTACGCACCGTTGAACGTCAATGCCTTTTTGAGCGCCTAGAAATATGTCAAGCGCATATTCGTTTCGTTCATTTTGTGGTGTATACTTTTAAGCACACACACACATACACACACATACACGCACTTTGCCATTTAGTTTGTAACGGGCAGCGCAGCACGTACACTTCAAATATTTTGGTGCTGATTATTTTGTAAACGCGTACTCAAGTGATTCGCGCGTATGACTTGTATTTGCCAAAAAAAAAAAAAAAAAAAAAACCAGACTAAAAGTATGCAATGTTTTTTGTGCGCACCCTTTTTTTTATTTTATTTTATTTTGACAAATACAACTCGCTTTGCCAGCCCGCTAGCATGCTCTTTTTGAATTTCCAGTCACATTTCGGCTTCTTTTTGACATATTTCCCAAATCACTTTCCACTTTGGGGCGCGATTATATGTGTCGCAGGTATATGCTTGCCTACATTAAGGCGCTTCATCCTGCTAAGATGTGGTTTAACTCAACGAGTAATGATAGCTTTTCTGCGGTGGTTGTATGTGGTGAGTTCGGTCGTAATTTCGCATTTTCTGTGCACACTTTCACTCAACGCTAACCTTTCGTTGCAAGTAAGCGTATGTAATTCGTAAGTAAGCGAGTACTTGCCTCAGGTCGCTCCCTTTTACATGAATGACTACTAAATGAAAGAGTTAAAGTAAACATTTGAGTTTTCTGTGACTTTTTCTATTTACCTCTTTTGCTAAGTTAATGCAATACGTGCTTAACTCTGTCAGTCGTTGAGGTATTGTGGGTGACTAAATTCAGCTTTCCTGTGCTTTTAGCAGTTTCAGTAAATACCCACTCCATTGTCTGTTGGTTGTATGCGATGAGTGCTTGCATTTTTTTTTTTGCCTTTTTTTTTTTTTTTGGTATACCTCTATAAACTTTTGAATTACTTAAACTAAGTACTGGTACTTTTAAATAAATTGTCATAATGCGTTCGAATTCCTTTAAGCCATAAAAGTGACTCTATTTGCATGCACACGATTGTACTCTCTCAATCCTCCTTTCTACAAATCCAGTTAGGAAAAGTCACAAGCCAAATCAGTCGGAATTCAGTAAGCAATCTCAGTCTCTAATAGATACAGAAGGCAAATTTTTTACCAGTTGGCATTCAGTATTAAGTCTAAAAATAGAAATTGGAAAAAGGAAAATAGTGTTCTAATAGTGTTAGTTACATTTACTAGACAAAGCGTTGAAATTCGCGGAGTTCTACATAGTCGAAAGTATCCAAATTCTGAAAGGTTTTTTTTGTTTGAATATCGAAAATGAAAAAATTTATATTTTGAACGGTGTTACCTTCAATCTTGGTCTTCTTTGTTACCCTAAAATATTAGCACAACATAACTTAGTTTTTGAAGACACTTTCTATTGCGAGTAGTGGGGAAATAAGCTGTAAGATCCTCCTTCGGCGAACATAAACCGCATTCTATACGCCAATTATTATTCGCATTCTATACCAAGTAGGCAAATATCAACATGCGGTATTTCTGGTTATATAAAGGCGGCAGAGAACGATACATTTCCAAGTCCAATTTGGAAAGAGGAAAAACTAATCGACTTTATAAGGGTAATTTTGTGACTTCAGTTGGTTAACGACCAAAATGAAAAATACACCTTTATAACATTTTTTGAGTGCTCTAAATTCATTTGATTTTCATAAATATTTTTTTCGTCATAAATATAACCCTTAGAAGTCTTTTGTTATCATAAAATCTGAGTTGAATTAAAGTAAGAAAATTCACATAGTATGAAAGCTCTTATACAGGTTTCTTAAATGACTCCGTATAGAGTGAAAATTCGAAAAAAGCACAGAAAACAATTTCAATTAAACTTTACGATGACGCTTTAATTGGATTCAACTTAACTAGACCTCTTTAAATTGGCGATATGCTCTTCGGAACTCTTTTTTGTGCTCTCAATGTGGATAAAAGCACAAAGAAATGAGAAGCTTGCGTCAGTATAGGGATTGAATAGATGAACTCAGAAACGAGTAACTACTGAGCAAACATGGGAGCTGGCTCGTTTTCGCATCAAAAGTTTTATTATTAAGCAGCATTTTCTCGGAAACAAGTCAAATTCCGTGGAAATGAACTGATTTAGCAGATTTGTTTTATTTAATGCAATACCATAAACCAATAGGAAGAAATAATATACAATTGCATTACTGTTAGAATAATGAGCGAACTTAATATTTAACCTTTTTTAATTTGTCTATAATGACTAAAATCAAACAAACGAGACAACGATAATGCCACATCCAATAAAAACACACAGGCGTAGATGTGAGAAAAAATTCAATTAAAATCACCTCATTGCATTCTTTGAGATGTTAAAACTTTTGCATACTTGCCGTCAATGTTACAGCTGTCGAAGGCCCGTGACACGAAGAGCTGGCAGGTGGCCGTACACACTACTTCCATTTGAACAGTTTTCATGGGTTTAATCGCATATATCATTTTGTAGGAAGTTGCTCCTTAGTCTTTAGCATACAACTTAACACGTACGAACTTATGTATGTACATACAATTGTACATGGATGTGTGTTTATGTGTGATGTTGTGCGTGCAAAAGCCTGTTTAGGTGGCGTCGTTTTCGTCGTTTTCGTCGTATGCAGTAATTGTCTTTTTCTCCAACATTTTAAGCCAATTAGACTCGTCTATCACGACGCGTCGAACATCGGAAATGTGTGATGACAGGCCATTGTCAGTTTTGGCAATTAAACTTTGTCAGACTGATCATGACAGCCGGCAATGCGGCAATCAACAGCTAGCAGCTAGAACAAAATGCAACTTGGCTGCCAGCAAACGGCGACATTGGCAGCCAGTCGTCGGGAGGAGCCAGCGAGCGATGTATGCAGACAGAAAAATCATTTCAGCATTGAGAATGCGATAAGCATTATTTGGCTGTGAGGTTTGGTTCAAAAGGTCAGACAAACAATGGATGGTAGTTGGTATTTAGCTGGAAACTCCTCTGCCTCTGGCTTCTGGCGGCGAGTAATTGAATGGAAAATGATTGTCGAGTTTTAATTGAAAATTTTATCAAAGGGGTTTTTTGTGGTTTAATTGGATTAGTTTCGAATTTGAGGCAATTTATGGAATAAAAAGAAATAACAAATAGTTAGTTGTAAAAAAAAAAATTTGTTTTGAATAGGTAAACTTTGTAACATTTTATTATTTAAATGATTTGGATATGAATATTTTATTATATTTAATTAATTCGCTATTCGTTAGAGACATTCACTGTCACCCGCTTGTTTTGTTATGCACAAAAACCTTAGAAGATTAGTGGTGTTATATTTTGATTGGGTTTAGAAATTTATATTTTGTGTAACCTGCATTTGACGTAACTCGACGCTTGACCACGTTTCAAAATGCAATTATACTACATAATTTATTTTAGATTTATTAAGCGCGTAACATCATGTTTTGCGGCACAGTTTTCAAAGTCAGGCGATTGCGACAATATTTACCAGACGAACTTTTTTCGTTAGATTTTTTTAATAATTCAAACTTTTCAAACGGAATAAGTTAGAGTAACTACTTTCATAGGTTACCATATTTCCAAATAACTATTAACAAAGGACGGTCCTTTGCCATTCTCACGTCTATTTTTCCATATAAAAAATTCTCAAGTGCCCGATTGGCTCAAATGGAAATGATTGGCAGATCCAGATAAAAGTAATCAGGGACATTTCTCCACACAGGAGCTGGATATATAATACAATTAGGTAACTTTAACACCTTAAAGAGTTGGGCTAAGTAGAAGCACGGCCAAACACTGAGCTGTATAGTGTAAGCGCGCCAAAATATTAATATTATTAAGGCAATCAAAAATCTGGAATTTACATTGGAATTAATACATTTTTTTATTTTCGTTTTAATTCATAGAGGTAACTTTGAAGAAAACTCAAATTGCCTAGATGAAGCTCTGTGATCAACGCATTTCTGTTGAAATATACTGCGATGGAGAAAGTGGGATATACCGTAAAAAGACCAAACAAATGAAGGACTGGATAGCACATGGCACTAGGCACCTTTGCTCCAGGAAATATTAATCGCTTTTAAATAATGGCACCGGCATCCTGACATTGAATTCATAGCTGAATAAATTATCGACAGATTTACAAAATTGAGGTTGCATCGCTTTGTTATATGAAAGATTTTCTTCATGCATATTTTTTTTACTGTCGAAAAGTTTGATTCTTGTTTATCTGCAACCAACATTTAATCCATTGAGATGGGGAAGTGAGACGTATGTTCACGATGAGGAAACGAGAGACGAAAAGAGTGTAAGGAACTGATAGGCATTAATTCGGCCAGAAAGTTACATAAGAAAATAAGACAACAAGCAAATGGTTTCAAGAACGGGGCTGGCTCCTGCAAGACTCAGGCGTGGACAACCAAAAAATAGATAACTGCCGAAGTTTTTCATTACCAGAAACTGTAGACCAAATAACTAAGTGACATAATCAAAGCCAAGTTAAAGTCGATTCTAAAGATAGTAGCAGCTTTTTGACATACTTTTCGATGAGATATCTGTCAAACAATATGATGCTTATGAACTTTAGAGTTGACTTTAACTTGACTAGCATTATGGCCCATTATATTTAACATTATCTCAAAATTTTAGGAGACATTCTCTAATGAGCAATGCTCCTCTTCTTCTAAGGACAAATTTTTTTTAGTTAATTTATTACATTTTTATGTAGTTAAATCTGAATATAATGTATTATTATCAATGTCTGATGATTTTTTTGATTATCCTCTTGAAATTAAGAGTGGAACCTCACGAAAACGATGAGAGTTTTCTTATAAATACATACAAAATCGGACATATCATTTGCAACCAAATTCAAAAGAAGCATAGTCTGCCATTTATAATCATTGATTTATTTTTTAGAATTTTTAATTCATATTCAGCTGATTTTTTTACATAAACTATATAAATCCAAATATAAAACTTTGTAGAAAACTAAAAAAAAAATTCAACACATTTTTATTTAGACTTTCAACTTTTTTTTTGCAGAAGTGTACAATTTTTTTTGGACAATTAATTGAATTTTTGTATAAAAATATGAAAGTTTCAAGTGGCTAGGAATTACCATGGATTTTTTAGAATTTTTTTTATATCAAGAGTGGTGCGAATGGAGTGGAAGCAAATGCGACCAAAAAAAAAGTTCTAAAAAGTAATTCCTAGCCACTTGAAAATTTCACATACCTAGAAAAAAATTTAATGGGTTGTAAAAACTGCATACTCAAAAATAAAAAAACTTCTGAGAAAAAAGTTGGAAATCTATATACGAATTTGTTGCATTTTTATTTAGTTTACTACAAAGCTTAAAACAGTGATTTTTAAGGTTTATGTTGGAAAAGGTACTGAATTTTAATTGAAAATTCTTAAAAAAAAAATAAGTATACATGGCAAGCTATGTTATTTTGAATGTTGTTGCTTTTGATATGCATAACACTGTATATATTTACGTATATTTAAAACTATGGATGCCAAATAAGAGTTTTAGCAATATTTTAATCAAAATAAATAAATATTAATTTATGTATTTAATAACATATGAGATAAAAAAAAATATTTAGAATTGCATTGAATCGTTTTAATGTATCACAAATAAAAGATGCATACATGTACATACATATACCTAACAAAATAAAAATATTTTACACATTCAAACATACATATGCACAAGCGTTTATAAGTGCATACAAACCAACACAACACTACTTGCAATGAAATAAAATTATTATTGCAACTTTTGTTCAAAAGCAAATGCACCCAATTTTGTGCTATCTTTGTGCGGGCTTTAATTTTTATTTCACCCCAACACAAAAACTAACAACAATGTGGTAGCAAAAATTGAAAGTCTGCACTTACATGCAGCCATACCTAAACACGCATATTCCTACACATTCGCCTTTGTTCGAAAAAAAGCGAGCTTTGCAAAGAATTTACGCTACGCTCATTGATGTCGATTATTTTTATTTTTTTGTTTGCAGTTTCGGTTAGAAATCACTTAATACCAGTTAGCAGGATGCGCGCTCACCCCAGCTCTACCTCTACCAAGTAACGCCAGCAACAACCACTGCATTTAACAAATATGGCGAGCGAGTGCGGTGCTTTGCATGCGGTGAAAGCGCACATGGGAATTCACTTAAAAGCACTGCAGCAATGGATGGCACGCTACAGCTCCAATGAGTTGCACCAACACATAAACGTATTTGTACGTATATACATAGTATGTACGAGAACTTATGTATTTTTTTTTTGCAATTCGATTGTGGGTAGCAAACACATGGACAGTCAGTCACTGGCCACACGAATGACCAGTGCGCAGCATTGGTGCACTTGAATTGTCTAAAAAAAAAACCCAAATTATTGCAAGCGATAAAAGTGTGCAACAGAGCAGCAGTGCCAACGGCATTTTTGCCACGGTGAATACCCCGCTCCATAGCGTCCACGTTCTCCAGTGGTATTTTAGTTGTGGCTGTGTGTGCAAAACCTGTGCGAGTGCCACGCGAGAATAAAAACGGTGGGAGTATTCCAAAAAATTACTTTTGTTCGAATTCAATTGCTGCAGCTATCTCTACACACACTCCACCAAAGCTGGTTTCGAAATGTATTTCCGTTTTTTTCTTTTTATTTTTTTTTTTTTCGGTTTTTGGGTTCTCGGTTGTACTGTGCGCTGCTAGAATGATTGCATGCGTATTTTTATTTGTGTTGAACTTCAGCAGCAATCGCATTCCATCCCCCAACACGTCACAGCCAACAACATCGCACGCTACAACTCATCACACCGAAGGCCATCAATAACATCACAATTTTCACTCGGTTCTCATATTTTTTGCGCTGCTTTTTCCTCAACCACTCGTCTGAAAGAAATTGCACTTGAATTTTGTACGCTTAGTTTGCCCTTTGTATGGTCGTTTACTCACAGAAATTCCATAAATTTAAATTAAATACTTTTGAATTTGAATTATTTGCCAGCAATGAATTTTCTTTTAACAAGCTTCTAACCGCTGTATTCGTATTCTTACATTTAAGCGCACATTTTTGGAAGTTGTTGAACACTTGGGACCCCAACAGTGGGCGATAAGTGTTTCAATTGCATTCGCTGTTTGCCGGCAACTGGTTTCGGTACATACAAAATTCGTGGCTGACAGTTTAAATGTGTTTGAGTACATACACACTCGTACATTCATAACATTCATTTCGGTTGGCAGCGATTCCTTTTGGAATTTATAAAAGTAGTCGCTTTTAAGTGGCTTCAGTGAAAGCAAAACGGTTAGTTATAATAAATTGCGCTAATATTGTTGAACTTTTATAAATTGAATGTGTATTTACATACATATATATTACTCGTACTTTTATAACTGGTAGTTCATATTTGTATATGTATACATGTATTATTTCATTACAAGTGATTGAGGAACGTGTTTCAAGCTGCAGCAGAACATTTTTTTTGTTTTACTAATAACCTTGAATAGGAAAGTTGGTTGTAAGGTTTGCTTAGCTTACACTTTCATAGTTCTCTATAACATACACGCACTCTTCGCAGGACAGAAGCTGAATATTTATGGTTGTCACTCCAACAATTTTACAAAAATTATGTCTCTTATTCTCTTGTTTGAAAAAAATCCATAAGTAAAAAATTAAAAAAATGTACGCTACATAGTCCGAGCAACTATTAAAAGCCTAATAGTATAGGGGGCAACAGTAATAGAAATGCGACATTGCATTCGCTTATAACAGCAACACAAAGCCAACATAAAACTTTTTTAAAAACTTATAGTAATTCAACCAAATTTAATAAAATTTTTTAACTACAAAAAAAATTTTTTTTTTGAATTTGCATTTCTGTAGTTCATAAAATTTTAGTATGCTAAAGTTCAAGTTCCTTAAAAAAAAGTACCATAATATTTTTTTATTAAAACGAAAAATTTATAGAATTATCGATGGGTTTTTGGGTATTTTATTGCATTAAAAGGCGCAAATTTTAACTAGCGTAGCACAATAGGTAGCGTATTGGCTCTGCAACTCCGAGCTCCCGGGTTCAAAGCCTGAGAGAAGTGGTTATGAAAATTAAATTAAAAATAATTAAATTTAATAATCAAAAAGAAGTCTGATGAGGAAATGTGGTGATTTCCGAAATAGTACTATAACTTCAACCATTGAAAGCTGTTGTTGTTTTTTTCACAAAAAAATCTTCCATAAACTGGCCTTGAGCTTAATAAAATTATAAAAATATTAGCATTTTTTCAGCGTAATTCATACAAATTTACATTGTATACAAAATTGTTTCTTTTAGATATATACATAGAACGTACCCATGCAAAATATAGAATACTGGATCATTATTATCATATTATCATTATTATTAAAGTCTTTAGCTGAAATTGCATCGAAATTTTCCTTAATTTCTATCACAGTGAGCAAGCTAACTACTTCTAACAATGTATTATTCGTAAAACGCGGGGTTTTTCCTTTACAATGACACATAGTTATATATTTGTGAAAAAGCAATAGCTTCAACACCGCTTTCTTATTCGAAACCCATTAAGAACAATACAAATTTCACATTTGTTCAGCCACTCTTCGGGTATCACGCATTCTATGTCAAATTCTAGTTATGTATTTATGAGTGAAAAAATAAAATAAATTCAATTGGCTTAAACGTATTTGTTTAACATTCATATGACATATAATATATTTTTCATAAATGAATTGCGCTTTTGGTTAAAGTTTTAAAACTTTAACTCTCCGTAAGAAACTGATAACTGCTGCACAAGTTTCTTCCTGGACAAAGTTAATTTTTTAGACATCCTCTTTTAATAATTGACCATTTTTCTTTAGCTCGAGGCCAGTTTATGAAAGATTTTACTTGGAAAAAACAACAACAGTTTTAGTGGTAAAAGTTCTAGTCGCTTAAAAAAATTATCTTTTAATATTACACAAGTTTACAAATATCAGAGCTGTAAAAAATTGCATTCAAATTGGATTGCAATCGTAAATTATACCAAATATTGCATTCTTTTTTAATTGCAATTAACATTGATTGCTTATATTTTGATTGCTAAAATCACAATTTTGCAATCATTTAGACGAAATTGATTGCAGTTAGTTTTTGATTACAATCATTATTGTATCAAAATTGCTAATTGAAGTATGCCTCAATCAACACTTTTTATAAGTTGTTTTAGAAAATTTATTTAAATAAGTAAGCAACAGCTCGTTTTTTGCTAAACTTAGCTTAGGATTTTGCCAAACAGAAATTATTTTTAATAATTTAAGACTCTTATATTTAACTAAAGTTAAATTTCATTTTATTAACAATTCGGAGCTAGGAAAACGTTATTAGCTACAACGAATGAGTTTAGTAACGATTGACTTGTGGATGCTACGTTAAAAGCTTCTTCAGCATTCTTCATTCGGAGCTAGGAAAACGTTATTAGCTACAACGAATGAGTTTAGTAACGATTGACTTGTGGATGCTACGTTAAAAGCTTCTTCAGCATTCTTCTTACGAGATGAAGCTTTTGGTTTACTCTTTTTTTGTGGTTGCTGTCCTGGCAGCGAAATGCTGGGATCATTCTGATAATCATCCGAAAAAAAATCACGGAACAACTCACTGTCTGACATTTTAGATTGAAAATTTCACCGTTTACCTTTGCCTGACCACTTTTTACTTTGATTCACTATAGTATTCCCCTTGTAACATCACCTATAGAATGTGTTATCATATTACTGCATACTCGAACTAACAAATCAAAATACGAGGGCCATCCTGAAACTCAATAGTAACTTCTGATTTCACAAAGTTTCTTCGATTTTCGCGCTTTTGTATGAGGTTCCACCTAGTTTTTCACGTCTTTCAGAACTTGAACTTTTTTCCTTACCAATTTACTTTTTTCTACGTTTTTGGAAACATTCATAAAGACCCTCGTAAGAACAAATGGATTGATATCAATGCGTGAAGACGTATAACTGTAACCTAATTCCAAATTGATACTGTTT
The DNA here is from genome assembly GCA_963971545.1 of Philophylla caesio. Taxonomy (NCBI): domain Eukaryota; kingdom Metazoa; phylum Arthropoda; class Insecta; order Diptera; family Tephritidae; genus Philophylla; species Philophylla caesio. The sequence continues at coordinate 189,656,910 of OZ020604.1, read as the reverse complement.
ATTTCATATCGTCAATGCATAACAACAATAAAGTGTTTCTCAACTTATTGTGTTTTGTGAATAAAAGGTTTTTTTTCAGCAGCAACCACTTTTTGCCAGCAGATGTCAAGCTTGTAAAACAAATAAGATGACTTCATAACAAATATTGTATAACGTAATAAACGTAAATAAATTATTGCGTTTTTAAGATTGCAATAATCATGTTTGATTGAATCAGTGATTTGATTGCAATAGCAATCATTGCAATCAAAACTTCTTACAATCCAAGTGATTGCAATCATAATTTATAATTGATTGCAGATTGTAATTTTTTTCCATCACAAAAAAGCAATAAATTTTAATTTGCAATCGAACTAGTAGTTCAACCATTGATTGCTAAAAAAGTTGATTGCAAATTTTTACAGCTCTGACAAATATCGGTACAGTTTTTCACAAAAATAGACAGAAGCATTTCTTCATGAATTTTTGTATCCCAAATCCAACACGATGCTCATTTCCCGAATCTTTAAGTTTTCGTATGTTGGTTCTATTTCGTTTTCTTAGCGAGAAGAGGTGAGCGATATCAGGAAACTAGCGATATTTGCCATACCTAGGTTTTTGGGATGAGGGTACGCTTAGAGATTATTGTAGGTATCTGAAACGTGAAACAAACCTTGTCAATTACAAACGACGCAGTTCGACTGCACTTCTATATTAATTGTAGAAATTTTAACTAATAAAATAGTGCAAAATTGATAAATTGTCTTTATCAGTTATCTAAAAAAATTGACCTGATAGCGAAAAATGGATTGCGGATTCGTAATCAGCGCTAAAAGTTACCTAGAAACGCTTCATTACTGCTAATGTTAAAAACTGTGTAAGCCTGTGTTATAACCGTTTTTGTGCTTTAAAAATATTTTGAGCTTAAATATGCCAGCTGCGGTCTTTGAAATATCAATTCATTTGATACATTATATAGTAACGCCTTTTTTATGGAGTTACGCCACCTTGGGATCCCCAAATCGATGCCCAAATTTTTTTTGCAAACAAAGTATACACCGTGACGCAAATATACATTGAAGTTGCTTAGAAAATTGTTTCACAACTTACCACCTAAAAATATAGTTGAGATGGTACTGTGAATATTGCCTCTTTTTTGTTTTTGTTTTCAATAAAAATGCACTGGCTATGAGCTTTTGTTGGTATTTGAAAAAAAAACTTTTTTATTTATGTTTTTCATTACATTAATTAAAAAAAAAAAAGTAATTTATGTATTGCAAAAATCCTAATATCCAAGAAGATTGTATTGCGAAATTTGTAGGAGATATTTCCGACACCGTTTTTTAAAACTGTTTTTCGAGAAAAACATGTTTAAAGTTTCTAAACATGCTTAGAAATTTAACAGCGCATGGCTTGAAACAACTAAAAAAAAACTACTTTAACCACCAAAATTATGTGCAATTTCATATTTTTCGTAATCTCGGGACTACCATAAAAGGAAGCTAATAGAATAAAAAAAAGATTTTTTTAAATCTCAAGGTGGCCTAACCCCTTATATCGAGACAATGAATGCTTAATTTCGCTACGTCAAGTATGTATATTCTTCTGCATTTATTTCTGAGCAAAATCAAAATGTTTGGAAGCATATTTTTAGCTCGGAATGAATTCATTGTTTCAATTATTTTGCCACTTAGAAGTGCACATATGGCTATGCATGCTATTGTTGCTATTTCGGGGCGTGTAAATAATTACCAATATAAATGTATGTAAGTCAAACTACTTCATATATGCAAACTACCAAGTCAATATTGTTTGTAGAACGCCCTCGAATATAAAACTACATACATTAATAGATGTATACATGTGTATGTATGTGTATACATATGTATGTGCAAGTACATTAAGCACTTGAATTTTCAATTATTTTTCGAATGAATTTTATACATCAAATACAATTTTAAGAAAATCAGTTTACTATGTTTACTTCCGAGCAAGGCGAATTGATGTAAGGTGGTAGCGATTCTAAAAATGCAACCCTTTGGTGGGATATTGTCAAACTTTATCTCCTTTGTATTTAACTTTCGCGAAATAATTTTTAAACTATTAGATTCACCGCAAAAAGTTATAGTGAACCATATCTTGAAATTTCCTGTAGTTTAAGGGAACAATGTATTATTTGCAACTAAACAATTGATCTTGACAACCAACCAACAATCAGCTGATTGATTAACACCACCTTTAATGAATTCGCCTTGCTTCCGAGTATATACTCTTCATATGAATTTATTCATAATAACCTACTCCCGTATATTTTTTAACTTTAACTGGGTACGACATTTTTTTTAACCATTTGATTTTAGTATAATTTTTCAAAAGTTGAAATGTTACCGTTGGTCGTTTGATAATTTTTTGACTGGAGCTCTTTCGCAATTTCTTTTACATACCGCATGCTGGAGAGGTGCGAAAGGCGTCAGTATAAAAAAAAAATGTAAAACAAATTGTAATTTGTAGCTACTTGAAACTAACAAATTGTAAATTAAATTGGCATCAAAACTGCATGATAGACAAGGTTTAAAAAAAAAATATGTAAGTTCGAATAGTTGTTCCAGGGTTTTAAATTAATTTATAAAATTTTTAATTGGGGTTTTATGGCTTCTGACAGAGAATAAATTATATTTGAATTATATTTTAATACAAATTTTTTAGAGATTATATAAAAAAAAGGTAAAACCATTCAATATGTGAATTCTGTATAATTCTAACATACAATAAAGTTTTTTCCTGTGAAAAGTTTTTTGACGATTTTTAAACATCTTTGGATTTTTCACAATTTTTTAACATTTTACATCTACCTATTATAGATGCTCTGCCGAAAAATGTCATACGCCTAATGTACATACATACATACATATATACGAGTATACAGAAGCTTAAGTGCTGTAGTGATTTTAGCTTTTAGCAAGTTTAGCACAAAAACATAAAAGTGTTTACAAAAACACAAAAGGGCAAAACCCTAAAAGCACATCAAATACATGCGAATACAGATATATCTATATATAAATGTACATGTGTCTACGAGGGTAGCACAAAAATTTGTGAAATTAAAGACAAGTTATAATGAACAACCATAACCCCAAAATTTGCAAATGGGTGATCCTTCAAAATTTTTTAATATAAAAAATGGTTTAATAAGCAAATGGATATTTTTGCTTGAAGTCAACTTGAGCTCAGGAGACTTTGCCGTTTGAAAACATGAACTTCCAAGCATTCTTTATCATTTTAACGAAAACTTTTAATTACTGAAGAAAAATTCTTCAAAAAATTTTCAACGCTTTTGGCGGCATCCAAATTGGTTTTTGATTAAAAAAAGCATTTAACATTTTCCCTTTCTGTTTCAACAATCCGGCTTTACTTTTTTTTTTTGGACCACCCTAATACACACTATTAAGAAACTCATCAAAAAAGGGTCTCAGCTGCCAAGCCAAATATCTGATGCTCTGCGTAATTTGCGTACCTACTTTTACTATTTTCTATTATCTTCACATAGTTTTTAAATAGTTGTTGTTGTTGTGGTTTTTTGTTGTTTTAGGGTTCACAACTGTTTATATGTTAATTCAGTAAATGCGAAAAACATTTTGCGTAAAGGATTTGCCTTTTGGCCATAATGGAGGACGCATGAACTCAGACGGATCGTAACATACACCACGCACAGCAACGCGTGTGCTTGTGTGTGTGTGTCCCTCACATATGCATATGGCATACAATTAAAACCCGCTACCATAGACAAAGCTTTAAGCCGGATGTCGCCTGGCACACATATGAACATATGAATGTATGTCACACACACACACACACGCGCGCGTTCGCAACCCAACTCAAATCGTAATCAATTTCGAGGCAAGCATCCTTTGTAATCTTCGCAGCCCTCTTTGTTCGTCATCAGCAGTCGCACAAGTAATCTGCGTAAGGTAGATGCGAGCACTCTTAGTTAGCTAGCAATCAGGTTGAAATGGTAACAATTAGCTAAATGGAACTGACAAACTTTGCCATTTCCTGCAAATGTCTTCGACTCGAATGCTATGCTACTTTACACCTCCCCACCTTTTCAGCTTAAACAAACGCTTCCTCCGCACATATTGTCTTTTGGCTTTAGCTTTGTTTGTGGTTTGAAACTTTTCCGCGAAGAGCGCGCACAGCGTCGATTTGATGGCGGCCGGAAGTGGTTTCAAATGTGAATTTCGCATAGACGCAATACGACATTGCTTCTAACCGAGTGTTGGTCTCGTTATTGCTTCAGTGCCAAATTGTTACATACATACATACGCTCGTATATTGCGCACAATGGTGACATTAGTTGGCTTTGTGATGGTCGTAGTTGTTGATTTTATTGCGCCTCTTGAATTAATTCGCTTAATGGCAACGCTCTGATGGGGTAAAGAAAAGTAGAGATAGAGATAGAGAAGAAGAAGAAATTACGCTCGAATGCATACATTCGTATGAATGTTTGTGTATGTATGTGTGTGTGTGTATGTAAAAGTGAACTGTAAAAGCCACACATGTACGCGCAGACAAGAATGTACGTTTTACAGATTTAATTGTCAAAATTAAATTTGAGTCAAATTGGCCTTTCCATTTAATTATTATGAATCAATCCTTCGCAATCGTCTGCAAACATATGTGTGCCAAAATTAACTTTTGAGAATAGCGATGGCTTCGACAATAGTTATAGACATATTTACACGTATTCATATACCAAACCGATCAAAATGAAAAGGGGAATTGAATTTGCATGTTCGTCTGTCTGTAAGTGCGAACTATGGCTTTAATAAAGTGTCTTAAAGAAACTTAGGTACGAGGTAGTTTACTACTTGAAGTCAGCGAAATCACCAATATCCTCGTCCACTTCCCATAAAAGCGTTTATCTAAATGAACACAAAAATTCTTTTTAGCAGCATCCATTGACATAAAATGATACTAATGGCATTTTCTTTTCTCGATAAAAATGTTGGCTTCTCAACTTGTGACTCTTGCATTAGGTTATCTGCCTTCATAAAAAAAGGGGTCACATTTTCTCTAGAAATGTAAACATAGTAAGTATACACAAAAATAGCTCGATTTTTACAAAATTTTGAAAAAAAGGCATGCCACGCCTTCGAATGATAATATATTTGTAACCTAATAATCATTTAACAAATCTGTACCAATTTTGGTTCTCTTTCTGCCTGGTTTTTCATCAATACATTAATACGCTTTTATATAATTAAGTTAGAAAAGAATTTCAGTTTTACAACGCTAAAATAAAAATAAAATAATAAAAATAATAACTTGACGCTTATACTTGTATGCTCGTTGCTTTACTGATTTTTTCGTACCAGTTGTAGTGCGCGTCTCCACAAATGGAGAACAGATGTTTTTATGAAAAACTTTTTGATAGCAAAAATACACTCTCGCGGTTTGCCATTGCTTGTCGAGGGGCGACCACAAATGGACCTATAACTGAGACTTTTTAATATCAGTCTAAATTTACACTCAACTCTGCTATATCCGTAACCTTCAAATATATATAAAAATCAGGATAACTAGAAATTTGCTCTAACTTAATGTGGTTACTTTTGTCATGGCATTCCTCACAAACTATGTCGAATATTATTGAAGTGAATCATCGGTGGAGCTGTTGTGACATATATGGACGGAGCTAAGAACAACGCACTTTTAGCTTTGTGTTGCAAACATTTTTTATAAGTTTTATAAACATTTTGTATCTTTTAAAAGTAGTGGCTCTTATTTTATTTAATGCTTAAGAATGAATCGTTAAAAAAAAATTTACAAGTTTGAAATCCACTTAAATGAAGAAATTTTTATATACATACCCATGATTCAATAATAAAAGGTTCTGTAATAAAGCAGCTCACTCTTTCCCGCATGACAAATCGGCTCCTTAACTCATGAAGAATGTTGCATATGCACAGTTTTCACTTGTAATAGTAGTATATTGAAAACATCTTCATACTAAATAAAGCGTTGGCAATACTGACTCGTTTGTCTAATTTATAATTTTTTCACTGTTGGCATTTCATTTTGTGATTGCAAGAATTTGAGTGAGTTTTGCAAAATTAATGTTATTTCATAACAATATAACAATTTTTCAATTGAAACATCTGTTATACCTTATCTCCAGTGTAATTAACCACAATACTTAGATTGCGATCCCTTCAGTGGGATATTATTTGCACATTGGGGGCCGAGAAGCTAGTGAGTAAATAGCAGTTTTGTTTACATCAATTATACATCTAACATACATACATATTTATTTGCAGAACATCGTTCCCCACTCATCGCACGGATTATAATTGTGAATGTACATATATTTTCCAAACAGTGTCCATCGTCGATCGACTGGAGCGTCTTTCTGCTGCCGATTTATAGCACTTTTTGAAGGCACGCACACGTAAGTAAATTGAACCACTTTGTTTACAGGTTCCTTCCAATACTTGGTATTTCCTTGCCCATTAACGAACTTTCCCGAAACGATACCAAATTATTTAAGATTTCGTTTTTGTGTAAATAAAAATAAAAATGGGGTATATCATAACAGTTTCTACAATAATAATCGGGTTTTTTTTTAATTTTAATTTCAAAAATTTACAGGCCCGTTGTACTAATCGGAATATATAAATCCTTTCCACTCAATATGTTATTAGTTTCTTCAGTTCTAAGAGGATCAGAATTTAATTCTTTTTCTTTTCAGAGAATTAGAGAGAAGACTTTAAAAGCAAATAAAATAAATTCGATGTATAGCGATACTATTCATTCCGATTCCGACCAAATTTTCAAAATCTAAATACAGAATAGGTCTGTATAATCCAAATATTTTAAATTTGAAAGTTTTTATGTTGGTAATTCAATCATGTAAAAAGGGATCACCGAGTTGGAATGAGATTTAGCAGGAATACAGCTTATAGCCTGCATTAAAAGATAGGAATTTTGAAAAAAAAATAGCGATAAATGGGGATGAGATAGACTGAGGGATCTATATATAATCAGTTGCATCGTCATGGAGAAAACTATAAATTATTGGAAGAGTGGCCGTACCAACTCTAAATTTTTAATACCACATTTCTCGGAAAATATATATGTGCGATAGACAACTGGCATTGTGTTTTTATACACAACCACGACGATTTGGTTTTTTTAATTTAAATTTTTATTGATAATATTGATTTTGGCGACCTTTCCATTTTAAATTTAGTCCTTTTGCTGGCTCAAGGTTCGACCTTACATTTTTATTATTTGCCAATTAAAATAGAGTTAAATCTCCACATATTTATTTGTATAAAATGGAAGGGTAAAATTCCGCAGATATAAGATAATTAGTACAAAAATGATATAATTACTTAAAAAATATTATTTTAATACATATTTTACTAAGTATTTTTCTAATACTTTTTCGCAAAAAGGGATCACATTGTTCCCCCTTTCTGTGTACTTCTAAAATACAACTATAGATTAAGGAGTGTCAGAATTTAGCTGTCAGTAAGTACATAACCTTTTATAATTGAATCATGATACATACCTGCATCCAATGCCAATTCATTCGAAAACTTGTGTGTATTTTGCGGTGAAAACGTCAGCACAAAAAGCAAACGTCCTGAGGATTTATAGTAAAATTAATCAATTCAATTTACATATTTATAATATTATGACGAGGCGAGTAACACATAGAAATTTCCATCACGAACTTAAATAGAAAATGAGAAAGTAAACAAAGTATCGATTTTGACACTTTTACCGCGCAAGCCGAAGTTAGAAGAAGCAATCAACTGACAAGAATATACCACCTTCTATGATTTTGACTTCTAAAAACGTAGCAATATAATTAAAAAAAAAAAATTATTTGTTTCTACGTTTGTATTCAAAACATTTAAAAAAAAGCACAAGTGCCTTTAATTGACTTACACAGAGTGTATTTAGATATAATTTTCAATTACAGGTATCATATACACTTTATTCAAGAATGAAAGATATTAGAGATTGCGTAGTTTTGACGTTAGCTGACATCACACATCCACAATTGAAGAAAATTAAGGAATAGAGCTGGAAACAATGCATGGCACTATCAATAGCATCGATAGTTTTCACTTTATGAACTTTTAGATGGTTTTTGGTGACTATCGATAGTATTCCAATTGTAACTCAATATTTAAGCTTACAAAATCTCATTTCTCAAAAAAAAACGAGAAATTCTTATAAAATGACGCCCAAAAAATGAAAAATAAATTTTCTTTTATAAACTTTTCTCAAATTAGTTTGAAGCTCTGACGAAAAAAATTACAAAAAAAAATTTACAGCAACAGACAAATTGAAAAATATTTCTTGTGATTTTTTGAGAATTTTAAGCTTCCATTGCAAATACATATGTATCGCTAAACATAAGTTAAGACGTGCTTTAGAAGTAAATTAAATTAAAATAAATTGCGAACATTCATTTTGTTGAAAAAAAAAACAGTATATTATTGAAACCTGCTCTTTTGTCCTAAAACTAAATGGGCTACGAAAACGTTTAAAAATTCTGAAAGAACAAGAAAATTCTAATTAAATTTGTTGCTTTTTTAATTTTGTTCAAAATTTTAGACATTTACAATTTTAATATTTTATAATTTTATTGAGCTCAAGGCCAGTTTATGGAAGATTTGTTAGTGAAAAAACAACAACAGTTTTTAATGGTTGAAGTTATAGTACTACTTCGGAAATCACCACATTTCCTCATCAGACTTCTTTTTGATTATTAAATTAAATTATTTTAAATTTAATTTCCATAACCACTTCTCTCAGGCTTTGAACCCGGGAGCTCGAAGTTGCAGAGTTGCTAGCCGAGTTGGCTGTTGTGTTTATTTCATATTCCTTAAACAAAGCAACTACAAACAAGAGCAACTGATCAGCCGCTATTTAACTTGTTTGTGTGGTTGTTGTTTGTGTTTTTATTTTGCAAATTCTGTATAAATATTTAGTTAAATAAAATTCTATATTTAAAAAAAATTAATAAGTAAATTTAATTTGAAACAAATAAATACATATTAAATCAATAAGAAATCAAAGGAAAAACTCGTCCATTGTTTTATTTTATCGCCGGGAATATATCGTTAAGTAAATTTAATTTAACAATAATTTTACTCTATATAAATTGTAGCTTTGCTCCAAAATAATTGGTATTATAAAGCGTTAACGAAGTGCGAAATAACAAAATTGCCAAAATTCAACGGCATTTTGTCGGCACTTAAAAACTTTTATGTACTTAAATTTTATAAGCCATAAGCTAAGACACTAATATAGTCTAAAAAAATAACAAAATTTCAAAAACTCATCACCGAGGGCATATCGTTTAATAACCATTGCGGGGACTTGAAATTAAGTAAACAAATTTACAGTCATTTGCTGCAAATAATTGATATTGTTAAGTGTTAATTATGTGCAAAAATCTATTTTATATTTTTCTTCTAACCCCTTACTAGTAAAATGCTTCAAAAATAATATTTAATTTATTATTGGAATTCGATAGTTATATCGATTATAATTGCGGTAATTTTGAAAGCATCGGAAACGTTCGATAGTAAGAGTATCAGTAGTTTTAAAGCTCTATCTATCATTTTTGTCTTTACATCACATCAATTGTCATTGTTCGCTTCACATCATATGAATGTGTGACGTCACGCGAACATTTGTAAAATCTATAATTCTTGCATCTTATTAAAAAGCGATTGAATTTTCAATTCTGTTCTACGAAATATCGCTTAGAAGGAAAATTTTAAATAGTACCAACGAGTGCGTTTTTCCACTAAAATATGGTAACTTTGTGATATTTTCTTTCTGGAAACAATTTATTTTATATCATTTCGAAAACTACAATACGTTGATGATACTTTTATTTTAAACTCATTCTCGATGTGTTATCAATTATGGAAATAATAATGTTTTCTTTTGCCTGCAATGCTTAGACATTTTTTTCGGTCAACACAACATTTTTAAACATATTTTAGTCGATAACATAATGAATTGTCATCGTGAATATATCACTGATGGGACCTTTTTGTGGGCGTTCTTTATAATATTATTTCAAACATACTCTGTACAAAATTTCAAAGCCATAAATTCATTATATCGCTTTTTGAGACAAAATTTAGGCCTTTTAAACCATTTAATTTGTACGGGTCGGCACCATCTCCGCGCCATCTGATTTTTACTCGACGATCTTACGAGTTATGCTCAGTTGACTGGCTGTTCGACGGCAAAATAAATCTGTTTTTCAATACCCTTCTAAGCGAGCGACTAATTTATAAATGTTTTGTATTGCACTCCTTATTAAGGCGAAAAATAATGAGTATTTTATATGAGAACCATTTGCTTGTACAATTTAACAATTTCAGGTCTCTGTTTATGTGCTCGTGCCAACGTACTTTTATACTCGTATGTATGTATGTGTAACTACGTATGTATGTCTGTAATTCCATTTAATGGCGCAACTAATGTAGCGAAAAAGGTAATGACAATGAATAAATTACACTAGATTAACTTTGCAAATATTGAAAGAGTTTGCATGAGCGTGGGCACCAAAGATTGCAATTGAAATGAAGTGGCAGCAGTAAATATCAGTCAAATTAAAATATTTGGAGCAAGGCAAAAAAACAAAAAGCAAAATACAAAACAAAAAGGGGGCTCCGTAAGAAAGGTACCACTTTAAGAATTTTAATAGCTTTCGGTTCATTTGTTAAGGAAAATAAGCTAATGATATTCAGGCGCGGATTTATAGAGCATAATGAACTCGTATAAGAGTATGTTCACAGGCGCAATACGTTTTGCCTATTATGGATAGATACAAATTCTACTGGCTTTAAAATTTCCGTTGTATACATTTATAATACAGAAACTAGTAATAAATAATTGAAGCATTTAATTTGAAAGAGAGAAAGGGAAAACAAAGAGTTTATATAAACGCAGAAGGCTTGTTAAGCAAAACCTTTATTCAATAATAAATACTACCCAAATCGTTAATAGTTCTGAAATGCGTTTTAAAAAACGAATTTTTTATTTACAAAGGTCACTAAAAAGAACTCACATCATCGATTAAATCATATATTTCCGGCTTCAAAAAGCTGGAGAAAATATAAAAAAATCTTCCAAGAGGGACAGTAAATTTCTTATGATTGCCGAAAAAAATGCTCTTCGTACATCCGTGGGTTGCAGTTCTTAACGATAAATGTGCATTGGGCGCATTTGACTCTAAGGGCAACTCTTATTTACAAAGGTCACTAAAAAGAACGCACATCATCGATTAAATCATATATTTCCGGCTTCAAAAGGCTGAAAAAATATAAAAAATCTTCCAAGAGGGACAGTAAATTTCCAATGATCGCCGAAGAAAATGCTTTTCGTACATCCGTGGGTTGCAGTTCTTAACGATAAATGTACATTGGGCGCATTTGACCCTAAAGGCAACTCTACTAAATGCACATTTATCTTTCGAAAATTTGCCACCTACATGAATTTAACTACCTACCACAACTTCATTTCTGCAGTAATAATCCAAGTGCTAAAAGCAACCCTACAAAATTATTAGAATCACACAAAAACTGTACTACCTGCATACTTTTAGGCTTTAAGTTAGTTCTGTATCCACAAAATGCATACACAAAATGAATTACTTCTCATTCTGCCAAAACCTATATTCGAAAATACGAAATGTGCATTTTAATTGTAAATAAAACAAAGCAAATTCGCTTGCGACGCTTACTTCACGGTGGACGGGTAAATTTTTGGAACAGAGTTGACAAAGAACTTATTGATGAGCTGATTAATTAAAAAATTATGGTGAATGTTTTCATCTGTCTCTCTCTAAATTTCGTTCCTTTATTCCTACTAAACACTTCATTAATGACTCTCGCCTCACCACTCTTTAAAATTTCCTTTTAGATGGTCTTTGATACAAAATTCTTCTTTCTTAGTCACATTAACTGCACTATCGCTAAGGCTTACTTGCTTTCTCTCTTACTGGTATATGCTGTATTCATATTAAGACCGTAGTATCACGAGTGCTATATTAAAAGACTCGAACGTATTCTGTAAATTTTTGTACATATTCCTCTCCGAACGCCTAACTTTATAGAACAAATATTAAGAGGAATATTAACTTACACTCGTTCGTGTTTGATAGCTTAAGTGGTGTGATTGATTCTCTGTTCCTTCTCGAACGAATTTATTTTCACATTCCGTAAAGAAGTCTTCGAAATCGTGACACTTTCTTCTTGTAAGGAGTTGGAACTATTTGCGCATCTCAAGCTCCTTTACTTCAAAATTTTACATACTCTGGTCATAGATTTCGCTTCTATTAAATATAACTTTAAAATGCTTCCAAATGAATTTTTTAAATAATAAATATTTTTCACTATAGGTTAGTTCTACAAAGTCTGTAAGGAGTGTTGTATTTGTAGAGTATTAAGTTAATTATCATATAATTAACGCGCTCTTTTTAAATATCACCAATGTAGTATAGAATTTTATTTTTGTAATTTTTCGCTGCGAATTTTTGAGCGTTAACGCAAAAGATATAAAGAAGTCAGTTTTTAAAAAAATTTTTATGTAAAAAAAGGTTAAAAAAGTGCCATTATTCCTTAATAGAAAGTTGATGTTTAATATAGAACATTGTTTGTCGAGATGCCTTTAAATTTATTAATTTAATTATATTAATATGAAAACAAAATATATATTTATAATTAACAAAAGTTAATGCGGGCTCATTAAATTCCACTCATATGAATTCCAATCATATGGATTCCGCTAATATTATAGTAAATCAAATTTGTGATAATAAATATGAATTTTTTACGTACATATGTATGTAAGGGTGTGTGTGTGCATAACACACGCTCTGCTCACTACGCGTTCGCATATTGTGCTTTAAATTTAATTTGCCACAATTGTGAAGCATTTTTGTGGTTAATAATGATTTTATTTAAGGCATTACATTGTACATTACTTGTAAATCCGTTTAGCCGACTGTCATATCAGCAGTTTGCACAAGTATTTTAAAGCAAATATGTGCGTATGCTTTCACATATACGGCGAAGTACACATTTGTAAATAAAATTAAAAGTAAATAAAATAATAAATCAAGTCAACCACATGCAAGCTGGAAAATATATTTTTATTAAAAAAGAAAAAAAGAAAAGTTGAAACTAAAAACCTATAGATAAAACATGGCGAAGTATTTTATGCAAGCAATTAATTTAAATTATTTACATTCAATTTGCGCGTCTAGCCTAGTGTGCGAGTACTCGTAATAATAAATTTATAGCAACAATATATTTTTAAACGTTTTCCAATTACATTTTGAAATAGTTGATCATAGCAAATGGTCGGTTGGATGTAAAATGAAACAAACAAAAAATCTATTATCTATAAGCCACAATACTACGCAGCCATGCGGTCACTGGCCGCATGTGTCGCTTTCGAGAAAACATTTTAATATATTTTTTGCTTAGCTTGGGTGCCTCTTTCAAACAAAAACAAAATTCACACACACGCAATAGCAGTGTACATATGTATATGGTATTTATGCTAAACTAAAGTAAATTTTAGAAAACGGCAAGAGGGTAGCGCTGCGGTAGTTTCGGCTAACCACATCATTATCGGCAGCACTCGAAATGTTGGCTGACATCCTCGCGCAACGAATGAATACGTAATTATGTACGCACACGACAAAGGTGAATGCGCATTTACGTGTGTGTGTGTGTGTGTGTGTGTGTGTGAGTGTGGGTGTTAATATCGACATTTTACAATTGACATTTGCATTGGCATGTGTGCGCTGACTTTAAAGTTTAAACCTCAATAGTGCCATCGTGGTTGGCAACTGTGACACTCGCAGTGCCACAATTGTCCAAAATACATACATACATACATACACACTAGAACTTACATATGTACATATTCGGTATAATGTGCGTATGTACATACATACATACATTTTTTGTCAGTATGCAGTGTGAAACTTGAAGTTTTATCTAAAATTTGGTATACAGAATTTCGGCAGAAATATCACCATACTTCATTACATTACTCACGTCAAGCCATTCAAACAGGCAGCTGGTCACCCACCCGCTGCGTCTAATAAATTTCAACGAAATGGGCGAAATAGCAATGTAATCCGTGCTTATTAAAAATTCATACTACTTTAAATAAACAAATTTACCTTTTGAAATATCATTTACACGTTCCCCTTGGAAAGGTTCAACATAGCAGGCATACAACTTGAATACATACAGACATATGTTGGTGGGGCGAATAGACGATATAAGGCAACAGCCATTTCGGTTTAAACTCAGGATGAAAATTTTAGAACAATATCAAAAAACCAGAAATAGAAATTTCAGTAGTTGGAAAATAACTCACAGTAGAAAACACAAAATGATGCGAAGAAGAGCTTCAACTCCTACTTGTATTTCTATCAGATGATTCAATACGGCAATACAAACAGACTGGAAGGACCAAGTCCAAAAGAACCTGCCTTCACTTGGTATGAATAATTGGTGTAACCTAGCGAAGGAGAGCAGGAGCTGGCGAAGCTTTTTGGTCTCGGCCTAAACCGGCAAATGGTTGTTGGGTCAAGAAGAAGTAGAAAATTAGGGATTATTTTTGAATCTAATTCCACATATTTTCAATTTTTAAAACTGTAAATAATTCAAAAAAGATGTTTAAAATGAACAGTCAGAGGAAATGCGTATAAGACAATAGAAACGGGTTTGGAATGACTCATTCGAAATTCGCATATGGGCTCATTATAATAAATGTGTTATAAACAAAATTACAAGATTTTAGAATTGAAATTAAAAAATTGTATATTTTTATTCTGCAGACTAGTAGATGCTCTTTGGTTTAAATATTTTATGTGGCTTATTGAAAAAAAAATTGAACATGTGGCTGAGTGCAATTTGCGCAATTATAGCAGAACTAACCAATAAATATTTTGGTAGAATACTCAGATGATAATTTAGGGAAGCCTTTTTAAGATCAGCTACTCTGGAAGGCTCACGAAAAAAGGGCTGAAAATTGTGTTCACCTGCATGCCTTCGAGATGAGATTTTATATTTAATTAAAATGCAACCCTGCATAAACTCAATACGATGGTCTGGCGACGCTATTCATAGATCATAATCTATGCGCATTATCAAATCCAACATACGAGTGTATGTGCATTTTATTAATATCGAAAGAGTTTTAGATGACCTGCTTCAAAATATTTTCCTACAAAGCCCTTTTGGAAGCCCTTCGGTGGATTGCCAAAACAGCTTGTGTCACAATACCAAATCAAAAAAAACCTCGCTGGTGAGAGAGTAAAGTGCTTGAGCATGGATGGCAAGTAAGACGAACAAACCCGCATTTGCAAATATGCATTGCAAAAAAAAAAGAGCGTTTCACATACACTCACTTCGACCTATGGGTGTAAGTATGTATGTATGCAAATTGACAGACAAATATCCGAATTTCAAAATGACACTGCCTCGCATAATAGTTGTAATCGTAATTCTGTGAAAATTGCTAAAATTGTTGAAATACCAGATACTAAATTTCGTATGCGCCAACAATATTCGCACTTACACAAAAATGTTGTCGTTCGCACATACATACATACGCTTATGAATGACACAAGGTGTTTCATAGCTGCGCACATAACTTTTTAGAATGGAAGGTGGGTTAAATTTTCGAGTCGAAACTTGATTGGACAGTAAAAAAAAAAAAGATTTAACTTGACATCTTTTTCAACCGAGAATGATTAGACAGCAAAGTTGAAGAAAAAAGTGAAGTTATTAATTTTGGTGGCACTCTTTTCACGGAAATATATACAGAAAATAAAGAAATGCACCAATACACATACACACATATGCACACAGTCAAAACACACACATAACTGTATAAACACAAATATTCAATGAGTGAATGCGATGTTGGTCGGTGATCTCTAAACCCAAAAAATTATGAATTACCAAAATGGCGAAATGTGAAAAGCGAGGAAGTCAGCAAGTAAAGGCTTCGCTAAAAAGTAAACCACACTCGCCCGATGAAGCTGAGCGACAATTGCCAACCGAATCGATTGCAAAGGCAAGCTAAACAAACAAAAGCCAACTCGAGCAGTCAACATGAAATGACTTGATTGGAAATGAAATTGGGACTGCACTGTAGTCAGAAATCAACAGTCATACACTCTTTTGCTGCTACACGACCACCAACGCAAATCTAATAAAATGCTTTCGCATTTTGGTGTAGTCATGAAAATGACTAAAAAATTGTGTTAGCGTTGACGTTGGCGGCGAAAAGTGACTGGCCGATAACTGCAGGCGCGCCAAAAATTGATGTGAATTTGAAGAGAATTGAATAGATGCGCGCGTTTCATTGTCGATGGCAGCCGATGGAAATAGTTTTTAGACAACTCCAATGTATGTGAATGTTGAATTGAAACAAATGCACTAACGTTAAACACATTTCACTGAACAAAGCAGGCAGCTGAAAAATTCAATTTTGACAAAACTCGCATGTGCATTTGTGAATAAAATGAGCGTTGCCATAGTAGTCCCACAAGTGTTTATTTTTTAGTAATGTGTTCATTAGCGATAGCAAATGACGCCGAGATAATGCAAAATAATCAAATTCAATGTAGAATATTGTTAGTGTTTTAATAATTATAGCCGCTACTGCGAATGCTGACATGCAACAACTCACTTTAATAAATTAAAAATAGTCGCTGTTAATATTCACAGATTTTAAACGTTAATCGCAGGCAACTAATTTATAAAATCGTCAGATATTTTTTTTTCTGTGAAGATTTTTCTGAAAAACATTAGTGGTTAAGTTATTTTTAAACACCAATCTTTCGATGCTCGCCCAATACGTATATTTTTTTACGGAAGACATTTCCGAGAAGGTTAAACTTCTTCGGGATACTCACTTCCCAGGATTCATCCTTTTTTCAGAGGAAACAGCGAATTAGGATATAGGAAGAATAAGCAGAAGAAACTGAAAAGTGACGGGAATGATCTGCATAGAGCCAAGATTAAGGTGGGCGATAAATTCTTTTAAACCTACAGAAGACCTTATCGTTGGAACGCTCTTAAAAATTGTCGGAAGTAGCTTGGCATAGAGAAGAGAAAAAGTGGTGTTTATCCCGAAGGTTGGAAAGCAGGACCCCCTAGTCCTTCTGACCGATATGCGTTTTAACTGAAATCTCTAGGAAAACTACGTAGGAAGCACGACTTTTGGGAGTTTCCCATTGCACTGTTGTAACCACGCGGTCCGGTCAACGGAAACCATCATTTATCAACTAAGAGGATAATTCCAAGATAGCTTAGAAAAAAAGCAGACAGGCATAGCTGCTTTTCTTGATATTGAATGTGTGATGACAGAGTACTGATACGCAAAGGAAAGATTTTAAACACTCTTTGTGACAGAATTCAAGTGGGCTTAAATATCACCAAAAGGTGGTGCCCTAAGGTTGGACTAAAAATCAATAAAGCTTAAACCACCGTGGTACCATTTACAAGGAACTATGTATTAACTTGATGATCTTAAGCCGATTCGTCTAGACGAAATTAGCGAAGTATACTAGAAGGAGGTAAAATTTCTAGGGGTTATACTAGACCAAAAACTGCTTTGGAAATCCCATATAGAGGAGAAGAGGAAGAAAGCTGTAAGAATTTCTATGGCCAGTAAATCCATGGCTGAGAAAAGTTGGGTTTGCTCCCCATAAATAATAAGAGGAATACACATTAAAGTGCTTAGTTAGCTGAAAAAGCGTGCTTGCGTCTGCATTGAGGGCCTCTCCAACGACCGAGTTGGAATTCCGATTAGATCCAACCGCTCTTCACTTACATATTCAAACCCAGGCGAAGAGAGCCATCCTCTCCGGATCACCAGTACTAATATCGGGGCTGAAAGCACGATTCGCTGAAATAGCAAAACCGAGTAATACTATTAAATCCGATTCAAGTTTCACAAAATGATGCAAAACTGAATTGAGCAGCAAACAAAAAAATTGGGTGTGTTTTTCGAAAACGTAAAAATAAACCAACGAAGGATTACCTGGTACATACACTGCTCGCTAGCCGAACCATGAGCCGAGGGTTAAGAATTCGAAACCCATGGGGACACAGGCATAAATATAATACTTACATATAAAGATGTGTGGAGTTTAACATCAGGCGCAACTACCGGGGACGGATCATTGCAATCTTAACGGACAGCCAAGCGGCTATCAAGGCTCTCAAATCTTAACAGGTGACCTCAAAACGGTTGTGGGAGTATGTTCAAAAGCTAAAAACTCTTGGCCTAATGAAACGGATCTGGGTTTATTAGATGTCAGATCACGCTGGAATCGCTGGGAACGAAATTTCGGACATGTTCACATAAAAATATATTCGCAAGATAGTTGCAGATTCTGCAGAAAAGAGAAATAAACTGCAAAACACGTCCTGGAGAAGTGCTCAGCTTTCAGGGCTTAGGTTCAATACTAAGACTTATCTCGGAAGATGGACTAAAGGAAATTCTTTAATCTGAAAGTCGCAGTGCTATCCCTCCTTAATAACAATAATAATAACAAAGTCGGTTTTTACATAAACCAACTCTTTGAAAGCAAATGTTTTAAATTTGATGTCCATTGTACTGTTTTAATGTTCCTTTTAAACTGTTAATGTTTCAAATACAAATAACGGTGAGGAGGAAATAACTTATTTGTTGTCCGGATTAACATAAAACATGTAGAAATATACTATTATTGTGTTTGTGATACAACATATCTCTTAACTTATACTTTTTAAAAATTAAAAAAAATTAATAAGAAAACCTATGTTTATAATTTTGTTTTAATTTCCCTACCATCTTTAAGTTACAGATCCTAATAACACAATCTGATGTCATAGCGCTCGCTAAGAGATTTTTCAAAATGTATGCCGTCAGTGAAGTGTTAGCTTTGGCTTAAGCGCGAGTACTCGTGCCTTGATTTGCATACTTCACGCGACACTTCAAAGTTTTGTTTGACACCATCTTTTTTTTTTTTTTTCTTTTTTCCTGCCCAGTTCAAAAGCACTTGTGCGCAAATTATGACATTGCGCAAGCAACTAATTGTTCGCCTTTCACGGTCGACAGCGCAAATGCGTTAGCGAACGAAACATTGAGAGAAGAGTGAAGATGGATAAAAATAAAGCGTGAAAAAGGTAAAAGAATGGATGTACACATTCGCAATTTGCACGCCTAATTAATTGCAACGGTCGTGGCTTTAGTCGTAGTGTGTGGGTTTTTTCAAAAGAAAGAGCAATTTTAAATTGCAACAAAATCTAATATTGAAATGCGTACTAGCTTAAGCGTTTCGTGTTCGTCTCGAGCTGGTTGCGAGATGCCATAGTGGAATAGCAAAATGTATAATCGCCGACGCATTCAACACCTTGAAGTACCCTCACGCACTATAATGAATTCATAAATGCATGCGCAGGTGCTTAGAAAAGTATTAAATGCATACTTGAGGCATGAGCAAAGTCAAAGCCAGCTGTCGCCAAGCTGTGGAGAATGTGCACAACAGGGCATATGAGTAACTACAGCAGCGGTGTTGTGCTTTTATGAATGATGGGATAATGCGTGCGTGCTTTACGTTTTATGAATCCCTTCTTGAAGCGCTTTTAACCTTTACGACAGCAAGGTTTTAGTTTGTGTAGTGCTCAAGAGATTTTCTTAGTATATTTTTATGCTTAAAAAAAATTGGACATAATCATAAATTAGACATAAGTATAGAGGACAATGGCAAAGGTACAAAACTAACGATTTCACTTTATAATTTTATACGACGTATGAAGGAAACTGTCAGTAGACCTGCAGGTTTTTCTTAATGAAATAAAAAATACAGAAGCCCATGAAAAAGTGAGCGCAAACACATAACAGCAATAGCCGGTCATAACTAAATATCCAGGTAATCCAAAAATGTATGGAAGCAGTGCAAATAAAAGTATGAATTTTAATATTCTCACAAAAAAATATTTAGAGGTTGATATCTTCAGTAAACTTCAAAACTAGCATCAAATTTTTTAATTTTATTAAATACGAGTATTAACGATTTTTTTTTTTTTTTGTAATTTTGAGAGATGGTTTATGTTATAAAAATTGCACATAAGTAATTGGATATTCTATGAAGTTGACTTTCCGAAGAAATTTAAAAATATTTTTTCTTTTTGATATTATACATCGTCAAAGGGCGGGAACTTTGAAAAGTCGACTTTTTTGTACCACCCTCAACTTACATACATACATGTTTTTTTACGCGCATAGCTTGTGATCTACCAACACGCTAAATGTAACAAAAACTGAAAGGAAGAAAGACATTTCCGAGCAAATGTTGTTTATGAAAAATACTTGATGTCAAATGCCGTTTGCATACATACGAATACATAATTATACATACATAAGATTATATATGTGCAAGGTCATCAGTGACTTGATTGATATATTATGCGTGTCTTGAATTATAAATTAAATTACATCACAGCAAGCCCATATTTACGAACATACAGTAGGCGAAAAAACTGATTTAATTTATAATATTAACAATGTGTTTCGTGGTAAATAGTTCTGGGTAATTTAAGAAAAAAAAAAACTAAGGTTAAATATCAAACTAAAAGCATGCAAAGTAAAGCTGTAAACTTTGTACAGAAATCGTAGTGATTTAGAAAGTTTATGGGTATTCAGTAAGGCACAATTTTGATTGGTGCAGATGAAATCAAATTTGTTGAATCATCTTTGCTCACAAAACATAATAACTACAACCTTATCACGTTAATTTTATAGGTAGTAAAAATAATTATTAGTGGAATATACTGAAATAAATGAAGTGAAAAATAAAAAAATAATTTAAAAACTTTAAATGCTTTACGTCCCTGGAAATCAGCTAAAAAATTCATAATAATTTTCCTTTTACACATATCATCTTATCTTAATATCAGTATTTTGTCATTACATATAAATATGTTATGAGATCTCCAGTTCAATACTACCTAACACCTCCACGAAAAAACTAAAATATTTCAAGGAATACAGAGATTGTCTAGGATAGGAATGATTTCCTATATTGTTTTAAATGAAAATCAAAATTCGTCTAAATAAAACTACCACTCCTACATGAATTTCTAACATATTTTGGATCATTAAAGTAGGACAGCAACGAATAGTTATTTTTTAAATAATTTTTGGTTCGTAGTAATATAAAACAAATAATAAAAGATAAACACGGTGAATACAAAATAAAAATAGTTTTACTGCCCGATTCTGTGTTCTTGATAAATTATCAAATATTTACAAATATTTAAAAGTTTATAATTTGTCAATAACATTTTTTATAGAATACAAAAAACTTATGTTTACGCCAGCTGTTTCAGCATTCACAATGTATTCTGCCATTGTGAATAATTATTAATTCCACTTGCAGATGTCGCTGTGATAGTATGGAAACAGGGACTCGTTACTTTCTCTCCCTTTTCTCGAGTCCTGTTACCCGTACCGTACGAGGGGTTTCGCCTTATGCTTAAACCCAGCGCTCTTTCACTTTGTGAAGAGACGCCCCCGTAATCACCCTTAAGGTTTTTGCATTGTACATATATTTAACCCCCAATAATTTTTCAGCAGTGTTTTGTATCTTAGAGAATAAATTGCTTGCTATCTGCAAGCCCCAATTTGCATTCAAATTGACACTTGTGTGTTTTTATTGGCGAAAGCAAAACAGCATTCAGGGAATTAATTTAAAGATCTTAAAATTTCAGGAGATCGGCTATCTACTTCTCGAACCCCGTTGCCGTGGAATTCATGAGGAATTCCCGGCCCCTAAATCCTCCCCGCTCGAACAACTTATAACATTTTAAATATTGAATAATTAAAAATGTTTCACAACTTATGAAGAACACCGAATCGGACAGTTAGTTCATATAAACATTTTTTGACCAGTTAACGTATGTTTAATTTTCCTTTAAACATACAATTCAACCATTTGCTTTACAAAATACCTAAAATTGTTAAATTAGGCTCTATAAAACGCTTAGTTTTTAAACAATACACTTAATCCTATATTTTTCTTGCAAGCTTCCACATTGCCAAGTTTGATTTTCATTGGTGGAAAAAGCTTAAAGAGGAGTAAATAAATATTATAGAGATTTTAATCAACCAACATTTTCAACTTCCAGATTTTGGTCAAGCATTTCAGAAAGAGATTGCTGATATAAAATACGTAGTCGATTGGATACTCACAAGAGTTAACTATTCAAAGAAAAAAATTCAAATCCATTATTAAAGTCAGAATACAATCAAAATTTCAGATTTTTTTAATGGGGTGCTTGAAATATGTCGAGCACTGACTGACTTCCATTTCGATCGCGTTTAAAAATTTACTGATAAGGATTCTAGTATATCAGTAAACTGCAGCTAGTCTCTAACCATTCTAATCGCAATTTTGACCAAAACCATGTAACGAATCGCAAAATAACGCTCTACTTCCATACGATTCTACCAGAGTTTTTCATCGACACTTAATTGTTGGTATGCACGCGTATATTATTTTGTGTATTCCTCATTCTAATAACAGTAATAACCACAAAAATTATTGTAGTCGTAAGCACCAATGTACTCATTACACGGAGACGTATCCTAACACGTACATATAAACACACACATACACCGTCATGAGTGTTTAAGACATGAGTAAGGCTTCCAACCGGACGAGGGCGTTGAGGAGGACGACGACGACACAGACGGTAACGACGACAACATTAATGATGCCAATGGCAATGTCAAAGCAAAAATGTTTATGTGCATTAGTAGAATGGTAAGAGGAGAGAACATATTCATACATATGTACATGTGTGTATGTACGTGTTGACGACGTGGTGCAATTACGAGGAAGCACTATATACTTGCAGCAATATAAATTCTGAGGGTTATGTGAGTGAATGAAATGTCTTTCATGGATATGTACATATGTATGTATGTACGTGTGTATTTATAAATACTTATGAGAAAGGTCACATATGCGTTTGTATTGGCACTTGCACTTTGACATCAAATTAATAAACTCCACGCGTAACTTTATGCGCAAGTTTGCTTATTAGAAATATAAGAACTGCATGGCGGGTGTATGGAGTATGAGCGTGAAAATTAATGAAAAGTTCATTAAGAGGAAAGTAGAAATAATAAAATGCATTTTATGTGTGGTAAAAGTATTTAAAAAGGAAATTATATAATATTTTAATGGCATCATTTCGTGTTTAATGAACTGTAATGCGGCGTAGAGTTAGCTAGCGAGAAAGAAGTTGGAAAATGTTTAGCAGATAATTTTGTTTTTATTTTGAATTTAATGGCCGTTGAGCTAAGGAAGTGGTGATAATGTTAATCACGGAAATTAAGTTACATTTTTATAATAAGCTACTGCATTTTACGTATTTATTGATTAAACGAAATATTGGGCTTTAAAATAAATTTTATATAATACATTTAGAGCATACCGATTGAGTTGGAAAGCAGAATTTTAATTTAAGCCATTGGCTGCCTAATACCGTTTAGTAAAAATAAAAATTTTAACCGAATTCGATAAATAAGTGCCGAAAAATCTGAATCAAGCTTGATCGCGAGCCTGACTTGATAGAGAAAGTCGAGTTGTTGGTTTTTGTCATTCACAAAGAGCAGTTATGCCCCTAACAGGAAACATGACTTACTGATATTATAAAACTCTAAGTTTGTATATTTATATGTTTGATTGACTATGCCTTATTAAAAAACCAGAGAGATTGGTTCAACCTTTATTTTAATGTCATAATTTTATTAAAATTTCACGACAAACAAACAAAATCACACCTCGGTAGCATAAAAGGGATGTTATGTCAGATTTTTCATTTGAATGAAATGTATCATTTATAAATAAGTTATATAATATATGTACATATTTTAAAATTAACATATGAAGGTAAGTCTTTATAATAGAAAGAGACTAAAATATCTTACTGAGATAATTAGGTATCCATGTGTTGGTGCAGTAGACCATATTTCAAATGGATTCTTTGTTTTTTTTTTTTTGATACATCAGACAATTTGCGTTTCCTCAATTGTTCAAATTCTGATCTTTGCGCTAAATAAATGTTTATTTATACACGACTTATATGATAGAATATCCTGTTGTGGGTACCCCGATACTCGGGTATTAACACATTGGATTATAATAGGATTCAGAAAAATTATCTTAAAAAAAAATTTAGCTCATTCAGTTTATTTGTATTTGCTATCTGCGATTGAATGTTGAATTACAATTTTATTAAGTTCTCTGCTGACGGATGTTACCTACGTCTTGATTTAAAAAAAAATATTTTTTTCGCTTTCATTTACGCTCCTCTTACTTAAAAATAATGTTTTGCGGTGTTAACCGAATTTTTCATTCATATATAATAAAATATAAATAAAATCAAAAGAAAACAAATTTTTAAAAATGAGTATAATGAGGAAATGTTGTGATTTCTGAAATAGTACTATAACTTCAACCATTTAAACTCTGTTGTTGGCCTCGAGCTTTATAAATTTGTCACTTTCTGCAACTGTAAATAAGCAATAAGGCCATAGTCGCCAATGCTTATAAATAGCCATAATTATGTTATAATTTAGTTAAAATATAATTAAAAAAACAATTCTAGCTTATAGTTTCAAACACGTCGTATGACAAACATTTTTTTTATATTTATAATTTTTTTTTATTTTTTTCCATTTGATCAACATATCGAGCCATAACCGCCAAAATGAGGTAACCGACAAATGAAAAATTTTAGAGAAGAAGGCTGATAAACATTGTCGCGTTTTGTAGAAAAAAACAATGTAAATCTTGTATACAAAGCTGCATTCATAAGTACATATGTGAAGCTTAACTGCGGAGAAAATTAGCTAAAAAGCTACTTCTGATTAAAAAAATGTATTAGTTGCTTACGTCCTTTTGGCGGTTATGGCTCGATATTTGGGAACATACATAAATGCACGAAAGAAACGAGGCGTTTTTATACTTTTCATAAAAATGGTATAATAACTTTGGTTCGATATTTGTAAGTACCAGAACGATAAGAGTTAAAACGTTTACCGATACCATAATATCGATTAAATATATGAAATGGATCCCATGCAATTCTTCTATTCATGAAAGGTATGAAGACAGCCGTTTGTAACTTGATTTTTTCTAGAATTTTAGAAAGCAATAAATTCAAGCCAAGTGTCTGCGGTGAAAAATGATTTATGAAAAAAAAAAAAATATATATTTCAAATGTTCTGCGCACCTTGGTTAGCAACTAACTTATTGGAAAATTTTGATTAATAAGCATTCATTTTATTCATTATTTTAATAATTTACAATTTAAATATTGTCAATTGTTCATTTAAACCATGTTTCAAACTTCGTACAAAATAGAATCAATATCAAAATTTAGCGAAACGTCGGGTTAAAGTGGAATAAGAGCGTTTTATTTGCAATAATAATAAACATATAAGACTAACGTAAATTTAGCAACATAAATTACGAACTAACCGCAACAAAATTATTCAAATTTACAAATTTGCATCAAAATGTCTAACTTTTTTGTTTTAATTAGACATTTTTTTGGGTATGCAATTTTATTGTTCGTGAGTGCCGTGAATTTTTTTTGGAATTAGAGAGCAAATTAGCAGTAATAAACATTAAAAATAAATTGTAGAGAATGGAGGAAAGTTTTTGGCGGTTTAATTTAAGCGCGTCACTACCATCGGCTCACTCTTTAATATCCGCTTGAATATATGTATATACATAAGTATATACGTATTAGTAACTATCAAATACTGTTCAATTCATATAAACAATATTTAATATTTAAAACATTTGACTGTAAACAGCTTTGTCTACTTTGATAAGCAGTAAACAAATAACTGCAATCAACATATGCCGCGGAGCGAAACGCATTCCACAACCAACATCACCTTAACGTACCCAACTTCCGGCCTACCACATGCAATTTCCGTTTAAATGTTAATGCAATTTTCACTCGCTTATCGCACAGCTCACACCACAGCCCAATGGCAATTTGCAACACACTAAATAAATGTGCTCGCTGCCAAGTGAGTGGCAATATATTTACATAGTTGCAGCAGTAGATTCTGTGCCACAAACTAAATGTGCCAAATGTGAAACTTATATTTGTGTGTGTTAGTGTGGTGCAACAAAAAAAATGAAATCTGGTGTCGATGAAATTCAACAAAACTAACGAATCATAAATAAACATTTAGTAATTGTAAATAACACTAACACAATGATATTTACACAAACAGACAGTGCAATTGTGAAATTGACATTGGCAGGAAAATGTAACAAAAGTACACGCCAACTGAATTTTAATTGCATACTTTTGGGCATTACAACGCAGGCGGTACGCGTGTTTGTGACAGCTTTGACAGAATACGGCAATATGTCACAAGCGTTTGGCTGGCTGACTGAAAAACTAATAGACGGACAAAAATATCAATTTAGGAATGCGTTAGCTATTAAGGTCTGAATAGTTGGTTGTACTGAATGCGGTCATTTACACCGAAATGCAGCCAACAGTGAGTGAGTAAGCAAATGTGCTTTTGCTGTTTTTGTTCATTATAGTTACATTGGTAGCAAAAAATAAACAAAATTCACGGAATTCAAAACGTTGGATGCCATAAATGAATTTGTTAATTAAATTGGCTAGTTGGCTGGCATTGTGTGACTGCGCCTAGATGTAGACAATGCGAAAGCCATATGCGTCTGCAGTAAGTAAACTGAGCTGCCTATTAGCGGCAATCGCGTGATTGTTGCATTGCATTTTACATAAATATTTGCACGTATACTATGTACATGTAGACAGGCATTTACAAAAATTTTGCACCTAGCACTTTTGTAGGCATTCTGGGTATCAGTTGATAAACGGGTATGTATGCAGTTGTGCTTTTTATTGTGTATTTATACAAAGCCGATGTACATACATACATAAATACTTATTGTATATTTACATACATATGTACATACGTGCATTGCGTACATTTTATTTATTGTCATTTTAACTTTTGAGCAAAATTTATGTTATTTACACACAACAACGATAAAATCCAAATGCAAACTTTACATACAAGCCAACAAATTTATATTTATACATTTACGAGTGTATGAGTGTATGCGTGTACACACATTCCATATGTATTATTATAATTGTATTCATATTCGCGCGCGGAATTTTGATTTTCCGACGCCATTTTCGCCTCCATTTTCCCAACAATTCGCTTCACTTCAAGCTTTACACAAACGCGCCTACAGCGTCCTCTTTTAGACAGTTCTGACATTCAAGCTTTTATTCGAGTGTTGAATTAAAAAGAAAAAAAATCAATGAGAAATCTCGCATTTTTTACATTCCATCACTCAAACTCTGGCGTTTCTCTGTAAATAAGTATTTTCAACTGCAAATGTGAGGCCGGCGTTTATTTTTTGAACATATTTTTGTTGTGTTTCTTTTTGCTTTTTCTCTGTATGCTTTGGCACTTTAAAGTGATTTATACAATAGTCGATAATAAATACGTTGATTTATAACGTTGTTAAGCTGTATTTTATTGTCACTTCTATTTAAGGTGTTTTTTTTTTTAGTTTTTGGAGAACTAGGTGGTATTCAAATTTATTACATAGAGTAGATAGTTTGCCATTGATTGAGTTTAAAATTTCTTAAGAAAATATTTAAAAGTCAAAAAGCATGTGCGAGTACAACGAATGATAATCGTACGTTTTAAAGCCTACTACTCGCTGCCTTTCTTTTATATGTTGCTGGTTTCACAGATTTCAAAAGGAATTGAAAATATTTATCAATCAATGTTCATATGAAAAATTTACCATGTTCAAAATAAAAAATGATTATTTTTATTTTTAGCAAAACAGACCATCTCAAATTCGGACAATATTTGTTTTTTTTAAATTTATTTTCTAATTCTCAATTCTCATACAAAAACCTTATCAACCCAAGTTGCAAACTATATATAAAAAAATTAATAATAATTTAAAAAAATTTTAATTATAAGCACACATTTTTATTAAAATCAAGAAAGAAAATTGTTTGGAGTATGCATTTTGTATACCCATTCCATTTTAGTAAATAAAGTGAAACTTTCAAATCGTTAAAATAAAATACTGCGGGATTTTACGCTTTTTTGTTCGCATTTGCTCCAAAATATGTGAACCGAATTTATTTTTATATAGAGAAAATAAACGCAACATCCTAACAAAACCGTCTTTGACGTCGAAACTTTGTTTTAAAGGACATCGTACTAGATACGTACAGTGGTGGCCAAATGATTTACAACCAAATTCAAAATTATATAGTTTGCCACGCATATTCATATAATTAGTTTTTAGAATTTTTAATTCAAATTCTGTTCATTCTCTAACATAAACCATATTAATTCAAGTTTAAAACATTGTAGAAAGATAAAAAAATTCAACAAATTTTTATATGGTTTTAGAACTTTTTGGCTCAGAAGTGTTCGTATTTTTTTGAGTATGCAGTTTTATAGCCCATTAAATTTTAGAATAACAATTTTATAGTTTCAAGTGGTTAGAAATTTCCGTTGATTTTTAAAAATTTTTTATAACGAATAAGCATTATTTGTTTTAATATGAAAGTAAGTCGCAACAGCCTTGACAAAAAGAAATTTCTAAAAAGCCAACGGTAATCCCTAGCCACTTGAAACATTCACATTGTAATTGAATGAGCTATAAAACTGCATACCCAAAAAAATTCTAACACTTCTGGTTTATGTTAGAGAATGAACTGAATTTTGATTGAAAATTTTTAAAAATAAATAAATGAATATAAGTGGCACCTACAAATGTAATTTTCAATTTGGTTGCAAATCATATGGCGACCACCGTATTTTCCAACCGTAAGTTTGACCACATTTCACAACGTAGGATACTCAACTGCAGTCTTACTGTTTTCTTAAAATATCGTAAAGAAAAAACCCGAATAGTAAAATTTTGTACTGTCAATTGGAAATTGTGGTCTCATTGCAACTAAACACAATTATTTGGGCTCCTCTAGAATGTCTTTATCAGTGTTGTAAATACATGGAACTACTTACGTAAATTTTTAAAATCAATTAAAAATGCTGGGCGCTTTAAACAAGAAGTGTTTAAATACTTAAAAAAACTAAACTTTTTATTTTATATTTTTTTTATACGGCTTTCGGATCTCTAAAAATTTCTATTTTTACAATTATTTGCTCTATTAATTTTAATGCTTTGCTAACACCGTTTTTAAATTTTTACAAATTACTAACTGGTTTAATATAATAAATTTAATTTCAAGAGGAAGCATATCTAGCGATAAGCGATTTGTATTGTAGTGTTAAACCTGCAGAGCGAATAAATAAATACAAATAAATAAAAAAATACGATGACATCGAACAATCAGTTATGACCTAAAACTTTAAAAATCTCTAAAAGTAAATGATTTAAACACAGACGCCTTGTACCAAGTACAAAGAAAAATTAGTTTCATCCAATTTTATAGTATTTTTTTTCATTTATTGGATGCCCATATTAAGAACTGCTCTCAATATTTATAATTATTAATTTGGCGCTCACACTATTTAGCTCCTCTACAGTTTTGTGCCGACTCCGAACGGCAGATGTATTTTGTGAGAAGCTTTTTTATGGCAGAAATACCCTCGGATATTTGGCTTTGCCTGCCCAGGGGTGACCCCTATTAGAAAAAAAACAATTTCTTTGATTTATATTTTACTTGCAGTGTCCGAGATTCGAACTTCGAACTCAGCGGCACATGGCCCACATATTTATAATAACAAATAAATGAATAAATAATTATCCATAAACTCTAAATTTCAAAGTTCTTTAAAATAAAATCTGCCATTAGAGGGAACAACTTAAATCGCAGTTTACCTATATCTAATTTTTAGTTTCGCGAGTATAGCATTTATTTGAAGCGTAATATAAACATTTGATCTTTACTAATGTTATACTCGGCATGAATTAAAAGAACTCAGTAGTCAATTCAGAATGCTGTGTAACTGCGTTCTAGTTAGAACGAAAACCTGTCTTTCAGTTTAAGAGCTAGCTATCTGGCTGAAATTTAATGGCACCTCTAGATATTTTTAAAATATTATTATCATTTGGCACAACCGTCAAAATTGCATTACTACAAAATACACGTACAGTGGCTCAAACAATTGACCACATGGTGCTTTTTTTCATGACAATTTATCTGACAATGTTTTTTATAAAATTAAAGTAAATACTTCCCTAAAAATGGCGGGCATCAAAGTTTCTAACTTTACACAAAATTTTTAATATTTTGTACAAGTTTTGAACTTTTTTTAGAACCACAAAAACAATTTGAGTAATAACTGGTTTAAATTTCGCCACAAATTTTAACAATTTTCTGGAATCTGAGCATAAATTTAAGTTACATTTTCTTTGATTTTTAGTAATTTTAAGTAATAAAAGTCTTGTAGATTTTCTACTACATAAAATATTTGCTATGAACAAAAACCTTTTAAAAACAAGCCTCCATAAAATTGTCAAAAATCTTTGTATAGTTTGTTGACATGTAGTGTTTATTTTTTTTTAGTTTTTCATTAAAATTTCAAATCATAACGAAGTTTATCACAATTTTTAAAAACATTGTGTTTCTACCATTACACAATGTTTTTAAAAAAGAATTTAGTTTTTAGCATTTTTTTTGAAAGTTGCATCTACCGTTTTCAAAGAATTTTTCTTTAAATATTTGTTAATGTTTCCCTATTTTCTTAGTTACTACGAGTATTCTAAGCAAATTATTTCTGTTTAACTTGCACACAAATCACTTCAGCGCTTCAATCCGAAAGCTGCACAAAACGCTAACTTCAATTTGCTTTTTAAATAACAGATTTAAAATTGTAATAAATGCTGATCATTTTGACACGCACACACGAACATGCACACTTTGTCTACTCCGTTGTATATTTTTAAATGGCAAAGCAGCCATGCAGCTAACAAGAGTCATGCCAGCGAGCAAGAAGAAGAACACCACAACAAACGGGACCAACAAGCAGACAGACAGACAGACAGACATACAGGCAAAAAGTGCCCTTGGACAAGCGACCAACAAGCAAACACACACACTTACACAGCCAATTGCATACGAGTATAAGCAAATAAACAGCGAAAACGAGAAAATGTAAACTCATCAGCATATTTCATATTTTGCACAATTTAAAGGTAAGAGAGAAGGTAGGAAAGTGAGTGAAAGAAGGATGAAAGTGCCTACGTTGGGTAATAAAATGGAGTGCGGCAGTATTTGTGAGAGCTTGAAAATTTGCATAAAAATTTAATAAATTAGAAAAAAATAAACGAGCGAACTGCATATGTTGCTACAGACGCCCACTTTCATATTTATGTACATACTAACACATATACCGTCATACATACACAAATGTATATGTATCTATGTATGTATAAAGAACTTTGGCAAATGACAGAGGTATTAAAATCAAAGCGCAGCAGCAACTACCGTAATCACCGCAACAATAACGCGGCTACTGTTTGTAGCATACACTCAGGCGCTATACAATTCAAACGATTATGATGTAGCAATAAAGCCAACACACACACACACACACACACAGACAGAAAGACAAAATCGCATATGTATATGCTCGTATAATGCTAATTTATGTACGAGCATGTATGAGTGCGCAAAATAAGTGTTAGAGTCAAGCTGGTTGAGCTAATTTGTGGCGCCACCAGTGGCGATATACTTGTTTCGCATACATGCATACATACATACATACTATGATACACACATGTTTTTGCACATACATAAGTGCAGTGACACATAAATACTTTATAAGTATCTGTATAAGCGTGTGCATGTGGGAGTTCGTTTTTGTTTAAGATTGATGTTTTATTTGTTTTTTTTTTTGGTTAATTTTTAACATGCAACCGTTCATTCAGACACACACAACTGCGTTTTAAATAATAGAAGCGACATGCATTGATAAATTTTGACAAATAATTTGTTTTTTTTTCTATTTCATACAACAAACACCATAGAAATTAAAAAAAAAAATCTTTAATTATCAATTAAAATTGTTCCAAGGATGTTATAATTTATGCCAAAACATAAACGCAAGTTTTCAGGAACTTCACACTTGAACGAAATTGCGAAATTGCTAAAACGGTATGTGCTATTGAACCACAAAACTCCAATAAATAAAAAAAATGCTTGAGAAAACTCGCATTATTATCTATTAATATTAGTAATTCGTGAATTTTTTATTTTCTAAAAAAAAAACCTGATTGATAGAAACTTAAGTAAGTTATTAATTAAAGAACAATATTTTTTTATTAATCAAAATATCAGAAAATGAGAATTTAATTTAATTTGATTAATCATTAAACAGGTTTTCAACAACAAGCTATATAAACATGTTTTTTTTTCGCAATTTTATAATATGTAATATTTTACAATTGCGTTTGAATCTTTTTTGAATGAAATTATTCCGACTCAAAAAATACTAAAAATGTAGCGTTTCTGATATCAAAAAATACTACGTTTCGTGCAAAAAAAAACCAAAAAAAATTGTATAAAAAATCATATTTTCAAACAACAAATTTCAGCTACTTGGCAGTTGACCAAATTAAAGTTAAAACTGTCTATTTTTTGGGAAAATTTTTGAAAAAGATAAAAAAAGCAATTTCAAAAAGAAAATTTTGAATTTTTTCTGCAATTTTTGAATAAATTTTTTTTATTTTTTAATTTTCATGTAATCTCTAACGCTTGTATTTTATAGAATAGATAATTACAAACGTTTGAAAAAAAAATTTCTTAAATCCATTGATATTTGTCGAAGTTATGCATGTTTAAAAAAATAAAGTTCGTGAAACGAACGAGAAAATTTGAGTTTTACGAAAAATTTCAAAAAAAAAATATGTGGCTGCTTAAATTTATCCAAAAACAACATATTAAAGTTTCGTTGAAATCTAAAATCATGATCCGAAACGACCGGACGCTTTTAAATGGAAAGGGCCATTTTGTTTGTTATAGTCCTGAAGATGATTGAGGTCGAAATATCGACAATAAATATACATTGTAGTTTATTTAATTTTGGGCTTAGAGCTTGGCAAAATAATTTACAAATTATGAAATTAATGAAGTAACTCAGATTTCAGTTAACATTTTTTTGGACCATAATTACAGTGATAGATAAGGATAACACTAATAAAAAAATATTATTCGCACATATAAAGTTTTCGTTAGAGAATGCACTGTATTTTAATGGCAAATAATTAAAATTTAATAAAGGAAAACATAAGCCGTGAGAATTTTTGTTTAAACATTTGGCACTCCTCTTATTTTGACCACCAGTGTATTTGTATGTGTTAATAATTTTGAAAGTTTTTGAAGTGGGTTTGTGCTTCTGCAATATTTATTTTAGAATATTTTTCACGCATGTACAAGTTTTTATTTTTTATTGTTGCTTACCGTGTGAAAAGAGAATTAAGCGCCATTGCAATTGTTTCACTACGCTACGTTCTGTACCCGCAGTGAATGGGCACAAAGCGCTACGAAAAATGTTGATGAATCGAAAAGTTTTGTATTTTCTTTTTCATTTATATTGTTCAGTTTGTTTTGATTTATTTTTGTGTTTTGTGCCCTTAAGCAATTGTAAGCTTGTTTAAGCATTCATAGTGCATATACTTTGCGGCGCTGAAACTTTTGTGTGCTTATGTGGGCGTTGAAGTAGGCTTTGTGATTTTCTTTTATATTGTTTATTTTTGTGTGCTGCTGTTTTTTTTTTTTTTTTTTTTTTTTTAAACATTTGTCACCAAGTCATAGAGCAAAAGCAATTATGAGAAACAAATCGGGACACGATTTTTCGTCAGCTACTTCGAGAACAATAAGGAAGCAGTGAAGCACGAAGCTGCACATTTAAATATTGTTAAAATGAATTATAAGTACTAAATAAAATTTAGCGGAGGTACTCAGTATTGAAATTAAAAATTAAGTATACCTTAAAAACAGACATACTCTTGCAAAAGTATTCTTCCAACAGATTGCGCTGGAGTCGGATTTCACTAAAAATGGTATTGTATCCGATTAGACTTATATTCGAAAAATATTTTGGTAATGGTAGAGGTTATAGTGCTATTTCGGAAACGACCATATTTTCTCATCAGACTTTTTTTTTATTTAATTAATAATATTTTTATTCCTCATCCCTACTTTCCCAAGCATTGAACCAAGGGGCTCGACGTTGCAGAGCCAACACGCTGCATTCTGTGCTACGCTTGCCAAATGGACAATTGCGTTTATTCCATCTTGCTTAAACAAACCAACTATAAACAAGAGCAACTGATCAGCCGCTATTTAAACTCAGGTAATATTATTAATTAAATAATAAAAAAGATTTCTGATGAGGAAATGTGGTTATTTTCGGAATAGCACTATAACTTCTACCATTAAAAAACTGCTGTTGTGTTTTTTCACATAAAATCTCCCAAAAACTGGCCTCGAGCTCAATAAAATTGTCAATTATTAAAAACATTTAATAGGCCGATACAAAAAAAACAAAATTTATATTTTGGTAATGTAAAAGAAATAATTTTGAAAAATAAATTCTTGCCAAAATATTTCACTATAGCGGTCTATATTTTGCTAATTTTCAAAATATATTTTTAAATAGGGGGAAAGACATACTTTCGCAAAAAAATACCGGCTGGGTCAAGTTTAGTTCGCATTTAAAATCTATATTGGCAGGGGGAGGAGAAATACTTATACACAAAGTAAAACCCCTCATCGATTGAAAGGTAGGATTATATTTTTATTTTATTCTGTTGAAAGAAAATATGTGGAAATTTTTCTGACCGGAATTTGCGAGTAAATAAGTTTAATTCTTGTTAAGTGACGAGGGAAAAAAATGTTATAAGAAGATGCTGATCTTCCGCGGTTATCTCCGAAATAACAGCCGGAACTTCTACTACGTAAACTGTTGCAGTTTTCCAAATAAAATATTATATTAAAAAAATAACTGACCTTGCGCTATATAACATTTGTGTATAGAAAGGCATGTATTTTATTTAAATTTCAACTTAATTCTAATAAATAAAAGTTGAAAAGTCATCGAAATGCAGACAGGCTTCGTCGGGTACGAACAGAAAATTTATAATAAAAGTTAAATAAAATAATTGTTTTAAGAGAAAATAAAGTTTAAAAATGTAGTTAAACCAAATTTCAATGAAATAATTAATTAATTAAAATTAATCATTTTAAAAATTATAAATAAAATAGATGTCAGTAAAGCAGTATATACATACGAATTGTATAAGAAAAATGTTTATTATAATTTTTGCAGGAACTCAACTTACCAACGCCTTTCGCCTGTGAGGTTCGCTATTAATAAAACAATCATCGGCTCTCTCGCGAACTTCAGAAAATTCGAAGTTGTGAGCAGAGCTTTTTGACGAAAGTGGTAAGAGTTGCCAAATTGGCGAACGGAGTGAACATATTAAAAGTCGGCATATTGACTTATAAGATTATAATTGTTCACGCCATCCTGGTTATGAGATTGTTAGGTTATGTGATTATTACATTTTTCAGTCTCCAAACAAACGGTTGTTTCTTTTTTTTTTGGTTTTTACATTTTTCTTTTTTTTTTTTAATGTTGACAACTCAAAACAATTGTAACAAAATAACTTCATAGGCCGTTAACGTGGATGGCATACACGTCGAAATTATATTTCAAGACAAAAGTACTTAAAAATAATTGGTTTGAGACCCGGTCTATTTTACAACTCATTTAATACTCTTTAAGTACTCCACGAAAATTATTACAGCCATTCCGAGGATTTTGAAAAATGGTAAAAAAAACTTGGATGGATAAGTAAGTATACTCGACTGTTGGGTTCGAATAAAAAGGTGGTGGTGATTTCTGCTGGAAACTATTCGTCTGCACCAACTGTGTGTATCCATGTCAATATAGGGTCTTACAAACCCAGGCAGATGCTATAAAAAAAGTTATCAGCTGGGTGCTTACCATTTTAGTAAACATAAAATAACGGGTGTTTATTTTAGGGGTATAGAACTTCGAATTGAAATAAAACACAAGAAAATCGTTTTAAGGTCCATCAATTTGGCTTTATTGGAAGGATAATTTTATGCCATTAATGTTTAAATATGATTTCGGGCATGTGGCCGCCGCGGCAGGCTCGAATAAAGCCAATTCTACAGGTCCAATTTTCAACCACTTTTTCGAGCATATGGGGCCGTATGTCGGCAATAACGCCACGAATGTTGGCTTCCAATTCCCCTAACGTTTCTGGTTTGTTGGTGTAGACGAGCGACTTCACATATCCCCAAAGAAAATAATCCAATGGTGTCAAATCACACGATCTTGGTGGCCAATTGACAGGTCCATTCCGCGAAATTATGCGCTCAGCGAATGTTTCCTTCAATAAATCGATTGTGACGTGCGCTGTGTGGCATGTAGCGCCGTCTTGTTGGAACCACAACTCATCCACATTCATGCCATCCAATTCGGGAACAAAATAGTCGGTTATCATGGCTCTATAACGGTCTCCATTAACGGTAACTGCCTCTCCAGCATTATTGCGGAAGAAGTATGGCCCAATGACTCCACCAGCCCATAGAGCACACCAAACAGTCAGTTTTTGTGGATGTAATGGCGTTTCAAGGGTCTCATGTGGATTCTCTTCACTCCAAATGCGGCAATTTTGCTTGTTGACGTAGCCATTCAACCAAAAATGAGCCTCATCACTGAACAAAATTTTGCGATGAAAATCAGCATCGAGATCAATCTCATTTTCGGCCCATACACCAAAATCACGACGCATTGCATGGTCTCGCGGCTTTAATTCTTGCACAAGCTGGATCTTGTAAGGTCGCAAGCCAAGATCTTTGCGCAAAATCTTCCATAAAGTTGATGGACAAAGCTCCAATTGCTGTGCACGGTGGCGAATCGATTCATTCGGGTCCTCTTCAACACTTTGCTCTACAGCGGCAATTGTTTCTTCGGTGCGCACTGTTCGACGTCTCTGCGGATGCGTATTATCACATAGAGGAAACGTAGTGCGAAAACGATCCATGGTTAACCGAATTAATTGCTCTGCTGGACGATTATGTCGACCATAAAATGGACGGAGCTCACGGTAAACTTCGCGAACTGAACCATTATTTTCGAAATAAATTTGCACGATTTGCAAGCGTTGTTCTTTTGTCAACCTGTTCATGATGAAATGGCAAACCAAACTGAACATAAATGACATTAGAGTTGCCAGATTTGACCACAAAATGCCAGTTTTATCTCTATTCGAAAAACAAACCTGTAAAAAAAACACCCTTTACTTAAATAAATATTTACTATACAAAAGTCATTTGTGGGATATACCAAACTAATCAGAGATTTTCTGAATTACCAATTTATCGTACAAATACTTCACAAGTATGTACATAGTGTTATATTTACTTTGTCTACCTTAGTGCTGAGTAATAATTTTTGGTAGGAAAAGTGTTTTGGGTCGTTCTGGCTACAAGTTGGCGAGAGTCAAATGAGGGGCTTCTTAGGCACCACAAGCACACAATTATATGTATATACTGATTGTAGCTTGGGCGGCTCTGTCTATGCGTTACTACACAATACAGTTCTCTTTTTTTCATTAGCTCTCTTGAAGAAAATGATATTAGCCAAGTAGTACCTAAAATTTAGCAATGCTATTGAGTAATCTGGAAATTTAATGCAATAAAATACATATATTGAGAGCGTTGTTTCGTTTTTTTCTTTCTATATAGTTAAGTTATGCGTAGGTAAAATTGCAGGTCTTTATTTTGATAGGAAACCTTCTCGATACATTGGTATAACTTCTCATACATACACCTAATATATCCGAATAAACTTAACCAAATTAAGGGCAGGCTCGAAATTCAATAAAAAACAACTATCAAAACAAGCTGACAGCGCGAGCTACATACATATAATGGTACTACAGATATACGTACACATACTTTACTTGTGATATTCTGCATATGAGAAGCAAAACACGCACACATCACGCACGTACGAGCTCATGTTGTTGCTATTTTTTTTTTTTTTTTAATTTCGTTTTCAAACAAATGCATAGAAAGTAAAAAGCAGCTTAAAAAATTGCTGTTTTTGTCATACATGCTACGCCCCTGTCAAGTAATAACGAAACCCACAACATTTATTGTTGGAATGAGAAATAAGAAGAAGCGACGTGCGAGCACATATACATACATATGTACACACATACATACTCGCACATATGTATGTATGCAAATTAAATGTTGGCATGCTTTTGGGCGCTCAAGTACTTAGTGCTAAGCATATTTTCGGTGTTACAAGCGCTTTAAATTCCACAAAATATTAAGTATTTGCTTGGCTACCTTTTCGCGTATTTGCGAGTTTTCATCCACATTGCTGTTGTATTTTACTTTTTTTATTTTTTGCATTAAAAATAAAAGAAAAATTGCGCCCTAGGTGAATTTTATTTTCAAAAGGTATTTCCGACTTGGTGGCCACGTAGTATGTGTTAAGTATTTTTCACTTTTATTTCGCCATTTTTGCATTGGCCTTCAACTAAATGTTAAAGTCCCTTTTTGAGCCCAAAATCCATTTTCATTTATACTCCTTACTCCTTTTTCATTTCTTTACTACTGAAGTTTTCATGCTCTGAAAGGGCTTGCCATGGAATTTACCGCAATTTCAATGATAAATAAATAAATAATACAACTCTACCTGCAGACTCCATTAAAAGTCCAGTTTTTCTCTTATTTTCTCCCATCTCTCTCTCTCTCTCTCTTTGTTAAGTATAGTCCTCGCCATGGGCTATAATTTTAAATTTAAAACTCTTTCGGCAACGTTGTGACACTTTTACTTAGGTTATTTTTATACCCGTGCGTACTTCAACACAAGGGTATTATAACTTTGTTGGCATAACGGTTGTTTGTAACAGCAAAAAATAATCGAGATAGATTATGAGAATGAAAAAAGGAATCGATTTAGCCCTGACTGTCTGTCCGTGGTTACAATAAGTTGAGTAAAAATTGAGATATCTCAATGAAACTTGGAACATAGAGTGCTCTTTGAAAATGGTCGAGATCGGTAAATAACCACGCCCACCTCCCATATAACGGAAGATTTGAAAAATAAAAAAACTCCGTTTTTTCGGTATCCGTTACCACGCCCACTTTTGTAACATTTTCTGTATTTCAATAACAATATTAGTTATCGTCACAAAATTTGGTGCACGTATTTTCCTAGACATCGCTTTTTCGTAGAAAATTTTTGAAATCGGATCATAACCACGCCCACCTCCCATATAACGGAAGTTTTGGAAAATGCAAAAATTTCGTTTTTTCCTTATCTATTGGAACATATTAATTCAAATTTGATATTTAGAGAGATAGTTATTTAGGAAAATTGATTTTTATGAAATTATAAAAAAACGTCTGTAGGTATCTCAATAACGATGTAAGGTATCGTCACAAAATTTGGTGAACATATTGTCCTTGATACCATTAGCATTACCGTTAATAATTTTTAAAATCGGATCATAACCACGCCCACCTCCCATATAACGGAAATTTTGAAAAATGCAAAAAACGAAAAAACGAATTCAGTATTTATTGGAAGGAATTGCGTAAAGTTTAATACTATTTAGCTGCGATTTGAAACAAAGAAGCACCGACCATACAAAAATACACCGCGAGGGTATAGAAAAGTCGGTTACGCCCGAATTTAGCTTTACTTACTTGTTTAAGTTAAGAATGCAGCTTAAAAAGGACACATCCCGATACCTGAAAAGGCAATTCGCGGTCGCCGCATTTTGTGGTGTTATATATGTAGGTATGCATGTATTTATGTATCTATGTATGTGTGTATGTATGTGCCAACCAAAATATTAAAAGTGATTAAAATTTAAAAACTTTGTTAAAATATTTACACCCATTTAACGTCAAAGTTTGAAAGGGCCTTCACAAAAAATGATGGATTTATAAAAAAGCGTCATAAAAAGTTGTTACTTTTTATTCACATTTTTAAGAAAATGTTTATGCAATTTTGTACTCCTCTCAATTTCAGTCAAAAAAAAGTGCAATTGTCATATCACTAAATAATGAACATTTTTTTTCGTTGAAAGAAGAAAAAAGTTTCAACACCCTCGGCGAAAAAGCTACTGAAATTAGCACAAAAGTAGTTGGACTAAATTTTAATAAACTGCATACTCGAAAATTTTCTGATTATAAAGATGCAAATTTTGCTGACACTTATTTCATAAATGATAGTTTTTGGTGCAAACTGTACATAGTTTGAAACTTTGTTTTTGTTAGCGAATTATTAGAGTTTTAATTTAAATTTTTAAAAGGAATAACAAAGTATCAACATTTGTGATAACTGATATTACTTTGAACAGCGTTCAAGGCACATCAAATTGGTAAACGCAACAAACTATTTTGTTTACCTTTTTACATTTTTCATTTTATTTTAAATTGCTAAATTTTGTATTTTGTTGTGATAAGAATGCTTTCAGTACAATTTAAGGTAGTGGATAAAATATGTTTTAGAATGTTAGCTTTTTAAAGTAAAAACAAAAAAAATACGCAGCGGTCATAATTTTTTTTAAATTTTTCTACTGCGCCTACCTATTGAATATGGCTTGACAGCGTTAAAATACTCCAAATTCAAAACAAATATATATATCTGAAAGACGAGAAAATTTGAGTTCAAGCCTTTTAAATTGTTTTGCGAAAAAAATACTTGTTCAAAGTACCAATTTGTTTCAAAATTTCTTTTATCAAGTTTTTATATATTTTGTTAAGCTTTTAATGACCTTTACAATTATTAAACTATGTTCTTGGATATTCGGAACATTTTTTTATATATTATGTTGCTTTGTTAATGGTTGGAAATAGTTCAGCAGATAT
The DNA here is from genome assembly GCA_963971545.1 of Philophylla caesio. NCBI lineage: Eukaryota > Metazoa > Arthropoda > Insecta > Diptera > Tephritidae > Philophylla > Philophylla caesio. Next base: position 189,615,850 of record OZ020604.1, on the reverse strand, counting down.
GTGATTTTATAATTTATAATCCATCCAAATCACAGCAGTACGTACTTTTTATAAACATATAAATATTACCTATATTTTAAGTTGTGTTTGTCCAATCTGAATTGTATTTATGTATATACGAGTATATTCCAAGTGTGACTTACCTGCAAATAAATAATGTAATATACTTCTATTATCTGATATAGAAAATGGTTTACATATATAATAGCAAATTTAACGATCACTTCCACATGCCTGTTCAGTTAAAGTGTTTTAAAATAATTTCCCCAGTAGCGAGGAGTCAAGTTTTGGAAATTTGAAAAAAAAGAGTTAAGAAATTTTAGACCATTGATGGTCAGATTATATTTTTGGACTTAACGGCATTCGTTTTAAACTAATATCAGAAAAACGACTGACAGAGCTAGAATGAAGAGTAACGGAAGACGACGCCGCGATCGAGAAAATCTTGGTAGAAAATAATAATAGAAAAAAAAAATTGTATCTGTCTTGTATTTGGTTTTCAAAGCACAATATTCGTATGTGCATGTAAACTATAAAGAACACCTGCTTAAGTTTCTAAACGAAACACAATGCTTGCAAGTTTATATGTTAAGTAAGGAAAAAACTATAATCCCTGCCGCGTAACAGCACCTACATAAATGCAGCAGGTATTCGCTTCAGGCAGCATTCACAAAATCAGCTGAAAGCCAAAAGATCAGCGAGCGTCTGCGGAGTAATTGAGGTTGGGGTTTTTCCCATTTTTTTTTTCCTTTCACAAAATACGAACGCCAGCAAAACAAAGAAAAGTAAGTAATAGCCAAGAGAAATAATAGCAATGCACAACAAAATATAGAAGCGATTGCCAAAGAAAAATACTGAAATTCTGCGCACAAAACAAACTGCCCCGCTCCCAAATGATGCACTCTACGCCAAAAAGTAGACTATAAATTTTTCTGCCGACAGCACATCAGCGTTTAAGGCAGAAGGTAGCTCAGCCCAGGCAGGCTTTAGTCGCATACATGCGCGTACTACACAAACAATGTGCATATTCAGAAGTTTAATAGCAGCAATAATGTTGCATACACAATAGAAACTTTAGATTGGCGGCATAAACGTCAAGTGGTAATGTGAATATTCTAAAGACTCAATGCTATGCATGTGAAAGTGTGTATGAGTGTGTGTGTGTGTGTGTGTGTGTGTGTGTGTGTGTGTGTGTTTGTTTTCTCTAAGTATCTAAAGTGGAGTTAATAGCTGTGCATTGTGGCAGCACTCCAACTAACTATACGCCCACAGCATTTTAGGCGCTGCCACTCAACCGCATAAGCTGACGGCCACGCCTTTCAACTGAATGCATGCTGGCTTTGGTTGTATGGTTTAAGCGGCGCCAAAAGGAGTACATATGTACATATGTCTGCGCTTTACTTACATAATCGTATATACCTACTCATTATGAATTATATAAAAATGTATTTACAATTTTGATTTTTTTAATTGTGCATGGTTTTAAGAGGTGAAATAGTTTTTTTTTGTGAATTCAGGAGAAATACCGAGGATTTCAGAATAAAGTTATTTCCTTGGGATTACGTGCAGCGAAAATGTTGATAGGAAGAACGTTTGATATTTGGGAAGCAAACTATCATAATTGCATTCGGGAAATGGTAAACATTGAAAAGGGGGTTATCGAATTTTAAAAGCAGAATAGTTTATGCAGCGAAAAATCAAACTATCGGTACAACGCCGATTTTCAAGGTCAACATATGATCTACCTCATCCATACAAAACTCAACTCAATTCATAACATTGTTTTCATTATTTTCATAATACAGTTTTTGGATTTAATAACCTTAAGATTCGTTTTTATTAAACGTAATCTATTTATTTGGAAAAACAATGGCTGAATGGCAAAAAAGTGTAGATGCTATTTGGGAAATCACTACAATTCCCTCAACAGATTTTTTTTATTTTTGCCTTGACATCAACACTTCTGTAATCATTCATCCAAAAAAGCTCGCGTTGCAAAGTCAACACGCTACATGCGGAGCTATGCATGCCGTTCTTCTTTATACTACAAACAACTTCAATTAACCCAAATCACCCTCGGGTTGCAACGCGCAATAGTCTGGTTTTGACACGGCCACAAATTTTCAAACAATACAAATACCGTCAGCTTATTGACGCATGGTGTTACGTAATTGATCGCGGTTTCAGCAACATTCATTTGCTATTCAGTTATACATAATTAGTTTGTAATAGTGAGGGCATGTCAAAGTTCATAAAAAATGTGAAGTGAAAAAAACAGGAAATGAAAAGGTTGATCTAATATATCTAAAATAATCGCGATTAGGCAATGAAGTTTGTGCTTTTGTGTGGAGTTTGAAATACAAAATAACTTCTAATGAGTTGATTCTAAAAAAAAAATGTATTTTAAAGCGTGATTTTTGCGTTTTTCCGTGCATGTGTCCATATGGCAACGCTAGGCAGGCTAGGCCACTGGTTAAATGTATTTGTTGTTACTTGTGCATCTTGTAAGGACTTGATAGATTTTAAATAAATATACAAAAAATAAAATTTTAAAGTTATTGAAGACCACTGTCGTTGCATCAAGCACAGGCCGTTTTGAAAGAATTGTGTTCTGATGAGGAAAACGAGTTTCTAACAAATATCCAGGCTCTTTAAATCGAGCCAACTGAGCAGGATGGTGGTGAGTATGACTGCAAAAAATGCGATTTCGGACTTTGTTGCTTCGAATCATATCACACAAAACCTTAAAAAAAACTAATTTTTCCAATACAAATTTTTATTTTTTAATGAAAATTAATAAAATGAATTCATAATTTTTGTTTTTTTTTTTAATAAATTTCCACCAAAATAATGAATTTTAAATTTTAAGGGTTCCGGAATGATTTCCTATAAAGTTAACACATGACTCCCAAGCCAACTGGACTTCCACTCTAAACATCGCTATCCTAAATCTGCTCTTATGATGAATGCAAAAAGACTAAGATCAAAATAAACAATAACAACAATAGCACAGCTGCAGTTGCAGCTTTATTTAATTAATCTAAGAATTAATTTACGTAATTGTAAAGGCTGGAGTAAGAAATAAATTTTAATAAAGTTCAGTAAGATTCTAGCAGCCAATAAGCTCGATGTAATTTATTCTCGTGCAGACTGTTTTACAAGTTTAGTTAATTTTCGTCTTGGACCGTTTCACATCTGAGGAGCAAAAATCAACCGGAAACAAAAGGCAAAGGACTTACTCAACTAATATATAAACCAGTGGTCTAGCTTAACTGGCGTTGCCAGATGGCAAGAGGACATTTCAAGGACCCTACGTCCAGGACATAAAATCTAATGATAAAATTTTTTAAGTTTAACCTAAAAGATACTGCAAAAAAATTGTTTTCGAAATTCCACAAAAAAATTTACGCAGGGTGATTCATGTTATAGAACAGATTTTCCGCCATTATTGAAAAAAAATTTTTAAGTTGAAAAAATGTATTTATAACATCATTGGAAACGTCGGTGATATTCGTTTTTATTGATTTATGTTTGTAAATTTAAATAACTTATTGGAATGAATTTGTTTCCGTAATGACTACATAATTCATCCAAGTATTTGCAAAACAAAAATAAATTTGTAGTAGAAATGCTCCGTTTAGTTATTTTGTCCAAAAAATTATGCGTAACCTAGTTCGACGAAGACGTGATTGATGCTTAATATCATCAAAAAAAATTTACAACAATATTATTTGCTAGTTATGAAGTATTGAAGAAAATAAATGTACAGTTGAAAAAGACCCTAATTCGCAGTTTATTTGAGCTTTGCGGGTAGATATACCTTTGAATGACCGTTGGACGGCATTTGCATCTATTTTACGTTCATGGATTGTTTTCTAGTTGTTCAAAATTTTTAGCTCTCCAGTTATTTTTGTAAATCATCGAACTCAAATCTCCAAAAAAATGCTCGGTTTGGCGACATTGGGAAGAGCAAACCTCTTACTTTAATATTGTTGGGGTGGATAAAAAAAACTCAACCGTTTTAACTGCCAATTCTGAAAACCTTTTTTCAGATCGAAATTCAGAGCATTTCGACTTTGCGTACAAAAAGAGCGTATGTTCAAAGTACACTTCAGAAGCAAACGTGTCAAAGTAGCTACGACACACGGATGTTAGTATAATACTGGCTGAGGTATTTGCAATCATCAGTGGACTACGCAGAGTAATAAAGGTGGAGTGGAAGGAGTTAACGAGTCTGAAGTGGCAGCCAAGCTAGCAACTTCTTCCAAATTAGTTCGGCAATGCAATTGTCGACTTAATTACGAAATTGCTTTACTCTGGATGTCAGGCCACTCGGGGGTGCATGGTCATATGGCATTGCACTATTTTGAGCAGACCGGATATTCATCTGTCCGTAGCTAAATATATCACTGCCATCGGCGGGCATCGAAACCACGATCACAAGCTAGTATAAGAACGATACACCTACAAGTACATTTACGAGTACCTCTAAATGTATTATTAAAACTTAAATTTAATATTTTTATTAAAATTGCAAGAAGACTGAAACGAACCACAGTTTCGCTTTCGCTGACAACATCAAGATAATTTATTTAATGCCGACAAGTGCAGGTGTACTCATATACAAGTATTCTTAGTAAAATTCTACAAAGATGCTTATGTAATACTTGCATGAACGAGTATAAAAAACGCTTCAAAGCTGTCATAAACACTCGTAAATGCTGCGACAGATTAAAAGTATGTACAATCATATTTGCAGAATGTTTGTGTATGTATGTGTTGTCTGCAAAGTAACAAAATTACTTCGACAAATACACACACGCACACACTCACACATGACCACGCATGTACATACGAGTATGAAGATGTAAAAATGAGAAAATGACAATTCACCTGCGATGTACAGCCGAGAGTAGGAAGCACAGAATACAATTAAATAACAAAAGAATATATGTATAGCAGGAGGCATTATCAGCGAAACAATATGATCGCATGCGCCTAAAAATATGTTAATCTTCTTTTATTTTAATATAAAGAATGGCGCGAAACAATAACGGTGGTTATAACATTTTTTTTGCTACGCTTTTCTTCACGTGCATAGTAATGCAAACTCTCCGAACAATGTGGCACTTTTGAATACTTAGCGATGACACAAACGGAATGTAGGTATGAGTGTAGGTAGCGTGTTGTTGCGCCTAAAAGGCGACACAATATGAAGTAGCTTTTAATGGTTGCTTAACATTTTATTTTGCACAAAGTTGGTTGCTACTTATCAGTGCGCTATACATAAACACATACATATGCTTGTGTGTAAGTATGTGCTGAAAATTACGATTATGATTGCGGTTGCAGGAAGTGTTGAATTGGTAGTTAAATAAGTGGGAAAGTTGCTCTGTAGATAGCTGTGTTTGCTTTGTGGGCCGCTAGACAATAGGCTGGCGCCCAACTGTGAAAGCTTCAAGTGAAAAATTGCAGATGTGCTACATTTGACATTTCGTACGAGAAATGGAAGTTGTTGCATTAAATGAGTTTAGTTGATTGCGACTAATGGTTACCGCGCAATTTTTATAATATAAAAAAAAAATCAATGCGTGCAAAGACATTAAACCTCAGCTCTCATTTAATAAAGCTAAGAAGGGCTAAGGGGGGTTATCTACTCTCGCGGTTTTTTTTTTATTTAATTGTAATCTACATAAATGTATCCAAGAATACGCCACAGAGAGTATTTCGTAGAAATTACATTCCTTTGCATGCTTGTGGGCTCCATAATATACCCGTCTCCATCAAGTAATACACCGTAATTTATCTTTCAACACGTTTTCCCGAAAATAATATAGCCAACGTAACTGTGATTATAAAGAATATTTAATTTCTGATTACAGATAACCCAACTGGACAGAATTTTACTTAAGCGGGACCCATGGCAGTTTCAACATCAAGTTAGTCAATGATGTCTCAAGCTGGACAATGATTTTTTGGGTAATTAAAAGAAAAATTGTGAAGGCAAAACATGTACCTTTAAAATAAAAATAAAAATTCTTAAATCCTTGCAGTAGATCCTTCGCAAACGCTCGATTTCAGGCCTTGGGAGTAAAGTACCCCCTTAATATTCGATTTTTTTTATATACACAATTTATGTACGTAATTGCAAACCTTGAAGAACTGAATATGTGTATCGCAAGAGCTCATGTAAAAATTAATAAAATAAAAGTGTAGTTAGTTCAATTAATATGGGAAGGCTTTTTATGGGTCATCCTAGAACCGTCTCTCTCAAGGCTCTTCTGTATGTAGCAAAAGTGGACGGTTTTCACTACAGACCAAAAAAGGAAAAAAAAAGGTTTTCGACTATAAAAACTTATACATTTCACATCAAAATTTCAAACTTTTTAAGTTAAAGTTTTTATAATATGTTGGTAAGCAGTTTTATAGCTTATTGAATTTATGTGAACGAGTCTAAAAAGGACTGGGAATTCATTTTTCGAAAATCGCATGCATTTTATTAGCATGGCTGTATATTTATAATATATTTTATGTTAACGGTTTTGCTAGTTTCGGTGCGCTTACCTTATGTATGTATATTTCAGGAGCATACATAAGCTAAACGCACCGGATACCAACCACCTAAGAGTGATTGTTCATATAGCATTTCTGCTTTACAATTCTAACTAACTTTGCAAACTTAAAATAATTGGTCTAAAAAGAATAAAGTTCGTTTTATCGAATAGAAATGGCATTTTCTTGTCAAGGATAAAAAATTATGATTTAAATTACGAAAAATTGAGCTACGGCATGTGCGTATTGTACCGATCATCTGCACATTATACCGACAATGATGTGTACGATTTCCGACCACATTCTGACCATTTTGTGTAATGGTTGTGGGCCTTCCTTTTCAAGATGATGATATTAAAATTGTTTAGTTTTATATATGTAAGTATATTTTTTAAATATATATTAAATCTTTTAAATATATATTACTAATCTTCTTTCCTTTCATTTTTCTTTCAAATATATAAATATGAATATATTAAAAACATTTTCTGCATAAATCTTAATTATCGCGTTGCAATACTAAACTTTTGGAAATTAAAAAAATAATGTAAAAAAATTAAAACCCATGAAATATATTATTTGGGCTTTCGCCTTTTACTCGCATTTTATCCACGTGAAATTGTCTGAAAGGTACAAAGTGTATCTAATATTTTATGAACCTTAATTAAAATGACAATACAACTAATCAGCTGAACTCGTTATTTTAATTAATAAACTAATTAGGTAGCATATTTTTGATCAAAGCAAAATATTTCGACGTTTTACGCAAATATATTATTGATTTAGCATCCATATAAATCTTCGTAAAGAGATGATCGAATTGACAAGCGCACGCTCCGATTGTGGACAACCGCGAAAAAAAAGTCGCATTAATTCAATATTTTATACTCTCATTTGTAACTCTGTTCCGAAAAATGTTGATTGCGAATGTTTACAATATGACAAATTCCTTACAGTTGATGTTAACGATGACAAAAAATGCCAGTTTGTCCGCGCTAGCACTAAATATTTAATAATTACTATTTATTTGGCCGATAATGGTTATTTTATATGGCTCTAATTGATCGAAACTGTGACTTTTCTGATTTTCTTTCACTGGAATGAATAAACAAAACACTGTGCGTACATATCGATGGTCGAAACGGAGATGCACTCTATGGTCGATATCCAACGCATGGTCGGTAACCTATTCGTTTACCTTATATATGGATGTGATATGTGGGAAGCCAAATTACCATGAATTCTTAAAAATTAACGTTTAATTTGGGCTAATACTTATTAAGTTCTAAAATAGGTTCGTTGTGTTAAAACAAAACCAAGTTTGTGTGTGAAATGGAAAAAATTAAAACTTTTTGTAACTCATTTCCATGGGTTTCTTTGTTTTATAATTGATTTATTTTATGACCCCCCCCATAAAAAATAGGAAAAAAGTTAATAATTCAGTTATTTAAAATCCAAAAGAATGATAGAGGAAAGTTATAATTAGAAGAGTTGCTATTTGCCTTATCACGCATAAAAATTTATTTTTTATGCAAATGGCAAGATAATTGACGAAAACTTTGTTCACGGTATTTGAATTCACATAGAGTAGTCATCAATTTCAAACATTGAAATGAGCTCAACAATATCTGAAAAAAATTTATATCCAATATTATTAAGCGAAAGAAAAAGTTCGTAGAAAGAAAGTTTCGTATGTGATAACTCCTTGCATTAGTTTCAGTTCAGAATTTATGATGGAAAATTGCTTGCTAATCTAAAATTCGCGTTAAAACGAATCATAAAAAAAGCGCTCGACAAAATAAGATGATTATCAATTTTTTTTTTATTTATTTTACCTTTTAGTTCATTCGTTTACAAAAACCATATAAAAATGTGTTTGTTATATACTCGTACATACATTTCTTTGTATACTACGTATATACAAAGAAGCATGAGGCACATTATTATATAAAAACATTTTAAAAAACCTGCAGACATTCGTATATCAAATAAAGCACTCATATAAAAATTAAACAAAAAAAAATTTTTTTATGTACTTTTCAATGAATTTAAATATAAAAAAATTACATTGTTGCGCAGTTTTTCTTTTACAAAATTTCGAGCATATACTCAGTTTTTAAAATTCCTAAGAAAAAATTAATACCCCATAATTTTTTTTTTTACTGTTTTGCATTCAAAATTGTTTCGATAGCTTTTTATATCAAAAAGTTAAAAGAAAAGAGAAAACACAGAATTAGAACATCCCTTTTGATCTTTAGCAAAGTATATCGTTGGCATTGTATAATACTGTAAACAAGATAGCGTAACGAAGAAGAAAGGTTTGTAACTTAGATGTGCTTGGAACCAAAGTTAGATAATTTAAAAAAAAAAACAAAAAAAAAAACAAAAAAAAAAAACAGAAAATAAAACGCATTGCCATATCACCAACTTTATGTGAATTCTAATTTTTGACATACGTATACATACTTTTTACACCATTCAAAAATATTGTTTTCAATGTTTTTCACTCAATTTTATCGCACAACATCAGCATTCTCGAGCGCCTTGCTAATAATAACACGCGTTAATACCTAATTAACAGCGCACAAAAGGGCTCGGCGACCTGAAACTCATACACACACAAATATTTACGACTACTGGCATGAATATTCATATGTTTATGAAAAAGTTTAATACTTTTGCTGGCGTAAAAAATCGCCTAATGAGTATGTTGATATTCAAAAGTTTGCGATTGTCATTGTACTCGGGCCTGGCAGGCAGGTTAAGGGCTTATGTGCGCCTAATTGTATACATCATAATTCATTTTATTATTTTAATCGGACTCATGTCATCTGCAAGGCCCACATCTTCCCACACACACACACACACACCCCACACACACACACGTGTTTGGAAAAACCCAAATGTAGGTTTACAATAATTTTCATAGATATTTATGTACATACAAACGAAAGTATTTCAACACAAACAATAGCGAAACAATGAGAAAAAAGGGAAGCTCAATATCAGCGGCGCACAAATTCGCATTTATAATCGCTGCTACTTACTTTTACACACTCTCATTCATTTCAAAGTAGCTTTCAACAGCAAACGCTCTCTTTGACTTGTCTTAGGACTTAGTAACTTCGTCAGGAATTAAGTACTAAGCAACGCGGCAAGAAAAGAGGCATAGAAAAAAACAAACACATCGCAAAAACTCAGCACTTGATGGTTGCTTTTCACGTTACTCGTACTTCTGAATTTTTTTTTACTGTGTGCAGCTGCGTTGGTCGTAAATCATTTCAGTGTTTTGTTTTTTTGGAACACTTATTTTTTAATTTCCGCAAAATTAACCTTTAATAAAGCGAAGACTGAGGAGAGGATGGAAACATCTGAAGCGAGAATAGACGAAAAAATGCGTTTAAAATAAATATCAAACAATAAACTGTAAGTGTGCATGTATTTGTTTTTACTTGGCCAGCAAATTGCTCGAAGAGAAAGGAGAGCTGATGTAGAAAAAAGAAGATTAGCAAATGTGCACTGAAAATAATGCAATTTCTTTTTTACTTGAGGATTCTTGACAAAAACGAATCTCTACTACTAAAGTCCCCAGGGATGTATGCATGTTTGTAAGTAATTAATTTTAGCTAAAGAAAGGACATTGTTTCTAACATACATAATTTTAAATTTTAATAATAAAAGGAAACATATGAAATATTTTAATTTAAAAAAAACACAAAGTAGAATTAACTGACACTTTGTGAAAATTGTTTTATAAAGAAATAGAAAAAAAATGAATATTTTCAAATCTATTGCGTCTAAAATTTTGCCATTAATACATTTTCAACTCTTTTCGTGAAGTTGTTAAACTGATAACTCACGTTTTCGTGGCATATTTATAGGCGTAGTAGTCTGGACAACAAATATGCACGTGGAAAGAGCGTTTAAACATTTATTTATTTATAAAATTAAGTTATTCTTACTTTAAAATCTGGTTTTTACAACTTGATAATGTTAAAATTGTCCAAAAAAAAATTATAACTAGTCTTTAGTTTTTTCCTGAAATAGTCGTAAACTTGTCCTAAAATAGTCTTAAACAGAACCAGAATATGTCATGAAGATACACCGAACTAGTCACGAAATAGAGCTAAAATTTTCCAGAAGTTTAGTTCCGAATTAGTCTTGAAAAGTCGAATAGTAGTCGCGGAATGATCCTTAAATAGAATGTGAATAATTTCTGAAATTAATAGGAAATATACTCAAAGTAGTCCTGAACAAGTCTCAATTCGCCCGTAACTAAAGCTAAAAAGGTTCTGAAATAGTTTTGAAAAAATCCACAAAAGATCGTGAAATTACCTTGAAGAAGTCTTGACATAGCCTCGAAATGGTCAAGTACTAGTCCCGAAATGGCGTGAATTAGTACCGAAATTAATAAATAATATAACGATATTGAATATATTAGAAATATCAAATAGGAATTAGGTTATAATAATATTTTGTTATTAATTTGATTTTTCAATAACTACCTAGGCTGCAATTTTTGTTTATATGATGGCAGTAAAGTTTTTGAGAATGAGCGGAATTTTGGGGTGTGAAACTCACATGATAGGTGAAAGCAAATACAGACGAAAGAAAACGATTGCTACAAATGAGCGATATCGAAAGCAACAAATCTGAAAAAGGTCTAAATACAGATACAGTTTAATTAAAACGTTACGGCAGAAAACGATAAAACCAAACGCCATCAACCGCACTCAATCCACAGCATATATACGGTTATGGATTGGGCATACAGCATTAAGTCACGAGCACATTCACACAGGCAAATCAAGAAACATTTGTCCATGGTGTGTGCTTCTTCCCACGGCCGAACACCTCGTGGGCAAGTGCGCCGCTCTTAACAATGAGGGGAGCAAACAATTTAATGACACTATACCGTCTACTCTACTAGAATTTGGCTCATCGGAAAATATTATTAAGATATGCAGTTTTCTGAATCAATGTAAATCACTAAAACACATTTAATCGTATCAAAAGTGATTCAACTATCCTTTAATAGAATTTTTTTGTAAGAAAGAGTCGAAAGCCCCGGCACCTGCTACTCTTTTTAAATTTAGATATAATCATTTTGTTATATCTAATAAAATATTGATAACAAAATACAGAACCATTTTTCTAACAAAAACATAAATTAATACGAATTTATTTAGATACACATTTTCATGGTCGAAAGCTGAACGATGGAAATGCTCGTACTTACCAAGTAGAATTACGTGAAACTTATATATTTTAGGGGGCTTGATTTCTCTGACATTAAACGAATAGGTCTGAAAAGCTTTCATATTTTGATTCAGAGAAAATTAATAAAAATTAGCACATAATTTATTGAAAATGAAATTCTCTTCAGGCAATGCTGAGTTATTTAAATGTTCATTTGAAATTTTTTAAAATATGCACTAAATATTATATTCACATATATATTTCTTGGATATTTTTGTAATCTACCCTATTCAGGCCCGACTAGAGGAGGTGACATCTGAGACTATTCCTTCCAAACTCGCAGGGGGTTCGGTGCTCGACAACTGAATAATTTTTTAAAATTACGAATAACCTAAAAATTATACAAATTCAGTGAATCTGATTTAAGGTATTACTTCCATTAAACTACTCTTAAATAGGCTAGAGTTTCAGAACTAGCAGCTTTATGTTTGAAAACTTATAAACAAGAAATGTACCTTTCCAAAAGTGTTTCAAAAAAACACAAATGTATTTAAGAAAAGACGAAAATAACACATTTGTGTTTTACTAAAATACATTTACGTTTTTATGTAATACAATTGTGCTTTTCTGACTTTCATTTGTGTTTTTCAGAAATATTTTTGTGTTTTTTCTGATATACAATTTATCTTTTCTGAAATGCATTTGTCTTTTTCTGAAATACATTTGTGTTTTTTTTTTAATACTGTTGGAAAAGATGTATACTTTAAAGTCATCATAAGTATTTTCTTTCTAATTAAAGCTTAGTACACCGCTCTGAAGAAAATCGAAAAATTCATATGAAATTACACACAAGAAATGAAAAAGATATTGTTTTCCTATAAAAATTTCTAAAAATCAGTCTTAAAGCTCTGAACAAGGCGAATTCATTCAAGGTGGTATACTCCACATATAAGTAAAAAATTGTGTGAAGTTTGCGATGAAAATTTCAGAGGAAATTAGAAGAAGAAAAGTTAACGAATTTGGTGAAATCCCAAAATTGGCACAAAAAGCAAACGTACTGAGGATTTATAGAAAAAATAAAGAAATTATTTTCTTTATAATAAATTCTAGTTCTGCTCGTCTTACATATGGAATTTCCCTTCACGAACGTAAATAGAAGTTTAAAATGTAAACAAAAATACATTTGAACACTTTCACTGCTTAAGGGTTAGATAGAACAAGCAATCAGCTGATGGGAATATACCACCTTTTATAAATTCGGCTTGGCTCTGAAAAAAAAAAAAAATGTTCGTATATTTATTTATTTAAAAGAATTATCAGCAACGACACAGTACTTTTTTAAGCAACAGTAATAACAAAAATTATTTCTTGCGATATTGTAAAAGTATCAACAAAATTTCATTTTCAATTTTTTTTCTATTTCCGAGCGAAATCGATAGAACCAATAAAATTGAGAAGCAACATATAAAAATTAATATGAAATCTTTTTGGTCCACGATTTTCTCTCTACAGCCTTGACCCTATCACGCAATCGATCGCGTCCACGAATACAAATATCCGCGACAAATCGGAAAAATTGCAACAAATGAATCATTCTTGAATTTGTTTCTGTAACAAGCCGAGCAAAACTGCATATTTGTATATTGTTGTTATTACATTGTTCGATTTGTAGAATAGCTTTCTCAGAACTCCTCCCAAAAAAAAAAAGAAACAATTATTCTATGAGTGTAGAGTAAAACATACCGCGGACGCTCGAAATAGGATCCAGCTTTGGTTTCCACAAATTCCAGCAATTCTGCAAATACTCTATAATTTGAATTAGGAAGCTTAACTAGTATATTAGTGGATCAAATTTGATATGACATTTTAGATACAGTGACGGAAATGCAGTATAAGTCACACAAATTGCAGAGCATTTGGGCAGTTCGATAAAAAAATGGAAATAGTTCTTTGACATTTTGATATAATTTAATTCTGTACATTTATTAAATGTTATCGAATCAGTTTTATAAATCGCAACAAAAGACCTTTACCGCATTTATGGCACAGAATTAAATGTAATTTTTGCGCCTAAATTTGTATCGAATTTTTTATAATGTTTTCTCATTTGTCTATAAATGTTCCAGAGAAATTACTGCAGTTTATTAAAAATAAATAAATCGCTAGAATTTTTGTTTATGAGCCACCCAACAATATTGCATTTCATTCAAATACATACAAATGTGTTTACGAGTATGTACATATGTATGTATGCATATTTGTGTGTCAACGAAGAAAGATATTTGCACATTTTTACGCGTTCACATGCACGTTTCTTCCCTTTTCATAAAGGATATTTATGCGACACGGCTAAGTGGTAGTGATGGCATCTCATGAGGCGCATCATAATAAATAATAAACGCCATATTGTAATGATTGCTATTTCACAAAAACAACAACAACATCAACAACAACAACAATAACAGTAATCACAATAAAAACTTATATACTTTTACAACAAAATGCAGCAATGTTGTGGAAGGAGCGTGCAAGGTAGCCGCAAGCTTCGCGTTTAACTCGATAGCAACAAAATGCGATTGCTGGCAACTTTTTTACTTTCGTGCTACAAATAACGAAAGCATCACGTTAGTCACATACAAATACCTACACAAATAGGTATGTGTGTATATATGTACATACATACATACATTAGCATGCAACGCCCACACCCACACACACACACTCAAACCATTGTGCGCCGCCATCAACCACTTTCGCTAGTTGCAACAGGCAAGCATGATTTGGAGTCACGTACAATTTTGTTGGCAGCTGTTTTGGCTACAGTTGCGCAAACTACTCGTTCTTGTATCACACCAATATACATATATATATGTATATATATGCTATATAGATATTTATACTAAGTAATGCCTGTTTATATATATTTGAATGATTGTTGTTGCTGTTGCGATTCCATTTCCGCTTCCGTTGCATTCCACGCGTTGCAAGTTAGTCGAGCCTGATGATGCCTGTTGTTACGGCTGCTGTGACACGTACCTGCACTTTCCACATCCTGTCTTCTGACGCACACACACACACACACCCACACACGAACACAATTCGCCACAGAAACACAGCAATATTCGCGCTTAGCTTGGCTGCTCATATTTGCATGCAATGCGTTCGCATACGAGTAGAATGTACACACACACACAAACACATGTGTCGTAGTCGCAGCTTTTATATATTTGTATTTGCGTTTTGTTTATTTGGTTTTCGACTATCTCCGAATGTTTATCTCTCTAACTTGCAACAAATGTTAGATATGCTATACGTGTGTAGGTGTGTGTGTGTGTGCATGCTTGTTGCATAATTCGCATTTGCTAGCAGTAACAAATGACACTTATTGCTATTTGCTTACGTGCGGAGGAGGGGGGGCCGAGGGTGCGCGGTGATGTGTTGCGACATGCTGTGCGGCATCAGTTGCAGCTGTCGCATAAACGATTGGTTATTTGTAAGTATAAATATATAAAGTATTTAAGCATACTTGTAAGTCCCTGCAAAAATTGCTATTTGTCTATGATGAGTCCGGGAATTATCTAACAGGAGTATGCGACTAATACAACTTTTGAAATCCTTTATATGGAATGAGCTGCTTCCTTTTGTACGAGCATCACCTATGAAGAGGTGAATACTTGTATTATGGCCGAACGGGCAAAAAAATGACGAATTTCAAAATAAATACTATTGAACTTACAAAAATTGAGCAGCAAAAAGGAAAACAAAGAATCATTTTGTACTTATTCTTAAACTCTGTTTTTTTTTTTTAAACTTCTCTACATAATCGCCATTCATTTCAATGCAATTCTTAAGCCTAAAAGGCCACTTCTCAAAACATTCTTAAAAATCTTGCTTTTTTAGCTTACCAAGTTCAGCATTAACCACATCAATTATCTCCCCGTTGCGTTTACATAAACACCTCTCTCTTCAATTTTTTTTTTTTAATTCAGGAAATAACCAGACAAAGCGTTCGATCCGAATGTTATGGTGCTGGTCGTATTTCTTCGATGCCAGAGATCACAAAAAAGTTACTCGTTGTCAAGATATAAAAAGTAGCTT
The DNA here is from genome assembly GCA_963971545.1 of Philophylla caesio. Taxonomy (NCBI): domain Eukaryota; kingdom Metazoa; phylum Arthropoda; class Insecta; order Diptera; family Tephritidae; genus Philophylla; species Philophylla caesio. The sequence continues at coordinate 189,600,001 of OZ020604.1, read as the reverse complement.
AGCAAATAACTTTTCTTCCTGTTCTCCAACAAATTTTGGAAAACTTTTGGTAAGACGTCTTCGGTATACCATTTCGCTGTTACCATCTGACCCTTTTCCAAGGGAATAGCAGCTCCGATTTTTGATCGGGTGAAGTAAACATGACATCATTACTTATGTTTCTGATTTTCGTTGCTTAGCTTTAACAGGTGGTTTTGCTCTTTATAGAACCAAAATTTGTCCCCGGTAACGACTTTACAAGGGTTGCTAAACTGCTTATTTTCGAATTAACTCGGCCTCCTTTTGGGCCTCATTTAAAATTCGTAAAACCTATAAAGCAGATTTCTTCGTGCATCGCAGATGATTACCTAATATTCGCGATACAGTCATGGCATTCAAGCCCAATTCATCAGAAATCATTTCTTGTGTCAATTGTGAATCTTCATCAACTACAGCAAAATGTCCCGTCTGCTATCTTCGGTACCACTTGGAAATTGTCTGTACCGACGGTGTAATTGTTCCTTACGCACTTTGGCATTCATTGAATATATCTAGTGGCTTCTAGCTTACGCCGAAAATCGAAGAAAAACAAAATCGAATTTTTTTTAGCTTTGGTGGTGCAATTACATCTGATCTATCGTCAGATATATTGGGTTTTTAGTCTTTATTTTAACCGATTGTTCTGAAATTTAGAATGAAGTCTCGTAAAACAATTGTAAAGGATTTGGTATTTTTGGTGTTTTTGAAAAAAAAAAAACATTTTAGAGTCGCCAACTCAGCGAACTTTTGTGTGTCCTCTCGTATACTGCCTAGAGTGAGATATAAAGCGGCTGTTCACGCTTTGCTGAGTGAATACTCTGCTTACTTGCAAACGAGGAAGGAGAAATCTCGTGTACTAAGTGTGAATGAATTGTTTATTATACCCGAAAGAGATGAAACGGTGACTAATCTACAACTGTACCACTGTGGTATGAGTTTCAACTAATTATTATCTGATTGTAGTGACAAATCGCGGACTACTCTCTCTCGAGATGTGTCACACAATTTTTTTTATGGGGAGCGACGGGATGCGCGTGTGTTGCAAACAAACCCTTACTTGTAGATACATACATACATATGTATGTGTGAGCACGCAGATGTGCCTGAAGCATTGTACGTGCAAATATTTTTTCCATATTTAATTATATCTTTTATTTATTATTTATCTGCTGCAGTTGACAGCACATACCCTCAAAGAGCTTGGCGAGTAAGTACATTCATGTATACGAGTATATACGACTTTATAAAGGTTTTAAGTAATCATAATAATTATTACATTATAGAATATTTATAAAAGGAATTATGTACATACCTTAACTGGGCTTAAAAATGGGGTTGTAAATTATTTCATAAAAATGCATAACGATAAAAAAAAATTAAATACAGTTTACGACTTCCTCTATACGTTTCGAATGGACTGGGGCTTATCTGCTGCCGGAAATAAAACAGAAAAAATTATAAAAAAAACTTTATTGGTAATAGACAGTAAAGGTTTTATTTCTGCAGGCGGAGGCTGATACTTGTATGAAATCATTCTTGCTTGCCTATTTTTAAATTAAAAGGTTGTCTACTTAAACAATTATATTGATTTTTTATAGGGAAGAAAGTAACCGAAAAAACGGAGGCAATGAAAGGAAAGGTTGAATTTGCGTATAAAAGTTTAAGCGGCGAAAAAAATATATTTTTTTTAAATTCCTTCGATTCTTCTTATACGTATTGCATAACTATTGTAAATGCATACTGACAAACTTTGACAATTTAATTTAATTTAATTAATTTTTAATATATTTTCTATTAAAATATAATTCACTCCTTTTACTGAGAAACTTTAGAAAATTTAAAGCAATTGTCAATTTAATTTTAGTATAAAAATGTGCAAGTGTCAAGGTTACTTAAGGTACCTCTGAATTTTGAGCATTTTGAGGCGGCACTTGTTTAACCAAATTAATTATTATATGCGAAATAACAATTTAAAGCATCAGCTGCAATATTTAGGCACTTAAAATTGTATGTTACGATACTAAATTTAAATAAGTTCCAAAACTGCGTACCCACCAGTTTTCTAAAAAAAGTTTGAAATGTTTAAAAGCAATTAAAAAATTATTATTAAATCTATAGCAAGATTGAAACATAGATTTAAATGGTTTTTGTTCGAGAATAAACTGTATTTCATTGAAAGAAAATTAAAACAAGTAAGAGGAAAATATATTTTCAAAACTTGCCATGATGAAGCGCAATTATTTAATTGAACACCAACTATATAAAAGAATTTTGTTTAAAACTTCAATAAATAAATAAATACATTTTCATGGTTTGAGAACGCGGGTGTATTAACTCTGGTCACTAGAATTCCAAAACGCTTTGGACTCTTCACGCCCATGTAATTCAAAACATGAATAACTAAGAACTAATGATAAATGTCTAAAGCAATCAACAAACTTGGCTTTAGGTGGTGGCATCGAACAAAACATGCGGCATGCAGTGAGTGCAATAATTTTTAGCATTTATACTCGTATCAGCACGCATACACGCATATTATTGTGGCATGCAGCACTCAATATGTGTTCAAAATTACAATGGAACTCGCAAAGAATGGAAAGCGGCAAGGAAGAGTTGTAAAACGCGACAACATAAACGCATTACATACATAAATTCAGCAGGAAAGAGAAGCTACAGCCTAGGCGATTGTTGTCAGAAGTGGGTGCAAATCGTTTCCATTTCATGGCGGTTAACCGGCAAGTACAAATGAGCAGCCAGCATAATCCACAAATGCCACAAATAGTTCATGTGTAACTCTGATCGTACGTTTGTATGTACATACAGTGTTGGCAAAAATAATAACGACGCAACCAATGCGAATTCACGTAAGGTGGTAGCTATTTCAAAAATGCAACGCTTTGGTGGGTTACTCTCAAACTTTATTTCTCCGTTTTATTTAACTTCCGCGAAATGGCTTTTAGACTATTAGAGTCACCGCAAACAAATATAGTGAGCCATAACTTTAAATTTCATGTAGTTAAACGGAACAATTGATTACTTGTAACTAAACAATTGATATTGACAACCAACCATCAATCATCTAATTGGTTAATGCCACCTGTTAGGAATTCGCCTGCTGACCTGCTAAAATCTTTGCGGCTGGAGTTGACCAAATCAGCACAAATTTTGACCGGTGTTGGTTAGCAAGCTTCCTGTATTTTTCCCCACAGCTCTTGCTTATTCTTTCATCTTTGTCCACTGGTCGACTTCTTTAACACTCCCCAGTGATGTTCTATCGGGTTGAGGTCCGGTGATTGATTGAGGGCCAACTTTATTTCGTTCAAATCAAGATTTAACAATTCCGGAGGCGTGTTTAGGGTCGTTGTCGTGCATAAAGTCGCATCTACGCAGGATGTGATCCTCAGCGTTGAGGTAGCCTCAGGCGCCCATCTACTCCACTTTTCCACATTTTCTTTCGTCTCACCATTCATTGATATCATTGAAGAACAAAAGCGGATCCTTTTTGAACTCTTTTATAAACAAACAGTCGAACTGCACCTATGTTTTATGTTTTATTCCTCTATTTTCCTTTTTCCAGCATGGCTGGCGATCGTTGAATGCCATAAGTTTGAAGCATTCCATTATGCTCGCTATTTAGCGAACGTTTTTCTAATTTTTTTTCCGTTTTTATATGGTTTTCCTTTCGATATACTAGCCAAGTTTGACGTCACCCAATTAAGATTGTTCTTCTGTAACACTTCGAAATTTTTTTTTAGCAATATTTAGTCAAAACTTATAAATAAATTAACGTTTACGAACGTGAGTTTGAAGTTGATTCCAACAAAATAGCACAAAAATATACAAAATTATGGAATAGTTAAGAGTAATATGGAAATGTTCTTATTAATTTTTCCAACACTGTGCATACATTTGGGTTTGCAATATTATGAATGCAAGAGTACACTACGACAAATAAGTGCCGAAACGGTACAAAGAATATACGATTTTACAAACCAAAACATCAATCTACCTTCGGAGCCTATGTACCGGAATCTACGGTCTGTTGACGAGGTCACTTTACCTCGCCATCTAACAGAACTGTTTTAAGGGTCTGTGTAATTCATCTCAACATCTACATCACTCACAGCTCATCGCCGATTATTGCTGTGGCCTTTTAAAAAAGTATTGCAATAGGAAGAGAGACGAAAAAAAAAACAAAAGAAGGAAAGAGTAGGACAATTAAAAGACAGTCGACAAATAATCAAAGAAAGAAATATCTCTAAATGAATTGATCGAATGATACGCAAAAGATTTTGAAAAGGATGCAATACGAGTTCGTTACTTCTTCTTAGGGATTTAATGTTCGTTGGATAAAATCAAGAATCTGATTTGTTTCTAGGACATAGTATTTGGTCTCATGATCTATTGACACTTTTGAAACTTTTAATTCATCCGATTTCTATGAACTAATCCGAATAACATTTGCACCACCGAGCGAAGAAGCATTATCTTCGATCAAAAGTGTGACTTAATGGCGTTGCCTTACTTCAAGTAACAGAAAAACAAAAATTGGCCTTTAGCTGATTTAAAAATAAAATAATGAAATTAAACAGGTCGAAAACAACACAAATTAACAATAAGGTTGAGCCTGCCTAACAAACAAATATATATGTATATACAAAATTTGTACAAACAACAACTACTCAGTCAAGTTGAAATAGCGGCGGAGCAGTCGCACTTGATTGTAGTGAGTTGTAAAGGAAAAAGAAGAAAATAACAACAGCTCACACAGTGTAAGCTTAGCTCAGCCTGCTGAGACGCTGGCTTAAGTGTTGCGTGGTGGCGCGTGTTCGACTACCGCGGAAGCCGCAAAGAAAGAAGTCTGATTTTTCTAATTTTCCAACAAAAATTGGCTTTTAGCTCATTTAAAAATAAAAATAAAATAATGAAATTAAATAGGTCAAAAACAACACAAATTAAAATCCTCATCAATAAGTTTATAAGAAATAAACGAGCAGCGTTATTCGCGAATATTCCAGGAAATAAAATAATAAACGCGAGTGACCCATTACTTATTTAAGTTGAGGCAGAAATTCGTTGCAAAGTTTAAGATACCGAAATTGATAATATGTGATTTTTAAGGCAGCCAAATTTACGAAGTAAGTAAAAAATTGATTATCGTATGAAAAAAGGATAAATAAACATAAATCTAAAAATAGGGGAAGTAGTTAAAATCGCATAATTCCAAATTTTCGATGGTATTTAGGATGCTTTTGCTGGCTACTTTTATAAACATTCTAACTAAACTTGCATGAGTTACATCTGTGTCAGTCTATTCCAGTAAACCTTTGACATAAATTAGTCATTTAGGCGTCTTATTTCAGATTCTTTACGCTCATAATAAGCTCATTCAATAGTCCGAAATTAAAGTATTTCTCTACCTACCAAGGGCAACCAATATAAGCTTAAACTCAACTAAGTAATGCGACTTTTATTGTCATCATATTCGACTCATTCCGGATTCTTGTTTTAGACTATTTTATAACATTAATCGGCATTATAAATAATTCAATTTTATATTAATTTGTGAGACTCAATGACCTCCAAAATGTTTTGAGGAAAATCGGAAAATGCACACTTAGTACTGTTAACTTAGAGTAACCGCAAAATGTACGCTAAAACGCAAGACTATCGTAGATCTTACTGGTGATTACGTAAGTATATACGAGTGTATGCAGTTTCAACACGAGTCTGAAACGAAAAAAGGTTTAAAAAACTGCACTTTCCACTGAGAAATGTATAAATACTTATGAGCGGCACTATATTGCACTCGTACGCCGGCAGTAACGAATGTTGTGGTTAGCAGTGCCTAGAATTCAAGCGAAACCAAAAATGACAATGAGCGAAGTAAAAAAAAAAAACAAACTTCACTGTACAACGTGTGAACGTTGCATATCGCTCTGACAAATGCATTTCAACGACGTCGCAACTTCATTTCACAAATTCAAGTGTACACCCAATTTTTGTGTGAAACTCCAGCTTCACCCTTTTTTGCAATCTCGAACAAGGCAACACTTTCGGCTTCACCCTGGAAGCACTGGATAATTACCTCAACAAAGCATCTCGATTAACGGTCGGTTGTAATTGATGTTACTTCCATTGTAGTGGTTATCGCAAAGTCCAAGAAATTTACAAATGTATGCGCCTCTGGATATGGGAGGGCAAATGTCAGCTCAGCGCTTGGCCTAAACAAACAAATAACGAAGCTTAACAACAGGCGTACGCGCACGCACACACACAAACACGCATATATGCTGGAGAAAGTCATGCACACAATATGAGTGAATGCAAACAACAGTGTATGCGTGTGTGTGTGTGTGTGTATACTTGCCACACTTCAAAAGCATTTCCACAGATACACATTTTAGTAGAGTCGTACCTACATATATACATACATACATATGTATGTATATGTGTGTGCAATTGCAATCTGCATCCGAGCTAGGCAAGTCGAGTCGATGAGTGATCAACCGCTGTTGATGGCGGCAAGTTGGCTGCTGACAGCAACTGGTAGGTGATTTACCTGCTGCGTTCAACAGCAATTTGTGCTCGGTTGCTGTCAACAACAGTTTCAAATGCATCAACAACAACAACAACAGCCAAAGCAATGGATAAAGCCAACCACCCGGAAGCGATATGTATGTATGTATATGTACATATATATGTACAAGAGATGTGTATGCCAAAAACACGATGATAATCCCGGGACTTTATCGAAATTAAATTTTTCACATAAAATACAATGAAATATTGTACTAAATCAGAAATGATGGATAGTTGCTTAAGGGCTGAAGTATTCAAATTATCATCAGACATGTTGCAAATTTGCTATACGAGTATTTAATTGAGAGAAGCTTGCAGCCATTGTATTTAATTTGAATTTTATTATAAACCTAAGTATACAGAGTCCTAAACCATAGGCTTAAGATCGATTTGGAAGAATTAATTTAATGCATTTGTAACAAAATAGTAGGACTTAAAATAATATTTTTGGTTTTCGGGATTTGAAGAAAGTCGCCAAGTGTTAAAAAATGGAATTAAATTAAATTAATAATTTAAATGAAATACTGCAATAGGGGTGTCCAAATTAAGTGGTTAATGAAAGCTTAATAAGGACAATATTTTCTAAGAGGTTTCATATTACAATTGTATTATCAAATAAATCTTGTTCTTAAGAATTAAAAAAAATAATGAAAAACATATTTTTGTTAATGCTATAAGAAAGTTGATCGCTCGTCTTTCATCTTTAAAAAACTCGTTACACAAAGGCAACTTCATTTTTGATTTTTTTTTGGAAATATTGTAATGAAAGTTGCATTATTATAATTTTTGTTTATACCTGTGGGTACTTAATAATATAATGGTTGTTTGTAACAGCCAAACGTAATCGAGATAGATATAGACATCTATGTATATACCAAATTGATCAGAATGAAAAGATAAATCGATTAAGCCCTGACTGTCTCTCTGTCCGCCCATCCGTCTGTCCGTCTTGAATAAAAATTGAGATACTGAAACTTGGAACATAGATTGTTGGGTCAATAACCACGCCCACCTCCCATATAACGGAGGTTTTTAAAAATGCTAAGATTTAATTTTTGTTCCAAATTTAGTAAAATTTGATATTTTGAGTGATTTTAAACAAAGAAACTGGGTTTTATGAAATACTGAAAAATGCATGTTGACACGCCTACTTATGAAAAAATGTCTTATCTCAATAACAGTGTCAGATATTGTTAGGAAATTTTATACACATATTATCCTTAACATCATTAAGCTTATCGTTAACATAATCGGAGGGTAACCACACGCGCACCGTACCACGGTACCTTTGAAAAATCTATAAACTGACGCAATTCGGTAACTTCTGCATCCAAAGTTCTAAGCATTGTTCCTTAGAGTAAATTTATAGCAATAAAAGAGTGATTTTACAAAATTTCATAAAACCATAAAAATGCTGTATTTTAATCACAATTTTGTTCAAATTAGCTATTTATACAAATTTGAAAATGGGCGTGGCACCGCCTATACAAAAATACACCGCGAAGGTATATAAAATTGGGTTTCATTCGAATTTAACAGAAAGCTGTTTAAAAAGTCCTTAAGGTAAACCTGTTTCACCAATTGTTTGTTGTAGACCAATTGGTCCTTCCAAATTTTTATTTGTTCCATCCGGATATGTACCATTTATTACAATTCTTTTAGATTTTTGAAAAACGATTGCTAAAAAGCGACACTAATTATTTAAAAATATATGTATTTAATATTGAAAGGTTGCTAATATAAAGAATAAAAAACTTTATCGCAGTATCCACTACAAACAATTCTAAAATTCTTCACAATCATCTTGGCATGACTAACGTGGACTTGAAAAATAAAAAAACAACACAAAACACAACTTTATTGAGTCTAATTCAAAACAAAATCTCAAATATCCGGGAATAACATTAAATCCGCTTATGCAATTTTCTTAATATTTATTTGCATCACTAATGTACTCGTACCCTTATGCATAAATATATACACTCTGTTCGCAAATTATAGCACAAATATATACGAGTATTGACACATTTGGAATCTTTATTTATCATCCAATTATTTAAAATTGTTTATCAATTTAAAAATCGTTAATTCTCTAACGAACACTGTTAAACACAATTTTTTAGATTTTATAAAAAATGTAGAAAACAATTTATCAAAATTTAAACAAAATTTCGAACTTTTGAAAAAAAAAAAATGTTTGGGTAGTTGCTAAAAAGCCGTGACATCTTGTAGACATTTGAAGCTTGCACTTTCTCAGACTTAAACTGAATGAGCCAAAAAAGTGCATATTAAAAAAAAAACCAAAAACATTTTTTAAAAAGTTCGAAATCTTGATGAAATTTTGTTACACTTTTGAAGGCCAAAAACGTGCATATTTTCAAGAATTTTTTTCCCAGCCCCTTAAATAAAAATGAACATGAAACTTTTAACACGTTAATATCTAAGGGGAGTTCAAAAAAGATATTTTTTTTTTTTCATATATACATTTACAGTAATACTCGTATTACAGAGTGCCCCAAAATCGAGTCATCAAAAAAAATTGTTCCGATTGCGGACAGTTAATCTCAAGAATGGGATCTCTAAAACAAAAAAAGTATAACGGCATTTGAAAAAGGAAGGTCTCCTACGTGACAATTTACTACCGTTAGTAAAAATTCCTCAAAAAAAAAAAATATGGCGGAAATTTGAAAAAAAAAAGTGAAAAAAACCTTTCTCTTCTGTTTCTTATGGTTCAAAAATATTTAAATTTTTTTAATTTGTGGCCAAACTGGTAGTAAATTCTCACACAGAATATAATAATAAATAAAACGCATAAAAATTTATTAAAATCGGTCTAGCCAATCCGGAGATTAACTGTCCGCAAGTTGAAAAAATCAAAAGGCGTTTAAAGTTTACGCTTTCTCTCCGGCAGATACGCGAACACCTTGAGAGAGCCCAAAACGCACATACGCTTAAGACCGATATAGACAATTTTAAATTTCAAATTTCACCAAAATATTTTAGGAACTTATTTTATGCTATAAAGAATTGAAAAATGCAAAAAAAAATTTTTGATTTTTTGAAAATTCTGAAGTTAACTTAAATTATTGTACATTTTATAAATAGTTAAAAAAAATGGATGTTTATGGTTTTGCTTAGAGAATTAACCCTATTTTACATCAAAGATAATTATTCACAATTTTATTGAGCTCAAGGCCTCGATTATTATACATTTATAAGCCAATAAAATTCTTAACAATATACAAAAATAATTTTAATTAATTGGAAGAAAAATAAAGTACCTAAGTCTGTCAATATATCGTTGTGCTACAATTTGTGAACAGAGTGTAGTATGTATACATGCATACCTTTGTACAACAAGAGCTTCATGTGGCAATTGTCTTCTCAGTCACAACACCAACAATCATTCGCGCGCACACACACACGCACACACGTGCATACGTTCAAATTGCACTTGACTTTGTCCATTGCATTTGCACATTTACTGTATGCAACAAACATTTTTAATTTATGCACGAGCTCCTAAAGCACACATCCATAGTACATGCGTTACTACTTGCATACATATACATACATACATATCTACTCGGATTTGAGTTATGAAAATTATTTTGCCTCTGACATTTGATGCTTCACTTGTATATCAACTTTGCAGTAATATATCTCGTCTTATTGTTTTTTGTTGTCTGCTGGCTTAAAATTTTGCCATACCAGTGGCCAGTCTGTGAATACCGTTAATGTATATGGTGATATTGTGCATCTTTGCTGTGGGACTTCAATTAAGATGAACTAATGTCACACAAGTACATCCTTTGCCACAAAATATTGACACCTTCGTCGTATCCTTGTTTTAATTTTGGGTTTTATTGTTGCTGCGGTTAGAGTACTTTGTGGCTTTGCCGCATCAAATAATTGATCTTTGTGTGCAGCATTTGGGTTTTAGCTTAATATAATATAATATACTATACGTATGTATGTTTATATCCGAGTGTGTGTGTGTGAACAAAGAAATAATTAAGATTTTGTAAGTCACGTCCATGTTATGGCTAGTGATTATTATTCAACTACGCTTGTCGTCAGATTCAGTGGCAGAGGCAAAATTTTGTATTCCAAAAACCACCATTGCACTATGCAATTATTTGAACAAAGGTGTTATTTAAAGTTTTTTCTGACTTTAGAGTTTTTTTGCTGGCTCAAGGTCAAGTTTTGATATCAATAAAAACACAATATTTTATTTTTGCCAAAATATTTCGATAGCACTGCGGCAGCATAAAACTCCACGTGAAAAGGAGCGGACGTGTTAAGTCATTTTGCCCTGAAGACGATTGCCGTATTGCTATCGAAATATATCGACCAAAATAAAATACTGTGTTTTTATTGATATAAAAACTTGACTTCGAGCGAGCAAAAAAAAAACATAATTTAAAATGGAAAGGTCGACAAAATCAATGTTTTTTCTTACGTTTAAAAAGGAATCGTTTAAAAGAACAAGAAAGCACGGAAACGTTCAAATTAAAACTACCAACACCGCATCATTTTACTCTATTTAATTTAGAAAACAGTGACAAACAGAGAAAAACTTGTAATTACAAAAAAACTCGATTTAAAATCGCTTGCCTCAAAGGACTTACATACATACATATCGTCGCCCGGATAAATAAATGTCGTAAGTGAAAATTGTGCCAAATTTAGTTAACAGTTATACTAAACTAATTAAGATCTCTTGAATGGCGCTAACCCGTTTCGGATTTATTTCTTTCGTTTCCCAGGTATTGAGCAAAATTTTGTCGTATGTATGTATGTGCAAAGTCGAAGCGATGGCGTCCAATTTTGTCGTGTCAATGAATTTTTTTTCATAAGACAGTTCTTCATATACAAATTCCGTGCTTTGAACACTCGGAAAAATACTGCCAGGTTCTCAATTTGTGTTTGAAATACAATAATACAATAAAATTTAAATTTAAATCCCCAATGTACATTTCAAAGAAGTGGCAATATTGGGCGTCTGCCGTCGAACACTGTGTCTGTCAAAAAACTAAAAGTGAAACAACCTCTAAAAATATTTTTATCATGAAACGAGCCATAAAAAAAAATAAAATCAAAGTATAGCAAAATAACATAAAAAATTTGCAAAAAAAAAATTCGAAAATAAAATTAGATCCTGCGAAGAAAATGAATTTTATGTTGCTATGTTATCAGAAACGCATAAAAAATTGGGTCATATTCACAGTCAAGTTAAAGACGACTCCAAAGTTAGTATCAGCTTTTTTGACAGATATCGAAAAGTATATCAAAAAGATGCTACTAACTTAAGAGTCGACTTTAACTTGACTTTGATTATGGCCCATAATTTTTAAAGCAAACGTTTGCATAAATTTTGCAAACATGAGAAAAACACAGACTTCTTTTTTGCTTTTGTGGTGTTCTCTCCTTTACGTTAAGACTACAATCGTATTGAACGCTAGTTTAGTAGTTAACTAAAGCGTTTTGTGGGATTTTATTTAAAGTTATATTTTGTTTTTATGGCAACCGTTCGTCGGTTTGGGCTGTGATTAAAATGCTTCGCCAGTTCCCTCTCTCCTTCGCTAGGTTACGCCAATTACTCACACCAAGTGTAGACAGGTCCTACTTCACTTGGTCCTTCCAGTGTCTTCGTGCTCACCCATGGGTGCCGATTCGAAAAATTTTTCACCGGAGCATCATCGTCCATACGAACGAAATGGCCAAGCCATCGCAGTCGTTGAATTTGTATGCGCTTGACTATGTCCATATCATTATACAGCTCATACAGTTCATCATTCCATCTTCTCCGATACCCGTTGCCCACGCGAACAAGCCCATTCATGTAGCAAAGAAAATTTCTTTACAAAGCCCCAAACCCAAAGCCTTCTAATCGCTGATCAACATCGTCTATGTTTCTGCGATATAAAAAAAAAACAGGGATTTGTAGAGCGAAATTTTCGTTCGTCGAGAAAAGGCTTTGCTTTTTATTTCGTGCCGATCCCAAATAAGCACCTAAAGGCAAATATTATTCTTTGCTTGATTTCACTGATCCAAGATATACAAAATTTTGGACTTCATTAAAATTGGAACAGCCAACAGTGACATGGGTCCCACTATGAGAGGATTTTTTTTTTATTGTCACTTTGGTTTGTACTCATTCACTGCAAGACCAACCTCTTTTGCTTATTTCTGTAGTATTGAAAATGCTGCGCTGACGGCCCTGTTGTTAAGGCCAACGAGGTTAATATCAGACGCGTATGCCAGCAGCTTCTTACTTTTATTATAAATGGTGCCACTGTAAGGCAGATTAGCAGCTCTTATATCTTTGAATGCTCGTGGAAACTTACAAGTAGAGAAAGTCGAAATCTAGAGCAAACCACGAATGTGTTTATCAACAGAAAAGGCTTATCGCACTTATTGGACAATCATATTCAGCAAAGATTAAAGACGTAGGAAATAACGAGACAAGTTTGAAGAATAGTGTAAACGAAAGTGAGTGATTAAAGAAACATATGATCTCACCTGAGATTATTGGTCTAAAGAAGGCCTTAGTGTCAATCCGCCATTCGCCCGAGAGACCTTAATTCACTGCTTCATGTGGACCTACACACATCAAATTAATGCAACGATCATCTTCCAGCAGACTTCAGGCTTCTAATCTACTCCGATCCGCCTACTGGACTGAGTTACCATTTTCAGCAAATGATGAATGGGAAAATAACTCAGTCGTAATTTCATAGTCTGGCCCTGCTGACAACTACAACTATACTTTCAAATAATATCTCACGCAGCTTCAAATTTACTGAGAGCAATTAGCAAATGGTGGCCGTTGCGGTCAAGTGGGCGCTATAACTCGATATGCCGATGAGATCGAGGTTTTAATCTCGGTCAGGGCAAGTAAAATCTTAATCATAGATCTTCTTATAGCGGCCACCCCTTGACAGGCAATGGTAAACCTCCGAGAGCATTTCTGCCATGAAACAGCTTGTCATAAAATACCTCTGCCGTTCGGAGTCGGCACAAAACTGTAGGTCCCTCCATTTGTCCGTACAACATAAGAGACGCACGCCACAAATACATAGTAGGAGCAGCTCGGCCAAACACTGAGGTAAATAGTGTGAGCGTTAAATTAATAATAATAAAACAAAAATACCAAAGCTGTTAGATAGCTAATCGAGTCAATTAACTTTCGCGCAGTGGACACCTTTTCTGATAGTCAGACAGCTATTTACTTCAAAGGTTGTTATCGAAAGTAGCCACACTCACCATTCATGTTGTATCGTAGCCAGGCAATAGAGATTACTTGTTAGAAAAGGACCGTCTTGTTAATGCGAACATTTCGCTCATTGATTTGGAGCAACCACTACTTTGGCTGTAAGTGGAGTTCTTACCGGGAGCAAACTCGATTACGAACCAATATCCTCACTCTCGCTTTTAAGTAATAGTTGAGTGGAAATATTAATGAAACTTTGCTTTTGAGTTTGTTAAACACGAATAAATAAATTACTTGGAAAACAAGGTTTTCAACTGCTTTACCTTTGATACTTTAACCGATGAGCAACTTTTCTAATTAGTAACACCATATGCAACTTTGGACAGTTTAAATGCATGCAAAAAAATAACATTTATAGTGTAGACCATTTACTACGAACAAGGATACATTCAATTTAAGTTTTGTAATGATATAACATAGGAAACCACTTACGAAGATTGATAAACTCTGTAAAGTAGCTACAAGTGTGCGATCAACGCAATTGCGATACAGAACTCAAAGCATTTGCAAGCTTCTTGAATCCACAAGGACTATTAAAAAACTTTGAATTGTATAAAAAAAACAATGACGAGATAAAAGGTAAGCAGAGCATGTAACGCAAAAAGGGTTATATTGAAACTTTGTAGTATTAGCTTAGATAAAACCGTCAAAGAATACTTTCATTGCTGTACTGAGACAAAAGCAGGAAAAGAGAAGAAGTAAAAAACGTGGAAACGGAGGAAATACGGGAAGTTTTAATAGGAGAAAAAGCGCTAAAGGAAAAATTTAAGGAAATGAGGAGAAGCAAAACTGGAACAGAGAAGCGGGAAATGTATAATTGAGGCTGAATGAGGGGAAGCATGGGAAACTTAACGATTTGGTTAATTTTAAACAATAGCAAATTGCTTTTAAAGCGATTAATACAAAGCGAAAGCATAAGTACTATAAAAGCGATAGCACTGGCATGGTTGATACATTTAAAATAAAATAAAAATAAATAAAATCTAAAATAAAAACTTGAAACAAATGAATACAACTGAGAAAACAACTAAAAACTTTGCAAGCTTACAACAAAGTGCAGCAATCCGAGAAATCGATATGCGACTTCAAAGGCAACTGCAGCAAAAGAGCAGAAATGAAAACAACCAAAAAAACTTTAGGCAACAACAACTAAAACCATGTCCTTATGCGCAAACAGTAGAGTGGTACAAAATAGCTAAAAAAAAAATTGGGAAGTTACTTTAATGCGCTTACCTTCTAACTTATTCTGTACAAAAAAAAAAATATTTTTTAAGTCAAAAACTTTTTAGAAGTCGCTCAGAGGACTCAGAGCACTCAAAGGTTTCAATGCATTTCAAATGAAGAAAAGGCTGCAACTCATGACACAACGAATACTAATAATCTGTGGTTGTATAAAGCTTTGGAGATTATTCCTTGAAGTATATTGACGAGAAACAGTTTTGATTTACTACGAATATTGAATTTATAATTTTTTTTTTTTTGATTTTTTAAATATGAAATACGAGTATATGGGAAACATTCAAGCTTCTGAGTGACCACTTAATATGTTTTTATATAACAGAGTGATGTTTTGTTTCAACCAGGCGGTTTTTCGATAAACAACAATTGCGGTGAGAGGTTAAAAAATTCCGACATTCATATTTCGGACCACACTCATATGCACTCCAGAGCGACAAGAAAGTTCAGCGTATACAATGCAAGCGCTTGCAGGCATATCGAACAACAATTCACCACAGCCCACTCACATACCCCTGAAATAAACCAAAAAGCGAGTATGTAATCGCATATGAATGTGAAAGAAAGGCGGCACAAACACAAACACACACATGCCTTCACTCGTATATGTGTATGTATGTGTGTGTGTGTGTGTATGAGCGTGTACAAACATTGCTCATACTTGCGTAAACATTTTTCAAGGACTTCATGCTAACAGGTGAATGTGACGGCATAAACGACTCGACCTGCCAACGATGCTGCTACTGGTGGCGCCGGCAACAATAACAAACACAGCAGCGCTGGCGACGAGGACAACAGCAAGGACGTCGTCGACAACAGCGACAGCGACGCCGACAACAAGCGCTTTGTATGGTGGCGACATCAGCGACATTGATTTCAATTTTCAGCCAAAAAGCAGAAACAGAAACTCCGCAAGCAACGAGTTCACAAGATGAAACGAATGCGCCCAGCAAAACAAAAAAAAAACAAGATTCTGTCAAAAATCAGCAGCTGAGGCTGTGGCAGTTAATTCGAAAAAAAACAAAAACAAAAAACAACAATCGATAGAGCTGTAGCATACGAGCACTGCTGAGCGCTGTATTCCGAAAGAGCACGCACATTTTTATCCGGAGCGCCGATTGAAATTATCCGAAGAGGCGAGAGAGTACAGCGTGCTAAAGTAAGAGTACACGAGAGGAAAAGAGCGAAATACGGAGTATGCGTATGAAAACATACGAGGAGCAGCGTGCATGCAGAAAGCGTGAAATGTAAACAAAAAATTCCTATACTACACGCAGAAGGTAGGGCATAGCATACCTATAGGCGCGCAACGTTACGTAGTCCGAAAAATGAGAGAGAGAGAGAGAGAGAGAGAGGACACTACAAATTTAGCAATTCTCCAAGGGCACTCAGACACTCTGCGCGACCATGCGGCTGCCTGGTAAGCAGCCCGGCTCAATAGTACCAAGGTAAGTCAATGAAACAGCGAGCGCAGGCTAGGCGTCGTTGAGTGACTTCGTCACTCTAAACTCTACGAAAGCACACTACGGGAGCAGAAAGAGCGAACGCAGCTGTTTCCTTGCCTTACACTATATTTTTATTTTGTTAATGGTTTAGCTCAGCTGCCAGCTTTGCATTGGTTCGTGGCATTTAAAAGCATGTCCTAGACGCGTCTCCAGCTCAGTACTGTGCAGAGTTTACGTCCGTAAAGACGCTAAAAAATATTGCGAAAAAATTGATGAGAGTAAAGAATAATACCCGGGTAGAAAAAAACATATATATTCAAAGCACGCACAATAACAAAACGTTGCTTGAGAGAATAGAAATCGTACGCAAAAAAAAGGGTATATGAAAACCTAATTGATGATGGTAGTGTGGAAGGCTGGGATGTATCAAAATTTAAAGTGACGAAAATAAGTAGCACGCATATAAAACCATAAGCAGCCAAAAAGTATGCAGTGCAATTAGTGTGGTGATACTTAAACCTTGGCCGTGAAATATTGTGGGAATGTAAATTTAAAACGTTTACTTTTGTGATATTCCATTCAAGCTCGTTATGCATTAAGCATCCGCTAATAGTAAAAAGCCGGTGAAACTTTTTGCACTGCTCCTGTCTGCAAATCTAACGCGTTAGCAAGTGTTGCATACTTTCAGAAAGTTGTATGACAATTTATCAACAGTGATTGGATTACGACCGCACTAGCTTTGTGACACAATTTGTTAAAGCTGTGGCGGAAGTCTCAAAGACGCGTTGAATAATTGATTTTTGTTAGATAATCGCTTTGTTGTTCGCAAACGTTAATTTAAAGGGCGGGCAGTGAGTGTGAATTAAAAAAAAATTATATAAACATATATGTATGTATATACATATGTACGTAGGAGTACCTCAAGGTGGCTAAGAAGCAATCAGATCCTTGATTTTAAAACAATTGAGCTCAACTTTATGAAGTGCACTTGAGTGCATATGAATTGACACTTTTAAGTGAATAGCAAATATATACAAGATCGATTAACGTGCGCTTAAAAATCATACTAAAACAAGGATAGCAACGAATTTTTTTTTTTTGGAGAAAAAGGTAAGCTAACACGAATCAGTTTAAAGAAATTGTAATTAAAAATAAATTTATCATTTACTAATGAGTTCAAAACAATATGAATAAAGTCATTGTAATTCTATGACAATATTACTGCGCCTAAAATTATATACCAAATAAAATTTGTTTATATTTTAAAATATGCAAATAAACGCATATTAAAATTTTTTTTTTTTGCATTTTTAAACGTTTTAAAATTATTTATGGCACAGATTCAGATGATTAAAATTTAAGTATATATAGCTCAGCTAAAACTATGTCAGATTGAAAATTGAGCCAAATTTTTTTAAAAATAAATTTAAGCTCACTCTGCTCACTCTGTTTAGCTCTTCGCACTGTAATCTTTTGGTCTTGAAAATAAAATCGGCTTATTTCCTATAAATTATCTTTAAAGAATGTCATACAAATGCATTGATCGTCTAAGAGAAAGGAGAATACAACTAGGTTGGTCTAACACACTTTCACAGTTACAGTTATGTGTCTCGCGAATATATAAATACTGTGAAGCACCTGAAAGTATACTTCGTTAAATTAAGGCAATAAGTTTATGGAACAAAATTTATTTAGAAATCAAAAGAAGCATTAAATGTTCAAAATAATGCGGGTACAAATATTCAGGAATTTTGACGAATTAAAAATTAAACTGTTTATAAAAAACAAAGTGGTAAACATTTAAGTTTCCTTATTTCCGCTATATGTTCACTTACATACATATGTTATGAATGAAATATCTTGAAAACCTGAGCTCATGGTGCTAAGCTGGTTTTGGATTTTGTTTCAGCGCATCAAAAATATTTCTTTAGTGTCGGTATGTGCAGGAAGTCAATAGTTAACTATCCAATGTGGGCAAATTAACTATGAGTAAATCACCTGTTTAAGTACACTAAGAAATAATATTCTCACTAAAGTAAATCATCAACTGAGAAATAGACTAAAAGTAAAAGAATATGTTTTGGTTTTTATTTAATGTGACTGCCTACTGATTTCAAGTTTAAGCTGCTGTAATTTTTTATAGCCACGTCAAGTAAAATCTTAATCATAGAATAGTTTTTTTCTAAAAGCGTTCAGCCCTCGGCAGCTATGGCAAACCTACGAGGGTATTCCTGCAATGAAAAAACTTCTAATCAAATACATCTGCCACTTAGAATGTGGTTGGTTTGTTCTATCTAGATAACTAGAAAGTATTGTATATTTGTATTTTAAGTACCAAATGTTTGCTAAATTAATGCAAAGAAGATTTGGGTGTAATTCCTTTTTTTTTGCTCGTCATATAAATCTACTCTTAAATATAAAACGCTACTACTCTACTCTTAACTACATTCACCATACAAAAGTTGAAAATGAAACTCCATTTACTCTTGCGTTAAAATATTACTTAAAACAACACACTGAGTTGAAACTTTGTTTAAACAGAAAACAGAGTTAAACATGCCATGCAAAACTGGCACCACTGAATTGCGGCATAAGTCTAAGTTTAAAGGTATTAAAGAAATGACTTACAATTTGCTAGGGAATAATAAAGATAAATAAGGATTCGGAAAGAAGTATAACAAACTTAACGGTTTTAAGAAAAATGCGCTTTCTATTTGCTTCTTCTTTTGGTTGAGGTGTGTGACACGAGGACGGCTTTTAAAGTGGCTAATTGAAGTTTCTTATACAACTCACTTCAAATAAACTGATTTACTACAGTCGTTAAACCAATGTATTAAAAACTCTTTCGAATTTTAAGCGGATTTAAAACTTAAAAACACACTTTCGATCTACTAACGAAACGTATAAATTTTTTCAACATAAATCATTGTTTTTTGTTTAATTTGAAAGAAATTATTACCAATACTCTTTCGTAGTGGTATTAAATCAAAAAACCGGCTAGAGAAAATATTTGCCAATTTTACTACACACTCGATTTGACCCTTTGCCAATTTCCGGTTGTCGAGCTGCAAAACGTTCACACACAAACGTACATACATACATATACGAGTATGTGCAAATACACATGCGCGCCATGCTCTTAAACCATGCATGCCACTCACCACTCTATGAAAAATACGTTTTTTACGCAAAATGCAGAAAAAAAAGTACAGAAAGCCGGAAGAAGGAAAATAAGAAAATTGCATAACAAGCACGCAATCACTAAATCCTGGTTGATAGTGCCGAAAAGGAGTAGTAACAAACAACGAATACCGCCACAAATGCGCTTGTTCGTATATGAATAAATTCAGGCAACCGAATCTGCTACAAACCGCAATCACTTAAGGCTCATACAACAGCATAGTTTTAGGCGCTTAGTAGAGAACTCAGTTGCTGTCGAACCATTGTCGCACAGCATGCTCCTAAATGTATACACTGTGTTTCGTGTATACATGCTTACATACATATATAGTTTTTTGTGAAAATAAAGGGCGCACGTACGGTTCACAAGACGCCGCAACAATACCGCCCGCTTTCAACTTCGGTCTACATATGAATGGCAGAAACGTGACAAGTGTGACTGTGGCATCTATGTGTTGTTGACTGCCAACACTTTCGCACATAGTGAACGGCTAAAAGTATGCCTGCATCAAAAGCGATTGCGCCTATTTGCGGGCTACGTTTTATTCTTGGCGACCAATTTTTTCTTTTGCACTTTTCTAGCGTCGCTTCTTCACATATGTGGCATAATATTATAGATGGTATAGGTATGTATGTGTATGGAGTTTTATATTTTTATAAACTCACGACTTGGTATATAGCATGTGTGGCATACATTTAAGAGTCTAGTAGAGTTCAAGCGCCTATAAACAGCAATGAATTACAGTTTATGGCGGCATAAATGGTATTTTTATTTGGAAAACAAAAAAAAATAAATGGATGCGGTAGAAACTGAAATAAACTATGAAAGGGACAAAAGGAGGAGCTATTGCGAATGAGTAAGACTTTCTTTCGATTTAAGGTAATGAATAGTTTAAGCGCAGAATTGTAAGGTTTTAGTAAATTTGCCTCAAGTTCAAGTCAACGGTAGAAAAATAAATGCTGTGTGAATTTGCCAAATGCAGATAAAAACAAAATGACGCCAGCAGTTTAAGCACCCAGACGGTAACACGTATTTAATTTAGCGGAATGCGGGAATGATTTATCAAATCAAAATCAACTCTGCTAAAACGAGAAAAAAAATAAATAAATTCAATCGAAAATCAAGCCAATGCACTCAGCGTTAAAACATGCTCAGACATTTGCTTATCACAACAAGACCAAGAACAACAGCCGCACAAAAAATAAATCGACAAAAATTATTCAGCATAGTCAATGAGTATGCAGCGCACAAGTAAAAAAGTTACAAATACCAAATCGAAGTGCAAGCAAAAGAAAAAATAATTTAAATTAAGACGAAACCGTAAATTGTGTCCAAGCTGAGTTTCGTGCCAAAAAAAAACACACACACACACAAAGTACATTCACTCAAGATGACACAACAAAGAGAAAAAAATCGAGGCACAACGAGCACAAGTAAAACAAATGAAAGTCAGAATAAAGACAAACACAGGACAAGTGCAAGAAATTGCCGACGAGATGCTTAATCAACAGCGAAAGTAACAGTCGAGACAAAAAATTAACAAGAATGACAAAAAAAAAAAACAGAAGAAGAAACTGAAGAAACAGAAGTAACAACACTGGCATAAATAATTCAAACAGACAACGGCTCGGCGACAGCGACAAGTGCTATTGCAACAATTTGCCAAAAAGTGTAGTAGACGCCACAGTCAAGAGCGCTTCACATGGGGCTGCCATCTTTACAGGCACAACCCCTACCATTGTTACCCACTCCAGCTATATCTTTCTTAGCGTCGCCATCCAGTGGATTATGTTAATTAGGTAATTTTTGCTTTGATTATTTTTGAAACATTTTTTTTTCTAGCAACTGCCACACCCAATCCTACCAACCGCTACGCCAAGAGAGGCGTGTGCAACTTGTAGCATTTTTATTATCATTAAGCTTTTTGGTTTGGTCTTAAAACAGCATCACGTTTCGCTGGCATAAAAATATGCGCGGGGATGGCTGAGCGAGCGCTCGTGGACGGAGATTGCTTTAATTTCATGCAAATTTGTGTCTTGTTCGTGGCTTGTTTGTTTCTACTTCTTCATTCGCTGATTTGAGGTTTTTATTTTGTACTCGTTAATTTGCTTTTTTTTGTTTTCGTTTCATTCATTGTTTAATTGGAATGCAATGGTTGTATGGTAGTCTGCGTTCGCACTATGTAATTCGTACAAATCTAAAAAATAATTAGAAATAAATTTAATATGCAAAGCAATTATACTTTTCGTATTGCGTTTTCATTAAGTTGTCTCATTTTTCAAATTTTTTTGCTGTTTTTTTTTTTTGTTTCTATTTTTTTGTGTTCAAAAATAAATGGTCAGTTGCTATTCGAACAATTTTTATTTACTTCTGAGGCTCGTAAGCGAAACTTGATTATACAAAAGTTTTCTTGCATGCATTTTCAAGCGTAGCAGAGTGTGGCGCGGTGAGATATGAAGAATATTAACTGAAGTTATTTACTCAGAAAAATGTTATGATTATTCTACTGAATTAATTTTACTCTGCACGCAAATAATAGTAGCGCTATACAAATGATGACACATTTAACAATTTTTTTTTTATCGAATTTGCGATTATTTTCAATTAAAATAACAGAAAAATAATTATAAAACAAAGTTAATCAATTTAAAAAATTAAAACAAAATTCAACAATTTTTAGAATTCTTCTCAGTTTCATTTGGTTTAGAAATTGTTTCAGAGGATCAGTGTCAATAAAATTATTTTCATTTCCTTCAAAAGGGAACCCGACGATAAGAACTGGCCACCTCAAGACACTCACTCGAGAGGGCACCTCACAATGAGCAATTAGGCTTCAGACTGAAGGTATAGAATTCTATACGCGGCTTTCTTTTCTAATGTGATCATAACAAAATTAAACAGGCTATAAAATTCGAAGCATGTGAAAAATAATGTATTTTTTCTCAGAAAATTTTTTATTTAAAAATTAAAAAAATACCATCTGAAAAGATACTTCTGATGAATGGGAACACCAGAATAATTTTTTTTTATTACCCTTTTATTTTAGATGTCTTTTAAACACTCGAAATTAAACCACTTTTTTTTTTTTAATAAGTCAATTTCAGTTTTGGCTTTAACGATATATCGATGACTTTTTGTTCGACATTTACGATACAATTTTCCAAAAGCCCAAGAGATTTTTTTACTTCTTATTAATAGCAAAATCGAATACTTATTATACACAGTATTCGAATAGGCTGCTTTCTGATGCTCACTGCTACAATTCTTACGCTCTATTCACCTAAGACCAGGACAGGACATCCTTTTGGCATCATTAAAACGATTTATACTTTTGCGTTTCTGTTAATTTAATATTTAGCACTTTGAATATACTAATTGATGATATGTTTCGTATAATTTTTTAAATAATAAATAAAACTAGTTATATAACTTTAGAAAATTTTACGATGTCGTAACGTATATGAAAGACAAAGCATTTAAAAAAAACTTATCCTCGCAATATATCATGACATCACCAATACGAGTATATGTGGTTTTTTGAAATCATAACAAATTGTGTAAGATTTCCTAACACTTAGTGAGGTAAGGGCACAGTGAAGTCTGTAAACAATGACGAAGGAAACATTTTGATGTGACGACGTTGGCATCTCGACATATTTTTTATGCTAAGCTTTTTATTTATTGACACCACTGACTGTTTTCTAGAATGTTTAAAATCAAATTTTGCTTGACTACTTCTAAACATTAAACAATTTTAAACCAAACATAAGTTTAAGCTTTTAAATACCTTAATAACTGATTTTTTCGCCTATTTGCGTTTTACTGTAACAATTTTAATTAACGCTTACCTGAAAGAAAGAGAGAAAGGAAATTACTTTAAAAAAAGTTAAATGATAAAGATGTTAAAAATAAACTTAAAAACTATAAATAAAATATATATTTCTTTGCACTTTGGTTAAGAACTATTTTTAAAATGCAAGAATATATTTTCCGTGATTTCGATGAGGACCTTCTATGTGTCAATCTTTCATTTCGTTGCCTTACAATCACTACTTTCTAGTTTCACACTAAAATTTAATAAAATTCATGTTTTCTTAAACCTACTCATGCATTTCTTTACTATTGCATTGTACTTTTTAAAAATTCTCTTGAGATAACCAAATTGATTTACACAACGATAAAAATAACAAGATATTAATTAAAAACCAATAGTTTTGCCACAAGCGCAATAATAGTTGCAATTCACATTTTGGTGAGGAGGAGTACGATTTCACACACATACATATATAATACTCATTTACGAACACTTACACACACACACATACACAAACGCACTTTCATCGAATTTCTGTGTGAACTAATTTCGTTTATTAAAATAACTTCCGGCAATCGCCAGCTGAAAATCGAATTGCATAGAGAAAAAAAAACCAGAACAAAAAGTAGCAACGAAGAAGAAGAGATAGCTCACACAAGCATAAAAACCATTAAATACAAATACATACATAGAAATTCAAGTTGCAAGCAACAGTTGAAAGCACTTATTGAGATCTGTACATAGAAAATGTAGGCTACCTTTGGGAGCTTAAACTTTCATGCGGAATCAAAGAGGTTGGACGTCGACTGACGTGTGTTAAATTAAAGTCAATTGCATACAATAAAAGCGTTTCATATTTAGCAATTAACTCTGCCGCTTGTTGATATTTATGTAAGGAAATCAAAAGATAAAATTAATTAAGGAAATTAAAAGCTCATTGATAAATTAGTTTCATTTAAACAATTAAGCCAAAGAAATGGAGTTGTTTAAATGCAAAATATTTCAGTTATTCGTTAAGTAATCGTGGATGCGGATTTTTAATTTTTGCATGCTAATTGCCTTTTTGCAATATCCAAAACAAGTAAATGCAATTCCATCGAAGGCCAATGCAATTTTGAGCGCATTTTGTGCTACTTAACATAAATAATTATATTCACATGCAAATTATTGTTATAAAACGCAAATGAAAACAAAACTAGTACTTAATTATTTATAGGCAAACAGGCATTGCATATTTCTGTGTGCATTGGCGCCTTTGAATATTATTATACATATCATATTAAGTATGTATGTATGTATGTATGAATGTATACTTTGTGCGCATAAATGCAAATGTCTATGGCTGGCGGCGATTGAAAATTCAATTGTGTTGATGAAAATTCACTTCTAAAATATTCAAAATACAATCTGTTCGGTGGTCTAATTTAAAATTCAAGGAAAATCAATGTTTAATATACACAAACAAATCTCAAATGAATGCCCTGCAGAGAAGAATTGATATAAGAAAAGGCGTAATTTTATTCATGTGAAAAAAGCAAAGTTACTTTGTGGCAATGCAATATCAAAAGTATTAAAAGTAAAAGTCATTGTTGTAAGGGCATGTTGAACACAAACAGTTGAATACTATGCTGGCTCGTTTATAGTTTAAAATTTAAATAATTTAAGTTGTCAATGTTACAACACACTTTGATAGTTCATATCACTGAGTTTTGTATGGTTGTGAACCATAACAGGAGTAACAAATTAATGCAAAGAATTAACTACTTTATTGAAAATCGGGTTGAGTTGTAAGTCATAATACGATTTTGACAGGTAAAGCTCTGCTTTTACTTTAATTATCGATCATAATAGACACTTCTTTCAAAACCTCACAAACGATATAACTACAATTTCTTACAAGCTCTTACAATTTTTTCCAATTCGTCTCACCAGACAACCACCGGTTTACTAATGTTTAGCAGGAGTTGAGTGTGTTCTCTTTTCATTCTAGATACGTGCTTTATAACTTTTTTCTACAATTAAATATTAAATTTAAATTAAATTTTACAAGATTAAATTGATAAACTTTATTCTTTGAAGATGTTAAAGGTGCTTACTCTTTTATGTTTTAGCTTTTCAGTTAATCGTACATCAAAAGCTAGATTTTTTTAAACAAATTTCTGAAAATATGTAAACGTTTATATAGCAAAAATTCTTGAAGTGGATATTACTAAAACATCAGACGTTGGTTTTTAAATGCAGTTGTGCCACTCGTCTTTACGACGACAGAAACAAGAAAAAAGTACCTTAGTTTGGAAACATATTTTCTTGTTACAAATAAATATAAATTAATTTTTTTTTTACAAATATTTTAGGCTCCTTTAAAATGTACAAAATATCTGGTAATCACTTTAAGAAATAATTAGCAGTTATGACGATCAGCTTTATTAAATATATGTATGATTCACAGCGCCATCTATGAGTTCCATTCTAGAATAAAGTTTAATATAACTTTAAATATAAATTTCCAAATATCTCTACTTCAGAGCCAGTAAGTGCGTAAGTAAAAAAGCTTTCGAAGACTTGTGCAGTTATTTAAATCGATATATATTTGTGGTTCAACATATGTTTTTTATAGAAAACAGTTGCGAGACCCATTTTCCTTGACTAATAATCAACTCTTAGGCTTGCGGAGGAAAAAGAATACATTTTTATATCAATTACAGATATGTTATAGTCTTAAATATTTTTATAATTATTTTTATAATTTATAATATCATTTAGGGTGAAAACTTGAAAAATGTTTTATGCCTATAATGCACGCAAATTTTTATATGAGAAAACTTCTCATCACATAGGCACAGTCACAGATTGCATTTGGCCACACGAGAGGGCTTTTTTCAGCGGACAAAGCTTATGTTGTTTTTGATATTTTCTATGGCGATGGTAAAGTAAATAAAAATAATGATTAGTCAGAGAAAAACATATGTCCCAGCAGTTTCTTAATCTGCTTGACACTGTTTTATAAATCTTATATATATTTTTGTTTTTAACTAGATTTGCAAAAATATCAGAGACATGAAGGCAAAGATAAGAAGAAGAAGCGCAAACTGTTCACAACCACGAACAATGTAACCAAATATTTTCTTACAGGGTTGCCATATCTCGTGCGCTTTTCATGCGGTCTTTCTTCTTAACTCAAAAACTAGCATACAAACACATTTGCCCGTCTCCACATTTTGACCAGATATTCTTCAATCAAAGTCTCAATGCAAATCAAGCAGCAAATTGAAGACAACAAACCGCTACATTTACATAAATACACACACACACACACAACCAAAGCGCCAAAAACCAATTCGGCTCAACTGTGGCGAAATGCGCAGTGCTACTTACACCAGCACAGACACACACACACACACACATACAAATATGTATATAATCGAAACACTTCAATCGTTTGGTGTTGCTGCTGTTCAGCTGCCGTATTGTTTGATGTGGTTGCGCTTAACATACTTTCGGGGAGCAGCGCCAGCATTTCGGCTAGGGAAACAAAATTGTCTGTGTACTTTTATAAGTTCGTGCAATCGAGGAGTGGTTTTAGGTTCCTCGCCACAAATTGCATGCTTCGCTGTTGATTGCCACAAACTCTTAGGTACATCATGCCGCACACTGTTCCAGTTTAACAACAAAATATCTAAACAACCACACAACAGTAAAACAGTAAAACAACGCACACACACAAACAAAACAACAAAGCAAAAGCAATTTGTAAGTAGAGTAAAGCTGCAATAGTTAGCCAATTGCTTGCATGAAGATAGGAAAATGTTATTGCTGTTGATAATAATGTTGCCATTGTCGGTTACATTTTCAACATTTTGCTGCGTTTATTATGCTCACTGCCTCATTGCCTCATAGCTTTGACTGCTCTGTTTGGCATTGTTGTTTGCTCCTCAACGAGTTTACCAACTCAAATTACAATTTTAGCTTAAATATTCATGGTTAAGTATACATATTTATACATACATAGTATACTCGTATTCACACAAACAAAGTATGTAGTCCAATTGCAATAATATTAACATATACGAGTATATATGCGCGTGTGTGTGTGTGTGTGTGTGTTTACAAAGTATCTCACGCTTTCGTAACCCTTTTATGTAAGTTATGCAAATTTCATATAAACACCTGAAAGCGTCCGCAAAGTATGCTTCTATGATTTTCACACAGCTTTTTGTTAAAAGCAAAATTCCCTTTGGTCGCTTGCCAGCTATGCAAATGTATTTGAAATGACTTTTTGAAAGGCTTACATGTGTAAATGGGTTATGGAATATGATAATAATTAAAAAGAAATTAATGTAAATGTAGAGGGAGGAATCATATGAAATATGTACTAAATGGAATTCTGCAAATATGAATGAAAAAGTACGAGGTGGATTGAAAATGTATCCTGACTTTTCAAATTTCACGTGCTATGTAGCATTCGATGATCATAAGTTCACAGTTTTATAATTTCCTCTGGGTATTTAGTGTGATCGGCGATTTTCTGCTGTTGCAAAAAAATTATTAAAGAATTTGGATCCAATTGTTTATAAAAAGTAGAATAGAGTATTTCAAAACATATGCTCTCTTCCAAGAATGCCGAGAAGATGTCTCACAACTGGTGAACAAATTTTAAAAACTGAAGAAAAAGTGTTGGGGAAATCGTTCAATCACCAATTAGAGAAGTTTCTAAAGCAGCTAATTAGGTGCATTTCATGTAATTTGTTCTAGTGTTTTGCGCATGAGACACACGACAGCAGAACGATCTGTGATTTTGTAACCAAAAACAACACCACAAACATGACTTAACTCTCAGTTCTATTTGCCGTTAAGGGGCCATAAGAGGACGGAGAATTCTTATCACGGTTACACGAAAAAATGCTTTGATCAGAAAAAACCTTGGAATTAGTGTATTATAACTAAGGGGGATTCATTTAAAAGGGTTTAAATTAATATTTATGAAAATTTTTTCACAAAAAAAAGGGTCTTTACTTTTAAAACACACCTCGTATGTAGCATTGCGTAGATTTAGGGTGTAGTAAAAGTAACTAAAATTAAATGAGAGGAACTGGAAATTCGATAGCTATAATATATAAACGAAATAGAAAAGAAATGAACTGAAATGAAGCGAGCAAAAATGAAATAATTAACCTTAAACGAAAAGCTGAAAATAACTAAATGAAATTAAATCAAAGAGAAAGTCCAGCGTGTTCAGATTGACCTGCCGGCTGTGATACAGCCACATCCATATACATATGCCATACCAATGCTGAATATGATTTATTTATGTAATATCAAGTGAAATGCTTAGACATAATCAAAATTAAAGAAATTAAGCAAATATATCAAAGAAAATAATTAATTCTTATTTTTTATAATTAAACAAAATTATTGCGTTTTTTTCAAATTTTTTATCTTCGATAATTTATAAGAAAGCTTTTATAAAAATATTAATATTCTGATAAATCTGGCGAGATTTGATAGCGAGCATTAAAAAAAATTCAACGTCATAATAATCGATTCAGAAAAATGTCCAGAATAAGATACACAAAAGGCATCAGCAGGAGAAATGAGATTGCTAATAAAATCGCAGTCTGATTGTCGTTAATGTGATAGAAATAGAAACAATTTCATTTAGTAGAGAAAAAAATTCTACTAATTTAATATTCTTGGGAAGTGCTACGCTACTATCAGTTTCGCTTTATTAAGCAGTGAAATGCTTTACTTTTTGTGTACAAAATAAACACAAAATTGTATCGAAGTTTCTCTGCGTGTTACATTATATATTTTTATTGTTCATGTTTAAAAAAAAAGGTTTTATAACTTCCCGTTCAATAAGCGTTTTGTTGCAATTTGTAAATTACAACATTACAAAGCTCTCGTTTCGCGTCAACATAGCTTAACAATGAAGAAATAAAATAAAGCGCAATGTCCAAACGTAATTTTAAATATATTTTTCCTCAGTTGATTTTAATTTGCACTCTTGACAGCGTCGCCAAGATACTCGTATAAACTTAAAATATGAATAACATTAAGTTTGCATTATTACTATGCTTTTACTGAGGGCGTTCTGTCGTTATTAGACATGGTAGATTTTTTAAGAAAAAATTTCGCTAATTTTTAAAAAAGGTATAAAAAATTGCATTGCTTTACCACATTTATCTACTGTTTAGATTTATCTATCTTTCCAAATAAAAAAATGTTTTTAAAAACAAAAACGATCGTTGAAACCAGAGAGTAAAAAAAAGCCAAAAAATATAAATACATATTTCTTCTTTCATGTATTTGGAAATGTTTCGTTTAAAAATATTGCGCTTTCTATGCTCGTGTGATTTTATAACAACCGAAATGGAAAGCTTTCATGAAATTTGCGTATTGAAATATTTTCTCGAACTCAATTTGCTTTTCGTTTTAATTGCCGTTTTTTTTTTTTTTCATTCAAAAAAATGTTCGTTATCTAACGAAAGACAAGTTCCAAACAAACACCAAAATTCTGAAAAAAATACAAATAGATTTAAAAATTTAAAAAAAAGAAATTCTACTTACGCTTTAAGACTATGCTAAATTTTATGATTATAGAGAGTTTACTACAATTGAACACAAAAAAATCAAAAAATTTTAATCAACATTTAAAACTTAAACCAAAAATTTTACTATTCTGAGTTCGCGCTTTTTAGCACAAACTATTTTATTATCAATAAATACAAATTACAGTTTGTTCTTTTTTAAATTTTTTTTTTGCATAATCAAAATATATTCAAAAAAAATTTTGTTTATGTTTGAGATTTTTGTAAAATTACTAGCTGTACCCTGCCACGCTTCGTTGTGGCAATTGTGATTGAATGGTTGAGAAATGAGAAACAAAACAAAGCATTCATTTTAAATCAGTTTAATTTTTGCGTAGATATAAATACTATCTTGTTTGCCAACGCGAGAACACGCAACGTACAGTTGCCCACACAATTCTAAAGAATGATCTTGAGCTTTATTGATTGTGATTGCAAATGCCAATCGAATTGGGACAGACATATTTACTCTTTGCGGCAAGGACAGCTCGTTCGCTGAGCCAATCGTGGTTTCTATTATTAATTTAAATATCAGCAAATGTTTTTTCGATCAGTTCTTCTTTCGCTGTTAGCAAATTACAAAAGTTATCGGGAAATGATATGCGTCTGGACGCCTCATCGACTGGCAGCTGTCCGTTTCCTGCGAGCAATATTAAAGCATTCCCGAATGGTTGAACGTTTCCACGAAAATCTCGTAACAATTTATCAAGAGCTTTAAGCGCTTTTTTTAGTGCCATCGTGCATTCATCCCAAACAATGAGTTAACATTTTTGTAATACTTTTACAATACCGGATGCATTGGAAATATTCCACGTGGGAGGTTGATGGCAACTTCAGAGCTGAAAGCGCAGTTCTTCAACTTGTTAACAATGTCACAGCTATTTTAGACGAAGAAAGAGCTAAAGCTATGCCATTTTTTAATCGAATCATTCCTATAATCAATCTTATGAGAAATATTGCCCAGTTCCTCCTGGCGCATCCAAGAAAAATATATTCCTCCAACTACATCATTAATCATTTGCATTAGCCGATCATAAATTCCTTTCTGTTCACGTATTAATTTCGGAATGTTGGATTGGACATATGCCTGAAGATTATCAATGTTGTAACTCTGTTCACGGCGTAAATCCACATCAAATGAAGCAGTTTCAGCTCGGGTTGTTGTTGGCATTCCTAATTGACTAAGAACTTTATTTGCAATAGTTAAGCACTTGTTATCAATATTTATCAATGCTTCGATGTAAATGTCTTCTGTAAATTCCAATTTACCTGTTTTTTCGCGATCGCGGATATGTGACTGATGCTAAAATTGTAGCTTAATCGGTCGAGTACATTTTGCGTTTTTGAAGCCTACACAAAACATAACATTTGAACTGCCTTTTAAAGATTTCTAGAAACTCTTTAAATGCTAAGTTTTATGAAACCAACAAACTATGTAGTCAGTTCTAAACATTCGACACACAAAATCGCAACCGCCACATCAAGCTACCGAATTAACGATGTGGATTTGTTTATAGCTTTTTATCTACACATTTTACTTAACAAAAAATTCTAAAAATACGGGGAAGAAGCCTGCGTAGTGTTGGATATGTATAATCACTGTGGAGCGCCAGGGCTCCGCTGTCACTAGCTGGTGCCGTTGCCGTTATTACGGCTGCTGCTACGGCTACTGCCGCCATGTGGAGCGCCAGGGCTCCGCTGCCACGCACTGGTGTTGTTGCTGTCGTCGCGCTCCGGTGCGTCCACAAACCAAAAAATACAAAAATAGTATGTCGGCCACTTGCCGGTAGAAAATATTTAAAAATGTTTCTAAGAAAAAATAGGAACCGAACTATTCGCTTTTAAGTGCGCGCAATGAATGGCGTTCTTTTTATTTTTCACTTAGATCCTAAACTTAGGTGTAATTACAAACTAGTACTAAAAGTAATAGATCTTAGGTGTAGGGTTGTATTTTATAAGCTTAGTACTAAATTAAATATCTTATTAGGTAGGGTTGCAACTTGTAATTTGTTGCCATTACATCACCCTCCTTTGAAAAAGAAGGATGTAGCAAGGTGATCAGTCTTGCTATATCCTTCTGCACATATGTAATTAATAGAAAATAATAAACTTAAAATTAACAATAATTTTAGTCTTATAAGTTAAGTTTTTAAAAGATATTTTAAAATTAGGTAATTATTCTAATTTTAATAGCCATAATATTATATGTATATAAATGTATGTAGATGTTTATATTGTATGATTAAGTGTATTTTGGAATAATATAGGCTTACATTTAAAAGATGAAGTTTATTCAGTTTTACATTACCATTCTTAGGGTAAGTGTAAATTTAAATTTATATTTTAAATATATTTTTTTTCATACATATTTTAATTTTCATTGTATTTTGATTTTAATATAATTAAAGTTTTTGTAGCCAATTTTTATATAAGAATTATAAAAAATTTTGAATTTTCTTTTTGTTTTGTACAGGTGTGGTTTAATTTTGTTTGTTTTAACATATATATCAATAGTGAAGTATAGCATTAGCCATATCTATAAAATTTATTCAATTCATTTTGTGTATACGATTTTTGTGTACTGTCTTTTCTTTCTTTTTCTCTCTATCAAAAATTGTTACGTTTACACCGTCAATTTTTGTTATAACGTACGGGCCTTGGTATATGTTTGCATGTTTATCTCGTGGTTCTTTTTGAATTAAAACCAAATCATTTATGTTAACTGATAAAGGACGTGCGGTTTTATCATATAGATTTTTATTTCGCGTTTTATGTTTGTTAATAAGTTCTTTTGCGAGTATGTGTGATTTTTGCATTCTATATTTTGCTTCCTTTGCATAATTTTCAACGTTATATATTGGATCGATTTTTTCTTTTTGTAATTCATTTGGCAAAATAACTTTTCTACCAAATACTAATTCGAATGGAGTAAATTTGTAATCAAAAACTGTGTTTTTTGTTGTGTTATGCAAAAATGTAAAATATTTTAGATATACGTCCCAATCGGAATATGTTTCTTCTAAGTACGCACGCAAATATTCGTTAAATACCCTATGGTTCCGTTCAATTGTACCAACGGTTTCATGATGGTATGCGGTTGAAAAATTATGTTCGATTTTTAAAATTTTCGTTAATTCTTGAAAAATATCGTTTTTGAATTCTGTACCTAAATCGGATTTGATAGAATTCATGGTACCATATGTTAACACGAAACTCTCAAAAATAGCAGATGCAATTGTTTTAGCACTTTTGTCTGGAATAGCTATCGTTACTAAATATTTAGTTAAATCGCATATAATGGTAAGTGCGAACTTATTACCATTATTCGACTCAGGTAAGGGTCCTATTGTATCAATTACTACAATGTCGAATGGTTTGCAAGGTGTTGGTGTAAGAACAAGATTTTCTTTATTTTTAGGCTTAACTTTGTTTAATAAACATTTTTCGCAACTTTTTACAAATTTAGCAATGTCACGAGTCATGTTTTTCCAATAGTATTTTGTACGTATTTTGGCATAAAGTTTTTTGTTTCCGCAATGTCCTCCTGCAAGCGGGTCAGTATGGTAAATTGTCATTAGTTTTTGTTTCTGGTCGTCGTTGTCTACAGTCTCTACTGGATCTGTTAGTATAATTTGTAATTTCTTTAAAATTTTGTTTCCGCTGTTTTTTAATTCTGATATAGAAAAATATTTGAAAAATATATCGTTTTTTGGCCATTCAAAATGTTTAATGTTGCGATTGCCGGCTTCGTTTTCGAGCCTCGAAAGTAAGTCATCTAAATTCGTTATTTCGTTAACAACCTCGACATTAAGCAAATCGATTTTTTTGTGTTTTAAATGTGCACATATTTGTAAATTTGAAATTTTGTTATTTTTATCGTGATTTATTGTTGATCTAATACGCGGTATTTTTTTTGAAAAATTAAATGCAAATTTGTCATAAACGTTTAAAGTCTGCGTTGAATTGTCTATGTCGCTGTTTTGTATTTCTGTTTCGTTAAGTTTTTTAGTCATCGTTCTGGTTTTAACTGCAAGAACGTGTTTCGTTGATTCCCTAATCTCGTCAATGGAAATGCGTGAAAGTGCGTCGGCACTGACGTTTGATTTACCTTTAATGTACTCTATAATGAAATTATATTCGGCTAATTCGAGTCGAATTCTCGCAAGTTTTGAAGATGGATCCTTCATATTGAAAAGAAAAACTAGTGGTCTGTGATCTGATTTGACAAGGAAGTTAGTTCCGTAAATGTATGGACGAAATTGTTTTATGGCAAAGTAAATGGCTAAAAGTTCCAACTCTATAATTGGTTTTTTCTGTTCTGCTTTATTAAATGCTTTAGAAGCGAAACAAATAGGCAGATCGCTACCTTGCTGTTCTTGGCTAAGAATAGCGCCACATCCGGTTTTTGAAGCATCAACTGTAATAATAAATTGTTTGGAAAAGTCTGGATATTGTAGCAACTTAGGTGACATTAACGCTGATTTTAGTGATTCGAAAGCTTTCTCGCACTCGCTGTCCCAAATAAATTCTACTTTTTTTCTGTTTAAACGATTCAAGGGTGCGGCTAGAGACGCAAAGTTAGGTATAAACCTTCGGTAATAATTTGCAAATGCAACGAATCGTCGTACTGCGTCTTTGTCAGTCGGTTTTGTATATTTTTTAATTGCGTTAATTTTGGAATCGTCTGGCAACAAACCCGTTGCCGAACATTTGTGTCCTAAAAATGTTACTTCTGGCCTTAGAAAATTGCACTTATTTGGATTAAGTTTTAGGTTAAAAGATCGACATGTATCGAAAACTTTTGAAAGGTTTTTAATGTGATGTGATTCACTACAGCCTATGACGATGATATCGTCGACGTACAAAAATGCTACATTAGCCGGAATACCTGAAAAAGCGATTGTCATCATTCGTGTAAACGAATTTGGCGCTACATTCAAGCCAAAAGGCAAAACTTTCCATCTAAATGCTCCACGTTCGGTGCTAAAAGAAGTAATATCGCGTGAATCTGTATGCAAGGGGATTTGATGAAATCCAGAGAACAGGTCTAGTGTCGAAAAATATTTTGCTCGACCAAGGTTATCTAAAATGTCATCAACACGTGCCAAAGGGAACTTGTCTGCAATTAATTTTTTATTGACTGCACGAAAATCTACGCACATACGATATGCTTTTCGCCCATCATTGTTTTTTTTTGGAACTATAATTAAAGGACTGTTGTAATTTGAGTAACTTGGTTCGATAAGGTCATTGTTTAACAATTTATTCACTTGGCTATTTATTTCCTCACGCTGAGAATATGGTAATCTGTAATTTTTTATGTAAACGGGGTTTGTGTCTGTCAGTCTTAATTTTTGTTCGTAAAAATTGTTTAATGTCATTTTGTCGTCAGGCAGAGCGAATATATCTGCATATTCTAGACATAAGTCGAGTAATTTGCTTGCGTTATTGCTTTGGATTTGTTTCTTTAAAATTTTACTAAGTTCTTCTGTCCGGTTATCGTCCTTCGTCGTCTTTTTGATGGAATAAATATGGTAATTAGAAAGTTTATCTGTCCGAATGTTACAGTTCTTTACGTATTTTACATCGTCTGTGGTATTTATAATCTTGATAATTGGGTTGCTGGCATTAACAATGCATCTAGCTGTAAATACACCATTATCAATTTCTTGTGAGTCTACGAAGAGTGACTCCGGTTGCTTGCCTAAATCAAAGAGTCGAAAAACTTCGCATCTGGGAGGTATAACACAGTTATCGCTTTCTGTCCCGTGAAGAATCGGAATCGCGACTTTTTCATTGCCTACCCAGAAGGAAATACGGTTGTTTGCATAGCTAATAACACACTTGTTTGTTTTTAAAAAATCTTTACCCAGTATACCATCAGATGGAATATTAAAATCGTCATTCACCACGTGTAAATTATGTTTTATAGAAAAGTTCGAAAAATTTAAATTTGCGGTTATTTTACCTAAAGTAGAAACACTATTAGAAGTGACACCAGTAATGCGGATAACATCGTCTGTATTGATTGAAAAATGTTTGTTTAAACTTGAAATTTTGATTAAAGAAATGTCGGCTTGCGTATCGACTAAAAACGTACGTAATTTGTTACATCCGGTAAAGTTTAATTGGATAAAGTCAGAATAATTTAAGTTAAGACAGTAAATGCCTATTGTTTTAGACAGATCGGTTAGATGTCCGTTTCTTGCTCCCCCAGTGTTCGCGCCTGAGGGGCCAGGGCGTTTAAAGTCCGCACATTAGAAAAATTTCCACTATTATTGTTAGTTCCGTTGGTATTGTTGTTTCTGTTTTGCGTATTGTTGTTAAAATTGTTTACGGTACCCCTAGTACTGTTGTTATTGTACCTAGTATTGTTGCCATTGTTGTTTGACCTGTAGTTATTGCCGTTGTCGTTGTATCTATAGTTGTTGCCATTATTGTTGTACCTAAAGTTGTTGTTATTATTGTTGTACCTGAAATTGTTTGCGTTATTGTTGTACCTAAAGTTGTTTGCGTTATTGCTGTACCTAAAGTTGTTGCCATTGTTATATCTATTAAAATTTTGAAAATTACTTCGAAAATTATTTGCTCTGTTATTGTTTAATTGGAACGCTAATACTTGTCTCTCTTTTGCTTGGTTATTTTGTTCTACGATCATTTTTGCTACTACGTCCTTTGAATCATTGAAGGTTGTCGATGCTAAAATTGACTTAACTAAGTCAGAACGTGTATTTAACCTGCATACATTTACAGTTTGTTCAACTGCCATTTCTTGGGCTTTAGCTTGTGTCATACCTTCAGTGATTAAAGAACGTCGCAGTGCATCAGATAGCTCCTCGACACGTTTGGCAAATTCTGTATAATTGTTGTTCACAATGGTCAAAGTTGCAATTTTTCCAGCTACAACTTTTGAGTTGTCCGGTTTTATTCTACTACGTAACGCGTCTTTAATCTGAACAATGGAACTAATATCAGTTGGAATTGCCTCGCGTGCCTTGCCTTCAAGCTTTGATTTTAAAAATGCTATAAATGTACTTTGTAGGTTTTCTTCTGAGAGATCTTCAATTAAGTTAATTTTATCTATAAATGATTCAAGAGCTAGCGGATCACCGTTGTAATTTTCCCTAATGATTGATGCACAAAGGCTAATAAAAGATTTTTTCTGTTCCGGAGTTGCCATTTTTGTATCGTTAGTACTCAAAGTTAAATTTATATTTGCTAATGATTCGAATCCTAAAAGGTCTTCACTGATTGAAAAATCTGGCTGACCTGTGTCAGTATCTGACATTTGATGAAGCTTTAAAAATCTAATAAAAATCAATTTATTTATCTGAACGTTGAATTGTTGCTAAGTGCTATTGTATCCTATTGCAAATTTTTAGTTAAACTAACACTGTATGGCAGAATTTATGAAAAAATAATTTTGAAATTTCGACTTATGTGAAATATTTATTTGAAAAATGTTATAAAGTTCAACGTAGGCATAGTACGACAATGCACAGATCAAAAATTGTATTAAGGTTGCAAATTAATTATTTGTATTTTCGAAAAAAAAATTTGTTTTAAAGTCTGACTCACGACTAACACTGGAAGGCACCACCGAAAAGTTTTTGTTGAGAAAATATTTTTAAATTATTGCAAAAGTTAATATTTGAAGAAATATTAGTAAGTGTTTTCACACTACTGTATGCAAAGCTGAAATTCCGATGAAAAAACAGTAACACAAATGTATATAGGTAATTAAGCATGTATTGGGTTGGCTATGTAGGTAATATAAACGTATGATTAGAAAAGTACAGTAAGCAAAAATACAAAAACAGTAAGAATACCTGTATGTATGTAGTATATAATGTAAAGGTATGTAGTAAAAAGTACAGTAGTTGAAAAACTAAAAAGTTACGGTATATAATCCAAATTGTACAGTTGTACGCAAAAGTGAAAAGGTATTGGCATATATGTATGTATGAATATAATATAAAAGTATTTTTCCAAAAGTACAGTAGTTTAAAAAGTTAACAGTTACGTTATATAATGCAAATTGTACAGTAGTACGCGAAAGTGAAAAAATTTAATTTTAATACAAAATATGTACATATGTCGTTATATATTTTCCGCACACTGTGCGCCATACCCAACGCTGCAAAAGCCGCTACTTGCTTGATGTGTATGTATATACTGGAACACTGCTGTTATCCCGCGCTGGTGGACCCTTGTAGATGTTGTTGTACCGCTGCTTTTCCATCGATGTTGGCTGTACCGAAGCCAGAAAATCCGTTTGTCGGTTAATAACGGCGCTTTGTTATGGCGTGGTTTGCAATATTTAAAATTTTGTTTTTGTTTGGCAATTTATATAACTGTATTTTTTTTGTGAAAATTTGGTACCACCGCTTTTTTTGTATTTTAAAATGTTTTTTTTTTTGTAGTTATGTCGAAAATTATAAATGTGTTCGTTTGAAAATTTTGGTACCACCGCTTTTTTTTGTATTTTAAAATGTTTTTTTTTTTGTAGTTATGTCGAAAATTATAAATGTGTTCGTTTGAAAATTTTGGTACCACCGCTTTTTTTTGTATATTTTTTTTTTTTTTTTTTTTTTTTTTGGTTTTATATTTACCGTTTAAAACTTGTTCATTTTTATTAATTTAAATTAATTTTAAATTCAGTTTTTTTTTTGTTTAAAATTTTGTTAATTTATTTTTGAAATAATTATGTATATTCAAAAATTTCAATGTTTTTTTTTTTTTTTGTATTTGATTTAGGTTTAAAAAAAAAAATCATTCAATTTTATTTGCAAAATGTCAAAGGTTTTTTTTTTTTTTTTTTTTTTTTTTTTTTTACCACCACCTAGCTACAGCCACTATGCACTTATTTTGTGCTGGAAAGTTCTATAGTTTTGAAAAGTAAAGTTTTAGTTCTGTTCATTGGTTTATTTTTTTTTGCTTTTGTGTTTAAATTCAATTAAATACATTTTTTTTGTGTAATTCTTTTTGTAATTTTTTTTTTGTAATTTTTTTTTTTTTTTTTTTTTTTTTTATATATTTTTTTTTGGATTTTATAAATTTTCTGTATTTTTATTCATTTTTTTTTTTTTTTTTTTTTGCTTTTAATTGCTTTTAATTGGCTCTGCCTTTGGTTTTTGCCCGAGGGCCACGCAATCCCTTGGTTTTTGCTCGAGGGCCACGCAAATC
Organism: Philophylla caesio; assembly: GCA_963971545.1. Lineage (NCBI taxonomy): Eukaryota > Metazoa > Arthropoda > Insecta > Diptera > Tephritidae > Philophylla > Philophylla caesio. Next base: position 189,560,676 of record OZ020604.1, on the reverse strand, counting down.
GCTATTCGCTGTCACGGTCGCCATGTGGAGCGCCAGGGCTCCGCTGTCACTAGCTGGTGCCGTTGCCGTTATTACGGCTGCTGCTACGGCTACTGCCGCCATGTGGAGCGCCAGGGCTCCGCTGCCACGCACTGGTGTTGTTGCTGTCGTCGCGCTCCGGTGCGTCCACAAACCAAAAAATACAAAAATAGTATGTCGGCCACTTGCCGGTAGAAAATATTTAAAAATGTTTCTAAGAAAAAATAGGAACCGAACTATTCGCTTTTAAGTGCGCGCAATGAATGGCGTTCTTTTTATTTTTCACTTAGATCCTAAACTTAGGTGTAATTACAAACTAGTACTAAAAGTAATAGATCTTAGGTGTAGGGTTGTATTTTATAAGCTTAGTACTAAATTAAATATCTTATTAGGTAGGGTTGCAACTTGTAATTTGTTGCCATTACATCACATTTTTATTGCAGATTAATGCCTTGGACATCTGCACTTAATTGCTTTAAGTTAAAAAGAAATTGATGTGCTATTAAGTGGCAGATAAAAATCAAATATCATGCAGACAAAGACACATTAATAAACTCGCAAATGTACTTACAAAAGACACAAGTATAAATACGCCCTCATACAACAATTACACACAAACAAACAACAACACTGCAGAGCGCAACGAGCTGTACAAAGCAATGTGGACCAGCTTAAGTACCTTGCAACATCAAAAAGCAATCAACGAAACGCCACACCACCAAAGTGACAAACAACAAGTCCCTCCTACGAAGTATACAATTTGCACATTTTTGGGTAAAAGTGCTTAGAATGTGGCGACTGCGCTGACTTGGCTGCTCAAACAGGCGCAACGTCCATACAGACAAACGAGTACATAGCGAATAGCAATTAGTTGTAATTTTACTACTAATTAACACTGGAATGCAATAACGAAATCACTACTTGTACATTACACCACACAATTCAATGCGTTTGACTAAAAAGGGCGTTAGCTGCAAATCTTAAATAATAGTGAGATCACAACAAATAGGCGAACATATAGGGTGATAGCAAATTGGGGGTTGGATGAATACAAATGGCAGGTGGGGGAAATAAATGTATGATGGTACAGTGTTTAAAAGAAGCATTCGCATTTGCTGGATATTTTCAATTAATTTGAAACGCATTCCGAATTGTGTGTAGTAAAGTCTAAATTTTCATATTTTCCATTTTTATAAGATTCCATACACATTCGGGAATATATTTGCTAAAAGTAAACTGGACATTTTTCTTTTAAAAATCATCCACAATTTGAATATTCAATTCGCATGCACGCTTGATTCCAGAAAAACTCCACATATACATATTTATATGCATAATAATTATTTGATGGTAGATCTATAAAAACGCTATCCAAATTTTCGTAAGAATTATAAAAGTCTTTTGATAAAAAATAAATTTGAAATAAGTTTTTTAAATCGTCGATAACTATTGTTATAAAAATCTTCTCATAGAACTATTTCCAGATAAGTTCGATTAATTTTCGCAACAGTTTCGACACTTTTCCGGTATCCTTTCAGTTCAGAACTTTGCGGTATTATTCCGGCATTAGATCAGGTCGTATTCAGAATCATTTCGAAGACTGTTCAAGATTATTTTGAGAAATGGTCACAAGCAACACACTGTTTACAAATTATAGCACAAACATGCGTTGACATATTTGGACAGTTTATTTATCCACCAGTAGTTTAAAAATTTTAACATCTAACAAACGCCATTAAAGACAATTTTTTAAATTTTATAAAAAATTATAAAAAATATATGTATATCAAAATTTCATTTAAACTACGAACTTCAATAAAAAAATAGAACTCTTTAAGGTATGCAGATAGATAGCTCATTCCATTTTAGTACAACAAAGTGCAAGTTTCTAGGGGCCACAAATAACCACTGATTTTTTTAACAATTTTCTGTCGCAATTCCTTCCATATAAAAAATAATCGCGATTTTCCGTTGTATGAAGGCAAATGCCAGTAAAAAAAAAATTATCAAAAATCAGTTATAACTTTTAGACACTTGAAACTTGAATTTTCTCACACTAAATTTTAATGACCTAAAGAACAGCTTACCCCAAAATATTTTATAGCTTTTTTTTAAAAAGTTCGAAATTTGATGAAATTTTGCTAAATTATTGTAAATTTTGTATATAGTTTAATACATGGGTGTTAATAGTTTTTCTTAAATTATGAACAAAATTTTACTTGAAAATTATTTTAATAAATTAGAAAAAAAAAAAAAAAAGTACCCAAGTTTGTCAATATGTGGTTGTGCTTTAATTAGTGCACATAGTATTTTCGCAAACTCAGCATAATATAGTCACGAAATATTCAACAAATAGCATTAAAATGTTCCACAAACAAAATTTCAGCTTATTAACAGAAAATAAAAAAATGCAATTGCAGTCAACAAAAAAAAAATATTTCACAAGTGCATTTCTTTCCAAATATAACTCGTGTATAGTACATCACTGAATGCAACCAACATTCGATCAACATTTGGAATAACTGTACATACTCGTATGTTATGTTGAGGTGCGTTAGTAGAGAGTAAAATAAATGCGTCTGCACAAATACGCACACATATGTACACACCAACACTAGCATTCAAAATTTAAATTGGTACCCAATTAAGTAAAAGTACGAAATCATAGCCACTGTTTTAAATAACTTTAGACAACTTACTGAGGATGTTAAAATATGTGAGGAGGGCAGAGCACTTACAGCTCGAAAGAATCAAAACGCTTACTAGCTAGCTAAACAATGCCAACACTGCACGTCTACGGCTTGTATAGCTCGTAAATAAATGCAAACACAATGCAATCTGCACTAAAATCTTCTACCAACTAAGTGCGGGCACTGCACTGCGTATGAGCAACTTTGTAGCTAAAAGAGAGTTAGTGGAGGTGAAAAAATTAAGATGAAACTCGTTTTTGTGCAAGCATACTACATATTTGTAAGCAATTTTCGTAAGTACATAGTACGACCAGGCATACATATGTATGTATGTTTGTATGTCAGCATATGTTTGTATGTATGCATGTGTGCAATGTTAGAGCGATAAAAATAAAAACCATTGCCATCAAGTAAACTCTAATAGTCATTTACATCAGCTGCTGAAACGTACAGAGCAGATTGTATTGGCTCTAAATACAGCCACTATTTACGACTATCTACCCTTACTACTTTGTTCACCCGCACCCTCGTGCTTGCTATTGCTGGGTGTGCACTTCTCATTAGATTAGTGACAGAAGTCAGAATGAAGCGTACATTACTGTCGAAAAATTCACATAAATTCCAGTATTTGTGCATGGTTGTATTGTTGTAAGTGCCGTAATGCATTTCAACCCTCAAACAAAAAAAAAACATAAAAAACAATACAAAGTGACTAGCACTTTATCCCCTACCTTCACTTTTACTCTGTGGCATATGTATATAGAATACTCGCATGCCTTCGAAATATGTGTCTTTGTTTTCGTGCGTTTCTTGGTTTGCATGCAGGGCCCTCCTCTTAAATATGCATTCCATAGAAATGTGCACACGTACGAATTTAATAGTTAAATGCTATGTTATTTGGCTTTCTGCTTTTTTGTTGCTGTTGTATTTTTAGTTGTGACTACAAAAAAAACATACGCCCCACAGTGGTATATATCAGAAGTCTAGCTGGGCGAAATACTAAAAATGTAAGTCACTAAATCGGTTCTAGAACCGAATATAATTCCTCAGGAACGTCTAATAAGAAGACCTTGCCTATCTAGGATTTGAATGGCAGTGAACAATTCTTCAGTGCAATTGTGTCTTTTCAGAAATTATAAGTTATTTAATATTGTATATACAATGGCGGGTCAATAAGTTTGTGACTTTTTGAATTCCATGCCTCTTTACTGTAATGGCAACACTGCTACTATCAACAGGCATCTGTCAGTTGACTGCTGTCAAAATTTGAACAAGCTGCGGCATTTAGTTTGTGTTTGACATCCATTCATAGCAGACTACCGCGTGATTTGAGGAGAAAATGGAGAAAAAATGAATTTCGTGTGCTTATTAAGCATTATTTTTTGCGGTAAAAGACCATCACTCAAACCAAAGGTAACCTTGATAAATGCTATGGGGACTCTTCAACATCAATTTCAATGGTAAAAAAATGGTTTAAAAAATTTCATTGTGGCCGTACAAGTACGGAAGATACCAAACGTTCTGGACGCCCAATTGAGGTCTCAACACCCGAAAAAGTTGGAAAAATTCACACGATATGGTATTGGCCGATCGGAGATTGAAAGTGCAAAAGATTAAGGAAGCCTTAGGCATCTCACATGGCTCAGTAGTTTCAATTTCAAATGATCACTTGGCTATGAGAAAGCTTTCCGCAAGATGGATGCCGCGTTTGCCAACAGACGACCAAAGCAAACATGTTTAGTTTCCATGGCAATAATCCATCAATTGGGATACAAATTAATCCCTCATCCGCCCTATTCTCCGGATTTAGCCCCCGGTGACTATTTCTTATTTCCAAATCTGAAGAAATGGCACAGCGGAAAGAGATTTGATTCTAACGATGGAATCATCTCACAAACAAAAGCCTACTTTGATGCCCTCGTCAAATCTTATTTTTTTGAAGGGTTAATAAAATTGGAGAAACGTTGGACAAAGTGTATAGAACTCAAAGGAGACTATGTTGAAAAATAAAATATTTGTTTATCCAAAAACTTGTGTTTGATTAAAAAAGTCACGGACTTATTAAGGCATATTTTTAATAACTAAAAATTCAAACTATATTACAGACACAAAAAAATTTTATAAAATGGTGGAATTTAGTTTAATATTTGAATGTTAGACGAAAGTTCTTATTACTACGTTTCAATGAAATCCACAAATTTTAATTTTACAGTATTCGAACCGCCACTATCTCTACAGACGTGTAATCAGAGACCCCATAATATAACATATTAGACACCAAGCGGCCTTCAAATCGTTTTGTTCAGCTGTTTCTCTACGCAGACCATTGTGCGCTCCCACTATATTTTTTTTTCCTTTTTGTTTGTCTCTAATAGCTACTACAAAACGGTCGTCTTGCATACGTAATTGAGGAATTTTGGTCGCAGCAAAGTTTGGGTGGCAATGAGACATAGAAGAAAGGGAAGTCCTTTGTAGACAAGCAATAAGTGCGCAAACAACAACAATCATGAGAGCACAGTTTGAGGGGGGTTCTGTGCAAGAAGTGTGTATGTATATGTTCATTTTCTCACACCATCACCTCAATGGCGATTCAGTTCGGCTTAGTGCTTCATTTTGCCTGTTGCTAACACGACGCCTAAACTGTACACTGAAAACGGAGCGCAGCAGCGACTGCCCTTCATGTCGACCATCAAGTCTGCCAATCAACCCAATTCGTCCAGCCGTATGCCATGGATTTTTGGTTAAATTAAATTTACAATCTCATACAATTTAGTTGGCTTACGAAGCGTAAGTGAGTGATGAGCGTTTTGGCAAGCGAAGTGGGTACAAATCGTTGGAAATCGTAAGAGTGCTGGGTCAGTATTTGAGAAGGGATGGTGTAGCGCAAGAAGGACGAGTGTAAGTGAACAAAGCCCAAAGAAATTGATATGTACATATGTACATATGTTTGTGTGAAGTCATATGAACTTACATAGAGCAAAGCATACGCATGTATATACATAGATATATTTATTTGGTTAAAGGCCAGACTTTGGATTTTCTTTAATGACTTTTCTCGACTGATTTTGCTACTAAAGATTAACAAATTGTGTGAGCATTGGATATTGCGAACTAAAGGAATATAAATATTGATAGGTAAACAGTAGAAAAACTATAAGTTCGTCTTGATAATTTAATATTTTTTATGTGCGTTCAGACAGTACTACTTTGCTTTTTTTTCTGTAGCTGAACAGTTCTAGAATCTCGACACCCAACAAACGTCTGCCTTTCATGACTCGGCACTGCATATGCAAAATAAAAAAAATAAAAATCCGTGCGTCATGCGGATGCGCCCCACGCGTCGGTTGGGCGGGAATGGAGGGTAAAAAACCGTTGGGATTATTATTATTATTCTTATTATGAACAATTTAGAATGATTATTTTTTGCATTGTGTTTATGACCGCTCCAAAACAAACCCATTTAAATTGCACACAAAAAAGCTTAGAAATATTTTGTTTTACATTTTTTATTAACTTAACGCTAATTAAGTTTTTATATTACATAAAAATGATGCACGAGTGAGTGATAATTATAATGACGGACAATGAAAAACATTAAATTGCAAAACTATTTAAAAAAGGGAAAAAACTTACTTCAATATTTAGCTTTGAACGAACTACTAAAGGCGAATTTATAAAGGTGGCTGCAAATGTTTGAGAATAAAAACGTTGATGTATTTTTTTTATTTTAAATATTTTTGAGGTTTAAGGCCGATTGGTTTAATTGGAAAATTATTAGCAAAAGCATTTTTTGTTGCTTTCGGTACAGCGAATATCAAAACCAACAAACAAATAAATGATTTTGACATTTGCTGTACCACGGCGATAGAAAAAACAAATCAATCAGCTGCTTACTAAGGTCACCTTACTAAATACGCCTTGGAACTACTTTAAGGCCTTTTGCGAATTAAATAAGTTGTAAAAGTGCTTACCCGAAAACAGTCTAAAAATTCTGAGAAAAAAAAATATGCAATTTTAAGGAAAACTATTCGAATTTTTTTCAGTTTTGTATAAAGTTTAAATCTTGGATAAATGTATGTACTTTTTTTTAGAATTTTTTTTTTTTAATTATGAAAATATTTTTTTTAATTATAAGTATTTTATTGTTTGAGTAACTTAAAAGAATCTTTTAAGGCCGGCCCCGATTTGATCCCGACGTGGTTCCTCAAAAACTGTGCTAAACATATTTATGAGCCCTTAACTAATTTATTTAATCTTTCTCTTAGGCTTGGGGTTTTCCCTTCAGCTTGGAAAGAATCATTCATTTTACCCCTTCATAAGATCGGGAGTAGGTCCTCTATAGAAAATTATCGCGGTATAGCTAAGATTTCTGCTATTCCTAAACTATTTGAGGCAATTGTTGTTGACCATTTAACGCATTCATTATCCTCTACAATTTCTAGCACTCAACACGGGTTCTCTAAGGGTAAATCTACCGTTACAAACTTGCTCGAGTTCACAACTCATGTTTCAAATGGATTCAGAGAATTTATGCACACTGATGTTATATACACCGATTTTAGTAAAGCATTCGACAGAGTAAGTCACGCTTTACTGATTCATAAACTCGATCTCCTTGGTTTTCAACCTAATCTCCTTCATTGGATATCTTCTTACCTCATGGACAGAACACAACGAGTTCTTTTTAAAAATAGTTCCTCAAGCATTATTCATGTATCTTCAGGGGTCCCGCAAGGAAGTCACCTTGGTCCGATTCTGTTTTTACTTTTTATAAATGACATACCTTCTGTAATTAACTATTCAAAAATTTTATTGTATGCTGATGATGTAAAACTTTTTAGATCGTATCATTCTGTTGAGGAAAGGTCCTTACTACAGGCGGATTTAAATAGCATGACTAACTGGTGTGAAGTAAATAACATGCCGCTAAACCTTAAAAAATGTAAGGTAATGTGCTTTTCTCGAAGGGCACTTCAACCGGCTTCTTATGACATATGTAACCATAACCTCGAACAAGTGTTTATCTTTGTTGATCTTGGAATTACAATGGATCCGAAACTTAATTTTAATCTTCACATTAATGTTACAGTTAACAAAGCCAAGGGTGTTTTTGCATTTGTAAAACGATGGTCAAAAGAATTCAATGACCCATACATTACGAAGGCTCTATTCACAACGTTAGTGAGGCCAATACTGGAATATGGATCTGTTGTTTGGCACCCGCGCTATCAAGTTCATTCCGACCGAATAGAGTCAATTCAAAAACAATTTCTGCTTTTTGCTTTAAGAAATTTTCGTTGGGATTCTCAGTACAACCTGCCCCCATATATAAGTCGTTTAAAACTCATTAATCTTCCTACACTTGCTAGTCGTAGAGAAATGCTAGGCGTAGTATTTTTAGTGAAGTTACTGACAGGCTTGATCTATAGCCCATCTCTTCTTGGTGAAATAAAACTAAACGTTCCCTCCCGAATTTCAAGACATTTCCGGCCTCTTTTTCTGAAGCCATGTAAAAGTAATTTTGAGTTAAATGAGCCACTCCGTAGTTTGTGCCAGGATTTTAACACTCATTCCGGTTCTTTTGATACTTCAGACTCACTTTTTTACGTAAAGAAAACTATACTCAATGCTCTCAATAATTGATACAAACATACTTATATATTACTACTCGATCAGCTGATGAGCATTTGTTCTGTAGCTGAACAGTTTTAGATCTCGACACTTAACAAACTTCTGCCTTTCATGACTCGGCGCAATATATATGAAAAAAAAAAAAAATTTTTTTTTTATATATCCGTGCGTCATACGGATGCGCCCCTCGCGTCGGTCGGGCGGGTATGGAGGGAAAAAAAACCGTTGGGATTATTATTATTAAAAATGCAAAACAAAAAAAATAGGGCTAGTAATTTAAAGCGAAGTAGATTTGAATACCAGCAACGGTTAACTGGATCAAAACTTTACAAAAAAAATTGGTAAAATATTTGCAAAAAATTACTTAAATCTAAACTAAAATTACAGTTTAATAGTGTGGCTTAAGTTTACTGTTAAGCTTTGATAATTTTTTCCTCTTCGCTTCCATAAACAATTTTTTTTTATACGGAAAAAGATCGTAAAAAAATCGTCAAAAATGTACGGTAACATTTAGCTACTTAAAACTTGTTTTTCTTTTTTAAACTTTAATTGAATACTTAAAAAAGTTTTTTTACTTTAAAAACATTTGTTTGCCAATAACGACAAATGATGCGGAGCGCCTTTTCAGGTAGGAAGTTAATTATTTGAATTTGCAACCTTGCTATAAAAAAATAATACATTTCAATTAAATTCAATGTCACGGAATACCAATTAAAAAGAATAAATCGTAAAGGAAAAATTGTATGTCAAACACCAAAATGGATCAAATGACTCTTGCCTTTATTTTTAGTTTTAAAGAGTGTGGAAAAAGTGCAAACGAGAATTTAGTAAACTTAAAATAAATTTCTCAACTTTTTACAGATAAAGTATTCTATGTTTTACATCTTATATGTTTTATAACGAAACCGAATGCACCGTATCAAGATTCATGTTCTTTATCAAAATATCAAAATGTTTTATAAAGTTGATAGCGAAATAAATGTTGTTTTCTGTACGACAGATTGAATTGCATATTTATTTTTTCGGTATTTAATAACGAAAAATTCAGCTACACTAAACTAAATATTAATTCGGGACTATCAGAAAGCACTTCGAAATTAAAATTTTGGGTTAATCTGCAAAAATGTATTCAATTTGCTACGAACGATTGCATTAGTGGTACGAACAACGATGGATTCACAAAAATTCGGACTACGATAGATCTAGTAATATGTACTCATTAAATAATTTGCATATATGTACATATGTACTTAGATATGCTTGTGTGATTACTTATGTACGTACATATGTCTATTATCCTATTAACTTTCGCTCCAAGTTTAATAATAATAACTTCTATATCGAGCACGCGAGGAAGAAGCCAACGCGAGAGACAACAAAAACTATATCTAGCATATACATATTTTACTATTCTTACACATACCATACATACATACATACATACATACATACATGCATACATTACAATACACACATCTACTCGACTGGTGGAAGCAGCAGTTCAAGGACTTCAATATCATAAAATCATAAGCTACAAAGTTGGTTGTGATTCTTGCGTCCATTCGGTCTTGCTCCGCCAACGCAATCATTTCATCATACACAACAACAAATATTTCTAGTGCTTGTAAGTGTGTGTGTTTTGCAAATATTCCTCTTTAATATGAAAAACTGAATGAACGTTTGTGCAAGTTGAAAAAATTTGCATATTTATGAAGAACAATTGGCTTTCCTGCTACCAGCAGCGTGGAGGCAAGAAGAGTGCAGCGGAAGGCAGAGACAAGCGGCGCTACGTTGGTTGGCTTTGAAACAATTTGCCTAGTAAAATGATAGCCTAGATATAGAATTTAGAATGTGAATTGTAAAAGAAAGCAAAAGGACAGCAAACAAAAAAAAACATATAAAATAACGAGATTGCTAGTAGAAGAAGAAGCAGACAATAAGTGATGGGGGGGATAGTAACAAATAAGAAGGCAAAGATAGCGTGCAGCAACAAAAAATGGAGCAGGAGGATGTTACTGAAACTGTAGAAGTGAAGTGCTTCCTTGCGCTCGGTAAGTACAAAGGATATTCAGATTTCAGCATAAAACGGGTAATCTCTGCAGGCTGATTTGCAAAATGTAAGCAGCAGTGGCAGCAGCACCACAGCCGAGGAAGCACTACAAGTGGCATTCGAATTGTCAAAAGCAACAACGGAGCCGGTGTCAGAGCAGCAGCATCAGCAGCAGCAGCAGCAGCACCAAAAGCGGCAGCATCAGAAGAATTGGTAGTTGCGAGCGAAGTGGGCCATAGACAGCTGCAGCAACGCACGTTAGCGCGCCAGTTGAAGTGGCAGTGGAGATCTCCTATATTTAAATTTGTTGTATTTTTTTTTTTTTTGTTGTACATCTGCGAATCGCACTCACTGGCCTCGGTATTTTCCTCATGTTACGTTCTACTTCTAACTTGACTATATATCTATCTGCTTGCTGTTGGCTTTTGTTGCTGCTTAGGCATCTTCTACTCACTACTAAATTGCGAATAAAATGCAGTGAATGAAATTTCAAAAATAAAATTTGATGCGTATTCAGAAATTCAGGCCAAGTGGCGTTCGCTGTCGAGTGGCAACAAAGTACTCGTACCCTACGTTACAATGCATTGTTGACTGCCAAAGGAAGTCCAATTTAATTTCTTTTATTTTTTTATTTATTCAGTGGATGTCAGTATTGTGAGTATTTTAAAATTAGCACACACACATGCACAAATTTTATAAATATTCTTATAAACGAGTAAGGGTAATAAAGCTTAGCTTTCTTGGCACGAAAATCAAATTAAACTTTATGCAAATTCCTTAAATTTGAAATTGTTGCACAAGCTCAGCTGTGAAAAGTGTAGAGCGTAGTATTTTGTAACAGCAATAACACATATGGCCTGTTTACCATGCAAAAAAGTCATTTGCAATACATTTTTTATGAAAAAGCAATAAAGAGTAATTAAAAATTATTATAAAAAAATAAATATTTTATTTGGCATGATCTCTATAATTTTTAAAAGGTTTATTTCAAAGGCAATTTAACGTATTTTAAATTTAAAAAATCTTGCTTAGAAATAATTTTTTTTTGCCGAAAACGTTTTAAAAAATATTTGCATAGCCTTTTATTTTTATCGATATACATATTATTAAGGTATTTTTATCATCGTAATCGTTCTCGAGTTTTAAGCTTAACGAAGAAATATAAAAATGTGCCTAAAAACTATATAAAACTGCTGGTAACGTTTCAGAAATTGCTAACGATAACCTTTTTGTTTATCTACTTCTATAAAAGATTCGAAAGTATACTCAATTTAAATTCTTTTATCGACATATATTTATCAGTATGTATTCTCATTATCGTTATTATTATCGATATCGTTTTTGTCTTTAATATCTTTCAAATTACTATTCCCGATATTTAACGATATCAAACAAAATATAAGGCGGCAGTGGCTGCGCGTGCAGCGGTGCGTGATAAATAACACTCGCTACGCCACTGTGATTGCAGGTTCGAATCTCAGCCATTGCAAGTGAGCCACATTTCAACAATTTATAAATTGTTTTACAATATTTTTAAACTTGTATTAGGGATTTGCGTTTAGTACGTTGTCCAAAAAGGAGGCACCATTTGTCCTTTAAGGAAAATCTTTCAATATAGCCCAAAATAACTGTGGCTGAAATTGTAGGTTGAAATTCATTAGAAATACAAAAAAAAATTATAAAAATACAAAAATGAATATGAAATCTTAGCTTTTATTTTGTGTTTAAAATGTCGGTCGTTTATTTTATTTTTATTTTTTATTATTATTATTATTATTTTTTTTTTTCGTACATTTTTGGTTATATATTAACATTACATAAAAATTAAAGCGCCATCTATCGGAGAAAAAAAATGGTTTTCTAAATAAAATAAAATTCAAATTTAATTTCATTTTTAAAACTGGCTCAAGCATTTAAATCGGTTCACTCATTCTGTTTTTATAGAACTTTTTATAATAGTATTACATTAGAAGTGAACCTCCACGCTCCTTTGAAGCTTAAAAATCGATTTTCTCTGACGTGCTACAGTAAAACGCCGAGACACGCTTTTCTTTATTGTAAGCCCATTTTCATATTCTGTTAACATTTCTCATGTGTACCAATTACTGTCGTACTGTGTTATTGATATACATTTGTGATTTCTCTGAAAGAAATATTAGTAATAAAATAATATTATAGTTTTGTATGTGCTTCGAGCCAACTTTTGCAATTAAGATATGAACAATAACCATATTAGGAACTTTCAAGTGAACTTCTAATATCCATATTTTAAGAGCATTAATCCTCAGTGATGAATGAAAGGCCAATATTCAGCAAAGTGATAACATAACCACGGCCTCGAGCAAATCTAAATCACCCGATTGTATACTTCAAACTATTTTTTATTGCCATTTTAATCCTTTCAGCATTTAGCTACAATTTATGCGCTAACTTTTTACCACAGCACCAATATTTGAGCAAATGTTCGCGATTTTGCTTAGCAGTCGCGCCTTCAACACAGTCAACTGAGAGCGGGTTTCACGTGGCTGCAAAGGAAATTGAAACATCCTCGAAGCGGAAAATGCCCCTACAAGCAAGCGCACAGAAGCAGTTTAAAGCGCACTCATACTTGCATACACATATTTCGCGCTCTCTCCCTTTTGCTTTCCTTAATATTCTTGCGAATTGTTTTCGCGACTCCTCCAACTCGTTATGGCTTATGCTCAACACCTAAGAGTGGGACCTACCTACATGTACACACAAATTTAATCTGTAATTATTAATTTAGCGTCACCTTTAATCCTTCGCTCACTCTGTCAACGCTATAATTCCCTCTCGCGCATCACATGAATATGAGAATTAAGCTTAGCCTTTCAGTTGGAAATTATTACAGCGCGAAATTCCGTTTAAACTCTCTGACAAAATTACTCACATAACTCTAAAGTTGTTAATCCTGGCAGAGATGTGTGTATGTATATTTGTATGTGTGCATGCATGTTTGTGAGTGTTTGCATGCGTGGAAAGGCACAGGTGATACTCTGCACGAAATTAGCGGCATTATCAATGTCCCGGGATCCCGGCCTTCTTTAGCAAAGAAAAACAGAGAATTTAATAGACATTTATTTTTAAAATTTTGTATCATTCTTAAAAACAAAGCCTTTAGAGAGTTCACAATCGACAAATAAACCAGCTTGCTAACCCCCTTAAGGCCTTGTTTTGTCCTTTCCATGATCTGGAGAATATCCCACTCGAGTAGAAAATGAGCCACATTATGAAAGCAATGTTAATAGAATTAATGACGAAGTGCCTGAAGTGGATAAGGCAGAAAGTCTCAAAGATAAATTGCATCAAGTTTTAACGAGCAGTTCGCAATTGTCCAATAATAGAAAGGCATACAATTCATACAATTTATCAGAAGCATTGGTAAAAGAAATTGATAGTTTTTGTGTAATGAGGCGATAAAGGCTATGTCCTACAGAGAGCATTCAACTTTTTGTCGACAAACCAACCAACAATTGTTGAGGCGCAGCTGTGCTTCTCCACTGCAGACTTTAAATGCAACAAATTTAGGTCCAGGTTGGAGGATAACACACTTAAGCTTTTATTTCTTTAAGATTGCATTTTGATCAAAATAAGGAATAATTCTGCCTCGCTCAAAATGGAATGGGTGATGTATTTAATTATTACTTGATGTATTTCTTTTTTTTTTTTGAACGGTAATATTTAATATTGGTCTCAATAAGTAATTAAAAATAATTTTACTTTATGTTGGTTCATTTGCTTCTGTGACAAATATGTATATTTGTAATTGAAGTATATATTATTTGGTATGTGTGTAAAATTTTACATTCATTTCCTTTTTTTCTTAAAAATACCAATACATTATTGATTTACAATAAATCGTTCTTATTTTTTATATTAAAGTTATTTTGTTTACTTCTATAATAAAGCGATTACAGCCGTGTTAAATTTTTTGGCAAATTAAAAATTACGAATCACAACTTCAGGAAATTCGGGATCCCGGGATTGTCCCTGCAATTCGTTTTCAAATCTCGTAAATCGCTCGATCAACAAATTGCCAAATATTTACATTCCTAATAGAGATAGAGAACATTTTTAATTAAAAAAAGAAGCAGACTTTCTCTCCTTTTAGAATTAATATACATTGAATTATTCTTGGTTTTTATAACTTCATAAATTTGTGCAAAATCTATTTACGAGCATTTTCATATGAATCAGCATTTATTTCGATGGAGATCTTTCAATATCAATTGTATATATTTTTCAGCATAATTCCCTAAGAAAATCACAGAGGATTAATGCAATGTTAGTTACAATTAAAATGTATGGCCAGTAGAAAGATTATTGTATGGTGTTTTAAAATATAATAGGAAAAAAGCTTCTGGAAAAAAGTTGTTATCGAAATACATATTTGCATATGCTCTAATAATAAATATCGAAAAGGCTTTGCTGAACTTACTAAATGAGTTTAATATTTATATTACATTCTGCTGACGAATGATATTTTCAAAAATCCATTTTTTTTTTATTGGCAACGAGTAGTTGAGTTTCTTATCGAACTTTGGAATAAAATTACAAAAGTCCTTTAAAATGAGAATATTTTAAGATGTCCCGAAGTACTTCACAAGGTCTCTAATTTCAAAATTCATTTTGAACTCAAATTAACTTTTACAAGTTAAAGGATTTGCACGAAAGGGAATCGGGCTATCGAAAAACTCCTTTCGGTTCAGGATTGTGGAGAGGTGGATAAATGATCAATTATCAGTTCTAGAAAAAATGTTCACCCAAGATTATTTCGATCAATCTGTTACATCGTTTCACCATTGCTCAAGTCGCATCGGATCGCATTAGGATAATAGCGCTTTGCTCAAGGCATCATTTGTTTTATTCAGGGAATATAACAGTTACGATTTCTATTTTAGAAATCGTTATTTCATGTTTTTCTGTAATTTTTTTCTTTGTTTGCTTTACCAATACAAAAATTAAATTTTTATGATTTCTCTAGTAATACTTAACAAATAAAACTTATGTATATATTTTATTTAAGTGCACACATATGTATGTATATAATTTATTTTTGACTTTTACTTCATTTGCCTCATGAGAGTGATCTAAGACTTTTAATTTAAAAAGGCAGCAGTAAAAATAAGTCATTCTTTAAAAGCTTATTTGGTCTCATACTTTGCTAATTAATAAGAGAATCATACATTCCAAAAGATAAATTTTATGAAATACAAATCCTTAACTAATTTTAATTGATGATTTTTTTAAATAAAAGTCATCAACTGAGTTTTTTGCTGAGTTATAAACCCTCTAATATATTTAATCATGGGGCATTAAAAATCCGTAAATTACTGCACTTTATAAGTTTATACAGTAAAAATCAGAAAAACTGTCATTTTGTTAATTTTATATTAAAATTCCAAAGAAAAATAGTTTAAATTTTATTCTTGGCTAAAAAAGAAATCGGTTGTTTTATTTTACTTTGTTCTAGAATTTTTCTTCAAAGTTGAAAATAAAAGCAGGGGCCAAAAATAAAAGTTATTGATAAGTCGTGCATATCAATAACTTTTATTTTTGGCCCCTGTTTTTATTTTCATCTTCTCCTTCTCAAAGAGTTGATATGCAAATAACTGAATAAGTGGCCTCATTAATCGTTTCATTGAGTTTTTTTTACGTTTCGTTACAAGGACTTAAGATGCAACAGGAAGGACACATTTTAAGGAAATACAGCCAAAATTAATGTGGAAATTGCACGAGAATTTTTAAAAGTAGAATCTTGTGAGGTTTTTGAAAATTTTACACGGCTAACCGATTGCGCCTTATAATATCCACATACATACATACATATGTGTAAGCTAGTACATACAGGTAAACCGAAAACCCTTGATATTAGAATAGTAGTAAAACCATTTCCTTGTGTAGCTGTGGGTTGGGACTGTCGATTCATCATTCTTAATTGTTTACTCACTACTTTCCTTTTCATAACATTTTCGATGAATACAAATGTTTAATTAAATGTCGAAGAACGAGTGGCCGCGACAGCGTGATTCCTTGCCAGCAGTTGGATGAAATGAAGAATATGGCGTACTGTTCACATATGCATACATACAAACATATTCATATACCTATGCGCCTACGTTTAATAAATGGCGGAAAGAAATGTGTTAGTCATAGAGTACATGTGTTGCCATTTCGCGGTCCCGTCTGAGTACGAGCAATTGTCTACATGTGTTAGCACCCTCTTAGCTACACAAAAACACACGCACACAAGCAAAGCTGTAATTTGAATATAATTTATGAAATTTTCATGGGGCGCGCCGTATTTATTTTATTTTATATTCGTAAGGCATTTATTTGGTTTTGTGTGCCAGTATGCAGTTTAGCGTGCCCGACGCACTTGAGTGATGATATTTATTTGTAACGTGTAGCGCGCGCCTCATATCATAAACCGTTAGGAAATATAAGCCAAAGCCAAAGCCAAATTGACAAATTACTTAAGCGCAGTTAGCTGTAAGCATTCACACGAGTATATTTTATTCCGCTGGCCGCCATTCTTAGGCTCACTGGCAACAATTCAGTGATGAAGCTGCCTTGCATACTTTAAAGTGGTTATTTTTCTAACATACATGTATGTATGTTTGTGTTAACACACACGCACACACATGCAAATTCACTGAAGTGCACACATGGTTGTATTGCTTACGCGCTTGCTATTTTTAGCAAAGGCATAATTTAAAGGGCAATTTAATGTGGCAAGCGCTATACATTTAGAGAAAGAGATTCTTGCAAGCCTACGTCATACAAATGTCCTTTAATGGCGTAATTAAGGTAGAATTACGTAGATGAATGACGTTAATAAAATTATTGCGAATCAAAATTATAGCACTCCATGTTACTAGAGTGATTTTAAATTGTAATTGTTGAAAAGAGGGAGAGCTTTTTCATGCAAAGAGAGAAGGTTTAAAGTAGCGCTTCAATTCTATGTAAAGCGAAATATAGTTATGTACATATTATAAATAATATACGAGCATATAACACAGAATATTTAATTATGAAAATATGTTTTCTAAGCAATTAATTACATTTTTAAATTAAAGTCATCTATAAAATGCAAAGGCCTCTTTGTAGCGCAAACCGATTACAGAATTTTCAATAAACATTTCCAGCGGCAGTAACCGTAATTAAGAAACAGCATGAGAAGCATAGGATAATCATATAAGTTGAAGTAATATGAGACAAGCCTACATACAGATTAAAAAAAGAATAGCATTTAATCAAAAAGCAAAGAATACGAGTATAATCGAATAGAAAGGAAAAGTATAGAAGAGAATTTAATCGAATAGAAAGAATATAATCGAATAGCAGAGAATATAGTCGAATAGAAGAGAATATAATCGAATGGAAGATAATATAAACGAATTTAATCGAATCGAAGAGTGTATAATCGCATAGAAGAGAATATAGCCGAATATAAAAGAATTGAACAGAATAAAAAAGAAAGATATAGCAGAAAATTGAATGTAATTAAAAGGAATACAATAAAATTGAGCAGGAAAGAATAGAATAGAATTTGTTTTCCTTTATTTATGGGAGCATATTAATTAAAACTTATAAAAAAATGTCTGTAGGTATCTCAATAACGAAGCAATCGCTCTATAAATTTTGAATCTTCATGAGTTATTCGGCTGAGACAATTTTTTCTGCTTTTTTAGTTATAACCTTCGATATTTTGTAGTGGTAATTTTACATATGTGCATGCGAAAAACTGTCATACGTTGAATTAATGTTGAACTAATACTTATGTTCTTCATAATTTCTTAGAAATAAAAATTATCCCAGTGAAGAACAAAAAATTTTGTGACATTTTTTTTTTTTGTTCTTTGCTTCAAGGATGACTTCACGAGATGCAATTTCATCCCAGCACTTCATTTTCTACAAATTTTCTAAAGAACTGAGGGAAGGCTTCAAATGAAATTTGAAAATTTAGTTTCTACTTACACTCAACAATTCCGATTGAAACAATCATTTTTTGTATAACTACAAATGCATGTGAAGTTGTTCATCGTTCGCAAGCTTCAATGTCTCATTAAGTTTGTTTATAAAATTTAAAGTATACTGTCACTACTTTAACATTCATTGTTTTCAACTTACTGTTATGTACATTTGTATGTATGTATGTATGTACGCACATAATAAACTAGAAATAGAATTACTCGCTTTCACTAAATTTTTCTTCTGTCTGTGTTTTTTTTTTTAATCCCAGCGACCGACATTTCTCTTCCACTCTATTACAGTGCAATTTTATTTTGTGATTTTCTTATTTTTTTTTTTTTTGTATGCGAGCTTGGCGGCTTTGGCTTACTTAGTTACTCAACGCACGTTTTCGGCGCAAAGTTTCCTGAATGTCCATACTCCTGTATAACGAATTCGATTTTCCTGCAAAGTCAGGCTAACAAGCAAGTTAGGTTGTTGCTGCTGAGTTGAGTGCTCATTCACTCACACACACACACACACACACTTGCATGCTTTCTATTGCTATGCTTCATGAGAAAATCTTTATTGCTGGTGTCATGTTGTAATTCCGCTTTTGTGCGACAACAGTCGAGCAAATATAATACACACACACCACACACACACACACAGCCCAGATAAAATCATGCACATTAGGGAGCATGTGTAAAATCTATACATACTTACGCACTTATACATACATATGTACATACAGTGACACACAGGAGTTAGTTTCTTGGGAATTTTTCAACAACACCCACTATTTTTTTTCTTGATAAATCTTTTGCGTTAGTTTTTGAATATATATTTGTTTGTACACATGTAGCTTTGGCTTATTCTGTAACTTAAATCATTTGTACAAAAATAAGCTTCAAAATTCGCACAGAATTCCCAAAAAAAAATTAAATACAGGGTGGCATACGAATCGTGCTACAAAAACAAAAAGTAATAACTTTTTTTTTGTGTGAGTAATCGGCTTACATTTTTTTATTAGGCAGGTTATTATTTAAATTTTTTTTTAAATGAATGCTTCGTATACCGAAACGAGGATTTGGATAGTGCAGCGATACCATGCTTTGCAGTCCGTCATTTCCCCCGAGTATATGGACCATAATGAGGTTGGTAAACATATTTGCCGATTTTGGAAGCATGGCAAGAAGACCGTTTCATTGAGATCCGTATGTTCGTGTTCAAGATGCAAGCGCGGCTGTTGCATCGCCTATTCAGGCAAATCCAAGAGTTTCGACTCGAAACTTATCGGCGCAACTTGGAGTTAGCAGACGTTCATTACAACGAACAATTTATGATGACTTACCCCTGTTACCGTACAAAGTTTAAATAACAAGCCCGAGTTAAACCCTCTAGATTTCCCTATTCGCCTGGAATTTTGCCAAAAAATGATTGAAATGGTCGAAGAAGACAATAACTTCATAAATAATTGCCTTATTGTTTATGTTTGATGAGCCCCATTTTGATCTAAACGGCAATGTAAACAAGCAAAATTGCAATATACGTATATGAAGTAAATCAAATCGAGAAATAATCCATGAGACTAAGCTTCAACCCAGAACGAGTCACTGTGTGGTGCGCAGTTTCATTAACGTGCATTGTCGGGCAAGACTGCTTTGAAGAAATCGCTGTAACGGAGTAACTGTCAATGGGCACCGTTATTTAAAGATGTTTCAGGAGTTTTTTTTACCCAGAACTCCACCGAAGACGTATCCCTTTCAATAGCGCTTGGTTCCAGCAAGATGAAGCAACTCCACACATGGCCAGACCCGTATTGCGGAGCTCAAACGAAAATTTTCCACTTTCCGCCGGCCCCCAAGGACACCAGACTTTTTTTTATAGAGTTATGTCAAGCAAGAGGTGTACAAACTAAAACCAAGTAGTTGAAGTAGCCCCGCTCTTTACAAAAAATCTGGATATGCCAGTTGGTAGCCTTATGCTTTTTAGTAACTGAGATTATTTTCGACTAAAATATTTGCGTATTTTCTTAATTTAGATGGAAATCTTACTGGTCGAAATAAAAAATCTCAAAAACCAAAGGAAATTCTTTGTAACTCAAAACTTGTACTAAAATGCAATGAGGTACACAACAGCTTAGCCAGAATTTTTCTAAAAGTTTTCACGTAAAAGTTTATTTTTGAATTTTAAAAAATATCTCAGAATTTTTAACGAAGTTTGAAGCTTTAATATACATGCAGATCGTTTTAGTCATAGCATTACTTGTATGATATTTGCTGGAACGATTTTCCGGCATCCCTTGTCAAGTTTGGCACTGAAAATGGCACAACGCCGAAACCTATTTGTCGCCAAACCAAACTTGACAAGGGATGCCGGAAAATCTTTCCAAGAAAAATCAACATTCCACCCTGTCGGACAAGCAGAAGAAGTAAATAACAAAGTATAATTACTTATGGATATTTTAGGGTGTATTCGACTTTTTTGTAAAACCGGTTTTCGAATTATTCGAAAAATGGCAATTGGAAAAAAACCGGTTCGTAATTTTTAAATAAAAAAAACACCGAGTAAACCAGTTCATGTTCCAAGTAAAAAAAAACTACATAAATGTGCATACATGTTACTAAATGCTATTATTTCAATGAATAAAATCTTTGGAAAATTAAATGAAGTCACAACTTTAGATCACTTGGCATTAATTGGTCTCAAATAAAGTCACTCAATTATGACCAGGTGTGAAGCAGGTCGCAAAAATTAGGACAAATCACAAAAATAAAAACGTAAAAGCAAGGAGAGGCAATAATTTCTCATTAAGCAAATTGAGCGAGCTAGAAGAACTTGTTGTCAAAACGGCATTGTACAATTTTTCTAGGTTTTCCCGTCCTCTTATGACATTTGTGTAAATATATAAAATCTTTTAAAATATTTTGCTGCATTTATTCTACCAACTATTTGAATTTCGAATAAGTCTTTTCTAATTGTGGTGCCATACTATAATTAAAGCCTATATCTTCACAAATACAAAGAAACCGATTTATTCGATATTCGATTTCAAAAAAGCCGTGCAATAATTTATGAAAAAATTGAGAAAACCCTAGTATATTTTAAGTTTAAAAAAAAAAATTTACGAAAATGATTTATCAGGGAAAACATAATGAATATTGGAAATATTAACTGGCAACTAACTTCTCTGTGTCACTGTATGCAGCGTATGCGTAGTTGGGGAGAGACTTTGCTGCATAGTACGTTGGAATGTTTTGTCGTCCCCCCGCCCCCCTACCCCCCTGACCAAAACGTGTGCCGACACCTTTTGCTGGCATGCCTCTTTTGTTGTTTTGTTCTCTGCAAAATTTTAGTTCGCACATGCACATATGTATGTGCATACACATATCCATCTATATATATTTATATATACATACATATGTATGTATCTGTGTACGCTTGCTCATTGGATTATATATAGTACATCAAAAACGTAGAAATATTACAGAAGTAGGGCACCCAGTGCACTATAAACACAGGTTTACATATTACAATTCTTTTCGTAAGCTGGCTGTTATTTCAAATTAATATTTGTATGTGTGCATGTGCCAACATGTGGGTGTCCTTGTATGCGGATGACATGCCATGTTGTTGCAAATTGACAGCGAAAGTTGGGCAACTGAATTAAAGTCGTTTTAAGTTTCACTGCGTTAGACATTTACAATGAAATGAAACAGGAATAAAACAATAACAGCGCCGCAATACAGAGAGAAAATTACAAAAACAAATTTGCAATCATCGAACAATGAAGTTTAAATTTTCCTCGAAATGATAATTGTATGGAAAAACGAATGAAAACTTTTAATATTTCATGTAAAATTTGTATGCCTTAATTACAAAAAAAAAAATAATAATAATTTTAAACGTCTTATTTTATACATATGTATGCCTTTTTTTTTTAGTTTTCTCAGCTCACTTTCGTTCCTTATTGTTCGGTTGAAAGATAAATTGAGTACGACGAGACATTCGAAGAACCCATACATACATACTTCCAGAATAACTCACAATGTACATACATATATAGGAATGTATAATCATACGAAAAAAAATTGGGTCAGTTAGTGACACTTGCACCGACATGTCTAAAATATTCATACACGTACCTATGTATGTACATACTCGTATTACAAGCTTCCAGCTTGTAGGACGTTCTTCAGAAGGCCTTTTGATGCTATTCTGATGAAGCTTCTTCTTTACTAATGCAATTTTCATAAACAGAAAAGTCTTTCTAGAAACAGTTTAGCTCATAATTGTAAGAAGCTCACTTTATTCAAACTGAAAATAATCGTGTATGC
The DNA here is from genome assembly GCA_963971545.1 of Philophylla caesio. Classification (NCBI taxonomy): domain Eukaryota; kingdom Metazoa; phylum Arthropoda; class Insecta; order Diptera; family Tephritidae; genus Philophylla; species Philophylla caesio. The sequence goes on along the minus strand of OZ020604.1, from coordinate 189,537,973 downwards.
GAGTAATAATTTTATGGCAAATAAAATGGTCAAACGACGTAAAATCGCACGATCTCGGCGACCCGTTTCGAGAAAGAACGCGAATACCGATAAGTTAAATCGGTTGGTATCCAGAGAAATAGAAACCCACTTTCGATATACATACATACATAGTTAAACTATTCGAATGCGGCAGATATCAATGAACAGCGTAGTCAATACTGCTGAGGTTGTTCCATCTCGTCATTATCCAAGTGACAAAAGAAACCAGACCCGAAATAGAAGTATGAATCTGCGTATCAAACTCATTAGAAATAACAGAACGTCTGGAAGTTAAAAAAAATTAATTTATGCAACTTTAGAACTGTAAGGTGTCTTGACGTAAGCCATTGTTTATCACTCCAAAGCTCTCAAAATATTAGTTTTTTTTCAAAAATATTATTAAGTACTTTTTATAGACAAAAAGTCAGAGATTTATTTAATTATTTTTTTTGAAAAACCTAATATTTTGCGAGCTATGAAGTATTAAACAATAAATTACGCCGGGACACCGTAAGTTTTTAAAGTTCCATAATTTAAAAAAAAAAAATTGTTGGCCTTATTTTGCGTTTACATACATTTTAGAACCTCCTCTGCAGCATATCCAAAATTCGGACAAAATTAGTTTTTGGCCAATTGAAATAGTGTGGAATGCCTCTACGTTGCTCCAAATAAATCTTGATTCCGCTTAATGCCTTGAATTAAAATTCTTTACCGTGGCCCTATGCAATAAGGTCTACTTTAATGCAGTTTTTTTAAATGTGGATTTGAATTTGTGAGGTTTTTCGAAAAAAAAAAATTATATTTAAACGCTTTTTCTTTACACACTTTAGTACTGAAAGAGTGATAGAGAGTTACGCGTATCATGGCGAGTTTTCTTATAATTCTTTATTCGCCATTTCCATTTTGCTTGTAATTACAAAATTCATGAATTTATTGTAATACTATTTTTATGATTTTGATTATATACGGATACAATTTTGTTCATTTAGTTTATGGTTAAATACAATTCGTTTTTTTTTTTTTTTAGTTTTAAAAATAAACTTCAATATAATAAAAGTATAAGTAAATGCGGGTATACGATTTTTGTCTTCCAAAATATTTCAACTATTTTTATGAATTTACTTTATTGTTTTATTATTACCTTATTAAATGAATAGTTTTCTTTTAAAAGATTTGCATGACTATAACAATATTATCATGTCTTTGGAATCATCAATATAATTTTTTTTTTTAGTTTTAGAAATCCATGGCTATTTCCACGCGAACACACTAAAGCTAATTGCGCATAATTATTGTTTATTATTTTTCTTTTGGGTATCTTACTAACCCTAGATACTCAGACATTCATTAAGCTTCATTTTAAATTGTTTTGTATTAATTTACATGTGTATGTGTTTTTTTTAATTTTTATAATTTCAATTTTATCAACAACTGTTGTTTTTTTTTTTTATTTCTGATTTAACAGAACAATAGCAACTCGTTAGTATAATTGGAAACGTGCACACATACATAGAAGCGTATATACTACATACATATGTGTTGTACTTGTAGCTAACCCAAAATAAAAATAACACACCAACACTCGCATCCGTTTTAGTCAGCGAAATCCCGTAGCACATTCAGGACTCACTCCACAACGGGCGTATACACTTGTCCATATGTGGAGACTTCCTCCATCAATGTCCAATCTACATACTATGTACATATATTCATTTTACCACAGCGCTCTTCCCCTTCAAACTCAACCCAGCCCGCTTACAGCAGAACAGATTCGTATTTTTCATAAATAAACTTTTAGATTCTTTTTTTTTCGATTGTTAGAAGTCTTTGAATGCTGATACTGATTAATGCTGGCGTTTTTATTTGTGGTCGTGTTCTAAAAATGTACTGGTGTTGTTGCATTTTATTATTGTTGTCAGGTTTTATGTGTGCGTTGCGCGCGCGGAAATTTAATCACCAATTATAATGGTTTGTGTAGGTGGACGTGGACGTTTATAGGCGGGAGAGAGCATTTGCACGTGAGCTTATTGATTTGCGGCATATTGTTATAAAGAGAGTGTGTGTTGACAGTCGATATTTGTATGTATTTAAGTATGTGAATGTGTTGTGCTGGTTATGCGTGTATGTGATTTGAATTAATTAAGTTGGTTGGTGGGTTTTTTGGTTTTGCTTTAATTTAGGTTGTAAATATTTATTGGACAAAAACACAACTTTTACTCTATTTACACTAACTCATTTGGTTTTATGAAGGTTAGTGCGGTGAGAAATTTCGAAATTAACAAATATGAGAAATAGTTAGATTGAATGCAGGATTTATTGATAAATGTATAAGCTGTGAGGTTGGTCTTCGAAAGAGTCCTTCAAAAGATTTTCTCATGCGAATGAGCAGGCGAAAGTTGATAATTTTAGCTACCACTTTCCTGTTTTTCTTAAAGACAAAGTGAGTGCCAGCTCTCCGCAGACAGAATTTACTGAACACTGCTGAGTACCTCAAAGCCATAGATGTCTGCTGCCTGCTTTTTTATTTAAAACCTTTTCAGAACCCATTGAGTCTTTCGTCAAATGATTTTAACCTGCGTTTCACAACTATAGCATAACCACAAGTTAATACATTTTAACCAAAATCAAACCTAAACTAATCACCGCGAAAATGGAGTGCACGTATAGGTCTGGAACGGCAACACAAGCTTATTATTCCTAAACTCATGTCATCGAATATCATCACCTTTAAGCTCACCACGTCTAAACGTACCACAACTAAGACAAGCACACCTACATATACTCACCATATGTAAGCTCGTAAGATCTAAACCCATTACAAGTCAACTCACCTCATCTCATCCTTACCAATACAAAATGAATTTAACCACATTTTGTTCACCACATTTCCCTTTCCTTCATCTCACGTCACTTTACGAAACATAAATATATTGTATCATACTTCATCTCACAGTTAAGTGAAGCAAAGCGTTAATAGATTGATTTTTTAAATTTTGATTTTATAAATTTAAAATCAGCGGCGCAATTTAGTACATTCTTTCATATAATTTAAAACAAAAATCGAAACCATTAATCATGTATAAAGATAAAGGAACGATAAAGAACGAATGAATCGAAAGAAGTTTGATTTCTATAGCGTAGCGTACTCTTACCTTTTTCTTTTTTATTTCGTTTTTTTTTTTAATAAAGTCACAGTTCATTCCCACAGAAAATCAAATAAAATCACCAGTACAAATCCCTCATCATTCGAGGCGCAATGGTTTCATCTGTAATTTTTAACATTGCCATGCCATTGGCAAAATACCGCGGTTCTTTTCGGAAAATTACCCGTTCTATTATGTACTGAAGGGCGGTCCAATTCTGAACCGGTTTACTGGTCGAAAGCCAAAATTTCGATGAAAAGAAATGTTCAAATCTAACCGGTCACATTTTCGGGATCGGTTTCGAAGAATTTTGACATAGATTCGGGACTAAACTAAAAACAACGTCTGAAGAACATAGTACGAAGCATTTTCTCTTTAGGCCTTTATTAGTAAAATTTGAGGTATACATTTTTCAGTACTGGAAATATTGACAATTTAATCTAAATAGCTAATTAAAATGTTAGCAAAGCTCCAACTGTAGACTATGATAAATTTCAAGCCGTTCTAAGCGCTATTTAATTTTTCCCAAAACTATTTCGCTTTTAAAATACCTTAAAATAGGATTTCTTAATAAATAAGCTGTTATACTTAACTTTTAATATCCAATGGCCAATACGTGAATTGAATTATGACCACTGACAGCGGACAAAATAGAACTGAACATAAAATAAGTGGAAGGCAGAGAGTGAGTTCAAATATTGAAAATCGCCAGCATTGCAAGGGATAAAAGACACACAAACTGCTTCATGTACAAAATTCAAAAGTAAAGTTGTAAAGTAAAAAGGTATGTAGATAGAAAGGTGAGGTAATAACAAAATTTAGAAAAAAATAAAAACAGATTGCTGAATTTTAAAAATATTTACGTTAACTTGCTGTTGTTATTTTTTTTTTTTTCGTAATTTAATACTGATACCATTTATTGCGAAATTCCGCTGAAAAAATGTACGCAAATTGACTGGTTAAAAAAAAGTTAGAGAAGGAAAAGAAAAAGTTTCCAAAAGACCAAGCAAAGCAGAACCCTTAACGCAAACAACAACAACAACAAAATTAGTGGGGCTAAAAAGAAAGTTCGACAACTTGTATTAACGAACAAAATTCCAATATACACAAGCATGCGCTAGAAAAACAGGTCTTACTTAAGGACAACTTTGTTGCAGCGAATTTACAATTTATTTTCATGTAAAATCGCCAAGAAATTGTTATATAAATATGAAATCATGAGAGACAAAAATGCGCGTAGCCGATAAATAGAATAAGTACTAGCCCAACTTCAGGCAGCAAGTCCAATCAACCTGGAACAAATACATACGCCGTATTATTATAAATATCTAAAGTACACTCAACAATTTAACGCAAATTGTTGTCGTGCGCCTAAATGTAGGCAACACAATTTTTTTTTATAGCTATTAGGTAGTTAAAAGTTTTTACAGCAATTTCATTTTTATTTTTATAATGAAATAAAACCATGAATGCATGCAGGTTTGCAGCGTACAAAATTATTATGCTGTAAAATTTAAAATGCCGTTTCATGTTGGCTAGCAATTTGTTTTACAAAGTTACAAAATGGCGGGCAATGTGTGTTTCTAGAAACTCGGACGCTAAGCTGTTGAGGAATTGGATATAAAAACGAGAGCAGATGAATATAAAATATATAAAAAATAGGAATATCAATAAAAATGCAGTGTTGTACTGCAGTGACAGTTATGTAGTATCGATTTTCATTGCATACATTTAGGTGCAGAGCTCGTACTGTAGCAAGTTTATAATATTTTCACTTTAATTTCCGCCGCATTAATTTCGCCGCCGATTTAAAAATAAAAGAAAATTTATTGTCAATTTTTTTTTTTTTGCTTTTTGGTCAGCTACATTCCGTTTTCTGGCACTGTTTTGCGCATTTTTTCATTTATCTTTTCCACTTTGCTTTCGCAGTTATGACGCTGGAGAGCAGCACACCATCATGTGCCAGTTTTTCGTACATACTATGCGTTTTTCTTTGTCTGCTGCGCCCTTTTGTGCTGCTGCTGCTTCATTGTTTTATTTTTCAGCACCTCTGGGGACCGTCATGGTATACGCGTAAATTCCATGAAGACTCAGTATACTTGAGCGCCAATGCGAAAGCCACTCTCGCTGCCCACACAAAGTATGCCAATGTAAGAATACAAACAAAAAAATACATTTATATATGAAAACATATACAACAAAACAAAAAAAAAGGGGTACACAATATGTCGCCTCTACTTGCCAGGCTCGCGCACTCAGCAACTGCCTAGATTATGTCATAAAAAAATTTAATATATGCTGCTGCGCTTCACTGACACAAAAAAATGTATGCATAAAATAAAAAAAGAACAACAAGAAAGTAAAAAAGCGTAAGTAAAAGAATGCCATGCTCATCGTTTACGAGCTAACGCGCTCAGTTTCGAAATTGTTGTTTGCTGCTTCGTTGGTTGGTCTACATGCTTTGCGCCTAAAAGTGTGCACCCAAGTCAGACAAGTACACGAAGTAGTAAATGTGCGTAAATGCAAATGAGGCTTATTAGTGACAAGTGGCCTAAATATGTATGCACGGTATGAGGCGAGGATAAAGCCGAATACGCTAAATGGTTGTAGAGTGGAGCTGGCGAATGTGGCGTTGTATGTAGCAGTAAGTGTGCTATACTTTTAGGCAGACATGTGTGTGTGTATATGTCGCAACCTGACATGTAATTTGGAACAATGTGGGACAGCATTTTTTGAGAGCTTCTCGGCGCCGCAGATGTTGAAATTTTTATGATTTTATTAAATTTAATAAAGCGAAATATGCACATGAATAAAAAAAAAGTTTGCAAACATTTATGGTTATACGAGTATATTTTCTTTACACTGCAAGCAAGACATTGCCAAGAAAAATAATTTGTAACAATTTTGTGGCAGAAAGATTGTATTATAAAACTTGAAATTGAGCCACTGAAGAAGGCAAAGCAAGTGTAGCGCAACTAAAATACTTAATATTCAGGCGATCTATATGATTTTTCAAATAGCTAGCTTTGCCAAAACTTTTCTCGGTTCTGGTACGACTAACGCTTTTTTGTTAGCAATACAATGTTTACACAGAGTAACTGGTAAAATAAAATCAATGCAAGCTCAGAAGCAGAGCAGTAACAGCAATGAAACTAAGGTATTAAAATGTATAGTTGAAGATTATTGAATTGCATATGTAGTTAATTTCGTTTGGATTAATTAGTTGTTTGAAAAAAAAAAACATTCAAAAATATTTTTAATTTTTTTTAGCCTTTTAATCGACAACTTTTTTACTCCCCATTTCGTTTTTAATTTTATTTCTAGATTAATTATTAGTCATCTGAATAACATTTTTCGAAATTTTTTATATTAGAATTTACTAATACATAGCTCATATAAGAAAATAGTATTTATTTATATATATCGGTGATATATTAAAATCATCCTCAAAATTAAGGCAGGTCCTTAAATTTTACAACTTTTAAAAATTAGAATGCCATTAAGCAGAATGTAAAATGAAGCTTTAGTTAGCAGTTATTTTCTTTAACTTTAATAATTTTGGACAGCACTTTTTGGTAAACCATATAAAAATTTTTTATTGTTTTTACAGAATTCTAAATTATTTTGACGTTTATATTTCTTTTAGCAAATAAAATTAATTTGATTCAGTTTTTTTTTTTAAACACATGTTTTTTTAAATTTACATTTATAATACACTAGATGACCCGGTGAACTTTGTATCACCTATCCTCACAACATTAATACTCTCCCTTCGCTAAAATGGACTCCCGCCGAGCAGGGTCCTTACATCTGGTTTACTGTCGCCGGTCAGTCACAAAATAAAGTTGACCTACAATAAAATTATTTGAACTGTTGCATTTTATTTCGGACGGATATGTTTCAGTAACTACATACATAGTATATGTATGTATATTTTACATTAACCCACACGCACACACAAATACATTCAGCATACTTATCTCACACCGTTTTAATTTCGTTCGGTTATTAAACGAAACTTGCTTACAATTCAAATGAAATGCGTAAATGTATTAAGATGATGGTTTTCATACACGCGAACACGTGACGTGAAACATGGAACCTTCAATTTAATTATGAAAACTTGCAGCAACTGACCTTGCGATTTATTTATGGTTATCGCTTAAAATCGAATGGTAAATCCATTGGAATCATCGGTATACGCGTGATCAAGATATCCTCTCCTTTGTAATTTCCCTTGATGATCTTGGCCCGATGACGTTATTCATTAGCTTTTTCACAGCCAGTCTCGTTCCATTGCACAGTCGAGGTTGATTAATGTTACGCAGCATGATCACAACTGATTCTACATTTAATTTTAAATTGTGAGGTCGTAATCCAGGCAATTCCAGTGAATTTAAAATATGGCATAGTTGACTACGTCATCTTTGTTTGTAACTCTGTCAACTTATTTGTAAGTAAACAACTCTCCTGGAAGAAAATTTTAAATATTCGAGAGGTCGTATCAACTGCGACCTTACTATTTCCAATAATTAATAACTGCTTCCAAAACACAATCGCAGTTTGATCTTGTAACAGAAACACTCGCATGTTAGTTGTTAATTGGAGTGTCTTAACGTGCCGCCACAAATAAGATGCCTTTAGTTCGTCAGCAACTGGGGGAACAACTGGAAGAGTCCGACGAAAATCACCTGACAACAGAATAATGGCTCCACGAAGATAGTTTAACGTTCTGTACAGTGCCTCCAGTTACCTCTTGTTGGCCATCGTACGTTCATCCCAAACGATCAATTTGCGTATTTGAAGAATCTTTCTTCGCCATGAGCTGTTTTTGGCGATGTTGCAAACTGGTGCTGCATTGATTTGTATGTTTAGTAGTAGAATGTGCAGTTCGTCCACCTTTTAAAAATGTTGCAACTATTCGAGATAAAGCCAACGTTAGAGCTACTTCATACGATCTTACGATCTGATCTTTGCCAATAGCAATGAAATTGCTACGTTTTTCCAGCCCCCCCCCGGATCAAGGAAGTAAATTCCAGTAGATTTATGGTTTACAGTTTCTATGAAAGTATCATACGCAATCCTTTGTTGTGCATTCAATTGCGGAACATCTAAACGGACTGTTGCAGTCAATACTTCAGTATCGAACTGTTGTTCTTTTTGTAACTCGTGCCTAGCGCACATCGTACAGTTATCTTCTATGATGATCAATGTAGTACTGTTTTTATGAGAAAATGAAATTGTTGTTTTTGCTATCTTCCTCGCAATTTTTCCATATTTTCTTACCGTTTTAACCTTCCCTGGACTACGACAAACATTTCAAAATAAAAATCTGCTAAATCGGCCCAGCCATTCTCAAATTTTAGCGAGACAAACGAACAGCAATTGATTTTTATATATATAGATAGATAGATATATGAGGTTCCCATGAAGAAAACGTAATCAATGGAAAAATATTAAGAAATTTGTCATTTTTATTTGAGCTTTTCGTGCCACTTAGTTATGCGTTCACGAGTGTACACTTATGTAATTCGGTTTTTCACTTCACATATTAAACTCATTTCATATATGTACATATGTATGTACATATGTATTCTGTTGTTATGCGCATTTTTTCTTAAACACAAGAGTTCGATTTAATGTCCAATGATGTAAGTAATCTGATGCCAGCTGAAGCACTTCTTGCAACGATCTCAAGTGATTTGTTATGCCACTGTCCGCTAGCTTCTGCTTTACCACGACGACAGTTTTTCATTTCATCGCTTTGCTTTACTTTTCTGCTGTCAACGACATGTTTTCCAAATAAAAACTGTGTAGGGACTTCAGTTTTGTTCAGCTTAATGTAGTTTTTTTTCTATCCCGGCATTTGATGATGACTTAATTTTGTATAAGAAAATTTTATTCAGCTTATTGTTTCTTTATATTGTTTGTGTGTTGAGACATTTGTAATAATATTTTAAGCCCTTAAGATGTTTTGTTGCCCTAGCAGTTGAATGAAGTGTATTTGAATTTCCGTTTAACTTAAAGAAAGATGCAGGGATCTAAGTGATGCTAGACACAAAACTTCGAAATGTTATCACAAACAAAGCTTCCTTAAAATTGGGGAAAGATAAAATTTATGGGAAGACCAGTTTTCACTTCTGTTGCAAATATGAATTAAAGAAGCTAAGTCCAGTTTCTTCTACGGTTACGGCAGTGCTTTAATACAGTATTCAGTATTAACTTCTCACCCACATAGGACTATTGCGGGTAGGAAAATAAGATTATTTAAATGGTATTATTGACGAGGACTAGAGGGAGAAGAGCACATTATAAAAATATAGATTTGGTGATTAAAAGCATATCTGCATTATACATTTTAATAAGTTCTCTATTAAAGTTTGAAAAAATTTTCGTGAAAATTGTTGAGGTATAAAATATGCTCGTGTATTGCTAAGCAATTTACGATACTTGGATGTGAGCATCTATAGCCTATATGTGAAAAGGCATACGAAATATTTTTATCGATATTCTTCAAAATGTTTAGCGATATCGGTATTTATATTATTAAAGGTGCAAGAGAATCATTTAGTCCGTTTGTATTTTGGATCTGACCTTAAAATAAGTTGTCAAAATTAAAATATTTATTTATATAAATATCAAACAAGAAGTACGCGATATAATTTTGAACATGCTCACCACTTATAAAAAACACAATCCCTAAAGAACTAATTGAAATGAATAAAACATATCACTTGTGTATAATATTACGGATTTAAGCCGTCTAAAAAAGTTTAACTTTATTTAAATGTGGCGACTAAATAGTGATTTGCGGTTCGGTGTATTTAAAAAACCGGTTCTGACGACTCTGGTTCTAAGGAGAACTGCGTAGCAATGACCAACTGCTGTTCTAAAAAAGTGTTAACGCAATGAGTTATCTCGAAAAAATATAAAATAAAACACCATTTTTGCCTCAATTGGTGCCGATTGCTCTGTATAAACCGATTTTTAGGTCTCTTTGAATAGACTTTATCTTCTACTGGAACTGTTTTTCGGGTCTTTCGGAACCGCATTTTGGTTCTATATACCAGTTTTTCGACTCTTTCAAGTCCAGGGCTGATGAGTTCCTGAAAATTTGGACTGTTTTCATAACCAAAAACCAATGTACGAATAATGTTAATTACTTTTAATAACAGTGTACTTTTGTTTGTTGCACGCTTACCTGAGCGAATTTTGTGAGTAATTTTTGTTAAGAAAAAACAAATGCCAAATGCTACATTTCGAAGGTCTTCACTTTTCGAGCTACCATTTAGGTTTTTTTTTTTAAATTTTAAAGCAAGCAAAGGAAAATAAATATTGCTTTAAAAAAGAGAGAGAAACATAAAAATGAGTTTAAAAAATTTAACCATTGCATGCATACAAGGTGTTACTAATTTTTGATAAATTTTTTGTTTGTTTGTTGATCAATAAAGGTTTTATGGAGAATTTGAAGTAAAAATAACAAACTAGTACCAAAGCAGTAGTTTTCAGATTACCGCATCCATACATATATAATAAGGAAACTGACGTGTGCTAGGTTTTAGAAATCTAAGAACGCTTCAAAATGACTAGAAAAACGGTCGAACTTCGATTATACTAGTGATAAAAAATATTTGTGTGTGGAGTTTATTTACGCAATCCGATACCACGCAAGTAAAACGTTCACATTTAATTAGGATTTAGATAGGTGTTTTATTAAATAAAAGTTCACAAATGTTTAAGTATAAAGTAACTTATAAAGTATTAGAGTATCAAATTATAAACATAAAGATCTGTCGCCGTTCGCAATGGCGTATTAACTGCCGAGAGTTCTTGTCTCTCTGTCCTATTTGCTCAGTCAGGGTTTTGCTCAGTGTACGTACAGTGTTGTATTTATTTGTAAAGGTAAGTTGTAATGTACGGTTTACATGTTCCCACATGTGTGTATGATCATTTGGCGAATTTAACAAATTTTTATATACACTTAGCAGCGGCATGACTTTCGCAAATGAAAAAAAAAACCAAAAAAAAACGTAATCTATGTGAAAATTTTAGGACTATACCATGAGCAAAGTTCAAACTGAATTTTCAAAATTTTCTAATTAATTACATTAATTTAATACACTAATTGCCTGGTTTTCGAGAATCAGTACAATAGTAAAAACAAGTTATCAAAATACTCAACGGCTGCAATTAAACCAAGTGCTGGCAAAACATTTGTTTCGAAAGTGCAACTGCACGTGATTATGCGACCAAATAGTGTGCGACGAACTTACGACTGCGACGAGTGTGAGAGAGAGAGAGGTCGGGAGAGAGAGGGAATGAGCAAGGGGCTAAGGGTTGTCGCGTAAAGTGACATTGGCAGCAGGAAGCGACAAAAGACAAGCTAAAACTCCTAAAACTATGCAAACAAAACGTGCAAATCTAATTCCATAACACTTGCATTTGTTGACATCAAATCAACAACGGCAGCAGAGAAAGTTTGCAGCCGATAGTTAAAGCAACCGACAGAACAATTGCAACATGAAAATAGAGCTGTTAGGAAGAGGATGTGGCGGGTGCAGTTGGTGAGAGCGGAAGTGTGACACAGGGACAGACGGGAAGGCCGCGTGCGAAAGTTTGTAAAATTTTGGCAAAGCTTAATTTAAATGTGAATTGCTTGTGCGTGGGCGACCAGCGGCATTCGGCGGTGGGCGCGTGGGCGTGTTGACGTATGAGCGGGAGACGACGCACGACAGGCGACAATTGACAGATGATCACAAAAGCAAACGCAAACAAATGCTAACAATTTCCCATTATTTTCAGCTGCGCAGCCGACTGTGTATGTGTGTGTGTGTGTTTGTGCCAAGTTTTGCAAAAGTTTTCATTGTTGACAATTTGCACAATTTTTGGGCAAACAAATTTGTGTGGTCACTAAAAAAAAAAAAAAACAAGCTAAAACCGTAAAGCGTATAAAAGAACCAAAACTCGAAATGAAATCATAGTGGAAACTTGCTGAACAAATATTTAAATTTGCACACAATTTTGTGGCAATTGAGAAATAAATTGAAAGCGAGGCCACGAGCGAGCACTTTTTTCTTTTTAATATATATTTTTTTTTTTGAAGTGGCATATTTGCACTAAAAATTTTTGTTATATAAATACTCGTATGTTGCATACCAGTGGGTGAATACGTGTGTTGTTTGTGTATTTTTTAGTGCACAGGCCACTTAGACGAAATTTAAAAAGGTGAAAAAAAAGTAAAAGAGAGAAGAAAGGCACTACACAAAAGGTAACCCTACATCGTTGCCTAGTAAACTAATTTTTTTTTTTCGTTTCTTTATATAAAATTCAGTTTTCCTACATCCAATTTATGGACCAACCAACGACATTTTGCTGATGAGGGCCAAAGATCAATGGCTGTTGGCGAATGGATTGTGCACAAAATTGAGGTCATAAGTCACTTATGCTTATGATGAGCTGGCCCAATCTGCTGTGCCGAATTTCGGTTGGACAAAGCGGAAGGACAAGTTGCAATTTTTTTTCATTTCCTTTTCTGCGGTGAAATACATACATATATACATGCATATATAGAAATATTATGATTTTTTTTTTGTAGGCAAAATCTTTATACTACGTAAAAAAAATTTTGGTTTGTTTTTTTTTTTGGTAATGTACACAAAGTTTTACTTAGGCATAAAAGTACGTGCAAACTGACTCGTATAGCTTTACATGAATACGCCCACACACTCACTGTTCGGACAGCTGGCAATTTAGCAAATTATTTGAAAATTATTGTGTCACTTGTGGACATGTTGTCGCACTAGTGGCGCAAAGACATGTCACAAATGACAAAGTAGTAGCTGTAAGTACTACAGCGAAACAAACAGAGAGTTGAGAGGCGGAAATGACCACAAACATGCACACTTATTTTGCCGATACTAATACGCACACAATAACGCACACACGTTTTTCATAGTTGTGCGTCTTCGAGAGACCCTGTAGGAAATTAAGCTGACTTTATATGCACTTTAATTTCGATAATTTCATAATTTCATAAGCCACTTATTTATTTTTTTTTGTTTGACCGATTTTGCGTGGCAGAGGATTTTTAAAAACTAAACTAACTATTTTATTTTTGGCTATTTTTAAGTTAGATTATTTTTTTGATCAGTCAGATTCCGTCAAAGAGTTTAGCAAGTATTGAATGCAGACAGGCACATTGATTTTTAGAGCGGGCACACAATTTTTTTAATTTGTTTGGGAAATGCGCATCCTGTTTTAGATCGGGAAGCTACTAATCTTGACTAGCATCGCACTTAATAAATAATTAAATAAATAAATCTTAAGAGAGAGTTGTAAGTCGAATTTATAGTCAGTTCAGAATCAGTAACTAAGTTAATGTTTGTATACAATGCTCAATTTATTTTTTGCCTTTAAAACAATCAATATATTTATGACATACGAGGAGGCTAATTCATTTCAACGGTTTTCTCAAGTCTAAAAATCAACTTTTCGTAACATTCTTTAAAATCTTGCTTATCAAGTTCAGCATCAACCGCGCCAATTATCACCGCGGTGCTGTTGAATACCTTTTCCCTCAAATTTCTTTTAATAAATAACCAGAAATCGCAAGGTGTAAGATCCGCGTATATCTTCGATGCCAGAGATCGCAATAAAGTTACTCGTTATTTGAGCAGTGCGAGGTTGCTCGTTGTCCTGATGTTAAATCCTATTTTTTCCTGTTCTCTAACAAATTGCTTGAAAACTTTTCATAAGACGTCTACTGTAGACCATTTAGCAGTTATTATATGATCCTTTTCCAAGGGAATAGCAGCTACGATTTTTAATGGGGTGAAGTAAAATTACATCATTACTTTTGTTGCTGATTTTTGTTGCTTAGCTTTTACTGTAGGTTTAATCCTATTGTGCTCGGATCGTACTTATAGTAGAACCAAAATTCGTCACCTGTAACAATTTCACTGGAGTTGCTAAACTGCTCATTTTCGATTTTTTTTTAAAAGAGCATAACGCAAACGAGGCTTTTTTTGGGTTCATTTAAAAATTCGTAGACCCATCGAGCAGATTTCTTCGTTTATCGTAGATGGCGGTACATTCGAGCCCAATTAGCTCAATTATTTCTTTTGTCAATAGTGAATTGTCGTCAACTTAGAACTTCACGAAAGCTACAGTGACATCATCAGTGGAAGATTATGATCGACCTTTTCGGTACCCGTCCTCTACAGAAAAATGTCCGGCCTAGAATTTCCGTAACAATTTGGAAATATGTTACTATGTAGAGACGTTGTAATTCTTCCATATGCACTTTGACATTCATTGAATATTTTTAGTGGCTTTTAACTTACGCCGAATATCGAAGAAAAATACAAAGCGAATTTTTATTTGCGTTGGTGGTAGAATTATAGCTAATAGTCTAAACCAATTGTTCTGTAATTTAGAATAAAGTATCGTAAAATAATTGCAAATCATTTGTTATTTATGGTTACAAAAAAAAAATTTTTGAGTCACCAACTAAGCGAACTTTTGTTAGTTTGCTCGTATGTTTAAAATTGTGCCTGAGATTTCAATTTAATGATGTAAAAGAAGTGAATCAGATTTGATAGCAGCTCACCACTTTGCTTTCTGCTGTATGTGTTTTAAGGTTATTCATTTAAAACAAAATTCGAGGATGACTTTAAATGGAAAAGAACGGCGAAAGAGTGTTGTCAGGCAAACAAATTTAAAATGTTGAGTTAAATTTATGAAATGATTCTCTTAAATTTGGGCATAATGTTTAAAACTTGGAGTTAAGCGATTTTAGTTAATTTATCAACTATTTTTACCAGCATCTTTATTCAACTCGATTTCTTGCATTGCTGGGTGTAAATTTGGCAATTAACTTTAACTAACTTTCCGGCAAACAGGAGACTTTAAATTTTCAATTTAGATTACGCCAGGTTTGTAATTTCCGTGTCACTTTTGGGACGACAATTGATTACTTTCTTTTTGTATCGTGGATTCTATTATCGTACAACAACAAAATTTTTTTAGATGAGAGTCCTCATATGCGGTTTAAGCGCTAGTAAAAATTTAGCAAATATTTATAATAGCAAATTTCACACCATAAATAAGCAAACTTTCGGCCTAGTAATACCAGATTCAATAAGTCAAAACGAAGCATTCCTCTAATTTTTTCTCTATGGAATTTAATGTTAAATTAAATCTTAGAAATGTGTACGAGTGAGCTATGCGCCAGATATATGTATTTCGAAATTTTCAGATATTCTCTCCATTCAATTTTGATCCAGTATGCTACATAACATTGTATTTATTTATTTCGCTTTAAGCTCGTGTGGACAATTTTTTCATTGTTTGCATTAATTTTTTTTGTTTGGTTTTGTACTCAAGATTGTGTCGATTGTGTGCAAAGAAAAGTAACTCATGCATAGTTGAATAAGTAATATTTGTTTGTGTTATATAAACATACATACATTTTATATATGTACGTATATTTATGACATGTCTCAAGCGAAAATAAATTTGAAGATTTGAACCTTTACCAGGAAATAAAAATCACAGAAAGCAAAATAATTTAAAAGAAAGTAAAAATAAAAACCTTTTACTTTTAGTACAATTGAAATGATAGCTACGGAAGTCTTTCAATAAACCTGAAACAAATAAGCAAACTTATCTGATAGAAAATATATGCAAATGTAAATGAGAAGATATAATGTGTGTATTTTTTTTGTAAACATTCAACCGCATATACATATGTTATATGGTATACAGCCCGTGGTAAGCATATTACTTGCAATTCAACTCAAAATGTTTTTGTATTCCACTAACGTTTAGTAAAATATTTGAGAGAACTTAAGAAAATTATTCAAAAAATAAAATGTCCATACAAATTTCAAAATTTTTTCTCAGAAGCGAAAGAATTTATTTATGTAGGCATTGCAAGTTACTACTTACATGTGGATAAAAATTCACGGCGATTTTGTCGATTTTAAATGAAAGATTGTTGAAATTTTATTCTACGTAGCTTGAAACTTGTGTTTATATTTGTTTGGGAATGAATTAAATATATTTGAATTGAAAAATATTGGAAATAAAATTTCTTAAAATATCAATTTTGAAAAATTTGTGTCACCAAAAATTAAAAGTTGCGCTTTAGTAGAGATTTTACTTAACTAACTTGCCCGGTTTCCTTTAAAAAAATTCCATACAAAATAAATTTGTTTTTTTCTTAGTAGTCTTTGAATTTCGCAAACAGGCAGTTTTGTGTAATTTATTTTTAGTTGCAGATAACTGCTAAAACTTCTAAGAAAGAAATTTAATTTGTGAAAATAGATTGTAATAATTTTTTTTTTTAATGTTCTACATAGTTTCACCCTTGGGTTTATTTCGGTTTTATTAGAAAATTAACTTTTTTTTATTTAAAATTCTTAAAACATTATATAAAAAAGGAAACATACCATTTTAAATTTTGTTTTGAAAGTATAATAATGGACAAAAGCTCCTGCTTATTTTTACAATTTCATTTGTGGTGACAGTTCTGTGCACTTTTTATTTAAAAATTTGGATGGAAGTTTAGAGAGTTTTTAGAGTATTGTCACAGATTTTTACAGTACCACTGATAGAATCCATCGTTTACAGTCTGTATGCAGTCACTGCAAAGCTATTCAAAAAAAAAAAATTAACAAAATTTTTCTTTTTTTTCTTCAACTTTTGGCTGTGCGACATTCACGTGTGATACCCGACCTTGGAAATGCCCATAAGTATGTACATATGTATGTACATGTAGCTTACAGCTTACCAGCCAACTATTTTCAGCGATACTTTCGCTCACTGCTCTTCTATTCACTTTCATTTGCTACAATTTTCAGTCAGTACATTAAACTCGTTTGTTTATTTTGCGTCTTGTATAATATTCACATATTATTTCTCAAATACTCGTATGTATGTATGTATGTATACATAAGTAGTATCATTCGAATGCCTATGTATGGGCGAGTATGTATTATGCGCGTGTATTTTTTGTGGCGCGACACACAAAAGCTAGTATTTTCGCTAGTGAATTGTTTATTTGTTTATGGCTTTTATACGCAACTTGGCTTAGTTTTAGCATAAGGCCACTTAACAACTTCCGCTTTTTCTTCTTTTTTTTTCATTTGCTTTTTCTTCTTTTTTTTTCTCTATGAACTATATAAACAAGTGTGTATTTGTTTAGATTTTTTTGTGTACTCATATAGAGCTAAGGGATTCAAAGCGCTTACGCACATACGCGCGCACAAAGCTACTTACATATTTAAGTCAACAAATATGTAGAGACTCGTATCTTTTGTGAGCTTACTTTGCAGTGAGGCCTATTTGTAGGCGCTAAAGGTTGCCGCTTTGTAGTAAACCAGCGGAAGGGGGCTGGGCGTTTGTTGTGGGCGACAGAAAACTATTATTAGAGTGTTTGTGTTTCAAATGTAGGCAAACGAGGCTTTTTGCAAAATTGAAAAACTTTTTCAATAAAACGTTTGTACCATTTTTTTTACAGTTTTGAAATGGTTTCTATATACAAATTGTACTCACACACACTTACATAAACTTTGTTTACACTAACACAAATATACACATGTTCAATTGAATGTTTATACTCGATAAGTGTATGTCCTGTTGGAAAATCTTCTGGTAAAAAACTAGTGGCGGATGAATTTTCAAATTCCTGCGATACGATTTTTTGATTTTGTGTCAGCAAAAGAGTTGTTCTTTTCGCACTTTTAAGATTTTATTTTAACTTGGAATGTGCAAATAGCAGTTCTTGCCGCAAACAAATAACTCTACGACTTCGTCTGAGTCTGCGTGGAATTAACGGCTAAATGCTATTATTAAAAGCACATTCAATTAAAAGCTTAAGACATACCGTCATGAATCGATGGATAGATGTGTCCAGTGTCATCGGTGAGTTAATATATTTTACCAGCGTCAACCGTCATTTAAAAGTCAAAATAAAATAATGAAATTATTGATTTAGAAAAAATGCATACACATTTTCTACTTTGTCACTTTATTTTGGACAAACAATAACCCGAGAATGGATTGTCCGACTTACGTAGACTTTTTTTTTTAGTTGTGTTTTTCTTTACCTAAGGAATGTCACGGAGAGAAACCCCCGATAGGTGGCGCTGGTGTCGAGTTATAACTAAAAATCATATTTATAGTCCAATTTCAGTCATATTCTAACATATGTATGTATCAAGTTATTTATTAAAGTCGTATTCCCACTACGAAGCTATGAAAACGGAGGCGAAATTTAGGTGGCAGTTTAATTTTTCGCATTAAATACGAGTACATCAGAGTACAAAAAGTGTTTAATTTACTTCTAATAAATTTTGGGCCGGACGAAGTTCGCTGGGTCTTCTAGTGTATCATAAAAAAAGCTAATTATTTTGTGTGTTTGCCTACTGCCGACGTTGACCGCGCTGCCAATGTAGATCCTTTACTGTCGCAGTCGCAGTCGCATTAAATACGAGTAGATCAGAGTACAAAAAGTGTTTAATTTACATCTAA
Organism: Philophylla caesio; assembly: GCA_963971545.1. NCBI lineage: Eukaryota > Metazoa > Arthropoda > Insecta > Diptera > Tephritidae > Philophylla > Philophylla caesio. The sequence goes on along the minus strand of OZ020604.1, from coordinate 189,519,275 downwards.
TAAATTTTGGGCGGGACGAAGTTCGCTGGGTCTTCTAGTGTATCATAAAAAAAACTAGTTATTTTGCGATGTGGTACAATTTTAGCTTTTAATCTTTCTTTTTTTAATTAGCGCTTGCAGAAATAAGAAATAAGAGGCTACAAATAAGCTTTGATTTTTGACAATTTTTTGCAGTCGTATTATTCTTTTAAATCAAAATTCAGTGGTATTTTATAGCTATTTAAGCTCGCAATCTTTATGGTAAAATTAAATGGGCTACAACCAAAAATTGTATACCCTAACATAGTAACAAACTTTTTTTTTGCTCACTGTTTTTCGCGACTTGTTTTGAAATGTTGAATGTACGAAGAAAAAGTCTGGAAAATTATTATTCCAATGTTTGTAATCAAATAGACATTTTTAGAAATTAGCAACCAATGCCAGCTATTTACAAACAAACTAATAACAATATCATATTTGATTTAAAATATGTAAACAAATTCATTGGCGCGGTTTAAGCACATTTTCATATATAACAAATGAGTATAGTTTTCGACCTAAAGCATTAAATTTTTTATAAATTTTGGTCAATAAAATTTGAGCTTCTACCGCTCCTTCCTTTTATATTGGTGCGTAAAAAACGTCAGAGTATAGTATGTGTGACTGATTTAGATTGCCTAGAATGAGAATTCGTCTGTTAAGTCATTATAAGATTATATGATTTCCTTAGATAAATTAATGATAGCGCTGGAAAATGTTGAGTCCTTTTGAGATGCGATTTCTTTGGTATCGAAATTTTTAAGGACTTAGTATTTTAAAATACTTTTTTTTTTAAATATAAATATATAAGTACATATAAGCGAAATTTCTGTTTTCGCAAAGTTTCGCTATGTCTTTTAAAAGCCACTTAATAATTTCTTAAATATACCTTTAATCACACGACGAGGCAAAAGTATATTTACTTGATACGGTTTATTTTTCAGGTTATTATTACTACGGAGTCTGTAACGATATTTAAAAAAAATTGCGTACTATCGATCGCTTTAAGAATCGAGTTATGAGTGCTTTTAGCATCGATAAAGCGGATCGTCAGGGTTAGAAACGAATATAATAAAGGATACAAATGTGTTAAGAATTTGCAAACAGGTATAATTTCTATTTATATAAATTTGTAATTATGTTTCATGAGTGTAAATTTTTCCCACTGGGTAAGGCTACACACGCATATCTACGAATATGCTGGAAGAAACTGCTAGAAAATAAAATATGAACGATATCAACAGCTTAAAATTTCTCATACATTTCTTTAACTTTCGCACTTCCAAGGGAATCAAAGGGAAAACAAAAGTTTTAACATCACACAAAAACATTTATGATTTTCCCCATTTCTATTGATGTTCTTATGTACGAGTATGAACTCGTATTTTACATGTTTTCCTATTTTATTTCTCTTTTTTCTTGCCAAAGCGCTATTTGTAATGATGTTTTTTTGTAATCATTGGTTTTTTTTTTTGCTCTTATTTTTGTGAGCAATATTTTGTATTCAGGTCAAAACTTAAGTAAAATCTCAAGGGTCCATACAGGCAAGCCACCTTAGCATTCGTATAAAAACAACAAAACTACCACTAATACTTATAGGGATGGCGTTACAAATCGGAGCGCACATTTCAAAGAGGGAAGCATTCAAAAAAACAAAATAGTGAAAACGCTGGCAGCATGAAATGTGTCATTTTCACCGCACATTGCAAGTTATGAGTGACAGCATCAAAAACAATAACAACAACAAGTAAACTGAAGACTGCAAAAAAATGTTGTGCTGAGATCGGAAAAGTAGTAGAAATGTAAGGTGTTTTGATTTGTCAAGCGATGCTGAAAAATATTAAAGTTTTGATTGCTAAAGTTTTGAAAGCGATAAGAATCGAATAGAAAGTTGAATGAGGTAAAAGGAATTCAAAAATAAAAGCGTTTGGTAGCATTGCTCAGAAGCATTTTAGTATTTGCTACAGCAAATAGCAAAACAATACGAAATTGCAAAATGTAATTCGAATATACGCTATTTAGGTGTATTCTTGTATTGCAATAATAATTCTCGATATGCTTTTGATAAAAGTTATAGCAGGAAACAAATTACCAATTTTAATATAAACGAGCATGAATGATTTTGCTTTAGTTTTTGGCGTAGAATACGTCTTACCTTACGGTATGGGCACCAATGTCAGGTTTTTATTGTTGTAATCTCTATTTCTTTAATTATAAGGAAACGGCGAGATAAATTTTTTTGAAATTTTTTTTGTAGTCAAATGAAGATGTTAGCTTTCGTTTGACATACATTTCATGTTGGTTGATATCTTCCTAATATTTAAATTTCTCAAATGAAAATTGTATAAACACATGCACACAAATATGTGTGTGGTGTTTGGTTGAGTGTTTGCTGTTGGGCGATTTAAATGTACTCGTGCAGCCCTTTCTTTGTATTGCATAATTTTAGGCGGGCAGGTTAAAGTAGAGTAAAGGCAGAGAAAGCGCTGCCAACTACTGCTTATTGGTGGTGATTTTAACACAGAAATCACTTCAAATACTAGATTGGCGAAATTTATGAGCGATACGTTTAATTTGGATTATATTCGAAATGATGCTCCCACAACTATTGATAACACAACCATTGACTTCGTTTTTGCGAGAAATTTAATTGATAATTTAAAAACATTTTTATCCTATTTTCCTATCATAAGCTTATGTATATCATCAAAAGTAACTATCAAATAAAGAAATTCATTTGCTTGCATTATTTATCATTATAAATTATCATTATACATATGTTTTCTGTCTTATCGGATGGCGTATTCTACGTTAAACTTAATGGCCGTGTCTCTGACACAGCCTCCTTCTTTTTTTTTTTCTTTAAAAATTTTGCACCCATATTTAAATGTAAAAAAAAAAATTAATAAACGCAAAATTGATAAACGCAAATTTTTTTTTAACTACCCTTGGTTTAATATACTATTACTGTTATCTTTAACTTTGTGCGTTTTGTAATTTTTGTTCTTGTTTATGTCTTTATACTTTTCGTAAAGTAATAGTAATCGATATTCTTACCGCGTCAAAAGTATATAAGAGATTAAAAAAAAATTATTGCTGTCTTCATAAATTCGTTCGATCATATTTTAAATGAATATTTGTGTAATTTGAATTAATTTTAAATCAATTACTATCTGTACATATGTCAAACATATGTATATTTTTCAATTCCATCATATTTCGAACTACGTATATCGTTACAGTTATCGTCATCAGCCTCGTTGTTAATTAATTAATGTATTTTTAATTTCAATAATATCACTTTTATAATTTGAAGATGTCAAGCTGAAAAACAGAACTCGAAACGGTAATCATGTTTACGGTTGAAATCTTGAATTTCTCGGCATTGGCCGGATTTAATTTTTTTATAACTAATTGGTTTTTTGAACCCTTTTTAATGGGAAAAAAATTATAGTATGACTTTCAATTTATTTGGCTCTTTTTGATCCCCATTTTTTTTTTTTTTTTTTTTGTCATTAGAATTTAGTAGGAATTTTTTAAGCAGAGTACAGAGTTTACAAAATACACTGATTGCTTCAATGAAGCGCTGTCTGAACGTCGCATTAGATTCCAAAATATTTTTAATTTAATAAGTTAGGGACTTTTTAGATCATTAAACATATGTTTAGATATATACTCCTATAATAATATATATGTAAGTGAAATATTATTTTAAAAAAAAATTACGAAATATATTCGAGAAAAAAGCTAAATCATTAGATGTTTTTTTATATATGAAAATTAAAAAAATTAATTTAAGAAATAAAGATTGGGTGGGACCAAGAACCTTATGGTGGACACACAGTTATTCGTTTTCTGCTATTGTGTACCAAGCTCTAAGGAGTGCTAAAGCGAGTTATACTAATGTGTTTGATTTATTCACGGGTTTAACTAGTTTTGATAAAAAATGTTCTTTAAATAGAATTAGACAGACAATTTCCCAAACGACTTCAAGTTAAGTTATTCATATATATCAACGTTAGCAGCTAATTAGTCTCATAATTCTTGTGTAAATATTAACTTAAATTATAAAATTAATTTTTTTTATTCTTTTATTAATTAACTTTGTACATATAAGTTTCCTGGAGTTTAAAAAAAAACACTGTCTCATGCCAGAACTATTCTGCATGCTTGTAACAAGTTTCGCATATACTTAAATTGAGAATTTAATACAGAACTCATAAAATTATCTAGAACTTACTGAAGGGCCGACACTTCGAACTATTCACTTTTGTTTTTAAAACCCTGAGATGAGTGCAATGCGAAATTATGAAACTAAATCATCACCTCGAAACATTTTCATAGCCTCCTTTTTTCGGCCCTTGAGCACTCACACAGTGTTGCTTACATGCAATCTTAGTGCTAAATATTTAATACAAGCATACGCTGCACTGCACTTCCACTTCATTACAAAATTTTCAATTTAGTTGAAAGTGCAAGCGTACGCAAACAAAATCTACGCAATATTTTTACATATAAATAAATAAAACTGCATACGAGTTCATACATACATATCACACGAGTACGTAATAGTTTACAACTAGAATTTCTTGATTCAATTTGAACTAGTCAGAATTTTACCAAAATACAAAACGATTCATGCTTGCCTTAATTTTTTTTGACAATATTGTATTGTATACAAAAATTACTAAAGAAAAAGAAAGTATTGAAAAGATCTTTAACACCAAGTCAAGCTCATGAATTTAATTTAATTTAATGAATACCTACTTGTATTTTTATTTAAGTTTCTGCAATAATTAACTAAAGTTATTTTACTTTTAATAACATTTAATGAAAATTTTTTTGTCATATTCTTTTGAATGATGTCAACTTTGATGTATTTATGTAATTTCATATATTTCCTTTCTAGCAACACTTATTGATGGATTTTGGAACGAATTTTCGTCATCCCTTGTCAAGTTTGGCTTTAAGACTGCCCGGTTTCAGCGTTGTGTCATTTTTCGTTCGATTAATTGGTTTTCTTTCTCTGTATTTATAGTTACGTTACGCCGAATTTCATTGTCTATGCTCGTGTAGTTCAAGTCAGTTGAGTGTCGGTGTGTTACTCTGTTTATATCAGGTTCATGAATTGAACTTGTTTGTGGTTTGTACCTGCAAATAAAAATCAGTAATTTTCACATTTTTGGGTTTTATGGCGTCGATTTTTGTTTCAATGTTTATTTCTGAGCTTTTGTTCCTCCGTCCGTATAGTATTTTTTAACGGTTCGAAGATTACGTCCGATACGGTTCCTATTTGCTAGTTTATTATTTTACCGTTGAAGTTTTTTGTTTGTATATTTCCTAGTTTTCCAATATATTGAGACGACGTATTTTATGTTGTAAGTGTACTACCTTAGCCGCTTTGTCAATTTGTGTCTTCGTACATTTTTGGTTTAACATGTGGTTTGAGAAGTTTGACTCTGTGGTTGCTTTTCGTTTCAGAGTCTTTTTATTGTAGTCCCTTATGTGTTCCCGAAACCTTGTTCGTTTTTCCCGTCCAGTTTGTCCGATGTAGCTGTTTTGATATGCACACGGTAATTTCTACACGCCTTGTCTATTTAGTGGATCTTAACTATTTGTGTTTGTCTGCAGTATCTGTGCTATATTGTTGGATGTTTTAAATGCCGTGCGGATATTATATTTATTAAAGTATTTGACCAGTATGTAAGTGGACCTTCCGGTATACGTTAGTGTCGTCCATGTTTTTTTTTTAGTCATCATCTTCTCGCTATGCTTTGGTTTATTTCGATTATCTTTTTCTTTTGTCTCCCAAGTTTCATCAATATCTGTTGTTCGTCTTAAATTCTTTCCTGTACGCTTCTTTTGTTAATGGCGTTCGTTCCAGTCTCGTTACAAGCCATCTAAATGTTGCATTCTTGTGTTGTTGACGATGGTTCGATGTGCTGTGTATTATGACGTCCGTGGCTGTGGGTTTTCTGTAAATCTCGCATTCCAATGTCTTCGTACTGTCATTCACCTTAAGTGTCATGTTGAGGTAGTTTATTCTTCTCTCTTTTTTCGTCTTCATTGTGGCCTTTATGTTTTTGTCTTGCTGATTTAGATATCATAGTACATCTTCTTCGTTGTTGGCAGTAAGGACGCATATAATATCGTCCACGTATCTCGCATATACCTTTACTCCTAGACTGTCCTCAAGACGTTCCATATAGAGTAGAAGGGGGTAATGTCGGGAAGACAAAAATGATATTTTATCGTGTGAAAAAATAATTTGTTTTACAAAAAAATATACTAGGAAATTGTGTTTTTTACCGAGTTATTAAAGTTAACCTGAAAAATTATCGTTGTGGAAATGTTGTGCATTTGATGCGGGGAAATGTCGTGCACTATAAAGAGTGAAGTAAATTTAATATACTGATATTTAGGTATATTTAGGTATATTTTTTTAATACAAAGAGCTGTTATATTTAGTTTTTTCGATCGAATTTTATGTTAGAGTATTCAAATAATTGGTTTTAAAATAAATTGATATTTTCTTGCATAAAACGAAATATTACAATTGACAAAATTGTTTTTCCATCACAACCATTTGTTGTACATTCATCAAGTTTTATTTTCTTCTATTTCATCTAGCAAATAGCCTAACTTTACTTATTTTAAATTTTTTATTTTGAACTGTGTGTCTGAATTTCATATAAAGAAGAGAATATATCTTGCTACAAAAATGTTGTTTTACGTAAAAGTAATCAAGGTAATTATATTTCGTTGTATTCAGTTGGAAAATACGGCTATGCGAGCAAGTCAAAAAAGACTGCGCGACATTATCCCCTTCTAGTCTACTGTTCCTCCAGATTTTTGCATGAATACTTCCATAAGTATTGCTGACGTTGGATTACCCATTCCTAGGCTATTAATTTGTCTATATATATTTCTGTTGAATTTAAAATAATTATTGGCAAATCTAAACTGCTTAAAAAAAATGTGAATTATTTTAAATTATACTTAATTCATGAATTTATTTTATTTATCGCCCAATTTTAAACCCAAACTAGTGGTTTCGGTTCACAATTCGAAAAGTTTTTCTTGTCTATTTTGTGCTAGTGTGACACTGTTACATTTCTGATCCAAATCTGACAGTTGCTATCTCGTAGGACATGCCCATTTTAAAAATACGAGTTGCTTGTATGGAAAAAAGATAATGAGCTAACTAAGTAGTTGGGCTGGCGATACAAACTAGTTGTGAAGTAGTACACTTAACTACAGGGTTAAAATAAAGTGTGCGTATGTAATGTATGCTCAAGTTAGAGCTTTGCATAGTTCAAGGCGCGAAGATGCTACCTTCATAGCATGTATACACACCCATTCAATTGCATTTGGGATGCAATGCGACATAGCAGAGAGGAAATGAGAAGCATTCACTTCCATATACCATATACACAAATTTTAGAATGTGCATAGCTTTAGTAGAGCAACAAAAACAAATGCAAAAATAGTAAAAGCAATTTTCTTGACATTAATGCTGCATAACTTGAATGCGTCAATGTCTATGCACTCACAGCGATGCTGGAGAATTTTCGTATACATCTAAGAGGAGTATACTTATAATCGTATGTGTATGTTTGTATGCAATAACACACACGCAAGCAGGTAGGCGGAATGTGTTGATTGCTTTTGTTGCATTCACCACATGCCAAGCCAAATCATGCGTGTTTTTTGGCAAGTCAGTTGAGGTCGTTTTCATATTTTCTTTAAGAGTTTATTTTTTTTTATTCCTATTTACACTTTCGTCATTGCTGCCATCATCATCGTTTTCTTCGTCGTTGGTACTTACAGAAATATTGGTTTGTGGCATTGTGGCAGTACACCGCAATGACAGTTTATTAAAATTTGAGAAATTCTTCAGTCGCCCGCAATACATTTCTGGCAGTTAGTGTGCCTTGTGCATTAAGCTGGCACACTAACGCCGCAATATATGAAGTTCAAAAAATAAGGTGACTTTATATACTTATGAAGAAATATTTATTTGTTCATCAATATTTATATTGTTCCATACACAGAAATCTCCCTCAAGTACTCGTATAAAACACTTGTTCCAACGCTTTTTTGAATACTCAAAGCGCGTATGAGAAGCACATTTTGATAAAGTCTTGAGCTCTTCCATCGATGCCGTGCTTTTTCGAAAAGACGACTCAGGATCATCACTGATCACATCATCACATCACATCACATTTAAGAGTTCCTGAGCGATGCTCATACGACTGTTCCACTGATCAAAATTCGGAACAAACTTCGCTGACACAAGTCGCATGCCCAAAACATCGGGAAAAAATTGCATGAACCGAGACGACTAATGTGTAAACATCCTCAGCAACTTCTCTTTAGTAATTCTACGATTTCCAAAATCAACTTTTTCTCAGCTTCGACGATATCTTCTGTTGTTGAAGTGCAGGGGCATCCAGCGCGAAGTTCGTCATTGAAATCCTTTCGACCATCTTGGAAGAGTTTGTAGCACTTGTACATTTTTTTTTTACTTAGAACAGTACGCCTTTGTTAACATTGCAAGTATTTTAGAGTACTTGATTATATTTTTCACACAAAATTTTTATTATTACATTATTCATCTATATACATAAGAATAATGTTAATTTCGGGTTAAGGAAAAAACAACGAAATTAACCAAAACTATTTTACAAAGAATATTTTATTTATTATCATTATATACATACATATGTATGTATATTAATACAATAAACATTATTTTGCAATAGTATCCAACTTAAAATTTTCCGAAACAAACAGAGCCTACAACACAAAGTATGCCGCATATTGGCAAAGGGAAGTTTTTCGTTTGTCAGATAATCAGCAACTTTTTTCTTTTAATCATGTACGTCAAAGTAAGAGCTTAATATGTATCACCACTTAAGTTTTTAAAGAGCTTAAGTACCTTTTATATTAACATGTTGCATGCAACAAACGCAGTCAATGAATATAGTTACTTCACTTTTTTCAATATTAATTAGTTAACTTGGTACTTGAGTACTTTAAAGTCATTGAAGTGTACGTTTCGCCAAGAAGCTCGTCGAGAGTAGCTGAAAAAGTAAAGCAGTAAGTAGAGCAAAGGGAATAAACCGATTGAGATCATATAAATGAGTATCTATGTACGAGTATGTATAAGCAAAGAGCCATATATGTATGTATGTTTGTACGTCCGCAGCTGCGTGTGCATTAAAAACAAGGACTGGACGAAGAGCAAAAACAAAAATGTGAGAACCTTACCATTTGATTGAGAAAACAAGTGTCTGAGGAATGCGCACGTTGATTGAGAAATGTGTGAGAAGCAATGCATGAAATTGAAAGTTTATGTAGGAAGGGAAAAAAATCCACCAGCACTGGAAAATAATGAGTGGCGCTCAAGATTTACTAGGAGCAAAAGGATAAAAGATACTTAAATATGTTACAAAAATATAAAAATTGCAGAAAAAGCTTACAAACCTGAGCCGTTTGAGTCAAAGACAGCGTAGTGCTGAGAATTGGTAAATTCAATTCTGGCAATGGCTGTTGAAAATCTCGAAATTCAGCTCAACATATGGAGGCACGATGATATGAACGCTCTTTAACTACTAAAGTTTACCCTACTCTCAATAGTATATTGACTTATCGGGTGTTTTTTTTTAACATTTTGGGCTTTGTCGCACGATGTTATTATAACATTCAAATTGTGTCACTAAAACAATATCGACAATAAAGTTCGCATAACGCCGAAACCAATTTCTTGCAATAGAAAATTTGACATGGGATGACCAAAAATCGTTCGTAAATATGTAACAAAATTAGCCATCACGAGTCAGTAACAATAGTACAGATTCCACTCGCAAAGCGAAAAATATCCGAAAAAGTAAACGAACGCAAAGTTTTTAATCGCCAGCAAAAAGAGGAAGCAGAAGACAAAACAGCGGGGTTTGTCTTTTTAAAATTTATGAATAAAAAAAAAAGTGTTTAGTCTATTTCGCAGGGAAGGTTATCTCTAACTTGCACTGCGTAATGCGCTGGGTAGCCATCTTGTTGATTCCTTTCCTTGACCAGGAATATCCGGGAAGGTGGATTGGACGTTCGGGCACTATCTCGTGGCCAGCCCGTTCCCCAGATTTACATAAATCCCCTGGATTTTTTTTATTGGGGCGTTCTTAAAGAAAAAGGTTATGCAAAGCCTATTGAGAGCGTAGCCGAGCGCGTGAACGAATAGCTCAAGCTGCTGAGGACATCAGCTCTCGAGGATATGCTCGGCTAATAAGTAGATCTTTTTTAAGAAGATATAGGGCGTGTATTGAGGCTGATGGTAAACAATTTGAACATTTATTGTAATAAAAAATGTTATTTCCCTATCTGACTTTTATTCCAATAAACCTTAACTAAACTAGGTCAAGATTTTTCATTATTTTCTTAATATTACTTACTTTTGTTGGCTTTGCTAAAAGTCGCGTCACTATCTGTCTCGCTCATGGCATGATTTTTCTTCGTATTTTTCTCATGATGGTTACAATCAATCCTGTCACCCCGTTTCGGCTTGACGTTGAGTCCTGGGACACTCTGTATAATATATTATATGATCGGCTAAAGAGCTTTTGTCCTATACAAGAATAGTTTAGGATCTAGACACCTAACTACTCCTTTTATGAATCGACACAGCATATATAAAAAAAAAATACTCTTATATATATTCAGGAGTCATGCGGATGCACCCTTCGCGCCAGTTGGGCTGACCGTAAAACTGTTGGAATTATTTGTAGAAAATTTAAAAATGATAAAAATATTTTCATCTGAATTGTAATTTTTTTTTTAGTAGTGCTGAAAAAGTTTTCTGCGTATTCAGTTTTAAAGCTAACACACAACTCACAAGAAAATCGAAAAATTCATATAAAATGACACTCTATACAAATTTCTTAAATCAGTCAGCAGCTCTCAAGAAAAAAAAATGTTCGTATATTTATTTCTTCAAGAAAATTGATGACAACGGCAAACTACATTTTCACGCAACAGAAATAATGATAAATATTTCTTGTGATTTTTCTTGAGAGTTCTATTCAAGCCCTAAGTCCAATACAATTCGGATGAATCAATGTGTTATTTTCGATTGGCTAGAAACTATTGTTGATTTTTGAAAATTTAATTTTTATGCCGCGTTTGCTTTAACACAATTTATTTTTATATGGAAGAAATCCACAAGATTCTGACCTAAAAAACAAAAAATCAAAATATTAACGAAAATTTCTGGCACATATTTATATAAGATTTTAATTTTAAAAGTGTTAAATCAAAAAAATTCTAGCACTTCTGAGAAAAGAGTTTTCAATTCCGAAAAAAATTGGTTGATATTTTTTACCTTCTACAAAATTTTTTATTTGGTTTTTGATAGTTTTGTTGTGGCAAACCAAATCTTTTTGAATTTTGTTGCAAATTATATGTCCATCAATATGTCTTTCAATTACTGATTATTCTATAGTTATTTTCTAATAACTTTCTCTAGAATCTTTAATTTTTGGAAAGGTTGCATTTACATTTTGGGATTTAATTTATTTAATTTCTAAAGGGTGTCTCCTTATAGGGCCTGAGATAATAATTTTTTCGTGAAGCATTGGCTAATAAAATCAAGTGTTGCGCTGAGCAAATGCATGTATTAAGTCATCAGTTGTAACAAGCAACAAAAATTTTAAATTGTGCAAACGTGATTTTTTTATTAAATAAGGTATGAAAAATTTTACTTAAAAAAACAAAATTTTTTTATAAATCTCTGACACTTTGTCTATAAAAAGTGCTTAATATATGTTTTGATAGAACTAATAATTTGCGAGCTATAAAGTGATATACCATGGCTTACGTTAAACACATTAAATTTTTTAATTGCATAACTTTTGAAAAAAAAAAGTTTGTTTTATATTGCGTTTATAGACATTAAAGGACAACATATCCATAATTCGCGTAAAAGTAATTTTTGACCAATTGAAATATGTAGTGTGGAATGCCTCATATCTGTATTTATAATGGCATAATAAAACGTTTATCTTAATATTTGTTTTTTTTAACCCAAAAAGTGTATGTTTGATGTGCCACATTTTCATTAAAATGACCTTGCGTTAACAGTTTCGTGAAAGGTAAAATACAACTATACAATCGACTTTTCTGTAATAAAGCAAGTTTAAAATTCTTAAACGCTTCCCCTGCAAATGCTGGTGTGCTTTTGTTTGTTAGGTAAACAAAACTGACATTGACGAAAATTCGAAAGTCATGCGAAGCCATTCAGACAGTTGCCCAGGTCAACCAGATATTGCAACAAACGAAGCGCTACACACATGCAAAATGAGAGTTTAAAATTATCAAAGAGAGCAAGTGTGGTAGCACATGCAAATGCAATCTTGCCGCTATGTTACTGACAATAGCTGAGCGCTATGTATTGCATAAGCACAAGAAATGCGCGCGTGGGCACTTCATTCATCCCGCACACGAGCTTCATATGTATGTACGCGCCCTCAGGACAATTCGTCAAACCAGAGAAGCGCTTGCAACAGCAAATGCAAGCAAATGCAAGCAAATGCAAGCAAATGCAAGCAAATGTGAGTGTTGGAGGCAGTGAAATGAGTGCTGCATTGTTGTTATTGCTGCACGCTCATCAGACATATGCAATTGCTTTGCCAATAAGCCAACCCCTACATACATATGTACATACATTTGTATATGACGACAATAGCGACGCCAACTTGCTGCAGCCGCTTGGCTGCAGGCACTGAGAACACGTACACAGAACAGCGGAGATGGTATGCGACGAGCAGCTGCAATGCAATACATATATAAATCCATGCAAATGTAATGGAACGCAATGCAATACAACGCACTGTGCCACGGGGCGTATGCGCAACATGACATTGCTGTGGTTACGAATCGAGAAAGCTACGCTACGCTGCGCTGCATGCGATATTCGCAATTTTTCATTTATCTTTCACCCCTTACTCGCTGTACTATGCTCACTTTCCTTCGGCACTACTTTGGAATTTTTCGATTTCAATGTGTAAGCAGGCGCAAGTGACTCGCAAGGGTGAATGTAAAAGTTCAGCCATGCAAAAAATTGTTCCTTTGAAATGCGTACGCGTTTGCATTCGCGTTGTTATTTAAATTTAAAGCACCAAAAGAGATTTAAGTTCCTCAATAAAAATGGGTTGGCATAGAATAAGAATGACAGAGCAAAATGTATGGAAAAGGCATGATAAAAGACAACAAGGTACGCTGGTTGGAAGTAAGAAAGCGAGTCGAATGGCAGAAGCTGGTAATTGTGAGCTGGCAGGCAAATGGGGCGCATGAAAAATGGCACAACTTGTGTGAAAAATCTGTTTGAAAATGGATATTGTAATGGAAAAGTGGTAGAATAATGTTGATGAATTAAAACATAGAAGGGCGAAACGATTGAAGGTAGTGCAAATAAAAAAAATAGCATGAATTGGAGAGCAAATCAAATAAAATTAAGCAACATAACAAGCGAGTTTATCTTAGTATGTATGTAGATATATGAATAACTCACTGAGTGTAATTAATCGACGGCAATTGAAAAAAATGGCTGCAGATGAAACAGGAACGAGAAACGAGTTACTAAAATAGATGTAGAAAAAATATAATGGCAACAATCAGCAACAGAAATTTCAATAAGATGTGCATTTTTTTTTATTTATTTATTTATTTATTTAAGTTTACGAACAATATATTATTACAGACTAGGAGAAAGTGCTTAAACAATTCATTTAAATGCTTAGATTAGGGAACAGAATTTAAAATTTTAACGTAAGTTGACTTTGATAATGAAAATCGACATCGATAGAATTAGAGATTAAGTTGTTAGCACAATTGGTGCTATAAAATTTTAATGAAACCCGAAGTGCTCAATGAAGAATATTAAAATTTATTCGTTCAAAAAGAAAGGGACAATCAACAGTTCCGTGGAAACGGTCAAAGTCAAGTTAAAAGTTAATGAAAGGACTGACCTTCTCTTTTTTTATGATTTTAGATTAATTAGTAGAGCGAGCATTTTAAGGAAGGAATCGGGTCGGAGGAGGAACACGCTCAATTCTTGTAAATCTAAATTGATCGAACGGACGACAAATATAGGCAACATACCATGGAAACGCACTAACGAAGCGTAAAGAAGTTTTAAGGTATAAGAATAAGAAAACTCAGCACTATTTCTCCTCAAGAAGACAATTCAATATGACCGTTGAAAGAGAGATTGGTGTCAAAAATAACAGTGAGATCCTCAATTTCATTAGTAACCTGGAGTATGTACTTCACAACACAAAGTACGAAGAAGGGACGGTATTGGTGGACTTAGTAAAAGCAACATTTCACGATTTACAAACATTGTTGAAGAGGCGTGACTTTAGGCACCAAGTGTGCAAATTATCGAGATTTATTTGAATTTTCTCAACTTCCGTTAGTTTCGTTATCTTCGAGAAAATTTTTAAATCATCGACGTTCAACAAAAAATTAAAAAAAGAACAAAGCACCGCCTGCGATATAAATATGACTTAAGCCAATTTAGACAAATAAAAACAGAATGAAAACCTAAACTCTCAAGCTTTGTGATTGAAATTTTATGTGATACTTTAACAAAACCTTTCGAAAAGTCAGTGTATATACAATCTACCTGCACACCATTAGAATAGGCCGATAAACAATATTCACTAAAAACTGCCAGATTGAAAACCATAGAGCGGCGAGGAATTAATCCATGTTGGTTTGGGCAGATTAAACTCTGTATCGAAAAATACATTACATTAACGATGAAATCAAAAAGTTTAGTTGCAAATGTTATTTTTGATACCACATTTGAAAATATATTAGGAGTTATAGATGCCAATTTCCAAGAGCATCAATACAATCACCAGTACAAAAAGAGTTGTTAAAGATAAATTTTAAAGGTGAGATCAGTGCTGGATAGTTTTTTAATAAAATAACAAATATGCAGTCAATGTCGATTCGTTGGGAAGGCTTCAATTACACAATACCAATTGCAACATCCGCATAAGACATGTACATCGAGAGTTAAAATACTCTAAATGTTCTACACTGCGCCATCCAGAACGTTTTTTGAGGGGGATCCAGAAGTTTTTTGAGGGGCAGGGGCGCGAATGAAAATTGCTATTAACGCTTTTAGCGAGACAAACCAAGTTTGTTGTGGCAGCTACCTTTTCTTATAATCATATGAAAATGTTCGTATATTTTAAATTTCGTTCAACTGTAATTGATTTGGGTGTGCACAAAAATTTATGTATATTTGACAAGTATAGCTGATATAGCTTTTCCTTGCAGCTGCTTGGACTTTCAAAGCGAGGTTAAGGTTTCTACAGCAAGATGTTTGCAAGTTTAACTGCTTAGCACACTTAGATAATGGTTCACTTGCGCAACAAAGAACAAAACATGAAAATGAAAAAGTCCTACGAGTTCTGTGACATGCAGGAGACGACTTATGTTACTTTATCCAATTTGTCGACTTTGAACTCACTTTAACGGCCTTATTAAATAAAGTACTATTTATGCTTCTTGAGGAACAAAAAATAGGCACTATTCATAAGTTTCGTTTGAATTCTATTGTTTTCGAAAAATTTAAAATATGTACGGGGGTTTAACCGCTTCCTCGCCCGCTCTCCCTGTATCCGCCCCTGCACTGCGCACAATGTGTAGCAGTAGCTGTGGTAAAGATTGAGCTAAATAGAAAAACCATAACGGAAACAACTGAAAAATTAATTCAATTGGTAAACATATTGGCACATATTCACGACAGCCGATGAAATCGCGGCGAAATAGCTTGTCGCTGTAGTACTGCATTGTGTTTAGCTAGTTAGTTATGAAACTATGGAAGACCAAATTTCAAACTATGTAATAGCACGCAACATAAAATTTTAAATTTCAAAAAAAAAAAATGTGCGTGTGGTTTTCAATGAGGCAATACTTTTTTCCGAGTAGGTATTTTTGAAAGCTGTTACTTGATTTATACTCAGTTTGGGCCTCTCGCTGGAATTTATTCGAGCCGGCCGCGGCGGTCACTTGCCTGAAATCGTTTTTTAAACATAATGGCAAACCCTTATCTTTATAATAAAACTAAATTCTTGCCCATAGCATTAAATTATATGCCTTTTATTTCTTTTTAAAAACCCCATGTCTATAAAAAAAAATATTAGAATTCTTTGAAAATTGTCGATTTTGCTATTTTGTAGTCAATTCAAATTTTAGCATAAGAAAGTGCGAGGTACAGGTGCTTAAAATAAACCGTTGTTTTTGAGATTTTTTTTTTTTGCTGAGGTTTATTTTGTATTAAACACTGAAGTATGTGTCAGCACACTAGAAAAATAACGAAGAACAACGCTTTATCTAATTTCATAAAATGGACTTTGACGCAATAAAAGCTAAGTCCGTTTGCCTAAATTTTTTTTGCGACGCCATACTTTGTTTCTTGCAAAATGTAATGGTACTTCAAAAGCGCACAGTTTAGATTTAAGTTAAAAGCAAACTAGTTTTTAAGCACCAACGTCCTTTACAAAAGTATGCTGCATTAATTCTTTGGCAAACCCATAAAAGGAAATAAGAAGTAGCACGCTATAGTATTGACTACCTTCATATCAATAAGTACTTTAAGAGTTTACACCATTAGCCACCACATTTGTGTGCTTTATTGTGAATATTTTTAGGTCAGTGCAGCTGCAGTTTCTCTTCTGCCAACCATACATTTTCTGCATGCCATTAAATTTAAAATAAAAATAAAAATAAAAAAATCCCACCTTAAGTAAGGCGCACTTTTTAAAGTAGTAGCTCAATTTTATTGAGTCATAAGAGCCATTACATTTTTTTTTTCGCATTTGTGCGCATATTTCATGTTTATGTAAACCAGGTTAAAATGTCATTTTATAGCCAAAACAACATTTACCCCACATACGCGTACTCCTTCTGTGCTACCTTTTGCGGCAACAACGCCTAGTAAATAGTATGTCAAGCAGTGCTTTGTTGTAGGCAGCATTTGCCAACTGCCCATTTGACTCAACAACAGCGTTGACTTTCTTATTGGCAAGTTGCCGCTTTTGGTTGCTTGTTTTGCATTTTATCTCTTTTGGCTGACTGTTCATTTATATGGCGCATTGCTTTTCGATAAATATACAGAAAAGCAAGGTGGTATGGGTGTGTGTGTGTGTGTGCGTGTGTGTGTGTGTGCGTGTGTAAGCGCACAATAATGGCCTAAATTTATTGTCATTTTGTGTGTAGACTCTGTGATGCTGCAATGCTTTATGCGCCATCAGGCGCGTGTGGCTGCTATCTGGCATCTAAAATGAAGTGAGTCCACATGTGTTTTTTTTTACCTACCACTCAACCCATTCAACGACCTGCACACATGCATATACATATGTTTTTACATTAGTGTGGCGCATAATTCAATTAAAATTGTTTGCATCCAAATTACATTTTTTATACTGAGTATTCTTAAATATATATACTATACAATGACCTACGATCTTTTTGATCGGTTCAAAACTGTCAATTTGGCATTAAAAATCAGACCATTTTTTTACCTCAAAAAACGACTCTTTTTAGAACTACATCATTTTGTTAAGTTATGTTATTCGTATTTTTGAAATCGAGGGCCATTGTATAGCAATTACCTTCAACTACCGAAAGTGGTTTAGGAAAGTTTCAAAAGGGCTTATCTTCATTTTAAAAATATAAATTAATTAAATGAAAAAGTTTAATAACGTTTTTCATGGAGTTGCAATCTGTTAAGCAATTGCACAGTTAAGGTTTAACTAATTAATTTTGAAAATGGCTATCATCAACTTAAAAAAGGACAATTCAAATAATTAATAAGTTCATAGTAAAATAGTTAAATGCAGAATGAGGTTTTTGGATTTCTTGCACATTAACAAATTTGAATACAAATATTTAAAAAAAATTGTACTCATTTATTTTGCCTATATACGAGTAGATTAACAAAATTTTAAAATGAATGAAATCTGTATTTAATTTCAATTTCTAACTTACGGACGCAATTTTGGAAGAATTTTCATTGCATAAATGTACTAAGTAGCCATGTTTTTTTTTTAAATATTTTTCATTCCACAGCATCATTAAAGAGAATATCGATAAAATAAAAGAATAAAGTAAAAAGAAGGAGGCTGTGTCAGAGACACGGCCATTAAGTTTAACGTAGAATACGCCATCCGATAAGACAGAAAACATATGTATAATGATAATTTATAATGATAAATAATGCAAGCAAATGAATTTCTTTATTTGATAGTTACTTTTGATGATATACATACATAAGCTTATGATAGGAAAATAGGATAAAAATGTTTTTAAATTATCAATTAAATTTCTTGCAAAAACGAAGTCAATGGTAGTTATCAATAGTAAAGATAAATGATAAATAACAGACCAAAATCTATTTGATTATTTGAAAGTTACTTTTGAGAATATAGGAAAATAGGATAAATATGTTTTTAAATTAACATTTAAATTTCTCGCAAAAACTAAGTCAATGGTTGTGTTATCAATAGTTGTGGGAGCATCATTTTGAATATAATCCAAATTAAACGTATCGCTCATAAATTTCGCCAACCTAGTATTTGAAGTGATTTCTGTGTTAAAATCACCACCAATAAGCAGTAGTTGGCAGCGCTTTCTCTGCCTTTACTCTACTTAAATTTTCCCGCCTAAAATTATGCAATAAAATCAACGTCTATTCACGCTACAAACTAGTGGTGGGTAACACAGTGCAGCACTACACACTCAACCAAACACCACACACATATTTGTTTGGATGTGTTTATAAAATTTTCATTTGAGAAATTTAAATATTAGGAAGATATCAACCAATATTAAATGTATGTCAAACGAAAGCTAACATCTTCATTTGACTACAAAAAATTTTAAAAAAAAATTTATCTCGCCGTTTCCTTATAATTAAAGAAATAGAGATTACAACAATAACAATCTGACATGGGTGCCCATACCGTAAGGTAAGACGTATTCTACGCCAAAAAAAAATCATAAAATTAAGATTTTCTTTAAAATTATCAATAATCATTGGTATTTTAATTGAACAATTATTAGATATTAGATAATAGTAAAAAAAAAACATTGTCAAAACTTGTCGAAATGTCGTATGACTTTATTTTGTTCAACAGTGCAGATAAATTATTTACATTTTAATTAAAACACTTGACCGCATTTTACTTTTATAATAAATTTCAATAGTAAAACCTTGATTCAATGTCCCTCAAGTTAACAATTTTCTAATGTTTAAAATTTATTTTTATTTTTCCGAAAAAAACTCGGGGCGTTCATTGCATTTCAGCCTTATGTAGATTGACCACTTTTTACGACTGGCTTAGAAAAAATGTTTTTATTTTTATTTCTGACACACACTAATGTCCATCGGTATGTTAATACGCACACACAAGTACTGTTCAAAACAGCTACCAGCTGCACAGGAAGGTACAATTCAACTATCCACCTACTCACACTCACCAAAAAAAAACAAAAAAAACAAAAAAACTTAAACATCCGCATCACGCTCACCTTTGTACGTCGAGCCATTACTTTATTTTCGCTACGGCATCCTTTTCCCCTTTTGGCTACCTTTTATTATTTATTTACGAGTTTCAATGCATCTTTTATAACCATCAACATATGTAAATGGATGTTTCGTATATCAAATACATACCTGTAATAAGAGAAAGACCGAAAATGTTAAAATATGTTTATTCAGGCTCAAGAAAAATAAACAAGAAATGTAATAGCAAAGTAAAAAAATATGTGCAAACAAAAAAAAAATTAATTTAAAAAAGTGAAAATATTGGCTGGCTATGTGAATTAGCTTTTCACAAAACGCGCACACCCACACTCAAGTTTTGGTGCACTAATGTACTGGTGTTTGTATGAAACCAGCGCCCCTTGCTTGAGCAACACAAAAAAAAAGGCCCCACAAAGGGTGACCCAAAAGTGTATGACAGCCAACCCGTCGCTATCCTTTATCATCACATTTATTAAAGCCCCTTTGCCTTCCGTTGCTTTGCTCGCGCAGTACTTTTCTCCTTTGTTCTCACACACACTGTACCGTACCTACATATGATGAAAGGATTTAGATAAATTATGCTTCGTACATAATTGAAAGCGGTGGAGTTCCGTTCGGTCACCCACATTTTGAGTTCTGCAAAAAAAGCATTGCATACTTGAAGACTTTCGCTACTCAATTAAGGTAATTTTGTACATTTTATAGTGGTTAGACAGATTTAATTTCAAAAGGTTGGTTAACAATTGGATTTCGATTTTGAAATATTTAATTATAAAACTTTTAAGCATTCAGACTGAAGCCATAGTGTCACGTTTTGTATTGAATAGATAAGCACGAAAGGGCAGGAATGAAAGCGTTTTAGAGTAAATCAGATCAGAGTTCTAAAAGTGCAACTGAGATTTTATGTATGTATGAGTTTACTGGGTACATTTAAAATAATGAGAATTTTAGCAGATAATATAAAAACTAATAAATTTTGAGTTGATTCAGTTTTGAAGAACGTATGCAGTATGTATGTGTGTATGTATGTATATCGCACTATTCGAAAGAAGAATCGATCAAGGCGTAGTTGTATGTCTGTGGGCCTCTCTGCCTCCTTTAGATATAATGACATTTTTCAAGACGTTAAATACAGGATAGATTATTTTTCATTCAGAAATAATTGTCTTAAATAGCAGGAGAGGAGCTTATTTGCAAAATTTAAAATTTACAGACGTGTCTACATTATGATAACTATTGCATCAAGTTGAATATCCGTCAAACTTGAGCGCACGTAGAATTTAAACTTGTTCGACATACTTGTGAAATTGCCCAATTTCAAGTTTCTTACGCTAAAACGATTTAAGCAATTTCGCTAAAATTTTATAACGTAAACATGTAAGAGAAATACAGGCAGAATTTCTTAAAATCCGGTAAATAGTTATATGAATATACATTTTTTTATTTATTTATTTATTATCAGAAAGAAAATAGGAGCACTAGCTGCCAAGACCTTCGGCTCATATTTTTTTATTAAGGCTGTGAAGTACATAAAAAAATCGGACAATAACCAGGCACATATTTTCTTTTCTTGTGAAAATACATTAACACATAATGGAAAAAGGTTTGTCGATAGACTTTATTTTTAAGTTTGAATGAAGAATACGAGTTTTGGAGATCATTTGAACTAAGTAGTTTGAAAAACTTATATACAAACGTAATTAATAACAATTCACAATTTTATTGAGCTTAAGGCCAGTTTGTGGAAGATTTTTTTTGGAAAAAACAACAACAGTTTTTTTAAGCAAGGCAATTAATTATAACTTAAATAAGGTCATGATTATTTTTTATTAAAAATATTATCATATATTACAAAAATTATTTTTAATTACATGATTATATTTATAAATTTTTCAATTATTTGATTATTTTTAATTATTCAATTATTTTTTATTTTTTGATTACTCTGCTGAAACCAAATTCATTATACTATTTGTAGTTCAAGTAAGAGATGAATCCTTAGAGTCTTTCGTGGCTATCGCTGAAACCATCGCAGTACGAATTTTCGCAAAAGCTATGAAAAATTGTTACACCGAATCCGTTGGACTTTGAATATATTCGTAAGCAGGATTTCGGTTTCAGTGATTGCGTTTTCGTCGATGTCATTCGATTGTCTTTTATATTAGTTAATACTTAAGAGAAAAACAAAAATTTTTAGGAAACATAGGTGGAGATCTTACATTTTGACATACCAGGTATGGGTGTTTATTATTTGCTTATATATTTTTTTTTACTCGCGTTGTTATAGCGAGAGCTTTTACTTTTCTAAATAAGTTGAAATAAATCACGATATTAAATAATATATTAATGAAGTAATTACAAAATTAAAAAAATAGCTACAAATTATATAAACCATGTCATTTAACATTTGAAAATTTAACTTATTGAAGATAACCAAATTAATCAAGAAATCAAAAAAAATAATTGAAAATTCGTATCTACTAAGCATTTAACTAGAAAAAATCAATTTATTAAAGATATTAGTTATTGAAATGGTACAAACAATGGTGAGTAATCCTGAAACGATTGTTTACCTATTTAATAGTTTGATGAAATAGCGCCATTAACAGTTCGGCCTTCAAAAATGTAAATATTTTTTATAAATATATGTTTTTGTGGCCAGACCCTATCTTTTGACCACATTATATATAACAGCTGCTCGACCCTGACTGAAATCAAACGACGTCTCTTCGGGAATACAACAATTACCGAAATATTAAAAACACCCTCAGAATCGAACATAGAAAAGATACATCAGCTTATTACAACCTTAAAAATTGCCATTTAAACGCAAGCATTAAATTACTACATTATATTTTTCATTATTTTTTTTCTTACTTGAGATATTTATATACATACCTGCTTAGTAGATATATGTAATAGATCTTTTATTCTTATCACACTTTTGTCTTAGTTAAGCGAGCTGATGGCCTTGTAGCCATGCTCTTGTAGATACTATTAAGCTTTTAATTTATTATAAGTTTAATAAATAATAATAATAATAATAATAATAATATGTTTTTGTATACACTTCGATTCAGGAGCAGTATTATGATAAAGAGATGGCTGTCATTATTTGATTCTAACAATTTTTGTAGCCAATGTAGTGTTACTGCCTTTTCGCTTTCTTCGCTCACAATTTTTGTATTCCTATTTCCTACACCTTTTTTAGGCAGCCAAATCAATTTGTTTTGAATGCGAATGAATATACAAGAAAAAATGTTGAGTTATTGATTGGCATCCAACTTGCCAACATTTTTTATTTATAATTTATAGGAATATACACTTGTATGTAGGTGAACGTAGGTTGGTCGATCGTTGGTATATTTTATTAATGTTAAGTGAGCTTTGCTTTCTTTTTAGTTGGAGGTTTATGAAATCTCAAAAAAGGGTTATGTTTACGGTGATTGACTTGTTTTTTTCAAACCGGTTTTCTCCGGTTTTTTCGTAAATTTTTGTACGGTTTTTTGAAATATTAATTTTTCGCATATCGAATAAATCGGCGTTTTTAGTCTCCAAACCCGGTTTTTAACTAATTGTAAAGATATAACCTTTGAGAAATGATAGCAATACGGCAGCACATTTACTATTTTCACATCCATTATATTTTTTACCGAAACGGCGACCACAAAGTGCTTATCAGTTAGATATTATAATTTGCAGAAAAAATGCAACAAATGTAGTTTAGAAGATTTTATATACTTATACAAATCTCATAAGAAGACAGGAAAACCTTGAAAAATTATATAACACCTTACTGACAACAAGTCCTTATAGCTGGCTCAGTTTGCTCAATGTGAAACTCAGTATTTTGATATAATCTTAAAATATAAAATTTTAGACTATGTATGAGTTGAAGATTATTGCCTTCCTCGCTTTTACAATTTGTTTTTTTTGTTTTTGTCTCGACTTGGGCAACTTTTTTATTCCGTATTTGAAATGAGAGCTGATGACAGCTTTCTAGCACTTACCAGATCTATTATACCTGGGTGGAAAAAAAAGCTAAGTACTAAACTTAAGGGAGTCCGGCCATCTAGAGAGCAGATAAAAGTTGCTTACGATAAAAAATGTTTTTGTCGAAATGAAAAAAAAAAAAAAAAAAAATTAACCAAACTTTGAGGTTTATTTAAACAATCAAAAAAACTATATAATATGATTCTTTGGCTCCAAATTATTGAAAAATGTCGGAGTTATCCATGGTGCCGTAAATCGTTTCCTTGCAAAAGTTGTCAGTTTGCGGGCGAGATAGCGTTCACTTGTCTGAAATATAGATACAAGGTTTCTTCATATTTTTTTATACTTTTTCTGAGTCTATGAACCTCAAAAACTTAAGATAACTGGGGATTTTAATTTTTTTTCACGTTACGCAGTGGTCTGAAATCGGAAAATTCTGGTCGAAACGAAGCAACAACATTTTATTCCGCAAAGTGGAGATATATTTAAAGTTTTTGGTTGGCTAATTTCAAAAATGACGTCAGAATGTAAAAATTCAAAATGGCGGACCGATTTTCGGAAAATATTGTTTTAAAAGCTGAAATAAAGTGTAAGGAGCTTTTTGAGGTCGCTGATTTTGAAAATAATGTCAAAAACAAAATGCAATATGGCTGACACAAAATGGCGGACGGTTTATCAGAAAAAGTAGTTTTTAGATCTAAAATTAAGTGTAAGGGGCTTCTTGAGGTTGCTGATTTTAAAAATGACGTCAGAATGTAAAAATTCAAAATGGATTACACAGAATGGACGACAGTTTTTCGGGAAAAAGTAGATTTAAGAGCTAAAATTGAGTGTAAGGAGTTTTTTGAGGTTACTCAATCGAAAAATAAATTCAAAAAACTGCGTCTAAAAAAACAATCTGTAGCACGAATCTGAAGGATTCCGAATCTTTTTATTGAATAATATAAAACAATACACTTCTAACAATTCCCTTCGTCTAGTATTTTGGTATCACAACATTTTCACACTTTTTGTTATAATTTAATATAAAATTAATGAAACACGCAAGTAAGTGTGTGTCGCTGTAGCAAAAAACAAATGTGGGTGACTGCATTATAAATTCAAGAAATAGAGTCATTGACGCCCTAAGAACATACATATCTAAGAATAATTTTGACCTGATATTTTTAAATTTTGTAATTTTTTTTTCATTTCATTTCATTTATTGCCAAAAATTAGTACAATAAGATCTATGATCTTTTATAGTACAACAAATCATAGGTAAAATTATAATAATAAATAAATAAATAAAGGTATAATAGTTATGAAAGCTAAGTTTTTCAAATATACTACAGAAAATTATAAATAAAGCAGTGGATTACAATTTGAGCAGAAAGTAGGAATTAGATAGCGAAACTCATAATAATACAATACATATGTACATATATTTATTTTATTTTAACGAAAGTACAGCATTTTTGATTTTCGACCAATGTGCGTTGCAAAGGCAAAATATGATTTTTAACGTCATTTTTTAGGTCATTTATGTTATAAAAATATTTATAATAAAGTATTTATTAAATTTTCGAAGTTCAAAGAAAATTTTTGGGTTTTGTGTATTTTTTTTAGATTATCTATATACAATATCTTTTTCAGCCAGTTAACTCAACTTAACCGAAATTTTAATAGTATTTAAATCTTCTTTATAAAAATGTTTGCATAGCTAGTACGAATTTATCTAAAATAGTTACACAATTTTTTCTCCTGTGCCGAGCAGCCATCCAGTCTAGTTAACATTGTTTTATTTTATACAAAGCTTTTATGTGGTTTAAGCGTTATTCTTACGAATTTCGCTGCTGTTCAAAAAATATTTTTAATTTTATATGTATTTACATACATTACGAAGCCGCAAATGTTTAAACCGAAAAACCTTGTAAGCTAAGTTACGAAGGTACAAAAAAAAATTTTAAATAAAGAGATTAAACTTCGTGTTTTTGCTACCATTTGCCAATAATGGGACGACGCTGCAGCGAACCGCCGCACTGAGTGCCGTTAGAGATAAAATACTTTTTCCACTGTCTTTTTTGTTATTAAAGAGTAAAAGGGGAAAATAACTTTTATGAGCAAAAAACCTAGCGCTGAAAAGAGTAAATACTTTAAATTCCACTAAGTGCTAACAACGCGCAATCAACAAAAATAAATATAAACACTCAAAAACGTTTTCACTAAGAGGCGAAAAACGAATAGGGTAAACAGTTAAAAAAAAGCAAACCTCAGTAAAATACAGAGCGAGAGAGTGCAGCAATTTCAATTTAACTTTTAATTTTTACAACTACACGCCAGGTGCGCGCTTGGCAAACTTTCTGCTTTCACCACTGACGCTACTAATTACAACAATTTATTTTACATTTTATTGCAGATACTGCTGAAGGGATGACAAGCCAACGGGTGTAGAGGGCTAAGGATAAGCGTCACATTAAAGTAAAGGCAACAACCAAAAGAGTACAAACCCTATGCGCGCATAAAAATGACTATGCGTTGGTATTTTCGAGACTCGAAACAAATAAAACCAAAAAGCACTAGCGACAAGCGCCATTGTAACACGTCGTAATGATGCTGCTTTATGCCAACACAAACACCAGTAAAAGCAACATCAGCATCAACAACAATAACAACTACAACAACCGCAGCAGTAAAAGTAGATGCTAGCAGATAACAAGCAACATTAAAAACCAGTAACAAGCACTTGACATTTTTAAAATGTAATCAAGCGTCAACAAGCAAAACGCGCGCGCTACCAACATATTTCATGGCATACATTTGGGCGCGCATGCATAAGGTTTTTTCTTTATGCTTAAGCATTTTACGAGCGTTTGACATAAGCAAATTAACAATAAAATAAAAGAAACCAAATAGAAAAAAAAAACTCAAAAAGTTAAAAACTGAAAAGAACAGCTGCCGCATAACAAGCGAACGTGAGTGAACGCCTAAAAGTAGACGCTGCCTGGCGAACTGACGAGTAAACACTATGACTAAGCGACCTAATTCAATTGTTTGCTGCGACTTTGTGAGGGGCTAACTGGACGTGAAGGCATCGGTGTGCAGAGCTAAAGTTCGCCAAACGATAAAGTAATGAAAATAAAAGGAGAACGGAAGTAAACGGATGTCCAAGTGAAGTGAAAATGCTTGAAGGCAGCCGAATGGAATTTCTTAAAAAAAAATTATCTACAGAATTAAAAATATCGCTTATACCAAAAGCAACAATATGAGCACAAAGGTGGCGTAAATAAAAGTTTAAGTATTACGTTAGTAACAACAAGTCCAAGAAGTCAAACGGCAGTACGTGACACAAATTTCGAACGAAACTGGGAAGAGCACGGTTATCTGAGCAAAGCAATGGAATTTCAAGTTAAAACTGTCGAAAATTAACAATAACAGGTGCTGAAGTGA
This sequence comes from Philophylla caesio, assembly GCA_963971545.1. Classification (NCBI taxonomy): domain Eukaryota; kingdom Metazoa; phylum Arthropoda; class Insecta; order Diptera; family Tephritidae; genus Philophylla; species Philophylla caesio. The sequence goes on along the minus strand of OZ020604.1, from coordinate 189,492,238 downwards.
ACGCGAAAATAAAATAAATTATTACAAGCGCGAAAAGAGAATCAATAAATAGGTTTGTGTACGATTTAAAGGTGCGTGAAAAAATAGTGTTTTCAAAATAAGGTTGCATACTTTAAACCGTGAAATAAAAAAAATAAATCAAATAGTGAAAACTGTAACATACTTTTAGTGCGCAACGAAGAAGATACCAATTTTTTAAAGTATGATTCGAGTGAATGTATCATAAATAAATCAGACACAGAATATCAAATGGTTTAGTATAGTTTTGGGTACAAAATTTAAAGCAAAGATTACAGGCGGAAATACTGAAAAATTAGTGCATACTTTTAGATGCGTTGCCAGATCTGCAAACAAAAAAATAAACTGGCAAATGTTTTGAAATAGTAGTCAGCAAGTGAACAGTAAAGAGCATAGGCATAATAAATATAGCATAATTTTGGGTGTTTATGTTTCTTCAATTGCCAAATATTGTACAGTGCAGCCAAACATTTTGCATTAACTTCAATATATTTAAGTATACATAGAAAAACAAAATCATGTTTCACACACTTTTGTGATACGGAAGTATTAAAAGATATCAATCCAACAGAGGTGTTAATAATCAAATGCACTGAACAAGTGAAAGTGATATAAAACGAAAGCAAATTAAATTTGAAAATTGGTTGTTTTTTTTTCAAGCAACAATTTACACCAGAAAGCATATTTTATTATATAAAAGAAGCAATGCCCGCGATTAGTAGAATGCGTCGAAAAGGCTGCGCGCATGTGCCAACTAGTCTTCCGCGCCCGAGCAGTACGCGCATACCAAGTTTGGTGCTGCTCTGCGTAAGCTTCATTCTTATGAGCAATACTAAAACCGTTTCTGCTATGCCACAACTCAAGCTGCTAATCAACGACGACGAGCTGTTGTTGGACCTCGCGCCAAAACCCGCGCAAGTTGAAACGCTCGAACCGCAAGCAAGTCACGGAACGGCAGCAAACGATCCCGACGAACGATTCAACCTGTATCGCAGCGAATTGAAACGACTCTCATACGAAACCATACACCGCATTTTACGCGATGAAAATGAGCCGATCTATCGACGCGAGGATGCGGAATTGCATCACTACCAAAAGCGCTCCTACCAACCAACTCATGAATTGGTGCGGCGCGCAGCCACAATTCCAGAAGTTCAAAAGTTCGTCACAGAGAAAACGGAAACGCAAAAACAAACAGCTGAAAACACATTTAAGCTCACGCACGCGCAATTGCTACACTTTGACGCTAGCCGCGATTATCAAGGTAATCGGAGCGCCATCTATACTCTTGATTTGAGCAACAATCTTTTACAAACGCTCAACTTGAGCACTTTCAATGCACTACAGTCGGTTATTTTAGCCAATAACTCACTCACTGCGATGCCACTCAATGCGAATGAAAGCGCGTCGAACACAATTACCACACTCAATTTGAACAACAATCAAATTAGCCAAGCAGCAGCTGTGCGCAGCGCGAGTTTACGCGAATTGCACCTTAGCGGCAATAAAATCACCCAGTTGGCACATCTCAATCTCTCCATGCTAAGCGCACTCGAAGCGCTCGATCTATCGTGCAATCGCATAGCTGAACTCGAGACCGCATTTTTTCCGCAGCGCATGCACAATCTGAAACATCTCAATCTGGCTTACAATCGTATTGGCAACATCTATCGCGAGACCTTCTACAACCTGCTCAGCTTAAATACGCTACTCTTGAGCCACAACAATATTAGTGATATTGATTATGAAACGTTCTTGGCGTTGCCAAATCTTCAATACCTCGATTTATCCTACAATCAGCTGCGTGGCGAAGCTATACGCGCCTTACAGGGTATACCAGATTTAGTGCGACTCTCCATCGCCTACAATCCCGAAGTGGGCGCGTCAATGCAAGAGTTTGTTGCTTCGTGGAGTTTAAAGGAATTGGATGCGAGCGGCACGGGATTGTGTCAAATACCAGCAGCGTTGGCCCAATCGGTGCGGACTCTCAAGTTGACAGACAACTGGTTGAAGGTGAGTAAGACGAGAATGCCAAAAACATTGAAGCATTGCTTGCAATTTTTTTAATTTTACAATATATACTCACTATTTGTTGTATTAAAACTAAGCTAAAATTTAACTCTTCCCCAATATATTCGAACGCATGCTGGCAATTTTTTTTTATGGCAAACAACTGTTCAAAAACGTCAGTGAAAAAACAAAAAGCTGCGGTAATTTGTATTTTCATAATTTTTATTGGAAATTATTTAATTTTACAATTTTTATTGAGCTCAACCAGTTAATGGAAGATTTTTGTGAAAAACCAACAACAGTTTCCATTCAGACTCCTCATCAGACTTCTTTTTTATTAAATTAATTAAATTTATTTTTCATAACCACTTCTCTCAGGCTTTGAACCCGTTAGCTCGGAGTTGCAGAGACATTACGCTACATATTGTGCTACGCTTGCCGAGTTGGCTGTTGTGTTTATTTCATTTTCCTTAAACAAACCAACTACAAACAAGAGCGACTGATCTGCCGCTATTTAACTTGTTTGTGTTTTTATTTGCAAATTCTGTATTCAAGTTATTTACTTTATATTAAAATGCATTTAAGGCGTGCTCATCCTTGCATATAAAAATTATTAAATAAATTGATTTTGATTTTGAATTATAAGTAATTGACTGATTTTATTTCTGAGTTATTTAAAATAAAGTCTTCGAAAAGATAACACTTGAGACAGATACAACGAAAATAAAAAATATCAGTTATTTGGGATTTATTTGAAAATAAATTGAAAAACGGTCCGTATTCGGTCCGCTTTCAATCGGGTAAAGTCTTACCATCAGTCTCTATTAAATTTATTTTATTCGCAAATTAAAAAAAAAATATTGAATAACTTTTGTTATTTCTCTTATAAGTTTGAAATTTGACTCATATATGTAATAATTAGCAATTAAGATTATCATAAATAACAAATGTTTTCTATTAGTAAATATGAATTTAATAAAATTATTCAAACTAACATTAATAATTGACCATTCGGTACATAGCGTTCCAAGTTCGCTCTCGCTCAAAGAAATTAGTTTGAGACCGACCGCGACTGGATTGGGATCGGAGCGAAACTTGACTGCTCTTACTTGATAATATTTCACCAGAACGAGAGAACTGTGGGTCTGTCCTTACGGTCGTATTTCGCATTATTTACAAAGGTATCGAACCCGTAGTATGTTCATACGAGTACATACATATGTATTTATGTACAAATGCTTGAATGAAAACTCACAGCTTGCCTCTTGAATTATCACACCCACGTCTTAAATAGCAACGCGTGCTTCTTGTATACGAGTACCTAAAATGAAGCAAGTCAGCGTTTGTTTACGAAGCTTATTTCTGTTGCTTCTGCCAAAATTTAATTTAACTTTAGCCGCTCTGCCGACCACCCCACACAACAAGCCTCAAATGCCATTCAAACCAAAATGGATGGCACTGTGTGCCTGGTCGTGACAGCAACGTCACACAACTCCGTCCCTTCCCGCTGCGTAGCAATTATTAATAGCATTGGATGCGTAATATGTTACAAAAACTTCCCTAAAAAAAAAAATCACTGTAACGCTGTTCAGCTATTCGATTGAAATTTCGGCAACACGGATATTTTGCGTTAAAAATTGCATGAATTACTTTTACTTCTTTTTTTTTTTTTTGGTTTTCCTTTCATTACTGTGCACAAAAGTGCGGGTTTGCATACCAAAATCGATAAATGTACGAGTGAACAAATGAATGAATGACTACATGAGCGCGCATTCATCAAATGAGTTTTTATGAATGTACGCACGTGTGTGTGTAAATAGCCAATGGAGCGCGCAATTTCGCCGCTTTTACAGCAATTAACTGCATGTTAACAAACCGAAATATACACACACAAACGCAAAGAATGAGAGTAAACAAAAAAAAAATACTTACATACATATATAATGAAGGGTAGAGCCGAAAATATTTGCAAAAAAAAACAAAAAATTTAATCAATCTGCATATCGTAAAATCAATGAGAGTGGAAGCAAGAGCCGCACAGTGGTATGAATTCTGAATCGCGATGGACAAAAGAAACCGGCACATACTCACGTGGTTGATTTTCTTTAAAATAATTGTATGCTTGCAAACATACAAACGAAAACAAAAGTAGTTGTGACGTAGTATAAACAGATGATTCTGTCAAATTTACTCAGAGCGAGTAGCGGTTTGCGGAAGACACAACCTCTTATATTATCTAAATCATGGATAGTACACAGTTGGTATCGAGGCAATAATAATAGAATACAAGAATACGACAATCGCCCTAAGAGCAAAAAGCAGTGACGCGGTAGTATTCCTCGATTGGGAGAGCAAAATAGAAATTAAAAAATGAAGAGGAAGACGCGAACGGTTGATTAGCTGCCTTCACACGACAATATTTGTATGCAACCATTGTGCGATGCAAAATTTTAGCAGGTTTATACATTTAATGCAAACTCATCTTCCGACAGTAAAAAATTAACCATATTTGAGAACCGTCTTTTTTTAGCATCATACTTTTATACTTTTCGCCTCGTTAACTCATGTTTGCATACAAGTAAGATCGTGTGAAGGCGGCTTATTGTATGAAAAAGCTATAAGCACGTCATCGAATGGTTCGATGCTGTCAACACGACAAAGAGCGAACTAACGGTTCTCGATAGTGGCAAACTTTGTTTCACTCGAACGTGGCATATCGAGGGTTCATTTAGATCCCAATTAAAAACGTGATTTTAAAGTCTTTTTAATTCATAGTCTTTGACTTTGAGTAACTTTTATCATTCTGTACGTTAGATACAAATAAGAAATAGGAAAATAATAAAGTAAAAATTAAATTAAATTTTTTCAGAATTAATTTTGCTTTTTGAGGTTATTTATTTATTTATTTAAGCATAACAGCAATCTATATAAACTAAGTGACTAACAGACTACTTAGAGATACCTAAATGATATCACACAATAAAACTTTATTCAATTAATAATTGTTTAAAATTAGACTAAGACAACGAAAAATCAATGGAAAAAGAACATTTAGAGAATATTGAATTCTTTCAAAGCTCTGAAAATAGGAACATAAAAAGCGTATAGAGATCGGACACTTGCTGTATAAAAAGTATGTGTACTACTAAGGATTATGTTTGGAATATAGAAGCACCCTTAAAGAATGGTTCTTCAGCTCTGAAGTGATTTCAAATTAAAAAGCGCACATCTTGCGTTATTGGACGGAATTGATTCAGAAAAAATCAGCGTTACTTAGTAGCGCAAACCGTAAACGAATTTTTGAAATGTGTCACTCATTATAAGATCTATAAAACAAGCATATTCCAACTTACAACGTACAAGCGACGTATACTCCTATGCGACATAGAGCATAGGGATGCGTAAAATCGTCGTATAAAAGCAAGCATAGAATATGATTTAGCAGGGGTGGGATAATATAATTTCGAGTTAAATACAACTTCCTAATCAGTCACTTTATCACGAGAGGATAGTTGAGAACCCTCAATATAATATGATGTTGGTATTATACATTGTGATATGGCGAACGATAAACGAAAACATTGACTTATATTTATGTAGCTCTAAATCATTGCTACGACACCAAACTGAGACATAACCAAAGTCGATCTCAATCTTCCCGAATCAGATGTGATTGAAATTGCGCACAAAAATCTACAGGTGATCGGCATATAAAAAAAATCTTAAGTAATTGATATGAATTGATGAAAATGACTAGCAGAGGAGTTAGGATTCTATACACGATAAAAAATATTGATTGAAGCTCAAACTCGCTATTTCAGAAATCCAAAAAGAAATTGGTCGAATGCTTTGAGAAGTCAGTATGGACAGTGTTTACTGCGTCTATTAAATTGCCACACTTACAAGTGATTTAATAAAGATTAAGAGGAAGAGTTTCGCAAAAGCTCAACAGTTTTTTAATAAGTAAGACGATAAGTCCGTCAATAGTGGTCTGCAAATATGATTTTATATGCATAATACCATCAATTACATCGTAGACAGCTAGGAAAAGTTCACCAAAATTATTAGGTGCGTCAAAAGTTGGGAGGTAATCACTAACAGCATTCGAATGTGTTGTAAAATTTGAGCTAAAAGCGACGGAAAATAAATTAACTGCCTCAGAGGGAAACGCAGCCCGTCTCTCATTATAAAATATGTACTTCTGAAATTTTAGAGTAAGATTTTTTTTAGATTTCACATATTACCAAAAGGCCTTTGGATTTATTATAATTTCTGATTCAAAAATGCCAACGAACATATCGCACCCTAAACCAGAAACCGTCACAACTCAAAATTTTTTAAAATCGCTTTTATCTCATAAACCTATTCCCAGAATACTTCCCAACATGCTTCGAAAATTTCTTCATCGTAACTATCTTATTTACTGGAAAAGTACGTTTAAAATATTACAAACATTTTTAAATAAAATTTTTTACTTCTCTTGGATATTAAAAAAAAAGAATTAAAATCCTTTTTCCACATAAACTAATTCACGGAATACTTCCCCAACTGCTGCAGAAATTTTTTCGTAGTTACTTTCTTCTTTTACTGGAAAAGTATGATTATAAAATCATCATCATTATTGTAGAAACTGTTTGTTTTGCCTCTCCTGAACATTTGAGATTTTTTGAGTTGTGACTGTTTTTGGTTTAGGGTGCGATATGTACATAAGTATGTCCTCTGAAGGTTTTTATTTAACTATTTGAATTTTCTAGAATATCGTATAAGCTGCAATTTTAGTATACTTGAATTTTTTTTAGTACTTATTCTTCAAATTCCTTAGCTTCTTTAGTCCCTTTGTGTACCATGAAATTTAAGAGAATATAAAACAAAAATTACAAGCTTAACGTTATCATGACGTATGCATGATTTTGTAAACAAATTTTTGGAAAATTACTGAGAACCCAAAAATAATATTTATAAACACAGGTATATTTGGACCTCAAGCCTATTGTGCCTCTGCTTCTATGTAAGTAAGTAGTAAAGAATAATTACGTAGATAGAGGTTCACTTGGAAATCAATATACTCGCAAAGAGTTAATATTAATTCTTACAAAAAATAATTTAAAGTCCGTTCACAACAAGCGTTCTTTTAAAATTATAATATTTAGATTTAAGATTCGTAATCAGTGATCCAAAAACCTCCTAAATATTAAGTTTTATTAAAATTTATTTGTTTTGTGTTTGCCATACTAGATCCGCCGTTTAGAGTTTTGAAACTAGCGTTTATAGCAAATATTTAGTTTTGTACACTTGCGTTTAGAATGCAGACCACTGTTTAGAGTTTTGAAATTAGCGTTTATAGCAAATATTTAGTTTTGTACACTTGCGTTTAGAATACAGACCACTGTGAGCCGTACGAAGCCAGATTGTAGAGTTTTGAAAGCGGTGCATATGGATGTTTCACGCATGAATTCACGCACAAGCACATGTACTAATGTAAATATTCCAACAACTGTACGAACATAAATATGTAGATAAGTGCCCGTGTGTGTATCAGAATATGTCTACTTAAGCGTAACACATTTGTGAAGGAACACATACAAATGTATGCATTATTGCTAATCTTCCTAAATACCAAAAAAAATATTGCAAATAATGGAAATTGTACGAAAAATATCTCAATGAATGTTGGAATTCAATAAAACAAAATTCAGGAAATTTTCGCTTTTAAAGTCTGTTTGCTAAATGTTGGTAGTTTTTGAAATGTTGTTGTTATTTGAAATACTCGTACATAAATATATTTTATAAAAATATGAGTATAGTTAGCTTAGTATTAATAATTTCGGGAACGTAATTGTTTACTAAAAAGATAAATAAATAAATTGAGATATTGTGTAACATCTGGTTTGTCTCGAAATTTGTTGAACGAATTTCCCTATTGACATAAGGGATACAGCTCACATTTTATATTTGAAACCTATAAGACGAATATAGTTTAAACTATAAAGAGTTTTTCTTTCGCACGAACAAAGAAAGCTTTAAATTTTGTGATTTTAAAATGAAATTAGGTGCCTTTTAAAAAAAAAATTAATGTTGTCATAATAGTACATAATTGCATATAAATTTGTTGATGAAACAGCGTTGCTACTTGTTTTAGCCGATTGAAAAATTGATAAATGTAATAAAAAGTTTTTCAGAAAATTTGGCTTTGGAAAACATAAATATAAAACAATGCACATTTTTGCATACACTCCAAAATCTGGACATCCAAAAAACGATGATGAGTTGAATTTTTTACAAATGTTAAAGAAATACAAAGTCGTAGAAAGAATTTGAAACTTGATTTTATATAATGTTTTTATGAGAGTTATCTGTACTTTTATTCAAAAGTAAAACAAAAATAAAAATGTAAAGTTCGAAATTGCAAATGTTTAGATGGGTGTGCTATATTTTCATCGAGAAAAATATAATGTTTCGAAGGAACTACTCTATAATACTTCAGCCAAATTTCATGGCAATTTAATAATTTTTTTTTTTAATTTATTTCGTTCGGACGGATTGCGAAGATGTTTTTATAAAAAGTAAACGAGGCAAGACGAAGTAAAATTATGTGTCAACGCAACACTTTTTGAGATTTGTCAAATAGCTGTTTAAATTTGTCTTTTATTTTTCATTGTATGCAATTTAAAAAAATTCAAAATTCTATGCACAAAGAAATCATATATTTAGTAGGTAAAAAATCAAATATAATTGAAGTTAATCCAATAGCAGTTTTTAAATTTATAAATAAATATTAAGTAAGTAGTAAAATTTTTTTTATCTAGTGCATACTTTCAGAGACAGAATATTTATTCCAATAATACAATTTACTAGATTTATCCGGGAAAATAATAATAATGCACTGCGTGAGACGTATTTTCACTCTACAACCAAGTATACGCTTGAAATGGTTATAAAAGTCCAAAATGGATAAGTCTGTAGTGACACTAGCCGAACAATTTTTCAGGAAGTGAGCAAGCCGCCACCAATCGCTAGATTTTCTAACTGTGTTGAGCATATCAATGTTATTGTTCTAGTACGCCAATTCTGGTGCAATCACAGGCGTATAAATCTCTTAGTTGGACGACATTGCATGTTCTTAATAAATATATAAAAGTTATTGGAAATAATTTCATAAAAATGTGATTGAAAACCTATTTTTTTTTTTTTTTTTTTTTTTGAAAGTAAGTATCTCTGAATAGTATTTAACAATTGAGTGTTTACGTAAAAAGCATAATTTGAGCAACACTTATTATTATTACGAGTAAAGCTAGTGCATCTAATTCATTGGTACTAAAGATTTTTCTGACTTCTAAATTGTGTAACGTTTGGATAATCGGTTAAAAACTAAAAAATTAAAATAGCCCCCTTAAATCAATCAATTTAGATTAGTTTGCAATAACTTTTAAGCGATAATAAATCGTATTATAATTTACATTAATATAATTAATAACACCTTCAATCGTCCCTAATTCCGAGGCAAAAATTCTTTAATGTACCTAATTCCGTGAAAAGATGTCCCACAAACAAAAGTCATTGCTCAGATAATAATCAAATTAAAACCACTCACTGTTATAAAAAATTGTTAGGCTAATACAATGGAGTTTGTATAAACAATTTAAATCATTAAAATCATAGATTCCTCGGCTTTTCATCAACATTCGTGGACCCGTGAAAAGATGTCCCTAATTCCGGGCTATGCGTATATATACAGATTTAACGCTATTAAAAGAGAATAACTTATGTTTTAAACTTAAAATTAATTATTTTTCAAGTACAAAATAAATTTTTTATTTACAAACATTTTTAATTCATACCCTTATTTTAGAAATTAGGTTCTTAAGATTTGCTCACAAACAAAAGTCATTGCTCAGATTATAATCAAATTAAAATCTCTCACTGTTATAATAAATTGTTAGGCTAATACAATGTAGTTTGTATAAACAATTTTAAAAATTTTAAATCATTAAAAGCATAGACTCCTCAGCTTTTCATCAACATTCATGGACCCAATTTTTTCAGGACATCTGAATCATCAGATCTCGTGAAACTATTTTTAGCATTTTTGCTGCAAAAGAAAACTATACTCTGTAAAACACCATTTTGCAATATCAGTTTTAAAAACTGACTCTTGTAAATTAATGCCACGCAATTAGGTGCTTCTCTTTTCACTGCTTGAACGTAAATGCGTGGTATACCACGGAATACATTTATTAAAAAATAACCATTCGCTTAAACAAAACTGTACCACGGAATTAGCTCAATAATTTGCTCAGGGTTTTATTTCATGATAAAATCGCTTTATGGGAGTAAGTTTTATAAAAAAAAGGTATCAAATCAACAAAAATTTAAAGTGTTAAAAAACCTTTATTCCGTGATACTCGTACATTGTAAACTAAAAATGTACACAATTCCGTGAATGAGAAATATCAATTTTTAAGTAATAAAATATATTTACATACATGTATTTAGATAATACACAAATCAATTAGCAATTGTTTATCGAATGCCAAAATCAAATCATAGTTCCAAAATGTCTTTTGATTTAAATTTCACAGCCTTAAGAATATGTACATGAGTCCTTAACATTTTGCTTGCACACTTTCATATGACGTGCATATTATCTGAGGTAACACTTTTCAACTGCTCAATAATTTAAAAGTATTTACCATACGTACAATCAGAATTGAAATTATTACTCTTTAAAATTTCAAGTTTGTTCTAGTATTTTTTATTTTATCCATTTCCATTTAATCAATTTCTTGTTTAAACAAAAAAATCGGAATGCCACGGAATTACGTACTACCACGAAATTAGGTGCACTTACTTTATCTATGAATATATCGTAGCAAGATTTTTTATTTGAAATGTTTTATTTCATTGCTTCAGTAAATACACTGATGCAAAAAGATTCAATCTAAGTAGTAAAAGTAGTAAACTTCCTTGCTGTGTGTTTTCCAATTTATGTATTTAACTACATACACACAAATTTGTACGCAGCAGCACGTTTTTCGTGTTATTCGCTATTTCACTTACACTTTCACTGCTCTAGCAATACTTGTGCAAACAGCTTGTGCGCTTCAATCACTCAAAATAAAGAAGCTTGAATCTTCTGTTCGCATGAATGCAAAAAGCAAGCGATACAAAGTGAAATGCGCTGAAGCGTCATTATTTAATATTTAATAGCAATCGAGTTAAATGCGAAATAATTGCTAGCTCATCTTTTATGGCTTATAAGCTAAACAAAGCATTTCAGGCTGCTCATTATTTTTATGCTACATTTTATATGAAGTCTTTTGCTGGTGGTAAAGAAAACGCTTCGGCCATCGGTTAGATGCGGACGCCAATGTAACTGTTTGCTCAAAGTCAATATACGAGTACATAAATAAATAAGGCAAAACCAGACGCGACGAGTTAAGTTCAGACTCATTAAACAAGTTACAACAACACCGAAAATGAGCGATATATATATAAGTTAAATAAGTGTAATGAGAAAGCAGCAAAGCAGACGTAAAAACACCAAAGGAATGACAGAGAGTCGAGAAAGCGAAAATGGTAAGATGAGTGTTGAGAGAGTGGAGTTTGTGCAGCTTGCTTTTATGCCACTACGTGGGTATTAAAGGCAGTTGATTTTCACGTTTATTGCCACATCAATGGGAGGTATTGTGTTGTTGGTGCTGTGGAATGTTCGCATTTTGTGTTACTATAAAAAAAAATCATTTTTTTTCGCGCATTTGCTTTGAAATAATTGCTTGTTTCCTAAGTTATTTCCATGCTGTACACATAATAATATTAAAAGCGTTGTAGAGTGGGCGGATTGGTCTGTGCGTGGACCTATGTATGTATGTACTCGTATGTATGTCCGTACATATGCGATGCTGTTCGTTTCTAAAGAAGCACACACTTCAAAGCCGCTTTGTAAAACAAACATCAAAACATAACTTTCTGCCGGTGGTTATATATATTCACAAACTCTGTATGCACATGCAGGCATACATATGTCAATACCAACCAAAAAGAATCACTGGGCGCTGCCGGCAAATCAGTGAGCCAACAGACAAAGAAGTGAAGCAAAAAAAAAAAAAAACACACCACACCACACCAAAGGCAACAAGCAAACGGGCGTCTGTTTGTCTAACTGTCTGTCAGCTTCGTCTGCCCACATGCTCGTACTTAGTTGCTACCCTATTTTCACCCTTACCAGTCTTTGAAAGTCTCCTTCTACACACGCTCGCTCACAGCGCCTAGAAGTAGGCTTTTTTCACGATTATCACACAGTTCTTACTCCGCCGTTCAGTGACGTTGCGGCCGCCCCCAAGCAATGCTATGAGCGTTTCATTGTTATTATTTGTTAGGGTTTTGACGATTATCCTTGATTGCGTTGTTTTTGTTTTCATGGCGTTGCTTTTTGTTTGTTTGCGTTACTCTTTGCTCTATTTGTGAATATTCGTGCATATGTATGTATGTAAGTATAACTATAAGTACGAGCTTAGCTACGTTGCATTTGTATGTATGTTTGTCGCCTGCTGTCTGGCTTATTTGCGTATGCTGCTTTAGCTTTATCGTTATTATCCTTATTCCAATTATACAGCATTATAAATGCCTTCCAGCTACCGTTGCACACCCCTACACACGGTGTAGGCAGTTAAGTGGCAACGGGTGAAAAGATTTTCACTATTAACACTCTTCCTCGCACTCTGCGGCCGCTTTATGCTTTAAGCTTTGTTCCGCTATCTTTTGTTGCCGCTGCTCGTGTTATTTCAGCCTTGCAAACAGATTTTCGCTGTTGTGGCAAGTTTCACACTTTATGCAACGTTGGCGGCTGAAGTGTTGTAATATTAAAAACTGTTGCCCCTTGGATGGCTTAGATATTTAATGTTTGCTGCTTAGCTGGAGTGATTACCATTTTTGCTAAATCGCTTTAATTTTAAGTAGAGCATTTTTTATTACTTTTGCTGTGTTGAAAAGCTGCAAAGTATTTACGTACTTTGTAATTATGAAATTTTTTTATATCAGCGAAAGAGTTCAGCAGTTTTAGCTGCAAGCAACTAGTTTGGATAAATTTCTGATATTTGACGTTGGTCTGTAAGAGTCCCTCTATCTTGTAATGAATAATTTTATAAATCAACTAAATGAATATAGCATTGTATGAATACTTTGTCGAAAGTAATCGCCCAAATGGATTAACGGATTTGCACCTGGAATGTGCGGACCCTCTATAGAGAATGAGTTCTTTATCCAACTGCTCGATGGCCTCCACAAATATAAGAATGATATGCATTGCATTTTAAGCTATTATTAATTTTGAGTGTTTTGTTTTCTCTTTTTCACAATTTTCTTTTCGAATTTCGCTATTTTAAATTTGATTTAAATAAGTTTTAAAATTGATCTGTTTCATCAGCGTTAAAATACTAGAACAATATGTATGGTTTCTGAAGTCGGTATATTCTTTACTGAGAATGTCAATGTGATCCCTGATGTTCAAGACATAGGAATGTGAAGTAAATAATTTTAAAAGTTAACTTTTATAATTTTTATTTTTTCTAGTTGGCGTCAACTGAAGCTTGTTATTGAACACTTTTTTTTTTGTGAAATGTCAATGTACATATCTGTGACCACAAGGAATATAAGATACATTTGAGTTAAGCTTTTAAAAACACATAGAAAGAAGGTTTTTTTTTTAATTGCTATTGCATGTTTTAAATTTTGTGTAGAGATAAAAATTTAAAGAACAGTAAATCTGTATACACATTATCGGCTACTATGTACTTAGTTGTAGCGTTATTTTTCTAGTTTTTTTTTTTAGTGTTGACATGCCGTTGTGTGATTGAAATTTGAGGAGATTTTTCTGCAATTACGCGAAGTTCTAAGCGATGGAGTACAAGCATAGAAAACTTAGTATAGTGAACAAATTCGTTGAAAACCCTACGTGGTCAGGAACAAAGATAGCTAAAGTTTTGAAGTTACCAAAAACAAAAGCATTGATTAAGCTCAACGAAATTTAAAAAATAAAAATCCAACCGTTCAGCTAAACAAAATTTTGTCGCAAAATCTCGCGCTCGTTTGTTGTATGAAAAAAGTGTTGACAGATTTTAATCAAATTGAAGGACACAAATTTTATGTTGCATTAACTATATCATGGAAATGTTAGCTACAAATATAAATGCAGGAAAGTCGACAAATATATATTGGGCTATTGTTAAAAATAAAATAAAACAAGTATGAAGAGCTAAATTCGGGTGAAACCAATTTTTTTATACCCTCGCGATATATTTTTGTATGGGCGGTGACCATGATTTCATAAAATTCCCGCTTCTTTGTTTCAAATCGCAGCTAGTATTAAACTTTACTCAATTTGTTCCAATAAATACTGAAAAACGAAGTTTTTTGCATTTTTCAAAATTTCCGTTATATGGAAGTTGGGCGTGGTTATCCGATTACAAAAATTATTGACAGTGATGCTAGTTATATCAATGTCAATATGTTCACCAAATTTTGTGACGATAAAAATCAAGTTTCTTAATTAGCTATCTCTTTAAAAATCAAATTTTAATTAATATGTTCCAATAGAATAGAATAAAGAAAAAACCAAATTTTAGCACTTTTAAAAATGTTCGTTATATGGGAGGTGAGCGAGGTTATGATCCGATTTCAAAAAGTTTTATTTTTGATAACAGCGATATTGTGGAAAATTTGTTCACCAAATTTTGTGACGATACCTTACACCGTTTTTGAGTTACAGGAATTTTTTCCTAATCAGGCGTGGCAACGCCAAATTTTTAAAATATCTAATTTCTTAGTTCAAAATCGCTCCAAATACCAAATTTCACTCAATTTGCTGTAATAGATACCGAAAAAACGAAGTTTTTGCATTTTTCAAAAACTTCCGTTATATGGGAGGTGGGCGTGGTTATTGACCGATCTTGACCATTTTCAATACCAACCTACCCTGTTCAAAGTGCAAACTATGTACCAAATTTCATTGAGATATCTCAATTTTTACTCAAGTTACCACGGACAGACAGACAGACAGTCAGGGCTAAATCGATTCCTCTATTCATTCTGATCATTTTAGTATATACATATATGTCTATATCTGGGCTGCTCAACAAACGAAACGATACCATTTTGTTTTGTTAACGAGCAACATTAACTTAACGAAATGAGTTTGTTGCGTTTCGGTGCCATGTTATCAAAACGAAATCAAATCGTTAATGTTGCTACGTTATAAAATTTCCGTTTTAGTTAATTTTAATGTGCCTAAAAGTATGCAGCGCTTCTGTTTGCGCCTGTTTGCGCTTCTGTTTGCGACGAGTGAATCTCCAGCGTTTTTCTTAACGTTTTAACGTTAACGCCAGCATTTCGTTTCGGTTAAAAACGTAATGAAATGTATTATGATAATTACTTTAACGATAATATTTTGAAATGTTTCAACCGAAACAAGAGAAAAAATTTAACGTTAAAATGCATCCTGGGCTATATCTATCTCGATTATTTTATACTGTTACAAACAACCGTTATGCGGTTATAATACCCTTGTGTTCAAGTTTGCTCGGGTATAAAGAAGTGGAAGTTTAATAAAAATACCGAATCAATGCTTCGTAAATAGAACCATTACGCGCAAACGTCAATAGAGCTTCTGTTCAAATTCTGATCGCGTCAGGTTAATATTTTCATACATAAAGCAATTGAATAACTACTGTAGGCTTTTATTTGAAAGATAAATATATTACCTTCCATTTAAATTAAAAATATGAATTGTGGTTTATTTCAGTCTTGAGATACCGAGCGTTATACGTGTACCGATTTAATGTCAACCGTTCTTTAGTTACTCTTTGTGGTCACAGCTATGTGGGGCTGTAACTGTTTAAACTCCAAAAAAAAATACTTCAAATTATATTTTCTAAGCAAAGTTTTTAGCTCTAACATGCGATAGTGCAAACTTCATTTGCAAGCAATTGTTCAATATGCACTACAAGCACTTTCTTTAATTACTATTCCACTTCCACATATACAATTCAATTAATTTCTTTCTTCCTATAGCACACTAATTCTATTACGATACCTAATTCTCCATTTTCCATTTGTCGCTCTTTGCAGATTATCAATTGCGGTGACTTGGACAGCTATCCGCTGCTGCAATACCTCGACCTCTCACACAGTCACATCGAGGATATCGAAGACGATGCACTCGGCCGACTAGAAATACTGCAGACACTCTTTCTCGACCACAATCGGTTGCATAAAGTGCCCATCAGCTTGCCCACCTCACTGGAGCATCTCTTCTTGCAGCACAATGAAATTATGGACCTCCAAGCACAGTCCTTCCAAGGACTTAACAATCTACAAACGCTCGATCTCTCGGGCAATAAACTGCTGTATTTGCCAGCGCTGCCATTGCCCAAATTGCTGACACTCAATTTACGCGCGGCCGGTTTGCGGGGCGTAAGCCAAGCGATGGTGCATACGTTGCCGCGTTTGCGTGACTTGCTGCTCGATGAGAATCCAATTAAGTGCAGCGATTTGTTGAGTATCGCCGAGTGGGCAAGTCCGTGTAGAATTGTGGAGCGCGGCGGCGATGATGGCAGAGTCAGTGCCAACAATACCGAATTGGAGAACCTTAATATCGAGGGCAACAGTATTATGGGCGATTTGGGTGAGTATGAGCAGCAACAGCAGCAGCAACAGCAAGGCGATAATCGGATTGGTTATGGCAAGAGCGAAGGCGAACAGATTATTTTCATGAGTGCAACTGCAGCTAAAGTGGGTCAACAACAGCCAGCACAAGTGCAGTGGACAGCCGATGAAGCTAAGGAGTGGAAGCTGGAAACGGAAGTGCAACGATCTACGCACATAGCAACGAAAATCGGACTAAAGCAGAAGTTTGTGCGAATGCACAATTTTTTCGAAAAGTTTAAGAGTAATTGCGGTGCGCAAAGACAATGGGCTGGTGGGCGGACAGCGGATGAGGCGCACTGCACAACGCACACACCCAGTTGCGCTGTAGAGTTGGAGAGTAGCAGCGAACAAGCTGAAGTAGCAACTGTAGACGCCATTGCCGAGACAAATGAAAAATTAAACACGAAAACTGCGACGCCGTCAAGCGTGCAACAACCAGCTAAAGATAGACGAAATATGGTTAGCGTAGAAACGAAAAATGACGATGGCGTAGCGCGCAGAGAGACGACGAAGAAGGCAACGCAGAAAAGGCGAGCTGGAGCAGGAAAACTTCTCAAGTTTAATCAAAAGAATTTTACGGTTGAGATGCTGGGTAGCTCAGAAGTACGGGCGCCAACAAATACAACAGCACCAACAATGCTTGTAAACTTAGCGGCGGAAGCAACGCTTGATTACAAGCTCGGCGCCACTCAACTGCAAGCAACAACAATTAGCAAAATAAACGAAGAAGTACCGGCAGCGCGGCCAACGGCGCCAATTGCAGCAACACTCATGCAAACTCAAACACAAACCCAAACTCAAGCTCAAATCGAGAATGTAAGAACAAGCACAGAAAAGCTGAAAACAACAACGCTGGCATTGCCAACAGTTGCCTGGCCGGCAGTGGCAAAAAGTTTGCGGAAAGTTGCAACTGTTGCAACAGGAAGTGGTGGCGTAGCGGCTGCCAATTTATTGAGGCAACAAATCACACAAACAAAAGCGCAAACAACAATAGCAACAGTGGGTGCAGTGCACGCAAAATCGATAGCAGCTACAAAAACAACTGTTGGGTTGCAAGCGGCTACGCCACAGCCCCAAACAATGCTTGCAAATTCCACCTTAGCAAGCCTCGCAACTCCAACAGCTGACATTCGTGTAAGTAATGGACAGCAGCGAGCGCAAGCAAGTACACCAACAACAACAACACCAAGCACGATAAATGCTAAGCTGGCAGCCACGTCATCATTAAATAATGCCAACGACATTTCCGCATATCAGTTGGAGCAGCAACAAAAACATGCTGCTAATGTACCAGCCACAAGCCAAACCGTTGCGGCAACAACAACAACAACAACAACAACAGCAACAAATGCTGATGCTGCAACTACATTGCAAGTCACAAAATATGAAGCAGCAAAACAAATGGCCAGCACAGCAGGAAATACACAGCAGCTGCTGCCACAGACAATAACGCCAGCGCAAACAACAGACAGCAGCAATTACATGACAGCAAAAACAACAACAACGCAAATAACAGCAAACACTAAAATATTGCCAATAGCAGCAAATTATTTGCAAATTCAACGAGCGCCAACACAGCAAAATGCCGAAACGACTGCACAACCGAGTGAAGCAACATTTAATGTTGAAGCAACAATGTTGCGCGGTGAAGGCGCAACAACAGGGCCGCAGAATGGGACTGAAGCTAAACAAGCAGGTCAGGGCGGAATGGGGCAGAGTGAGGCGCTGGTACTGGGGGCAGTGAATATTGTAATAGAAGCAACAAAAGTGCCGCCAACAACAACAACAATGAAAATACAACAAACAACACAGCTGTCAGAAGCAACAATGCAGGCTGTGTCAATGGCCAAACAAAGAGTAGATAACAATTTAACTCGAAATGACAGCGACAATGACGGCTATAAAGTGCAGTCAAATAACCAACGGCAACGCGCACACGAGGTAGAGACGGAAGAAGAAGAAGAAGACGAGCAAGCAGACGAACATAGAGCGGCAGTTACCACAAAACAATTGCCAAAGCCAAAGGCAACACAATTTTGGCAGCAACATAATTTTAAACGAGCAAATCCGTATCCAAACGACATTTCCGGTCAACGGCGACAGAGTGCAGAGCTGCACGGATGGCAGGAGGAGCAAGGTGATAGCACTACCCAACGCACAGTAGATTCAACAAGAGTGGCAATGGCAATAACAATAACGCCAGTGCCACACAAGCACGAGCCCCTACAGCTGCACATACGGGATCGGCATTTGATTGGTACACCGTTACTCATGCACCACGGCCAAAATATGCTGGTGGAGGCGAACGAGGCGCTCAGGCAAAGTACTTTGACAACAACAAAAATAACAGCAACAACAGCAACACCAACACTCACCACTGCTACAACGAGCACTTCAAAGGCAACAAACGACACGGCACAGCAGCGCGCAATGAGCGACAACAAAGCTTTGGCCAAAAGCCAACCAACGGAAGCAGGACATCTAACGAACGGACGACACCCTTTCGAAGAGATGGAGGATAATACGAAACTGCTGTTGATTGCGAAAACTATAAGCGGCAATAACTTGTCTAACTTTAACTCGGAACGCTCACAAGCGGAAGCAATAAACGTTGAGACAAATGTGACGCCAAAGCATAGAATTGGCAGCGATGGACATGCCGATAAGCAAATGTTGGCAGGCAAAGAAGCGGCTACAGCAACAACACCAATAGCAAGGAGTATAAAAACCACTACAACCACTGCAACCACAGCGGACAACATAAACATGGCACAACATAAACTAACAGCAACCACACCGCACCGCGGGAACGATGCAGAGCAGAGAGCGCTACCAATGAACCATGACAATGGCGCAGGCGGTGGTGGCAGGCGCAAGCCCTCGTTGATTATGAAGAAGATGACCATACAAACAAAACATGCAGAGCAACATACACACGCACCGCCGCAACAGCAACACTTGCCACATCCGCAGTACACGCTCAATACGCCGCGCGAGAATGAGTCTGTGTTGCGTGAGCGCAGCCGTGAGGCGGTAGCAGGTGGCGCTTACGCATTTATAGGCAAACTATTGAACGCAGAAGGCGGCCGATTAACGAATAGCATCGATAACGCGGAACCAGCGCACAGTGTGGCGATGCACAAGCATAGCACTGTGAATACGCCCATCATAAGAGATAGTCGAGAGGAATTGCTGGCCGCAATGGATAGCGCGAAATTTGACGAGAACGCAGCGCAGGAAAAACTGAATGCGCCGTCAGCACAGCACTCGATTAGCAGCCAGCATCGGGCGCACGCACAATTACAACAGCATGAGACACCGCATGGACAAGAGAGCGCAGCTTCACACACGCTAACGCAAAAGTGGTTGGACGTGCGCAAAGTTGGACCCGGCACCGCACATCCAGGCGTCGTTATCCTACTCTCCTTTTCGCTACTGGCTGTGCTCTTGGTTGGCCTGATGCACGTCTATCGCTGTGATGTGTTGCCATGGCGGCGCCATTTCCTGCCGCATCAGCAGCGACCGCATCACCAGCGACAGTTTAATGCCGCCACAGATGACGATGCGCACAGTTTCTTGCATTATCACAACAGCGGTGGCGGCGGTGAGCAGCAGCGTCCACAACAACCGCCACGTTGGCATCATGGCGCGCATTCGCATGCAGCCTACAGCTCACCGATACACAATTTGCATGTGCGCGAGTTGCAGAAAACTTCAGCCGTCGAGCTTGAGGCAGCCGCGCGCATCACACGAAGCTACTACGATGTAACGCCCTATGCCAAGAGCGCCGCGGCAATGCGCCGGAATGGAAGTACTGGCAGCAGTGTTAGCGGTGGCAGTGATGCGGCATCGCGCAATAGCAACAGTAGTCTAAACAGCACACATTCCTCGTCCACGGCGGGCATATTAGTCGCAGATGATGCTTTCTATGTTGAAATGGCCGCAGAGTGCGGTCAGTTGAGTGGTTGTGGTGGCGCGAATGATGCGCTACACTGTGACATGTTGCCAATGGAGTTGTTGACGGTGGCGTCGACGCGCCAACGAAACGATGAACAGAATGCGGATACAGCAGTGCATGAGACGGTGAGTCTGCGTTTGAGTGACGCGGCACGTGAATCAGCCGACGTGGGTGCTGTGATAGGCGCTGGCGATGGAAAGCAGATAGAAAAGGCGCGCGGGGGCGATGTCGGTAGCAGCGCGTTCACGGCCGGCAACTGTAGGAGTAAAATGCGTTCAGGCGCAACGACATATTCAGCACCGTCATCGTCCACGCGAAAATTTGATCTGTGGTGACAATCGATGTTCCAGCGCCAGTATGCGCCATTCCAATAAACGACAGAACTATCAGTCGGTGAACAAAGGGAGAATTAAATTTTTAAGAGAACGAAGTAAAAGTAGCAAATGAAAATTGCAAAAGCGATGCCAGCGAAAAGGTAAAAAAAATATTATAAGACATGAAATGCAGATGACAACTGACAGCTTATGAATGACAGAGTGAAACAGGCACAAAAACAAAACTTGATGAGAATGTATTTTTGATTGTATAAGTAAGTAAGAATATTAAATAGGTATAGGGAATTAAGAAAATTGGTATGTAAGCAAATATATTAGCGAATGCGTTGTATAGAAATTAACAATGGAAAGTAATAGACAGTAATATAATTAGTGCTAGGAAACTTGAGGAAATGCGACATCGCAAAATTAAAGAGAAAACACTTTAGAGTAAATATTCTTCCAACAAAAATAAAGTGTAGATATGTATACTTATATAATTAAAAATTAATAACTTATTTCGACAATCCATTTTCCTACAAATAATATGCACAAAATATTAATTGCAGGTTTTATATTTTGGCACACACTTAAGCTAACCAGATGTTTGTCTAGTTGAAACATCTTTATCAGTCGAAATTTAATTTACGACTTTTTTCCGACTTCAGCACCGTAAGATGGTGCATTATTTCAGCAAAATATATTTACGTCTTTCAAATAAAAAATCGAAATGTAATGTTCAGCTGCATAACTCTACATCCGCATTTTTTAAATTAAAAAATTGCACAAATATGACTGACAAATCCGGAACGCGTGGCTTCAGTTTAATTCTCAATTTTACTTTCCTTCCTTTTATACAAGTTTTTATACAGGGTTGCCATCCTAACTGATATTTAATTACAATAATCAAGAAGATAGATTAATTCTTGCCTTAGGATTCAAACGAAATCGCAAGACAACTGCGAAGAACTTGTATTTTGAAAAAAAACTTTAATTTAGTAGAGAATTTATATGAAACAATATTATTTGGATATTCTACAAAAAAAAAAAATTTATGATTTTTTTTATTTTTTTTCTGCTTCAAATCCCACGAAGTTTGTTGAATAGGAAATCATCATTCCCTAGTCGTCACCTAAAGTGGTCTGGGCATTTGTTACCGACTAAACTCTTACTTATCCAGAATCGTCTCTAAATAAGTTAATTAATGCTTCAAATTTATCCTCACGAGCGTAGCCTTCTTAGTACCGCAGAATACATTGTGATGAAGATTAAGAGATTAAATTACTGCGATTAGAGAATTGAGAAAATTATAACAGAGGGTGAAGTAATTTTTAAAAGGTTAGATCTAGTTAGAATTTTCAAAAGATCGGTTTTTTTTTATTTCATTTTCGTAATGTACATGTCAAGTAAACACTCTGAAAATTTCAAATCCGACGGTCAAAAGTCAATCCGACGGTTATTTTTGAAGTTACACGCATAATTGTAACGACGCGTCAGAGCGCTTTAAAATGCTTTTGAGACTTTAACCTTGTTTTTCTCAAAAAGTCGGTGACCAAGATTTCTCGGAAACGGCTGAAACGATTAGTCTCAAAGTTTAACACATGCTTCTGAACTATATTTTCTAGTACTTAATCGAAGCTTTTTTATAACCAATAAAAAAAATTTGATACACAATTTAAGGCCAAAATAATGGCAAAAAATAGATTTGAGAATTTTTGTTTATTCCTTCGATTAATTTTATACTCGTACATTACTTTAACGAAATCCGCAAAACGCCATTTTTGGGAGGTGTGTCTGTAGATCTGTTTTAGCAGCTTTAAAAACTTTTTTTTTTTTACAAATACAAAAATATTAAATTGTACATACGCGTAGTGCAATAAACATCCATCACTCCAATTTTTAAGTACATATGTACTTGTTTATACACAACGAATAAGGCGATTGTACTATGCACATAAACGCGTACAGAATTCTACACCTCGGCGCCGGCAATAGTAGACTCCAGTCCAGAACCAAAGTGAACAAAGCTGCGAGCCTGTCATCGCCAAGACCAATCAAATAAATCAAAAAACGGCTATTTCGCCAACCGCTACAAAAGACCATTTTCACAGGGGAAAACTCATTTACTTGTACATATGTATGTATGCACAAAAATACATAAATAAAACAACAATGCGTATCAAGTAACGTTCACGCTTCACGCCAAAAGGTCACAGGAGCAGACAGTAAAAATGTGCTATAAAACAGCAACACTTCAATAATCGTATGTGCTCCAACACTTTTGACCCTCCGTCGTATAGAAATGAACGCCCGCACTCTAAGCGTGTCAGTCAGCTGGACGCACAAAAAACCCAGAGATGATCATATAAAACAGAGTCACCAAACGTTTGTCACATAAAAATCCTATTACATACATACATACATACACACTTGCATAGATATAAATATGAGTATATGTATGTATGTATATGCGAATATGCTGCTTTGGGCATCTGATTTATAGTTTGGTATGCGTTTCACGTTCAGCTACAATTTGTCATAAAGTTTAGTTTTTTTTTTTGTTCAACTTTTTCTTTTTGTGTTTCGCTTGTTTTTTTTTCTTTTTTTTTTGTTTGTGGTGCACTTTCGCTTGTTTTATCTCAAATTTTTTGCTCAATGAATTCTGCGTTTGTTAGTGATATTATTGCTTTTATGTGAGTACTGTGGTTCTTCATATACTATGTTACTTTGTTTGTTATTATGATTTCGTGACGTTTATTATAGTGTTGGCTTTGGTGATTTTTTTGGTCATTTCAGTGAGCTTAGTGATAAGCGATTCATTTGCAGTTTAAATCATTCTTGTATTATATTGGGATTTGATAGGCTTTCGGCCAAGCAGTTTTCCAAGTGATAAAGACGTTAATAATGACAATTATTTTAATGCATACGCATTTTTGATATCAGACTTTTGTGTAAGCCATTATTAAGGCATTTATGTGAGAAAAACTTGAGGAAAAATCTAAGGAAACCATTTGAAAGTGATTGAGTGTTATCGAAAATATCTTAAAAAAAAATATATATCTTTCGTACAGTGTACCAAAGAGGATATTACACAGCTGAAAATAAATTTGAGTTTGATATCTAATTTTTAAACGAAAAAACAGTATTTTATAATTTAATTTTAAAAAGTGATTTTGTTTTTAAAAATGCCCTTTAAACCTTGTTTTTAATATTTGAAATTTTGTGATATTACTGCGAAAAAAAATTGTACTTTTGTAGATCTTCACTCAGTGATTTTGTTGTCGTGGTACACTTTCTTAAAAAATATACGTTTCTGTTGTGTTCATTCCACAAAACTACGAGTACTTACTATACCGCAGCACTTGATTGATCTGACTACAAATCCGCAATAATCTCGGTTTTCAAGGTATATTTCTCAGTTCTACGGAGTCTCTCATCTACATTTGGTCACCTTTTTAGTTTTTTGTTTAAGATAAGGCGTAGAATTTTACCTGCTACAAAGTTATACAACTTTAGGTTATATTTTCTAACTATAGCAGAGCCACGTTATTTTCTGAAAAAATAAAAACTATCTACAACCTGTGGTTTTATAAGTTAAAAGCCCGCTTCTAAATAAAAACACAGATAGTTTTGGCATTTGATTTGTCAACCATTAAAAAATTTATTTTATTTGTTATTTAAAAAAACTTTCAATTCAGAAATAAATTCAATTTTGATTTAGTGATTATTGTTTTTTTTTTTACTAGACTTCACACATTCATATTATTTGATATATGTATGTATGTATGTATGTAGGTTGGATATGGCAAATAAAACAGCAGAACTTTAGAAAACTATTACGCGTAAGTGAGCAATTTTAATTTAAACAAAAAAACCTATGACTTGCGTCAAGAAATGGATACCAAACATTTTGCGTTTTAAGTTCGATCTTCCCTTAACCAAAAATGTTTTATTTAAATTTTTATAAAGAGGATACACCGGCCCGCATTCAAAGTTCAATAAGAAAAAGATGTGAGACTTTTCGTTTTGGCATCTAAAGGCGAGTGTGTTTGAGATAAATATTTATTTTACTTAAGCTCACTTCTGAGTTACTCAGTTAAGTTGAATATACAAATTTGTTGCCTCAAATTAAACAAAACACATTTTCAATTCTACAAGTAGCTGTGCTTGATGAAAAATCGCGTGATTTAACATAAATAAATTATGAATTGGTAAGATTATACAAGAAATTATTTAATAGTTTTAAAATTAATAATAGCTGTCAATTTTATTTAGCTCGACGCCAGCTTATTAAAGTTTTTAATAAGTTAATTTAAGGCTGATAAGAAAATGTAAGAAAAATGTTTAAAATTAAATTCGAATCGTTTTTCTTCTTTTCAAGTATAATTTTTTGTCTGAAACATTTTTTCTTGTCTAACAATTTTTCCGAAAAACTCACTTGTTTACAGCAATGAAGTCGAATTTGTTAATACCAAATTATTACGCTGTGGTAGGGAAAAATACAAAAAAAAATGCGTACTGTCCACCTCAAAGATATTGCAGTCGATAATGCGATTTCTGCGAGCACAAAGTGCACACTGGAAGTGTGACCTCAGATAGTTTCTGAAAAACATCAAAAAATATATTTTTAACCATTTTTCATTAAGATGATCTTTCATACATTTGCGGCAATTTACATAATAAATTTACCAAACAAAATTAAACGTCTCAGTTAAATCACCTTCAACCAACACATTATTACTTATCCTACAATTATCAACCCATTTAAGTAAGACACAAATATTTGCCATGTATGCACATAAACTCAAATATATTTTTAATAGCTGCGCTGGACGACAAAATGAAACCGCAAAAGCGAAAAGAAGAAAGTAATCAGCAGCACACAAAAGCCAATAAATACACAAAAGGAAAGTGATAAGAAGACAGAAGTTGTGTAGTAGGTAGATAGAAAAGCCAGTTGCAAGTAGAATGTAGCAAGTAGCAATTACAATTACATTAGTGCGACTGATAAAAAGTTTAGCCAACAACTACTACTCGAGAATGATAAGCACATGAGCGAGTAAACGTCTGAGGGAGGGGCAAAGTGTAAAGCGGCGGAATGAGGGTGCTATTCAAGCGCTTACTGTAGTGTGTGTGCGTACAGGCGTACTAATAAATTCTTAACTCGGAAGTCGGCAGCCACTACGGCTGTGGTAGTGCGGTTGAGTAAGAATTTTGGGTTGTCTTCTTCATTGCCAAAGCATTTCTCTCTTTTGTGGCTTTGTAATAAAAATAGCCTCAAGCAACCAATTCGGGTGGCAACAAAAGCAACAAAATGCTAGCCACCACCGGGGCTACGAACCACCAGCCGCAGCTCTTTTAAAAGGAAATACGAAGGCGTTCAAGCATTGCATCCCTAATTTTCGTAAACCTTTATTACAGCCACAAGTAAGCTAACTCGCAGGCAATACACACACACAATACATATATACAGACAGATATAGAGTACCACCGAAAATAGCTTGTGTAACCTATACTTAAAGACGTTAACAATGTCTTTTTATACATCCTCCTCCACTTGCGTACTCGAAATTCATTACAACAATTAAAGAAACACCCCTACAAGAATGTAAGTAAGTAGGTCGTTGGTGGGGCTGAAAGCGTACAGTCATACAGTGAGGCGTCTACATCAGCCAGCTAAGCTGAGCAGCAGCAAAGCAGCGACCATTAGTTGCTGGTCCTGTCGACAAATACAAATCTTAATTAAGCAGTTTTAGCTGCAGTTTACAAACTTTTCGTCTGTGCTAAAGTAAGCGGCAAACATGCACATACCTACATGCCAGTTCAGGTCAGTCGAGCCTTTTATGTTTATAATTTATTTCTAGATTTTTGTGTTAACTTCGGTTTTTTTTTTTTGCCTCGTTTCTTATCTCTTGTCCATGCGGAAGGCACTTTTTTTTTTCAATGTGCCACACAAAGGCGTTAAGCCGCGTCACTTGACATGGCCTCACTACAGAAGACGACTATAGATCGCGCCGCATCGTCCACCACGAGTAGACATTTGGCATTTTGATTTTTTTTTTTTTTTTGTTCGGACACAAGACTGGTTGGCGGACGTTAAGCATACAATAGAATGATATGTCTGAGTGTCTGTATCGAAATTGCTGATGTCAAATATAATGAGGGTTTACATAGCAATCGTACAAATGTGTAACGTCTTCTGTTAGACAAGTAAATGAAAAAAGGAAAAAAAAAAGAAGAAAAAACATATTCACATTCATTTTGATGAAAATAAGGAAGTGCAAATAAAGAAGTAGGCTTACAAGCGCTTCGCATGCGTTTAGATATTTACTGTGCAACAGTTTGAGAGTAGATCTTTTGACTAAGTTTTGTGGGCACTAAGTAAACTTCAACTGAAGTATTTATTCGAGAATTTTGTGATTCCCTTACATTTTTCTTTTTTAATTTTAAATAGAGATACTGTTATATTTTGACTTAAAATAAAATTGTTTCTTAAAAAATATTGATTTGTGGTGTCAAGGATATAATTTTTATCATTTTAAATCGTGAAAAATAATTTATAAATTTGAAGAATTCGATTTTTAATTATATTTATACATATTTTGATTAACTTTTTTCTTTTCTTTTATAATTTTATTATTAAATGATTTAGTTAATTTTTTTGGAATTAGAGTTTATTAAATTAAATTCTACAATAATTGTAATAACTCTTTTATTTGATTGAATGATATTTTTATTTATATATTTTGTTTTATAAAGTGCTTCTTTGATCATTTATTATAGAAAAGTACGATTAGTGCTTTTGTAAATTGTCAATCTACGTTTAAATTAAATTCGGTTGATTCTTCACAAGTAAAAAAGACGTTGGAGCTATAACAGTAATTGATAACATTAACAGCTAGTAGAACGGTGAGAGTTTCGATAAAGATGTCAGTATTTGAAACGATAACAGTAATGCTAATGATAACAGTAATGCTAATGATAACAGTAAAGATAATGATTACAGTAATGATGACGATAATAGTAATGAAAACGACAACAGTAATTAAAAGATAACAGTAATGATAAGGATAACAGTTAGTAAAACAATAACAGTAATGCTATTGATAACAGTAATGATAACGGTAGCAGTAATGATAATCGTAACAGCACTGATAAAGATTACAGTGAACATAGCGATTACAGAAGCGATAACCATATGAGCAGTGATAACAATCAAAGATAACGATAATAAAACAGGCATGATAACACTTAATGTTAGCAATGGCAATGCCGATAACGATAAATAATGGAGTCAAAAAACAATGACAATAATAACAATTCTAATAATAACATTAATATAACAGTATATACGTACATATGTATGTACATATGTATGAAAATAAATACCGATAACAGTGAAAAAAAAATTTCAAATTGATGACAACCCTAGTTTGCACATTTATGTACAGTGCTGTCAAATTAGCAGCCAAATTCAAAACGATATATTTAGCCACTTACATATTTTCATTTATTTATTTTTAAGAACTGTCAATTAAAATGCAGATCATTTTTCAACACAAGTAAACTAAGTAAAACGAAGTTTAAACTTTGTAGAAAACTAAAAAATATTTTCAACAAATTTTTAAACAGATTTTGAACTTTTTTTTTTCAGAAGTGTAGGAATGTTTTTGTAAAACATTTATGAGAATACAAGTTCACAACCTAAACAAAAATTTGTTGAATTTTTTTTTTTTTTAGTTTTTTGAACTGAACTTTAATTGAAAATTCTTCAAACCAATAATGATACGAACAGCACCGCATGTCTTAATAAAAGCATTAGAATTGACCGTACACATGTTAATTGTGGTTACTTTACAACTGTTTGCCGTCATTCGACCGCTATTAACTTGTCCTTCAAGGGGTGGCATACTTTAAGGCGTTTAACTATTCATATATGTAACTAGCATTCATAGAACACTCGACTTAGGGTCAAAGCAGTCAAACGATAATAAAGTTGTGCAAGCCAGTAATTATTTTTGCTGCTAAATTGTCATTTCTTCGACGGGCAACAATTAAAGGTACACACAAACATCTAAGCAATACAAAGTATTTTGTATATACGTTTTTTTTTTATTTTTGTTGTTGTGCGCTATCGTATTGTTTTTCTTTGTTTGCGAACATAATTATCTACAGTGCGCTGCTTGTTGTTGTCGGTGATAAAATTAACAATTTATGTAGAGAATAAAGTGATTACGTTGACCCAAAGTGACCCATAACCGAAGGAGAGAAATTATGTGTGGGGGAGGGAGGATAATTGCAAAACTTGAATAATGTGAAAGTAGAGCTGATTATGAAACGATTAAAATGTGTGGTAACGCCGCCATTAAAAGGAGAATAATACTTTATAGAATTTTAGTGGATAAGAAGGATAGAGTCGCAGGGGGAATACATAGATCAAAACAGCATTTTAATTTAACGCCTGAATATTTTAAGTTGACAAAAACCGCAAGTGTATGCATAAAAGGCTAAAGCTAACTCACACACGCACACACACACACACACACACACACACACACACACACACACACCACTTTTAACGCATGGCATGCTTTGGATTATTATAAAATTGTGCACAGCTCGAGCAGTTTTAAAAGTACTCGCTTAATTGCAATAGCCAACAGAGTGTGACCAAATAGCAATTTATGAGATAATTTTGAGAATTTGTGTATGTGCGTATGTGTGTTAGTTTCTCATGAATACTTTAAATGAATTCATTTAAAAGTGAATAAACAAAATTAATTTCAATAGCATGTAAAGCTTAATGTTGTTATAAACATGAACATTGTTGTTGTTATTGTTTCGTTTTTCATTAGGATAGAATGTTTGTGTTCAAAAGCAATGAAGTAAAGGAAAATATTAAAATTTAAAATTTTTGAAGCATATTTATAACGATTATGCAAATAAATTAATATTCATTCAATTTCCTAGAGGTCAAATAAATGCTAAAGTTATACATTTTTCGTACATAAATTCTTAGAGAATAATTAAATATTTATGCAAAACTTTGTTTAAATCAAACAGCGTCAATAGTTCAAATGGCAAACAAAATATTAATAATTGAATCTGACAGCAAGTTTGTGAATGTACAGAGTACTTTTGTGTTTGCGATCAGTATTTTTTAAGAGTTTTTCAATTAAAAATTTAGATTAAAAACGCAAGATCCGCCGTTTGATTTAAAATGCTTAGGGTGAGATTCTTTCGAAGAAAAGTACCAAAACGTCTTTGTCCTAATTTTTCTAGTTTTTATCCAGCACTCGCTAAGCTAAAGCAGAGCACACTCACCTAGTTAAAGATGGAATTTCGCAGAAATATATCTCGCTTTCTCCTTGTCCTTGGAAACACCATACTACCAGGCGATCTGTTAAGCCAGTTCATCGGTCATTGGTTGTTTAAAATGGATTGCCACCCTGATGGCAAGCAATTAGCAAGTATGCCCTATTGATTCCACATCTCTGGCAACCTACAGCCTTTTGGCGGTTTTTATGAATCGCAGTATATCATACAAAGAGAGGCGGCTGCACTCTAAAATACCTAAAGGAATGGTTTAACCTTATTCTAGCAAGGGCCGGGCACTCGCACATAAAATGCTCAACTGTCTCCTTTGTGCCTGGGTCTTCACAGCTGCGACAGAACCGGTTAAAGGGTATGCCTATCCTTACACCATGTACTCCTACGGGCCAGTGCCCTGTGAAAACAGCTGTTAGTTTGTATATGTTTTCTTTGCTCATTTCTAAAAGAGCTTTTGTTTTAAGCGAATTATAGGACACCCAAAGCTGCCGGATAATCCTGTACGATCCTCTATTACTTCACCTGTACTTGGCTTTTCGGTGGTAGATATCGGCGATTCTGCCCTTTATTTCTCTAAGCGAGACGCTCATATTCACCGCGTTGGACCTATCCAGTGCAGAACCACATCTCGCTAGTTCATCCACAGTTTCGTTTCCATAAATTTCCCCATGCCCCGGGACCCATATCTGGGTAATTTCGTATTCGTTGGAGATTGAAGCCAACTCTCTCCTACATTCATCTATGAGTTGATAGCCGACCGAGGTAGAAGAGAGTGCTTGAATGGCAGCTTGGCTATCTGTGAAAATGTTCACTCGCGTAGCTGCTGTTGCATTCCTCTCAACATACGTAATCGCCTCCTTTATTGCAAGCATTTCAGCCTGGAATACGCTTGCATAGCCTGGTAGACGGTTGGATAGCTTCAGGTTATGCTGCTCAATGAAAACCCCCGCACCTACCCCGCACTCCATCTTTGAGCCGTCCGTACAGACTGCCAGACCATCCAGTGATTTGACTTTTTCGCGAGTCCAGTCTCTACGGCTAGGGAATCTTGTCTGGATTGTGCGGTTAACGAAGGACTTCGGCAGGATGTAGTCAGTGGGTAGTGCCTTAATCTCAGCTGGGATTCTACCAAGAATGGTGCTATGCCCCGTCGGTATTTCATTCCAATTAGTACGATCAAGACATCCGTTGGGCAAGACCTCATTGCACCTGTTACACCAGGAGCTGCTGACCTTTGAATTCTTCCCAGTTTCTTTACGACATCATCGGTCATGCTCGCCCCATCTGCTAAACCGCATAAAACCGTACTTCATAAACTGAGATATCATCTAATCATTTGAGGTTGGTTTTTAACATTGACTTTGAAAATAATTAAGTAAAAGCTTTAAGCGACGGATCTATGGTACATAACAACTACTACTATTTTTACGGATACGTCAAAGCTCGACAACAAGTTCGATAGCTGATTCTGATTCAAAGTCCTCTGATTAAACCTCAGTATGCAACTACACGACCATTGTAACGATTATGAGGCAGTATTTAAAGCTAAATATAAAGCAGAATTCTCTTTGGATAATCATGGCTTATCAGGAGGATTTGTTGATGTCGTACCACCAGGTGGCCAGTAAGAAAATTTGAATCAACATATCAGCCGTATGTGCGTATTAACAACAATATGATGGAATGTGTTCAATATTATTATTTCTAATTCAGCGTCTCGCTGATCTCTATTCGAAAGCTATTTGCGATCTACCACAATTGGTCAAAGCAAGATAGGCACACTGAGGAAGTGGACCAAAACTGGCGTAAAGAATGTACATTCGTACCAAGAAAAACTGAATTTCGTTCCTTCCCTGTCTTAGGAAAGATTGGCCAATTTTCAAAAACCTAAAAGTAATTTGATTGAATTGGATTCTAATAACATTCAACAAACTTTAAATTCGTTTCAATGTGGTAAAACATTCGATTTTTATCCTTGACATCAAAGATATTAGTAGCTCCCATTTCCTTAACTTAACGCGATCGATGGAATACCGCGAAGATATTAAATTTTTAATATACATATTGATGAAAATGTTTTTTAACATCCAAGTGCATTTTTGGATTACTGGAATAAATATGTGTGTGTTTCCGGTTGACAACGACGTCTTATAATTAAAATTCTTCCAAAAATAACGAAAAACAATTTTACTTGGTCTTACACAACAAAATAAATCCCTTTATCTTTCTTAAAAGCCTTTGCTACACTAAACTAGTTTTGATTTGTTTGGTGCACCCTGTTTATATATGTACATACATACTTTCATAAATATGTTTATAAAAATAACTTCAAATCGATTACGCTAGTGTGGCTGCAAGTATTGATATTTTTAATTAAATTAAACATTTATGTTTCTATGTATTTTTTTATTTAGTATTTATTTTCTATATTCACAGCTTCCTAAATTAGTGCAAGCAAATATAAAAGCAAACAAACTAAACATATACGAGTGCAAACAACATAGATGCACACATCTAAAAAGCGCTTTAAAGTGTGATTACAAACGATTTATAAATTTTGCATAATACATGAAATAAAATCAAACCAACAAAACGAAGCGCGTTTATTGTGCACTGAAACAGAAAACGTGTGAAATCCAATTTTCGATGGAATATAAAAATTTATTTTTAGCAATTTTAACAAAATCAACAAAATCCAAATTGTAGAAATAAACATGAAGCAAAACTATTTGTTAAAACACCAGTTAAAGGTGCCAAATGAGCAAAAAGATAAATAAAAAATGGAGCAATAAACAAACAAAAAAAAAACAAGATTAATTCGTCAGAGAAAATATGTACACAAAAGTCGGTAGGTATGTATACATTCTAAAGCGTCTAAATTTACATACGCAGGGGCTAACACAAGTTTGCTTAGTTTTCTATTAAAAAACTAAATATATCAAATTCTTTGCAATTCTTTTACGAGACCGCATTCAAGTTTCAGAACAATCTGTTAAAATTTAGACTAGAAAATACAAAATACCTGACGAAAGATGAGACGAAATTCCACCAGCAACGCAAACAAAAATTGGCCGAAGAGAATTTCGATTTTCGACGTAAGCTAAAGCCACTGCAAATATCCAATTATTGCCAAAGTGCACATAGAACTTTTGCAACGTCTCTACAGACTATTTCCAACAGGTTAGGAAGATGCTAAACGTAGAGGACGTGTTCCGAGAAGGTCGATCAAAATCTTCCACTGATGTCGTCGCTGTGGCTCTGGTGAAGTCCAAAGTTGACGAAAATCCACGAATGACACAAGAAACGATTTCTAATGAATTAGGCTTGAATGCCATGGCTGTATCGGCATTATTAAGCAATCTTCTCACAGGAGAAAACTCACCTGTTAAAGTTAAGCAAAAAAAATCAGCAATAAAAGTAATGAAGTTTATTTCACCCGATTTAAAATCGTAGCTGTTATTTGAAATGATTTTTTGGTTTTTTTTTTTTGTCAGCTTAGCAAATTTTTGTTAGCCTCCTTGTATGTACTTAGATAAGAGTTTTGTATATACAGTGGGTATTAAATTTGCTGAGTTAAATTGTTCAAGTTTAAGTTGAATAATGAGTACTCGCTTATGAGGCGATTGGGATTGACTCTCCGTGATTCAATACCTCCTTAAGAAGGTGTTGATGTTGATAAGTGCACGGGACCTCCGAAGATTTCACAAAATTGCTACTGCGAAGTATTGAGCCGCTGGTGTTTCAATTGCTAACTATCATTAATTACAGTTTAAATAAATTTACATACATACATAGATGTAATCAGCTTGTATTCTAGAAACTTTCTCTGAAATGTGACTGCTGGAAATGCTTGGTCTCAATCTATAAAATTCTAGTGAATTACTGAAATCACTAGCAAGTCTGCTCTGGTACCGCTTTGAATGTTATTTATATGTTGAAGATAAGAACTATTTTTAGAATTTGGAATAATCTCGATCTCTTAGCTGAAAACGGACATTCTGTCCAGCATTTCTGAGTCTCTATTGTTGCACCTTATTAGTTTTAAGATTAATACAAACCATTTTTTCAAAGCAAGACGACCAAAACATTTTATTTAAATAGTGAATTATGCAGAAGCAGTCATACACACATTTGTGCGATATTTGAAACTTAATTTAGCATGGGATGATAAAATTAAGTAAGAAAATCATTCGGTGTGGGAATTTTTATGAGGCAAAAAAAAATTCACGAAAATGTGATTTAATAGATCGCAAGAGGAAGCAAAAACAAAACGCAAACATATTTGATATATGTGACAGCTTTTATTTAAATTTTGTAAGGAAAGTTTATTTTCCCTCGGCAGCCAATGGCAAACCTCCGAGGGTATTTCTGCCATGAAAAACCTTCAAACTGTAGACCTCTCCATCTGTGGTAGAATATAAAGACGCACACCACAAATAGAAGGAGCAGCTCGGCCAAACACTGAGCTATATAGTGTAAGCGCCAATTATTATTATAAGGGAATGTTTCATTTGAATAACTTCCTACATTAAGCTTCAATACAACGCATTTAGTGACTCAATAGGGGTATTTGGGATCTATTGTATTTGCCATTGTATTTTGTATGCGTGGTTTCTGTGGTTTTTATAGCAAATGTAGTAAAAATCCAACAATAAAATATATGTTCCACTTGAAATACAACAGTGCAAGCAAATACAATGGTTGGACCCTGCTGTAAATGTGGTTTTTCTTGTGTACATTTCTCACAGCTGATCGCAACAATAAAATGAATTGTTTAACTTGTAAGTTTTCATCTACAAATACGTTAGTCGATTAAATAGATATTTAGTTATGTATATTAAATTTTATCATTTACCTCAGCAATTTGATTTTCACAATTATCAGTAATAAAATCTAATATTTTCGTTTTTTCGCCGCATATTACCTACTTTTGTTTATTTGTTTGTGTCGGCACTCGTAAAACAGCCGTTCGGGAAATTTTACAATGACACGAAGACAGATGTTAAAACAAGGTGTGCTCGCGATTTAATTGTGCAAATACGAGTTCGTTGTAAAAATAATCAATATTACTACGAATACAACAGATCCCGAATATCAGGCTAATATTCTTTAATATCAGATCTATATTCTTATGCATTAAACAGCAAACAATCAGATTATTCAGCTCCTTTATTCACAAACTAACCAGTTTTTACTTGAAAATTGTATACAAAATAAATATACACAATTTTTACAAGATTAAAGTAAACAGCAATTGTTTTTTTTTACTCAGCTATTGCCAAATAATACCTAGAGGCCAAATACAAACAAAAACAAAACAACAGAAAAAACAAATGCATTTAAGTTCAAACATATGAGTAAATTATTTTACCCTGCCAAAATATTTTAAATGTATACTATTTAATCCAACCGGAAAACTAAAAGAAATAAAATAATGCGAAAAAATTAAGAATGTAGATAATCTGGTAAATAAATATTTGTTCTGGTAAAGACTTATAAATAAAATTGTTGAATAATAAATTTAAGAAAACGTGATTTAAAAGCAGCATTTGAAATAAATATGTGAAAATAAAATGTGTGGCAATAGTGTTTTTATTATATTATTAAGTAAAAAAATAGAAATAATGAAATTTATAATCTGCATATAAATTACAAATATTAATTAATTAAGAGTTTAGGAAAAAACAAACAGAATAAAAATTTTAAAAATAATTTAAAAAAAAACAAAATCGACATTAATAGAAATAGAAAATATAAATATTTAATTATGCAAAATAAAATAAGCAAAATAGTAATAAAATGTGTAGCAAGTAATTTATGGTAAAAACATTAGATTACAAAAAATATTCTGTAAAATAAATATATATGTAATTATGTAATATATGTAATTCACTTGTTCCATTATTTTGCTCGTAATTTTAAAATGCATATTTATAGATATTTAAAACAATCACATTAATAGCAAGTAAATACTAAACTCAATGCTATTAGTTAACAACAAAAATAAGAATTGTAGCATAACTAGCATATACGAAATTGTTTCGTTCGCAGTTGAGTAAACTAAGTGGAAAGGAAGCCAATGCAACAAAGTCGGTACTTTTTAGGCACTCCTCTGTGAGCCAAGTGAAGTGAAGCGTTGCACAGCGACAAAAGGTTAGGTTATTGGCTGTGGAAAGGCAAAAAAAAAAGAGTTTTATAAAACAATTTTAAATTTTAAAAACGAGATTTTCCTACTGCAGCCACTTCCCTTGCCTTGGCTGTGCGTTACGTACCAAGAAATATTGTGAGCAAAAATAGCAGCAAGAAATAATTAATAAAAAAAAAGTAGTAAGAAAGAAAACACTTTAAATATACAACATACAAACATAAATACACACATACATGCATTGATTAACAAATATATAGAAATAAAGACGATAATTATTTACATAAATTAGAAAATAATTAAAAGAAATTTAAATGTTGTTTGATTTTAAATGGAAAAAGTAGCACACGAAAGGTAAGTCAGTACAATAAAATAAAAATAAAATAAATAAAAAGTTATAAAATAAGGCATGGATTTTGATTGAGGTAATATTTAAGTATGGCGAATAAGGGCTTAAGGGCTTGAATACAGCTCTCAAGAAAAATCACAAGAGATATTTTGCCATTGAAGTAAGTTTTCTTGACGAAATAAATAGACGAGCATTTTTTTGTTGAGAGCTTAAGACTATCTAAAAAAATTTGTGTGAAATAAAATTTCTTTTGCAATTTTTCGGCGTCATTTTATACGAATTTTTCGATTGTCAGTGGAGCTGTATACTAAGCTTAAACCGGAAATTGAAGCATTGATAATTTAATAAATTTAAATATTTACACTAAAATTTAAATACGCATTTATTGATATTCACATCTTTTGAATTTTCGTGTACATTTTCTTTTGATAATCACACAATTTAAAAATACAAATCAGTGCAATTTTGCACACACACACATACACAATGAAATGATATTTACCAAATATTTAAAAAGTATATATTGAAATGAGTTGTGTTGGCTGTAATGTAAGCAATCATTTTAATGCAACTTTTTGATTTGAAAACAATCGGCCATTGTAGTATGTAAATGGACATTGTGCTCCATACAAATTAAAAAGCGCTCACTTGTGAATAAAAATGTTTAAATAATGAAAGCATTTTCCTCGTCATTAACAATTCATATGAAATATATTTGTAATATTTTATATTCATGAGCGTTTATATGCATTTATGTAGGCACGTATCGTACTCGTCAATATTTTGTATATATGTATATAAAAGAGACATATGTGACTAAAATATCAGATCTTGAAAAAAGAGTTTATTTATATTTTAAGTCGGGCAGAGTTGATGCATCTTATTGAGAAACCATCATCACGCTAGTCACGAACTGGTCTCGTATTAGTCACGAAATGTTAGCTAAAAAGATCGGAAATGTTAGTTTAACAATCCTAATATGATGGCTGAATTGTGCTGAATCAGACCCGAGCTAGTCCAGGCGGGGCCTCGGAAATATAAATTTATTACACAAGTCACAGTTTGTTTTTAGACGATGCATTTTCGCGCGTTAAATATAAATGTTTGTGTTTTTACTACTGATTTTCTCCGTAACCTGAAGTGATAGATACTACAAGCTATAATTAAATCAGGCTTGAATTTTATGCAACAACAGAGTTAACCCTCAAAATCGTAGTAATTACGACCGAATAACAAATTATAAAATTACGCTCATCTAGGAGACTTTAGAAATTTGAGGAGTGAAGCCATTGATCAAAGGTATCACAAT
Organism: Philophylla caesio; assembly: GCA_963971545.1. NCBI lineage: Eukaryota > Metazoa > Arthropoda > Insecta > Diptera > Tephritidae > Philophylla > Philophylla caesio. Next base: position 189,454,105 of record OZ020604.1, on the reverse strand, counting down.
TGACCACTGGGAATATTTTGAGGTCGTTGTTTGCGAATCTAACATTATTTTATAAAAATTAACCACTGCGAAACCACAATTGTGGGCAGAAATTGAAACAAAAAAAAAAAAAAAGTAAAAAAGAGTGTCTTCGGCTATGCCGAAAGCTCTTTACCTTTCATGAATGGACGAATTGTATGGGAGCCATATGTAATATTTATTCGATATTAACGATTTTGACTGCTTGATAGTCTCAACAATAATTAATATTTGTGGAAAATTGCAAGTCTTTAGCTGAGTTTTGGGTAAAAATGCAATATCTGAACTATCGATTGTATGACAGCTATATGTTAGACGTATATTTATCCGATCTTAATGGTGTTCACTGCTAAAATAGTTCTAATAATAGCTATTATTTGTGCAAAATTTCATGACTTGAGCTGCTTAAATGGAGGAGTTTTCGTGCTTAACAGAATATCTGAACAATCGGTGTATGGGAACTATATTTTATATTTCTTTGATCTAAATATATGATTTTCACTGCATATATAGAGCTCGTAATAGCGGACCTTCTTGTTAAATTTCAAACCTCTAGCTGCTTAAGTGACGGAATTATGGAGCAAAATATAATATATGAACAATCGGCTTCCATATACGTCGATAGTCGTCCGCTCTGGCGGATCCGACAAATGTCTAATAAATTATAAAAAGGCACCTGACTGCTAAATTTCTCTAAATAGCTCAAAAACTGAGGAATTAGTTTGCGTTTAAACCAGGGCTGCTGAACAAACGAAACGATACCATTTTGTTTTGTTAACGAGCAAAATTAACTTAACGAAATGAGTTTGTTCCGTTTCGGCGCCATGTTATCAAAACGAAATCAAATCGTTAATGTTGCAACGTTATAAAATTTCCGTTTTCGTTAATTTTAATGTGCCTTAAAGTATGCAGCGCTTCTGTTTGCGCCTGTTTGCGCTTCTGTTTGCGACGAGTGAATCTCCAGCGTTTTTCTTAACGTTTTAACGTTAACGCCAGCATTTCGTTTCGGTTAAAAACGTAATGAAATTTATTATAATAATTGCTTTAACGATAATATTTTGAAATGTTTCAACCGAAACAAGAGAAAACATTTCGGAACGGTTAAATTTAACGTTAAAATGCATCCTTGGTTTAAACAGACGCACAGAAGGACAGACAGACGGATATGGCTAAATCGACTCAGCTCGTCACCCTAATCAATTCGGTATACTTTTTATTGGTCTAACTCTTATTATTCTGGTATTTAAAAACATCGGACCAAACTTAATATACCATTTCCATGGAAGGTAAAATTAGCTGAAGTGCTAAAAATAATCACTGGATTGTTTTTGTCGTGCTGAATAATCAACATAACGAATGATACGGACCTAAACTCCCCCCACGTATGCTCACTACAATTGAACTCCCCACACCTTAACTCATCACACATAAACTCACCACACTTTTAATTCTCTACACGTCGACTCTTTTCACCTCACCGTAACTCACTTCACGTTACCCTATCTTAACACACCTCATCTCAAAACAGGAAGCGAGGCAAATCATATATTAAATTGATGTTATGTTAACTCTGTGTTAAGTTGAGTTCATCGTAATCTAGGATTAAATGTCAAGATTACGAAAGGACTAAGAAATGAATTAAGAGACAATCACTTCTAAGTCGGTTAGGGCAGCAGTCATTAAGTGTTGGAAGATTTTAATGTACGCGCCAGTGACATATCCGCATTTGAATAACATATGAATGTACACATATACACACACAAATAAATATTACTTTGCTGGAAATTGAGCTGCAAAATCTGCAAACCTTCAGATGAATAGAGAGGTACATCGGGAACACATACACACATACACACACATTCACAAGTACCAATATTGTGGGGAAAATGCCACAGCGCACGGATGCGATGAGCGGCAATGCGAGAGTGCGGGGATGGTGCTCGCAATATAACAATTTTTATTCAAAATTCAATTAAATTCAATGAATTGCAATCAGCGGCGACAATTTTAAAAAACAAAAAAAATTTGAAAAAATATTTAACAAAAAAAAAACTCAGCACACAAAAACGCAAGCAAAATGACATAAGCGACGGCGAAATAAAGGCGAACGGAAATGGCATATGAAAATGGCTGCCTAAGCGGAAATGCAACCCAATGCGCTGCCATCGCCGCCTTCAATTGTCGTTGACCGCCACAAGCTTAATGGATCCAATCGAAAACAAAATGTTGACTGACTGCGCGAAGAAAACAAAACCAAATAAAAGTGTTTTGCACTTAAATGCGGTGTAAATGGTGTGAATGCGTATGTATGAATATGAGCGTGTGTGTATATGAGCGAGCAAAAAAGCAAAGCTATGAAAAATGCAAACATACAAAATGTACGTGGCTATGTGAGTTTTTTTTACTTTTGTTAAAACTAAATGAATATTTGGTTGCATACGTAAATTGAATTTGTGTACCTACAATAAATATATTTATATAAATTTTATATGCAAATGTAAATGAGCATAAATATGAACTGTGCCACTAACAACACAATGTTGTTATCTAAATGTTAAAGGATTCTTTTGTGAAATTAAATGAACATAAAAAAATAAATTTGTAAAAACTGAAAGTGCATACACGCGAAGGCAATGTACATATAAATAATAATTGGTTTTTAATAAATGTTTTAAAATATGAGAACATAAAAAGAACATTTCCAGTTTACTTAATGAGTTTGTAAAAGAATATAAATGATGTTCATTTCCTTATTAAATTAAAATTACATTTTAATTTTACTTAATTCTCCTATACACGCATATGTAAACATAGGATAAATATAAACTTTTACAAACTCATTAAGTCAACTGAAAATATTATATTGTTAGTTTTTTATATTTTAACTATACCTTTTCCAATAGTACTTCAGAAAGCATCAAATGAACTTCTCAATCCGTAAAATGTATTTCAGAATTGTCAATTGTACTCCAGAAACCATAAAATGTATTTCACTGTACTTCGGAAAACGCAAAATGAAATTCAGATTAGTCAATTATACTTCAGAAAACGTAAAATTAACTTCAGAATAGTCAATTGTATTTCAGAAAACTGAAATTACACTTCAGAATAGTCAATTGTACTTCAGAAAACGTTAAAACTATTTCAGAAATTGTAAATTGTACTGCCGAAACTGTAAAATGTGTTTCAGAAACTGAAGTTCATTTTACGTTTTCCGAAGTACAATTCACTATTCTGAATTTTATTTTACGATTTATGAAGTGCAATTGGCTATTCTGAATTTCAATTTATGTTTTCCGAAGTACAATTCACTATTCCGAAATTCATTTTACGTTTTCTAAAATACAATTGACTATTCTGAAATACAGTTGACTGTTTCGAAAGTAAAATTATCTTTTCTGAAGTACATTTGATGCTTTCTGTGTTAGGCTGATGGCCTCCGTTAGGACCTTCTGCAGGAATAAACGAATAACTGGGCAAATTTTCACTTCTTTCCGTGCTGTGGTTCGGTCGTTCTGCGCGGACATAATGATATAGCGTTTCATCATATAATATATAAAGAAGAATAAGAAGATAGGAAAGCAATTCAAACTGAATAATTTTTCAATGAATGTCATATAGACCAAGTCAAATAAAAATCTTTATCAGCATTCCGGACAAATGGGAAATTACAACTAAGCTTTAAGGTCAAATTCAGACAAAGGATCTACATCGAAAACCAGACCAACTTTCAAACATTCATTTTTTCTTTTAGTACTTCAGAAAGCGTGAACTGTTCTTCAGAAATCGTAAAATGCACTCTGCAAATGTACTTCGTGTCAATTATTATTGAACTCTTTTTCACAAAATTAATAGAATTTATAAATAATAATATATATCTTCTGAAGTACGATTGACTAATAGGAGGGAAACTACTTTTGTATTTAAAAAATGGTACTACTACATTTGACATTTTTTAGCATAAGTCTATTCAGTCAACTTCTGTCAATTCGCATTAAAAATTGCTTTTTGTCACGTTGAAAAATTAAATTCATTGAAAAAATGAAATTATCTCATGAAAATTTTCGTGCCATGATTTTTAACGACTTCCTAAAGGGGCTAACTCAACAGCAATGTTTCGAATCACTTCATTCAACTTTTGGCGATGTAGCACCATCCAAAGCAAGTGTTTACAACTAGTACAATGAGTTCATGCGCGGACGACATTCGCTCAAAGACAATGAGAAACCGGGTCGACCAACCACTGTGAGAAAACTGATTGAGCAAGATCGTCATGTGACATATCTAGAGATATAGGCAATTCTGGGCCTATTGGCGACTAGCATACATACGATTTTTTATGAACATATATGTAGGTGTGCGAAAGCTGTGGGCGCGTTGGATCCCACATAAATTTGAAGACGCTCAAAAAAAGACTCGCGTCAATGATTGGAAAATTCGACGACGATGCTTCCAAAAGTGTCTACTACATCGTCACAGGTGATGAATCGTGGGTTTATGCGTATGAACCCAAAACCAAAAACCAATCAACTGTTTGGGTTTTTCAATTCGAAGAAAATCCAACGAAAGTTGTGCGAGCGCGTAGCACTGTGAAGCAGATGGTGGCGTGTTTCTTTTCAAAAACTGGTCATGTGGCAACTGTGGCTCTATCTAGCAACTGTGGCTCTATCAAGAGACTGTCAATTCAGCTTGGTATACGACCATTTGTTTTCGGTAATTTGCGAGAGACCAATCAAAAAGGAACGAATCATTTTGCACCACGACAATGCGAGCTCACACACATCACGTGAAACAAAAGCGTATTTGGACACTCAAAAGATCGAATCGATGGGTCATCCGTCGTACAGCCCCGATTTAGTAACAGTCATTGGGTGCTTCCTGTTTCCAACAATTAAAATTAAACTGCGTGGTCAACGATTTTCATCGCCTGAAGAAGCGTTTGAAGTGTTTAAAAACCATGTTTCTGAGGTAGCCTTTTCGGACTGGCAAAAGTGTTTCGAAAAATGGTTTAAGCGCATGCACAAGTGTACAAATCTTAAAGGCGATTATTTTGAAAAGAAATAAATGCGTTTAGAAGGAAACATTTTTTTTCTTTCTTATATTTTCTAAATAAATAAGTAGTTCCCCTCGTACTCTGTACATTTTACAGTAATTGAAGTACAATTGACATGTACAACTGACTGATCGAAAGGAAAATTTTAGGTTTCTGAATTACAGCTGGCTCTTCGGAAGTACAAATCAAATCAATATCTAACATCTACAAAAAGTTCAAAGCTACATTTTAATGTATATCAATGTTAAGTTAAAGTTCAAGAACAAGTTGAATATCGAGATCAAGTTCATTAACAAAATCAACCCAACAAATTTAAAAATATTTGGGCACTTTATTGTTTCTTCTAATTAATTCAAATTATTTTTCATTTAAAATACAGTCCATCCTCTAATAAACACACATAAACACTCATTTTTTAAACTATGTATTTACAAAATGTAAGATGTTGCAAACTTTATAAATTTTAGTCTGAGAAAGTGCAAGTTTCAAGTCTCTACAAGTTAACACTGTTTTTTCAAAAATTTTTTTTTGCTTGCAGTTCCTTCTACACCACGCTAAACCGCGATTTTTTTTTTATATAGAAGGAGTTGCGATAGAGTGTCATTAAAAAAAATTGTCAAAAATAAGTGGTAATTTTAAATTACTATAAACTTGCGCTTTGTTGGACTAAAATTTAATAAGCTACATAGCTGCAAACCCCAAAAATCGATATATGTATGTTTTCTATTTTTTATAATATTTAAAAAATGTTTTTAATGGCGTTTGATAGATAATTAACGATATAAATTGTCGTATGCCATTTTATGAAACAAAAATTCTGCTCTTCTTGACAACTTCATTGTTAGAAAAAGTAATTAATCCTTTGAAACGAAGAGAAATATTTGCAAGCCTTTTCACAAGTATAAAATTCTTATAACTGCACCGTTTGATATATCAAATACTTCCCCCGAATCCAAATATGAATGGTTTTCCGAGAAATTTTCAAATTTCGGTTGTTTCAAGATAAATTATACGCTGAAAATTCTTCAGCGAGAGACCAATTGGGTGTGTGTTTCTTTTATATTAAAATTTAATTAGCAAATCATTTTCCAGTAAAAATCCTACATGACAGCAAAACTTTGCAACACTGTCTTATTATTTTTCATTAAGCTAAACTAAACGTTTTTCGCTCAATTCTTTTATAATAACTGCTACTCTATACTATGCGACGTTAATGACATGGTTAAAGAATTTTTTTTTATATGAAACCAATTTCTGTCACTTGCATGTAATGCATTAACAAATTTTATTTTTTACGAAAGAAGAACGCAACGAATGCGGCAAAAAGAAAATATCAAAAATCACCGGTAATATTAAGCGAATTGTAACTTTAATTTTAACGAAGAAAACTTGTAAGAGGGACACACTCAAAAAAGGTTTACATAATGGCTTTAATTGCCAAGATTATTCATCTAACCATAATTTTGAAAGAACTTCATTATTTTGTTTGTTGCTTTTTTCGTATTATTCTTTCAGTTTAAGCTACAGAAAAACTGTTGCAAATATTTTGAACTGAGAGTCGGATATAACTTTTGCATTTTTAAAACGTTGCTACATGAACTGTGAATTATTTGTCGGCAAGAAAGTGACAAGATACGAAATTTGTTAAGACAGAGTCTACGAAAAGCTCGTCAATAATATGAATACATTGCATTCGAAAAGTTATGCTCACGTCTATCAGGGGTTATGATAACTATTCGCCTGTCAAGTCTGCACTAATTGCAATTGCGTTGATAGTAATGCTTCCTCATATCCTTAACGATTTAAAACATTAAACTTTTAATTGATTTTAAGTTCTCTTTTACATAATGACTGACAATTTGCAGGGCTAAAGCAACTTTCCTTTTTATGCCAAAATGTCATTATCGCTTATATAACAGAGAAATGTTTATTCAATGTACATACATACACACCGCCATCCTCGCTGCTGCCGCAGAAACGAAACTTTCACCCTAACATCTATTATCTTTGTTCGCTTTTGTTCTCGCTATATTTAAGCTACACTGATACACTCACGCGCACACCCACGCACACGTTTAGGGCGATGTCTATAATTTATGGAATCATTTATTCATTCAATCGATTATTCGTTTATTTGGCTTGTCGCACCGCTGCCTAGCACACTTTCACGCATTTCGCGCACTTTCCTCGCATCTCACCGCACTGGTTTTCACCTACACCAACCCTTAGTCACACAGGAATACATACACACACACACACACACACACACACACACACACACACACACACACACACACAGGAAAACTCTCACACACACACACACACAGAAAATCGCACAGTGAAATCGTTCTACGTTCACTTTTGCGAATGCAATAAATATCAAATCAAGTATTTTTATCTTTGCCAAGTTTTCATTTGCTACTTGCGCCATTAGCATTACTAATCGGTTTGTCGAGCGGTGACATTATTCGCTGCAGTAACAACAACAACAACAACAACAACAACAACAACAACAACAACAACAACAACAACACTAAAAGCGACGTCATCATCTACGTAATCAATACTAATTAAAAATGTAATGCATTGATGCTGGATAACAAAGGAAATGGATGGTTTGTGTATGGGAAGGGGAGTTAAAAAAGGCATAAGGTGAGAGCTGCTGCGCCTACAAGTTGTGCAAATATTAGTGCTCTTAACAATCTCTTGCCACCAGATGCACTGCACTCCAATAGCTCGCTTTTGGACCTACACTCCGGGAGGTACATTATTGCTCTTGCTGCAGCTGTAGTATGCACTTGGGCAATGTTTCTAGTGATTCCTGCTTTTTAGTTGTTTTGTTTCGAACGCATCGATTAAAAATCGTTTTTTTTTTGTTGTACTTCACTTTCATTGCCGTTGCTGTTGTTGGAAGAATGCTATGGATACGAATGCTATGGTCGCATCTGCTGCATCTAATGCTATTGCAAAATTTCGCTTTATTTGCCGGGTGGCTTTGCTGGTAAAGTGGGTCAGTAGTGAGTGCGCCATCGATAGCAGACGCAGGCGCAGGGGCATTCGGAGTGGCGGAAGGCAAAACTTTAAGCGACTCAGAAACATTTGCAGGTGCTGGAATTAATAAATGTCATTGAGTTTATTGCTAAGACAAAATGGATTATCGCTTCGGCCGCTTAGTTAGTTGTCCTGGCGGAGCAGGATTTGAGGCGGGAAATGGCAAATGCAGCACGAAATGGAATGCTAGCAATTAGTGTCACCGACAACTACGTAGAAGAAGATTACAAGGAAATTGCACAAAGCAAATTTTAAAGCATACTCCAAGGCGTATTAGCGATACGTAGTTACAGTCGGCTTAATGATTGATGAAGGAATAAAAAATAATTAAATTGATTGAAAATGTATTAACGACCTCGAAATATTTATTGAGTAGATCTTAATATCCGAACTCAAGTTCGATTATACAAATTAATTATGGCATTTTCTTTTTGTCCATACTTTGACTGAAATTTGAAGAGGTGTGATAAAAAAAAATTCTAGGTACACCCATTTAGTTATAGTCTAAACAAGTATAAGTTTCAAATAATGGGAAAATATTTTTTTAGAATTTTGCGAAAGAAGTCCTTCGTGTTTTCTTCAATATAAAAATAGCTTTAGTTAATATTTTGTGTGGAGGAAAAATCTTAACTCCTTCAGTGAAACAATTCTCAAAAATCCACATTCATTTTGAGCGACTTAAAACATTGACACCTTGTAAGACTATATTTGAGGGCTATAAAACTGCATTCCCGCAATTTTAAAAAGTTGGAAATTTCGATGGTAATTTTTTTTTATTTTTTTTTGGAATTTTTTCGAAGTTTAGAGCTTTTATTTGTGTGATCTGCGGACTTCAATATCATTAATAATTAATTTCGTGTAAGCCAAAATGTAAGTTTGGTTTATTTAATTGTTTTGGCCACCAATTTTACGTGAAACTATTTCAAATTTTTTACATCATCAAATTCGGATTTCCTGAATAACTCAACTGTAGCGCCACCTAGCGAGTGTAGTTTTCGCAAACGTATTTCTCGTCGCACTTTGAGTACACGATTCTAATTCTCGAATCGAGCGCTACCTAGCGGGTTTTCTTAAAAATAACTTTTCAATACGGATTTTTGGGATTAAAACTACGAGTTATTGCAACGAATTTGAAGAAGTATATTTGTATACTTTAGAGGCATTCACATTGACTCGTCAAGAGTGGCCATCTTATGAGACAAAATATAAAGACGCAATCAACTTTATTTCTTGAAAACTTCAAATTAGATTGCCATCAGCTACTTGCAGACATCTCTCTGAGAGTTCGCTTTCGGTTGTACGCATTTTCTGGTAGTTAAAAAGCTGAAGAGCAGAAGGACCCATTCTCGAAACTATTCGATACCCTATAGAGAATTCACTAATATATATTTATTATTTATATGTCTACATGTATGTTTATTTAACGTGTGTCAGCTATGGCAGTTACTCCCATCTGCATTCATATTTAATGGCATTTGCAGCAGTACTCGCTGTTTGCTACTTGCTTTTCCTTCAAGGACACTCTGGAGACACTTTCTGTATGCTTTTTACACTCATACGTATATACATATGAATCTAAATATAAACAGAATAACATTTAAGCAGCAGAAGCGGCAGTAGGAAAAGGAGTTTGATTATTTTAAAAATTTTTAAAATCTTTTACTATTTATACCAATGGAAATTTGCTTCAAAAACTTGCATTTAATAAGTTATTATGTGTCTAAATGAAGGTCGTGGTGGTGCACTTTGATTGATATATTTCATCTTAAGATTTTACAAATTCTACAGAACTTCGTTTGCGCTGACGGAGGAACTACTAAACAAACAACTTTCCAGACATTTTTTAGTAACTTTAACACACGAAGTTCGAACTTAAAAAATTTGCATTTTTTAATAATATTACACATGTGGGCCAATAAGCCAAGCAATTTTATCATTTTTATCTAGCGCCTAAACAAAATTATTTATAAGGCCCAGCTTTAAGTTGGTGCTAACTCTGAATGTGTAAGGTATACACTTTTAAATTTAAATGACAACTATAAAAAAAAAATAAGACCTAAAAAATAGTGTCAAACTCCTTACTTTTAATTAAAACGGTTTGAAGAAAATTTCAAAATCGAATTGATTTCAAATTTTCAAATTTGAGAATGAGTCTCTACATATGTATATATGTAAGTAATGGTTAGTCCTGTGGCCGCTGTGGTCGAGTTGGTAGTGGTGCATGCTTTAACTTGATATGCCGGTGAGTTCGAGGTTCGAATCTCAGTCAGGGCAAGCAAAATCTTAATAATAGAAAAAGTTTTTTCTAATAGCGGTCACCCCTCGGCAGGCAATGACAAACCTCGGAGGGTATTTCTGCCATGAAAAAGCTTCGCATTAAATACATCTGCCGTTCGGAGTCGGCACAAAACTGTAGGTCCCAACATTTGTGGTAAAATATAAAGACGCCCACCACAAATGGTAGGAGAAGCTCGGCCAAACACTGAGCTATATAGTGTACGCGCCAAAATTATATTATTATATATTATGGTTAGTCCTACTTATGTCAACTTTTTTAGTTGTCTTTGCTCAAGGAAAAAAAACCTGGATAGGTGGCGCTGGTGTCGAGTTATAACTAAAAATCATATTTATTGTCCGATTTCAGTCATATTCTATATATGTATGTATCGGTAAGGGGAAGAAAATCATCTCTGCGATCAGATAGGTGGCGCTGGAGTTGAGTCGTATAAAAGTCGTATTTCTAAACTGATTTTTTTAAATAAAAAATATTATTTAGTCGAGATATACAGAAAACTATACAACTTAACTGGGACGACGAAATATTGCTTTTATATTCATCAAAGTATAAAAAAAAAGTAGGTAGCTACATTTTCAACATTAAATAAGTGTACAACAGGGTTCAAAAGGGGGTTCGTTTACTTCTAATAAATTTTAGGCGATTTTATACTTAGTCAAATTTTGAAATCATATCGTATGTAAGTATGTATGAAACCAAACTCACTCTGGCCGATATAACTTTTTTGTGTTCTATCGTGAAAGCCAAACCGGGCTTTATTTCTTATTGGTCAGCAGTGCATTCGTCCAATTGTGAAACACTGAAGTGAACTCGTTTTGCACTTATATATTTTATTTATAGTATAATCAAGCTATACTCGCACACATATGAACTTAAGTAAGTCGTTTTTGCTCGACCAAAATAATTGCAAGTGAAATTTCATTGCATTTTATGGTTTTGCACTTTCTGTTATTTGTAAATTTAAAATTTTTTATAACTTGTCATTTTGGCGGTTTGTAATTCGTACACAATGCTTGCACCAATGTTGACTATACGACAGCGTTGTTTCTATGTAAAATTGCTTTGCTACTACCAACAATACTCCAGAGGGAGAACGACCAAATGAATATGTAAATATGCGCCTACAGAGACATAACCTGCAGTGAAACATCAAAAACTAGTTAGAAAAAATACTTGTTTACATTTTCGTGATAGAAATCAAACTAGTCGGAAAAAGTTCAGACTCATAAGATTGAATTGTTGTATTTTTATAAAAGTTTATGCAATAAATAACTGAAGTTATTTTACTTTTAATAACATTTAATGAAAAATACTTTTATTTAATATTTCGAATGATATTTATTTTTCTTTTTTACCAATACTTAGAAAATATTAAACTAATTATTAGCAATTCTAAAACTGCTTAATAAAAATGTGTAATATTTTAAATTATACTTAGTTCATGAATTTATTTTATTTAACTCCCCTTTTTGAACACCAAGTACTGTTTCTATTGGAATTGGACTAGTGTTCTTTTGTCTGTTTTCAACTAGTAGGAGACTGGTATGTTTGGTCTATAATTTGACTAGTATGTTATTGTCCGCTTTGTACTAGTATGAGACTGGTGCATTTCTGCTCAAAACCTTACAATTGCTATATCGAAGGACATCTCCATGTTAAAAATACCAGTTGCTTGTATGGGCGAAAGACAGTTGGCTGACTAGTTGGGCTTGCCATGCATGCTAGTTGTGAAATAGTTTAGAACTACTAGTATATTTGACTACAGGGTACTTACATATGTATGTCACTATATGAGTGTAGGAATGCAAGAGTAGTAATTTTTTCTAACTACATTTGTATAATTTCGAAAGCATACTCATACATTTTTTTCACATTTTACTGAGAGCACAAAATTTGCATACATATGTAGACACAGACAACCTATGAAATTGCATACAAGCAAATGTACGCATACATTTGCATAGGTACACGTACGTGTGTCAAGCCATGACTCGGTACAGTCAAGTTGATAAAGTTGCCACACATGTTTTTTGGTTTTTTCTTGTTCAAAAGCAATATACAACAACTTAATAAATTTTGCAAAAATTTGCCACATAAAAGTCACAAGACAAGTTGCAAATATTTTTGTAAGGGTAAGCTAAGTATGTAAATAAATTGTGCTTTAAAAAGCTAAACTACACAGTTTACAAAGTTGCAAGCTACTGCCGTTTTTTAGGTCAACAAATATTACACAAACTGCTGGGATATTAAAATGGTTGGAGTGAATATGGCAAAGATTTGTACAAACTAAATGCCAACACACACACACAAATAAATGCACATGAATTAACAAAAGCATAATTACACTCATATTTATTGTTATTTGCAAAGCTAAACAAAACTTAAGAACTTCCGCCAAGAAACAGCCCCAAGAACAAGACGTTCTCCTCAACAGCTTTGCTAAGGAATTTGCGAGCAACAATGCAAAAGGATAACGACCGGCAAGTTAATAGCAAAACACTCTGCGTCGCCAGTTCAAGTCAAGTCAAGATGGGTGTTAAGTGGAGCTACAACACCAACTGGCGGAGAGGAGAAAGGTGTTTGGAGAAGTACGAGTATGTATGTATGTATGTATGCATGTGCAATTGGAGTGTCATAATTCGGAAGTAGATCCGCTTCAATCTGCTACTTGGCAGCACAAAGCGACTGTTATGCACAAATAAGAGCATGTAATTGCACATGCAAACATACATACGAGTACGAGTACGAGTACGAGTGTGTTTGTGACCACTCCTCCTCGAGAGTAGTGCGAGTGTAGTAGTGTCGGCCACAAATGCATCGTTAAGTTGCGAGTTTATGGCTTTGCCTTAGCAAAGAGCGCATTCATTTGTTCTAATGTGGAGCACCATTCGGGTGGAAAAAATTACGAATAAACCACTGCACAGGGGAAAAGTTGAGTGGAGCGAGAGGGCATTGCAAAAGAACTACCAGGAGTAGCTATAGCTACGAGTACTTTGGAAATAGTTGAGAATATTGCTGGTATTTGATGTACCCGTAAGTATACATGAAAACAATGCTTTTTTTGTGTAAGATGCGTTTAATTACAGTCCTTTTTTTTTAAGGAAGAGACAAAACGAGATACTATCAAAAAAATTTAATACTTTTTCCAATGTTAGAAAAAAAGAGCTAAGACTGGTGGTTATTTCTACAAAAATATTTTCTTAAATATGTTTTCGAGTCACTTTATTTATTTTTCTTTTAGTTTTTATAAAGCTGGATGTTTGGAAAGGCTCGTTTACCGCGCACTGTAGGACTTATTGTCACTAAGGTCTTGACATTGTCACTAAGGTCTTGACTATACGTCACACAATAAAAAAAGGTTTATTCTAAATTTAAAAAATTTAACTTTCCAATAAGCTGTTCTGGAATTTATGGAAAATGCCGGGGAAAATAAAAGAAGAGTAAACTACCCTAGTATTCGAGCATAGTAAGATTAATGGCGATTGAAAAAAAAACGTAAAAGTTCGGAATGGTTGTCACAAAAGAAAATTTTGGCAATCACAGAAAATTACCACAAATGTTAGAAGAGTCACTTTTAGGGCTTATTTTCTATAAAGCACTGAGTAGAATGGTTCATACACAATTTTCAAACAAACAATTATAAAAAAAATTTAATTTCAAAAGTCATCTTCAAACATTTTGATTTAAAATCGTAGATTTCTCGATGAGAGATAGAAGAAGTATAGAATATCTTGTAAAGAGATTTACCACCTACTAGAAAAAATTAAATTTAATATATTTACGAAGACTTAATTTGAAAAATAATTTCAAAGAGAGTTGCCACCTATTTAAAAGGTTTATTTATATAAAAATCATGTGGTATTGTGAGTTACGAAAGAAAATGTGTTTGAAGAATGAAAATGAGCTCACAAACATATAAAAACACACTCATAGGGTAGATAAGGAAGTCTAAAAGTATTCAGACAACTGTTTCACACCAAATTGTGATAGTTAATTCATCATGATTGGGCAGTTAACTATTCATTGATTATAAACGGAGCGAACGGCTGTAAGTCTATAGATGAAAATTTTTCAATTTCATCCCCCTAAACACTAGTAATGACACATTTTCCCTGATACTTCTAGGACTACGATACGAGGAGCTTGCTACTGAGGTGTGTGGTTTTTAACGATAGTAAAGTCTGAAATTTCGAGCTACAATTTTAAGAAGCGATTTTTTCTAATTGTACCGTCAGTCAATGTATTCTTTTGGTTATTTTGATTTTATATACTTGAATACACAGAAATGAAACGTTACTTTGCTTTCTCAATTTCCTCTACTTTGCAAGGCTTTTTTCGTACGTCAGCTATAAAAGTTGATAGTTTCTTGATACCTTTTAATAAGTATCAGGTACGCGAACTGCATAATTTTTCTACACACTGTAATTACACCACAATGCACACAATTACCGCCTGCCTAGTGCACGAAGTTTGCTTCCGCTACAAAAGCAGGTATGTATGTAAATAAGCGCTCTTAACTTGGCTTATTGCCAAAAACGGCAAAACAAATGAACTGGAACAGAACGAGCAATAGGCGCTCAGCAAAATTAGCAAAGGAGAAGTGTATATGAAGAAGCAAACTAGAAATGAACAGCAAAAGTAGATAGTCTAAAACATTGCGTGACAAATAGAAGAAAATTTGGAGCACAGCAACAGAGACACCGCGCATTTGAGAGAGTCAGTCAGACAGCCAACTAACAAACGAATAAAACGGCGAGCGCACAAAAATAATAATAAATGTGAACTAACATCAACAAATGGCGCATAGTTGAGTGGTTGCCAAGACTCTGTTCTCATCCACCATTGCTTGAGTAGCATGGCACTTGAAGGCTTCCACAACAACCAACAACTTTGGGGTGGTCGAGGAACTCACTCAAGTCTAACAACCAAACTAATGGCCTTTAACAGAGAAGAAAATATGGCACACGTTAGTTGTTGTTGTAAATGATAACCCACTTCACCACCCTCGCTAAAGCGGCACACTCACATGCACACGCACCTGCAGCATACAATACAGCTGCGGTCAAAATAGTAGTATTGCTTCAAAAAAATTCACATTTTTCTGTGTAGTTTTGAAACGTTTTTGAGCTCATTAACACCAAATCTTGTACAAAACTTAAGAGAATTTATAAAACTGAAACATTTTGCATGAAATTTTTAGAATTTTGGGGAGTAGGCTGTTTTACATCTTAATAATTTAAATCAAGGCGAATTCATTTAAGGTCGTATACTCCAAATATAAGTAAAAATTAAAATATCAGAGAAACTTAGAAAAACAAAAATAAACAAATAGTCGTAATTCCAAGTTTAGCACAAAAAGCAAACGTACTAAGGATTTATAGTTAACATTTTCAATTGAATGTCTTTGTATATTATGCAAACGCTTGGAATTTCCTATTAGAAATCGAAAATGTAAACAAAATAGTAATTTTTGCACTTTCACTGGCAAGCCGGGGGTAGAATAAGCCACCAGCTGATGGGAATATATGTACCTACCATAAATTAAATTAAAGCATCTTTAATTCTCTAACAAAAATCATAAAAAACACTATTTTTAAAATTTTATAAAAAAATTTAGAAAACATTTCTCAAAATATTATCAGAATTTCGATGTTTTAAAAAAAAAACTTTAATTTTTTGCGGGATGCAAATGTGTGGCTCAATCAATTTCAGTACATTAAAAAGGCGAAATACCATTTATTTTTGACTACTTTTTAACTGACGCTACATCGTAATACCTTCCATATAAAAAATTAACTAGTAGTAAACTGCTAGTAAAAAATTTTTCAAAAAACAGTCATAACCCTGCAAAAAATGCGATTAGTCTAGGATGAGTCCGGGAATAGTCGCTAGAGAACATGCGACTAATACAACTTCTGATCTCTTCATATGGAATGAACTGTTCCTTTTTGTTCGAGCATGTCCTATGAAGAGACTAATTGACCCCTTCTATATTCGAATGAGTATAAATGAGGACCAGTCTATTTATAAAAATAAAAATCTTTGCTTCGACTTAGAATCGAACCAGCGTCCCGAGGGTTGCTAAGCGAATGCTCTCCTTACATGCCAACGACGTGCATGAAATTTTATTACCTAAGTGCGTACATATACCAATGTACATATAATGGTATGAATACAGGACTAATCTACAATTATACCCGTTTGAGACTTGTTTCGACTAATTAATGCCCAGTTGTACCCGACAGGGACTAATCCCGGAATACTGTCTTTAGAGATTAGTCGCTAAATTTTTTGCATGGAACTTCTAGTTACTTAAAACTTTCACTTCCTCAGACTAAAATCTAATGAGGCAAAAAACTGCATACTCAAAAAAATTCTTGAAATTTTTTGAAAATTTCGTAATTTTAAAATTTTGTAAGTTGTTTAAAAGGCTTTTCTTAGAGAATGAACTATATTTTACTTGAAAAATTATTTTAATTTATTAGAAGAAAGTAAACTGTTCCAATCCGTTAATATGTGGCTGTGCTATAATTTGAGAACAGAGTACATATGTATGTAAATATAGATATTGTGCACGCGTTGTATGGAACAAAATGTGCAACATGCTTTGAAAAGAAAAAACTAAAACTTCGAAATTATGATAAGGTTTTTTTGATTTTTTTTTTTAACCTGGTGCCAATGACGCTGGGTCATATTGACCTAACACAATTTTCTACGGCCTTCGAGACACTTTGCCTCCTTACTCTTACCGCACATGCGTTCAGTGCGATATTAATTAAAATTAGGAACTTCATTTAAATTTGCTGAAATTCAATTTTCAGATCGTCGGGTTACAGCAGCCCGGATCCATTATCACCGTAATTATTTTCAAATTGGCGCCGGATTAATTTTCTACAAAGTTTGAAGATGTGCCTTATATTGTGTTTATTAGAAAATGATCTGTGTTATAATTTTAATATAAACACAACTTAATAAAAAAGAAAATAAATTTATCACATTTTTCAATTTGTTGTTGCTGCTATCATTTGGATTGCCAGTGTAAGTGCACATGTTTATGCGCGGCTATGCTTGTTTTAAGTTTTACTTGACCCATTTGTGCTTAGCTCCTTGCGCTAAGGTTAAACTTGGTATTTTGTGGTTGTTGTTGTTGTTGTTGTTGCTGTTGTTTAAGTGACCGTTTGCTATATTCGCTATTATACAACTGCAACTTGCTCCTCGTAGTCATAGTGAGTATGTAATAGCATTGACAGCTAAAGAATTTTATGACCATTGAGGCAAAACTTTTACGTTAGTTCTATTTTGCTTAAGTTTAGACTTTTTTACTTTTTGTTTTTGTTTTTGTTGCCATTGATGTTTGTTGGTTTGTGCTTTGCTTATGTTGCTGTCATATTATTTGTGCTGTTGCTCAACTTTTGTGCATTTACTCGCACTAAAGTTGCCACAAACATTTACTTGACGCCAAAAGGCAAATGCATATTCTTGCCACTTTCAAGTTCTCTTTTATTTTCTTTACTCTGATTTCTGTTGTTATTTATGATTTTTTCTTTCGTTGGTTTTAACTCCGGTGTCGATAATAAACACAGCATTTATGACGTCAATTCTTGGCGCACACACACCTAAACATGCGCGATGTATTTTTTCTCGTTTTTCTTTTATTTTTTTGTAAGCTTTTGTTTTGTAGTTGCATTGGCTGGCGCTTAATATGCTGCCACAATTTTTCTATGACTTTTGCTTCTTTGCTGCGCTTTTTCTGTTCTTTTATTTAGAAAGTATGTTTGCAGATCACATCCCTGAAGTCGCGTAAATACAAATTCATTTACATGCCAAATGCAGGGCTTGACTTTGGAGACTTCTTCGTGACAACAATTTTTTATTTGTGCGTGTGTTTTTGTGTTGGCTATCCAGGTCAACATGTCAGTTGCAATTTGTGATTGCAACAGTTGCCACCAGCGCGTTTGTGCAATAAAGTGCGGTTTACTGTTGCATCTTTATGCAACAACAAATGATTTTTGTAACGATATATTCAAATAAGGAGCGTTTATTAAAGTTTGCGTTGAAAGATCCCTAAAAGCGGTGATATTTAACTTCCATTTCTTAAAAAAGGGAATAACAGTCGATTATATGTTTAAAATTTTTTTTTTTTAATTCGTCATAACATTCGACTAATCGAATATTGCGCACACTATTTTCATGATTTTTTATTTTTTTTGGAAAGGCTTTTAAATTGATGCCGAAAATTTCACAAAAAAGTTAGTATAAGAAATCTAAACATAGACTTTTGACTACAAGAATATTAAGAAAACGCTTTACTTTTTTTAAATTTGACATTTTTTTTAGTTTTGACATCTTAGAATGTTTTAACATGAATTTCCGCGACGGTGACTAAAGCACCTTCCACAGAAAAGTCTATATATTTCATGTTTATTACTCACTGTTCGACTTGTAATTAAATTTTTTTGAATAATTATTTATTAATTTAAAAAAAATATAATTTTTTTGTTTTTATTTTTTTTTAACTCAGCGTATATTATTTTTATTTATTTATTAAAATGCCACATTGCATTCAACTCGGCAACTTCTCTATTTTTGCCTAACACTAACCACCAACACTTACTAATTTCATATGAACTTTTTGTAAAACAAAAGCTTAAATAAGATCAATAAATCTATAGTAAGACCAATAAGCAAATTTTTCTTTAATTACACTATAAAAAAGAAACATATCCATAAAACAGTTTATTCGGCTTTTGAACGGTAGACGGTTTTACTCATTTCTTTTCTCATCACAAACATATATTTAGCGATTTGTCGTATGGCGAAGACCACAGCAAAACTTTTGGACCCAAATCTGCCAAGAGTTAGAGACTTTCGCTTGCAATCAGCTGCCACTTTGGTATCTTAACATCATGTATCTGATATAAAAAAATCTTTAAACATATAAGCCAACGAGAATTATTCCGTTTGCGAAAAAAAACCATAAAAAAAATTAGAAGAAAAGCAGTCCTTTTTCCCCTTCTACCGCGGTTCTTTTCTTGAGCTGATCAAATAGTATTTAAGCCTTGATTGCGTTGCAAGTCATAAAAATATTAAGGAAAACTGCAGAGCGGATAAACTTAAAACGAAAAGTCTTGGTATCTGCGAGGCATGAAAAATATGAAGACACAAAAAGATCGAGAAAAATTGAGTTATGATCTACTAGAAAAGCCTGGTGGCGTTTTAAACCAATGCGGCTCTTGTAATTAAACTTTGCTAGTGAACCTGTGGCAGAAACAAAACTCTGCGAATCGGTCAGTGAACATCACTTTCTTCTTGGTTTATGGCCCATGAAACACTGATTGTAATTAGAGGGCGGATGAATTGGCTAAGGCAGAGCCGAATTGGATAAATGTGTTGCAATGGTCCTTGGTTGCCCCTTAGCAGCAGCTCGAAGTGCGAAACAATTTTACAAACAGAACTAACCAAGAAAAGAAGGTCAGACATTTAAACATGTAGATTAGCGGGAAAACTCTAGTCGAAGACATGTTCAAAACTGTGGCAACCTTTACAGCACAAGTGAGAATACCGCAATTGTGGCTTAGACGACAGCGAGAAAATCTTTAAGCATTTTCTGTGACTAGCATCGAAAACCCTGTTATGCCTCATGCATTAAGCATTTCTAGTAAAGAAATCTATGACAACAACAAGTTTTTACCCAAAGAGTTTGACTGAAAAAGACTAAGATACACCGCTCTACCTTCCACGAAAAGTGCAAGAAAATGTCGTTGTGCTATAAACTATTTAACCGATTAAATAATGATGAAACCAAAACTGAAATTGGTTCTAATGACAGAGAAGGCCTTTCAACAGATTTAATTTTTCTTTCTACAAAAATCGTTTGAATAAATGTAATTTTTTGAATTTGTAAATACAATTTTTGAATCAAATGCCAGAATTTATGCTAAGTCAAGAACACAAAATATAGATTACAAAAACATTAATTAAATCTAAATTTTCACTTGCAGCTTTTAACCCAAAACCTTTCAATATGAATTGGCAAAATATTCAAGTGCAAGTAGCGTAAATGGCGGCGGTCAATGACAGCACAGATGCACAGACGCAACAATGCAAATGGCCAAGTGGGTGGTAACGCTTTCAATTAAGCGAACATTTGCACTCAATGCGCTCAGAGTTTGAGTGAGGGCGCGACCGTAATTTAATTTGTCGGGAGCAAGTTTACAAAAACAAAATGCCAATAACAACAATAACGAACAAAGAATAACCGCATAACCACACTGCAGAATGCAGTAAAGAAAAAAAATAATCCACTACACTTAGTACATTGTTATTGTTGCATTTTTTTTTTTTTTGTGTGTTTTGCTTACTTGCATATGCAACACTTACTTACTCATTTGCCGCCCCTCGCTATGACGTTGCCCCGCCAACAGCCTTTTGTTTGACCCAACGGCAGCGCTGTGGGTCGATGGCACCGCAAATGAAAATGAATTAATCCGCAGCATAGACATTTAATTACAGGCTGCACACAAAGGAGATTTTGTTTAAAAAAAAATAAAAAAATTAAAAAAAAATTGAACCACAAACATGTGAAAGATGCATACACACAAATGCAAATGTAGCGTGCAACAGCAAAGTGTTCAAAAGCCTATAAGGGTATGTACTTTGTGGGCAATATGTAACTAAAATAAAAATGTAAAAAGTTGATGGCAAGCTTGAACAATTCGAAACGTGAGCATGCAATGCAGTTGGCTTAAGTCGTACTACATACATATATCAGGCGAAATGGCCACAGATGGACACACACAAACGCTCACATACGGCAAGATGAATAATCGAGCTTTTCGAATTTATCGTGCAAATATAATTGTATTTATTTCTGTGTACATACTCGTTTATTTTGCTGCAGGCGCACCGACATAAATGCCAAATTACAGTGGTCAAACATTGACAAATTCAAAGTTAAAGTTTATGTTACTACCATTTAATCAAGTAGTGACACTGAAAATAGCGGATAAAGCCCTTCACTGCATTTATTACCATAATAAAGTGTCTTAAAAACTTTTCTGGTATCCAAAAGAAAAGTCTTATTTCACAAATGAAGCGAATATTTTCTACAAATCTTCCGAAAGATATATTTACCGACTTTTCTGCTTTTTGAAATTTTACAATCTGCGCAGGATTGTAATTTCCTGTAATTCATTTTACTTGCCTTGAGTATAGCTTAAGTAAATCATTGTGTTCATTTCTTAAAGCAATCTTATGTTTGCTGATTTTCTAATTAAATATTAAAGTTCAACGATGTTACTCATTACATCTCAACTTGGTCTGGGGCTTTGCTATTTTTTTTTTGTATTAATGTGATTTTGGCCGAGTTCTAGAAATTGAAATAATATAATATCTCACTCACACTTTGTAATTTTAATACTAAATTAATACTAATATTTTAAATTTTTTTCTGTTCTTATATCTGACTTCAGCCATTTTGAATTCCTTATTTTAAATTTTTGTAATTCATTTTATAAAATCTAAAATCAGATTCGCCATCATCGTCTCCAAACCCCTCGAATAGTAACATAAATTTAAGCCATTTTGATACGCTTTTGAATATTCGCCGCGTTTTCGCTGATTTCTTATATTACTTTCGGTAAAGGTCATCAAGGAATATGCCTTCGTGTTCTATATTTTCTGTGCTAACAAAATTCTTAAGGTAATTATAATAAATACATAACGTTTTCGTCGTCTAGCTGTGATCTGAAGCAGTAAAAATAAGGGTTTCTGATATGTCTAAGAGACAACCTGGAGAGTACAAAATCAAAATCACTGGGTCAATAATGGCTTGAAGATAAGAAGATTGCAAAATATTTGAACACATGAAACAACAAAAAAGTTATCCAATCATGCATTTTATGCAATGCAATAGATCGTGAATACCTCTAATTTAATATTCTAGTTAATAGAAATGTATAATTTATACGGTAGAGTATTCGATTTAGTCTTCTTAACGTAAAAAAGTGAGCCTGATATATAAAAAGCACCAGTGTAAGTTTTGAAAACCTGACATAAAATACCGTGTGGTTCGTTTAGTTCAAAATTATTTTTTTTTTTTGCTTCAGAAATAGAGACCAGAAATGCCTTGAGACTGGGGAGGGAACGTTTAGCTTTATTCCGAGAAGAGGATGTGAAACCACGCCTGTTATGGTTATCATTTCTTTGCGACTAGCAAGTGTAGGAAGTTAAATGAGGTTTAAGCAACTAGTGTATGGTGGCAGAGCAAACAGGTGAAATTTTTTTTAAATAGACTCAATCCTTTCGGAATAAACTTAATAGCGCGCGCTTCAAACAACAGATCTTTCTTCTAGTTATGGCTTTAATGACATTTTGAAACGAGCCTTCGTAACGTAAGAATCACGGAATACTTTTGACCATCGTTTTACAAAAACGCCTTTAGCTTTGTTGACTGTAACATTGATGTGAAGATTGAGTTGAGTTTTGTAATTCCTAGATCAACAAAATTCAACATCTTTCCAGGTTATAACATATATCAGATGAATTGCATGTAATTTTCTTCACACAGTCTGTTTTTATTTCAGACCTTTCATCAACAGAGTAATATGATCTAAAAAGTTTGAAATCATCCGAATAAAATAAAATTTATATACAGTAGAAATATCGTTTATAAAAAGTAAGAACAGAATCGGATCAAGCTGACTTCCTTGCGGAAAAATACATGAAATATTTTTAAAAAGAACTCGTTGCGTTATGTAGTTGAGGTGAGAAGATATCGAACTAAGAAGATTAGATTAAAAACCGAGGAGATCGAGTTTATGGATAAGTAAAGCGTGACTTACTCTGTGGAATGATAACCCGTTAGAAGTAGGTTTCTCTTTAGAGAAATCATGTTAAATGGTTAACAACAATAGCTTCAAATAGTTTTTTGAATTAGCAGAAAACTTTGCTATACGCCGCTAATTTTCTATAGAGGTACTACAGCCCCTTCTGTCATGGGAAAAGCTTCAAGTTTAAGAGATATATTGAGGAAATTCGTTAAGGGTTCATAAAGATGATAAATACAGCTTTTAAGGAAACAAGTCGGGACGAAATCGGGACCTACCTTAAAAGATTCCTTTAAAGAACTTAAATAATAAAATATTTTCCGGAAGTTATTGCTGGAATGGTAGCGGAGGTGATGGGACAGATATTAAAGAGTTCAAAATTTTTACGTGCTAAACAAAAATTCGTATTTGGATAAGCAAAACATTTTGATTAGCCATAAATCAAAATGGTTTAAAATTACTACAACATTTTTTTGGTTTGACTAAAAATCCAATTTAATACTTTAAGTAGTTTGTACGTGTTTTTCAGCGTGTTTGCAATCACATCCAAACTTTTGAACAATCCGTATGATTTTGCTCTTACAGCCACGTAATTAAATTTTTAATTTTTTTTTATATACATTAAAAAATTAAACACAGTACGGTGACTATTCAAATCAACATACGAGAAACCAAAAATATTACAGGTGAGTAAATCAAATAAAATTACGAACTGTGGTAACAATACCACAAAATGCAGTTAGCGGTCGAGCGATCATTAAAGCGATAGAGATATATAGCAAGCTAGGTAGATGGGTGGGGTACAGACAAAAGCGATCAAAAGGTAAAAGAACAAATAAATGAATAAATGATTACATCGAGTGAATTTAAGCACATGTTTTGCAGAGAAAAAAGTTGTGTGTGTGTGTGTGTGTAAGAGCTCCATAGTAATGTTGCTTATGCGACATGGCGCACAATTGTTGCAAAATTGAATTAACATGCAAATGAAGTGACATTTCACAAGTTAATAGTACAGGAAACCAAAAAAAAAATGTATATTCTTCATTACAAAAAAGAATTTTAACTAAATACTTTTTAGTCGACTTAATTCACTTTCACGATAAATTTTTCTCCATTACGACATCATAAGTAATGAATGCCCCAAAATTAGTAGATAAGAACAAAAGACAAAAACTTCGTAATATTTGTATGACAGATAAGGTTTCGCAAATGTGTTGCAGTAAATGCCCAGCTCTTTACTTGCACATACTAAGGGACAAACAATAATATGCTAGAAAAACAAATAATAAAAAATAATGAAAGAGATGAAAGAACTTTGATGCTCAAAGAGTTGAATGTTGTCAAAGGCTCTGGTTGGTTGTTTGTTTGTTTTTTTTTTGTTTTTTTTGTTTTTTAATTTTTGAAAAAGCTCGCTTTATTGGAAAAGTGATTGAAATGGTTGCATATCTACGCCTGCATCACTATCCGCTTGGCGTTGGTGTTGAAGCCTGACATGGTTGTCCTTTTGACTACAAATTGCAACACAAATACCAATACAAATACAATTTCAATGAACTTCTGCTTTGATAATTTTTTTTTTTTTTAATATCTTAGAGTGCCACTTCAGCAATTTCGACAGCAGGTACTCGTCGCAGTATTTTTGAATGCAATTCAACTAGAACGCTTTGATGGGCAATTTTCATGATTTATTTAAATTATAGTTTAAAATAAATGAATTTTTTTTCAAACAAAATGCAAATGGAAACTTAAAAACCTCGAAATTGAATAGAATATTTTGCAACAACTGGAGAAATTAATTAAATTCCTAAAACTGAAAATATAATTTCGAATATTGCTGTAAATATTTTAAATTCTTTTAGGCGCAACTTAAATGCCTCGAAATTGAATAGAATATTTTGCAACAACTGGAGATATTAATTAAATTCCAAAAACTGAAAGTATAATTTCGAATATTGCTGTGAAGACTTTAATTACTTTTAATAACAACTCTTCTATAAACTGGTTTCAAAATAGTTTGCTGAAAATTCGTATACATAAAACCTAGATTAAACTTAATTTTTAACTATGTTTAATTTCTTAAGAATTTAACTATTTTTGTCAAACAATTTTTGGAAACAACCTTTGCTTTTCATTTGACGCCCACACTGTAATATTAGTAGCTTAAACTTTTAAACCGGTGGCAACCCATTTTTAAATTGTTTTTATAACTTAAACAAATTAGCTGTCATTTTTTGACAATTAAATATTATCAGTACAGTTAATTTATTAAAATTAAATTCTAATTTTTAAATAAGTGGCAACTCTCTTCTAAAACATTGTTCAAGTTGTCTCAAATATGTGGATCTTTTATTTGACAAACAATTATTTTGAACTATAAACTAATATTTGGTTTAACTTAATAATTAAATTGAATTTATCTATTTAAAACACTGATCGGCAATTACTAAACATTGCCAGGGCTCAAGTATGAATGAATGCCGGTATTTTATTTTATAAATTTTTTACAAACCGCTTAAATTTGCGTATATATTTACATTTCTTGTGTAGTAAGTCAAAGCAGTTTCAGAGTCATAAATATTTTCAAGTACATATGTATGTAAGTACATCAATAAAGTAGCCTTCAAATTAAAAACCAATTTTTAGCTCACCGTAAAGAATGCATCTCAAAAATATTATGCGCTCAAATTCGTAAGTCCTTTCCCTTTTTCAACGAACAAGCCCTAAATCTAAGCTAGTCTTTAGGTTACCCACACACACACACATCCTAACAACGCGTCAAGGATTTAATAGCTTTCATAAATTCGTAGATAATCTGCTAAATATTCGAGGCAACTCAAAGGTTTCGGTATTTCGGCGAATCTCTACATTTTGTGCGCGAAAAGTTAGAAGATTGTAAGGCAGTAGATTTAACACACACGCATGAAGAAGCAAATCGACACGGTCATAGATACATATGTATGTACATATGTATATACCCTGTCGGAAAAAAAGCAGACAGTCTGAAAAGTTAACCAATTTTAAAGTAGTTGGAAATCAATTGCTTTGAAATAAATGCAAAGTGCGAATATTAAGTTCTTCATTTATTTAATAGCAAATAAAAAAAAAATGTTTAAAAAAAAGGTGTAAATAAACTGGAAATAAACACAATTTATTAAAGTTTGAAAAACATCATTTTAATGTTCTTTCAGTCAAACATATCTGAAAGTGCTTACAATCGCATGCCGAGTCGAATACTTGACTTGCTACTAGGACATCGTCATGTTAAGTAAGTTAATTCATTACAAGTCAAGTCACTTTTAGAGGGGAAAAGAGTACTTTTTAAATTGCTTTGATTTTCGACAGGGTACATATGTATGTATGTATAATGAGCATGTGTGTGTAGTTTTCTCGAGTCTATTCGGCAAGTTGTCGTCCATGGAAATAACGAAGGACTTTGATCAAAGTTACTTACAAAAGGCTTTTCAAAACGTGTATAAAAGTGAAAAGTTTCGCAGAAATTCGAATGCGCTTGGCTTAAACCGCCATAAAGAAGCTTTTGAGCACATATACACATACACATACATGCGTGGTTAGCTATACAAATGTACACACGTGCGTACATTCATAGCGAATTTGAAGCGTAAAAGTTTCGCGCGTGAACTGATCATTTCATTGAATGGGTTGGCAGCAGAATTAAAAGTGAATTGATTTATTTTCCGCTTTTTTTTTGCAGTTTTTGTTTGAATGTTGTTTTTGAAAATTTCAACCGAAACTGTGTGCAAACTCTTTGTGGCAGAAGAAACTTTCCTTGGTTCCAATGCTTTGAGATAACGAGTAGGTAATTAAATTGACGTAGTAATTTCGCTTCAAAGTATTCAATTAACAGCCACTTAGTCCGACAAAGAGATTTTAATATGGCATACTGTAAAATGAATTCAAAGGCTTGGGGTTGCACAAAAATGTTGTTGATAAATGCTCGATTGTTGTTAGTTTTTAGATGGTACACAATTCTTACGCATCAAATTCATACGCAAATTTTTCAAGGTGTTATTTGGTTGACTTTCGATTTCAAATTTTCATAAATTCATTAAAAAGAAATGTGTTCTGAACTAAAAGATGGAACTTGAGAAATTATTTTCGTCTGACATAAAAGAGCTGCTGAGGATTAGGTTAGTTTACGCACCATACATTTCTTCAATACTATTTCTTAACAATAACTTCAGACGAACGCAATCGCTTTTTCGCAATACTTTGTATGCGCAGTCAAGCTTATTTATTTGGCTACATTGAATACTTTACACTTGCACTTTATACATTGCCTTTGTTGAAAACTTTAAGGGCGTTCTTACCGCAATTGAGAGGTTTTGTGAGCATTATTATTATTCTTTAACTATTCCATGTCAATACAGCAATTAAAGCACCAAATGTCTCGTGGAACCTCTGGTTCGAGATCAACTTAGACGATAAGTCGCGACGGGTACGTAAATTTAGAACAAAAAACTCTACGATCAAAGGCCTGAGTACTCCTTAGAATTCAAGCGAACATTTTGAAAGCCTGTGCAGTGAAGAGAACTTGCGGAAAGGATAAAATTTTAGAAGTTTTTAAAATAGCATTACCTTGTAAATTGTGTCATTTTAAAGTCGACCTTTTTGAAAACGAATTGTGTGCCCATTAAGAGTTATAGTATTTCTATAAATTCTTTACGTATACAAAAAGATAAAAGTAAGGCGTTTTCAAGTCTCTTTTGAGAAGTTACACATATTTTGTAAGTCAGAACTTTGTTTATCCATTTTTATCCGGCTCTCAATTTAATTTCATACCAAACTCATTTGTCAATTTATGCAAGGACGTGACTGCAACAATGAATATATTTAAAAAAAGAAAAGGAAAATTAATGAGAGCATGATGAGAGCGGATATAATAAGAAAATAAACCTAAAATTTTACCAAATTTTCAATACAAAGACAATTTAAAAGCTTCGTTGGTTTCATAAAACATTTCTTTAAGTTCTAGTACAAAATTTCAGACAATGCTTTTGTGCCGCAAATCGCGGCATTTGGACTATTGTCGAATGAAAGCAAATTAAAGAAGGCAAATTACTTCCTCTTCGATAAAGCTAGCAGCTTCACCAAATAAACGCTTTAAGTTCTATTAACTTTTATTATCAACTAGACTTTAAATTTGTTTGTCCTGCTAATCTGGGACTATATCTTTATACATCTATTTTTGGCAAGCCTCTAACATGATTTTTATCGATGGTTTGATGCATTTCAAGCGTTGAGGGCACAAACATAATTTTGCGAAGTGCTAAAGAAAAAGTTTTATAAAACAATTTTTTAAAGTTATAGATTTTCTTGACATACATATAAACTAATATCTAAATTATTTTATTTTATGTCTACCAATCAGCACTGAAAACGGTAAATTAATTTTAAATCATTCGCTTAAGTTCTGTCTTCTATCACACGTCTTGTTTTACTGACAACACCAAGCCAAAAAGAATACACAAAACCAAAAATGATTACAAGGAAAAACACTTACGTAAAGCAAAAAATGGCGACAAATATCCAGATGAAATTGGCAGAGAGAAGCAAATATCTTTACGCGGGTAAATTTCATGATTACTACGTACAACCACTTAAGATTTGGTATGAATGTAAGTTTGTGCATAATCTTTCAAACATATAAATACATACATATACCATAAGTGTATTGGAAGTCACAATGCATTGTGCCGCATGCGACTTGGTTCGATGGGCAAGAGTCATTTTCGAAAATCCTTAAAACGAAATTAATATAATCCTTCGATTTTTCGGTTGCTTTTACTCATGCAGAGAAATTCAAAAATTGGGATTATCCATAACAATGTTGGGGAAATACTACAAAGTTTTATTATACTTCACTTTACTACTGCTGCCAAAAACCTCAGGAATGAACTAAAAAAAACGGCGGCCCACTTTTGCGCCCATTTAGAAGAATTCGTCGATATACATGTGTTGGTGAAAATGTGTCAACTAGGCCTCTGATTTAATTCAAAGTTAAATGTTTTTTAAAAATGTTGCCATAAATGAATTTCTGCGATTTTTTTTTTAATAATAATTTTTAAAACTATTGCATTCAATACCAAAACTCTTTTCCACAGCCGCAACCTTTTCATATATTTATGAAATAATATTTTTTTTTTTTTTTTAAACAAATTCTCTAAAAATTGTTAGATTTCATTAAAAATATGTTCTCAATGAGTGCATTAACTTTCATACGTTATTTCGAAAATGCATTTAAAGAAGTGCATATTTGCTTGATATGTTTTGTCACAGCAAAAAAAATTGGGTAAAATAACGAAAACATTAAAATAAAAAATGTGCGCTTTAATAGTCCAACCTTAAACTTTTAAAAGGTAGGGCGCTTGAGAACGTTTTATTAATACTTAGCAAAACTAATAAAAGTAAATTTTTAAAATCCTTTTTAAAGTTAATTGCTGAAGTCATAAAAATCCATATTCTATTTTCCGCCCCGAGCTTTTAAAGCAGAATTTTCATCAGCGATGTTTATTCAAAAATGAATGAATAGTATGTTTAGGCGAAATTTTAATTTTTTGTTGGCCATACTGTATTCGCCTTTTTTTTATTTGATATCAAAAACAGAATTAGCAAAATCAAACCATAGAATCATTGAATTTATGGCTCCTTTTAATGTGTCAAGACTTTTGGCTACGAAAGCCGGTCTGCTGGCCCACTGTCCAGTGATATGCTTGTCTTCTTTTTATAACACAGATATAAATAAAATTTGGGAATCGCAAAGCAAACGAGCACTGTATAAGGAAAAAATTAAGAAAGTAAATTCATAACGCCCTTCAAAACGGGACTCATGTAGAGTTCCGAATACATACATTCATTCTAAAATATCGACTACCTCGCATCCATGGGAAAATACTGCTTTAAAAGATGGAAATAGAATTCAATAAGTAATATTGCTGCAGCTTGAAAGCTGTAGGTTCAACAAATTATTTGTTAGACCACCTTTAAAAACGATCAGTGTGTACTCGTATGTTACACTAGGAACGTCGCAATGGATTCATATTTACCAAAAATTAATAATAATAATAATAAATATAGCAACAACAAAAAA
Organism: Philophylla caesio; assembly: GCA_963971545.1. Lineage (NCBI taxonomy): Eukaryota > Metazoa > Arthropoda > Insecta > Diptera > Tephritidae > Philophylla > Philophylla caesio. Next base: position 189,423,752 of record OZ020604.1, on the reverse strand, counting down.
CTGAACTTAAAAAATATAAAACTGGCATGAGCTGCGATGAAAATACTTTGTGATAATTTTATAAGAACGTAGTAAGGATGTCAATTTCGCCACTCGCCATTGAACAACTCGGTATTTAGGAAATCATCTCCAAATTATGATTTCTTTACCTTCTTTTTAACTTGAGGTGCAACAAACGATTTGGAATGTCATATATTCTTTCACAGCTAGTACACGTAAGAATGCTTTGAGATACAACTTTCGCAGCCGGGGTGTTTTTTTTAAGATATATGTACTATGAAAAGACATTCGAGTTGTCGCTTATGCCCGAGGGCGGATGGAAGAGTATTATTTCCATATTAACTTAAATTCCATACATAACATTATATAATCCCTGGCTTACTAAGGAACAAATACATAAAACCTAAACACTGAAATATTTCATATCGATTTTGTAATTGTTTAAAATCACTTTTTCTACATAAATCAAATATACTATATACAAAGCCTGGGAGAAGTGATTATGAAAAATATATTTAATTAATTTAATAAAAAGAAGTCCGATGAGGAAATGTGGTGATTTCCGAAATGGTACTATAACTTCTACCATTAAAAACTGTTGTTGTTTTTTCACAAAAATCTTCCATAAACTGGCCTTTAGCTCAATAAAATTTTAAATTATTTACATTTACTAGGCAAACAGAAAAATAAAATAACATTTAAAATGTAATTAGTTCAAAATTTCGAAAAAAAAAAATCATTCACAAAAGTCAACGCTAACTGTTACCGTCTAGAAACTAGATCTTTATTGTACTAAAACTGAATGTCCTTCAAAATGACAAACGTAGAAGAATTCAATTCTACTTTTAATGTTTGAAATTTTATGAACATAAAACGCGTTATAAATTCTGTAAAGAGTTTGAGAATGGCTTTAACACAATTTTAATTAGAGAATAAATAGTATTTAAAATAAAAAATATTGGAAATTTAATAAAACAAAAATAAATTGTTAACATTTTTCAGTACATGAGTGTGTTATAGTTTGAAACGGCCCGTATGCACATTAGTGTGGTACAAAAAAATGTGTTCAGGATTCTTGTTGATCGGGAAAGAAATCATTGTTTTTTATCAAAAAAATATGTACAGATCGTCCAAAGCGCTATAAATTGCTAAATGCTAAGGAAAAATTAACATCAATATTTTACGATAAGCAATTTATGTTTCTCTTTAGAAGACTTCAAAATCTAAAAGAAATTGCGTATTTAACGATTTCTTAATATAAACCAATTGATTAAGTATTTCGATTAAAAAGTACGGATTTTTAGTGATTCAAAATAATTTAAAAAACAAATTTTTTTGTTTTATGTGAAGTACCTGGGAAACTTCTAACGCTTTAAGCGAACTAACGACTTCTTTTTATTTCAATATAATAAAATATGCTACATAATGTTTCATATAAAAAAAAAGCTAGATGAAAGGAATATTAAAATTCCGACTTAACTTTTTTTTCCGACCACCCTAAGCAAATGCTTGAAAATAAGTTAAATACTATGCCGGTATAAAGTACGTGCTTAAATATGATTGTGCGAATGTAGCCAAGCGAATCGGCAGTCGCCAAGTTATAAATAAAGATGTCAAGAACGCCAGTAACAAAATATCAGTGTTTGCAACAATAACAACAAACAACCAAAGAACGTGCTATCAGCGTTACCGCACAGACAACGCCGAAAACGACAACAACAAAATTAAGAAGTCATGTTTCTGCCGGTTAAAAAAAAAGAAAGCATACAATATTTAAATGTACGAGCACTTTGCATGCGAGAGTATGTGTGGTTGTGTGTGTATGTGTGTGTGTGTGTGTGAGTGTGTTTGTTTTGGTAACAGGACATGTACTTGGCACACCAGAGCGTACCGGCAGCTGTAGGTGCCACCAGCTGCTGTGTTGCCTACTTCAAGGCGATCGTCGAGCGTCGAAGGCGACAACCAGTAAACTTTTATCAGAATGTTGCCATCTTCTGCTATTTTTTTTTTTTAGTTTTTATTTTATTTTGCGCAATATTTGCCGCACATTTTACCACTACTACAATGTTGTACCTAAATTTTTTTCTCTCTGTTTTTCTTTTCTTTACATTTTGCCATTCTTTTGAATATTCATTCATACAAAATGAATGTATTTGTGGCGCAAATAAATGTACACACATTCAAAATGTGGGCAGGTGCAAAAATGAGCAGCTACAAAATGCGAGGACGCGCCACGCTGCTTAGTGTACCGCCTGCTACCACCACCACCACCACCGATCGCTTTAGTGCTTTCGCGTGGCAAGGTGGCGCATTGTTGATAGCGTTAGGTGTGACATTCACAGATAGCTATTGATTTAGTTGCAGACTCATTTTTTTTCTTCTTCTCCGCTTTATTACTTATTTATACGTTTCGCAATCAGGTTGTTGTTGTTGTAAACGGTTTCAGTTTGTTGTGATTTTCGGCGTAGTTTTTGGAGGCATTTCCAATCGACATACATACCAAAAGACATATGTACATAGGTATCTACATACGAGTATGTGCATGTCTGTATATACATACATATTTGTTTATATGTTTATAATGATAAATATACGTTTGCATATCTTGAAACGTCTGCTCATTTGCAAATTCGTGAAATCGCTTTATCGCCATCGTCATATAAGTCAGCAAAAAAAAAACAAAAAAAAAACAATTTCTAAATTAGAAAAAATGAGCCATTCGCTTTGCATAAAAAAAAGAACCATCTGTTTGGCTCGTGCCATTGCACTCCATTAAGCTAGCAGCAAATTCAACAGTTCATCGTCGTAAATATAAATGAATATTGGCATTTTAAATGTGAAAAACAAAAATTGCGAAAATGTGTCTTAGCGTCAGGCAGAAAAACCAAAGTCAAAGTGAAATGTTTAGAGACGCGAAATTATTGCGATTCAAGGTTAATGGACGCATTGGCAGTGACATAAACATACAAACAGTCGTTTGAAAAATACTCGTACATTGTAGTGTCTTGCTGGAGTTCAATTAAGTAGTTGTAGCCGATGCGTACAGAGCTTAGATCAACGCTTAAGCTTCAGCCGCATTCTACAGATGATTACTGCTGTCACACAAGTAATCAGCAAGAAAGTGCACTCAGATCTCCCATGTAAAATACGTTTTTTTTTCTTACGAGTTCGAAACATCGTTAGCCAAACCTCTTTAAAACAGTTAGCGTGGAATTTGAATTTTAAATTAACCTGCTGCCGTTAAGATAAAATTTATGGTACTGCCGTCAAGTATATCGTCGGAATGATGTAGAGTTTACGTTCCACATTCGTTACAGTTTTGATGCAGTTTTGTGTAAAGTTGCACCGACTTGAAATAGTTCTCTGTTCTATTAACGCTCGTTGCATCTTCTTGCCTGCTATCTCGGCAATTGTAATACTTTTTTTTATTTCATGCAAATAACCTTATTAATAGCAGCAATCATCTATTCAGCAAGAGGCTAGTTTTATTAAGAAAATTTGAGGAAAAATCAACAAGAAGTAATGGTAGATTTTTCGCAGATCGCCACAGCTTCACATCAGACTTCTCCCTTGAAAACTACAGCGGGACTTTAAATTATATATTTTGTGTCATTCGGAATGAAGGAGACTGCGAGCATTCGAGTCGCTTGATTTAATATTGGAGTTTGACAGGCTGCAAGCACAACACAACAAAGCCGAACTTGGCCTTAGCAAAGGACTTGATTCTGGGTTGTTCGTGTTTCGAGTTAAATGGCAATCCATTGCCACGTGTTGCCTTCTTAGCTATGAAAAATTTCAGACAACAGGTCCAGCGAACAATTATGGAAGCATTTATGTCCCTATTATGTAGGCAGACTAGTGTATAGTTGCTGGTTTACTAACCACGGCTACTAACACCGTTCTTCGTATTGTGTATGGCAACTGATTTCAGTATACAGAAAAGTCAGACATTATTCTTGATTTAATTTTTTTGATAAGTACATTTTGAAAAAATGATCGCTTTAAAAGGGAACCAATTACATACATACTAGCAGTAGCCGATAGATAGTAGCGGATTGCCTTGTGTAATGGAAATTCTAGATATAGTTGCCAAGCGGCTACTAGTCAGCTTTTAGTCTTAATACTTAATAGGGATATTAATGGATATATTGTAGTTTGTTTTAAGAACGGTTCAATTTGCATTACCACAAACTCGAATACAACGATTTGTATGAACGCAGCGACTCTTGAGCAAATTAAACTGCCTTGGAATCTCAGATATTCCCTCTATTTATCTTTGCCCGTAAAGTTTATTAACTATGATTTAAAATGGATTAAAAAAATTATTAACAGCAATGTTTTTATATTTTGCTATTGATCAATTTTGATTAAATGTATTTTTAGGATTTATAGGCATTGTTGATGTAATAGTTTGATAAAAGTAAAGAAGAGTATGGATTGTATTTTATAAAAAATCACACGAAATTAAAAACAGGAAGAACAAATAGTCAAAGATATGGCGATTAAATAATTAAGGCATGCCTTATTTAAAAAAAAAATCGGTGGAAAGAATATTAATTTGTTTTATTAAACTGGCTAAAGTGATTTTTTGCATTCGAGTATCATTATATTAATACGTGCCGCTATTTGGGTACATTTACACAATGTACTGGATCATTCCGACGAATATGTACATCACGGTTGTAAACGAATTTTTAAGTGCATATGGTGAAGAAATGGGTTGCAACATGTCGATAAAAATTCATTTCTTGCATTCGCATTTGGATTTCTTCCCGCATAATCTGGGCCAGTTCAGTGATGAACCAGGCGAACACTTCCACCACGAATCCATCGAAAAACGGTCAAAAAAGCACTTTTGATCTATATATCTTCATTGAATAATATTTATTAGTAAATTAAGTTCGTTGTAAATTTTTGCAAAAATTTCGTTCTTATAAAAAGTAAAATAACTCAGTCACTTTTTGGCCGATTATTTAAAAGAAACTTTCGTTGAACTCGGTATTAAACATACTCTTTGAATCTAGTCATTTGTTTTTATAAAATAGTCTGTGAAAATATCGCCAAAGTCAAAAAAATAAGAAAAAGGGTAGCAAAATTTAAGTTTGTTGTGCAAAAACAAGTACATTTCTTCAGCTTTATTAAGACGTCTACATTTCTTTCAAAAGGTCTGAGTTTCTTATTTTTTAAACCGTTCAAAGAATGAATAGATATGGGCTAAGAAGTGCGCAAGAGCACGAAAAATCGGGGGTGTTTGACAAATTCCAAAATTGGATTCTCGTTCTATATACTCGATAAGACCTACAAGCAAAATAACATCACTTCTCCGGTATTTCGACTTCATTCTTTTTTGTAGCACTGTGTAATCAAAGAAAAAATTGATAGAATATAAATATATAAAATAAAAAGAAAAAGAGAAATTAGTTTACTAAATTTTTAAAAATTACGAATTTTAAATAACTAATGATTAAAGGATTTTAAATAAAAACACCTTTTTCACACTTTCATTATAAACAGCTAAAAAAAAAGAAATGAGCATGTTCGACATTCGAGCACTGGGCGATACTAAAAAAAAATTTACGGATATGTTTGGGGTGGCAACAAGTTCTTCTTCTTCTCACCATACCAGAATTTACCACACTAAAGCTCATCATACTTTAACCACCCACATATAAACTCAGAATACCTAAAGCAATCACATATAAACTCACCACTGCCTGCGCCGTAACTCCCCTTATCTAAACTCGCGAGAACTAAACTCATCACAACAAATGTTCAGCATACATTAATCTAACACCGGAACTCACCACACCCAAGATGCACCCAAGATGCACCCTCTTAAGCTCACTCTTCCCTTAGAAGGTACCCAGTCACAGGAACGCCTCAAGAAGGAGTAATCTCACCACTCCTCTGGAATTTAGCCATAAACGAGCTCCTCAAAAAACTCGAGGAGACGGGTGGCAAAATAATTGCATATGCTAATGATATCATCATAGCAATCTCAGGCAAACACCTCTCCATAATGACGGACCTGCTTCAAAAATCGTTAAATAGCTTAACTCTGTGGTGCAGTAGCCAGGGACTTAGAGTAAATGCATCAAAGACGGACCTGGTGCTCTTTTCTAGGAAGCACAAGACACCAGGTCTCGTACAAATAACTCTAGAGGAAAACACTCTCGTAGTAAAGGAACAGTCCAAATATCTGGGCCTCATTATGGACAGAAAGCTTAACAGGAAGTTGAACATCCGAGACAGAGTGCGTAAAGCGACAGAAGGTGGGAAGTGCAACCCAGAATTATATACTGGCTATATACAGCGGTCAGTATGGTGGGACTCCCTCCAGAAAGGTGTAAACTTTAAAATGATGGATAAAGTTCAGAGACTGGCGTCCCTTCTCATAACTGGTGCGATGAAAACAACGGCATCGAAGTCACTATATACCGTACTAAATCTACTTCCGATAGACCTGCATGCCACACAGGTAGCAAGTGCTACGGCTATACGCTTGAACACGATATACTAGCGGAATTATCGGAGCTTCCGCCCGCTACCCTCACCACGTCGTTTACGACCCTTCCACTTTCAAAGGAGGAGTGAACACAAAACGCAGTTGGAAATAGCGAGTCCTTCCATGTATATACAGATGGATCAAAGCTTGATGGAAAGGTAGGTGGAGGTGTATATTCCCGGCTCCTGGTTATCTCCTATAGCTTCCGTCTTCCGGATCACTGTAGCGTCTTTCAGGCGCAACTGAGGGCGATTTTTACTGACTATGAAATGCCGCGCATCTCTGAAAGAGATGGCTAATAATTTCGCCTGAGGGTCACATGGGTCCCAGGTCACAGCGAAATATAGGGAAATTGTAAGGCCGACGAGCTAGCCCAACTCGGTACTAGGCTCTCGACCGAAGAGATAGATGATGAACTAGGAATACCCTTGCAAACTTGCAAGCTTCGTATAGCCGAAAGGTTTACAAAATAATCAAACGATAGATGGCGGCAGGAAACAACTTGCAAAATATCGAAGCAACTAAACATGAACAAACACGTTTTGAGCATGATTATATCGGTCATAACAGGACACTGTCTTATAGGCAAACACACTTTCCTATTAGGGCTGAGACTGTACGACTTCTGCAGAAGCTGTCACGATGAAGAAGAGGAAGTCACTATCTTGCACCTTATGTGCCAATGTCTTGCTCTATCCCGAAGAAGAATCCCCCCCTTTGGACAGACAGTTCTTCAACGACCTGGAAGAGCTTAGAGAGATTGAAATAAGAGATCTCCTTAAGTGCCTTCGAAGCACTGATTGGTTTTAGGGGGTGGTTCCTTCGTGGGGAGTTACAATGCCCAAATGCGGCATCACAATGGGCCTAAGTGTGTCTGTAATGAGCCTAAGTGTGTCCGTTATGACAACCGCACTAACATAACCTAACCTAAACTCACCAAATCTTAACCCCTACAACTAAACTCACCGCATCTAAACTCGCAAGACTTAGCCGCACAGCAAGTCAACTCTCTTGACCGCACCTCAGATCACCTCACCTGACTCTTAGAGCTAAGCAGAGAAAATTATAAATCGAAATTATTTCTTAAATTGCTGAAATCGAGCATTTTGATATGCTGTCTTCTTTTATATTATACTAAGTTCGTAGATAATTATCATTAATTGTGGAATGAGCTTATGCAGCGTTTAAGAAATTAATCGGAACTTTGTTGAATGAGTTAATAGCCAAATATTATAGTAATAGAAGATTTTATCTCCAACTAGCTTACAATTAATGCTTGAATCAATTAAACTCGGTGTTAAGTCAATCGCGCACAAGCGGACAATATTATAAAGAAGGAAATTCCAAGGTGCGATACAACTGACCTCAGACACGTTTCTCAAAAGAATCATAATTATTTTTAAATGTTTTCGCTTTTGAGAAATTTAACAAACAACTCTTTCCCTATCAGACGTGACTTTCAAATACACAAAATCCAACAACAGGCAGAATGATAATTAAATCTAACTAATGCCATTTGCAACGGCCATTTAACAGAGTAGTTATCCAAGAGTCGATGTACGAGTGTGTATGTATGTATGTAGCATTGCGCAACGATGTACGTAGAAACGTCAGAAACTTTTAACAAGTCTTCAGCGATTCTACTGTTTCCAGTTCCAAAGTTTTGCTATTACCTGCTTTGCATATTAAATTATAAAAAACGCGGCTACTAAGTGCAAACGTCTTTTTTTTTTGCTGTATTTGCTATTTTTTTCTTTTGAACGCACTTCATTGCCACTTGAATTGCTTCTCCAACTGCTGCCAACATAATTACGCGCCAACAATGCTGACTATATGGCTTTGCTTCTTAGAATAAAAGATTTTTTGCTACCTCGTTTGAGTTTCTTCTTTGCTTTGCTTTGCTTACGTTTAGTTTTAATGAACCGAAACAATTTGTTTGAGATAATTTGTTGCTTTCATTCCACTAACCGGCGCACGCAAAGATAACTAACAAAGGGTGTGCAAGAGAGAATGATAGTGGAAGAAAGGGAAGTGTGTAGTTGAGAAATGGCAGCATGCAAAAGCGCGCACTCGCAGCAGTTAGCTGACGTTGCCAATGCCCAGCGCCTTGGCGTATGCAACATTCGCATAGTGAACGACACGGAAGGAAGCAAACGGGCATAAAATAATTTAGTGCTGCATTAACGGCATTGTGGCAATAACGCTGGGTGTAGAATAAACTACTCGAAGGAAGTAAAAAAAAATGTATTTATAGTTTTTATTCACACGGTTGATTTTTTTGTTTTTTTTTTTTGCAGCGAATCGAGCTGTCGACTACGAAATAACCAACTGACAACGCAACAAGATGAATGCGAATGCAGAACAAACTGCTGCACTATCTCGCCACCACCAGTACGGCTAGCAATACTATAATGTTCGAGACTGCAGTGGCAACATTAAGATCCTCAAATTGTGCGATTTTTATTTTAATTAACGCAGTAATTACGATTTTCATTCATTTCCTGCAGCAAACCAATTTCCGTTGTGCCGCACTGCACTGCACTGTCACAACTGCAGGCAGCAGGCTGCAAGCTGCTGGTTGGACGTTGCAGGCATGTGGCAAGCGGAATGCCATACACAGCTTGCACTGACAATTTACAAATTCATAGCATTTACCCTTGACACTACACGCCTGCCAGCCAAGCACACTCCCCGTTCGCTGTCCAAAGCAAAAGGAGCAGAGAAAAGAGGAAAGGAAAGTAAAAAGCTTTTTGCAACATAAGGAAGAAATATTGCAGTCAAAATTGCGAGTGGCAAGTGAAATTATTCGCCCGCGTTGAAGAATGAAACAAGAAAAAAGCAAACAAAACTTATAAACTATTAAGTGAGCTAATAGTTGGGTTTGTGTAAGTTCGTTTGGAAATGGAAAATTGAATATAAATACAGAGAGTTGTTGCTTATCACAACGCGTTCAACTGCTTCGCCGTCGTTGTTGGTTGCTTATTTTGCTTACCTGATTCAATGTTGGACATGTAGATTTCGCGCAGCAGCAGCAATTCATCTTCTGGTGCGGCGGACATGGCGCCGAATGCTTCATTTTCCGGCCAAACTTCTCTGTAATTAAAAAAATATTTGTGAATAAATAAGAATTTCCGGTAATGGTAAAAAAGGGTTCATAGTTTATTTGCCAACTTATTAATTATGCATTTAATGTAGAAATATGTCAAAAGAAAAAAAATTATTCCGACCCACTAGAAAACGCAATTTATTTTTAAATTGCAATGCCTTAACAAGTCCATACGCAAACCCTCACCATACGGACTATCTTTCTACATAAATTTTTGATATTCATTAAAAAAAAATTTCAATGAGTAAAAATACGATAAATATTTGAAATATTTACTATCAATTTTAGCCCAGATTAGTAGTAGGTAGCGGCCACAAGGATATTCATGTGGCTGCATAAATTCTAATGCGCTCGCGAAAACACAAAATGAACATCTTAACAACTATAAAAACTACTATTTCTAAAAATTTACCATATACAAATAAGAGACTTCAGTGAAAGGTTCCTAAAAGGCTCGATTTTTAGCGTAAAATCATATCGAGCGAAGCAGTCGTTTTTGAGATTTAAGAAATTTAAAAAGTGCCAAAAAATACTGTAGTTTTCATAGGTTATTTCTAGCATATCTGGTTCTTATTATAGGCAACTAGAAACCGTTTGACGTGAACTTTGTTTACGAAAATGAACTCGCTAGGTGGCGCTGTAGCCGTTTTATTTTTAAGAGTTGTGTTTATTCAAATTTAAAATATATACGTGTACATATTAAGTACTTGCATAATGGGAAATATATAAATGTACAATTTTGTTTAAATTTTTAATGCTTTTGCAAATAAATTTACCCGATAGATGGTGTTGGTGTTGAGGTATGTAGAAAAATGTGTTGATACGATTTCGCTAAAATTTAGAGTTCATGATAATTATCATCTCTACAAAAATTTGATCCGAAGTATTTAGAAAACCGGAATATATATTGCGATCAGATTAAATTTTAGCATGGATATCATCTGAACTATGATTTAGCAATTCATATCTACTCTCTGTGGTGTGAGATATAAGAATTTTTCTTTTTATTATTATGGAGTCTTTCGCTAACTGTAGTAATTTATAACATAACATGTGTGGGTATCGCTTCCCTCAGCAAACTTGGTTCAATTATTTGTATATGCATGTATATTGCTTAAATATTGGTTTTCCAAATAAAATTTAAATATACTAATTTTTTTTTTATTTTAGTTATTAAACAAAGAATATAAAGAAATATTTTTCATTCTTTCCTTAGGCGATGTTTGTGTAACAAAATTTCAATAATAATCAAAATAAGAGTTTATTAGTGCTTTTGAATGTTCTTTTTTCTAATATTTTAAACTTATTTTTCAGTTTTTCTGATACAATTTTTCCGGTTCGTATAAATAAATTTTCAGGTTGAGAAACATTCTTGGGTCTTTCGGCATAGACTTAAGGGTTTTCTGGAATCGTTTTCAATTCTTTTGGAATCAATTAAGGGTTCTTAAGACCCCTTTTGCAACTCTTGGATGGTCCGAGCCGATTGATTCATTGAAGGATCCAGTTCTTCGGTTATATGCATCAAAATAAATTAGAAAGCAGTCGACCACTTGAATTCGAAGTATATACGGTGTGTTAGGAACTAAAAGGTTCTGTAAGATTTAGGAAGGAAATACTTTTATTTTACAGGAAGAGTTTATCTTTTATTTTCTCTTATGGCCACTTTAAAGGGTTGCTCAATTTAAAGGATGAACAAAAAAATAGTTTAGAGGTTTTTTGTGTATGCGGATATGTTGCTCAGTTAATTTTTGTATACCAAAGTGCTAGTCTCTAGTAACTACGAATTACTGATTTAATAAAAAAAAAGGTACCTTAAAAATGTTAGCGGTTTTGCGTTGTAGGGAACAAACTGTCAGTAAAAAAATTGGCAAAAATCAGTGATAACTTGCAGACACTTGAAACTTGCAGTTTTTCACACTCAATGAGCCAAAAAAATTCAGTAAAAAAAATGCTAAAAACTTTTTTTTTAAGAATGAATCATATTTCACTTAAAAAATAATTTTAATTTATTAGAAAATGTAAATACTCCAAAAAAAAGTTGTAAACATCTTTTTTTTAATTCGAAATTTTGTTGAAATTTTGTTAAATTAATGTACATTTTGTAAATAGTTTAAAAAATGGGTGTTTATGGGTTTTCTTAGGGAATTGCCCAGTTTTACTTGAAAAATAATCCTAATTAATTAAAAAAGAAATAAAATGCCCAAATCTGTCAATATGTGGTTTGTTCTATAATTTGTGAGCAGAGTATAGATAAGTAAATAGTAATAGTAATAGTCGAAATGATTAATATGGATAGCTAGTATCCATTAAACACTCTCGATACTATAGAAGCTTCAAGAGAAAATTGTCAAATTTTAAACCATATTTCAACGTCAAAAAATGTAATAAATTTACTTTTTTGGCGAACTCTTCATTATTTCAACCATAAGTGCTTAAGTATACTAGCTCTCAATAAAAACAAAAAAAAAAAACATTGCATAATTTCTGTTGCTTGAAAAAGTGCTTCGCAGGTACTGTAAATTTCCTTAAAGAAATAAATATACGAGCATTTTTTTCTTGAAAACTTTGGATTGATTTAAGAAATATTTATAAAAGAAAGTTCGTTCGCCATTTCTTGAGTGCCATTTAATATGATTTTTCCTGCAACCTGCAATAATTTTAGAATTTCAAATAGGAATATCGCATTTTTTTTTCGTATTTCACATTTACAGATTCAATAAAACTCCGCTCAATCGCAATCAATTTGAATATTTATTAAAATGACACACGCAAAGACTTTATTTATTTGCTTTTCCTCTTTTGTTTTCACTTTTGACAAATCCGAAATGAAAAGAGTTTAAATCGAGTTTATCGAGGACAAACACAAAGGGAAAAAAAGTATTTAATTTAATGGAGACGTAAAGTGTGAACGGAAATTTAAGTTAAGAAAAGAACGAAATGTGCAGGGAACAATTAAGTGCATACGCTGCTTGATATATCAGCAATTCAGTTGACGAAACTACACACACATACACATGCGAACGTACATAATTACTCGTACATACATCTGTTTGTGTGTGAAAGCAGAATGTCATTAATTTAAAATTTCGTACATAAATCCTTATTAAAATTCATTTTAATATGCTCTCAGTAAAGTTTTCAATACAATTAAGCGCCTGCAGTTTGGACGCGCCGCGCAGGTTGGAAGGCAAGAATTTATGTATGTCCACACATACACACATATTCGCGTATGTTCATACAAACAAATTAATATAGTAATGTGCGCTTGTCAGGAGGACAACAGCAGGCAATGATGTGGCAAGTATGAAGGCGTCGCGCTACACGCCAAAACCTTGGCACGGCATTACGGAGGACTCGTTGCATCATCACAGCGTGAGCTGCAATAGCACGAATAGCAGCAACAGAAACAACACAGCGCCAACACTAAAGCGGCAATCTGTGCCAATATAAGCGCGCCAAGAGCAACAGTGAGAAAAAAAATCAAAACAAAAAAGGGAATTAAATTGATGCATTAAATTTATTCGCTGTGAATGCCACACATGGCGTGTGGCGGCGCGCTTGCTGAAAATGATCGACCGCTCGCTAGCTGGTTCACTGATGACGTGTTGCGCACATCCTCAAGCACAGAAAAAAAATCCCATTTTACGCTGTTGCATGCAAAGCTAGAAGCGAAAGTTTTTTTTAAGCCTGACGCATATGGCAATAGCGAAGTGGTAAGAACGCTGCAAGGCAAGTCGGCTAGAATTGCAATCGAGTCGTGGTACCGCGCAAGTAGAACATTTGAATGATGGCTTTAAACGAATGTGTACGGTTGCGACCAGCTAAAAATTTACCAACATATGCAAATTTTTTTCGGTAAACGAAACTGTGAAGAGGAGACGTCTTAGGTCCTACGTCGGTTAGTTCTAAGCTATCGTTACGACTGAAATTATATTTCGGGAAAAGACTGTCACATCTTTATTAAGCCATTTAATGCTAACGCTTTGAAAACTCCTTCATTCTGTCATTGTGCCCAAATGCAAATGCAGAGCCGATATAAATAGCGAAGTACTCCGTCGTAGCATAGTATAAATGTCGATAAGGCCAAATGAGTCCAAAAGGGTGTTTTTTTAGGCACGTGGTTTTTAAGAAGAAATAAAACGCATATAATTTCAAGCTATGGCCAAGAATTTAGCATTATTATAAAGACAAGAGTTTGTCATTATGTTTTGAAAATGACTTCGGGCAGGTGACCGCCGCGGTTGGCTCGAATAAATTCCGGCCGAGAGGCCCAATTTTCGACCGCTTCTTGCAGCAATTGGAGCCGAATGTCAGCAATAACGCGCCGAATGTTTTCTTCCAATGCGTTTTGAAATGGCAAACCAAACTCAGTATAAATCAAGTAACAGCTGTCAAAAAAATCAACTCTGAAAAAAGTATTGCCTCATTGAAAACCACACGTGCATACAATTTTATTGACAACCGGCATACAACTTGGAATAAGGCCAAGGTTCTTCAGTTTATGTAGTAGGTGTTTTTTTTTTAAATATAAAAACTAATATTTAAAAATTCATTAAATGCCAGTTTAAAATTTTAAGGAACTTTTAAAGTGCCCCGAATCAAAATGTTTATAACTAGCTTATCTAAAAATGGAAAACACAGATGAGCCAAGGACTACTGATCTTCCTTAAGCATTCTTCTTTCATTACGGTGATGAGGAAAGGAAACCCTTCAAATCACTTTCGACGCTGTTTTCGCAAAACAGAGGAGGTGGAAGGCGTCTGTCATTGCCCACTCACACAAGGCCTATTTCAATAAACCCTTTCATTAAAGCTTGGAAGGAAAAAAATATCTTGTTTCAACATATTGAAAACTATAACTTGGTGATGGTGCTACGAGTATTTTTAATAATTTTTATGTTGATTCTCCTCTTTGTAAAGGTAGGGAGAACTTTGTCGATCAATAGGCAGCCGAAAGGTCGCCGGAATATTTTTTGGCAGCCGTGGGGTTGTCGGAATATTTGAGAAAGAAGACAACAGTGTGTGTCTCGTTAGTTGCTATCTGATTTATTCAACAGAACTTTACACTTTTTATAAAAAACCTTTTGAAATTTATAATTGTAAGGTTGCCAATCGAAATATTCTGCTTCTCCACTACAAAGGACTGTATTCGTATATGAGTTCACAACCTGGCCTCAAAATGGGTTTAAAACGCCTAATAGGCAAGACATATGGCACGTTGATCGGAATAAATGAGCTAGTTGGGTAATGTCGTAAAATTAACAACAGTTGATCTTCAATAAAATCGTTTTTTTGATATATAATATATTTTTTTATATATTTTTTCTTTCTAACTTCATACTTTTATCCAATTGAATCACATACATTCGTAATTACAAATAGAAATAGAAATTTATATTTTTCTCTCAATGTGGTCATTTTTTAACCAAATACATGTTTCAAATCTTCCGATTAGTTTGTGTTTATCTTCGAATTTTCTTTTCTATGCATTTCTTTTTCATATATCAGAATAAATACTATTATTCGCTGGAAGCCCGATTTGGGCTGAAGGGTGTGTTATGTAGAATATGAAAGTGCATATTTGCAAGGCAGCTAACGCAGCACGACGCTTGTGAATGGTGAACATAGTCAGCAGCAATCTTGATAATCGTGAAGAATTTAAAATGCTTGTTTTGAGTACTCCAATCATTTCTGCGAGCAGGCTTTTCTTTAAATGTTTATTTTCTAATACTAATTTTTTGAAATTTTTGAATTTATAACAATGCTGTATTCAATTTTCTCGACATATCACACGATATTTAAACGTATAACGCTGAACAGCAAAATCACACTTTTTGAAAGTTTAATTCGCAGATTAAATTTAGGATGGCACCAAGGTTTAAGAAAATTTGAACCTTCTAGGTCCTTATCATTTTTTTGAGTACAAAAAATGCTGATATAAAAGGTTCATCTTGACCTTTCACAATGTGATTTTAAAAATTTCCTGTGAAAGTGAATAAGTGTGCTCCGAATTTCACAAATTTCTTCACATATCAGGTCAACCCTGTCACACATAGCGCTTATCGTTGTGGCAATTCACAAACAGCTGTTGTTGAAATTTCCCTTTCGGATTCAGTTTTGTATGATTTTTTGAGCAGTCATCAGCAAAATACTTAAAAATACGCATATTTCAATTAATAACTTATACAGAAATGTCATAAATGGCTTCTACAAACATCAAAGAATATTAAAAAAATTATTCCAATCGAAAATAATTAAACATTAACACACTTTTTGTCATTTACTTTTCATTTCACATACAACCAAGCATTCGGATTCAATTAACAAAAATGTATGTGAATGTGAAATTGGGAGCACCAAACATGTGATTTTAAACCGAATCCACAGGGAAATTTGTGAATGTGAAACTGGGAGTGCACGGCTGTTTAAGTTCGAATATTACTCATACGCCCTAGCATTATTACTTTAATTAAAAATATTTTATTCTTCTGAAGTGCTGAACTCATTTGAAATCTCTTTGCGAAGCCGCACAAGAAAAAATTTGTGTTTCAAACGTTATTGGCACAGAAACCATTGTCATTTATCGAAATCCTCTGTCAAAAAGTGAAGCGATGGAGTAGCATCGTCGGAACTCATTCTTAGAAATAGATTATGGGTACAAAATATTGGGTTCCGTAAGTAATTTTATTGATTCAAACCACTTAGGAACAACCCATGTGACATTTTATTCAGACTATCCAAAAATGGGCGTCAAACAGTCCCTTGCGAGGGAAAGCTAATTGCTTAAGTTGTTCTACAAAATTATTTGTCGTGAAATTTTGCCATAAGTCAAAAAGTACTTGGCAAAAAATTTTAATTTCCATTGAAAATTCGGCCTTAGAATGCAAAAAGATTTTATAATAATTTTTCAGGCCTTTGATCCGGTGTAGGAATATTTTCGCTGTCATACAATAACCCTATTTTTTAAGGCATAGGCATGTTAGGGCAGCTCTGTGAAAAGTATGTTGAGATAATACAAAACTCTAGCATTTTACTTTGTGCATCCGCTTTTTACATCGTTACTATTAATTTGGCAACAACTCTTATCACCACATAATAGACGAGTATATATATTTATATATGTGCGAGCGTTTAAAATTATTTAATACTACAATTTCATGCGCTTCGCATGCAACACTTAAACAACAATAACAACAACAAGCGCTTACATTTAGCGTGTATTTGCGCCTAGAAGGCGACATTACATGCGATTGTAATGAAACCAGCGGTCGATCATCTGTCCGTGCGTTGCTGTTTAATTAAGTGCGTGTGCACTTATGCCAACTTGCAGTGGCTGCAATGCACTGGTATCAGTTCGCATTCATGTTCAGCTAAAATCAAATTTCATCCCACGTCCTGAAATGCTATGCGAACTAACTATGTAAATTGTTTATTTGTTCGTTCTGTGTGTTTAGCACCATTTTTCCGTCCGTCCGCATAGTGTTCGCATTGTTGTTTTAACCACAAGTGGCGTCATGTGGCACTTATATCATTTTATTGCCACCTCTACTGCTGCGTTATCTTCTATGCAGGTAAATAGCAACGACAACGACAACAAAGCGCTGGCAACTCTTCGACTATTATTTCTATTTTACAGCTATAAATACAAAATAGTTTGCTAACGTACACTTCACACACACCGTTCCTTTTTCGTACCCTTACCTACACTAACACACACTCACACATGCATGCGCGCAAGCATTCATACGAGTGCATACACTGCTGTGTGGCGGGTGCCTGGCGCTTTAAAATTCGCTGATAAAGTTCTTTGCACGCTTGTTGTTGTTGTGTGTGGCATTTTTTTAACTACCATTTTTATTTGCCTTCAGTAGTTGTTGAGTAATTTTCTATACACTTTGTTTTATGTTGCGGGAATTTCCAGAATATTATTTATGGCGTAAAAAAGTCCTTTTTGCAGTAGCAGCCAAAAGTTGTTAGGAAAATTTGTGTATGTAAATATTCTATCTACTTAATAAATTGCTTTTAATAACTTTTAGTGGTTTGGTATAAAATGTAAAACTCTAGATGGATCAAAAAGAAAAAAAAAGGTCAATCAAAATCAGTCGAAAATATTTTCAGTAGCAAATATTTAAGCTGTTTTAAAAAAACCATCGCTGCTGATCAAAAAGTTGCTTTAGTTTTAACAAAAAAAAATTGAAATATCCCTGAACATTTTTTATAGCCTAAAAGTTACGATATTTATATTGTATTAGATAAATTTTTTTACACTCGTAACATCATTAAAATCTAAATTATTGATTAATAAATTCCGAAATTATTGACTAATTTATTCTGCTATTATTGATTGATCAATATGGGAATTATTGATTATTCAACTCTGAAATATTCAATTACTCAATTTATAAAAATATCGTTGACACAATTTCTTTAGCATTGACCAATGTATCTAAACGTAGCAACTAATATATTCTTTCCGTAAATCTATGAAAATTTCAATTTATATACTCGTATGTTGAAGTTATCGATTAATCTACTTTCAAAATGTCGATTAATAGATTTTAAAACCATTCAAAACTCACTAATTAAACATATTGAGACTAAATTTAAACTGTTATTCTGTGTTACTTAATCGATTACTTCAAAATAACATCTGTTAGGTTGTTGGTTCGATTTTAATGAAGGAAAAATTGCAAATTTGGTACTCTTTCGCTTAAATTAAATATTTTCTTAAATTACAAAGTAGTCGATTTTAATCTATCGATTATAAAATTTCAATTCATCGATTGGCTAGGCAGGAATCAAAATATCAGAAATTCCGTTGTTAAATATCGATTGCAGTTGCTACGCTTATACAAATGGTTAATCGATATGAAAGCATTTAATCATTGATTGGTCTATTCGTCAATCACCAAATCTACAAATATGTAGATGATTGAGAAATAGAATACAATTCAAGCCTCAAATTACATACGCTGAGGTAGTTTATAGTAGGCTTGATGGTGACTCGATGCGTAAAGTTGAAGTATTATTTAATAATGTAACTCGCTACGTCTACGGGCTTTCAAGATTTGCGCACATCTCGCCGTGGAAAAAAAGTCTCCTGGGATGCGAAATATTGGCATATCTAAAAGCCCTTTACTTTAGCACTTTAGCATCGGCGAGACTGTTTTTTGTCAGCGCTATCCGTTTTTGGAATTCTATTCCTGCTAATGTAAGAAACGAACTAAGCAACTTTAAGAAATCCATCTTTAATTATTTTAGTGACCTACAATAGGGCAGACTGACCATCTATCTATCTTTACTATTATTTGTTTCAAATCCCTATGTAATTATTTTTTGATTATTTCTGTATTTACTAGTTTAATTCGTTAAGTTTACTTAATGTTAATCTTTACCCAGTAGAGGAAATAAATTTAATAACGATTGAGTTTTCAATTTTCAACGGGGCCATAAGCAATGTTACAAAACATATGAAGACATCAAAATTTAAAAAAAAGGAAGCATATTTGCCATTCGAAACCAAAATCCTACTTTAATGTTTTGAAAGTAAATTTAGGAAGCGCAGGCACAGAAGCATCTTTTACTTATCATACAATTATAACACAACCACAGTTACAACTCCACTGACTGTTCAAGCAAGCTTATCAAACAACTTTTTCCTGATTCTGGTGTAGCTCGTTAGAAGAAAGTTCGGAATTAAGATACAAATTTGTTAAAGTTTTTTTTTAGTTTCTACAAAGTTTTAAATTTTGGATTTATGCAGTTATGTTAGAGAATGAACTGAATTTTAATGGAATATACTTAAACATAAATAAATGAATATAAGTGGCAAACTGTCGTTTTGCATTTGTTTCCTAATGATACGAACAGCAGCGTATTTATGTGTTTGCAAGTGTGTGTCCTTGTTTCAAGAGAAAAACTTTGAAAACCGCATTTATTTTATTTACATGTTTTGAGATGTTAAAGCAACTGTTATGAATTCGTTTATTTTTTAATTTAATTCTTTGTTAGCTAAGTTTATAACAACACAGTCAATATGTACGAGTTTGTATTTCTACACAATGAATTTAAATAAATGTTGCAAGCAAAACTTTCACGCTTTAACGCTGTTGCTATTTTTCCTTATATCTCTTCACAACTTACTTCAATGAAGTGCGGCTGTTCTGCCGCTATTTATACTTGACTGTGTAGCTGTTTCTATTTTGTATTGAATTAAGTGTATTAGGCAGGCTCATATTTTTTGTTATTGTTTGGCCAAATAACTATTTTATTTAATTATTTTTGAGCTTTAAGCATAAGCTAAGCACTGCGCTTAAGTATTGCGCATGATGTTGGATGTCGTGGGTTCAACTCGCGCGGAAGTCAAGAAGAAAGAAGTCTGACGAGGACATGTTGCGATCTGCGCAATAGTACGAGTACTATAACTTCTACTGCTTTGAGTGTTGTTGTTTTTTTCCTAGTCGATACTAAACACTTGAAATGTTGATCGGTTCTCCATTGCAATTTGAATTATTTTTCATTTGATTTTATAATCTATTAATAATAATTGGTTATTGTTGTTGCTAAAATCTGCTAAACTTTGAATTAAAATCGATTACTTTAGTTTTCATTTCATTTATTATTGGAAAAACATTAGTACACTAAGATAATAAGATCTTTTATAGTACAACAAGATAAAATAACCTGTACATTTTTAAAACTTAGTATTATAGAATTTTGAGATTTGTTTTGAGCGCCAACTTCTCAAAAACTGGTAGTGCAGCTATCCGAACTGCAATCGGAATCATCGGCCAGAGACGCTTGAGGACGCCATTTTATTTGAAATCACTAAACTTTTGTATTAAATTGAAATTTAGCTTTCCGTTTTAATACTTACGAAATTATTTACGCGTCGAATTTGTATGCACAAGAAAAATATTTGGAAATAGAACTTCTTTTTGTGGAGACGCTTTGTGACAGAAAATCAACACACAAAACTATCTAAAATAATCTTTTGCCGAACGGACTGAAATTCGCCGGTGTTACTTTTACTTAAAAGTCGCCGACGATAAAAGAAATGTCATGTCTAAAGAAATGTTGGGCAATATATGTACAAATATATGTAAATTAAATTCGAAAGCGAGTGTAAAGATGTCAGTAAACAATTCCTTGAAAACACACTAAACTAAAATAAGTACTTAAATAGGTACTTAGAATTTGCCGAAAATCAGTAGATTCCAATTTTTGTCATCGTAAATAAGCAAAGTACTGCCAAAATAAGTCAGTCTGGCCACCCTATTTTTAGTAAACAATGTTAAGGGGTAATCCTACTTTGTGACTTCTTAATCAACATTCAGCTTTATGAATTTGTCTAATGAAAACGAATTAATATATTATATTATTAAATAAAATTTCGGCCGAAAAAATTTTTTTTTTGCTGAGCAATTTTGCACCTAGAACAAAAAATCGAAAAAAAAATCTGAAAATACATTTAAAGACGAAGTCTTTTGGTGTTTGACGTAAAATTCGTTGCATAAACAAACATAAATTTTTATTCATTGAAAAAATGTTATGATGTTCGCTAGAAAATGTAATCAGCAAGCTGCATGAAAAATTTCATGTTAATCCGTTAAGAATTGTAGACGTAAGTGTTCCGGCCAGCTTAAAAAGCGTGGTTTTAAGTAAAACGCGTTTGAAATTTCATACACGAGAGGAACGGTGATGTGACAGCACTATGAAAATCGACTTTTCATATACCTTCGGGCCTTTGGGCGATATCTGTAGGAGCATTTAAGGCAATAGAAAAAATGGTAAAAAGAAAATTACAAAATAGGATTACCCCTTAATAAAAATGAGTAGATTTACATTTTATGGTAACAACGATATTTAATAATATTTCTAAATCAAGGATCATTCCAAAATCTGTCGGTTGGCACTCATATTTCATTTGGTTTATCAATTTAATTGAAAAATATTTTTCGAACAGTTTGCAATTTTCCTCAAAATTATATTCGGCAGTGATCTCTGAAACTGAAACTTCATTCGTTAGATACTCGTAGTGTTTTTTTTATAATATTTTTCAATACAATTAAGCAGTTGGTAATCATTTTTTTTCCTTAGGAACCAACCCGGTATTATAACGAATAAGTAAACCAACAAAAAATACTACAATTGGTCTACCCGTTTCGAATTTTTACGCGACTAATGCACAGCAAATTCCTTTTGATATGTGCTAATGTAATTTCAAGATGGCATTTAAATCATACATGTTAAATTCCAATTAGAATTAGCAATTGATGCAATTGGTTTATATTCTCTAATTCATTAAACAATTAGAATTAGTTCAAATAATTCCCATTAGATAATTGAAATTTTTATTCTAATGGTAAATCTAATTGCAATTAGTTGCCATCAGCAAAAAAAAATTGGTTTACCTTTACAATTAGAAATCTAATTGACTTCTGCTAATGCAATTAGATATTAAATTAGCTCGAATTAGAATCAATTATTTTCATATTTTTAAAAACAAAAAAAAACAAAAATATTCATAATATGAATTTCACACACATATTTATTACTTACATATGTATGTACATATATTACATATATGCACACATATTTAACGAACGTACTCACTGTTTAATAACTACAATGACCGAGTATATTCGCTTTCAGCAATACGAGCTTTTTAAAAGCAAAGTCCGTCAAGCGACCCCGCCTTGGACTACTAATAATGTCCGCAAAGGAAAATAGACGCTCCACAGGGCCTGAAGACGTAAGCGGTGTGTTGCAAAACAGTGCTATTTCCTTTAATGTAGGATATTTGCACCATATATTGGAAGTTTTTTCAGCATCATTCAAATATTGATGCATCATATTCGAAATAAAATGCAGACTTTCAGCCACCTCAGTAAATTTTCACAATAAATCAGTACTTTCTTCTGCAAAATATATTCTGATTTACTAAAAATACCATATATATGTGTGATTTATGCAGAACTTACCATTATCACTGGAATCATAAAAGGTCGATTCAGCATACGAACCCTCACATTTATGATTTTCGGTTGTTGCAGCAAGGTTCTCCTGTATGTTTGCACCTACAGTGACTTACGACAGTATTCGTTCACTTCAATAATTCTTCGGAAACAATTTCTTTTATCAAAATAATTAATTCTAATTCAAGCTAATTGAATATCTTATTTCATTAGACGAAGTCAATTAGATTTCTAATTGTGAAGGTAAACCAAATTTTTTTGCTAATGGCAACTATGTAATTGCAATTAGATTTACGATTAGAATAAAAATTTCAATTATCTAATGGGAATTAATTGAACTAATTCTAATTGTTTAATGAATTACAGAATTTCACAAAAAAAGGTTAATTAGCAATCATTAGCATTATCTAATCAATACTTAACATCTATGATTTAAATCTAAGTAAATCCAAATTGTCAGCGCTCTTACTTCATTTTCATAGTTTAATACAAAAAAAAGCAATAAAAAATAAAGATAAAGTTCTAGCATTGAAATTCGATTTGATTTGTGTTCTTACGCGTACCTACTTACATATGTACATCTACGAGTATTTCATATGAAAAGAACTCAATTATTTTACACAGAAAGTTTTGTTCCTATTAAAACACATTCCAAGGACGCGAGAGTTGTTGGCAATCTTTTTCACTCATTAACATTTTTTCACATGACAAAGTCATAGAGTCCTTGACTTTTTCAGTATTTGCCTATTTAATTATTACTTTTTGTCAACCTCAACCACGAAATTGAGCGGTCACAAGCCAGGCGTATACATATGTACATATGTATATACCTAAATATATTTGTAGTTGTGAATATTAAAGCGAATGGCGAACAATTATGATGCAAATGGAAAATGACAAGCAGCTGGAGCAGTAGCATGTGCAACAACAAATGTTGGCATTAAACGCACACGGTGAGATAAAAGCAATTCCAGGGTGAAATGTGTAAACATACGCGTATGCAAATGAGACACACACAGACACACACATAAAAGCACACATGCGAGTACATAGTACATAAATATGAAATGCATATACTCATACATAGCAAACATATGTATGTATGTATAAATAAATATGTATATTGCAAAATGCAAAGTGTGTCCCTCGACGCCTGGTGACCACATCCAGTATTATACTACGGTCCAAAGCTGTTAAGATGATTCATTTGCACTGGCGGCGACGGCGGGCGCTTGTGTCATAAAGCGAAGATCAGGCGGAAGGGTATGCGCTTACGATAAAGGAAACCCTGTAGGAAATCAGGCTATCGTTACTGCAGACTGCGAGTATACATTATCTTTGTTGTACACTTACTGGTATCTCGTAATGGTGGCGAAGGTAGCTATTTTTTTTTTTTTTTGTAATGATTATAAAGAACTGATTTGCCCCAGACATTGTTATGTTCATCAATCCGATCTAAATAATAACATTTTCCATTAATTTACTAGAACTTCAGGCGATAACTTCTCGCATTGTTTTTGGATATTCTATTTTAAAAACTTGGAATATTACAAAAGATTGTAGTCTTGCCGACCAGCGAATATCTCCAAAATCCGATATCTAATGATGACTTTTAGTATAGTTGTACGCGCATAATTGTTCTCTATTTTTTAGGGATTCACGCTAATAATATTTATTTAGTTTCCCGCAATATTCTGGTGATTCGAGTGTTCTACGCAAAAAAAAGGAGAATGTGTAGAAATATAGTATTTAAAAACTTATAAAATTAAACCGGAAAGTAAAGGAATTTGTAGGTAAATATAAAATATGTCTACTTTACAGTTTTCGATCTCACAAAAAAAAAAAAAAAAACAACATCCACTCACCACAAACTACACAGTCTGTATCCCAATTTTCAATGAACAACGAGAATGTAAATATTAGAAATATTAACCATTTTATTCTTCGTCTTTAGTCTTAGAACCGTCCTTACCACTCTCAACGCATTTCCGTCTTTTGGGGAGTTGTACTCCCCAGTGTATTTATATGTGTGTTTGCACTGATGTTGTATATTATTTAAAATAGATTTCTTTGTTGGTAATCGTTATTTTATAAATGCCATAAATTCACTTTATTCATGAAATTTAAATTACAATAAGTTAAACACATTCGATTCTGATAATGGGTGGGAACAATAATTTAATTTTATCAGTCACTAAAGTTCAGTTGGGGAGCCCAGCACACCAAAGATCGTTCTAAGGTTAGAAATGAAATGTATAACATCGATAGGTTAGGTGGCAGCCCAAACGGGGCTCACTTCGACTTGAGTTTAAAGTGCACTGTGGTAACATCGATAGCAAGAACTGGCACTTTAAAAAATTGGCTTTGCAGCTCAATGCACCGATTCGCTTTTTAGAGAAATTATACGTCTTCGTACGGTGGATGTTTTTGATTGAAGTCGGCCTTAAATTTTCAGTTAACAAGTTTTGTCTTATTTCTAATATTTTGTAAACAAAGTTATTGATTGTTTGTCATAAAAAATAACTGTCTGAAAAAATCTTTAATCTTTAAGCTTCTTGTCAATTAGCTAACTGGCAACAATCTCCGGCGCTTTAACATGCAAAGGCCGTGTTTGACTTGTGAGAGATTCTGCCGGCTATGTTTTCAGGTTGATTAGATATCTGAACTTACATATGTATGTTTGTATAGTTTCTCTTAAAATCAATAGTTTATAAGAATATACGGTATATATTTTTTGAGTTTGTGAAGGAACATATTAAATTCAAAAATTAGTGTTAAAAGAAAATGTATTAGTGTTCAATTAATAGTTCTTCTGGAATATTTACGCCAATCAATTTTTAAATTAAATGCATCAGAAAAGCTGTTATGAGTTTTCGATCTGGTATCCGACACACGTAACATAATCAATTGCTCTTCGCGATCTCGTGAGTGGCGTTAATTAAAATAAAGTTACCAATGCATTTATTTGTCAAATAATTTTCTAATTTAGCGTGGATCAATAGAAAGTGCTTAAAGAAAGCAATTTTACAATTTTTGGCAAGTACAATCGGAAACGAAAGCAAACTTTGTGCACTTGAAAGTCACTTTCAAGTTGTTTGCGTCCAATAACATTTCTGCTTTTCATAGTCAGACAAATGTTTGTCTACCATTTTGTTGTTCATAATAGCAACCATGTATTTGCTTGAGAATACCTTTTTTATAACCAACTGAATAGTATGCAGTTGGCGAGAATTATAAAATGATAAAATGTTTCGTTGAACGGTTGCAACCTTTCTTACAGAAAGCGCTTTGTGTGGTGTTGCGGACAGCAGTTTGAAAAATGAATAGTACATATTTCTATATATAAAATTAATCAGCAGGTAACTTTTGGAAAAAAAATTAATTACGCTTCAATTCAATGTGTCGAATTTGACGATCGAACTTTGCGCGTTTAGTGGGACCTCGTAACACTTTTTGATGCTTTATTTTCTCCCAATGAAATTACAATTTTTTTAGCGAGTAGTGATTGTTTCATTCATTGTAGAAATTGTTTCGATTCGGTATGAAACTAAATAATCTGCAAATATTTTCTGTTGGCCAGATCTTTGCTTATTTCATGAACTTTTTTATTGCAGTTTGTCAGCGTTCTCGGAATTAAGTTTATGAATAGTTTATAACTTTGCGATTTATACCAGAAATTAAAAATAAAAACTGACAATTTTATTGAGCTCGAGGCCAGTTTATGAAAGATTTTGTGTGAAAAAACATCCACAGTTTTTAATAGTAGAAGTTATAGTACGTTTTCGAAAACCTCCACATTTTCCTCATCAGACTTCTTTTTATTAAACTGGCCTTGACCGCAATAAATTTGTCAATTATTAACATTTATTAGGCCAACAGAAAAACAACAAACATTTATATTTAAAAAAAAAACTCTTAAGCAAGAGATCCGAGAATTGTTTAATTCAATAAATCGACAACAGTTGTGACAGATAGCTAGATCGCGGGAAAGCCACATTTTGCTCAGATCCATAGCGCCCAGCTTAAATCACAAGAATTGAGGTAAAAATTGTTTGCCGCGAATGACACCTTTTGCGTTTAAATTTTATTGCGTGCAATATTTATTTTCACATTTTATTATTACATTGTTATATATACTCGTATGCCGATGTTTATGTTTAAAATTAACTATTGGTTTAGGTTATTCAACCACTTTTCCCACTGCACTTATTTGCTCACGAATAGCTCTTCCATTGCGTAGACTTTTTTCAAGGTCTACACGATCGTATGTTGCAAAATTTTCCATTTTACTTATTTAACATTGTTTTTCTTTTCACTTGCATCTGCATATCTGCCTTCCTTTCTCATAGCTTTTACAATTAAAATGCGCGTCACATTGGCCTGCAGCAGGCAAATGCTTGTGACATGTTTGAAAGTGTGAACGTTTGCGTGGAACGAATTATTATCACCATTGTATTGGTTATGCAAATATACGTTTGTATTTATGTTGTAGCTACATATGTATGTGAATTTTAATTTTTTATTCTGCCACATGCATTGTAATTTGTTGTTGCGCTGCGCCAGCTCAGATTACGCGCATCCGTTGGGAATTTCAACGTCATTCCTGATATTTTTCACTCACTTGGGATGCAGCGTAAAATAACAAATGGCGAACGAGCGTAGGGAGAAAGTGCGTGGAACAAATAAGTTGAACGGTGCTCTTATTCTGATGCTCAGTGGAAAGTGTGGTACGTACTTATATGTATGTAGAAGAATATGTGCATGCGTGTATACAGTACTCAACAGAATGATGTACAAAAAAAAAAACAATTTAACAAAATTTTAGAGTTTTAAGAAAGATTGTTATTTTATTTTTAAATTTGCTTAGTGAGAAAATCAAGTCAAAATTCCTGACCTAGACGCCTGGTGGTAAGCAGAGGCGTCTCAGCTGGAGAGTAGAGTAAGTACATGGTGTCCATGGACTCGGCAACAAGCTCTTAGCTATCAACAGCCTTCCTGGTCGAGGTGTTGACGATCTTGAAAAATATTTGAAAGGCATTTTCTTAGTTCTACGAGTATTTTCAAACAGGCAGGCTAACAGGTTAACAGGGATCCATTCAAAATGACTCGATCAAATCTATGCATGTTTTTTGGATTAAAGTGATGTGCTTCGAGACTTGTACCTGACTGAATGCGCTAAACTCAGAACGCAGTAAACACTGTGGAGCGGTATACGACTTGATACAGGCCGAAATATTTGGATATCCCTTTACTAGGAAGGAATTTAACATCAAGCATAGAGTCTACAGTGAATTGCTTATTAATTATATCAACGGTCATAACAATCTGCGCTTCCACATGCAACGAATTCGTAACTCATTCACGACGGAATAACGTCTGTTGAGAAAAATTGTATTATCAAAAAATCGTTTACCAAGTGAGTAATAGAAACAGATAAGTGACATGCAAACAATTTTCTAGGTCGAAGTAATCCTATTATTTGACTAACTACAAAATAGAAATAGCATTAAATTGTCAATTTGAAATGAGCTTATCATTTTGCCGCGCATTATACATATGTATGTACATACGTATATAAAGGAGACACAAATTGTCTCCCCGCCTTTCCTTAGCATTACACAGTGTGCGTTACTGCGTCCTTGAAGCCTTCTTCCACATCATTGTAGTTGGCTATTTTTTTGTTAGCTGACTCTTCTGGCTTTCGTTTGCTTTGCCTTGTTTTGCCATCGTCTTTCGCTTTGCTCTGATTTTGCTTGCCCTTTCATGTTGTTCATCAGGTGGAAAATTTTAATGATGTTGTAATTAAATGACTTGGAAATGTATAAAAAAGATATGTATGTAAGTATACACTTGCATACATGCATATAAACACACGCACACTCGCATATACAATACAAACTTACAAGATTTATTAATGTTGTATGTGAGAGAACATTAAATTTATATGCCACAGTTAACAACAAATGGTCGTGGGTCAAGCGAGTAGGATTCAGTCGCTTGAATTGACTGGCTGACTGACTTTCAACTGCCAATCGTTTATAATATCATTCAAACGTACGAAAATTCAGCGATTTTTTACCATATAACCCAAGAAATTTATGAAACGATGAGATATACTTTTGTTTTTGTCGTCTTTCTACGTTGCGATTTCTTCGCATTCGTTTTGACACAGAACTAAGTAAATCCTGCTGTGGTATTTAAGAGGGACCGAAAAGGTAGCTTTTTTTATAATTTTTCTCAAAACAAGACTATTGAATATTATTGAACGCGACTTTTTGCAAGTTAAATTAAGGGATATAATTAATAAATTTAAGGGTTTTACTTTGTTAAAAAGTTTATTCAAAACATAACAGTGGCGCTTGTTGAGCCTGTATAGATACGTTGCTTCGATATTGCCACGATTTTTCTCGTTTAAATCAGCTAAAACAGAAAATTCAAATTTCTTTGTATTCGGTAGACTTGTGATTACATTCGGAACCAGAATATATATAGTCGATAACGTTAAAATTGACAATTTTACACTGCGTTAAATGACGATGTACGATTTTTACAATATTTTCCAGTGTATATTGTTTACGAAAAAAAAATATTTACACTAATGCGTTTTGCATAATTCTGATTCCGGCTAGAAATATGAGATTGCTGAGTGAACTGTACAAATTTCAATGCAATCCAACTAGTATTTTTATTAGTTATCGTGACGACGGTCTTGAAAATAATAGTTCTGAGAATAACGCTTTGAAAGATTCATAAAAGCACCACCATGTACCGAGCTTTGTATCTCGAAAAGTATTTAAGATCGATTTCCCTCTTAAGTAGAACAGCCCCTTAATTATATATAATATTGTTTATTTGCCTGCACGACATTATGTTTTAATTAAACGCAATAATGAATTCGATTCTAATGAAAACATAAATAGCATTTTAAATTTTTTGTTTCCACCCAATTTCTTAAGGTATATGAAAGTGGACGCTAGTTGTGCTGGTGACTATAGGCCAGTAAGCAAATTGTCTGCCTTTTCCAAGGCCTGCGAAAACTTGATGGCTTCGCAAATTTCTGCATTTGTACATAACATAAATATTTTTTCGCCACTACAATCTGGCTTTAGACAAAAACATAGCTGTTCGACAGCTATGGTTAAAATACTGGACGACATTAGATCTACATAACTTTGACAATGATGACTTGACTCTTCTTTGCTTACTTGACTTTTCGAAGGCGTTTGACACAGTGGATCATAATTTACTGTGTCTTAAGCTGAAACATTACTTTGGTTTTAGTGATAATTCAGTTAAACTTATGGCCAGCTATCTTGAAGGCAGAACGCAGAAGGTCAAGTCAATAAATTCGATATCTCAGCCTAGATCTGTATATACTGGTGTACCGCAGGGATCTGTCTTTTTGTCAATAATGTTTTTTCTGTATGTCGGTATGTGAATGTTCGTGCGTATGCTGATGATATACAATTGTACTTGTCCAGTTGTATTCGTTTAATTGAGGATTTATGTTTCAACAAGGGACGGTAATCATTATAAGTTAAATAATATAAATCAGCATTTAATCATTATTCTTGGATTTTTATTTTTTCGCTCAAGAATAATGGTTATGTTTTGATTTTTATTTTTTTTTGCTTAAGAATAATGATTATTTTCCGATTTTTATTTTTACGCTCAAGAATAATACTCCGTAACCCATTTTGACTTTTTCCATAATATTTATTGACTATCAGCGATTTCTTTGTTCAATCAAGATTTTTCATTTGGTACTTTGTGCTAAATTCAGTACATAAAAAGCATACACCAAATAAAAATTGGAAATCTACTTTTAAAAATAAAAAATGGTCATATAAATGAAAGATTATAATTTGGGTAGCTTTGTACATGTGTGTACACTGCAAATGGAAGCCATTTCAAACCAGTTGTTCTACAGTTTATAGCCTATGAACTACCCAATAAATAAAAAAAAAACGTTTTAAAAAATATTCACTGATATTTCATTTTTATAATGTATACATATGTAACAAGAGAAGTTAAAGTTCTGATTTTAAGTCCAAATTATACGTACTGCATTTAGCACCAAATGTGAAATAAAAAAGCTTGAGTGAAAATATTATGGAAAAAGTCAAAACGGAAAATAATCATTATTCTTAAGCGAAAAAAAAAAATCAAAACATAACCATTATTCTTGAGCGAAAAAATAAAAATCAAAACATAATCATTATTCTTGAGCGAAAAAATAAAAATAAAAAAATAATCATTATTCTTGAGCGAAAAAATAAAACTTAAATTTTAATCATTATTTTTAATTTTTATTGGAAAAACTCGTAAAATAAAAATCAGTGTAGATTATGGTTAAATACCTAAAAACAACTAATTGTGTATACTTAAAAGTCTTATGCGATGCTTAAAACATAATGATTTTTTTGACAGAAATTTGAAAAATAGTGATTATTTTCCGTCCCTGGTTTCAAAATAAATAGTGACTTGTCTGCTATATCTCTCTGGGCTAGTGAAAATGCTATGTAGCTAAGTGCCTCAAAGTCATACCCGGCGTAAAAAAAATAAAAAAATTAAAAAAATAAAAAAAGTAAAAAAAATAAAAAAATAAAAATTGGTACTAAAGTTTATAATCACACTAATCACATACTCTGAGATAGTGTAGAGTAAGTTAGACTCAATATCTTCTCATAAAATCAATGTAGCATTCAATAATGCTACACGTTATGTGTATGGGATCGATAGATATGATCACATTTCTGATTGGCGTACAAAGATCCTGGGTTATAGCTTGAATAACTACCTGTCCGCAAGAAATTGCATATTTATGTATGTAAAAACTCTCTATATGGAAGAGGCCAACTTTTCTGTTTGAAAAGCTGACACCAGTAAGTTCGCGGAGAAACCACGGACTTATTGTTCCAAAGTTTAAATACTTAACATCAACAAGGCTATTTTTTATTAACGCGATTAGAATCTGGAATTCGATACCTCAAACCGTCAGGGCTGGTCTAAGCAGATTCGACTACAAGACACAAATGTATGACTATTTTAAATCTGTCTGATTGCATTGAAGCGGGACATTAATCTAAAACTTAACTTTTTAACTATTCTATTTCTTCATTTTCTTCTCTTTCCTGTTTTTCATTCACATTAATCTTTAAGGTTTATTTAAAAAAAAAATTTGTAATATATTATATTTAAGTTATTAGCAGTATATCTTCCACGTACACTACATGATAGTTGAAGTACTATTAAAAGACCTAAGTCTTACTTTGTACTAATATAACATAAATAAATAAATAAATAAATAAATAAATAAATAAAAAATATGTAAATATTTGTGTATACGTATATGTACGATTGCCTACAATTTTTTTTTTTCCTCTTCCACTCTTCATTTGCTCCTGGCGCTTTTTTATTTATTGCGAAAGTTTGGTATATATTTTCATATTTTGTTTCTACTTCTGCCTCGATATTAGGATAAGCTTTATGTATACTTTTTTCTCACACTTTGTTTTTCTGGTATAGACAATAAATTTCCTGGTTTGTTACTTTTTCTTTTTTAAATTTAGAAAGTACTTGCTTGCGTTTTCTGTTGGCCTCCCTACTTTAACTTTTTTATGGTTATCTCCACTGAGAAGAAAATTAATTTTTACACTTCACCGTTTGGTAATTTGTTAAAAAAGTTATCATTTAAACATCTGACTGGTATAAATATTTAAAACTTTGATTCATTTGCGCTGTTTTTTTTTGTAAATCTGTGCTATTATTTCTTAAAGACATATTTATTACGATTAAAATAAAAAAATTATCAATTCCATGTACTTTGCAGAAATTATGAACTTTGAAATAAAAAGTTTTTTAGATGAAAACAAAAAAATTCGCTTCAATTTCAAAGACTAAAAAATACCTTCTTCCCAAGTAGATCTAAAAAAAAAAACAACTTTCATACGTAGGTAGTTTCGACGCAGTCGACTGTTCAATTAAAAATGTATATCGAATGCTTCCTAAATTACCCAACGGGAATGGTATACGAATCGGAAATTAAAATCTTAACTCAAAGCGCAAACTTTTTTTTAAATGCAGCTAAAGCAACTTTAGGAATGAAAATTATCAAACGACATTTAAATTTGTTTTATCGCTTTTGCGCTGTTAACATTTGTCGTTTGTTTTATTTATTTTTCAGTTACGTGCATATTTTTCCCCTGTGAGTAATTGACTTTTGTGAATGAAACGATTTCAGGTGCGTACAGACATTCAGGCGACTATTTTTATCTACGTACACACACATACCCATTTGTACTTGTTCGTACATAAGGGTGGTCTTTAAAAAAAAATTACAAAATATTTTTCAGTCTCACTTCCTCAAACGGTATGCCACACGTTAATGTTAGTCCCGATTGGAGAAGATTTTGGCATATCGAACAGGCGTGAAACTAGGACTTAAAAAGATTATTATTTCTTTTTTCTTTTAATATCCAAAATCGTTAACACTAGAATCGTAATTTTGATCCCAATTGGAGAAGGTTATTTTTTCGAGTGTCTATAGGTGGTTTTATAAAAATGATCGAACAATCTAAATGTTTTCTTTCTACATTTAAGGACCACGCTAATGTACATATATTGGGATAATTTTTAATCGCCTTTGTGTTGGATATTTCGTTTAGTTTAATTTCACAGTGTTTGCTAATGTTATTTATGTGAAAACTTTTAATATCTCAGAAATTATTGGCTTATAGCATTATAACTTTCTCGATTATTCAGTTCATGCGACCTTAAAAATGAAAAGCTCCAATTGTGCTAAATTAGGTGGACAATTAAAGGGATTTTAAAGCTAGTGACTTTAGCTTGAATGAATTTTTGCTTGTGGTCATAAGAGCGATGCAGAAAAATGCGGAGTAGGTTATCATAGGTTATTGTGAACTGAAGTGTCTTAATCTAAAACATGTAAAAAAAAAGCTGTCTTCGACTATGCCAAAGTCTTCATACCTTTCACGAATGGTAGACTTGTATGTTCTATTTATCCGATATAAATGATTTTGATTGCTGTAATAGTCCCAATAATAGTTAATATTAGTGCAAAATTTCAAGTCTTTAGCTGATAAAATGAAAGAGTTATGGCCCAAAATTAAATATCTGAACTATCGGTTTTATGGCAGCTGTATGTTCTATTTGTCCGGTTTTAATGATTTTCACTGCTAAAATAGCTTTCATAATAGCTATTATTTGTGCAAAGTTTCGAGACCTTAGCTGCTTAAATGGTGGGGTTTTGGTGCTAATTGCAATATCTGAACTATCGGTTGTATCGCAGCTGTATGTTTTATTTATCCGAACTTGATGATTTATACTGCTAAAATAATTATTATAATAGCTATTCTTTGTTCAAGACTGCTGAAACAACAAGATTGCTTTTACAAAATGTGAGGTATCATATTTCATGATAAATTTCAAAAACATTTTTTCTGTTTTCCCAGAAGTCCAAGATTTTGGTACTTCAGAAGAGGTGGGGTTTTAAAATTTTTTCGTCCGGATCAACTTGATATAAATAAGTATGCACGTATGTATGTACAGCATAAAGCATTCTAAGCCCAAGCCACATACCTATGTACATAGATGTACTCGCAAAATACGTTAGAATGATCAAATTCGACTACCAGTGGCTATTTAGACCCTCGAATCTAATTAAGTAATCCTAACGATTTTTATATGAAATCTTTACTTGCTGAACAATCTTGGCTTGAGCTAGTGGATTTGAGAACTAAATTGCATAGCAGGTCTAGAGGCAATCTGCGCTATGGCGCATGTTATACTAGTTTAGAATATTACTTAATGAAAAGTGGAAATAGTGCATGAAGCAATCGAAGTAGAATTTTACTCAAAAAAATTAAAAATCTGTATATCGGTTTATACTTATACGCACTGCTACTTAATTGTTGGGAAATTGTGTTCTTAAATCAGCAAAAAAAAAGTCAATATACTTTCAGCAATCTTTTGTTAAAATACATAAATTCTTTTACAGGTACATTTTATAAGTCTCTTGGCCGCAGAAGCCAGTGAAATGGTTCGACAATTATTGCAGAACTGGAATATAGTAAATGGAACTTAAAAAAGGAAAAAAAAAATAAATAAATTTGAAAAAAAAAAAAATCGTTAAGTAAAAGATTCGGCCCTTGTCCCCAGACTTTTTTTTTTGTAGCAGACGTAGCCATTATACTGAATAACTTCAAGTGATAGAAAAAAAACTATATTTTGCAGCTGAAAATTCATCAGTTAATATTTAAATTTAAACATTTTTGATCTATTTAAGACAAAGTCTCTTATTTATCTCTCGCTCTCTTTGCATTAGGCACTGTCCTGCAATGTCCTTGCAAGCAAACTAGCACATCACGATTTAGTATTTCTTTTTAATCGACCGGAAGTATAACAAAACAAATTCAAACTATTCAGAGCGAAGTAAATACGAGTCGCTTGGTAAATACAAACAACCGGATGTCTACCACAAATTACCGAATTCTTAAAATAAACAGCAACGCAGTGTAATAGAGAAGTAAGACTTAATGGAAAATAAAAGCGAGGAGGTATAGGAGAATGTAGTATAACCTAAAAATAAGCAAACAATGTAAGCATTTTCGTTGTATTGTTTGTGTGGTTGCAGTTAGTTTTAATTTATTTCACTTTTTACTATTATTTTGTTGGTTGGTTGACATATTTGCGCGTTTAAAATGTCTAGACGCCATTGTCCACAAATTAAGTTGTGACAATTATACGAGCATAAAAAGTGCTCAGCTGCATGCATATGTGATTATATAATCGTACGTACTCGTACATTTGTACTACTTGCATACAAAAGGCAATGTGTGCATTTTGCGGAAGTACGAGTAGACATGTCTCAGACCGCATGACAGTATTTGTGCATTATTTACTTAAGTTAAGGAGTGATATTTTTAGAAAACCCTTTGAGAAATTTGCCTCTAACAAGGGATGGCAATTGAAAAACTGATGCTTTATAAAAAACAGTGTATCAGCGTCAAGTGGGCCCGAAGACAGGCATTGGCGTAATGTCTGGAAAAGTAAAAAAAAATAAAATATATAACACAGATATGCAACTCCAATAAACTACTTTCGTTTGGAAAACCTTCCCCATAGACAAAAAAGTAAATATTTTTTAAATAGTTTGGTAAGCACAAACTAGCAAAAGAGTAAGAAATTTATAATACAGCATTTAAACCTTTCCTCCGTTAAATTATCAAAACGCAGTTTCAAAAATAAAATAAAAAACGGGTATCTTATGATAAAAATACTATTTCTGAATATTCAACCTAGGTTTGTTTTTCATATAAACTAGTGATATTTACTTAAAGCACTCCAATGAACGGCCAGCATTCTTACAAGAGAGACGGCAAGCGGCGTTGAGTGTAATCTTTTAGCAAGAAGGAAGAGTTGCCGTAAAAACTGCGGGGTTCCCAAAAATACAACACCCACCCTAGAGGGTGTGCATAAGCCCTTTAATATCGATTTCGTGTTTAACTTGCTTGCCCACGCATGAGTGCCGATTCGAAGGATCTTTTGAAAGGAGAATCATTGTAAAATTTATATACCCTTACTTATGTCCATATCATTTTATAGGTCATACAATTCATCATTTCATCTTCTTTATCAAGTTGTCAACAACTCAAGTGGTATCTAAAAAAAAATTTCGAGTGCAGTTTCGTAGCCCATTCAATAATGTAGTACAAGTCCTCTGTCGCTAAAAAAAATACAGTATATTTTTGATAATTTGCAAGTGCTGCAAAAAATTCATCAAATACATCAAGAGTAAATTTTAGTGATTTAAAACTTGCTTTTAATTACACTAAAATTAGAAAATTTAACATTTTTTTAAATTTAGCAACAGGGGTCTTCTCAGTGTATAAATAATCCAAGTAAATTATCTAACTTAAATTTTAATAATAATTTGGCGCTTAGACTATATAGCTTAGTGTTTGGCCGAGTGTCTCCTACCATTTGTAGTGTTTATCTTTATATTCTACCGCAATTTTGTGCCGACTCCGAACGGCAGATGTATTGAATGAGAAGCTTTTTTATGGCAGAAATACCCTCGGAGGTTTGCCATTGCCTGCCGAGGGGTGACCGCTATTAGAAAAAGCTTTTTCTATGATTAAGATTTTGCTTGCCCTGACTGAGATTCGGACATCGAACTCACCGGTATATCGAGTTATAGCACGCACCACTACCCACTTGACCGCAGCGGCCACTTCTAATTTTCTTTATCTAAAATCAGATTAAGTACAGAATAATACTATAGTTATAATAACAAAAGGAATTAATAGTTGCTAATAAAAGATAAAAAATAAATATAAATTAAATAAAAAGATACAATAACCATCTACTTATAATATTTTAGACGGAAGGATTTCAAGGTACGGTAGAGAGATATATAATTTAAGAAGATTTGCTACTATAAAATTTTAAAGCATATAAACATTGTTATGCACTTAATTGAGGTCGGTAGAGAACTCCACATTCTGACAACACTAACAAAAAACAACCTAGAGGCCATTATAGTTTTATACTTAGGCACAATAGTATTATGGGTGCGAGAGGTTTGGATTAGGTTTAGTTTTCGTTTGAGATAGCATGGTTGGCGATTTCTAATGAACTTAAATAAAAATATGATGTTGCGAATTTTTAGATAGCTCTCCAAGCTGGAACATAACACATTTTTCTTGAGCTCTGAGATGTGTTCATATTTTCTTGTTGTCCATAAATAAATCTGCCGGCGCTATTTAGATTGACAATCCAGATTAACGTAAACCTATTCGGAGTACGAAATGTTGGCGAGAACAAGTGATTGCATCAGCTTCAGTTTTATATTGGTTGATTGGCAACGACAAGTTGCCCATCAATTCCTTAGAATAAAATATATTTTGCATATGCAATGGTTACTGTGATCTGTACAAGTTTGATGGCAACTCATTTTAAAACCAAGTTTCGTCACTAAAGAATGGATTTTAAGCTGAATATCACCCAGCTACAATGGTGGAAAAGCACTCAAATCAAAACAATCAAACGATAAAGATGGAACCGGTGTTTTCGCAGCGTTTACGACACTTTTCAGATCATCATTTAGCCCAAAAATTAAATATTCACTAAAACCGATTGAATGAATGAATTAAAGAGTTCTGACAAAAAAAAACAATATCGTTTACGAAAACACTAAAAAGCATTGGGCCTAGGATCGAGCCGTGAGTGTGACTTTTCTACGACAAGAAGTTGTTTGTGTCTATTTGCGAGAAAGTTGTTCATTAATTAAAGTGAAGTAGAGTTGAAACAAAAGTAATGTCGCAGTTTTAAAAGAAGAATGTCATGTTTTACAATAACGAAAGCTTTGGAAAAATCTAAGAGCATAAAATAGTAACATTTTTCTATGCAAGAATACGAAAAATTCAGTAAAGGCAAAAATTAATAATTAAAATCATCAAAACGGCACGCTTTACTTATTTTTGACGCTCACTGTATGTATATGTGTGTATGTATTTCAGTATTGTGTGTGGGGTATATCTGTCACTGTTAACGTGACTGCTTTCATGACTTTTAAACTTTTTCATTTCCTTACTATTTTGTTTATAAAATAAAACTTTTGTTTGACAGCTATAAAAAAAACAGCGGCTGGCATAGACTTTTTCACACTGCTAAAAGAGCATATATGGTAAATGCATACATATGTACATACATACATACGTGTATATGCATAATATAAATAGCAAAATATAACATCACCATGAACAAACATAACTAACCCTGCAAAACAATGTGCGACTAACCTCTAAAGAGAGTATTCCGCGATTAGTCTCTATTGGGTACAACTGGGCATTAATTAGTCGCAACAAGTCTCAAACGGATATAATTGTAGAATAGTCCTGCAGCCGGATTGCAGCATTCGCTATCGTTAAAACTCCTTGAATTTTCGAAATTTTTAGCTATTTTCGCGATTCTGGCATAAAAAAGCATCCCTGAAAATCTTCAAAATTCTCCATTTTTAGCTACATTTTTGGCAGATTTTTAGCGATGAACAAAATGAACCGGATAAAATGAGTGAACCCTTTTTAACAGCTCGTACAGCTAAAATGTTGATTCCAGTGTATTTTCCATCGCTAAAAATCTCCATTTTTCGCTAAAAGAGATGTTAAATTAGCGACGAGAAAAAGTTGATGTTAAAAATATCAGAGACTTATTGTCTCTAAGAGGTCATATTTTTATTATTGTTTGTTTAAAATGCTTGATATTAAAGAAACATTTGTAATTAATAGGACAAAATGGAAAAATAAAGCTGTAGAATAGCATTTTATGTAAATAAATTAGTATTCAAGCTGAAGGTTAAGTTCCTTAAGCTGGAGGACAGCTTTTCATTTTTTACGTACTATTCTTGTCAATGAATTACTAATATATCCAATAACGTGCAATTTCAAAAAGAAAATTGTACTGAAATTTATATTGAAATAACTGTATATCTTCTTCTTCTTTTAATTTGAACTTTTAATTAATTGAATTGTAAAAAATAAATACTTAAATTAACTTAAATATATACAATGCCGAGTGAAATATTAAATTGGGTTCTTTAACACATTCCTCGTGCGAAAACTTTGTTGATTTACTAAAAATTCTTATCTAGGCTTTAACCAAATTTAAAAATTTAATAATTCTTCAGTGATATTTCTACACTCAAATGTTAGAAATCTTAATATTATGTGGCACTTATATAGATCTTATTAAATAAAGTATGTAGTTGTTTACAAATAGTTGTCTTGCAACATTGCCTTGATGATTACTAGTTATTTCGTTACCTTAATTAAGCTCTTCGTTAAAACTTATGCTTTCAACATCCTCAACATCATAATAAACATTATTTAATATTATAAGATTGTGCAAAATTATGCAAGTATTTATAATTTTTACAAAATAACTATACACTTGTGTGCCTTAAATGCAAACAAAATCTGACATTTTCCTTCAACTACTCCAGCGACGCCTGCGGCGGATTAAAGTATAATAAATTTCCTTGCAGATTTTTGGCGATGAAAAAGCCAGAATCGCATTTAACAAAAATCGCCGAAACTTCGGATAATTTTAACGTTTGGAATTTTAGCGATTTTTAGAGTTTTAGGGTTAGCGAATGCTGGAATCCGGCTGCTGTATTCGTCTCTTTCGGATGTAATAAACGATGCGTTGCACTTAGGCAACGAAATGTCAAGCGCGTCGTTGGCATGCAAGAAGAGCGTTCGCTTAGCAACCCTTAAACAGCCAATTCGAATCTCACTCGAAGCTATGATCTTTATATTTATTTTTCTAGATGGACTGGTCCTCATTTATACCCATTCGGGTATAAAAGTAGAACAATTAGTCAAGGATGCATTTTAACGTTAAATTTAACCTTTCCGAAATGTTTTCTCTTGTTTCGGTTGAAACATTTCAAAATATTATCGTTAAAGCAATTATCATAATATATTCCATTACGTTTTTAACCGAAACGAAATGCTGGCGTTAACGTTAAAACGTTAAGAAAAACGTTAAGAAAAACGCTGGAGATTCACTCGTCGCAAACAGAAGCGCAAACAGAAGCGCTGCATACTTTAAGGCACATTAAAATTAACGAAAACGGAAATTTTATAACGTTGCAACATTAACGATTTGATTTCGTTTTGATAACATGGCGCCGAAACGCAACAAACTCATTTCGTTAAGTTAATTTTGCTCGTTAACAAAACAAAATGGTATCGTTTCGTTTGTTGAGCAGAATTAGTTCATTCCATATAAAGAAATCACAAGTTGATTAAGACGCATGTTCCCCTGCGCTTATTCCCAGACGCATCCTAAACTAAACGCATTTTTTGCTGGGAACTAATTCCATAACAGTATATGTATGTGTACATTTATTTGTATACACATATGGTAACGGGCTCTTGTTATGTTTTATAACAAACTGCAACAAAAAAGAGCTGCGAAAGGTCGTGAAAGTCACACTTAAGCTTTGCATTAAGTGAAATTCCGCAGACGACAGTGCTGGTGTCATTGTCAAAGCCAAGGTGAAGGGAAACAGCAAAAAAAAAAAAGTTATAAAAGAGAAGAGAGTGATAAAAAAAAGAGAATGGGTAAGCAGAAAGGCCACAGTTAGAACTCGTAAACAAAATGTCAGTCCAACTAATGGGAATAAAGAAAAGGAACAAAATCAAAAATGCGGCTATAAAAAGTGACTTCAACTTCTTGTAAGTTTTTTTTTTCACCTTTTTATTGTGATTTAGTAAAGCACTGTGAATGGCTTTTTTTCTTTTGTGTCACTTTCTCCCATGCGTACGAATGCCAGCCAATCACTTGGGCACGACGAAGTTGGACTTAATAATCCTTTCGCAGCAGTGTTGGTTGAGTCGTCGAGTCATCTTCAATGAACAAACACGTGTACAATAAATAGTAAATACATACTCGGTACGAGTATATCAACAATAATAACTAAACAAATCAGTGTGCTTGTGTGTATGTGCGACGGCTTTTTTACTTTACATTTTAATTTATTTACTCATACTGAATTCTACATACGCGCAGATACACACCAAGGAAAATGCATTCACACACGCAACACAACAGCTTTGAAGTGAAAATAGCTTTTTGCTCGTTCCCAAAAGTGATGAGCACTTCCCCAATGACAGCAAGGCATGAGAACTCGTAAAAAAAATAAGAAATTAAATTGCTGTTCTTTTGCGCTTTTACTGCCTCCTTTGCCCGTACCCGTTTTTCTTTTCTTTCAGTGTATGGCAACATTAAAGTATGTAAATTAAAATTATAAATCTAGCGAAAATTCAGCAACAAAAGCTGAGTTGCAAGCAGGCAAAACGCAAATAAGAAA
The DNA here is from genome assembly GCA_963971545.1 of Philophylla caesio. Taxonomy (NCBI): domain Eukaryota; kingdom Metazoa; phylum Arthropoda; class Insecta; order Diptera; family Tephritidae; genus Philophylla; species Philophylla caesio. The sequence goes on along the minus strand of OZ020604.1, from coordinate 189,382,267 downwards.
ATACACAATAACTACTAGTAGAGTGAAAACAACGCGATATGCAGCAACCAAGCATTCGTGTTGCAAACTTTTTACAATCCTTGCTAGTTTAGTAGCGGCTTTACACAGGGACACAGGGAAACTAACGAGTTTCCGTGTGCAATGTAGTAAAGTAAAGTAGTAATGACATTAGCATAACTTTTGCTTTTCAACAAGAATATACATAAATTTTTATAAGCCGCATTTTGTTTTTACATCTTCCATAGAAATGAGGAGAGCACGCTAGGCGAGGAAATGCCAAACATTTGAGTGAAGAGTAGGCGGAATCACATATTTTTGATATGGTGTCTAGCAAATGTATCATAAGCACCAAAATTTAAAATGACAATATTTGCATTTAATGTTTATTTATTAATTTTTAAATAATTTTTATATAAATCAAGCAGACCAGACCACGCGTTGCTGTGTTGCTAGCTAAGGTTTTTGTTATATTACATTGTATGTCGTAAACTATTCAAGGGGAACGATAGGAGAATATACGTCATGGGGATAATCATGATTACATAGATGCCATTTGTAAAAAAAATGTCGACCTCTGTGACTGATTTTCGACTGCCATTACCCCTTAGTACAATGAAGACGGAAACTTTTGGGATTTGAATATGAGGGACTTTGGAAACGATTGATCAAAATGTTCGTACAGTTGATTTAAGCAAAAATAATACAAAAGAATTAATTAAATTTGTTTTTTATTACATTTTGTAACAAATGACTATGTATATTACAAAGTTCTTAGTAAATAACATGTGACACTTAAACTTAAAAATGAGGTGGGTAGGGCAGATAGTTTTAAATTTTAAACAATAATAGTGTTGTATCATACAGTGTGATTTGATGTATAGCAAATATATTATTATATTATCACCCAACGGAAACCCACTTTCCCGCCCAACCGACACGAGGGGCTCAATCCGCATAACGTACGGATGTTTTTTAAATATACAAATCTTTGGTGCCGAGTCGTGACAGAAGAAAGTTTGTTAAGCGTCGAGATCCCAAGCTGCTCAGCTACAGAATAAGAATTCATCAGCCTAATACAAAGTTAGAGAAATGCAAAGTAAGAAAATGGGATTGTTAGCTGTTATTAAGAGAGGATAGAATAGTTCTTTTAATTATAAAAACTGAGTCCGATACATCAAAGGTGCTGGAATGATTGTTAAAGTCTTGGCATAAACCCCGAAACGGTTCATTCAACTCAAAGTTAGTTCTGCATAGTTTCAAGAAAAGTGGTTTAAAGTTTCTCGTTGCACGGGAGGGTACATTAAAATTAATTTGCTCTAGAAGAAATGGACTTGAGATCCATCCATTGACTAATTTTACCAGAAATATTATACCTAACATTTCTCTGCGACTCGAAAGAGTAGGAAGATTAATAAGTTTCAAACGACTAGTGTAAGGTGGCAGATTGTATGGCGAATCCCATCGTAGATTTCTCAAAGCAAAAAGGAAGAATTGTTTTTGTATTGACTCTAGTTGGTCTGAGTGGACCTGATTACGAGGATTCCAAACTATAGAACCATACTCCAGTATTGGTCTTACCAATGAAGTAAAAAGTGTTTTAGTTATATGCGGGTCATGGAATTCCTTCGACCAACGCTTTACAAAAGCCAGCACACCTCTTACCTCTTGCTTAATTAACTGTGGAACTAATATGAAAATTAAAATTGAGTTTACAATCCTTACCAACACCCAGGTCAACAAAACTGTTTACATGTTCTAGGACGTAGTTATTTATTTTGTAGGAGGCCGGCTGAATGGTTCGTCGAGAAAAGCACATGAATTTGCATTTGTTAAGGTTAAGCGGCATATAATTAATGCTGCACTAATTGACTGTGCTGTCCAATTCTTGCTGCAGCAAAGATCTTTCTTCAGCCGAGGCATAAGTCTTAAAAAGTTTAACATCATCCGCGTACATCAATATTTTAGAATACTTTATGAAATGTCGTTTATGAATAGCAGGAACACAATCGGTCCGAGGTGGCTGCCCTGAGGAACTCCCGAGGAAACATCGATGATCTCGGAATGAAAATTTTTAAAAACTACCTTTTGCATCCTACCGGAGAGATAAGAAGACATCCAACAGAGGATACCAGGTTGAAAACCAAGCAGATCTAGTTTACGGATGAGTAAAATATTTATTTATAATAATACAGCTTTGTGATAATGCATATGTACATATGTATATTTTAATTAAATAGTTTTGAACAATGAAGCACTAATAATTAAAAATCAGGAATAATTTCACTATATTTTATTCACTATAATATGAATTTAATTTTTACTTCAGTCTAATTAACGCGTGGCCGGTTATGCTAATAGCAAAAATTGAAAAAGTAATTTTGTTTTCTTAAGTAACTGAGCAGTTGCGTGTGGGATTCGACTTTTTAGACTTTTGTATCGATAATATTTTAATTAAATAATTATAAATAATATACAAATTAATTTTTTTAATAGGAACATATTGAACTAACACTAAAATCCAATAATGCTCACGTATGAGTTGCAGAGACTAATGCTTCTAGCAATCGGTTCATTATTGGCTTAATGCATGGAATGTGCGTAATCTTAGTTTTAGATTATGCCTTAGGTGTCGCGGAGGATTGCATACATATGTCAACACAATTTCAATTTTCATTCACAGCATTAAAACTAAATATTATATACATATGTAGATAAATAAATTGGTCTTTCGCCACGGTATGTTGGTATTGAAAACCGTTTTTGCGATATCGATTAGAGAAAATTGAGCAAAATTTGATATTTGGAGCGATTGTAAACAAAGAAACTTGATTTTTATGAAATTTTGCAAAAAAGGCGTAGCTACGCCCACTAGAGTAAGTTGGGGTAGTGTGATATGGGTGTATAAAGTGATATACTAGGATATTTTCTAAACTAGGCATACAATAGTAACCGTTAAAAACTGGACTGCGCATGCCACTGAAAGCGTAGTTCGTTTTCAGTGTGCAAAAATTTTTATTATTGTGCGGATCCAAATATTTTAGTAGCTATTTCTAAAAGAAATTAGTACAAAGTTTTTATAGATTTTAAAATTCTACAATTTAATTTGGTTTTTCGTGAATATTATTAATAATTCAAGTTAGTTTTTTATATTTGGTAAATTATTTATATAGAAAAAAAATTAGTTCAAAAACTCGAGATGGGTTAATGTGATATAGTCAAAGTGATAATGTGATATGGTATATCACATTAAACATAAAGCAAATAATATTTAACAAATAACCTATTATGTTAATAAAATTAATCGACAATATAAATTATGACCATAGGTCATCGGAAGAAAGGCAAAATTCGTAAGCAGAAGAAGATGGGAATACTAAGGGCATCAAGCACGTATGGTATTTTATTTGCAACGATGATAAATTACACCAATTTTTAAACGCTTTTGATGATGGATGGCTACAAATTCCAATTTTTTCTCTGTGGCTTGATTACTTTTTGCGGTTCACAAATCCGTCTGAATTGGCCTCTCAAAACCTTCTTCAATGATGAATATAAAGGTTCGTAGCAGAACAAGGATGGAAAGTGGCACGATTCGATTTCATAGAAAAAGAGGAAGGTACAACGAGAAATACAAGCTAGGGAAAGTTCATCAAACAAGTAAGAAACAGTTTGATTCCGCCGAATTCAGATAAGAATTGTTGGGCCGAAACTCCAACCAGCAAAAATACTGTGAGCTCGTTTTGCAACAGATAACCTAAACGCCAAGCGATATTCGGTTGCTTTGTAGCTATGAATAAACTCGTACATTTTTTTTTTTTTTTTGTACTCTTTTTGTATTTATTTCGCTGGTGCTATTTTTTATGTATTCTATTGAAATAATGACCTTTTTTGGTGTTTAGTAAATTAAATTACTAGCAATTTTCATAAAATTTCTTATTAATTAAGTAGATCATTTTTGTAGAACAAACTTATGGTCCAGCACGTCTGAGTTTTTTTTTTACAGTGGGTCAAAGTTTTCATTTTTTGGTCGAAGGGAGCATAATACTATATGAAAAAAATTTTGTAAGTTAATGTCTGAGAGAGTTCTTATGGTCAGAGTTGTATTGTGGAATTGTATGAGGATTATTTTTGTGGAAGATCTTAATGGTTCTAAAATATCTAAAGCTTCCACTGGACTCTTCCGCTTGGCGACTATTTATAGATAGTTTAAAACACAGCTTAAAAGCAGTTTTACTACACAATGGAAATCAGCATCCATCAATACCGGTTGCGTATTCCATAAAAAAGGAGGAAACATACGCAAATATTTCAAATCTCTTAAATAAAATTGAATACTATAAATATAAATGGGAAGTATGCGCAGGCTTCAAAATGATTGCAATATTGACTGGAATGCAAACAGGATACACAAAATATATGTGCTTTCTTTGTAAATGGGATTTACGTGCTACCAGCAGCCATTATCATATTCAATATTTCGAAGAACGTAAAGAAAATATTATTGGTGACTTAAGGTTCAATTAGAGGTACCATACCATAACGCCATAACCATAATCGTAGTCATAACCATAACCATATTTAAGGAATCGATTAGTGGTGCCATAACCATAAACAGCTGATATTTGCAATAAACTGAAAGTAAATAAAAATTTAGTAAAGTATGTAAAACGCGGACGCAAAATATAAATTAAAACTCATCAAATCAAAATAAACTGCACACGAAGAACAAAAATATCACAATAAACAAGGCGAATCAGCAATCATTTGTTTATGGTTACGGCAAAAACCAAAATTCAGTTGGTCGCTATGGTTATGGTTATGGTTATGGCGTTATGGTATGGCACCACTAATCGATTACAGTGTAACCCATAAGGTTGGTTGGATCAGCTGTTTTCTATGGTTATGGTTATGGCACCTCTAATTGAACCTTTAAATGTAATCCATGAATCCCTTGTCCCAAAAGATAAGGTCATACTTCCACCGCTGCATATTAAGTTGGGCGTGGTGAAAAATTTAATTAAAAGCTTAAATACACAAGGAAATGCTTTCAAACGCATTCAAACAATTTTCCCCAGATTATCTGCAACAAAATTAAAATAAGGTAAAATACGGTTTTAAGAAATAATTTATTTCATTTAATGCAAATTACCTTTTCTAGGAATGCTCGTTGGACCCGATATAAGAAAATTATTACAAGATGAAGAATTTTATGGTCATCTGTCGGATATGCAAAATACAGCATTTGACTTTATTCAGGTGGTTATATCAGAATTCCTTGGAAACTCAAAAGCTCAAAACTATGCAGAAAATATTGAAAGCATGCTAATCGGTTTTAACAATATTGGCTTTAAGATGTCACTAAAGCTGCATTTTCTGCACTCTCATCTCAATTTTTTTAAAGAAAACCTTGGAGCGGTTTCAGATGAATACGGTGAAAGGTTTCATCAGGATATAAAGGTATTGGAAGAAAGATTCAAAGGGAAATCCCAAAGTGTAATGCTTGCTGAATACGTATGGGGCTTGTACAGAAACCTTGACACATCGGAACATTCACGTCAAGCTAAATACGGGAAAGCATATTAAGTTAAATATTTAATCCATTGTCATACTACTGCTGAAGCAAAAAAATAAATATGTACATACTATAATAAACCACTATTAAAATAAAATTATAATTTTTTTATAGAATTTGGCGTGTAATTTTGCCATTTAATCGTAAGGAGCTTTATTTACAATAATGGTGTCTTTGGTGACCCCCACTGAAATTTTCCGCCAAACATTTTCGTAGAATATTTTAATCCTTAAATGTCCTTTTTTAAAGGATATTTTTTGATTTTCTCGAAAAACGGGCAAATTGACCCATAAAGAGACCAGTTAGAGGGTTAAGATCTTCCACAAAAATAATCCTAATACAACTCCACAATACAACTCTGACCATAAGAATTCTCTCAGACATTAACATACAAAATTTTTTTCATATAGTATAATGCTCCCTTCGACCAAAAAATGAAAACTTGACCCACTGTAAAAAAAACTCGGACGTGTTCTACAAAAATGATCTACTCAACATACCCTTTCAGAATTATTCTGTTCCATTCAAAAAGTCTTCATTTGTTGGACAGTGTTATAAAATGTCTGTTTCCCAATAACCAAAAACAGTAACAGCTATTGTCAGTAAATTTGGTAAACTAATTAACTGTTTTAGAATCATCATCAAAAAATTTTGAAATCGAACAATAAACACGCCCACTTTAAATATAACGGAAATTTGAAAAAATGCAAAATGTTTTTTTTTATAAAATGAAATAAAGAAAATGGGTTTTTATGAAATTTTGTAAAATGAAAGTGGTACCGCCCATACAAAAATGCATCGCGAGGGTATATAAAATTCGGTTTCGTCGGAATTTTGCTTTCCTTACTTGTTTTAGTATTAAATTGATTAACTGCACTTAAACTGAAATATACTTATGCCGGAATTCAGTAACCGGTCACAGTCTCTAATAGAAACAAAAGGCACAATTTTTGTTGACATACATAAGTCTTCAAATAAAGCCTCTAGTCTCAAACTAGTCTCAAAATATTGATCAGGTTACAAGCAGGTCCCAAAAAATTAAGACAAAAACGTAAAAACAATCTCTCTCAAAGTCAAAATTTGTCTTAAATTTTCAGACTTGCGGTTATACCAAATTACTGTATGCCGGCATTTGTCTATGACCGCAGGTTACTCATACGCCAAGACGAATGATATTCAGCTTAAATTTGACACAGACACATTTTACTAACAATTGATAATCTTACAAATAGAAATGGTATTCAAAAAAAAGAAAAGTCTTGTTGAAATTCAGTACTTTATATAATGTTGAGATTGTTTATCTGAAATAAATTAAACAATTTGATGCAACTTGAATTTTTTTTTATGAAAAGTAAATTTAGTTTACTTATATATGTACATGTAATTCCCAAGTTTCGGAGATCAGTAGATATTTATTGGTATTGGTTATCAGTGGGTAAGTAAACCCAATTATTTCAGCCTGGAAGACCTTAGCTGATTTATTAAGATGTCATTGTTTCACCAGCCTTGAAAAATTATTTCTCTATGGCGATTATTGGATACGCTGGCGAAGCTGACAATAAAGCCATGACAATTTTTCTTTCATGTGTTTAAGTCTCTACAAGGTTATCGGCGAGCGCGTTACGTATTATTTAGGTCATTTTTGATTAATTTGGTTATATGACGCGAATTCGAAAATGTATCTGTTTGCTAGATAATCGTATTACTTTATGTTATTCGATTGTATGTTAAAAATACTCGATATTATGAGTAGGTACTACTTTGGAAACTATCGAGTATAATAACGAAATAAAAATAGTTACTGAGCGTCAATAGTAACGTACGAACTCTAGCAGTGTTAGTAGTTGCATTAGTATGTCTTACTTTTAAATAAGTTGTATTTTTGGATGTGCTCCAGGTGACGTAAAAAATCGCTGATTATAACTTAGGTGAGTTATAAATATTCTTTTTAGATTAATTTAATAAAGATTTACGTATGAAATGGTCAAAGCATTATTTTTGTACGAAATTGAGAACGTAAATATATTTTTGCCATTTTGCATAAAAGTTGAGATGGTTAAGAAATCATTTTTTTGTAATATTAAATTCACAATTTGTGGGAAAGAGGATTTTTACAAAAATAATTTAAAGGAAAATGAACATAATAATAATATGAAACAAATTTCTTATCGCTAATTTTTGATAATTTCGTTTACTGGCGGTGTTGCGCACTACGACATTACGAGTGTATAGAAGTGATTGCGGAAGAGTGCTAGTTTGTAGCCAATTCAACTAGCACTTTATAATAAAAAAAAAAAAAACTAAATGAACTACAAAACTGCATCGTCGACAATATTGTTTAACATTTTTTTATAAATAAAATGTAAAAACACTGAGATGGGTAACGTGTTCGAATTAAAAAGATGGAAACAAAAAAAAAGCATTCATTCTCTTCTTGGTATGCTTTTTTGAACAGTGTGAGTATAAATTTTTAACAAATTAATCGAAGTGTTTTAACTCCTTTAAATAATTACGGAAGTGTTACGTTTACTACGTCGATTATATAGCTCGAATTCCTCTGGTAATTTAATAAAAAATTAACTGTATGCAACATTTTTTTCCATTTTTCCAAATTCCTCATACAGAGTATATATTAAACACTTATTATTAAATTTGTGTAAAAAAATAAAGTTTTTAAGCATATCAACCTACATAATTCCAGTTAGATTAATCAAATTTGAGAATAAATATTGTTAAAAATCAAAACTGTCTGAAAAATAGTGTGAATTTGCGAAATATATAAAATGAAAAGCTCATACAAATCAAAACTTTTATGCGAGAGGAAAAATGAACATAATCAATCAGTCAATTACCTTGAAAAAAATACGCGAACTTGATAATAAAACGATATCGGCAAATCGGTTTAAATGCGTAAAAACATAAGTACAGAAAGCTAAAAAAATAAGTTTGAGTGAAAAAAAGGAAAGCTGCAGCGATTGTCACGCAATTTATCGCTACCAAACTTTAGAAAAAATACGCCTGCACAAACAATTAACAAATATGTAGTAGCAAATGTTCACTTTTTAGCACCACAAGATTATCGGCTGGACATTTAAATAAATTTAATTGCTATATATTTTCATGATTTCACATGCATAAGTTCATAAAGCTGTTTAATGCCAAAATATGCATTAAAAAAATATTTGTAAAAAAAAGTTAAATATTGCAAAATTGCTCACAAACAAGTAAATTGTAAAGCGCTTTTTTGTGAAGCAAAACAAGCAGCAGGCAAATCGTTATGAAACGGCACAAATTTATCTTTAGAAAATTTTTCACAAAAGTATTTACCTATAAATACCTACGAAATATTTAATACTCGTATAACAACGTCATGGCTACGCACTTGGTGCGGCCAACAAATCATGTTGGCACATTGCGAGTACCCTTGCACACTCGCCTACTTACTCTAACCTCTACCTACAATACGAATATCATTAAGTAAGTAGTCGTACCTCAAAAAAAGCGCTCATCCCCGGCGCTTTAAATACATAGGTAGGTAGTTGCCTGCTGGTCGCTCGGTTGCCCTACAACGAATGCGGTAAGCATATTTTATGGTTACGGACTGCATTCAAAGGATAGCCAATAAAAAGGAATTTCGCAGCACTAAAGGTAAGACGTGTACGATTGAGTGTGAGACGGAAAGCGGTAAATATTAACACACACACACACACATAAGTGCATGAGTGCAGCACAAAAAACAAATCGTAAAGCTTGATAGTGGCACTATGAAGACACTAAAAGGACTGTAGTTGAAAATTTGCACAAAAGCTGCTGCAAGGAATTTCTTCACGAACCAAGTTAATTTATTACGCCAAATGCCTTTGTGTAAATTTAGGAGCTAGGTGAAGAAAGGATATAAAATAGAGGAGTAAATGTAGAGTGGAAGTTAAGCGTAGATTTATTTGAGCTGCGATACACTTAAAGTGAGTAGAAAATTTAAAATGCAGTGATCATTTTGGGTTTTTTTTTTGTTTTAGTCACTCACTTGCATGTGAGAGTGCACGCTAAGATATAGTTTATTTATAGAAATCTAGTGCAGAAGGAAATTCTTAGCACATATTTAAATATATAATTACTTTTAAGTTTTTTTTTTAATTTATGTACACTTTTGTCCTTCGATTTGAGGCGTAGTACTAACATGTACACTGCTTATTATATACAAAGGGCACGAACATATACAGCCGTGCTCCCAGTTTCACATTTCAATTAAACAATGTGATTTTAAAAATTTCCCGTTAAAGTGAATTAGTATGCTTCCAATGTCACACATATAGGTTATCGTTGTGACAAATCAGCTTTTGTTTAAATTTCCCTTTCCGATTCAGCTATGTATGCTTTTTTGAGGAGTCATCAGCAAAACACTTAAAAATACGCATATTTCAATGAATAACTAAACAGAAATGTCATAAATGGCTTCTAGTACAAACATCACAGAATATTTAAAAAATTATTCCAATCGAAAATAATTAAACATTCACACACTTTTTGTCATTTACTTTTCATTTCACATACAACCAAGCATTCGGATTCAAATCACAAAAATTTATGTAAATGTGAAATTGTGAGGCCCAAACATGTGATTTCAAACCGAATCCACAGTGAAATTTGTGAATGTGAAACTGGGAGCACGGCTGATAGAGCTAGAAGTTTGCCTTCATTAAATCTTTAAAATTTATCATAAACCATATAAATTGAATGTGCAGACTTAATACAAGGTTAACGATAATGTAACAGTTATTTAAAAGTACAAATTTAAACAAATTTATTTTTCGAGTATACAGTTTTTTAGCCCATTTAATTGTAGTTCAATAAAGTGGATGTTTCAAGTAACTACAGATTACAGTCGATTTCTGAAAGTGTTTTACTGACGCTCTTTCGCATTTTTTCTTTCTATATAATGTAAGTATATGGCAGACATTTGGGGAAGACAAACATTTTTAAATTGTGTATACATGTAGTTTGAAACAATAGCATTTTTAATTTTTAAAAATCTTAGATATTCAACGCGATACATAGTTATGTTGCAATTCTCTCCCTCTCTCTCTCATTTTACTCAGTGACTAACGCAGCCCGCATTCAGAGAACTATTATAATGGTGAAAAAGCTCTCTGTGATCACGGTATACAATTGCAGTGATCAGCGCTTTACAGAAAAGTCTGAACATGATCTTTTAACTACAACTGACAGGGTCCCTAATTCTAGGGGATTTGTAGTGCCACAACGGATACTGGGAATAGATATTGATTATACATTTTAGCACCGATTCCATTGCGTCGGGCTGATAATCGAAAACCTGCAAGTACATTTATGCTTTGAAAAAGCTTTTCAGAAGAGTCATACACCGTTTGAAAATAGAGTTATGACTGTGAGTTTCTCAATACGCGATACAAAACACTGACTACATATAACAGAATACTGACTTTTTTTGCCAGAACTTTTAGTGAGTGCAGATTAACGAAGAAAGAGCAACGGCGATGTTGTGAGCAGAAAGCTGTTATATGATTAGAAACCTTAATGGCTTAAATAATAACAAAAGAAGTGTTTGTCTTGAAAAGCAAATCATCGCAACTATAAAATCTCACTGGTGCGGATTCAAACCATTTTGAGTTTACTAGCTTACCTTAATACAAATAACGCACAATTTCAAAGTCGAGACAAGCAAGAATTGTGTTCGGCTGTGTAAAAAAGTATTAAATCAATGTATTTAAAAAAAGTGAGTCTTCAGAGAAGTTTTAAAGCTTATGTAGGAATGTGCCAATTTTTTTTTACTACCGGAATCCAGTAAATCTCAAATGTAAAGTAGTATAACGCTTTTACATATCGTGCAGTATTATAAATCAGCGAACAAATAATTTTAATATTCCATAGCAAAATTGTGAAATTACCCTAAAATCAATTTTGTTCACCTAAATCAAATACTTAACCTTTAGACACTTACCTGGCAGCTCGTAGCAAAGCAATCGCTTTTTCAAATTGTTGATCGCGCAAAAACCGATGCAAACGCGTCATGCAGTCTTCCCTGAAAATGAAAAAAAAAAAAATGAAAAAATATTAAATTCAATCTCCAATACAAAATGTACAAAAAAAAAAGAAAAAAAATCCTGTAAGTAAAACCAAATTTAATTTGAGCTACACAAAACGCAAAATCAGCACAATAGAGTGCACAGCAACGATAAAATAGATAAAGATATTAAAAAGTACAAGAGTAAAGCTTTGAAACACGTACACACATACTACAAACATACATATAGTATCTATATCGTAAAGATTTTTGGGCGATGTTCAAAGGATTACTGCTGACATCGAGAACGTGAGTGTTGGAGGAAAGTATCAAATAAGAAAATTCGTGCAAAACAACGTAAACCTACATTATTACATATGTACGTACGTGCATACGTACATTATTTATAGACGTAGTGAAATATATTCAAAACATCTACTTTGAAGAGTGACGATTCCCTGCAGGTAAAATCTTAATAAGTAAAATAAGTTTTTAATTCAGAATTAACTACTTAAAAATGTTTTGCTAATTTCGAACTACTTAACTGCTATTTACTGAAACGATGTAGCCCGAACTTTACCGATATCAGCATTCGCAATTTGAAAGTGTTGAAACTGCAAAAAAAAATTGTATGAAGATGTTTGCCTGTCGATTAAGTCCGCGAGAAAAGGAGAGAAGAGAGACGTAATTGCAAGAAGATAAAATGAGAGGCGGAAAAGAGTGAGTGCGAAGCTTCAAGCGAGCAGGTTTGCGGCCCGAAAATTCTATCAAAAAATAAGGCAGCAAAGAAGTGGTTTCAAGACCGGGGCTGGTGCCTGCAAAGATGTGTATGGAAATATATTCTGACAAACGTTCAGACCAAACTTGAGGTACGGAGGGGGCACTGAATATGAACTGTGCTGACGCGTTTGAAGAAGAGGAACCCAGAACAATATTTAGGGACGAACAACGAGTCAGTCCACTCGACCAAGGCGAGGTGGGGACAGCACTAAGGCGGCTCAGGAACAACAAATCGGCTGGACGTTATACCGGCTGAGCTGTTGAAAGCCGGCGCTGAATACCCAATAGGGAGATACTCGTACTGTGTGATAGACAGAAGCCGTATAAGAACAAGCTGATTGGACCTTATCAGTGCGGCTTCAGGCCTGTTAAATCCACCATTGACCACAGCACGTCAAATTCTGGAGAAGACCATAGATAGGCAAATCGACACAAACCACCTTTTCGTCGCCTTCAAAACCCCTTTTGATAGCACGAATAGAAGGTTGGTCTAGTAGTGTAAGAGGACAAAACAAATGACCTTGAAGCAAACAACAAACTATCCTCGCGTATTAGGACCCACGTCACTGTTGGCAGTTAAAATTTTGAAGTAATTAAGGATTTTGTATACCTTGGATGCAGCATAAACACCACCAATAATGTTAGCCTAGAAATCAAGCGAAAAAATTCAACTACTGCGATGGCATGGGCATGTCGTTCGCATGGATGATGATGATCCGGTGAAAAATTCCTTTGAATCGGCACCCATGGGTGGGCCAACGACGGCAAGGGCGCCCACGAACGCACTGGAAACATCAAGTTCAGAAGGACCTGTCTACACTTGGTGTGAGTATTTGGCGTAACCTAGCGAAGGAGAGGAGGAACTTTTTGATCTCAGCCCAAACACAAACGACTGTTGCGCCTTTACAGAAGAAGAAGTAATTAGTCGAGCAATAGAAATCGAAATAATCTAATAAACCAAAAAATTACTACATTTTTTTTCTAAATCTCTCTAAAAGATATTTTTTATAGAAGTAATTTGCTCAGTTTAGAACTGATTTTGTTCAAATGAACAAGAACTTTCACCAACAAAGTACGGTAATAACTTCTCTAGAATCGAATCACTTCCATACCAGTCAAATTCTTTACAAGGAAATTTCCTCCAAATAGCGCAAACCCGCTATTATATTTCATATGGAAAGAATTGCCGAAGTGTCAGATAGAAAAATTGTCAAAATAATTTTTTTAAAGTTTTAAAAACGGGTTGCTTTTTTAGGTAAAAAATTATTTTAAATAATTAGTAGAAAAATAAAAATGTGGTTGTGCTATAATTTGTACACCCTGTCCACACATTTTTATTTCCATACTATATTTGTATATTTTGGTGAGCTGGCAAGTAGGCAAAGTAAAAGAAAAGATTTTAAAAGAGAAATTCTATTACCTAAATTTGACTATTGAGATAAAAATCGGGGTATGATCAAAAGTTAAGAAAATGTTTCAAAATTATTCCGCAGTAATCAAATTGATTTACAATATTTCATGTGAACTTATGAACTGCGTATATTTTTTGGAAATGCAATTTGGTAACCAAATTGAGAATTTTTTTTCTGACGTTCTTCCTAAATTTTGTCCATGTCCGTGATTATACTTATTTATGTATAAATATTTCGGAAGACCCGCCAGTAACTAAAATTGTCATAAATCAACTTTACTGTGAATACTTTAAATTCACTAGAATTGAATGCGCTACAAAACGATGCATTATTTAAAAAAAAAGTTTAGTTTGAAGTTTTTCTGAAACTTTTTTTACATTACATACGAGTACATTTTATACATTTTGCATAAAGCATGAGACTTTGACTTGTATAGTTTTTGTTTCTGTTCTGAAAAATTAAAAATTAAATAAATAAAAAGTAAATGATCAACACTTGCGAAATATATGGGTGTGGCAATTCTGACATGTTGCATGTTTTTTTTTTCTCGACAGAAACAACCTTACTTTAACTCATACTTAATGCACATATTTATGTACTTACATATCTACAATGCATATTGGTACGTTAATTTAGAGTTGGCGCCTACTGACTTTTATTTTGAATTGACGTTTGTACTAAATCTATTGAATAGCTGATATCTAACAGATATGGAAAACAAAATATTAAATATTTTTTTTTTATAAAATATCAGATTTTCGACTAAGCTGTCAACTGTAGAGCTTTAAAATGTGAAATAGATTCTTATTTATTTGAAAAATTCAAAATTTAAGAATTTTTAAATGCTTTCTTAGCTGGTGATATTATATTTCAATATGAATAATAAATAAATTTAGTTTTGTTTAAATTCAGTTTTCAAATTATACTTGGGAGAATTTATGGCAGTTAACTACTTTCGAATCCACTCTTTATCAATTTCAATTTTGCTGGCATGCAAGGTTGGACAGGCACTACTTTTTGGGAGCTATCAAGCAAAAACCCTACAACGATTCGTTTATCTTTAAGCGAAAAATACCAAATCACGAAATGGTACACCTCGCATCCGGTAGCTCAGCCAAATAGCCGACAAATGTAATATTAGAGTTGAATTTTGAATGCTCTGAAGTTTAGATAAAAAAGCTGTGAGAAAACAAATGTTACTTTAATTCCAGCAACGTCACTTTGTTGGGGCTTTTTTTTAAATCAATTCAATGAGCCTTCAAATAATATTGAAAAATTAAGGGCCGTATGTCAAAATATAGTGTAGTTTAGGGTTGAAGTTTAAGAAGCCGGATGATAAACTGAATGCCAAATCGTATAAATTATTTTGATAGCTTGCAGTTCTTTCTACTTTGTGAGCGAAACCTGAAAAAGTAAGTCTCGATTTTCTATTTTTTTACATGGATATGTTTTATAGATACACTCAGCTGTGCAACTAATATTTAGATTAGTTTAGAAAAAAGCATAAATGCTAACAAAAAAGCAGACCGATGTTATTGAATTGAACTGCTTAGCTAGAAACGAAATCAAAATAGCTGCCAAAAGCTTTTCAATGTTTAACTAATCACGAGAAGAACTGCTGCATGCAAGCCTCATTTGAAGCGTACATTTCTGTATATATATGTATGTACAGGGTGGCCCAAATAAGACCAGCTAATGTGAAACACAAATAACTTTTTTATTTTTTAACATAATTTATTTTTTTCTTTTTGCAGATTATAACTGAACTCTGGGAAATTTAAAACAACGCATTAAAATTATCAATTTTTATTATTCTTCTCAACGATCAATTGCTCTGGCGCAGCGAAATTATCGCCGTTTTTTTTAACGTAAGATCAGCGCCCACATCTTCCATGATTACAAGTTAAATTCGCCGTATTGAGGAAGTGGGTTCAGTTGCCGACCGTCCAGGAAAAGGTGCTCATCGAAATGTTCGTACTGAAGACAACGTGGAAGATGTGCAGCAGAGTGCTGCAAATGATTCATCTGTCTCAACTCGTCGCCGTTCCGTCCAATTGGGTATACCCAGAACAACATTACAGAGAATTTTAAAGTTGAATCTTAAGATGTATCCATACAAAGTTCAAAATGTGCAACAGCTTCAACCGCAAGACCCCCAACAACGATTACAATACGCTATTTTTGGTGAACGCATAATTTCAAGAAATTCAGATTTCCCTTGGCCTTCTCGTTCACCAGATTTAACTGCGCCCGATTTTTTTGTATGGGGATATTTAAAAGACAAAGTGTATGTTAACAAACCACAGACACTTGGACAGCTCAAGCAGAATATTCGCGACGAAATACGGCGCCTGCAACCAGAAACATTACGCCATGTAATGCAAAATGCGCTAAAAAGAGCCAATGCCTGTATCGAGCAAAATGGTGGTCATTTGTCTGATGTCATATTTCACACATAGTCACGTTAAATTTCCATAAAATGTATTTAACATATAAAAATAAATCATTTAAAAAAAAACCGTTATTACAAGGTATCATTTGGGCTACCCTGTAGTTACTTGTACATATGTATTTATGCAAATGTTTTGATGCAGTGGCTTACTAAAGACCACAGCAAAAGAAAAGTTGAAAGAGGTGTACAAAAAGTTTGGAGCTATTACGAAAATGTTAAGTCATGCGCTATTTCATTTTGGCATTAAACAGACGGATGAAATTCTTTAAGAATATTATTACTATTAAATTATATTTCGTTGGAATTTGCAATCCTCACGAAATATGTGAATGGGACAATTTCAACTTAAATTGTTCCTTGCACATTTGTGTGTACCGGGCCACACGGGAATAGAATGGGAATGAGATGACGGACTTTCTTGCTAGAAAATCGGCTGCCTCTCTATTTAAAGGTGCGGAGACCTTTTTTGTGCTATCATCCAACACAATTGGAACTTTTCTAGAAAACTGTACGAAGGCTAGAAGATGCCAAATATGGAAATCTCTTCCAGGCTTAACGACAGTCAAAGGCCCGTCTGACAGAATTTAGTCCCGGAAGAGCTAAGGCACAAAAAGGCATGCCTCGGAGGGAAACTGAGGATTCTCACTATATTTTTGAGTGGTCATTGCCTCCTTAATTATCACTTAAATAACATTGGAGTGATCACGGTCGCGAAGAATGTGACGAAACTACAATGCATTTGAACGCGGAATGCGGAATGCTAATGCATGTTAGATTCAGATGTTATGGAGAATAAAACCGATCTGGTAATTCTCTTCCAAATTTGGGTCCATCCAATATATATGTGTTTATATGTATGGCAATTCTTCTTGAAGATCCTCCCGGTATCGCCCTAATAATAAAAGGGGTATCATAATAAATATTTTAGGTCGCAATGTATATTACTTAATCTTAACCTATACACATGAAGGCGGTCCAAGAAAAACTAAAAGTCAAAGATTTAATGGTATAACATTGTTTTTCATCGAAAAAATTACAAAATAGTAGATAAACCTTGAAACTCAATATACGGAAAAGTGTTTCCCTTAAAGAAACTTTAAATAACTAAATCCCAATTGTGTTTGAAACCAGTTTTTATATAACAATGGTGCAAACAATTAAAAAATAAATGGACACTTCTACATAATAAAATTTAGCTGATCTGCTCCCATGAGCTTTTTATATTAATATCTTACTTTTGATCGTCGATACTTTTCTCGGCAGTCGCATCGAATGGCAACGGTTGATCCTCCTCGGCCAATTGGAGTTCATTAGTGAGCACTTCGCTTAATTCACCAGCAAATTCTGCCCATTTAGTTGATAGTTGCTCCTAAAAATATCAGAGAAGTAATGTGTATATTAATTTTTATGTTTTTCTACCGCAATTTAGAACTAAAAATGTTCACTGAAGAAAATTGAAATTATACAATATAGTATTAGAGTTAAATGCCTCATTTAAAGCTTAGTTGCTAATTGGGTTAAATAGCAGGCGGAGCATAAAAAGATGAACCTTCTGTAAGAATTGTTCTTTGTCTAAGAAAGAATTTATTTACGGCCGTGTCTGGGTTTTTTTGGTGAGATGCCTGACCTTCGCAATAATCCCTTCTAAGCTGTTCGCTCAGGACTCATTGGATGTTAATGAAGACTCGCAGCTCGTCAGCCTATTCATTGGCTGGCAGTATACGGGTTTCAGAGCATGGAGCCAGAAACAACGAGTTATTGGTTCTGACAATCTTTCAGTTCTCAAACGATTCATGCATTTACTTAGAAAATTTAATGCGAAGAGAAGTAACGGTTTTTTTTACACAATAAAATGCTTCTAACCAAAAAAATACGTTGTTTTTTAAATAAATGAACCCTAATAAAACAACGTAGTTTTTTGTCAAATTACTTCATGTACATAGACGCTTAAAGCATATTGAAATAAAAAAAGTATAAGAATACTGCCATGAAAAAGCTTCTCATTGAATACATCTGCCGTTCGGAGACGGCATAAAATTGTAGGTTCCTCCATTTGGTGGTAGAATATAAAGACACACACCACAAATGGTAGGAGAAGATCGGCCAAACACTGAGCTATAAAGTGTAAGAGCCAAAATTATTATATTATATTATAAAGAATACGGCTCTTAATTTTCTATTCGCTTTTTTATGTAGATTTGCTATGCAAATTTATTGCCCGCTCATATCCTTTTATTTGCTTTGAATTATCAAAAACTACAAATTGTATTCATTATTCCGTTTTTAAAAACATATGTACATATATTTATTTGAATTAAAATGTTTACTTACATTTCATGCATACTCGTATTTACATATACACACATGAATTTTATATGCTTTGCAAAAGAGGTTTTATTTAATTTTATAGAAATGTTGTTCTGTAAAACACCCTGAATTTTTTATAACAAAACTTTTCTCATAGCAAGACTTTTTGGTGATTATTCGAGGTGCAGTTGTTTTTAGAAAAAGGTTTTCGATCATTTGATATTTGATAAGTTCGCGAGACATGTAATACCGAACGAATTTCAGCAGCTTTATAATTTCAATAAATCACATTAGGTAAGATTTTAATATATTTCGATAATAAGCTTGCCAGCGATGTAAATGCAAATGTAAAATAAAACCAATTTTTTAACTATTTTCATTAATTTTCAAAATGGTTTTAAATCAGAAACATATAATAAAAACATTTACAGCGCATTCATCAGTGCTGAGTTTTTAACTTTTTATTACAGCCAGTTATGATTTCAAAGCAAACACTTCTGTTTACTTTTTGCTCAAATTCAGTAAATTCTTTAATTTTGCCACACATTTTTTGCTAGGTCTTTTCAGCTATGTCTACACAAATTTGCAATTTTAATTGCAGTTTTTTTGCGTTTTTTACTTTACATAAATTGCCAATTATTTAATCATACACATCCTTTCCGTTTTTCCCAAATTTTTACTCATTTGCATTTGAGATGCTTTTATTTATTTCACAAAAATGCCTGCAGCACAGCTGATAATTTTGCTTCAAATGTATTCGTTGCATAATGCACTAGAGTATAGCGTTCGTAAGTAATATACATACATACATACATGCATACATACGGGTGCCTACAACTGCTTAGCAATTTAAAAAAGCGGCTATTAGAGCGTAACAATTTAATGTATTACTTCCGGGCTAATATTGCCATTGCCATAATTTGCTTTAGAATCAATGTAATAAATAAAATGACAAAAATAAAATAAAATTGTAAAAGGAAGTGTGGCAGCTACGGCTGTTTGTATGTACTTACATATGCTGCCGACGATTTGTTGGCTGAGGTTTTCGTTAATTTTCAATTAAATTGCATTGTTATAAGAGAATTTTTGTATTGTTGTTTATTAGTTATGGCTTTTTATTAAATAATATTTTATCTCAATTCAAACATTTCTTTACACAGAAATATCTTGTTGAAGAAAAAATATTCCAAAGAAAATTATGTGCGAAAAGCTCAAAAGCATTTCAGAAAAACTGAATTTAAGAACAGATGGAATTCAGAAAAATACAGACGCAATTTATGTATGTATTTAGGAAAAATATTTTAAGAACAATTTTAATTTGGTCAACAAGATTCAAAACACAAATGTGAAAGAGCGACCGCAGAATAGCATTGCCACTTTGGTAATTTTTTACCAAAACTGAAAATTTTTTTGGTACAATAAACATGTTATATAATGTTAGCAGCTAATTGGAGTTTTTTCTTATAAGTGGTCCATAACAAGTCAAACTTTGTTTACAAAACAAACTTTTTTCTTAAAAAAAAAACAAAACAACTTTGTTTACAAAACAATATTTGTTTGCATTTTGTATATTTATAATTGCTAATTTATAAAAAAATTTTATTATCGCGATTTGGAAGACATATGTACGTACATAACTACTTAGAAAGGAGACATTCACCCCTATTGCGAGTGTCGATCAAAAATAGATAATCGACTATTGAGCGATTATCGGCTATCGTGGTATTGCGAGTGTCGATTTCTCGCTCAACAAGCGACTGTGAATAATTTTTTGTCGATCATCATTCTATAGCCATTTTGTAGTCGTTGAGCGTGTCGATTTTAAAAGTTTGATACAATAATGGAAAAAAAGTGAGTTTTTTGAGTGAAAATAATAATAATACATTTAAGTAATGGTAGTAAAATATCAACATCTCAATTACAGAACGAAAATTGTTTCTAACAAAAAGCAAATGGCGCGTTTAGTGCAGTTGATGCAGGAAAACGTCGACCTAGGCAAAGGAGTTTGTGGAAAAACTCAAGCAAAGTCAAGATGGGAGCTCATAGCTACTGAACTGAATAGCTTGGGACCACCATTGCGTTCGTGGAAAAAGTGGTTAAAGGTAAAAAAAAAATATGTGCATAGCTTTGATAAATAAAATACGAGTATTTCATTGTAGGTGTGGACAGATTTCAAATGCAAAACCAAGAAAAGGTTTTCCGAAAACCGGGCCGAATTTCGAGCAACAGGTGGGGGGCCAAACAATTTACACACTTTTACGGCGCTGGAGGAAGCTGTGATAGGATTTTTGAATTTTGAGGCTCTTGTCGATCCACCCGGTAAAGAAATCGGAATCAGTAATTTTCAATGTCATCAACGACAAGTCTATAGTTCTAATGAGATAGCTGTTGAAGAACTTGAAAATGAAGCACAGGAAGCACCTGAAGAGCACGGCTGCGTAGAGACTCAGGAAACAACTGACCAACAAGCTATTTCAACAAGAAGACCCAAAGCAAATGCAAGAGAAAAGAGAATAACGCTGTTGGAAAAACAAATGAATATCCAGGAGAAACATTTCAAAACAATACAAAAACAAACGACGAATATAAAAAAAAGTCTGAAAAATATTGAAATCCATTTCAAGAAGTCAGTTGCGCTCAAGCAGGAGGCTCTGGCTCTAAAGAAGGAAAAAATAAAATTAGAAAAAGAAAAGCTGGATTTATATAAGGAAGAACTTTTAAATAAGAAGAGGAATAGGGTTGACAAACTAAAATTGAAAGTTAAACTTTTGGAAATGGAGAAAGAAAAAGTGTGTAATATATTACTGTAAATAGTAATTTAAGAATATTTTGTAAGTGAAAATGTAGTGATATTTATTTAAATGAAGTGATATTTTAAGTTTTATTTATGAATATATATTTTTTTTTTGTTTTAATAGTATAATATATCAATGTAATTAGTAGTTTAAGGTTATTTTGATAATTTTTAGCAAACATGAAGTGATACTTATATACCTGAATTGATATTTTACGTTTTATTTACTTTCCTAGTTTTAATAGTGAATTGAATTTGAATACAAGCTTACTAAATCATGAAATAAAATGGAATCAATATGAATTTGAACTGAATATAATATTTAATAAAAATGATTAAAACTGAAATTGCATGTGTTGTAAAATGTTATTTCTAATTGCTCTTGCTTCCTCGTTCACCACTCCACTACCTTCAGTAATTGTGTAATCCTGAGTTTCGTCATTTGTGTCTTGATAGTCAATAGTTTCTCCATCCGATAGCTGAGCATTGTAAGATAACAAATATTGTGAAGAGCTGCGCATACGTTCACTATTGTTGTAGCTTTTTTTGGTTCGTAGTGGAGCGCCCGAGCCCCCAACAAGCACCTAAATCGGTTTTTTAACACCCCTATGGTTCGTTCAACAATATTCCTTCCTTGAGAATGTTTTTTGTTAAACATACTTTCAGATGATCCGGCTTCAGGGTTTCGGTATGGCGTAAGCATGTATGGCTGTAACGCGTAACCTGCATCAGCTAAATGGATAAATGTTTACTTGTATTAGAACCATCCAAATGTGAAAACTATTTAAGCATAAGATACCTAATAATATATTACGTTCGCCCCTACGGTAGTCGTGTTCTAATTGTGGTTTCAATGCAGACATATTAAACACGTTAGCGTCATGCGTTGCTCCAGGATTCTTTGCATTTATAAACCGAATTTTCATGGCGTCATCACAAACCTATAAACGTACAACACTTATCATCTGAATTGCATTTTATTTGTAAATACTCACTATCATTACATTCAAGCTAAAATATCCCTTGCGATTGTAGTAGAAATGCTGCAGCTCTTTTTTTGGAGCAACGATTTTGACGTGCGTTCCATCTATACAACCTATTACGCCTGGTATTCCGCTTTTTTCAAAGAAATAAAGCTTTGCTTTGCGCTTCTCCTCTTCAGAGTATTGAATGGATATCCAATCCCTACACATGTGTTCTTCCAATACTGTAAACACCTCAGTCCAAATTAGGGATACTGTCGATTGGCCAAGTCCAATATTGGAATCATTCCCTACACTTAATTGGTAAGAACCCTGCGCGCAAAAGCTCAAAGCAGTTGCCAGCTTTAAAATCGTCGGAACTGATGTTGTTCTCAGACCTGGTTGTAGTTTGCTATCTAACAATGAAATCAAATGCGTAAATGCAGCTTTTGGCAGACGAAAGTTTTTCAAAAATCTAAAAACCGGAAGTTTTAATACTTTTTCAACACAGAAAATATAACATATAATATTATCGTATACAAACATTTTTTCCTCAAACTCCAGAGGATTGGAGGAGTCCCTCAACTTTCTCCTCTCTCTAGCTAGGTCCATTAGCTTTGAACCTGCATCTTCATCCTCCTCACTATCACTAAACCACAGTTCTATACTATCCATTTATTTATTTATTAAGTTATCACTTCTTAAATTAAATTGAATTGCAAAATTTTTCGCCAATGTAAAAATGTAAACAAACACCAAACAGCTGATTGAAATTCAACGAACCATTCACAATGGTACATTTTTTGATCGATCAATATACACAATACCAAAATAAAATACAATCGACTCAATCGACAAATGTCTATTCTACTGCCAATCGACACTCGCAATAGGGGTGATTGTGTTCTAAAAGACGGGGAACGGTCGGACCTTGCTTTTCATATCCAATTGGAACAGAACTTTGGCATGCCGCTTTCTGCAAACAGTTGAGTGCGTTCCGACTATTTTTTGCATTCTTGAAGGCATACCTCGTGAGTCTTTCCAGAGTTTTGTGACCAGGAGCAATGCTTACTAGGGATCCGTTCTAGTGTGATGCGTCTTGAGCTGTTTGCGTTGAAAATAAATGTTTTTTTTCATGCAAAATGTGGAAATGTGTACACTTTGTTTACATTTAGAATTATCAAACTCGTCAAATTTGATATCTCTATTTTGAAGGGTGATGGAGCACAACAAATCAAAAAAAAATACCCCAGGGTTGCATTTTATTTAATGCTGCTAGCTGTTTAATGTGCCTTGATTAGAACGGATTTGGGTTTTTTTTTTCTTATTTGAAAATACATCACACATACATACATATGTATGTGATTTAACCTTAATGGAGATAAATATTCAAAAACAATAATTGAAGGTGTTGAACATTTAAACGACTTTTGGTAATATTTTTCAAGGTTTCTTAATTTTTTTTTTAAGTTTTGGTTTTAAATTTCCGTCATCCCTTAACAAGGGGACAACATACATCATATTTCCACCCTGTCGGAAAATTAGAAGAAAATCAAAATTTTGGTATTAAATAAAAATATTCGTGGCAACGCTGTAACTAACTTGACATCACTCAACTGTCAATTTTGAAAAGTTGTGAGCAGCGGTATCACCAAAGCCGCAATCTTCTTTTCTATCATTCTTGATATGTACTTTCCTAGTTTTTGACTACTTTCTTTTAGAAAATGTTAATTAACAAAAGCTCGCACAGCGTAAATTGGCCTGAATGCGTTTAGCTGCCGGCTTAAGTATTGCGCATGTTGTTACGGGTTCGACTCCCGCAGAAGCCAAGAAGAAAGAAGTATGATGAGGAAATGTGGTGATTTTCGAAATAGTACTATAACTTTTACCGCTTTGAGCATTGTTTTTTTTTTTTCTTACAAAATTTTCCAATAAATTAATCGGCCTCGTCAAGAATTAAAAAAAAAAGTTAATTTTAATATTCATTAGCGAAATCTGCATAATGCTTTGCGATTTTACAGGGACAGCTGCAAAACTAATTGCGCTGGTAACGCTCCTGTTTATCGCACTTTAAATTATTTTAATATAATTTCTCTATCAATAAATGATTTCAGAAATTTGTTGAATTCAATATTCTATTTATATTTATATAAGTAGCTTAGTTGAACTATGTAATTAGTCCGTAAGAAATTTTTTTTTTTTTTTGTCATTTATTGATAAAAGTAATATATATAATTACAATCACAATTTAAATTAAGCATTAGCAACGTGGCCATCCGCTTTGGTTAAATAGTGTAGATTTACGTTTCAAAGTATTTGTATTTTCAATAGACTGAAAATAAATAAATAAAAAACTTAAATTTAAGAAGATATGTTAGTTGGAGAATGGTGAATAGTATTTGCATCGCATTGAATATATATTTTCAAATATAGCATAGCGGATATAAAATTTCCGTTTAAGAGTAGTGGTTTTTGTTGTTTATGCATTCAAGAAAAAGTCGTTTAATTATGCTTTTATTTGGTGAATTTAAGTTTTCAAATGAGTACAATTTTTCCCTTTTTTCTTTGTCATCTGTATACAGTGCATATATTTTAAGTATTTTTAACGGAGTATATCGTTTTTAACTTTTTCTGCAACCTGGTTAAAACAGTTTGGAAAGATGTGATTTCTGTTATAAATGGTTAAAGTTGAGCCTTCAGTCTTAAACCAGAAAAGGCAGGTTCCCTTTGAGCAGTGCAGTTAATCGTTTGTGACACAACAAAAAGCATTTGCAATCATTCTGAGAAGTTTTGATTAAAATCTTTGCCTCCTTTCAAATTTTGAGTTTGCTGCAGTTCCCACAACTAAATTCGGAAAGTTCAGATCGTCTTTATACTTGTTCAGTTATGAGGTGTTTGTCATCAATAAAGCCTGAACGCCTTTCCTTTAGTAGGTGTGTGAATGATCCAAAATTTATTTTAATATAAAACGTATTCGGATAAAAATTTGTAATTGACTACAAAAGTTGTCTTGAAGCAAAACTATCGGTTGCTACTTTCTTTGCCACTTGCGTGATTGCAAAACCAAAATATTTTGGATTTTTAGATTTTAACACGGACTAAAATTTGACAAAGTTTTAAAGCATAAACGCCTTCGCTGAGAGGAGAAAATTTAACAAAAACATTTTGCGCAAACAAAAAAAAAAACGAGTGTCACTGCTTGGATGCATTTATCAGCGGAAAAACTATAAATTTTAGTAGACTGTAACCGCCAATTGCTTGCGCACCGCACGCCGCCCACCGCCAACCATCGAGCGTCCACTAGCAGCACCAGCAGACATGTGTATTCTTCATCCGCGCCGACGCCACCGCTGCACTAAATGGACAACTATTATTACAGTTAATATTTAAATTTATCAATAAAATAAATAATGTCCAGCCAGCGCGACAAGAGACAAACGGAACGCAAGCAAAAGTTGACACGACGTGGCGTAGTGTTGGCTCACCGGAAATTGTGCGCGGCGACTAGCGGCAAAACGTAGTGCCAGCGAGTAACACACAAATCCACACGCACAAATGTATATAGACGTATGTTTGTGTGAAAGTATTTTGAAAGGACACAGCTGCAGGCAATGGCGAATTGAGTGCAAAAAAAACAAATAAAAAAAAATGAAATGTACTCGCAGTGAAATGACCGAAGAAAAGTGGCAAAATGGAATGTCTCTTCTGATTGGATAGGCAGCAGAGTACGCCAATAAGGGGAGTGAAGGGACCAAATGAAATGACAAGCGAATGCCAAGCCAACAGAGGGGCCAGAAGGTGAACAGGAGCGAATAAGGACGATAGTTTTTAAATCCGCGCATCATTTGCGCCGCTTGGCAATCATTCCGCGCGACGTGTCAGGGGGAGCAGGAACGGGCGGAGGGGGCCATTACTGCGAGTCATTGCGTTGATGATAAATAAATGGTGTGGCATACATTCATACATATGTACATAATATACATGATAAAAAATATATACATATATTATAAAAACATTTATATATATCATGAAATTTATGTGAGACCGAAGTGTACGGCGGGCGCGACAACTCTATTAAATTTGGAATGAACAACAAAGCTAACCAAAAAAAAACACGACGGCATACATACATGGTACGACAAAATGATGATTTCACCCACATGCTAAAAAAAATTTGAGAATTAATTTTCATCATACTTACTTATTTCCATTACTCTTTAAATAAAATATAATTCACAGCCTTACAAAAACCATATAACGATTTGAATAAAGTTTTGTGAGCAGATAATCTTCAACATTCTACACTCTTCTGCCTAGGTGCTGCCACTGATTGAATTATTTTAAATATTTTAAATCAATTAAACACGATTGAAACATCTACAGCAAAAGAAATTCTGGTATAATTGTTTATTTGCCCTTTAGTTACAAATTGGTGTCTAAGTTTTTAAAGGAAGATTGTAATATTTTTTCCATCTATTCAATTTCGACAATGGGGTTGAACTAGATTTCAGACACACGTAGCAAGTGATTAAAATAATACGTAAATATATAGTTTGTTAATTTATTTTTGGAGGATCGTCGTTATAAGCCGAATTTTTAATTTCTGCATTTACTTGAAAGTTTATAATTAAAAATTTGTAGCTAAGTTTACTTTTTTTATCGTAAGTTTACTTTTTTTTTTTAAATTGTGTAAGAAATTTAAAATTTTATTTGGAGGAAAAATTCATTTGGGAAGAACGTTTTATAAATAGATTTTTTAATTGCAACATTAAAATAAAACTATTTTTTTATTTATTTTTATAAATTAAAGACATTTTACGATGAACCTTTTTCATATATATTTTTTGCCATTTGTTATACACTCTGTTCACAAATTATAGGACAAACTTATATTGACACATTTGGAAAATTTATTTATCTTATAAATATTTAATTTTTTTTTTTCAATTAAAACATCATTTTTAAATATTTTTGAATTTAAGGCCGATCGGTTTATTGGGAGAATTATTAGGAAAAAAACAACAAAAACCAAAGCAGTAAAAGTTTTAGTACTATTTTGGAAATCACCACAACAAACCGATCGGCCTTAAGGTCAAAAATATTTAAAATAAATAGTTATATGGCCAAACAATAACAAATAAAATATCATTAATTTTATAACAACCACCATTAAAAAGAAGTTTTTGGAATTTTATAGCAAATGTGGAAAATATTTATAAAAATTT
Organism: Philophylla caesio; assembly: GCA_963971545.1. Lineage (NCBI taxonomy): Eukaryota > Metazoa > Arthropoda > Insecta > Diptera > Tephritidae > Philophylla > Philophylla caesio. Next base: position 189,354,723 of record OZ020604.1, on the reverse strand, counting down.
CATCAAAATTTCGAAGTTTTAATAAAAAAAAATTTAGAATTTATTCAGTTATGCAGACATCTAGCTTATTGTATTTTAGTGCAAGTTTCAAGTGGCTACATATTACTTCTGATTTTTGACAATTTTATTAGTGACGCTCTTTTGCAATTTCTTTCATATAAAAAATAAATGCGATTTTGCGTTGTATGGAGGAAACTGCCAGTAAAAAAAATTTCAAAAATCAGAGTAGACACTTAAAACATGCACTCTCTCACTCTAAAATTTAATAAGCTTAAAAGCTGCAAACTCCAAAAAATTCTAAAAATTTTTTTTTTAATTCGAAATTTTGCTAAATTTTTCTGAAATCATTGTACATTTTGTAAATAGTTAAAAAAAATGGGTATTTATTGTTTTTCTTAGAGAATGAGATATATTTTGTTTAAAAAAAAAATGTAATAAATTAGAAGAAAAACAAAGTACCAAAATCTATTAATATATGGTTATGATATAATTTGTGAATAAAATATAAATATATGTTTTAGAACCAAAAAGGTGCGAATTATGTCAATATTAAAAAATAATATAGGGATAATGAAATTTCTTTGAAATATTATTACATTGGAATAAATGTGGTAAACAAAAATTCTCCAATGTTTTTCTTTCAATTATTGATAGTTATCAAAATCTATCAGCTTTTTGAGTTCGCGTACGCAAAAAACTTGCAAAGTAGGGAAAATTGAGAGAGCAAAGCGGCACTTTATTTTTAGCGGAAGCTGTTAGTTTTTGTTGAAAAAATGTTTGCCAGCAATAAAACAGCTGTTAAAAAAAGCTGATTACAACTTGAATAAATACGAAATTTTTATTTAAGAATTTTAAAGGAGAAAATTATAAAAAAAAATATGAGTAAATGTAAGTTAGGGTAAATTTCCTTAATAGATTGTTTCAATAAAATACAAATGCATTGGTTTTCATTTTACATATTTGGATGCGGACAATAATTCAATCAGCTGTTCATTGAACTTTCAAGTTTCTGCAAATTTTGCGTTCGCATACTATTCGGGATATTTATCTTTTGTGATAGGAAAGATGACATTTCGCTGGAATTTTGTTGTTGAATGTTTTCTGCTGGCGATTTTAAACGAACGTGCCTAATATTAAAACCTAAAAAGTTCATTGAAACTTCAAATAATTTTATTAAACGTCAAAATTTTTAAATAAAACTAACTTCTTTTTAGTATCAAATCTTTAAAGGAAACTGTTACAGCGAATAAAATGCGATATGGTATGGTGCATTGGCTCGAACAATTTGAATATAAAATTGCAATTTGATATTTCAAGAAAAAAGGTTGAAAAACATTTTACTTTCTCACTTATTTAGTACAGATAATACAGTAAAATAAAATTCAAAACTCAACGCTAATTTTTAACCTTTTCCAATTAGCACTTTTTCGTATCAAAATCAATTGCGCCATAAATATACATACGAAAAAATAAAAATTTGAAAAAAAATTATTATATGGGTATAAAAGTTTTTCGAATTTAGTATTTTAAGTGTTGACCTTATCATGTTTTCGCGCACTATACACAAGCACATATACATATGTATTTATGTAAGGCTTGTATGCGCAGAATGAAGTTCACCGCTCCAAAAGGCAAGCAGTTAAGCGAATGCCGCTGAGTTTGCTTTATTTTCACTCAATTAAACTTGATGTCTCGTTATAAATTTTGCAAAAAGCTTACGGACTTTTCGTCAATAAAATGGCCGAGGAAATGGGCGTACGAAAATGCGGCGTAAATTGTCAGCATTGACAATTTAGTGCAGTTGCGTGGAAAATGGCGAAAAAACACAACGAAAAAAAAAACCAACGAGCTAATTGTGCGGCGATGCCACTCAAAAGAGTTTAAAATAAATAAAAAACAAAAAATGTAAATCATTGTTTTTGCCTGTGTGGCTGCAGTGACATAATTAACTTTAATAGTTGTGCACTGTATTTTACTCACGTCGGCAGTTTGCCCTTCATTGTAATTTAAAATTTAGTTGACCCGCAATGCCCGCGGCGGCTGCTTTGTTTTTTTTTTGTATGTCTATTTTAAATACTTTGTAGTTATATGTACATACCTCAGTGAGTTGTGGTTTGAGCTCAGGTTTTTTATTTGCTTTTGGTTTGCGACCACGCTTCTTTGAGCGAGGCTTCTCCTGCAGCAGCACTGTTTCCTTGCAGAATTTTTCCATCATTTTAATGAAAATATTGGCAGTTTCGATAACATCACGAAGATAAACTCTGTACAGATAAATGGAGTAAATTTGTGAAAAACTTTGAAATAAATAACATTTAGAATAAACATAATTATCTGTTAAGCCTAAATTTAATTACACTTTTAATCCAACTTTAGCGCAGTACGTTGAAATGGCGATAAGGAAACGCGATAACTCGAAAGCAAGGTAATAGTAATACTAGTACAGCGTCAAAAATTCAGTTTGTTGATCGATTTTTCTGATTTCTGCCTAAGCACAATCATAAGACATTAAACAAGTTTCTACGGAGGGAAAGTAACTTGAGAAATGTAGGCAAAGAATATCTTAAGGCTGTAAGCCCTTTGTAGCAATACTCTTTAAAATTGTGTATAAAAAAGCAAGAATCGGCATTGAAAATGTCAACATCATTGCCAGTATCGCCATGATTTCCCAAACACGCATTGAAAAGTCCATAGTTCAAAAAGGTAAACTCGATTTGCCGACGTTTGTCTACATAGAATTACTAAAATGTGTTTCTTCAAAAACTGTTTGTCATTTGTCTAATAATAGATTAGTATAAAAACCTTCGTCGCTTTCAATTTTGCCATTAATATTTTTTTCGATAAATTTATGGTTATGGTTACCTTTTTCGTTGTATTAAATTAATCGTAATCGTAAAGGAATCGGCGTCATTTATACAGCTGTTTGTTAATAAAGTTATTGATATTTATCGATATCGTTGTCGACATCGTTCTTTTGGCCATTAACTATATTCTGATAGATTTTAATAAATTTATACAGAATACGTTGGTAGTTAGTTTGAGTTTTTTAATATTTTATATTATTATAACAAATAATAATAGTAATATGCAGTCTACCAATTTTCGTCTTATCATTTATATTCATATTGGGATAAATATTTATCTTGTCATTTACCATCGATATTGTAATCACTAACAGCAGATAATTTCTGATATTTTTGTCGAAACTATTATTGAGATTTATCGGTAGCGCTATCTACACTTTATCGAACTTTTTTACCATAGTCAATGTTGTTGACGATATTTATCCAAATTCTCTGTTAAAAAAATAGTCATCATCAACTTAGTTGCGGCAATTAAGTTTCTTGTCGTTTGCGCCACTTGTATCGTTAGTAAAATTAACGCTGCCACAGATATAAATCGATATTGCCATTTTTATCGTTAGTGTCATAAATATTTATCGAATATATTGATAACTCTATCGATGTCTATCAAAATTAATAATATTAATCGGAATGCTATGAAAGTCGTTATCGTATATAACGATTATAATCAGTTATAGGATAATTAACAAAATAAGCTTTATCATAGTCAATTAGCTTGTGCATATATATATATTTTATTTACAAACTTCTGAGCATCGTGATCGATAAGCTTAAAGGTATTTATAAAGTTGCCAGCTTCTTCGTGCTTGTTATCATTTTAATCGAAATTTTTCGATATTGTAATGATACTTACTATATATAATATAATTTTGGCACTTACACTATATAGCTGAGTGTTTGGCCTAGCGTCTCCTACCATTTGTGTTGTGCGTCTTTATATTCTAACACAAATGGAGGGACCTACAGTTTTGTTCCGACTCCGAACGGCAGATGTATTTAATGAGAAGCTTTTTCATGGCAGAAATACCCTCGGAGGTTTGCCATTGCCTGCCGCGGGGTGACCGCTGTTAGAAAAAACTTTTCCTATGATTAAGATTTTGCTTGCCCTGACTGAGATTCGAACTTCGAACTCACCGGCATATCGAGTTATAGCACGCACCGCTACCAACTCGACCACAGCGGCCAATGATACTTACTATCGTTCATTAAATCGATTGATAATATTATCGATATTTAGCGATCTTATTATCTGTAATAATCGATTTTGTAAGCGTTTCGTTGGAAACGGTAAAAATAATGCAATCAATGTCTTTTGATAATACTATCCATATTAATCGGTATCTCTACCAACATCATAACCGAGAATCATACTCATCGATTTGGATAACATAGACTGTAATTTTTTTTCCGTTCTCCAAGACTGAACTTTGCCCTCTAGCTCAAGAAATTTAAATAGTGATGAGTAGAAATAAGATATGAATGTGTAATTCTTATCATTTTCACGAGAAAGAGCAACGCAGCACTTATCCGATGGCTCCTGCTCCGTTTAACTGGCACAAGTTTTGATATGGCGAATCTCTAAGCAGGATGCATCAAATCATAGAAAGTTTATTTCTACATCTTATAAAACTTACGGCGCTTGATAAAAATAAAAATAATTTTTTTGATTTTTAGTGCAACGCTTTGTTTACTTTTTATTATTTTATTGATGAATAGCTTCCCTCGTACTCATAGTATTGCGTATTTCATAATTGATTACCTCCAAATTCATATCAGAAAGAGAAAACTAAAGTTTAAAACCAAAATAATTGCCTGTCCAAAAACCATACAAGCCAACTCAAATCGGCCACATTTTGCAACATTGAAATAAATACTACGCACATTCAAAGGCCTTATGTTGAAATGAGCGACAAATTAGCACAGATTTTCAAAGTCAAAAGCTGTGTACAGAGTATTGAGAGCACAGCAAACCAAATGTCCACACGCCCACTTTAGTACAAATACGCTTAGATGTGTGTGAGCGTGAATGTGTGAGCGTGAATGTGTGCCTGCGCATAGAAATATCCACAAATCGTACGAGTTGCAGCGCAACTAGTTAGCTGTCAATGCAACTAATTATTTAAGTTAGAGAAATTTGCGCATTGCAACACTAACACCTGTGGGTGTGTGTGTATGTACATGTTCGAATATGTATGTGTGGGTGTTCAAGCATGAATGTAGCTTTGCGTGAGTCTGTGAATGTGTGTGTGTGGTTGGCGACCGCGCGCGCTTGTCATGTGGCAAGGAGGTACCGCGGCACACAAAACCGCATTGACGGCGCTTGTGGCCTCCAAGTGGATTAGTGAGTTCAATTGTGGTATAAAGTAGGGCATTTGCACTTTTACGCATACTATACATAGACATATAGAATCAACGTATGTATGCACAAATGTATGCAGGTATGCAGACGTAAATATCCCAGTGTAGGAAATAAGTATCTCTTGAATATCTACTTATCCGTACATACATACAAACATAGTACATACTTTATTCCTGCCAACTGAAAAGAAAGTATCCGTTAAATGCTTCTTTTTTGTAATATTTAAAGTAAGGGGTTTAAACAAGATGTTACAAGTCGTAAAATCATAAAATTTCAAAAATTTTAAGTTGCATTATTTCAATTCATCTTTCAGTGATTTTTACAAAAAAAAAAACGAAAAATGCATTTCAAACTACAGAAAAATACGATAAAATTACATGTTAAAATATTAAAGCTTAGTTTACAGCTCTGAAAAAAATCGAAAAATTCATATAATATGACATTCGAAAAATGAAAAAGGTATTTTATTCTAAAAAAATGCTCGTATATTTATTTCTTTAAGGAAATTTACAGCAACGGCAAAATATAAATAATGAAAAATAAAAATATTTCTTATGATTTTTCTTGAAAGCTGTTTTCTAAACAAGCTTAGACTGTTAGGTCGTAAAATTTTGTAAGTATATAAAAGAAAGATTAAGAAGTTTTGTACGCATAACCAAATACAACAGAAAAATTAGTAAGTATACTGATAGAAATTTACAATTAACTATCAAAAATATCTACCGAACCCGTGAAGGCATTTGTTTTGTTACTTCAAATGGAGAAACTTTACGATTTTAACACTTTATCATATTTAAAAGAAAACGTATTTTTTTTCCTTTTTCAAAATCTTTGTTTACTAAATTTTAACTTAGATACAGTTTATACAGCAACAGACACTGCTTTAATCAAAGATTCAAAATATTAAAAATTAACAAACTTTTTAAATCTAAAGGATTCGACTATGCAAATTGGATAGGGGGATTTATAATATAAATTATTCATATAAAAGTAAAAGACGGAAACTTGATTTTAATTAAGTCAAAATGAAAATCTCATTTAATAGGTTCTTTCGTTCGAAAATATTTAAAATAAGATTTTAACAAAAAAATGTCATTCCCTAATTGTGGAATGTACATACATACATAGATTATTTAAATTTCGGTATCAATAAAATAAGAATAGTAGATATAATATATAATATAATTTTGGCGCTAACACTATATAGCTCAGTGTTTGGCCGAGCTTCTCCTACCATTTGTGGTGTGCGTCTTTATATTATACCACAAAATGGAGGGACCTACAGTTTTGTGCCGACTCCGAATGGCATATGAATTTATATGAGAAGCTTTTTCATGGCAGAAATACCCTCGGAGGTTTGCCATTGCCTGCCGAGGGGTGACCGCTATTAGAAAAAATTTTTTTTTTTATGATTAAGATTTTGTTTGCCCTGACTGAGATTCGAACCTCGAACTCACCGGCATATCGAGTTATAGCACGCACCGCTACCAACTCGACCACAGCGGCCACAAGAATAGTAGATATAAATATTTAAAATATAACAATTTTGGAATCAACTGTATATATAAAAATATTTTTGACTGTGCTAGCTAAAGCAAGAACTTCAAGCTAAGCACCGTTTAAATAGGTTTTGCTGCTTGTCGGTAAATAAATTATTACTTAGGTAGAATCAATAAAGTTTAATAACAGTTGAATCTAGAAACATTTTTGAATATGGTTGTCATTAGTTTTTAATCGATTTAGTTTTTTAAATTTCACAGTTGAGGACTAAAAGCACTTTAAAAAAAAAAGTATTTTAAATATATTGGCTCCAACGCCACCTAGCGAATAAAATGTGGAGACTACAATCAAACGTGCTCAAAGTATAATCTTTGAGTCAAGTTATTCTTCAAATAATTATTAAAACGAAAGCAACTATTATTTAACATTCATGCACAAAAAATTAGTTGGATTCGTTTTGACATCTTGTGACAATTTTTCTTTTTTTATTGCAATTTAATAATTTATTCATAAAACCATAATTTATTTGTATAACAAAAGTTTTCAATACAAAGTTCAAGAAAGTGCTTCAAATTTTTATTAAAGTTTCAAAACTTTTGTTCACAAATTTTAGAAAAATTTTAAGTATGCATTTACTTAGCACCTATAATTTAATTATGATAAATAGCGAGTTCAAATACACTAAAAGTTAACGTTGCTTTGACAGAATTGTTTTGCATGAATCAAATGCTGAACACCCTAGATAAAAAATATTCTCAAAAATCAACGAAAAATTACTTGAAACTTGCTTTGAAATCTCAACAATTGCATGGACTACTAAGCTGCAAACTTAAAATGTTTATTAAAAACTTCTAAGTTTTGTTGCAAAAATTTAGTTAATTTTACGGAAATAAAGAAAAATTTAATTGAAATTCAATTAGCAAAAGTTAAATATTGAAAACTTGATCAAAAGTGGCACACATAATACTCGCGAAACTATAGCTAAACAAGTCAGGCGCCTTTTTTTAGCTGCAAATCTCTAGAACATGACAATCGTTTCTGTAAGCTTGATGAATCGTTGCTGTTGAGAAAGCGCAGCACATTAATAAATATTAACTTCAAAACAAAAAGACGTCAAAATCAATTTCTAAATCATGCTTTAACATATGATATATACTATATTTTTAAATAAAAACAAAAGAAGACCATCACAATCGAAAAGTGAGCAAGTTTAGCACTAGTCTTGGGATAAAAAAAATGTAACAGTGTGTTGTGTGATTTTTGGTGCATAAATACATATCTGTGAACCATTTGCAATTTGCAGAGTATTTACAATTTAAATGTATAGACAGGCAAGTAGTTAGTCAAACGGAGAGGTCACCAACACAACAGATAAACTATTATATATATGTATATATATTTAATTTATAAGCACACACATATGTATGTATATATGTATCTACGTATGTATGCATGCAAATGACCACAAAAACATTTGAATCAATTAGGGTCGAAAGCGCTGTAGTTATGTTGGGAAAACATGCCACATATGTGCGTTGATGCTTTCGAAATAAATATGTATGTGTCCATGCATATGCAATTAGTTGCAATTGCTATTGTTGTAAGTACACAGGTAAATAGTTAGTTGTCATAACCACAAAGCCACTGCGGACAATGACGGACAGATGGGCAAACAAAAAGCGGCTGTTATTCAGTACAAAAACAAAACTACGGACTAAATTAAATTAAATTAAATAGATATAGTGGGTGACGCTATACGAATACTATTTCTATTTTAAAGCTTATGTAGATCGCTAGATTGATTTAATGAACAATTTAGAAGTGAACGAAGTAAAATAAAATTAATGATTTGAATGTTGGTATAAAAAGCAAGCAAGGGCAACTTTAAGAAATCCATCTTTAATTATTTTAGTGCCCTACAATAGGACAGACTGACCATCTATATATCTTTACTATTATTTAGAATTTGCTCTGTAATTATTTTTTGATTATTTCTGTAGTTACTAGTTTAATTCGTTAAGTTTACTTAATGTTCATCTTTAAGTGAAAATTCTATAATACTAAGTTCTAAAAATGTACAGGTGGTACTAATGTTTTCCAATAATAAATGTAATGAAAAATGAAAAAAACAAGTGCGTTTATTATTGAGTTAGAAAAACGAACCTATTTTGTAATAAGATGAAGTACTTATGGGTTGATGATAAGCGAAAAAATTAAATTACACTTTTGCTTGCGTTGCATGCAGAATTTTTCTTAATTAAGCACAGATCATTTTGGCATCAAAATACAGATAAAACTCGGCAGTAAATAAAAAAAACTTTAGAAAATATTATCTTATATCGAATGTACTACGTTTGCTGTGTTAAGCTGACGTGTCCACGACTGAAAACTAACTTAAGAATAAACAAGTAAAGGAAACTAAATTCGGGGGAAACCGAATTTTAAATACCTTTGCGATGTATTTTTGTATTTCATAAAAACTCCGTTTCTATGTTTCAAATCGCTGCTAGTATTAAACTTCACTCAATTTGTATCTATTTGAACGAAGTTTATTGAATTTTTCAAAGTTTCCGTTATATGGAAGTTGGGCGTGGTTATGGTGATGTTAGTGATATCAAGGACAATACGAGTATGTTCATGAAATTTTGTGACGATACCTTACACCGTTAGTGAGATACAGAATTTTTTTTATAAGTGGACGTAGTAACGCCCATTTTTCAAAATTTTATAAAAATCAAGTAAAAAATCAAGATACCGAAAATTTTTCATAAATGGTCTTGGCAACGGTTATTTTTTAAAAAATATATAAATATACAGTTTCTTTGTTTAAAATCGCCCCAAATATCAAATTTCACTAAATTTGCTGTAATAGATACCGAAAAAACGAAGTTTTTGCACTTTTCAAAACTTCCGTTATATGGGAGGTAGGCGTGGTTATTGACCGATCTCGACCATTTTCAATGCCAACCTACCCTGTCCAAAGAGCAATCTATGGACCAAATTTCATTGAGATATCTCAATTTTTATTCAAATTATTGTAACCACGGACAGACGGACAGACGGACAGACGGACGGACAGACAGACAGTCAGGGCTAAATCGATTCTCTTTTCATTCTGATCATTTTAGTATATATCTATATCGATTATTTTATACTGTTACAAGTACGCTAGGGTATAAAAAAAAAACTATGCGGAAATTAAGGGCTCATTCACGGCTTTCAAAATAGACACAAGTTTTTAAAATAATTTTCTTCAATAACCAAATTTTTCTTGAAACTTACCATTACGCTAACTTAACGTTAAGCTGACTTATCTAGAGCTTAAAAATTAACTCTAGCTCAACGGCGCGCTATCTTAAGAGACCTAAATTGTACGAAGCTTTAAACAATTCTGCAACACGAAAATCGCATGAAGGATAAAACCGATTAAAAATTAAAAAAAAAAGAAAAAACAAAGGCAACAAAAAGAAATTAAAGCGATATTTTTAAATGTAATTAGATCGATAAATATATCTACAATTGTATCGATAACGATGAGCGTAAAAACATCGTTAAAAATGTCGCTAACTATTTTCATCAAGTCGATATCTTATAAAAAACTAATGAAAGCAATAAATTTTACATGAAAGTTTGCGACTTATAACGATAACAATAAAGGTTGCACTTAAATCTTGGAAATTCTTATTACTGTTTATTAGTTGTTTAAAAAAAGCTTTATGGGTTTTGAGAAACAATGTATCGCTAGAGGAGTAATTGCGCTTGTATTAGACGACAAAGAGCAAATTTTATGAAAGAGGAGTTTTTATTTATTTTTCTACTATTAAGGAGTCGAGTAATTTAGTTGGATGTAAAAGCACAACAATGTTATTAATTGGTAGTTTCTTATAAAAATTATAATTTTTGCGATTTTCTCATGCTTGGAAATGTGATAGCGCTTACGATAATTTTGCGATTAAGCTGACTAAGACAAATTTCTTGTAGTTTAAGGTGCTGACTATATTTTTGTACTTTAATTTTGCATTATGTACAGAAAAAGCTTGCTTAGCGAGTACTATATTATTTTACATAAGTTATAGTTAGGTTCATAATAAAGATCCTGTGTTCTTATCATCCGAGCAGCAAGGGTTACAAAGCTGACGCTTTAACATTGTTTAGATCGTTAATGAAACTTAGTTTTTTTCACGATTTTTAGTATTTAGTATTCCGATCAATTTACAAAGTCGGTTAATTTTATCTCGCTTATTTCTTGTTTGACATATTTAAAAAGTTTCACTTATTAAGGATATTAAGGTCCTTTGACAATTTCCTACTTCGCACGACTGTATTGCTGCCTTGTGTCCTTTGTCAAATCGTGCAGATCTCATTTATGGAATGGCATTTTATTTTTTGTAACATATCTTCTTGAAACACCCTTTTTAAAAGCATGTCATTTATGACATCCTATTTAACTAATGTAAACTGGCATGTGTTTTAACATGTAATGCTTGACACAAAATCGAATATGTCACCTGTCATAGATATCTCTATACATATGTTATTATCTTTACATATATTTTAAATTCTTGAATGTGTTATAGAATGGAAAACAGCCTGCAGGAATAATTTTTAATGTGTAATTTATAGATTAAGATATTCTCTGTTGCTCAAAATTTTATGCGGGAATGAATATAAAAAAGGAGGAGTCAATGCATCTGGAACAATAATTATTTGTTTAGATCAACAATAGAATAAGCTTTTATTTTAGTATAGACATTTTAAAACAACAGATCTTCAAAGTTTGTCGTGTCATTTTTATTGAATAGTCAAACAGTTTTAATCATCTTTGATTTCTTCAATGCAAAGCCATGCATCTTTCTTACAAACGAAACCGTACAATTTGAGATTAGGTAACCAGATTCTCTTTCCTATTTATTTATTCAAAAAAAAATATGTTTTTTGTTCTATTCAGTCAGCAAAAAATTTTGTTTTTTAGCAAGTGTGGGTAATCTAGGATAGTGAGGAACGCAGCAACACGCCTTTTGTGAACGACCGACTCTTGCGGTATATTGAACATATTTGGTCGCCCTTCGGTTAGAAACATAGTGGAGCGCGGAGCAATACAGAGAGAATTTGGACGACAAAAGCGAAAGGAAGAAACACAAGGCGTCGTAAGTAAATAGGCAAGGGGACGAGTATTGCATTTTAAAAAATCTCTGCTCTTTGAAATAATCTCAACTCCACTATGTATCTACCCTTAGACGAGTCAAAATGATTACGTCAACTTTTTAAAATATGTGTGAATGTTTTAATTAATTAAAAAATCCGATTTATAATGAACGTATACGAGTATAAGTATATTTAATGATAGTTAAGTTTAGTTTAAAGTAATTGAAAAACAGTTGATGTTCTCGTATGTCTCCTCTATAAACGAATGACTGAATTGCCGTTTCCTACTTCGATGTTCGCTACTCGATTCACTTGCTGGCACTTATGTATGTACAAAATGTTCGCCTTGTCACCTGTGGCTCATTAAACGGGCTTGCCGTCTGTTGTTGACTTATGTATTTTTATCGGAAACTTTATTCCATTCTACTATATTTTTTTTCTTTGATTAAGCATCTTCCAATATAATTTTAAATTTTTTTTATTTTTTAATACTTTCCATCGATTGGTCGTTAAGAACACATCGTGGGTCTTCTTCAAAATAAATCCGCGCAAAGGACTGTGTCTTTTGTAAACCATCGTTTTTACTAAGGCATTGCTTGGCAGGAGCTTTCATTTCAGGACTAAAAACTAAATTTAGGTGGTTTAGTTTCCGGCGTTTTAGTATTGACAGTAGTAAAGCGATAAATTTGTTAAACCATTGCTAGTATATTTCGGTTCATTAAATTTCAAATTTGTTAACAACTGCTTAGACCGCAGCTGTCGAATTTCGCACTGATTCGGAGCGAAAGCTAAACCTACAGGGTATGCAGAATAGCGAGTTGATACACACACACACACACACGTACGCGCATTTAATGAATAATTATTGCAGGCAAAAGCAACAAAGCGCAACAATGGTCGCCAATGACAATTTGCCCAAATTTCGCTTTAATTACGAGTACAACAATTGCGGCATTGTTTTAACTACAAAATACTAATGTAATTCGCGTTTGAGCAATTTGAAAATATTGCGTGAATTATACCTAAATAATACCGATATCGATGTTGAGCAAATACATACATACATATCTATAAGCAATTATATGTATGTATATTATATGCATACAATACGCGAATATGTGTGGTATCTCTGCGTAGGGGAAAACTTAAAGCGAAATGATTTGTAATAATTCGTAACTGTGCTTTTCATTACAGATATTTACTTAGTGGCACATATGAATGCATTTAAGAATATTATCAGCTAATTTTAGACATTTAAATGACCGCTAATTAATTAAATTCGCTACAAAATTAATTCTTGCTGATTGGTAATCGAAAGTTACAAACTTACAAATTGGCATTTTGATTGGTGCGAGTTAATTGGGAAGTTCTTCATATTTACCTCGTCTTTGTGCGCATACAAAAACAAGCAGGTTTTAAAAAAGCAGCAACCATTTAACTCAATGTTTACTTAAATGAAGGCAACGAGAAAATATCTTATTACGAATAAAAAGCCAAGAATGGCAAGTCATTGACGCAAAGGTTTTGCCAGTTAACTTACGGTGCACAAATACAAGAAGCAAGCAAAAAGTTTCTTGCAATATTTCCTGTTGGTTTATTTTACAATGAATTGGCAATAAAATTCTGTAACTGTTACTGTTGTGGGTGTTGAATTCTAGTAAGAGACTAAAGTTACCAGTCATGCAAAAGGCAGACTATAGACGTTGAGGGGTTGGGGGCCAATTAGTTAATATTTATGACGAAAGTCGCTGGCGGCGTCAAATGAAAAGTGTTTTTTTTTTCGGTAGCGCAGACTGGGCATTTTAAAGATATTTAATTTTGATTGTTTGTAAGAGAAAAATTTTTAAAGATCAAATTTCATAATTTTGCACAAGGCAGACGCACGACTTAAGGATGAAAAAATAGACAGAAATTGTACAAGCATATTCAACATCTTAGCTCACAAAATGAGTTAAGTTTTCGTAAACCGTCACGCGTAAACCAAGTCGAATTCACAAGTAACACGGCTCGTTATAAATTACCAAAGAACGTATATAACAACGAAGACGCAAGTCCCGGTCCGTTCCGCCAACAATATATATTGGCGTAATTCACCATAGCGGAACGAATCCGACATTTATTGATTGGTAACAGAATCTAATTCGATCTAATTGGATTTCGGTGTGGTGAAATCAGCCGAAAAAACTTGCCACAGGAAAGGAAACGCCATGCAACTTCTTTGTTATGTACTTTTTTTTGTAAATAACTATATGATTACACCTCACCTCATCTGACCTCAACTCACCACACTTCACCACACCTAACTTCGTCGCCTAATGCTTCGGTAAATATTTACATAGACAATTTCGTGAGTACCGAGAAAGGTGTTTATACTCAGTAAAATTAAACTTTAGTTATTAGCAGAAATTTGTATATGAAAAAAGAGAAGAACACATTAGGTTTACATCGCTCACTGTGTTGCGTACGAAGGTACATTTTTAAGCACGCAGAATAGGAGAATAGGGTTTATTGATGGCGATAGTTTTTTTATCGCAATCGAGTCACTAGCCTTTGGACTATCGCCGATGAAGCAACTCAGTTATGAAGAAAGTGTGAAAATCAAGTAGCTTGTAAGGAAAGTCTGTGCCAAATAAATTAAATGAATTGCGTTTATGAGAACTATTTCCTGGGTGAAACATGGCAGGGACTTATTTGAAGACTACCCACGACGGCTAGGTCGAACAATCGACGTCACCACACGCGAAATTACAAATTAAAAAAGTTTAAAAATTAATACTCGTATATAAAGACGCTCGATTTAAATAAAAAAAAAAAACAGAAATTACCAGCGTATCCGCAAAGACATTTTTAAAACTTTTTGCGATCAACTTCGGATGAATTCGGGAAGCCATGTCGCAAAGGTCGCCTGTTCAGAAGAGTGGTGCTACTCGTATTTGACGACCAGCGATTATTATTTCGTCCTAAAAATGGAGATAAACGATTGAGATGAAAAGGATGAAGTTTTAGCTTATTTTTGGATAGAGACAAGACATTTTTTTCGATGGGTAAAGAAAAACAAATTTGTGTTTTTACTTTTTCCCTCCATTCCGCGAACTTAAAAAGGCGTTGAAGTTAAAGCTGATATTTAGAAGATCAATACTCTTCCTCATCAGATATCTTTTTTAGGCAATTTTTCCAACACAATGTGGAAAAAAGAAGAGGTTAAGCAGCGGAAACTTAGCAGAGATTGGGAGTAAAGTTTGCGGATACTACTTTTGCAATTTGGTAATTTAGAAGGAAGCCAGTTCTTTCTTGCTCACACAAAACGACTGCTCCTATTAATGGTAAACATTCAGAATTTCCTTGTGTTTTTCAGAGATTGTGTCTTTTTCTTAAAAGTTTCGCTAACTATTTAAAACCGCTTTTTTGATTACAGTTATCGAGCGTGCTTGCAACTACATATCAGAGGAGAAAGGAACTTTTTAATATGAACAAACAGTCGTCAACTGATTGCAGACTATTTACTCACCTGTTAAATGAACGATACTATTGTATATTTATGGTATTAATTTATTATATAACTGACAGTAAGGAGGAATTAAAGTTTATATTCAACACTCATTCAAATGTGGTATAACTGCTATTCTGATTGTTAACCACCCACAAGGATACGTAGTATCTGTGTATGTACAGTTGTCTTCATGATCTCAAAGTAAAATTGAGAAGCATTAATTTTAAATTGATTTCATATTCAATCAATGCAACATTTTCGCATCAGAATGTCAGGAAAACGAAATGGAAATTGAAGTTAATTGAATTAAGCACACTCGTACGCGAGAGAACTTACACAGTTGACTCATACAACGGACAGAGGATTATAGGTATATACAGACAGACATACATTTGTTACACGTACACATACATACATCCATACATAAGTACAGACAAAGGACGAGAAGCGAAATCTCGATTTTTCATGCATTTTTTATTGCACCGAAAACTTTTAAAGTAATCAATCATTTCAGCGAATTAACAAATTGAATAAAAAAAACGAACAAAAATCGTAAAAATAATAAGTGAATTGGAAAAATACTAATAGTAGCCGAGGTCGAGTATACGATGTGAAAATGTGCGAAAAACACAATTAAAGAGACAATGACAAGCGAAATTGTGCAAACTGATAACAATGAATGACATGGCATGCCTTCGAAAAAAATCGCTAATAAAAAATGGGAAACTAAAAACCACATTAGCTTTACAGCGCTTGCGGCAGCATATTCCAATAGAGATAGTCATTCAAGTAAATTTGAACAGTGACAGGCGTGAGCGTCGTCGACTCGAGCACGGGCACACGCCGTTTCGTTGGGCGAACTTTTGTCAAATGTTATTTGTTAATTGAGGTCAGCAAATCTTTATTTTCAACGACATGGCGCAGCGGGCTTTAGGTGTCGATGGTTATTGAACAGTGTAAGTGTGTATACGTGCAAGTATCTATGTACGTAATTACTCAGGGAAGTGACGTGAAAGCACTAGTTTCTAACTTTTCGCCTCATTCTGTGCGAGTAAATGTAGGAAGCCACATGTCGCATTCAAATTTAGGGCAAAACTTTTTGAACAATGTCATTAGTTTGAAACTTCAAAAGGATGATCGTTATCGTCGTACGGATGCTCCAATTTAATTAGGTCACTATTATTAGTATTTGCTTAGTTTTAAGTGATTTAAATTGGCACGCAATTGCGAAGGAATGACGTGCATGAAAATTGGCGATTAAATTTTAAATAAGCGACCAATTAAGACATCGTTTTGAGGAACTTCTGCACCGGGTGATAACAACGATGAAAACTAACAGATTAACGTGTTTTTTTTAGAAATGGAAATCAGTGTAATCGCTTTTATGGCTTCGCTGCTTTAAAAATTCGGTCTAATAAATGCGATCTTATCCCAGCAGTAGCGCATCAAATACTCGCCACGAATTCCAATTCTAGTCCAAATCGATAGGCTTGTTGGCGTGCACTTAGAAGTGCTTGTTATATCCCCAAGGAAATAGTCGCGTGATATCAAATCGCGTAATAATCCGGAAAGATGATCAAAACAACAAATCACTTATTTAGGCACATAATTTCGTATTTTAAAAATAAACTAGCAAATACCCGGCGTGCTTCGCTGCGCCTTTAAAGGATTTTTGTCTGGAAAAATTCCCTATTTAAAAATATTTCTTAGTCAAAGGTTTCTCAAATACCTTCCATTGGACACCCATATTGTAAATACGGATTTTAGAAATATCTCGACTTCAGCGCCCCCTATTGACATTATTTAAACAAAAAGTATTTATGTTTAGGAGCCTAATAAATGTTTTGAATTTCAATCAAATCGGTCTGTAAATACGGATTTTAGCAATATCTCGACTCCAGCGCCACCTATCGACATTATTAAAAGGCACTTTTTATATGATGTTTTTAATAGTTAGCAAGTTGAGACATGTCTAATTTCCTGCTACTCAAATTTCTCTCAAGTTGAAGAATAAGCATGGATAAAAACGCTCTAGAAACGTTTAAAGAGATGCGCCGCCATCTTGGGAAAAATGATGAAAGATCTCTTCATTGCAAAACGCATACCACATACATTTTTGCATCGATTTTCACCAAACCTTCGTTACGACAACCACAATAGGTAAGGGCATCTTATGTATAAATTTCTGATAAAGATCGGTCGGCACATCTCTTCAAACACCCCTTACCAACGAACACACATTTTAGGCTCCTTTTTTATATATTTAGATTAATGCAAATTAATTACTTTCACAGCTGAAAATTCCCCAGCACACTAAATCGAAACAATCGAAGAACGGTATATACATAGTTGAAACTGTAAGCATATGATCGTAATTAGTGCATTTATTTAACAAAAAAAAAAGTATTTAAATGTATTTAAACTTTATAACACTTATACACACAGACAGCTACTTGAAGAGTTCTATTTTATTTAAAAAAAAATATTTGTATATCAATTCTAGCGAAATTATAAGTGGAACACTAGGCTGTAATTGAATATTTCTTGATTTTTCCTTTACACTTTTTAATAAACTTTCATTTTTTAAGAACATTATGAAAGCGCGAGTAGATTCTACAAAAAAAAAAAAATTAATTTATCAAAGTGAATTGCACGTGTGCCAATTTCCATCTGAATGAATTTCACAAACACCATTTGAGTGATAAAAGAGACACAGATATTTGCACATACTCGTAAGTACAACACAAAAGTATACAGCAATATATGTTTGTACGTATGTACATAAAATAATATGCAGTAAGTATTGTAGATATTCACTCTGATATGTGTCAGTGCATTTCACAGGAAATCGGTTAAATGCAACAGATGAAAAGTTGCACAAAATAGTGAAAGTTGACTGATAGCACTAGCAAATGAACTCGTAAATGCACAGTGGTTTACAGGAATTCGACGGCAAAAAGTATGTGTGTACATATGTACCTATATTTATATGTATGAATGTAGGTACACAAATTTAAATAAACGCATACGAGCAGAAAAGCAAAACAAGAATGTGAAATGTATAAAGAAACATACCAATATACCCCATTTCATATTTATAACGCCGCCAAATACAGCCATTTGCAATTCATTTATTAAATCTTTAGAAGAGAATTTTTTAACAAAACCCCATATAAATTCAAGCCTTAAACTTATAACTAAATTTATATTTTGTACTTTAAGAATTTTTTTTTGAAGCACCAACTTTTTTTTCAGAAAACTTTCACAATTTTTTGTGTATGCAATTTTGTACTTCATTTAATTTAAATCAGAGATCAAATATAACCCTCGCCACTTTTTTTTTCAAAGTATTTCTCACTGACACAAACACAAAAGTATCAAGCAAAACGAATTTTTTCACCGTACAAAATCTATCTGTAGGATCATTTGGTGTTTGCTACTGTGAGTTATTTTCCAACTACTGAAATTTTTATTAGAAAATGACACTTTGACATAAACCAAGGCGAATTCATTACAGGTGGTGTTGATAGAGCAACACCGACAACCACAAAAAAATTGTTTTTGCTTTTGGTGGGTGATTGTCAAAATCATTTGAAAGACAAAATCGAGGCGAATTCAATTTATAAAATAAGAAACAAAAATATTTTAAAAAATGTCAATTTTAAGTTGCCGGTTAACGTTTTAATTTTAATATTCTGGTTTATATACAGACATACATATGTATGTATGAAAATAAAATGACGAACCACATTGAAATGCCGCACCTTTGTTCATTGATTGTAATAGTGGAAAACATAAGCTTCTGGAGTCAATTTTACTGGATTTACTGGCTCACCATCGGTGGGATAGTGAATAGTTTTCGGAAATGGCAGTGTTGAAATACCCACAAGGAAAAAAAGTGCAAAACCAAAAAACAAAAATTAAGTTATTTGCCTTATACGTTTCTGAGCTGGGTATATATCCTTTGAACATGGTAAATGTAGAGGAATATAACATATGATAGTGGCTAGATTTAAAATAATTAAATATTGTAAGTTTTCCTCTATAAATAATATAGCAAAATCTACGCCAAACTGGATGAAGCTTTAGATTATCGTACGATTTCATTTATTGGAATGAAGTTTTGTTGCATTAAACTTTAGTTGCTTTTAATAAATTTATAATTTTTAACTAAACAGAAACATGCGTGGTGATTATTAAATTAAATTAATTTAAATAACTAATTACTTTATTTTTCTTTTTCAATGAATTAGAAGCATCTATTGCCCAAGTTCGACGTAGTGCACTTCTGATGTGACAGAGACGCTACATATTGCGGGCCTAAAGTTATATTAAATATTTAAGGGGTTTTTGATGCCGTCTTCGCCAGTTGGTTGTTAAAGAGGCTTGGCTCAAGTATTTAGTACTTGTACTGTTGTCCCATGGTGCTCTTGGACAGCTCTTTTGCCTAAAGTTATTTTAAGAAATGCGCATATGCATATCTACATTGAGCTAACCTTGTGAGCATTTGAATACAAGCTTCACTATATTTTTTCTACAAAATTCGACTACGAGTAAATCCATTCATTTGGGGAAACATCCTTCTCTAAAATATCGGGCTTGACGTGTATGCATATAACAAAGAATTTTGCAAATTTTCCCTTTTCCCTACGTACAAAATTTAGGAATGCAAAAACTGATCATTGATATTTTTTGCTTCCGACTGCTTTACATCATTCGCGTTAGTTCCTATGTATTTAAACTTGCATGCCGCACATCAATTCTTAAATTTTTATTTCAAATTTCCAAAAATTAAAGAATTTTATGTGAGAAAAAACAAAACAATAACAATATAAACAAAGCAATTTATTTGACAATCGCCCACTAATCACCTGCTTGATCAGTTCCACCTTAAATGAATTCGCCTTGGCATAAACTTTTATTTTTGAGTGTCTTAGTTTGCGGGTTATTGAAAAACAGAAAAATATAAGTGAATATACATAAGTGGATAAATGAAGCGTAGGTCAATCCATTTGTGGTAGAATATAAAGACGCACACCACAAATGGTAGGAGAAGCTCGGCCAAACACTGAGCTATATAGTGTGTACCAAATTATTATTAAAATACTGAAAATAAGTAATTTTTTGCTATATTTGGCATTTTTATATATAAATTAGTATAAGAAATTTGAATTTTGAAATGGGTGTTATTATATTTTAGTACATTTTCGAGTTAATTTGCATCAAAAAATAAAATTAATTCTCTTCATGGTTACATATAAGTACAAATGTATATACAAATGTAACGATTATGAATGATGAATTAAGAAACAAACTTAATATTTTTTAATAGAAATTGAGCATTAATTGTGTGAAAATTTCAAATATTCAAATTTTTGCAAAAATAAAAATCACGAGACTGCAGAGTTAATTAAATTATTATAATTTTAAGAATTTAGTTTTACCACCAATAATGAATTTATTGTTTCCGTATTTAATTTGTACCGTCTCCCACCAAAAATAAAGTTAAGTGCTGAAATAGCTCTTTATACAAACACGTGAGTCGGTGGTACGGCAAATAATAAAAATTTTCAAATATTTGTGGAGTTCTATACGAGAAATTCAAGTTTCCAAAAAAATCGAATATGTTGCTATTTACAGGCAAACGACCATAGAAATTTTCAATATCTGTGTATATTTTTCCGAAGTTGTTCGAATATCATCTCCTCTGAGAGCTAACAATAATAACAAGCTCTAAAACAAAAATATTATACCAGTCACATAATAGCAAATGTAAAATTTATTTTCTGTTACCAAATAACACTTATTTTTTTTTTCTCACTACGATAAGTGTCCCAAACCAACAGTAACAGAAAATATATGAAAAATAAGGTTTCTCACTGAGCAAAAGTACTCACCTACAAAAAATAAAACACTTTTTCTGTTTTGTGAGTTTGTTTTTTCTCCCAAATAATAAGAGTTATTTTTGAACTTTTTCTAAGTGGAGATGGTTATTTTCGAACTCTGATTTAAATAAAGTGCAGGTTTTTTAGTGACCACAAATTACCGTTGATATGTGATAATTTTTTTGCTGAAACTTTAGGGCATTTTTTCCATTAAAAAAAAAATCGTGTATTTGCGTTATATGAAAGAAGTTGCGGAAGAGCGTTGGTAAAAAATTTGTGTAAGTTTTAAGCCATTGTTTATATAGGTTTTGTTCGAGAATTATTTGCACTTTAATAGAATTGCAAATAATCGTAGTTGCTGGCGTTATACATATGAAATCGGGTATAATACATACATACGTTTGTGTGTAGATAAATGCGCATAGCATACTTTTTGATGCGAGAATAAATTTAGCTGATGCACTCACAGCAATTCGAAGCGTCAAGCGTGTATGGTGCATGCAACAAATGACAACTGCAAGAACAAAATTAGTGGACAATTCACAGTGCGCAGAGCGAAAATGAATGCTAGTTGATACACGTAGTTGACTGTGTTTGACTGCTTATGCAACTATAGTTGAGGGAAAATGGTGATATTTTTGCTTTCGAATTGTGCATCTCTTTAGCACACACACACAAATAGTTATACACACACATACATACGTATATGTTCATACGAGTATGTTCGTATGTTATGTACTTTTTGCTCGCTGACTAAGCGCCTGTAAATATGTTTTGGTATAGCATCAGCATTATTTTGCCACTCGCATTTGGAGCGTTAATAATTGTCACTCGACTGTTGATGTGCAAAAGCAATGTTAGCGTAAAAAAGCGTACATTTAAATAATAATAGAAGCGAGTATAGCAGTAATAATGGTTCAAAGGATGTACACGTATCACAGTTTTTTTAAATATTTTTCTTTTATTTACATACAAATTATTGCATATGGCTTCATCTACTACGGGCTTTTAAGCAAAAATAATTTAAATTTAAGTTTAAGTTAGAATCAGTTTGCATTGTTGTGTGGTTATCAAAGCCATGCGGGTTGGTTACATTATACATCAATATTATGAGGTTATTGTGAGTGCTTCGGCCAGGTTACGTTAAAGTTGCTGCTGGTATTCCTATCAACAAAATTGATCCTCTTAGTTGGGCTATACTGCAGAGAGCTCGGACACTTACACCTCCCTAAGACGGTTCGTGGAATCGATAAATCTGAAACTCTAAAAATCTCTAAAATTCCAATTGCTACAAATTATCCGAACTTTTGGGCATTTTTCTTAAATGCGATTTTAGCTTTTTCATCGCTAAAAATCTCCAAGAAAAATTCTTTCGGATACTTTTATCCACCGCTGGCGTCGCTGGTGTCGTTTAAGAGAAATGTCAGGTTTTGTTTAAATATATGGCACTCGATTATTTATATAAAATTTGCTATAATCTCGGCATAGTTTGCAAAAGAAAATTTAGAAAGAGTGTTGTGAAAATAAATATTATCAAGCTGAGTGCGTTGCGAAGATATTTGCACAGTATCTCAATGCATTATAAGCGAACTTTAGCGAAGCGTTTCTTGCTTTTTCTATTTAAGAAGATCGGTCAACTGAAATTTTACGACTTTCAATAGAAATATGCACATTTGTTTTTAATGAAATCACTCCCTTTACGCTGCTAAGAAAATCTAGTTGTGGATTGTTGAACATTTTTGGGTCTTTAACTATTGTAGTACATTTTTTTTAAATATATCTAGCATTTTAAACAAACAATAATATAAATATTAACTCTTAATTGTTAACTGATATTTTTACCATCAACTTTTTCTCGTTGCTAATTTTACATTTTGATTAGCTAAAAATGGATGCGGTTCGTTTTGTTAATTTTCGTAGCAAAAAAAAAAAAACATTACCCCCATCGAAACTTATGGGGACATGTCGTGCATTATTTTTCGAATGTAGTAAAGGTACCAGAATGTGGAAAAAAATTACAATTATTGTTTTGATTTAAGAAAGTAAACTATTATTACATATTTATTTATTTATTAAGTAGAAAGTTATATATATAAGTTATATCTATATAAATTCATATGAAGTTAAGAAACAATGGACTATGTATATACTGAAGTCTAAGTGAGCCCTTTTGGCCTGCCTCCTTACCTAACCTAACCTAAGAAACACAGTTGAAAATAAAATAAAATTTAAAAGAAGTAAAATTAGACTTTTGCTAGATGAAATATAAAATAAGAAGACTTGATGAATGCGCAACAAATGGTTGTCATGGGAAAAACCTTGAGAAAATCTTTTTTATTTATTTATTTATTTATTTTACTTATTTATTTAAAAACCTCAATTTATTGTAAAAAAAAAAAACAATTATTTAAATACTGAAACATAAAAGTCGATCGAAAAAGCTAACTATAACAGCTCTCTTAGAGACAATTATTTTCACACGATATAAAAAAACACTTTGTCGTCCCGAAAACGTAAATTTTACAAATGCCACCACACATTTGATCACAAATATGGTACATGACGATTGCTAATATTGTATGCTCCGTCGGCCACCTTGCCGTCGGCTAGTTAATCATTTTATTATTTTTGTCTAAAAAGCCAGTTCACCACATTGCCCCATACACCACATTTCCAATCCATTGATATTATAAAAAAACTACTAATATCCGCAAACATGTCTTTTCGGGAATAAATGCACAAATGTTTTCCGCTCAATCTATTGTTGTTAAAATTATTCTGGGAGACGGAGAAATTGTTTAAATTTTAATTTGTTTATAAAGAAAATTTAAAATTTGCTTTAAGTTTCATATTTTTACTACAAAAAGAAATACTGTTCAGAAGATTAATATGTTTTTGATTTACAGTAAACAAAATTATCCAATTGCGTTACGAATTCGGAGAAAAAAAATTAATTCGGTAATACTCCAACAAATTTCAATTGTTGATAAAAAAAATCAAAAACTCAAAATTTGGCGGAGATATTTTTTTGGCCAAATGAAACTTCATTTTGACGGAATATCAGCAGCAAATTCGAATATTGGTAATTTTGGGGTACACTTGAGATACATAGGCTTGCCCATATCTACAGAGATTTTGTATTATTTTTAAACAGGCGACTTGTGTGAGAAAATTAAAATTCATTTCCTAGAAATTCCTAAGCCAATCCTGATATGACTTTTGCGCCTATAATTTACCTATTTCACCTTATATTTCTGAAAAACTCTTCAACTTTATTAACCTAATTCAGAAGTTCTCAAGGCAACAGCAGAAGGCACTGGCTGTCGCGTCCTACATACAGTTTACATTAAAATCAGTTAGCAGCTAACGCATAGCGAAGGATATCAAAGTTGTTAACTTTTCATTAAAATACAGGTAAAACAATTGTGAATTTCAATTTTTAACTCTGCCATTAGTGAATTGCGGATGTTGTAGAGCAAATGGACAAACTAGTTTTGCAACGCGCTTTTGTGCTTTTTTCTTTTTTGTGAATGGAAAGTTATGCTTTTCATAGTTATTGAAATGTCAACTCTGTTATTTTTCGCTTATTTTTTATATTCGTGCCATTATATGGTACTACAATAGCAAAAGTTTCATTAATTAATTGCTGTGTGCAATAATGAAAACAAACACTTTTTTGTTTTGTGCAACAATTCTGTGCTGAATTTATTTGAGTTGTACATAAATAAATAAAAAAACGACAAACAAGTATCACGCAATAAAAATATTGCACACTTTCATTAGGAAATTAATGTGGAAGTGCATAGTTTTAAGGAGTACAAAAACTTCATGCTTTTGTATTTTTTTTTTGTTTTAATTAAAGAATTTAAAGCCCACCGAACTTTAGACTTTTAACACGAAATGTATGTAACAATTATGCACATAGTACATAACTACAAAACGCGATAATAGAGATAAATACATTTACACTAACATAGCGAGGAACTATCGCTCAGCAGTAAGTTCAGGTTACCAAATTTTTGCAGTGTTTTTCAAGCAGAAGTATCTGCAATACAAAGAAGCGGTGGACCGCCTGGGTGGTAGAACCATACCACAGAAGGCGGTGAACATCTACTCCGACAGCCAGGCCGCAATTAGAGCCCTGGGATCGCTGACGGTGAGGTCGAAAGTGGTCGGCGAATGCCTGACCTCCCTATCGGCCGCGTCAGAGGACTTCCACATCCGGCTAATCTGGGTCCCAGGGCACAGTGACATAGCCGGAAACTGCCGTGCTGATGAGCTGGCCCGACAGGGCACAACAGAGGATATCGCTCCGTTGAGGAAGGGCATTGGGATTCCCCTTTCCACATGTGGTCTGCTCCTGGAAAAATGGGCCTTCGGTCGGCTCAGCAAACGCTGGGCGGAAACACCGACTTGCAAAGTTGCAAGGTCTTTTTGGCCGGTGCTGGACCGCAAGCGGTCTGCCGAGTTACTAAGCCCAACCAGACCACTGTTCTCGGCTTTGTTCGGCGTACTGACCGGGCACTGCGCAATGGGAATCCTGTATGCTGTAAGGCTGGGCATTGTCTCGAACCCGAGGTGCGGCAGCTGCATGGAGGATTATGAGGTGGAATCTTCTCAACACTACCTTCTCAGCTGCCCTGCCTTCGCCAGGCTTAGATTTAAGCACCTGGGATCGCACTTCTTCGATGCTCCAGAGAGGCTCTGTGGGGTAAACATAGGTGGGCTGCGCACCTTCATTACGAGCTCCCGGCGCTTCTTTTAATATATATATATGCATCTTACGGTGGGTATCGTCTCTGTTCAGGTAAAAAAAAAATAGGGTATAAATCAGGGCTGCTCAACAAACGAAACGATACCATTTTGTTTTGTTAACGAGCAAAATTAACTTAACGACATGAGTTTGTTGCGTTTCGGCGCCATGTTATCAAAACGAAATCAAATCGTTAATGTTGCAACGTTATAAAATTTCCGTTTTCGTTAATTTTAATGTGCCTAAAAGTATGCAGCGCATCTGTTTGCGCTTCTGTTTGCGACGAGTGAATCTCCAGCGTTTTTCTTAACATTTTTCTTAACGTTTTAACGTTAACGCCAGCATTTCGTTTCGGTTAAAAACGTAATGAAATTTATTATGATAATTGCTTTAACGATAATATTTTGAAATGTTTCAACCGAAACAAGAGAAAACATTTCGGAACGGTTAAATTTAACGTTAAAATGCATCCTTGGTATAAATATATCAGTGGTACCACAATGAACTTTAAATCTAGTCTAAGTGAGCCCCATTTTTGCAGCTACCACCTAACCTAACCTAACCTAACATTGGTTAGATGATTTCGTACGTTTGACAGGAAAAATTTGATTAAAGTCGACAAAACAGTTTCATAATGCAACTAGTGACGCCCAAACCACTTTGAATAGATAGTGGATTGAGTTTGTAGAATGGCAATATCTTTTAAATTGCGTTTCGTAGATTTTTTGATTAAAAAAGTGCATTTGAGAAATAAGTGAGAAAATAATTGCCTAGTACAGTGGCAGATATCGACTTTTTTATAAGAATTGCTTTTTTTAATAAACACTCTTCTACATGTAATTATTGTAGATATCGTACGTATATAAGTACGACCATACGATATTTTAATCGATATTTGTTCCGGTTGTGATTATGCCAATTTTTATAGATATCTATTTATCTATTTCATTATTCTTATATTAACATACTAAATGTGTTTGTTTATTATTATCGCCATCGATATACATATTTATCAATATTTGTTTTAGTTATCGTAATCACAGTTTTTTATAGTAACCTTATCAGTTTTGTTTTCGTTTGAGCTATATTGATATGGTTTTTATCGATATTTTATCAATAATTCTTATAGTTTTAGATAACGATATTTTTATTGGTTTTTTCGTCGTTTTAAGATTTTCCAAACTGTTCATCCAATATAATTGCGTTATCGTTACCGTAATTTTTATGTTTATATCGAGGACGTACGAGTATATTCATTCGAAACAAATATATTTTTGTTATCGCGTCTAATTTTCATTACTGTTGAGACAATGAATATAAATTCAACAAATTTTTATACAGATTTTGAACTTTTTTCAAATAAGTATTTTTTGAGTATGCAACGAATAAGCACAAATTAATTCCAAAAGAAATCCTAAAAAATCAACGGTAATTCCTAGCCAGAGAATGAACTTAAACTATGTCAAGATATTTACTGATCTCTCTGGCAGTCTTTAGCCTCAGATCGTAGGAGAAATCCTTGTTTTATTTTTTTAGTAATTTCATATTTGTCTTTTCATTCCCTGACGTATTTTTTTTTGTTCTATAGTCGAATAAAGATTTACAAATCCATACTAACTTCTTTATGGAATGTGATAAAAAAAAACATTGTTAAAAAATGGGTTAAAAATAATTCGGAACATTGCTATTAATCTCTGGAGCGTCTTTTTATTCTAGTTCAAAACTTGACTACCATTTTGCTTATTTTTTATAATTTTAATATCTAATGCGAATTGCTGAAGAAATTGAAAATTTTATATACTCACATCAAGTGCACTCAATGCATTAGTACACTTGGCCAGGATTGCAAAGCATACTTCATGGCGCACAAGCACACAGAGAGAGAGAGAGTGAGCTACGAAAGGGATAATCCAGCACAAACATGGCACAGATTTGGCCAAACGCATTAGTGGCAAGTATTTGAAGAAGAAAGAATTATTTGAGTATACGAGTACACATTGCTGAGAAATTAGAACAAATTTAAGATGAAGTATTTGCTGGATATTCTAGGGAAATGTTTTAAGTTTAAGACAATCAGTCCGAGCAAAGTATTTAAAGTGCTAGAAAATTTGATACATTGGCATACAAATTAAGCTGAGCTAACTCTGTTGACAATTAGTTATAAGCATATTTCTTATCAAGACACAATTCAATTTAAGTCATCAAATTTCAAATTCATCCTTGCTGGCAGAAATTTATACAATACGCAAATACGTATGAATGTATGTTTGAGTATTTAATAGAGTTAATATAGTATATGGATATGTACTTCAGATATGTATGTAGTACTCACTTTCAAGAAATGTGTAGCCATAATATGTTGCTACATTTGTCAGCACTACATTTAGTACGTTTTCAAATAATTGATCAAAAGTTCACACGTACAAATGATGCAAAATTATATTTTTAAAAGCAGTCGGCTTGCAATTTTTACAAAACAACTTTTAACTCCGAGGGAAGGTCCCTTAAGGTTTAAGTAACGCGTCGGTCGACTACGCCATTTCAAGTCCGGGTTGAAACAAATTGGTATAATTGATAAAGAACTTAAATAGTTTTCGCAACTTTTTGACGCAGAGGAGGCAACGAACAGTAATAAAAACTTCAATATCAGATGTTTTGGAAGTACCGATAGAGTTACCGCAAGGATCACTTCTAGCCCCCATATTGTTTTTAATTTATATAAATGATATAGTAAACGCAATGGAATATGGTGAAATTAAGCTATTTGCTGATGATGCTTTAATTATGGTTAGTGAAAATAATATTAATGTAGCACTATTCAAAATGCAAAATACACTAAATAAACTATAAAAATGGCTGTGCGAAAACAGATTAAAGCTCAATATTAATAAAACAAAATATATGATCATCACGAGAAACAATGTCAATTATGAAGATGTATTAGAGCTAAAAATAAATAATGAAATTATACAAAAAATAGAAAGTATGAAATATCTAGGTGTAGCAATTGACAATAAACTAAATTTTGAAAAACATGTTAATTATATAGTGGAAAAAGTTACAAAAATTATAGGTATTATGCAAAGAACAGCTAAATATGTACAAAAGGAATATACAATAATTTTATATCAATCCATTATTGAACCGCATTTCGTATATTGCCCTTCTATTATGTTTATAATATTAGACAACCAAATTCATACGCTTCAAAAGCTACAAAACAAATGCATGAGATTTATATTAAAAAAACGAAGAGATATTCCAACGGCTAAATTGTTAAAAAGCTTGAACTGGTTAATTGTGAAGCAAAAAATTTTGTTCCATTCTATGAAGTTCATTTATAATATTAAGCAGGGAAAAGTACTAGACTACTTAAATAAAAATGTAGTATTGGTTAAACAAACCCACAACAAAAATACTAGAAATAAACATAACTTTAAATTGGCTTTATTCATAACAGAAACTGATAAACAAAACATTTTCTACAAAGGTTTAAAATGCTTTAATGAACTACCAATAGAAATTAAAAATTGTACTGAAATGTTAGTTTTCAAAACAAAATTATACGAATATTGTAAAAACATTGCTATAAGATAGAATACGGACATTTAATGTATAAAGTATAAACTAGGCTAATATTTAGCCGTAATAATAATATTAATAATAATAATAATATTTAATTATAGGATCTTTACTAAATGCAGATTCGATGCCAGATCTACATATGTACGTACATATATACACTGTTCACAAATTAAAGCACAACACATATCGAAAGATTTGGGCACTTAATTTTTTTTTTTAAATTAAAATTCGGTTTCAAGTAAAATATGGTTCATTCTCTAAGAAAAACCATTAGTAGTATTTTTTTAAACAAATTACAAAATGTACAAAAATTTAACAAAAAAAAAACTTTAAAAAAAAAATTTGAAATTTTGTGAGTATCTATGAATTTTTTGGTTCATTCAACTTTAGTGCAAGAAAGTGCTAGTTTCTAATATCTGCAAATTATCAATAATTTTTAACAATTTCTAAAATTAATTTTTAAAAGGTTCGAAAGTTTTATGAAATTTTAATAAGTATTTTCTACATGTTTTATAAAATTTTAAAAATTTCGGTTTAAGAAAGCATTAGAATATGGAGACTCTGTATATGTCGCTTTTTCACGTCACACAGTTACTCGAATAATTGACCACAAGGTGTTGTTTTTTCATCACAGATTTATTTTGTTGCTTTGTTATAAGAATACCCTATAATAACAACTTTGTATGTTCAACTTCTCGTAAATTTTTTCTTTTAATTCTATATTCTTAATACATAAATCATGGTTACGATCTACTGATGGTTCCATACTCGTACGTGTCATAACGCTGGGTTCTGTAATCTTAAATTCATTAAATCACAATTTAAGAAATGAATTTTATTTCAATCATTTGCGTCGCTAAGTGAGAAAAGATGAGGTATGTCGAGTTCATATCAGCTGAGTAGAGGTGCAGTGAGGTTGAGTGAGGTGAAGAGAGTTGACGTGTGGTGAGTTAATGTCTTCAATGCTTGGATATGGTGAATTAAGGTAAGGTTAGGTAAAGTGTTAGTTTGGGCATGCTGAGTTTACTTGTGTTCGATGTTAGCCCTTACAATGTCAGATATGGTTAATTGCGGTGTGGTGAACTCTGGTACTGTGAGTTTAGTTATGGTAGGTTTAGATGTATCACATATTAAGTTTGAGTTTGTTAAGGTATAAAGAGTATAATAAGTACTTATTGCCGTTCCCAACCATTCCCGTTTGCACAATTTCATTCCCCAGAATTTCGTTCGCATCATATCCGTCGCATTTTTTCGTCAAATTCGCTGTGTTGTTGAGTTTCATTTCAAAAATTGCGGTTGGCTATAAGTTCATTCAATTTTTGCGTAGCAATACCAACATTGCAAGTGGCATGGATTTGGTTTTAAAATCGTATTTCTATATTGTTTTGCAAGCCGATGGTTTTGCGCATAAAATTAAATATTTTTGTTGCAAGTAAAAGAAAAATTATTGAAAATTATTATGTGGTCATTGTTTGAGTCACTGTTTACATTCTGTTAGTTAAGAAATAACATTTGAATACTTGCAGCTAAACATTCAAGCCAACAGATCAATGAAAGTTATTAATAGTAATATATAAGTTATTAATAGCCAATGTGACTTGTAGATAGAAATTTCATGAGGCAACAGCAAGTTATTGGCAGCTGGGAGTTAAGTGTCATGACACCTGCGTCAGTCTTTACTAATTCATTTTGTGCATTTCCGAGGCACTATTAATGAATTTCGAGAGAACAAGAATATTTGACCGAAGAGCAACCTAATGCTCAAATTCAAGCGCTGGCCGATTATTGCATAGAATTGTGGCAAAAGTGAGAAATGCAAGTACAAGTGACAATAATCACAACAAAACAATGTAAGTAGAACAAACAATTAAACTTAAGTAGACAACAGTGTCGGATGCACACAAGCAGACAGCCAAACATGAGCCGGCAGTCGAGAGTGAGTTAGGACTGAGTGTGGCCAACTTGAATATCCTTGCACAGCTGCAGTTGGGACTTACACCAGGCGCCAGACAACAATACGCCGGAGATCAAGGTTGGCTAGTCAACGCACGCAGACTATCAACGAGCAGTAGGCGGCAGGAGGCCGGCAGTCGTCTCAGTCATTCATTTCAGTTAACAATCAGGCAAACAACCAGCTGGAGTGCAATTAAAATTCAAGTAAAGTTTTCGACAAGTATGCAATATAGTTTATAGCTTGGTTTAAATCCCTGCTAGTGTGACTGCTTGCCACACACACACACACACACAAACACACACACACACACTATAAATTGTCTATACAAATAATAATTTTATGCTCGAGCACGCAACATGTTTGCAAAATCAATTAAACTTTTCTTCGATAGGAGCAAAATGAATTAAAATTATAAATGAAACTGAGAGGCATCATGCAAAAACAACAACAACAAACACAATTTTATCAAAATAGCTGCAGCATAAACTTCACCAACGTCAGCGGGAAAACCATAGAATAGCGTGAAGTGAAACAATGTTCTCTAAAGCTAAGCGCAAAACTAGTTGGAGTAATGTGAAGCGAATTTCAGTTGTTGTCATTGTGCTACGCCAACTAACTAAATAACTACTAACTAACTATCATACACACACACACACAAAATGCCATTCTGCGCCTTTGGTGTTAATGGCACCGCTTGCCTTGTATGCAAACATTTGAGGCATTTCGCACATTTATTGCCAACAATGTTAACAATCACATAAGGAAGTACTATGAAGGCAACATGCGGGAATGGCGGCAATCTCATTTGCCACTATTTAAGCGTCTCAGGCTTTATATAATAGAAATAAGGCAAAGCACACAGCAATAAAAAAATTATTGCTTGTTTGAATGGGGTAAAACTTGGCGCGAAATTCTTCGGTGTTAAAAATGTATAACTAAAAAAAAATGAAACATTATTACATCTTTAGTCTTCGAATTTAAAAAAAAAATCTTTAAATGTCAAAAATAGTTGCTAATCATTTTCCGAGGAAAAATTGCGTCTTCTCCGAAATGGGTCAAATTTGACCCGAATATCTTATGAAAATTATATAAATAAAATGAGAATTTTATCTTTAGCATAAGTTGACACATCAAAGATTTTTAACCGCTACTATACGTTTTCTCTTTGCAACCTCTAACTGTGTGTTGGAATTTCTCAGATGAAACCTCAGCGTTATATAGATTTCTACATTTTTCTCTCTTTCATTGGCTCGATAAACGCCTATGCCATTTTGGACTAGCTTAGCATAGCTCTTTCGCTAACTGGCGCCAGTTGGGTATCCTTTACCGCTTAGTCTTTCCATCGCAGAGGAGTTCTCCCTTTTCTTTGCTATCGCCGGCGGGTCGAAAGCGTTCAGAGCTGCGAAGCCGCTGGATCTTAATTCGCTATATCTATGTCATTATAAAGTCCGTACAGCTCATCGTTCCATATGCTACGGTATTTGCCATCCCAAAGGCGTAAAGGCCCATAAATCTTTCGGAGAATCTTTCTCTCGAACACTCCTAGATCCTAGAGCCTAGACCTACATTACAACTACAAAAATACAACTTCCTTCCTACTTTGGTTGCGCAAAAGTTATACAACTGCCATAAACCTTAATAGAAAGACGAAATATTTTATAATAATTTGACACTTACACTATATAGCTGAGTGTTTGGCCGAGCTTCTCCTACCATTCGTAATGTGCGCCTTTATATTCTACCACAAATGGAGGGACCTGCAATTTTGTACCAAACAGCAGATGTATTTTATAAGAACAGTCTTCAGAAAGGCAGAAATACCCTCGGAGGTTTGCCATTGTCTGCCGAGGTGTGAACGATATTAGAAAAAAAAAACTTTTTTATGATTAAGATTTTGCTTGCCCTGACTGAGGTTTGAATCTTGAACTTAGCGGCATATCGAGTAATAGCACGCACCGCTACCCCCTCGACCACAGCGGCTACAAACGAAATAATTGCTTGTTCTTAAATGTCCTACGAGTAAGAAAAGAAAAAAAAATTCCGAATAAAATCTGTTACAACAAAGTACCACAAGTACATAAAGGTTCGATGGCTGTCTAGAGAGTTGCTTACGGGTAGCAAACCTCAAATCCCCCGTTTGATATGTATTTTAACAGTTGACTTTCCATTTGGAATTCAGCTGTCGTTGCGCCTATATAATCAGCTAATGGCTTTTCCTCGATTAAGTACTATTTACACTTTAAATTATATACATATGTATATACATATGTAGTATCACAAGCGACACTATTTTTATTTTTAAGAGTTCCTTCTTTCTTAGAATAACCGGCTTATCTTAAGCTGTAACCAACTTGTGGCATAAACTCCAGCTAAGATATTAATTCACAAAACTTTCCGAGCGGTTTAAATTAATTTTTTCTAAAAACTACTGAAAACTTTTGATTTTGTTTCTTTAACCACTCGTGTCTGGTTTTTATATTTGTCTCATGTTGTTATTATAAGTATGTTTTTAATACTTTAATTTATTTCTATACATACATATATACGAGCATTAGTCAATCGACTTACTTGGTACTGTGCGCCTCGTTGTAGTTCATTATCAAATACAATATTGTCTCTCGATATTCCAGCACATAGCAGACATTATTCAAAAGCATATCGAAGAGAGCCAAAGCTCGGTCATCCTGAACTTTCTGTAGCGCCAGCAAACTCAACAGCAATTCACGGAATGTCTGTAATTAAAAATAATAAAGAAGAAGAAGCAAAAATAAATGCATATTGAGCAAAAGGAGTACAAAAAACAAAAAGGGGGAAAATTAGTAAAACAAAAAACAATAAATACGGATGCAAAACAATATCATTCAGCTATCCGGAAGGTGAAACAAATAAAACAACAGCAACAAATGTAATTTAAAGAAAACAACTCATGCCACAGGACTAAGGAAGTTATACTAGTTAATCGAATTGATAAATTCGATATTGAATAAATACTGTGCGTAATTTATTGTGTTCGGCAAGAAAGTCTTAGTTTTAATACTTATTTCAATATAAAAATGTACTTTGCAATTCTTTTTATCTGCACATTTGCAAATTTTAATTGTAACTTTGATGCTTCACAATTCAGAACTCGTAATTCCATTTAAGCATTTGTAAATAAAACGTGTATAAGGCATTATGGATCAGGAGTCTTTATTAAGGGGAGGTTCTTTCAAATTTGGCCGATAAGAAGGCTAAGCTTTAAAATTATTTGTGGCATGATGAAAAAACCTAAAAACTTCTGGTTTTGATTGTAAAATGCGATTTTATTTGTACAGTAATTAGAAATTCGTTTGTTTGTTGAGTTATCACTACAAGTAGGAATTTTAATGAAGTTTTGGGATTAGTGATTACAAATGTGAAGTCAAATGGACAAAATTCAAGATGGTTGATCCAATACCAACTCTCATTTGTTAGCGTGCATAAAAAGCCATCTACAACCGCGCGGTGAAATGACGCATAAGCGTCCCTCAGCGAGCGCGACTTAGGTGGGTTCAAGACGCTCTAATTCTAAAAATATCGATTGTATCGAAAAGTCCTTTTGCACGCATATATTCTACATATTATAATATGTATCTTTCATTTTTTATAAAATAAAATCCACTTTCTCAACCAAATTTAAAACAACATCCCTTAAGAGAACAATTAGTATTTGAATATGAGAAAGCCTTCTCGCTGGCAGAAATGACTGCTTTTAGAACTTATATTTGTAAGTGATAATTGAAGGTTTAGTTTCTCTCAAGCCTTCTTCGCAAACTGCTGCAGATGGACTATCTACAATTTTACTTAAAGGCTATCCAGCATTGTCAATTACGTTAGAGATAATTTTTATTCAATCATTTTCGAGGGGTACGTTTCTCAATGACTGGAAAATAAACACGATCACACTATTTTTCAAAAGCGGAAGTAAAAATGATGTTCGGTTTTTTATGGTTTTTTAAGTTGGTCTGCCAAGGATTTCATTACTATCTCTTAAATTGGTTTGCGTCTTACTTGACAGATAGACGCGACGTGGTTACAATTGATGATGCATTACCAAATCATTTTATTGCTACATTAGGTGTTCCTCATGGGAGCATTTAAGGGTCTCTTTTATTTATACTCTTTTTTTGAACGACATCAGCAACTGCGTTTCCTTTTCAAATTATTTGCTTTGCGCCGATGATTTGAAAGTTTTTTCTACCGTTAAGGACGCAGAAACCGGAGGAAATCTTCTTGAATAATCTCCATTTATGTTGCTTAAAGTCACGGCTCTCTTTAAACATAAAAAAATGCTTTCAAATTACGCAAGTAATGCACTCATTTATTATTGTATATACATAAGCTTATTTTCCCTATTTTGCTATAAGGTACTTGTACTGTGGACTTAATTAAATAAATAAATAAATTGTCAGTATGAGGGAATAAGACGAACAATCACCCTTCTCGTGTGTTTCGCTCGAAATCAAATTCACCCGAATTTTTTCATTCGCCCGGATTGAATCCGCCTATTGTGAGTATCACGCGGAATAAATTTCGCTTCGAAAATTCGAACATGGAAATAACAACTCTAAAATTTGAATATTTGAAGTGTAAAATTAACAAATAATTCAAATTCTATAGTAATTTGACAAAATTTATCAATTTTCCAGATCTTTGAAATATAACAGTCAATAAAGAGGCATTTATTAAATCTGTGCTAACTATTTAATTACCACCAGCACGACTACAATTTGCTATTCCGCCATTGGAAACCGTGCCTGCGATTTTTCACTGATGGTGGATACTAAAAAGGTGTAGGTCTTTTATTCAGATCCTGTAAGAAATTGTCAAAATAAACGAGTTCATATTAGCTATTCCCGCAATGGGTAAAAAGGCCTACTCTGGAAAACATACCGCTTTTGGCCAGTCCAAGCCTATTTTGCATAAAATATTTTTTTATTTCTGCGCTCATTTAAATACAAATGGTTTACCCCTTTCCATTTGGACTCATTTTTCAATACAGGCCCCAACTATTCAGCTCTATTTTTAGGTTTTTTCATAGCTCACCTACATTTTCCTTTTTTTCTTGACAAATCTTCTTGCAATATCCGGCTTTTCCTGTATTCTACCTAATATTTTCCCTCGTTGAACTTTGTTTTTCGCTTCTCAAAAAATAATGAACAAATTCAACTAATCCGCCCGAAATAAGTGCTGCCGATAAGGGGAAACAATGTTTGAAAGCGGAAAATTTACGCCCGAAATTTATGATAAGCGAACAGTGAAAAGTGTACTATTTCGGGCGAAAACGAAACTCACAATAAGGGTGAATATGTTTTCTCGCGGATATATCACAGATGCTAACAGGGGTGTTACATGTTTCCCCTTTTTTCTTTGGCAAAAAAACACATTTTAAGTGCAGATTTCATGGTTATCACTTTGATATTATGAAATGGGTCATATTTACCCTTGCGTGACACAAGGGTTAAGTATTAGTATAGTAATTCAAAATACGTTTTTGAGTATAGTTTAATTAATAAAGCACATAAAAAATAATTTTTCTCCATATAAACGCTAATTTTGAACCAAACTAAAACCATTAGCTTACCGGCAAAAAAAAATTTAAAAAAATTAAACTTTATCATTCTGACTTGAACACGCTTAGTACACATGTACTCGTATCTAAGTCTGCACATGCTTCAATTAAGAGTAGTAAGATTCAAAAGTATTTGCTCTTTCTATTTTTCCACTTTCCATTACAAGACACCACATACCACATACTTTTGTTCTTGTTTTACAAGAGAACAACTTCAGAAAATATCTAATTAAGCAAAACGTTGCTAAAGAAGCGGAAGCTAAAGCAGAAGCAGGAGCAGACTTTCATTTGTGTGAATTTCTAATGAGCAGAAACCCACGACTTGAGTATCATTCATTCGCCCAATCATTTGGTATGGGATATACATACATACAAGTACATAGGTGTATGTATGTATGTGTGTAAGTCATTTAACACGAACCTTTGGCACTTTTTTTTAAGTTACCTGAATGACAAGCGAGCACTGAGTAGCGCAAGAGACATTACAAGTTTAACAAATACCACTAGTGAGTGAGCCGGGTCCTAACTTTTAGAGACAGAAGTAGTGTTGGCGGCAGCAGCAGCAGCAGCAGCAGCAGCAGTAGTATTAATTAACGCTTGCTCCGGCCAGAG
The DNA here is from genome assembly GCA_963971545.1 of Philophylla caesio. Lineage (NCBI taxonomy): Eukaryota > Metazoa > Arthropoda > Insecta > Diptera > Tephritidae > Philophylla > Philophylla caesio. The sequence goes on along the minus strand of OZ020604.1, from coordinate 189,316,989 downwards.
ACATGCGCTGAATTTGATTCGCGTTAATGAACCAACAGCGACAAGCTAGAGGGAATCCTTCAGCAAAACTTGATAGTATCAAAAGCAGCAATCGACACCAAATCCAAAGCACTAAGAGTAAAGTGTTCTAGCCCGGCTATGAAGGCAGTGGCAAAGGCAAGGCAACGGTAAAGGCATTGTGGCACGTAAATGCAATGAACTGCAAAAGCAGCTTTTCTTGCAAAATAATCTTTTTGTAAAATGTCACACGTGACTTTGCCTTAGCAAATACTTGAAATTTTTTTTCTTGCCGCCAACTACTACATACATACATAGATAGCGCTACTACTCAATACTCGTATTTGTCGGCACTTTTTGCTCTTCACTCCTTTCACTTTGACTACATTGAATCCGGAATCTAAATATTCTCTGTTGTTTTTTTTTGTAATGCTAACTTCTTTGCAACTTTTGATTTTTTGACATACCCGAACTAGTACTGCACTTCCACCTAATAACCGTAAAATGTGATAAGTCACTGCTGGTGATGTTTTGTTGGCAGGACTCCAATTTACCGGTATTTCTATGCGCTTGTAACTTCTGCACACCACACTTCCCTCCGCTAAGGCACTGATAGACATGCAAGCAAATTTGTGGTGAGTTGCATCAACAGCAGATACATATGTATGTATGTACTAGGGCGGGTCAATATTTCCTTGACTTTTTGAATGAAACACAAGTTTTTGGAAAAAGAAATATTTTATTTTCACCATAGTCCCCTTTGAATTATTTACACTTTGTCCAACGTTTCTCCAATTTTTTTAACCCATCAAAAAAATAAGATTTGTCGAGGGCAGCAAAACAGGCATTGGTTTGTGAAATGATTTCGTCGTTGTAGTCAAATCTCTTTCTGCCGAGCCATTTCTTCAGATTTGGAAATAAGAAATAGTCACCGGGGGCTAAATCCGGAGAATAGGGCGGATGAGGGAGTAATACGTACCCCAATTCATGGATTATTGCCATGTGTGCACCCTTGCTCTGTCCTGGTGAAAAATAATTTTTTTCTTGAACAAATGCGGTCGTTTTTTTTTCAAGTCTTCAATAAATCAACCCAATACGTTGGCATAATATTCGCCATTGATTGTTTTAACCTTTTGCAGATAGTCAATGTGGATTAATACCGCGTGCATCCCAAAAAACGGTCGCCAGCAAACGGGGCTGGCAAACCGACCTTGGCCTTCTTTGGAGCCGATTCACCCCGAGAAACCCACTGTTTTGACTGCTCTTTAGTTGCTGGTGTTTTGTAGTGGATCCATGTTTCGTCCACGATTACGAAATGACGCAAAAACTCGTCCACATTGCGGTTGAACAACGCCAAACACTCCTGCGAAATTGTCACACGATTGTGTTTGTGGTCGATTGTTGGCAAACGCGGCACCCATCTTGCGTAAAGCTTTTTCATTTCCATGTGATCATTTGAAATTTAAACCACAGAGCACTCCCAATCTCCGATCGGCCAAGACCATATCGTGAATTTCTCCAACTGTTTCGGGTGTTGAGACCTCAATTGGGCGTCCAGAATGTTCGGCAACTTCCGTGCTTGTACGGCCACAACGAAATTCATTAAACCACTTTTTTACCATTGAAATTGATGGCGAGGAATCCTCATAGTATTTATCAAGCTTAGCTTTGGTTTGAGTGATGGTATTTTTCCGCAAAAAATAATGCTTAATAAGCACACGAAATTCATTTTTTCTCCATTTTCTCCTCAAATCACGCGGCAGTCTGCTATGAATGGCTGTCAAACACAAACTAATGGCCGTAGCTTGTTCAAATTTTGAGAGGAGTCCTGTCAGTTGACTCTGTTGATAGTAGCAGTGTTGCCATTTCAGTGAAGAGGCAAGAAATTCAAAAAGTCACGGACTTATTGTCCCGCCCTCGTATGTACCCTTGAAGTTTTCTTAGATGTATGATGTGCAGAGCTTTGTACATATTTACTTGTGTTAGTAAGACAAGTGATGAGCATGAATAGTATAAAAACGAATGCGACCAGTGAATTGCACCTGCAAAAAGGATACGCCAGCAGATATTCAAACTTGCGAACGTGCACACGTTAACATTCGTACATACTCGTATATGTCCGTATGTACATACATACATACATTCATATTATGTCCTGAGAGACGCATGATACAAAGTCTCAGAGGTTGCATAAATTTCGATGCGTGTTGATAGCTGTAGTAGCCGAGCAAAGAAGCAGAGAAGAATGTGAAGAATTTTTAAGATTAAGTATTTACATCATATTGAAAGGAATAAAATCGAAAAAAACAAAGCTCCGAAATCAGGTAATAAACACACTTTTGTCGAATTAAGGTGGTTAAGTCTTAAATTTTTTTTTTTCGAATTGGCGAATCTGTTACCCGAAGTATTAAGATGTTTCCAAAAAACAAAACACTGTCATCCCAATCTGAAAATAGTGTTTGGTGATGTAAGTCCCACTAGTTTTTGAACTCTCCATTTAAAGGACGATAGTGACAGTGAACTTTCCTTAACGAATCGAAACTGAAGAAAGCAAAATTTGGGAATGGACTTACAATGATAGCGCAATCGTGCGCTTATTTAGAAGGCCCGAAGAATTCAGCGTTATTCGGTCATCATAATATACTTTGAAAAGCATTGTATGAGCGTTGTGACGATTTAAAGAGAAGTTTTGTTTAATATTTTTTTTAAATCTTAGTGGTAAGCCAAAAATTTTGTGATAGCATCAGTTTGGTTAAGAAAATATCTTTATTATCTCACAGTTAAATTACTCTCTCGGCATGCCAAAACCACAGTCCCATTGCACGTTGGGCAATTAGATCCATTTTCGTGGCAAAACTTAATAAGAGCAAAACTCAAAAAATTTGCATTCTATGAAAAAATTAGTTGGTACAAAAGTGAGAGAAGAAATTTTTTTTAAATATCGAATTTTCTTATGACATGGGTCACTAGTAGGGATTGACTCGGTTTTTTTAAAAACCGGTTTCTTTGAAATTTTGATTTCGAATAAATCGGTTTTTTTTAATCTACGAAACCGGTTTTTATCAAGTTGAAAAGATATAGCATTTGAGAAATAAAAGAAATATGGCAGCACATCGATTCATTTTACATTCATTATATTTCTATTGAAACGTCAACCACAATACGCTTATCAATTAGATAAGATATTCAAAATCCAAAAAAAAATTACTAAAAAAAGCAGCGAAGTCATTTTAGACGATTTTTATATATTTCGACATATGTCTTTAGAGGAAGTGAAAACCTTGAAAATTGTACGTATAACGGCTTACAGACAATAATGCCCGAATTCAGTAAGCAGTCTCAGTCTCCAATAGAGACAAAAGTCACAAATTTAAACCAGTTGACATTCATTAGTCTCAAATAAAGCCTCTCGTCTCAAAATACAGTTTTTTTAATTTTGTTGCGCGACTCAGCAGCGTTTTCTCCAGAATATCCTATCGATAAAATGGTATTTTCAACGATTTTTTTTTTATTGTCGGTGAATTTCTTTGTCAACTTGAAGTCCCATTTTTTTTCCTAAAAGAAATTTTGCATTTCGGTTTTTCTTTCCTTAACAGCCTTGCGTTCGTCTGCCGTTCGAACTTGCCACTGATGATGTTGAAATTATACGGCATTATTCTCCTCCTTTTTATGTACATTGAACCAAACTTTCGCAAGTTCGCTTTATTGCAAACGTAGGCTTCTTACGAAAATATTTAATTTCTCAATAAACGAGACCAGAACTAATCAAAGGTTAAGTCAGAAATTTGTATTTTTGTCACGAAAAGAAATTGCTCAAAAAAATATTTCAAATAAACCGCTAAGTACTTACTAACACTTTTATTTTCAATATTTTTTTTTAAATGAATGTTATTTATTTAAATTATTTAAAACACTATCACTTACTATTATTTTCAATATTTTTTTGAAAAGAATGTTATTTATTTGAATTATTTAAAACACTGCCAAGGAAAAAAATTTTATTTTTGTAAGTACAAAAAACGACTTTTTGCCACAAAATTGAGCCAAATTACCCATAGCGCATTGTAGGTGTAGAAGAAAAGGTTATGGAATGATAAGCCGTATGAGATTTATGTTCGGCATTTGGATTCACCGGCTAAGTCCTTTCGTCACCTAAGTCTCTTGATGCGAGCAGAGGATGTGAAAGAATCTTTTTCCCTTAATTTCTAATTTGCGACAGTTAGTTAATTTTAAATAGCCAATCAATAGCATCTTGAAATAAATTACACTAATTACAAAATATGTATGTTTATAAGGATTATAAAATAAATTTAGGCTGCATCTTTATTTTAATAAAATAAAAATTCGCATTTATCTACTCTCTTGATCTCAAAGGGTTATGTATTTTTTTTTTTTGGTAATGTGGTATCAATAGAATATTCTGAGAACTCGGTATTTGCTGAGAAGTGTTTTTCGTTACGCCACTGCACACAGACAACTCTCTTTAACTAAGCTACAACGAATAGATGCAACTAGTTATAGTGCAAAGGAATTCTCAGGAAATTCAAATATGGTAAATGCATACAAATATACCCAAATGAATATTTCCAAGTACATACAGTTGCGAGCACTGAAATAGTAGTGTGCAATTGTGGTTGATATTTATTGAAATTACAAGAAAACTAAAATAAGAGTTGCATTCTTTTTAATGCAAAACTGAAATACAATTTAATTACTGAATGTATGTTGGACCAAAAAAGAGTTTTATTTACATAAACACCAAACAAATAAATTCAAGTAAGATGTTATTGCGAGCAGCAAAATAGTAGTGTATAACAGAAAAAACATAAATTCGTGTTAAATTGTTAATATTAATACTAAAATTTAGCACAGATATCTTGTATTTGGTAGCATTAGCATTATTTTGTATCCCTGCTGCACAATGATTCCTCAAAGAGTCTTCGAGGCGTTGAAATCGCTTCTGTGGTATTGATTGACATGCCCGGAGAACCGCAGACCAAAATTTGTTATTTTTTTCGGTTTTGCATCCCATACGCCTGTTTTAAGGTCAGTGCGAAGGATTTCTACAGGAATGAGGTCGGGAGGTTGAGCATGGCACACCATTAACTCAATTCCATTGTCCCGAAACCACAATTTTGCCAGCATAATTGTATGCTTCGGGTCGTTATCCTGCTGTAGAACCCATTTTAGTGGCATTTATTTTACAGCGAAGGGAAGCACAACATATTTCATAATTTTTACGTACTCATTAAGGTATATGATAGTTATTTTCCAAAGAAACAAAGCAACTCTATGCCATAATACTCGATCCCCTATGCTTCCACGTCTTCGCATTTTAGTTTTGATGATATTCCATATACGATCTGCCGAGAACCTTTACCACCGTACAGAACAATTTTTGACACATTCGTCCACAAAATGTTGATCCAACGTGAATATGTCAATCAAAAAAAAAAAACTCGATACCAATATCGCGTAATATGTGAAATTAAGGGCACAAAGCATTTCGCAAGTGCGCACTACTATTTTAATGCTCGCAGCTGTACATACCATATGTAAGTAGATACTCACCTGTAGTGCGACATGTAGACGCTTCGACCAGACGCGCGCTTGCTTCTTGTCGCTGACAATCATGTCCATATCGTGTTGCATGCGCGTTAGTACCCAGTGGAAGCACTGCACGCTCAGCGATTCACTGCAATAATGAAAAAAAAAAAAAATGAAAAATAAGATATCTTAGAAATGAGACAAGTGTAAATCGTGGAAAAACGAAGAGATGAGTTTAAGTGCTAAGAAATTAAAATTCAAATATAATAAAGTAAAAAAACTGTAAGGAAAAGAGAAAGAAAATGGCAAGATAAAAACTTTGTAGAGTCCTTGTGTAAAAGTAGAAATCCTTAGACGCTTCACTTTGACGAAGCGGGCGCTGGCGGCGCGCTTTTGGCGAATAGTCGCTGATGTCATTAACGAAATTACAGACAGATACGCATAACTGAGCGTAGATACTTGAAGATGCCGTTAGACAGTTATATACATAAGTTTCGTGGAAGTGCAACGTCTGTTAAATGTATGCACGAGAATGTGTGAAGAGTTTTGAGAGTTTCTTAGTCACAAGTATGTGCAAATGAGGAGGATATTTAAATTTTTTCTATGGTTTGTTTTAATTACAACTTAAATGTCTTATCTGACACTAATCGTAACAAAATGCGGAAATGGTAGGAAACTATGTTATTAGTGTTATTAGAAATTGTGCAGAGAAATAGTAGAGTTTAAAATTGAAAAATTTTTGCCATTTTTTTTTTCTTTCATGATATTTTTAGTAGTTTTCAATTAAAGAAGAGTTAAATTTCTAAAAAATAAAATTTTTTAGACCTGAACTTTTTTCTCAGAATTCCTAAGTTTTTAAATTTTTAATAGGAGAAAATTTCCAACGATTTGGATAAAAAAAACTGCATAACTACCCAAATAAAATTTGTTTAAATCTGCAAAAAAAAAAACTTGAAAATTTGTTTAAAAAAATAATTTGAAGTTGTTTTCCGTTAAAACTTAAGTTTATACGTGATTTATTTAAAGAATTAACTGTAATTTAATTGAAAAAAACAGAAGGGGATTGCTTTACGTGGTAGGACGCAATACTATGCACGCGGCGACCACAGCGTATATACCATATGTATGTATATCCACAAAAAAATTGGGGCGAATTTCAAATTGATATTTCTCAAAACTTATATTTATTTATTTTTTATGAGTTTCGCTTAAAATTCAGTGGGAACAGATTTCTAAAGAATTTCAACAAAATTTCAAACTTTTTATTCAGTGTTTTTAGGAAGATTCTGGATATGCAGTTTTGTAGCCCAAAAAATTTCAGTTGAGCATTTTCTTCCATACAACGTTTCATCAAAGTCTAAGTTTATATTGAACCTCAATACCCTTGACAAAAAAAAATTCAAATAAATCAACGGTACTTTTTAGTCAACTGAAATTGATTGAGCTACAAACTAGTTACGGAAGCTAAGCCGTGAGTCCAGGCCTCGGACGTTAATTCAATTCCCCAAGTATGTGGTCTTGACCATAAAATGAAAGGTAAATATGAAACAATTCGTATTTTCATTCAATAACTTCACTTTATAATTAATTTTAAATTTCTTTCCTTGCATGTCGAATTCCGTTTTTCTATAAAAAAAATATACTCACTTTATATAAGCAATACTGTTTTGAAAATGGTGCCATGACTGCTAATTCTTTAGTTTATATAAAACATTAAATTTTTTATCCGTAATGATATCGAATGTTTCTTTGAAAAAGTCAGGCACAGCTTTCTGAAAATTTGTTGACTATTATCTCCAGCTAAAGGTGAAAATATATAACGTTGAAAGTATTTAGTATTCCAACAATTATTTTAAGAAAGGGTTTGTCTTATTTACATATGTGTATTGTAAGTTTTGCCGATTGTCAGTTTCGACAATGAAAAGTCAGTGGGTCTAATACTAAAATGAAAGGTTTCTCCGAGCTCTGATTTGGATGAAAGCTCAGTGCTAGAGGCGGTGACTGTTGGAACTCTTTCGAGAAGACTACGTTTTAATATGTTTTTAGCCGAAGATAGGGTGGATGAACTTTGATTGCCTAATGACTTTAGAGTGCATTTCTGGCATTATTTTAATAAAAAGATGTCAAAGAATATATGAAATATGGAGCCAAGACTAGACCTTGCTTATATCTTGCTCGAGTAAGAGCATAAGGGTGTTCTGAGTATTCTAAATATAGGCTTCCGACGCTTGGCAAGAGGTGAAAAGCTGCCAATTGAATGACGTATATGAATTTTTTTTTTTTTCAAATAAAATTTTTTTTAACGAAATAAGTTTTTAAGAGAGCACCAGCAAAAAAAAGTATGCTGAATTTATTTTTTGAGCTCATTGGGAAAAAAATGGGTAAAGCAGCTTCAAATAATTAATTTTTTCCAGCTTATTCGCATTTTTAAAGATCATAAGTTTTCAACAAGCAAAAGAAAAAAAAACTAACTTACAGTCAACATAAAATTTTTTGCGTGTTTTTCTTTCAAAGTTTATTTTTTTTTTTTCATTTATTGTGTAGCGTCAAATAACTTTTTTAGTGAGTACTCGATCAGTTGGTAATACAATTGAAGTATGCACAAAACAAATTTGAGCATTGTTGTGCGCAAATATCTTTTAATTTAATTTTTGCTGAAAATGTCCAAAAGCAAAACTTGTCGAAACCACAAAAAAGATGCTAAAATAATAAACGCTCTGGAACGACAGAGAAGGAACTTGAGAGAAACCCCTCAACGAATTTGCATTAACGCCGAGTCGGTAGGCAAAGTTTTGCAAACTACAAGCAACAAGCAGGTAGCTAGCTAGGCTGCCCACAAGACTACCAAGTTTAAGTTTTCCACAAGCGATGGCTTGGCAGACGATGTCTCAGCTTCTTGTACTATATAACTATTTGGCACAGTTGAACGATGCAACGTAATGCAACAATGAGTGAATTGGAAAATAAGTGAATGGCGCTTGGTGTGTGTGGCGTACAGAGCCTTTAGAAACGGAGGTGTGGATAGATGGCGAAATGACAACATTGTTGTAAAGCTTCATTCTTGTCATACAGAAACTAATTTGAAAGTAACCAAAACAATTTTTAAGAAATTTTCACTCTACCAGCTAACAAGTATTACACTAAGAAAGTGCAAGCCAATGCAAGTGCAAATAAAATTCTCCACTTTGTCTGGAGAGGGGAGTGAGAAGGAGAGAAGTGTCAGCAGGGGACTAACCTTACATAAATTGTCTGCGGGCTAACGGAATTCGCTGGACCTTATGCGAGCGAGCGCAAGGACATTGATGAACAGGAATACAACAGAATGCCAGAGTGTAAAGTTTGTAAATTTGCGAAATTCCTTTACGCAATGAATAGACAATGCAACACTGCAAAGCAACAGCTAACAACAACAAGAGGCCGCATGCAAAAAGAAGTAAGAACACAACAAAAATATTAACAGCAATCGTCGCAGCAGAAATGATGGGCGCAAAGAATGGTTTCGCAACAACAACAACAACTGCTTGCCTGCTTGATCCCCTATACGTCTATGCTCAGAACGTAGCTTTGAAACAATAAAACTTAGATGTAGCTTTAACCGGAAGAGCAAAAAAAAAAAAAACCAAAAAAAGATGAGCAAACTTTTGACCACTTCCGGCCGCCTCATGCTATTTCCTAAGAAAAATACCCAGAATAATGAATCAGTACAGTAGTGGTAAGGTCGTCCGCCTCGTTGGCATTGTGACTGGCTGGCTGTAAATCGGAAGCGAGTGAAAGCATTTTGTCTGCAGCTTCCGCGGGAGCACTAAATAAATTTAACGTGGCCATAGACAATAAAATTTGACCGAGAAAGACATTCACACTTTAAAGCGTGGTCAACGAGCAAGCTAGAGGAAGCTCACTGCCCCCTCGTGGTGGGGAGTCAAACATTTTCTTAATAGTTTCGTTGGCGTAGTCGAGACCAATGCTGCATTCATTGCTGCTGGTTAGCAATCAAAGTACAGTGAGTCTTAAAAGTAGACTATGAAGAAGAAATGTAAGAGAAAAGTAAAGAAGTAAATTTAAAAACACAAAAAAATTAAGTTCGTGTTCTTAGTGTTGGCATTTTCAGAGTTTAAAAATTATAAAAGAAAAAGGAAACCCAATAATGGATTATTTACATATTACTATTGTAAAAACAAACTTCTCTAGCTAATCAAACTATTGTTCTATATGTTCTATGGATACAATTGGTTCTGTAAAATTTATATTATACAATTATACTGGTAAGTAATTCATATAAGAAAGATATAACATACAAAGGTTCAAGATTAAAACTTAAAAAATGCTAAGTAATAAAACTTATAGTAACCCAAGGTTTATAGAATAGAAGGTTCCGGACAAAAGTCATGCTCGAAATCTTAATGACGTACATACATACAAGACCGAATTCTTGCAGTCGCATTTTCCTAAATAATTAATTTCATACAAATGCACTATTTTAGAAAAAAAAATATAAACATGAGCCGGTTGAATTTCACACTTGTTTCTGGAATTTTACCATTTATTAATTTGCGTTGAAGTGCTTTTTTCTTCAGTTGTTGGTTTATTTTTATAATAACACTGTCCAACAAATGAAGACTGTTTGAATGGAACAGAATAGCGACCCCATAATTCTGAAAGGGTATGTTGAGTAGATCATTTTGGAGAACAAACTTTTCATTTTTTGGTCGAAGGGAGCATTATACTATATGAAAAAAATGTTGTAAGTTAATGTCTGAGAGAATTCTTATGGTCAGACTTGTATTGTGGAATTGTATGAGGATTATTTTTTGGGAAGATCTTAACCCTCTAACTGGTCTCGTATTCCAAAGAAAAGAAAATATGGTTCTTCAATTGTAGGGAATATCTTTCTTCTGCTCTGATGGTGCCTAAAATGTCCACAAATAAAACAAAACCAATCTCATAATTTGCAAACAGAATCCGCCATGCTTATTTAAGCTTTAATTGTTCTTTTTTTATATTAATTTTAGTAAAAATCACACCCGATAGTAGCTTAATTATGCTTAATTTTATCACACGAGATTTGTAAGTCACAGCTGATTTGTAAGTAACAGCTGACTAGACGCGAGAACTCAGTGTTTGACCCGGCCGAACTTGACGACGTTTTCACCTGCTTTGTTTATGTTGGCGTGTAATTTTGCCAATTAATCGTAAAGAGCTTTATTTACAACAATGGTGTCTTTGGTGACCCCCCCTGAAATTTTCCGCCAAACATTTTCGTAGAATATTTTAATCCTTAAATGTCCTTTTTTAAGGATGTTTTTTTGGATTTCTCGAAAAAGGGCTAAATTGACCCATAAAGAGACCAGTTAGAAGGTTAAGATCTTCCACAAAAATAATCCTCATACAATTCCACAATACAACTCTCACCATAAGAATTCTCTCAGACATTAACTTACAACATTTTTTTCGTATAGTATAATGCTCCCTTCGACCAAAAAATAAAAACTTTGACCCACTGTAAAAAAAAACTCAGACGTGCTGGACCATAAGTTTGTTCTACAAAAACTATCTACTCAACATACCCTTTCAGAATTATAGGGTCGCTAGTCTGTTCCAAAAATGCTGTTGGACAGTGTAATTACGATAAAAAGTAATTTAAATTTTTATTGTATACTAATTCATGATGGGCTTTGAGGCGACAAAGAAAGTAGAATGCATTGAGAGAGATAGAAGATTGAATATCGAACTTCGTGATTTCAGCAATAATGAGAACCAAAATTAAGCATTAAGCTTTAATCTTATCGTCTTAATCCAGTTTCAGGTAAAATAACAAGTTTTATGTTGTTATTCTAAGCTTTGTCTACTATTATTATTTTTCAAACCTTTCAACCTATCTGAACGCATTTTGAATTTACGTCTTTGGGGGATACAAAATTTTGGGCAGCACAATGGCGTTACCCGCTATTCTATGAATCTTTATAGTAACCTATTATTCTAAATATCCAACAGAGAATTTCAAAAATAATTAATTAGATATTAAAAAATTGTCTGCCGGATGTCACGAGTGACCGGTCGATACTTGCCGCGAGCGAGATTCGATACGTAAATTCCGATTTAGCGAATAAACGATAACAAGTTAAACGAGGTTTTTTATAAACTCTTGGAAGTCACCGAAGACTTGTCTTGTTCTCAGAACATTAGGGGAAATTTGGTCACCAACGTTATTGTAAGCATACATACCTACATATATCTGGCAAAAGGTAAAAGTTTGCGATTTACTTTAACTTTATTGTACACGCTATTAGTACACATTGTGCATCTAAGGGAAACCGCCTTTGCCGCAACACTGTTAAGAGAAATGCACTCTTCAACTAAAACCAACAAATAAAATATGACAAACCACGAGAAATTTCACAAAATAGAGCACTTAAAAATTTAATGCAATCACTGAGATTGCCTCGTAAAAATAGAATTTAACGACCGAATGACACAAACACTGGAGCGCGAGTTCAACAAAAGCGCAACTTGAGACAATACTAAGTCACTTAAATGCTTTTTATGTTTCTCTAAGTTTTATACGCACGCATACATACGAGTACTATATATGGGGGTGTGTATGTATGTAGCTGTTAAACCTGTAAAAAACGCTTCAAACAATGATGAAGCTTCACTTAAGCTTGAACGGAAAATTTTCCACAATATTCTGCATTTAATTATTTCGAAGTTAGTCCATTTTACATGGCTTAGAATAACAGCCATTCGCCAATAAGCCGATTCCAGCTGACTGGCGTTTGATTATAATATATAAATATATATGAACATACAAAGACGTACATACATACTCGAACATACATTCATACATATACATACATAAACTTATCAGCCTTTAAGGCAATAACAGCAATTCATATGCCCGTCAGACAAACTAGCTTCTATCTGAAGCTGGGGCGTCCATCAGTCTTCCATCACAACTATGCTACACATTTCATTTCCTTTTTTGTATTTTTTTTTTGTTTTTTTTTTGCCAAGCTTCCACACTCACCTCACAAACTCCAATTGCATGCTGCTCAACCGATTGAATTCCATGAAAAATCGTATCGCCCACAAAAGGTACGAATCATCATGATTGCCCGCACCAACATTCCGTTCCAGCACTCGTCTGACCTGACGCACCAGGGTATTATAAGCTGAACGAAGGATTTCAATGCAGAATTCGCGCAGGCATAAACTGAAAAAAAAAATCAAGAAAAAAGAAGGCAATAAATAAAATGCATGAGAAATGAAATTACAATAAAACAAATACATATGTATGTACTAGTGATGTAAATTTTTGGAAAACCAAATCCCGGGATTCCGAATTGCTCGTAGTTTTGATTCGTAATTTTTAATTTGCAAAAAAAAAATTAACACGTCTGTAATCGTATTTTAACATAGTATTATTCAAAATAACAATTATACGAGTATAACAAACAAGAAGACATTGTTGTTATTCCTGTATTTTCTAACATACAAAGTAATTCATTCTTCAACTACAAATATACGAGTACATATTTGGCACAGCAACAAATGCATACAAATACAGTAAATATATTTTTAATCACTGTTTGTGACCAATATTAAAAATTTACAGTTTACCATTTGGTTAAAAAAAAGAAACTCATTATGTAAAAATTAAATAAAACACCTATTCCATTTAGAGCGAGGCAGTATTATTTCTTATATTGATTAAAATGCAATCTTAAAGAAATTCAAGCCTTAAGTGTTATTTATTGCCCCCATTACAAAAACGATCAATTTATTTTACCAAAGCTTCTTATAATTTGTATGCCTTTCGATTGTTGGACACTTGTGAGCTGCTCGTTAAAACTTGATGCAATTTATCTTTGAAACTTTCTGCCTTATCCAACTCAGGCACCTCGTCGTTAGTGTTATTACTGGAGCAGGATATTATCTAAGGAAGTTCATAAGCCGTGTAATTTGTGGAATTTTATTATCGTAGCAGTTGTATACTTGTTGTTTTTGTAAAATTTTCTTATTTCAATACAACCCTGAAAGGTATGTTTAGTGTGCTATTTGTGTATATTATTCGATCAGCTTTTTCTATTTCTTTTCATTTGAGGTTCATTTTTGTTAGAAAAAATGTAAATTAAAGGTAATGGAAATGTTAAGAAACAGACCTCTCAAATTTATTATAAGTGATTTACTGCTGATTAATGTCTTTAATACCACATACAATAGTACACGAAATTGCACAGTGCGTCCATGTGTTCCATAGAAATACGACAAATAACACGGATTTTGAACTCTCTAAAAGCTTTGTTTTGCTTTTAAAAGGGAAATTTTAGATGATACCAAATATAAAAAATAAATGGCTATTAAATTCACTATTTTCGGTAATTCCGGGATTTGAATAGACTTATTCGGGAGTTAAAACAGGCCGGGATTTCGGGATCCCGGGATTGACATACCTACTATGTACATATATACATACAAAGAATAGGAATATGGAATAAAAGCATAAATATGTATGAATTAGAATGAGCTAAATTGAAGGAATAAAATGAGTTTACAAAGCGGCTGGTCGTTGAGGAGGGATGGTAGCTATGTATGTTTGCCACTCGTGGTAAGCTGTAGATAGATGTGATGACATTACGCTTCCACCAAATAATATTACAGGAATGCGGTATAAATGGTATAAATAAATGAATGTTTATCATGAATTATGATTTAAATGCTATAACGTATTTTTACACAGCTCTGGGAATTATATGAATAAATTGTTTGGCATAAGTACACTTTTATATTTTGTTTTTGATAGGCTAAGTGATATTTTGGTGTTTGTGTATTAATGCGCGACATTTTTACCCCCAAACTCATGGAATTTAAAAAATTATTTAAGTGCTTTGTAAGTATATAAATAGAAAAAATTTCACAAAAATGCCATTTCATAAAACTTTTAAATCGATGATGTGGTTATTTACACTTTGTTATATAAAAACTTAGTATCTTCGGACACATTATTTTTAAAATTAGTTTTGAATACAGTGTTTTTTATCGAAAATTCCCAAAAACCATGATTATGTGTAAAACTTAACTTAGATCGTCTATACACACTATTTGTTTTTAATTTATTCAATACTATTTTTATATTTAATACATAAAAAGTAAAGTTGAAACATTGTTATTAGAAGGCGATAGTGACAAAAATTGGTGGATCTGTGACGATAATATGGTGATAACGATAAAATTTCTACCGAATGACGTTACCTACATGTTTTTTTTTTTTTTTTTTTTTTTTTTGTAGAGGTGGCACAAAGCATTGAAAGCCGAAGTGTGGGACTTGCCTTTCGACTCACCGCACTAAAAACCCACCCCCGCTCCGTTTCCCTCGCTCCGTGGAACTACCGTTAGGTATTACTTCGCGGAGGGGGAGCGGCCTATTGCCTTTCTATGAATCTATGAATTTCTTTTCTTGACGCAGTTTAGTTAGGATTTTGTTCGCCATATTGCAGACAACGGACCAATTTTCTTTAGACTCGAGCATAGTATCTACCAGGTTTTTAACCGAAAGCAATTTCCCCAACTTCGTGCTCGAGTCATCCCTTTCAATCGCAAAGCGCGGACAGACAAAAAAACAGTGTTCTGCGTCTTCAACAACCTGATTTGCACAGAAGGTGCAGTAAGGGTCATCATCATGTTTAAACTTATATAGATAGGACTTAAAACAGCCATGCCCTGTCAATATTTGGGTAAGGTGGTAATCCACTTCACCGTGTTGCCTCTCTAACCATTTCTCTAACGAAGGAATAAGTCTACGTGTCCAGCGTCCCTTACTCGCAGCGCTCCACTGCCTCTGCCACAGCTGCAAACAGTTTCGCCTCACCGCCTCACGTTCTGTAATGCTCGATGGGGTTATCGTAGCCTCTTTTACCAGGATCTCAATTGGGCAGAGCCCAGCCACTACTAGGGCGGCATCTTCTGACGTTGTTCTGAACGCACTGCACACCCGGATAGCGCAAAGGCGATACAGTGATCTGATCTCTCGTGCGTACGAAACTTTCTCAATCGCCGCCGACCAGATTGAAGCCCCATATAGAAGTACAGACCGTATTACGCTTGCATACAGTTGCCTACTTTGTTGCTTAGGTCCTCCTATATTTACCATTAGCCTCGATAGCGCTGCTGCAACTTTCTCTGCTTTCTCGACTGCGCATTCTAGGTGGGTCTTAAATACCAATCTAGCGTCAAACATAATGCCTAGATATTTCAGAGCAGGTTTCGAAACAATTTCATGTCCTCCAACTTTAATTTTAACAAACTCTAGTATTTTTCTGCTGCTAATTAACACTGCCTCAGTTTTGTGCTCGGCTAACTGCAGGCCATTCTCTTCAAGCCATTTCTGTATTCGCGCAGTCATTAAGTTCGCCTCTCGCTCAACGTCTTGTATATGCTTGGCAACAATAACCACCGCAATATCGTCCGCAAAACCAACAATTTTTGACCCTGTAGGTACTTGTAAGCGCAGAATGCCGTCGTACATAATGTTCCAGAGCAATGGTCCAAGGACGGATCCTTGAGGAACTCCTCCGGATATATTATACTCTTTGCTGCCTTCGTCTGTATCATATACTAGGACTCTATCTTCCAAGTAGTTACTTATTATTTTTCGCAAATATCTTGATACTTGAAAACCACGGAGAGATTCGACAATTTTCTTCCTACATGTATAACTGGGATAATGTTTACCGCTATTGCAACAACAGCAATGAGAACAGTCAACGTCAATGACACTAACGTAAATTACTAGGATCGAAGAACAATATCGATAAGGATAATCATAACAATAGCGATGCCGATAACAAAACCCAATTACTATCTTGTTCAAAAGAAACGATTACCTTAACGGTCCCATTATAATGCTTACGCTATCGGAATGAGCCGAATGAATTTCAATTTACATAGATGCTAAATTTTCACAGCTATGGCAATATCAAAAACAACACCGATAACGATAACAGTACCTAGGAATATAACGATACCAATCGGGATTTCGAATTAAATTATTTCAAAATGAATTAAGAATATTTTTAGTGGGTTTTTTGTTTAAGTAGTGTGGCATTAAAAAAAAGGAGGCAAAAAAGTTTTGTTTATAGATTTTGTACAGCAAACAAATAGTTGGGTCTCCGATACCGGAACGACCCGGACCAAGGACTGCCACTTCAGCATTTTTATGCTGCTACAATAATTGAATTTGATCATTGTGATGGGACATTTTTCTGCGAATGAGCAACAGGAAGAGTACATTCAGCAATCCAATGTCACTCACCTTACAGCAATGGCAAATTTAACGCAAAACACCAAATTAATTAATAATTAGCACAGATCTAATGCTAACCTCTTCAATACCACCAGCGCGACTACAATTTGATATTCCGCCAGTTGGGAAGCGTGCCTGCGATTTTTCGCTGAAAGTGGATACTAAAAAGTGTAGGTAACAGTTTAAAAATTGGGCTGCCACAAACGTCTTTTAGTCAGATTATGCTAGAAGACATATCGCTTTTGGTCAGTCCAAGTCTATTTTGCCTAAAACATTTTTATTTCTGCTTACATTTAAATCTAAATTTTTACCCCTTTCCATTCCGACTAATTTTTTTTAATTGCAGGCCCCAAACTATGTAGCTTCATCCTTAGCTGTTTTCATAGCCAACCTACATTTTCCTTTTTTTCTTTGACAAATCCTCATGGAATATATCCGACTTTTCCTGCATTATACCTCCAGCTTTTCCTGCATTTGTCCCTCTTTGAACTTTGTTTACTGTTTTTTTCCTGGAATAGGCGATCTTATGTAAAAAATATTTGAATTAAATTACTTACATTTTGAATCCGCGAAATGTTTCGCATCTCAAAATATTGTGGACAAATTCATCTAATCCGCCAAATAAAATTTCCAATAAAAATTGGCCTTTAGCTCATTTAAAACAAATAATCCGCCAACTATTTCCGCCCGAAATAAGTGTTGCCGATAAGGCGAACAATGTTCGAAAGTGGTAAATTTCTGCCCGAAATTTATAATAAGCGAACATTAAAAAGTGAACTATTTCGGGCGAAAACGAAACTCACAATAAGGGTGAATAGCTGTCCGATTCTGTGTTCCTGATAAGTTAGCAAACGTTTACAAATATTCAGTACTGAAAATGTATTAAGTTTTTTTATTCTAATCAAAAATAAGATTTTTTCTTAATTATAAATATGAAGAATGATATTAACAAATTATTAACTTTTGAATATTTGAATCCTTAATACATAGTTTAGCAAAAATACAAAATCAGGCAGTAAATGTTAGTTAGCAAAATTTTTCTTTTTGTTTAATTAAAAAATATATCCTGGCTACGGCCTTCTCCGTCAGATAAGTAAGCGCTGGATAGTATGCTGAATGGTAGCTAACTGTCGGTAATTTTAACGGAAAATGGTCTAAACGGCCCTAAGTCTTATTAGCACTGTTTACCTTTGGTTATTAAAAGCCAGTCAGAAAGATGAGTAAAGAGTGCGGTACTTTATTGTAATTTTCAATATCCTAGTTATTAATACAAAGATTTTCATAGTTAAAGAACTTATTGGGTCCTTGCAAGGGGATAATCATAACCCTTATAATCAGACATCGCTTTCATTGATTTTAGAACGCCGATCACTGAACTTCACGGATCTTTAATTTTGATACACATAATTCGTGTGTTTATACATTACTTTAAAAACATATCGGCTTCTGATAAAGATTGCAGGTTAAGTTTTTTATTTGAGGCTATTTGAGAGGATGCATAGCGCCATCAGAATAAGGAAAAATATCTCCAAATCGTTTGATACCAAATGAGATTTCATACCGGGTGATTATTTATCGTGCGATTTCTTGTTGAAGATGATAATTTGAGCGGATCGGTGAGACACCATCTTTTATAGGAATTGGATAGAGAAGCGAAGCGAATGGGTCTGGAGCTGAACGAGGGCAAGACAAAGTATATCCTGTTATTAATTTGTTGTTAGTA
This sequence comes from Philophylla caesio, assembly GCA_963971545.1. Lineage (NCBI taxonomy): Eukaryota > Metazoa > Arthropoda > Insecta > Diptera > Tephritidae > Philophylla > Philophylla caesio. The sequence continues at coordinate 189,298,423 of OZ020604.1, read as the reverse complement.
ACAAATTTGAAAAAGTAGAGGACTTTGTGTGCCTAGTAACCAGCATTAATGGCAATAACAAAGCCTGCTTTGAAATCCAACGAAGAATCTCTCTTGCCAACAAGTGCTACTTCCGACTGAGTAGGCAATTGCATCGTAAAGTCCTTTCTCGACGCACAAAAACCAATCTCTATACGTCTCGCATTATACCCGTCCTATTGTCAGCATGGACGATGACTAAAACAATTAAATAAGTAAAAGTAAATGAAGTTGATCTAACTAATCTGAAATAGACCTAGCCTTGGTAATGTCTCCAAAGTTCAACTCAAAGAGTCTACGATCACTCAACGTGGCACCAAAATGCTTTTGGACTCTCAGCCAATATTTTCATTTCATCCAAGGCATGAAAACCACATGCTGAATATTAAACAAAATAGTGTGTATAAAAAGCTCAAAAAATCTTTATTGATTCTTCTATTTCATTCAAATAAAAAATTCTAACTTATAAATACAAAAGTACGAATGTTTATGGCGAGGTTTAAAAACCAGCTACAAATTATTTCATTCAAAGTAAACGAAAATTGCAATTTTCCATTGTTGCCAGCAGATGTAAGCTGTACTTGCAGCAATTTTTCTCAAATCTTATTGTTGTTGCAAGTACAAGTGCAGCAGCGCTAGTTGGTGTTTTGAGGCGTGCTGCAGCTTATTTTACGACTTTTGTATGCTTAACACACGTCTGCACTTCTCTTCGCCGTAACGACGCAACGTGGGCGAAGCAACTTTTCCGGTGTGTCGCAGGCACCAACAGCAGCCAGCTGCGGTTAAGGCGGAAAAGCACTCAATTAGAGTGAGGATTTAGCGGTGAAAGGCTAAAGGGTGTGCTGGTTTTGTTGGAATTATGTATGTTTGTATGTGTATGTGTGTGTGTTGTGTGTAGGACACCCGCAGCGTCTTATTGCTTTTGCTAAATTTTTTGCTGTGCTGTTTTTTTTTGCATTTCATTTTTTGCCACCATCACTCTGGTTATCCTTGCTGCTCTCATGTTATTAGCGTTTATACGCGAAGTTGTTGCATTGTTGTGATTTGCTTTATGTAACATGCTGCTGTTTGCAGCACGGCCATCGACAGCTGCATATTGCCACATCACGGTGCAACGTGAGGCAAGCACGAGTGTTGCGTTGCAAAATGAAAGCGTATTATTTGCACTATTTTATTATTACTTGCGGCTACTTTCATTGCCACACCATGTGGCGTTTCATGGCCAATGTAATTGTTGTTGTAGCTGTTGTAGAATTTTTTTTTTTTGTTTTTTTCATTTTGCTGTGTTGTACTGTCATTCGCAATAAATTGCTGCGATTGGCTTTACTTGACTTTTCTCTTGACATTCTTACGCTTATTAGCCGGGCGCACGTTTCACCTGCAGATATTGTACAGATACGACTTAACAAAAACAAGAAGAGCAACAACACCATTTAAAAAAGGCAAGTAATAAGCAATGGCAGAATAACGTTGCGGATAATCGTGGAAAATTACTTACAGCGTCAGATATTTTTTTTTTGCAAGCAGAGACAGAATAATGAGTATCAAACACAAAAACCAATTTTTATTTTCAACCATTTCTTACATGAAACTAGTAAAACCTTAAATTGTATTGCAGTAACGTAGAAATTCAATTTATCACCGCTTCATATCCACTTTGATATTGGTAAGTTATGTATGTACCTTTAATTTATTTGCACCTTTCCCAACGCAAATAACACTTCAAAGAATACTCAATCACTGGTGTTGCTACTACTTGTGCGGCCGCTACTCAACGCCACGGCGTATGCGCAACCTGAGTAGTAATTCACATTCGTACATTGTACTCGTATTATAGCTGAATGTTTACGCTTTGTCAGCTAATAAAATCTGCGGCTTTTGGCCAACCGATGCTTTTTGTGTTCGCCACGCTACGGCTGATGCATATCAATGACGTGTACTGCAACAAGAAGGTGCGCCAAGCCAAATCAGTCAGTCACATCGCTAAAGTTCATCAATGTCAGTGGTTTTACAGTGGAAGCTTTTAAATTTATTATTTCCACACGTTTCCTTTGTTGTTATATTTTATTTCACGCGGTTGTGTTTTAAGAATACAAAGTTGTTTGTAAAAACACAAACACAGGGTGAGCAAAATTAATATATGTGCATATGTATGTATGTACATATATTTTTCCATTTGTAATTGCCATTTTAAAATCTGTCATCGTAAGGTACTCGTAAAATTTTTTTTTTATGTATTCTTATTGCTACCTATACGTACTTTTTTATTATCAGCTCCCAGTTACACATTTCAATTTCACAATGTGATTACAAAAAATTTCCTGTGAAAGTGAATTAGTGTGCTCCAAATTTAACAAATTTCTTTGCATATCAGGTCATCCCTGTCACATATATCGGTTATCGAAAATAATTAAACATTCACACACTTTTTTCACACAACCAAGCATTCGGATTCAATTCACAAAAATGTATGTGAATCTGAAATCGGGAGCACCAAACATGTGATTTCAAACCAAATCCACAGGGAAATTTGTGAATGTGAAACTGCCTGTATATTTTTTTAAATTTGTTCCAACATTTTTGGCGCTTTCAATTTCAAAATTAATATACATAAGTGAGTTTGCAATTTTTTAAATAAAAAGTATTATTTTTTTAAATATATTTTTTTTTAGAAAAAGATTTCCAAAGTTTTGTTGCTCGAAATAAATTCTATAAAAACACATCTTAAGCAAAAACCACAATTTTGATAAAACTTAAATTTTTCAAATGTTAAACAATTTGGGATAGCAAAGCTATGTAGATAATAAAAATTAAAGTTTTCAGAGGGGCAACATCATACATATCATTTTTGGTGACAAAGTTATTATAAAGCACGTCTGAGATGTTTTAGTTTTAGTTAGAACTTCAAGTTTAAGAAGTTTGAAACAGTGGTATTTGTATCACAAATCTTTAAGAGTCCTAAGAATACACCGCGTTACACACATTCTGTCCTATGAACCAAAATATACTTTTTCGGAAAGGGGAGAAAAATAAAAATACACGTGTATCGGCGATTTTCATGTACACGTCAGATTTTTTTTTAACCCTTTTTACCCTTTTAAACGATTTTAAACCCTTTTTCCGTGATCCAATCGAGCTGAATTTTTGCAGGCAGACTCGTATCACGTAAAATTAAAAAAAAAATAGATTTTTATCAATTCTCAGATTTTCCTGAATTTTTTTTTTTGAAAAAAAAACACAAAAAATTCTGACGTGTACATGAAAATAGCCGATACACGTGTATTTTTATTTTTTCTCCCATTTCCAAAGAAATATATTTGGTTCATAGGACAGAACTAAAGCTCGTTTTTGTAACGCAGTGATATTATTTCACTTTCTTGGCACGCTGACGGCCTTGTTCTTTTTCTTTTTTGTTTATGTAAAACCCAATTCTCTTTTCTAAATCCTCGGCTTAATACTTTAATTAATGATAAATAAACATATATTTAGATAATTAAAACAATGTATTTAGCAATTCAGGTATGCCCACCGCGATTCGTAATCAGAAACTTTCGTTGGAGTCGCATTGGGTTGAACGAAAAGGTTTGGTCTCTTAACTTAATCGTAGAATACGTAATTAAAAGAAGTGCTCATTCAATAATTGACATGCTGTGAATTTTGTTTTGTTTCGGTTTGGTTTCGTTTTCGGTTTTCGTTTGGTTTTGGATTGAGTTTCAATTTTGATTTCATTTTCGGTTTCAATTTTGAGATTCGGTTAAGATTTCGGTTTCGATTTAGATTTAATGCTATAAATAGAATCAAATCGCCAAACAAATTTCGTCGCACGAAAGTTCTTTGTCAAAATTAAAACACACTGTAGTAAATGAGATTGCACACAGTAATGGCTGAAACACAATTCCGACGTACGGCCGAAATTTCGCCCAGCAAAGCGACATCCTCAGCAACGTTGGCGAAATCAGCTGATTATGCAAAGTTGTGTGTCAGCTGATAGAGTGACCATATTGAGCAGATAAAATTTTTAGATCATAGAATGAATACAGCGAGAAAAAGGCTATTTAACAAAAACAGAAAATGTTGAAAACAGCTTTTACTAAAGTAAAATTTTTACAAGTAACAGAATTAATACTTTTTAACAAAAAACTAAACCATTTTTTGTTTTATTTTGATTTTAATACCTTAGAATATTTAACATATGTATGTTCACAATGGTTCACATTTTGCCGCTGCTGCCAGCGACGATAATACAAATAAATCTATTGCCGCGAATAGACGTCGGACGAATTTCGTTGTGCGCTTTGGTTGTGCGCATTCTCATATACGGTGGTGTGTTCTATTTTTTACGACGAAAAGTTCGTCGTACGTCGGCATTGTGTTTCAGCCTTAAAAGTGGCGACGAAGTTCGTCCGGCGAAACTTGGCGACGATAGATTTAAATTTAATATTGTAAATGAAAAAAAAAAAAAAAATGTATTGACAAATATTACCCGAAATATATAATTGAATAAACTGAACATATAATCGAAGAAATTAGGAAACATCGCTCCTTATACGATTTATGGAATGACTTTACGATACTGTTTCACGAGGCGAAATATTGCGACGAATTTCACCCAGCGGCAGCGCAACGTATGTACGAAGATTTGATTATATGTTTAAAGCTTAAGTTTGGGTTTCGGTTTCATTTTGTATTGTATTTTTATTTTTTTATTTTGTTTTATTTTATTTTAGTTTTTTTATTTTTTTATTTTCTTGCATTTTTTTTTTTTTTTTTTGGAAGAGAGTAAGAATATTCGAGAATAATGAGCGACTCAGAGCGTACCCAGGCTCGCGCATTACTCTCGAAAATTAATTTTACCCATATATTTCAAATAAATAAACATGCTCATAAGTTATCAGTCCGTTCTTTCTATATGAAACGAAATGAAGTTAACTGTGTTTATTAAGGAAAGAAAAAAACAAACATTTCTAACAATTTTCGAATAATTTCTTTAAAAAAAATATTATACATTTTTTTTTTGATAATTTTTTGTATTAAAATAATTGATTTTGTATAATAAACTTTTACAAAATAATATTTTATTTTAGAGAATATACATTCTAAAAATTAAAGCCTTCCTTCCTTAAAAACTTATTTAAAAGTTTTTTCTTCAAAATATCGCATACTTTGCTCTAAAATTACAATTACAACAAACTCAGCATGCCTACCATACCGAACCGTTAGACGTATGCAACCTCAAAATACTAATTTGGGGTAAGTAAGTTTAGTTTAGTTCACTTTTGGCATGTCTTTTATCATCATATATGTATGTATGTATGTATGACTGTGTGTATGTAAATTCATTGATTTGTTGCCTATTCAAGATAGATGTGTATGTAATTTTTCCTTTTGAGTATTTAGTCTACGTAGTTGAATTTTTTGGATGTAAGTAAGCTAACGGCGAATTGCGCCAGCATCGAAATTGGAAATACAAAAAATATTAGCTAAAAAGAAAAATCGGTCACAACAAGAGTTGATTTGATTGAATTCGAAATGAATCTAATTTAGAAAGCAAACAATATATGAGCAAAGCGAAGGCAGATACATCGATGTAAACAAATAGGCAAATATCTAAAGCATGCACGGATTAAAAATAAAATTGCATAGCACAGAAACATACTCGTATGTACAAACTTATGTATGTATGTATGTGGCTATAGCATAAAAGCGCACTTAATTGAATTTCTCATCCCGTTGCGGTGCTTTTTCGCAGCTTAAATTTTATTTTTATTTAGTATTTATTTTTTTATTTTTATTTTTTCTTATACTATTTTTCACTTACCGCACTGAGAATGCGCTGCGCCGCGTTAACTGCACCTCCTCCTTGACATGGCGAAAAGAGCGCTTCTGCTGATGCTTCTCACGATCGAAATCAATCGACATAACACGTTCCAATGGCTGATGGCAAATGATGTCGCGATCCGACACGGATTTCATATTGCGTATTACATACGTGCCGCCGAAACGTGAATGTCGCATCGCAGGCGGTTTGGTTTGATGCCGTTGACGTTCACGGCGGCGCGCTGCCAACAATTCCTGCTCGTCGCGATGCTTCTCGGCGATGCTGCGTTGCAACGATGCATCCGCAAGGGATTCGGCTGTCTGTTAAATGGAAAATTAGCGTCAGTTGTACACGCAATATTTAATGTCAGCCGTGGGTTATGATGCGCCCCCTTCCCCACCGCAGGAGGATGGGTTGCATAATAAATATTTAAAATGTGTATGTGTGTGTGTGTGTGTGAATGAAGCTGAGCAAACTAGCAATGCGTGTGCAGTTGACTCGTAATGTTAGTTGGTGTTAATGTTGTCAGCGCGTGCAAGATTGTGCGCCGCTCGGCTGGATTTAATTGAAAAGTTGATGGCTAGAAAGGTGAAAGGGCGATTGAAACACGATGAGCCGGGTAAAGCTGCAACTGTTGCATTGCGACCGCGTTTCGTTGTTGCACAAGGTGAAAATTGATAATGATAATAGATGATGCAACTGATTGTCGGTTGCGGCAATCGGGACTTAAATATTTGCAAGAAAAATCAACGACCTTGAGATTTTAAAGCGGCTATCTTGCAACGCAGATTTTATCACATTGTCGATTTGTTGTTGTTGTAGCGTCTAGCTGGAAAGGGGCAGTTTCAACAGCGTTGGACCTTAAAGAGTTGGACTACTTAGATGGCATTCACAAGTCGTCGAGAGTCCAGCAAGCTGGTGACGGCCTCCCCGTAAATGTCACCTAGGCGGCGTCTAAATGTTCTTGTTGTTGTAGCAAAGTAAAACATCAGTTGCATTAGGTGCCGGTTAATGAGCCCGAGGGAGCGGCTCTAGTGCGAGCAAATTTCTATTGGGCTCCCTCGGGTGATACAAAAACTACTTAGAGGTGCTACTCAGGTGGCATCAGAAGGCATTCAGTCGGTGTACGGATTGTGACGTTTTGACAGGTCTGCATTCTTGTCCACCGGATCCTGCTAGTTCCAGGCGACCAAATTGGCGCAGTGTAATTTATAAACGACCGGCTAATTGGCTTTTATGTTGCCCACAGCGTTTCTATGTATTTGCCCTGAGTGCTGCCGGTGAGCTACTTAAGGACTTTGTTGCGGTTTTGTACTTTTTGGAGAAGACCAGGCAGTCGAACAGAAGACCCCCAGTATCTTCGGGTGGTTAACCAACGGATAGGGGACACCCTCGGTGTGTAGGTCTAAATTCAGTCAGAGGGTGTAAATAGGGTAGCCGAGGATTTAACAAGGGAAAGTGTCAAAATTCTCTTTTATAATCGAATAATTACAACTTTCAGTTTATACTTCTTCGAGCAAATGTGTTGACTCTGGGTTCGTTGCGAGTCTTCACCTAGGTGTAGATATCAAATTAAAAAATATCAACTTTTCAACTAATCTTTTACTTGCGACTGTTTAATGATTCATAATCGGAAATGCAAATATAATGTCGATTTACTTAAACAATTCGTAATTTTTTTTTTTTTCAAACAAAGTCTAAAGTCTAGGCATTCATAAATCTCAAAATAAAGTTTTAGTTCTCAAAATAAAGTCCTTTAGTTGATAAGCAGGCCAACTATCATTAAAACAAAAAGAAAAAGGCGAAAGCAAGGAAAGGAGTTTATCATTAACGTATAGCCCCAATTTTTGAGACTTGAGATTATACCAAATTACAGAATACTGTCATTAGAAGCTTTATACCGGGTGTTTTTTTTACAGGTTTGTTTTTCGAATAGAGATAAAACTGGCATTATGTGGTCAAATCTGGCAACTCTAATGTCATTTATGTTCAGTTTGGTTTGCCATTTCATCATGAACAGGTTGACAAAAGAACAACGCTTGCAAATCGTGCAAATTTATTTCGAAAATAATGGTTCAGTTCGCGAAGTTTACCGTGACCTCATTTTATGGTCGACATAATCGTCCATCAGAGCAATTAATTCGGTTAACCATGGATCGTTTTCGCACTACGTTTACTCTATGTGATAATACGCATCCGCAGAGACGTCGAACAGTGCGCACCGAAGAAACAATTGCCGCTGTAGAGCAAAGTGTTGAAGAGGACCCGAATGAATCGATTCGCCACCGTGCACAGCAATTGGAGCTTTGTCCATCAACTTTATGGAAGATTTTGGATGGCATGAATGTGGATGAGTTGTGGTTCCAACAAGACGGCGCTACATGCCACACAGCGCACGTCACAATCGATTTATTGAAGGAAACATTCGCTGAGCGCATAATTTCGCGGAATGGACCTGTCAATTGGCCACCAAGATCGTGTGATTTGACACCATTGGATTATTTTCTTTGGGGATATGTGAAGTCGCTCGTCTACACCAACAAACCAGAAACGTTAGGGGAATTGGAAGCCAACATTCGTGGCGTTATTGCCGACATACGGCCCCATATGCTCGAAAAAGTGGTTGAAAATTGGACCTGTAGAATTGGCTTTATTCGAGCCAGCCGCGGCGGCCACATGCCCGAAATCATATTTAAACATTAATGGCATAAAATTATCCTTCCAATAAAGCCAAATTGATGGACCTTAAAACGATTTTCTTGTGTTTTATTTCAATTCGAACTTCTATACCCCTAAAAAAACACCCGATATTAAGACAGGCTACCTAATTTTAAGGCTTTTTAAATTAGGACTGGCCTAAAAAGGTAAATTTTAAAAACAGCCATTGCTTACTCAACTCCGGCATTAGCTCTTCTCCGTCCTTCTGGTTCGATCTCATATTTATTCGCAGACGGGAGATTAGTCGAAAAAAGCACTATTGTGTTGAAATAATAAAATTTAACAAAAATCAATGAAAAGTGTAATATTATTTAGAAAGCTGAGATATTCGAAATTCGTTTATTTAGCGGAGATTATTTTTAGAAAGTCATGCACGTTTTCATGGATTTTAATATAGAGTTTTGCTGATATTTGAAGATTTCGAGTAAGCATCTGTTGGGTTCTCTGCTGAACAATATTTTCTTTTGGCCGATGTGTTTTTAATGATTTATGCCAGTTCTTTTTTATCACAAAAAAGTTGTAAAAAAGAACTTAAAAATGGTAATATTTCATTTTCTTTACATAAAAATATATTCGCAGAAAATGTAGCCGATACCCAGTTGCCGATAGGGAGGGTATACCTTCCCACACTACTGCGTACAATATGAATTGTGGAATTGAGATCTTTATTTTGCATAATATGATACAGCAAGGGAAATCGATTAAGTAAAAAACTCAAAGTCAGATATTTTTTAGAATTGTAGCAAATATACCAAATCATTGCCTGCTAGTAGGTAAGCAACAAGAATGAGATTACTTTACAACAAAAAATACAAATCGTCCAGCATTTGCTGTGCTAACGTCTATCGCTTTCGCCTAAAATACTAGAAGCATACTAGAAGCTAATGTGAAATCCAACCATTCCTACAATACAACATTTTTGAGTAATCTAACATTACTAATTTATCTTTAAATACACTCGAACACTTTTCGCACAACTCGTAATTTATCGCTAGCTTCTTTCATCGTTTACAACTCTTTAGCGCCCAACTTCGTGATTACAAATTCGCCTTTCTTCATTACACCACTCACCGCTACACAACCACCGCTACACGAACGCAATTTTCTTAGCGACTTAATATTTTGCAATCTCAACGTATACTCACTTGTTCGCGATAGAGCAGACACAAAATCTCCAAACCGTGCAAATGAAACTGATGCTCATCCGGCGATGACACCATGAACAACACCAAATCCATAAGACCCGATTGATTCAGCGCCCAGATAACTTGGTCATGCAGACTGGCATCGTTATCGGCACGACATTCCGCCTCTTGGTTTGCTGGCACTTGAAGCACGTTTCGTATCAGCACAAGGACGCGTTCCATCATCAAACTCTGCTCCTCGCTGCGTATCGCCCAGTCCTGCGAATGAAAATAAAATAGCAATAAAAACGGTTTATATGCGCGACAGCAAATAAAATGTGAAATAAAACAGAAGTACAGAGTTAAAATTTTGTATAAAATAAATTTTTTGATGAGCAGTCCAGTAGAGCGTTTTCGTTGCTATGCAAATCCTATGAATAACATAAGTAGGAACATAAAGTTAAATAAGCGGCATAGAATTGTATTTTGGTTGTTTCGGTTTTTTTTTTTTACAAAAAGCATCCAGAAAATATGTGTGCCTATATATGTATGTATGTATGTAGGTAATGGAGTAGGCAGTAGCCTACTTTGTATGCCATTAAATTGTTACCAAGCAGAACAAATGTCCTACCATTAGTTAGGCAATCGTTATAAATCTTAAGTTGAAATCAATTTACTTTGGTACTATAGCTAAAACGACAAGGCGGCTCTGCAGAAAAAACTGACAGTGTGGGGAGTGGGAAACCTTTGATAAATACAATGAAATTAAAAAGACAGCGTGTAGCGAGCCGAAACAGAACAAAGTAAGTACATTTCCTTAGCAGTTTTTGACCCCATCGGCCGCTGACTATACTCTAATAAACCCATGTTTTTTTCAAATCGCTTTAAAATAAACTTGTATGAAAATAATTGCGCCAACATAACCAAGTAAAGTAACTTTTGAAAGAAAGGAATAATCTGATATAAATTTATTTCTATTTATTTGCACTTACTATATACTTACATACTTTCTTTCTTTACATATACGAGTATAAGTCTAAGCATTCAAATGGCATGAATTGCGAAAAAAGTTAATAACGTTGTTAGTCATGGCGACTACTTCGTGTATGTAGATTAGGAAATGAAGTGAAGTGCAGTGAACTACATTCATCCTTTTAGTTAACTCATCTGCAAACGCTTTTGTTTTTCTTTAGTTTGAGGTTGAATGTAAAAATAGTTGAAGCATGCAGTAAAAATTTTAGGATATTTAGGTAATTTGGTTGAAATTATTTAAGGACTTTTATACAAAAGAAACGACACGAAAGCAAGCACAAATGTTGAGATCTTGCCGAAAAACGGATTGATTGCACGGTTTTCGCAAGCATAAAAGTATGGTTAAGAGTCGTTAAGTAATGCAAATTAAGAACTAGCCGATCTATCCGACGTGGTAACTCAAGGAATTTTTCTTAGTTCATAATATTTGAGTGCTGAAAAAGTTTAAATTATATTAAAATGTTTCTTGCTGAAAGTTATATCATAGTATATTAATAATAAAAATGACCTCTCTGAGTATCTCTAAAATATAACTTTTGCGAACAACTCGAATGCAGCGCCATCTAGGGCATCAATATTATTTACGTAAAAGTATTTTGCCACACACCCCCAGAATATGGTTCTAATCTCATCAAAATCCGTTCATACATACACACTTTCTGACAAACTAAAAAGTTAATGGGGATATTTTTAAGATTAAAAAAGTTAATAATTTCTAACTTTCCTTTGGTTAGCTAAAATTGTACCTATTTGCTCTTCATAACCGATTCGTCTCAACGCAAAACTTCTAACGCTGTGTCGCGAAGCAAGCGATCATTAGCTAGTTTCAATAAGTGAAATACTTTAAAATAAAAGAATTAATATTAATATTAATTTGTATACCTCACACCAGAGTAATAATAGCTACATTGAACTTGTATCTGATCGAAATATAACTACTGGCTTTCTGATCGGACAATAAATACGGGATTTCTGAATATCTTGATCGTGGAATATCGAGTGAAATTTTTAAAGATATTAAATTTCATCTAATTTCCGTACATTTTAAATTTGCAATTCTCTCAATAATTAATACATATGTATGTACATACATATACATATACATATATTACTATGCGATCAGCTGATGAGCATTTGTTCTGTAGCTGAACAGTTTTAGATCTCGACACTTAACAAACCTCTGCCTTTCATGACTCGGCGCAACATATATGAAAAAAACAAAATTTTTTTTTTATATATCCGTGCGTCATGCGGATGCGCCCCTCGCGTTGGTCGGGCAGGTATGGAGGGATAAAACCGTTGGGATTATTATTATTATTATTATAAATTCGGGTTTTCTAAGTGCCTCGACTCCAGCGCTATCTAACGAGTAAATTTTTTTCAGCGCTGACCTTTTTAATATAATTAATATACAATAAATTTAAATTTACTTCGGATTGTAGAATAAGGGAGGAAGTCTATCATTTTAGCATACAAAACGTGCATCAGAAGCGAACGTTTTTTTTTTTTTTAGTATTATCGATAACAGCTGTGCTTCTACTATTTGTGGTTTGCGTGTGCGTCTTTATTTAGTTCCACAAGTGGAGGAACCTATAGTTTTGTGCTGACTCCGTACGGCAGATGTATTTAATGAGATGATTTTTCATGGCAGAAATACCATCGACGGTTTGTCATTGCCTGCTGAGGGACGACAGCTATTAGAAAACACAATTTTTTTTTTTAGATTTTACTCGCCCCGGCTGAGATTCGAACCTCGAACTCACCGGCATATCGAGTTATAGCACGCACCACTACACACTGGACCACAGCGGCCGCCGATGAGGATATCAATAACAAATGAAGAATATATTTATGTCTCTTTAAAGCCAACAGTCCCCCATACTCCGCTGTCGCTTGCCCAATGAAAAATTATAAGACTCTGATCTGGTGAAGAATTTTTGGCAAAATAAAATTCATCTAAATTAGTATAGGTATCATATCGTTGGTATCCTTCCTTGAATTTGATGGGCATTGCATTTTTCCAACGACCGTTAAATTTATGAAATGTTATTGAAAACTATCACGCTTTTTCCGTGCTCGTACCCCAAAAACTTGCAAAGTAGGGAAAATTAAGAAATGACATTTAATATTGATAAATTGAAAACGATAAAAGATAAAGTATATCGATAACAAAAAAAACAGTGATATAATAAAGATATATGTTTAATTATATTGAATACAAACACGTATATCGTTTGATCGTTTTTCGAAATTCTTTAAGCGCCTTATTTCGCATCAAAGCCCTTCACACTTCTGTAATTTTTTTTAAACGCTATACCAAAACAATTTCTTCTACAACTTTGTTACTCTATTTCCAGCCTTCGAACCCGGACGCCGATTGAATAGTAACGGCAGAAAAACTCACTCGGCAACAATGGCCGCCGTATACTCTGTTTTTATTGTTTTAAAAATAAAGCCACCGACAGAAAAAAACCAAACACAGAAACGGATATGGCAATGCGATAAGAAAGCTTGTAAAAAAAAAGAATGAAAGAAAACCCGAAGCTATACTACAACATTCCAAACCCAAAAAATGGTAAACAAAATGAGAAAATAAACAGAGGAATGTACAGATAAGCGTATGCAGAGTGAAAAAGTGGAAGGTTGCAAATCCCTTTGTATTGCTCCCTGGAGTGATATGACTGTCATAGCAATCGGCTCCAAATGAATTTATGGATTGGAGGTCAGCGAGCTTAAATTGGCAACAGAGGCTAAACGGAAAATATGTTAAAAATATTTATTACATTAGCACACAAAGTAGAAGAGGCAAGTGAGTGCGTGAAATTGGATTGAAGAGTTATTGCTAGTAAATTTAAATAAGTTATTTAAGCACCTAAATATGTATATGTAGTCGCAACTTGAATACAAAGTGCATTAAGTCTCACAACAATTTATGGCCATGAATCTTAACCAATTTCAATTAAAATTTGTTTAGCGAAATAAAATTTATGCTCTCAAGTTTTTCGCATTATTCGAGCATTTACGAATATAATTTGAGTGCCTCTTTAGGCAAATAAATTTTGCATCAAGGTCTTCTCCCCTTTTGTGCTGCTTTGTGAAAAGCCTATATTGCTGCTAACCTCCATGCAAAGATAGTTTTAATTTCGCAAAATTTGTGCTGCCATTACATTTTACGCTGCTTTCTTTATAAAAGCGAAAATTATTAATATTTGCATGCCCCAGTAAATGAGCATTTAATTATTTTCTATTTGCCTCAACGAAAACAGTCAAAGCAGCAAGATGCGCTTGTGCGTGGCTCCGACAAAAGCAAACAGCCGCCTCAAAATGAGTGGAGAAAAACTGGCTTCGAGGAGCGCTGAAAGCAACAGCAAGTGGCCACCGGACGAAACTTTCTACTATAGTAATAGATTTCAAGTGGCCGGGAGAGTACCTTTTTTTATAGTGGCCGAGTGGAAAGATATGATGGGATGCTGTGAGTGGGCAATTACATAGAGAAAATGAAAACAGCCGCACCTCTGGCTTTGTGGCGAAATAAAGTAAAGCATATGTACTATGTATATATGTATATACGAGTATGTGCAGTAAAAAAAAAACAAAAAACGCAATCAACAAAAGGACTATGTAAGCAAACACTCGTATTGTCGTACGAAAGCCTGGCATTTCAGTTTACTTGTATTTATTTTTTTATACGACTTTTGCGGCTTCTTTTTTCTTTGCCCATTTTCACTTTGAAATCTGCTCGTGGAGGTGACCATAGATTTCTCATTTTCCCGCTGCTATGATGACATGTCCTTGAGCGCTTATCGCTGTTATTGAGCCAAGCGTAAACAGTGAAGATGTAAGTATGAATGTTTTGAAATATATACATACATATGTACACATATATGTTACCTTGCGGGGACATCCCAGTGCAATTTCCCCAATTTCAAAACACTGTGTTTTTTCTGCTGAGGAAGCGACATTTATTTTCAAAGTGAACGCTGATTATGCTGGCGAATACAATAACAAATATCTTTGTCCGGTTGTCCGATTTAAGTAGAATTTTTTTGTTAATTGTCTTTATCTTATAACTAAAAATCGTGTATATAGTAGTCCGATTTCAGTCATATTCTATATCTGCATTGGTAAGGGAAAGAAAAACATCTCTGCGAAATTTATCAGATAGGTGGCGCTGGAGTCGAGTTATTTAAAAAAGTTTTATTTCTGAACCCGATTTTGATCAAATTCATGTTGTATTTTACTTGAATGATGAAAAATGGTTATGCGAAAACTTATTTTGCTTGGTTGCGTTGCGGTCAAGATGTACAGAAAACTATACATTTTAACTGCGACGACGCAATATTTCTTTTATATTCATCAAAGCTGCGTTTTTAACTTGGGAAATCTTTCTGAATAAAGAAAAGTAGGAAGTTACAAAAACGGAAGCAAAATTTCGGGTACGGTTTTATGTTCCGCATTAAATAAGTGTCAGATTTCAAAAAGTGTTTCATTTACTTCTAATAAATTTTGGGCGAGTTTTATATACTACATAAATATGTACGTTTAAAGTGACATTACTTTTTTTGTTTGGAATTATTTTGGCATTAATTTGGTGTTTGTTTTTCTTTCTTATAGCCTTTTTTATATTTTTCACTTCGCCGAAATTTTAGTTTGTATGGAAAAGAAACATTAAAGTATGTCTCGAAAAGTTTTACTGGGTATTTTTGGAAGAAGCGCAGCCTGTCGATAAGTTAGAACGCGTACCGTTAGAAACGCGTGTTCAAGTATGAAAGGTGGTGTTTATTGGCTGTACAACGGTTATTGTGCATTTGCCTAAAGCCACTTCATAAAATATGTAAGTATGTGTGTATGTGGATAGATTTTTTTTTTGAAACTTTGGATAAATGCGGCATTTTATTTTTCATCTTAGAAATTTTGAGACCAAATTAGTTATTTGTTTTGAAATGTTACAAGAGTTTTTTTGGCTTCTCGCTTTGAGAGTTTTGTATTTTATGCTGATTTTTTTTTAAATTAAAATATCTCGCTTTAATAACACCAAAAATAAAATGGACATTTCATGCCGGCTTGAAATAATAGATAACTTGAAGAGTTTTTTGTTATTAAACAACTTTCGTTTAATTATGTTATTTATTTAAAACAGTACTGCACAAAGCAAAATGTCAATGAGTAAAATTGCAGCCTTGTAGCAGAATCCACGAGATATGCCCCAGGCTCTATAACAAAATTTCGCTGCCTGGTGTGATTTATGGGTCGAGAACTGCTGAAGACTAATAAGGCATGACTGCCGATTATTCTACTGACTGGATTTAATTATTTTTGCGTATTTAGTGCCGAGTCGTGAAAGGCAGGAGTTTGTTGGGTGTCGAGATCTAAACTGTTTACCTACAGAAAAAAAGTGCATCATATTATTTATACGCATATTAAATTTTGGTAAATTTGGTAGTAAAGTTCAGATAGATTCCTCATAAAAACCATACAAGCTCATACGAGTATAAAATTAAATTTCGTTAATGTTATGTATGAAAGAAAAAAGCGAAAAAAAGTATTTAAAAATCAACTGTATATTTTAGCCACCTTTATCTTGTAACTTAACTTAAACTGCATACTCAAAATTGTTTAGACATTGTGATAAAAGTGGCTTGAGTAGTTTATTGTTAGAGAATTCTGATTTTTTATTAAAAATTTACCAAAATTAAAAAGAATAATTACTTAGTAGATGTTTACCGCTACTGTGCGTATCTAAGTGTGTACTAAGTGCAGTATTTTTATGGATCATTTTATAAGAATATGCTGGCACCAAAAGTTCATTTTAAATCTTTTTGAGGTTTCTGCAAAAAGTCTTTGAAGATTTGCTGGCATGTTGAGAATTGTTCGCGAAAAAATTCACTCGGGTAGTTTGTCGATACAGCTTTTGTCTGAGAAGATACACATTATAGTGGAATAATTCTATAAATCGTGTAATGAAAATAGAAAAAATTAGTAATATCCAAAATATTGATAGAGATTCTACATGAATGACTGCATTTTTTTGAAGCTAAACAATTGGTTTTGAAATGCTCCCGGGTTCAAAGCCTGAGAAAAGTGGTTATGAAAAACTAAATAAAAAATTTATTTAATTTAATAAAAAGAAGTCTGAAGAGGAAATGTGGTGATTTCCGAAATAGTACTATAACTTCTACCATTAAAATTTCGCATTTGTAATTTACACCGCTAATTTTAATCGGATATTTAACAAAGTTGCTGCGAAAACATAAACAGCTTTTAAAACAAAACATTATTTAAACAAACAAGAAACAATTAAATGCTAAAATGAATTCAAACGTTGAGTTTGTGAAGAATAAAATTATGTTGAAGTGGTTGTTGGCTACAAAGAGATAACGGGGTGATTCGCCAATTGTTATTGAAATAGCGAAACATGTGATTCACTTGTCGTGAAAACACCGTATTGTGTGAGGCGATACCTTAAAATATGTTGAAGTGACCTGGTGATGTGATGCATAATGTGGTGTGGTGGTATATAATGCGATTTGAAGTTGATGTGTTGGTGTGATGCGATGTGATTTTATGGCTTTATATGATGTGACGCCATGATGTGACGTGAACGTAGAATGTGGTGGTGCGATGATAAGACATCACCAGATGTGATGTGATACGATCATATGATGTGATCATGTGACGATGCAACGAAATAAAGATGACACCGGTCAGAATACATAGTGCTTCTCTGGTTTTTCCAAATTTAGCAGAATCAGCTCTATGCGTCACTTGAAATTGTCATTCGCAATTTTTCTTCATTTATTTGGAGTTTTGTGTTTTCTGTAACAATTGATGTATTTTTATTCGAAATTTCTAGCGAAAATGCTTAGATCTTCTATTAGATTACCACTTAACTTTGTGTTTTACAAGCGCAAGGGGGAGAATTTCGGTGTGCAGAGAAAAGTTCTCGATTTACATTATTTAACTTAATAGAAAAACGCAAAGGAAATGAAGCGGATCAAAGTTTATGAACAATACAATTGTGTGCCGCACAGTTAGAGTACGAATTGAAAATTGAATATGTAATTTTTACACAATTTTTTCTCGCAACTTGAGAGAAGATAAGCTCGAGAAGTCAGTAAGTTTAATTGATAGCGGATGTTTATTGTTAATAAAAATCTACTTGGTTATTTGTGCCTTCTTTATTATATTATTTTGCCATGACTTTACGCTATGATTTAAAGGGCAGTCGCTTTAAATGAAACCACCATCCTGGTGTTGGTGTGCTTCATTGTTGCCACTTACCAACGACATACTGTAATGCAGTGCTTGTATTTGTGTTCTTTTTTGTAGTTATTTTATTTCCAAACACTTACGAAAAGCAAAAACTCGCTAAACCATAAAATTATGTGACGTACATACTTACGAAGGGACTAACTGAAGTTCACTTAGTTTCTAACTTTCAAATGGCTTTTTGTTTTAACCAAAAATACCAATTCCTTTGCAATTGTGTTACTTCATTCTAAATTTCACAGCAATCGGTTAAAATATACATAAGAAATTGCAAAATATCTGGCGATAGATCAGACTAAATTCCACCGCCAACGCAAACATAATTTCGCGATATTATTCACTTCGGTTTTCGTCGTAAGCTAAAGCCACTAAAAATATTCAATGAATGCCAGACTATTTCCAACTGGTTACGGAGATTCTAGGCGGAATAATTTTCTGTAGAGGACGAGTACCGAGAAGGTCGATCAAAATATTACACTAATGACATCACTGTGGCTATGGTGAAGTCCAAAGTTGAAGATTCACGATTGACACAAGAAATAATTTCTGATGAATTGGGCTTGTCATAGCTGTATCGCGAAAAATAAGTAATCATCTGCGATATACGAAGAAATCTGCTCGATGGGTCTTACGAATTTTTAATGAGACCGCAAAAGAGGCCGGGTGCATTTTGCTCACTTTTTTCTGATTGAATTCGAAAAAGAGCTGTTCAGCAATTTTAGTAAAGTCGTTACTGGTGACAAATTTTGGTTCTACAAGTACGATCCGGAAGCCAAACAACTGTCCATGGCATGGAGCACAATAGGAGCAAACCTATGTACCTGTAAAAGCTAAGCAACAAAAATCAGCAACAAAAGTAATGATGTCAGTTTACTTTACAGGATCAAAAATCGTAGCTGCTATCTATCTATTGGAAAAGGGTCAGATTGTAACAGCGAAATGGTATACCGAGACGGCTTACCAAAAGTTTTCAAAAATTTGTTGGAACACAGAGAGAAAGAGGATTTGCGAAACTACTTTTTATATCATGACAACGAGCCAGCTCGCACTGCTGAACTAACGAGTAACGTTATTGCAATCTCTCGCATCGAAGATATACGCAAATCTAACACCTTATGATTTCTGGTAAAATGAACAGAAATTCGAGGGAAAGATATTAAAGAGCAACGCAGTGATAATTGATGCGCCTAAAAAGCAAGATTTTAAAGATGGTTTTGCGAAGTGGATTTAAAGGCATTGAAATGAAAATTGTTTTTTTCTTTGTGGTCAACTAAGTGAATTTTTGTAAGTACCCTTGTATGTATTTATGTATGTATGTATGTATGTGGCTATGTAGTATGTGGTGATAACCATTTGTCACTCTTTGAAATGTTGGCTAAGCAGCCAAAAAAAAAAAGAAAATAAAAATAAAAAAAATAATAAATATAAAAAAAGCCAAAATCTCGGCTGTTGCTGCCTTTCACAAAGAGCAAATTCGGCCTTTGTTAATTTTTTTTTCATGTCGAGATGGAAAAGTTTGTTGTGTTATGCTTAATTTAATCTGCGTATTGAGCAAGGGATTTGTATATACTCGTGTGTATACCTGTGTGGGTGTAGAAGTGGGGTATGGCGCTTTTATATGTATAGTACATAGCTTTGTTTGCGATTCTGTTTATTTTTGCGGGAGCGTATGGATTTAATTTTTTTAAATTAAATTTACTTTTGAAGTCTATGATGGGTATACAGTTTCTGTGCATAGTGCGCACGTGCAAACATACATACATAGAATTATACAAATGAAAAAAAAAAAAAAAAACGTGACAGCGCAACACCAAAATACTTCTGGTATATTTGATTTTTTTTTTAACTTTATTTTTGCGACGTAAACGATTTAGCATTCAAAAAGAACAAACGTTTTTTTTTTCGATGCGTAAAGTGAGCAAATTATTAAGGCCACAAATGCGTTGATTTAACCGCGTAAGTGTGTGCGTGTGCGTGTGCGTGGGCTCTGGAATTAAGCGGTGAAATTTCGTTTAAATTATTATGCAATGCACACGTTCGGAAAGCAGAGTAATTTTTGGTGTAACAAGTTGTTGCCGAAAATAGCGAAAAATTTGTGTTAAGTTACCAAATCGCCAAAAGGCGATTTTTCAAAATTTAAAAAATATTCACTGTGCTGGTTCTAAGTTTTTATAAAGGCGGGTGCCAAGTGCTCGTCACTGTTTGAAGCGTTATCGAAAGAATCGCTATGCAGTCCTTATGTTTTGCTGGTTATCTTTTTCATCAAATTCGTCATTTATTATTGAATGGAATTTAAAACGAGCATTACTAAGCGAACAATTAAACAATTTTGAAATGTTTCATGCGCCAAAATGTTAGCGTTGATTTTTGGGATTTTTTTATTTTTTTGGTCGAGGTTGACGTGACTTTTTTACAACTTTTGAAATTTTTGGCAGTGGCGGTTGTAGCGAGTATGCAAACCAAATTAGCTACGAGCTACTTGCAAAAGAGTTTTTTTGATTTTAAATATTTAGCTCATTGCTTACTTGCATTTGTAACAGGTTAAGCCTTGAATAAAGAAAAAACATTCGTGAAAAGTACGATTTCACTCTACCACTATCTCAGTATACGTCACTGTAAATTATCTTATTTATAAATTGTACCACAAATTTCGAGAGGATGTTCCTGTCAAGCCTGATAAGATATTAGGTATGTTCGTCTAAAAGTCCAGCAAAAATTATCCAGCAATGGAATTTCTGTGAATTTTATGCATAGTATTCTCTCTCAAATAGAGATGCTTGCAAATTTGTATGCGAACGCAAATTTGCAGAAAGTTTCAAGTTTTACGAACCGCCGACGCAATTCTTGACATTCCACTAAGGAAACTTAATTAAAGGAATACTTGCTTGCTTCTTACATGTTACTCATATTTAAAAATTTTAAAACAAAGTTTTCTGTTTTTGTCTAAATTACTTTCAGTTGTTGGATTAAAATCATGATTCAATTATTAAGGGTTAGGTAAATAATGACATTCGAATTTTGACACTCCCTTATAAAGGGTTGTTTTACGAAGTATTGAAAACGGGTTAGATTTTGTTACCCTTTCTTAAAATGTAAATAATAAGTAGTAAAATGTTAGTGATTTTTTTAATTAAAAATTTCAAAGACATTTCATTTAAATTAAGAAATACAAAAGCTACGCTTACAAAATTTAAATAATTATGCACTTCTTGGTAGATTTTTTTTTTAAGTTTTACCTAGCGAATAAATTTTCAATCTATTCGTCCCATAAACTTAACGATTTTATGGTATAAGGAAAATATAAGTTATTTATTGGGTTTATTCCTTTTATTTATTTACCATTGGTATCACGGTTATTCTGAATATTGTGATGAACCCCTGGACGTTGAAAGGACCAAACATTTCATTCCGATAAATAGTAAGTGACTTTATAGAGTTAATGGAGTTGTAAGAAAGCCACCATAATTCGAGATTTTAGAAAGAAAATCTTTATATATTAAAAGAATAATAAATCAAACTTCATAATTGAAGAACTTAGTTCTTACAAATTCTTGTTTTTGGCATTTTGAATGATTATCATGTCACATTATTCTTCATTTTTTTAAACCCATTCCTTCTAGAAATTACAAAACTTTGCAGGAAAAATCCGGATTTAAACTTACTATTTACGCGCACATAAGAAACAAAAAGTGCGGCCTGTTAGTTTTTGGTATTAAAATGTTTTCAGGTTAGTACTATTTTTATTTTTAAAAAGCAACACGGGTTTGTTGCTAAGGGAGCCATTTGACAAAAAGTGAGGGAGCTAGCTGCTTAGTTACCAAACCTTTAATAATTGCATCATGCATGTTACTCATATTTAAACATTTTAAAGCAAAATTTTCTTTTTTTGTCTAAATTACTTTCAGTTGTTGGATTGAAATTTCAAAAAAAATTTTCTTTTTTCGCGAACACTCTTATTAAGGGCATCCTTTAGATCTTGCAAAACACTTGCACTGTAAAAGTCGGATTTCCTTTGGGAAAGCACTGCAATCCAAACAGGTTACAAGTATTTTGCAAGACTTAGAGAACCCCGCTACTGTTTTTAGCATGCCAATTAAACTGATGGTTTCTTCCCATCCGAGTCGGCATAGCTAAGTTTTCCCATCGCAACATCTCTTCACGATGCTCACATACAGATAAGCAGGTATGATACAGTTCTTACATACATAAGTAGTCGCACCAGTAACTGGCCTTGTTTGTATCTAAGTAAGTACTTAAAAGCACTTCGTTTAAATTCGCCAATACACAAAGCCTTATTTTCGTCAGCTTTTTTACATTGTTGTGCAGAAATTTTTTTTCTGCAAAAAGTTACTTTTGTTTGTATTTTGTGACAAAAGTGAAATGACAAGCACAATGTTGAAGAATTGTAAAAAGATAATGGACTACGAAAATCCGTTTTGTTAATTCTAAAGAAAATTATCCCTCTACTACTTACATACATATATGAGTTTGTTAATACTCGTAGTACAGACTGAAGTAAAAAAGTATCTTATTGTAAGGTAGATGCAGGAATTTTTGTTTTCAGTATTGAAAGTAAGATTTATTTGCTGTAACCCAGGCACATTAAACAGGTAGCAGCATGTACCCTGGGGTATATTTTGTGATTTGTTGTGGTCCATCACCCATGATGGAACAATGAAAGATGTTGTACGTCGTGACAGCGCCAGTTTGAACACCCTTAGCGCTCAATGTTGTATTTAGGAGGTATTAGAGAAACGGGAAGAAAAGATGGCCGTTTTTAGGAAAAAGTATAAATTAGTAAAGATATTTACATAAAATTTAACCACAATGATTTCAATATTACGAATTTTATATGAAAACTAACAAAAGAATAATAACTTGTATTTAATTTGCTGCAGAAATATGCGCAAAGTTTTAGGATGCCAAAATTAAATGAGACAAATATTATTTGAAAATAATTATTATTTAGAAAGTAATGTAGAATGTTCAAATATGACGGACGCAAATGCATTCAAAACGTACCAAAAACATAACAATGTTTGTACAGCGATTAATTTTTTTTCGGAAAAGTAGAACCTAACGGGTTTTTCCACATTAATTGAGTTTATTTACAACCATTGGTTTATGAAGAAACTGAAGATAATCCTCCATGGTTATGAGCATAAAATCACTGAAGACGGGTTTTTGGTTTGGAAGGAAATATTAATTTATTACTGAAAAATCATTAATACACAGGTCCATGTAGGTCCTTTAGCCTTTATTGTTATTAGAATACAACATCCATTGGTTATATTGAATATAAAGTTATAATGATTACAGAATCAAACAATATTTAAATCTTAAAGCGAAATGATATATAAATCTGATTAATATTACTTTAAAATTATACAACATTGAAACTTAAAAGAACGCAAAAATTTCAAATTAGAGGTTTGAATGAAAAGATTAAAAATTAGTGAAGGGGATAAAAATGAACAATGCAAAATAACCGACATATTAAAAACATTTGAAAAGAGTAAACGGCAATATGTTTCATTTTCACTAGCAGTATAGTTTAAGTAATGTTCTCTTGAAGTGCGATGTGACTCTGCATCAGAATTTAGCAGGTAGCTTTTACCAAAGGCGAACTGAGTACACGAACAATTGACGTTCAGATATCATTGAGTCGGTTGAAGGCGGCTTTTGAAAAATTGGTGTTCTTTTGGGACGATGTTTTTATGCAACAGCGTCAAAAACTTAAGTTTGAGCAGATTATCGAACGATATAGAGGATATATGTATATCTTCAGAGCCCATAGAGAAATATTAATTATTTTTGATACGGATATTTTTTTGCCAATAAAATATTGAACTGAAAATGCAAATAACATTGTTGATCCTATCTTGCGCAATGAACCTCAGAGCACTATTGCAGTTAATAATTTAAAAAATAATGTTTCATTACACAAATACTTGACAATTTTTACAAAAGCTTATTCAAATTCTCGCTTTCAGAAAACTAATTATGAACAAATAAGTAAAAATAATTCAATAAAATTATATGTAAGTAGAAAATTTGAAAAAAAAAATTGAGCTCTGTATATTTTGTTTCTGCTTTTAAAAGCTAAAATTTCAAAAATATTTTATCAACAAGCTTGAATTGTATGGAAGGCATTCTTTTCACAACGAAATTCAAAATTTGACAATTCAAATTAAAATATAATATGAAAAAAGTTAAAAAAAAAATTTGCTGCACCTACCTATTTGATGTGCCTTGGTTCATAAAAGGTTAGGTAAATAATGACATTCGAATTTTGACACTCCCTTATAAAGGGTTGTTTTACGTAGTAAGGAAAACGGGTTAGAAATTATTTCCCTTTTTTATAAAGTAAATAATTAGTAGTAAAATGTTATTGATTTTTTTAACTAGAAATTTCGAAGACATGTCATTTAAATTAATAAATACAATAGCTACGCCTACAAAACATAATTATGTACTTATTGGTAAATTTTTTTTTAAATTTTTGACCATCGAATAAATTTTCAATTTATTTGCCCCATGAACTAAACGATTATTTGTCGATTGATCATAAAACATTATCTTGAAATATTTAAGTTATTTATTCGCTTAATTCCTGTTATTCACATATGTATATGTATACCATTGACATCAGGAAATTTCGTAGTATTATGACGATCCTTTGGACGGCGAAAACCATAATAATTCGAAATTTAAGAAAGAGAATAATTCGAAATTTATGAAGAGAAAAATTAATCAAACTTCATAACTCAAAAATTTAGTTCTTACAAATCCATGTTCTTGGATGATTATTATTATTCCTTCTAGAAATTACAAATTTCTATTTGTTAAAACTTTCCACTCCGTCACATCGAATTTATATGCGTGCGATAAGCATTCAATGGAAAAGCGCGTCATTTATACACATATACATGCATGATATATTTACGATAAGGGGTCATTCTTGTAATTAGAAAAAAGGCTGTTTTCAAAAGCCAGATTTGAACTTACCGTTTACGCGAACAAACGAAAAAAAGTGCTGCCTGTTAGTTTTTGGTATTAAAAAGTTTTCAGGTTACTGCTATTTTTATTTTTAAGAATCAACACAGTTTTGATGCTAAGGGAGCCGTTTGACCGATTTAGAGCGAGAAGTTGCTAACCCTTCAAAATAGTGATATCAAATTTGACGAGTTTGATAATTCTAAATGTAAACAAAGTGTACGCATTTCCACATTTTGCATGAAAAAAACATTTATTTTCAACGCTCAAGACGCATCATCAAGTCACAAAACTCTGGAAAGACTCACGAGGTATGCCTTCTAGAGTGCAAAAAAATGGTCGGAACGCACTTAACTGTTTGCATAAAGCGGCATGCCAAAGTTCTGTTCCAATTGGATATGAAAAGCAAGGCCAGACCTTCTCCATGTCTTTTATAACACGATGTCCCATTTCCGAGTATGTTCATTCATAAGTACATACTTGTTATGGACCACATATAAGAAAAAACTCCAATTGTACCATGGCTGTTACAAATTATATAATGAAATTCGTAAGTTTATTTGCATTTCGTTCGGTAAACGATTAGCGTGGCATGAGCTATAGCAAAATGGTACACTTCATTCTAAATAAAATTATTCAATTATCAGTCCGGTAAATATAAAATTAACCCTCTATTTATACGACCATAACATCTATTCGTACGAACATAAATATACATCAAATTACGGGAATCTCTAATACATACAGTGTTTTCTGGCATCCGGCAGCAACATTTGCCTTAAAAGTGTGGAGTGCGCGAAGTGAGAAATTAAAATTCATTTTCAGATAAGTGACAACGTAAACTCTACACTGAGCTGCTGTAGAACCTAAATTTGTTAAAATATTTTCGAACCCAAACCCATTCCTGAATTTTGTAACTTATAGCAACAAAATTTACACCATCTTATATGCACAATTTGGCACAATTTGTGGCGTACTCAATACTATAATGGCGCCCGCTTAACCCTCTGTCAGCTGTCGCAAAAGTTTTATTGCAGCTTGAGAACATAAAAATTATATTTCTATTTTATCTTGTGGCAAATTTAACTTTTTATCAGTCATCGCTATGTTAGCCGTGATTTTTACACACAGAATGCAATTAAAATGTCAGCCTTGATAAAGAAAAAATGCATTGCTGTGATGTTAGCACTAAACCAAGTGTTATGGCGCGACGTGGCGGTGGTATGGAGCATTCGAAAAATTAGCAAAAAACGTAAAATTTAAATATTTTCCAGCAGCAAAAAAAAAATAAATTAAATGCAAAACTTTCAACCACGAGTAAGTAGTAAGCATACTGATGGGCCACTGCATGACGTGGCCCGCTGCATGCTGAGACGCGTCAGGTCGTCATACGCGCCAGACGCACCAGACGACGAGCCAACTGAACGTAGCCTGCTCTTTAATTAATCCTTTTAATGACATCAAATGACAACTTTTTGTATGCAAGAAAAAAAGAGGAGAAAAAATATATTACCGCTTAGTATAAAGTTAATTTAAAACAGGACAAACCAAAAAAAAAAATCTTTAAAAACTTAAAACTTATTCATTGCTCGCTGCCTCTTTTGGTTTCGCTTACTCACTCTTGCACTATTCTATGTTTTTGGTACATTAATTCGCCTACATTTGCTAATCCGCGACTGTCAGCCATAAAACTATTTAGTTATCCTTGACTTAATGTCAACCGTTAGCATCGGTGGCCAAGCTGGAAGATGACGAGGTCCATTAATGCACACATTAGTTGGGATGAGGAGACAGCTTAACTTTTGCTGCTGCATTGAGTTTATTTTTTTTTTATTGTTAACACTTTTTAAATTTTCTCGCCGAGCAGCAGTAAATAAGTGGAATACTTCTTGCTCAGAATATAACTAATTTGAGTAAGATACCGACGCATCAGTGAGCTCATATTTCTTGCCATTTAGAGGCGGTGTAGCTGCGAGATAACAGAGTTTGCTTATAGGTGAGTACACACATACAAATGTTTGTACACTCATTTTAAGTTTCCTGTGCAATTCTCTGCCTTTTTTATAACCTTTGCCGTTCGCCTTGCTTGCTAGTTTACGTCTTTCATTTGTTTAATTTGTTTGATAAAGTCTGCTAGTAATTTTTTCCACTAACTCCTATGATTTTTTTAGCTTTTTTTCTCGTCAAGTATTTTGCGCTTTTCACATTGTACTTTCCCCATTATTTTTTTTACCAAAAAAGAAAAAAATCTATTCAAATCTGTGTGCGGAAAATTCTTTTCTTAATTCTAATGAATCTCAGGACGGTTCGCTGGTTGGCTGGTTGAGAACGTACAAAGTACCGGCAAAAACTTTTATAAAGCCACCAGGTCTTTCACAAAGCCTGAAAGCGAAATGCTGCGCTTCTTTTTTTCTCACTTCGTGCGCATGTTGGCAAGGTCTCAACTATGTTGGTCATTACATTCTTTTTGCTTTCATCTTTGTTGGCTTTGTATTTAGGCGCCGCTATTTATTCGTGTAATTTTTATTTTGCAAATTTTTTCCCTCATTTTGTAAGTTTTTGTTAGCAATGAGAGCTAATGATTTGTATGACCGACCAGTCTTTGGGTGTTTAGGTAGTTGTTTATTTTTTAAGCGTGGTTAAAGCGCAGTTAAAAAGAATTTTTCTTATTTGTATGTATTTTTATTTATTTATTTCCTTTTGTGTGCTTTAGTAATTGTGTGTTGAATGTTGGTCTGCAGTTGTAGGCCGTAAACGGCTGTTACTGGGCTATTCAACTTAGTTTGTGCATGTAATTTCAAAAATTTAATGTTGCTTAAAAGTTTTAAAAGAGAATGTTTAGTTATGAAATATGATCTAAATTACATTTAATTGTTGATAATATAATAAAAAGTTGGAGTTTCAAATCACCAACTTATGTACTTAGAAAAATGGAGATACGTTTCTAACAAACTGGGATACAGGGAGAGTGTGGTTTATACATTTGTATATGTATGTTTCAAATTGTATATACAGCTTTTAGAAAAAATCTTGCCTAAGAATCGAGCACTTAAGTTCTGTTAATATTTCGCTTAGTAACAAAAGTTTTCTTTATATAAAAACTCGTTTTCACTGCATGTTTACAGCTCATCGATTTAGCAAGGATGAAAAAGTATTACAACCCCAAATCCCTACATACATGTATGCATACATACATATCTTTACATATAAGTACGTTTGTACATATGAACACACCAAAAATTTGCCAATTACTTACGATTTCCAATCCTTTTTTTAATACGCCATAGAGTGACACCCAAACTTTGGTTTGTGTAAAAGCACTTTTATAACCTTGCAGAATTTCAATCAATTCCATAAAAACTTTGCGGCTATGAAAATCCGTTGGTGGTCCATCGCGATACAATAACAAAGTGGGATTTGTTAAGATGACTAGCAGACGCACAAGTGCATCTACATATTCTCCATTATCAACATAATCATGCAGCATATGCACCAAATCTGTTTGTAGCACTTTTGCGTGACCCAAGTGACGGCGATATTCGTGATTTTCCAAATCACGTCGCAAAATCCATATTAAATGCTGCAGTGCAAATATGAAAAGAAAGGAATAAGTTAGAATAAGTTTACAAATAAAAATGAAATCAGCAAAACGTACCCGAAGACCCTGCAGTGCGTCCGGCTCGGCCAGGTAACGATCATTGTCGTAATAGCCAAGCGCCGCGCAAGTGGCATCGATATCCGCGAGCAAAATCGACATTATTTTATGAACGAACGACGAGTTTGCACTTTAATTACACGAAATAAACACTTTACACAGTTATTAGAATTAACACTTTTTACCGAACCGCACAACCGTTTATGTTTATTTTCTCGCCGAAATTTCCGATTGTTTTGTTTGATGTAAACAAAATCAAATTCGCACGTGAACTGTCATATGAGCGCGCGTAATTTGTGAAAACAAACAGACAGCTGATCGTGCTGAGCTGCCACTTGTTGAGTCAGGGGATTTTCGTGTGTTGAGGAATTTGTGTGCTACATATGTGGATATGGTGCTAGAGGAAAATAAAACATAGCAAAGAGAGATATGAAAATATTCTCTCGACGGAAGGAATCAGATGTATATATGCAAGAACGATAGAGTATTTTCTAAATCGTGGTATATATGTATATTGGCCCATCTTCACGTCAGTTACATTCTCCATAATTCTATGGTACATTTCTAAAGAAATTCGTTTTAATGTCAAATAAACTTGAGAGCCGCAACGGATATATTTTTTATTATTGTGTATAATGTAATACAAATTAAAAATAATTTACCAAATATATATGACAAGTCCAGAAAGTTGAATTATATTTACCGTTTTAAAAAAAATGTTTTATGTAGATACTATTAGAATTTCACCCTGATAAAAATAATAAATAAGGGCGAACCCAAAAAACATAAAAATGAATGAAATAGGTAAATTAAAATCATTTCATTTAAAGTTAAGCTCAATAAAATTGTCAATTATTAAAGTTTATTAATTGAAAACAATTTGGATTTACTTTGAAGTACGTACATATCCATGTATGTATGTTGATGATATTTTATATGTTAATTGTGTTATCTTCAAATATTACTAAATGTCTTTTAATAAGAAACGAGTTCTCTGATTCCGATATACATACTTTAGAATATCCCACGTGCGTCCATTTCGTCAAGCTATTTTTCAACTGCTAACAAAACTGCACGATACTATTTTTTATTACAAAAAAAAAAACATTCTAGTTCTAGTCATACGACTATATGTATATATTTTCAACAAAAAAATTTTTGTTTAATACCTAAAGGCCTATTTTTATTGGAAAAAAATTTGAGAAAAACAACAATACCAAAAGCGAAAGAAGTTATAGCATCATCAGAATCATTCCAAATGTTCGAGTGACTTATTGATTTTACAAAATTGAACTTTTGCTCATATATGTACATATGTATGTATGTTTACATAAGTATATGAATGAGCAATTGCACCATGGGGCAAGCATTTGGACATCTTAGGACACAGCATTTATAGGGACTGAATATCTCACATGGTTGTTGTTGGTGCTTGCCAAGCATGATAGAAAGTAAAATTGCATAGCAACGACAAAAATGCAATTTCTTGCAAAATCCTTTACACGCAAACGAGCTTGTATGTATGTATGTATTCAAGTGCCCACATGTGAAAATGTGCATAAATCAAACAGTGCCCTCCTAAGGGTTTCAATGGCCAGGAAACAAAAAACTTTAAGCGACTCTGAAAACAATTCAAGTGGCACACTCTTCATTGATCAAGGAACCAGAAATATGTTTCATGTTCCAATTCGCCCTTCTTGGGATTCATCGGTGTACAACCCAGCAAGAACATATCGTATGATACAAGAGAGAGCTCTACCAGAGATTTCAGATACAATTTCTATGAATTTCTTACATTCCACCTCTTTCTAACTCAAGCAACTCAGGATGTATATATGTGCAGATCCCGAGTGCTCATTGTAGTACTCTAACAGAGATATCAAGGTATACCCGAAACTACGGGATTTGCAATTTCGGTTAGACGTGTCTTGTACGGAAATGTATAGCTTCGTGCGATATTCCTGCCGGGCGGGGTAAGAGATTTCATACTTCTTGCCAATGGTTTGTCTTTCCATAAATACAAAAAAAAAAACTTAAGCACTAAAATACTTAGCTATTTGTCGTTTTTGTGTTTTGTTAAATACATTTTTTTTGTTCCTTATAAATATCAAACGAACAAATGTCAGATTCATGTGGCAATGTTGTGCCAATTAACCAAAAAAAAAGGATGTGAATCAACTGAAGTATTGTAGTTTCAAATCACTGACATTTTTCAATTTCACTCGTATTGTACTCTTGATGAAGTATTTCCAAATTTAAAAACTAGATGCCCAAAAAGTTCGCTACTCACCGTTAAGACGCCACTGATGTATAGATAGTACGTACTATGTACGATATGCATAAGAACATTTAATATACTAAGTACATATGTATGTATTAGGCATGTTAATCCCGGGATCCCCAAGTTTGAAACAAAAACAACAAGTTTACGATAACACAATACGACAAATTACACGGCTTGTTAACTCCATAAAGGCTTTGTTTTGCCCTTGCCAATATAAATTCGCTGGAAAATATTCTGCTCGAGTAAAAACACTAACGACGAGGTGCTTGAGATGGATAAGGCAGAAAGTCTCAAAGATAAATTGCAACAAGTTTTAACGAGCAGCTCGCAAGTGTCCAATAATCGAAAGGCATAAAAATTATAAGAAGCCTTGGTAAAATTAATTGATAGTTTTTGTAATGGGGGCTATAAATAACACTTAAGGCGTGAATTTCTTTAAGATTGTATTTTGATCAATATAAGGAATAATACTGCCTCGCTTAAAATGGAATGGTTGTTTTATTTAATTTTTACTTGATGTATTTATAAGCATTTGCTGCTATGACAAATATGTACTCGGATATTTGTACTTGAAGTATAAATTACTTAGTATGTTGGTAAAATTTTACGTTTATTTTTTTTTTTTTTTTTTGAGATTGAAGATACCAATAAATATATACATACATGAATTACAACAATGTCTTCTTCTTTGTTATAATCGTATTAATGTTATGAATAATACTATGTTATAATAGGACGATTACAGACGTAACATTTTTTTTGACAAATTAAAAATTACGAATCAAAACTTCCTGAAATTCGAGATCCCGGCATTGCCCGGTGTTTTG
This sequence comes from Philophylla caesio, assembly GCA_963971545.1. NCBI lineage: Eukaryota > Metazoa > Arthropoda > Insecta > Diptera > Tephritidae > Philophylla > Philophylla caesio. The sequence continues at coordinate 189,266,682 of OZ020604.1, read as the reverse complement.
TTTTCAGATCTCGAAAATCCCGGAAACAATAAAATGCCAAAAATGTATATCCCTAGTAGATATGTATGTAAATACAATCATCATATGCATCATCCGCTTTTCATATCTCAGCAATTCTGACTCTGTGTGTACCTTCTTGTATGTATGTATGTATAGTAAGTAGGTTAACAATAAATGGTTGCATATGCAACTTCTTGCCGCATGCAACATGACGACCATTCCCTGTTGACCAACAATTGCAATGAATGGCTGCTTCTGAAAAAAAAAGTTAGCATCAATTGTGATTTGAACTACAACTTATTGTATTATTTGCACTTATACATTATTCTCAAGTTCATTTATAAGCTCATAAGTGCTGCACTGTTGTGAATTGCTTCTAAATTATCTTGTGACTTTTGCTGTCACATGCAATTTTGTAATAATTACATATCTACATATTCAATATAAGTTTACATACTCGTGCATACATACATACATGTTTGAGTATGCATTTAAATACTGCACCGTAAAGTACATACGTATGTATGTAGAAAGGCATATAACCAGCTTAATGTAGAAAGGTTATATCTCAAATTTTACCAAATTTAGCAAAAAAGCAAAGTTTTACAGCAATTCGCCGAATTTTTATTTATTTTTTTAATTTTATCCATACGCACGAAATTACTTGGTGGTGTTTTTGTTACGTTCGCCATTTTATGGTATAAGCTATTCGTCGTCATAAAGTCATAAGGGCGAGCATAGTAAGAGGCATAGAGTGAGAGAGTTCTTCTAATCAGTTTCGTACTTAGTCCAAAGCAACGGAAGTTAGAAAGATTTCCAGTTTGACAATATTATTATAAGAAAGGCTAGTTACTAAGTAGTCGAAGTCCGTCACTTTTTAAAAGTTATTTACAATAGTGAATGCCCTGACTTACTAATCGATAACAAGAGCCATTTCGTCTTGCGCTCATTTGCCACCAGACCCATTTTCTACGCTTCTCTATCCAGTTTGGAAAAGGCAGAACTTACAACGCAGCTTCTAACACCGATGCTTTTCAATTTATTGCCATCGGTTAGCAGATTTTCTTCATGTGTTATCAAGAGCATATAATTGATATCGAATGCCGCGATTCGGCACAAGAAGGAATCACCATGTCCCTATCGATCTGGGTGTAATCCTTGTCAGTTTTAAAGGAGCGGATGGTGTTGCTCAACGTCATTTTACAAAGCCGTTTAAGTTTTTCTAAATACATATGTCAAAAGCTGCTTTGAAAACGATACGCACCGTGTCGATTTGCTTTACCAACTCGTTTCCTATTTCTGACGTATTGTGAATATCAGCTTGATGTATAGTTTAACGGATCTGAAGCAACACTAAAATTAAAATTCACTCTTCAAACATTGAGCAGCATGGCATTCCCTAGGAAAACTTTTTTCACCAAAGTTGAAGTATTTACAGTTCACATGTATTTTTAAGAATGTGCTTGTATATTCAAGGCGTTAACACATACAAGTTTTAAGGGAATTTCACTTTTAACTAACCAAAGAAAAATATTTTTTAAAGTCAAGTTGGTTATGCTCGGTCTACTAGCCACGGCTACTAAAATTGTTTGGAGTTGTATAGGAGGCACCATCCATTTAGGAATTTAATTTTCTTTGATATGTTTATGTAATAATTTGTTTGTTCTAAATATTTCAAGCAAAAGTGTATGTACTCGTACTACACATTCGTACATATAATTTTTTAGCAAGTAGTTCCCATATCCTTGAAATTTTTAGTAACTAATAATTATTTTGTTTAAAACCCCCTTTTTTATAATTTTTAATAATTATTACCATTTTTTATTTAGTTTACGAAAGAACTGAATTTTAAATAAATAAGAACAAGCAGCTGTTGGCTGAGTCTCTCGTTTACTTTGTAGTCTCTTTTTGCGTTAAAAATAGAAGGACTTAGTTTCATGTGATGTTATGAGTAGAGGTTTGATAACAAAAATAAAATGATAGCCTTTGAGAATTTAAAGTTGAATATATAAATGAGAGAAAGGATGTAATTCTCTGGAGTTTCTGCTTATATTTTGACACACTCGTACGTTGGGTTTAAGGAATAATTTTCTAAAGCCATATGCAATAATTTTAGTTACAAACATACGAGTATGTATATGTATGTAAATAGTGTGCGTGTAAATGAGAGCATGTTAAATTTATTTAATTGCTAAGAGAATATTGTTTCCTAAGCCAACATTTGAGATGTGGCACAATTGGGATATTTTAAATATAAAAGCGTCAACATAAATTCCATTTTCCGATTAGAAATAATAAAATTTATTTGGTTTGATGTTGCTGTGTCTATAAAATCCTAGCTAAATTTGTAGCCACTTTCATTTATATTTTTAAACTTGTTAATTTTTTGGCTGTTTCTTCCTTAAGCCTACAGTTCAGTTCAGTTACTTTATCTGAGTAGTTTCAACCAAATGTTGACAACCCCTCAAAAGAAAAAACTTCAAGGACAGGAATGATTTGTATTTCACAACGTTAAAATAGTCGGCCTGTATTTTAACTTCAAAGTTGAGCGACCGAATTTATTTCTTTTATCCTCAATTGGAGCTTACATTTATTTATATGTATATATTTTTTTTCCATTGCTATTAAAGTAAGCTTTTATTTTTGAATTCAATTCACCTCTTAGTATATTCGACCTGCTACATAGCTCTGCGAAAGCACTTATTTACGATCATTTACGAGAAGTGCACATTACATAAGAATATATCCGAAGTCCTGAATGCATACACATTGCCAATGACATCCAACGTCCAATTGTACTTGTATATCTTGCAGTGATTCGCACTTTGGTGTAGATGTGAATATACATAAGTTATATGTACTTATTTACATATGTATGTATGTAGATACGTATGTTTATCATGCATTATCCTGCTTACTTAACACTAATTCTATTTATTACAGTAACGAAAAAGGGAATAACATTTTCACCAAGTTGCTCTGCATTGTAGTTACTACAAACAAACAACCTTGCTGTAAATCGATCTAGTACAGAACTGGCACAAAACTAGTTCATGGTATAACAGAACTGATTCTAAATGTATTCCTATGCAATGCTGTCAACGTTCTTAACAAAAATGGCAGTTGTTTTTTTTTTCTCTGCAGAAATTTGTTAAGTATTTGGAGCTTTTTCGATTTTAAACAGATAATGCAGCATTAAATTTACTGGAGAAAAAATCCTAAAATGAAACTCACAATGCGCTCTGGCCATTAATAAGGTGTTTAGCTTGTTTCTAGGTTAGCATTACGCGAATAAAACCAATAAAAAAGCAGTACTCTTAAAAAAACGGCTGTCAAATTAATAATATTTTGTAATCTTCTCCACCTTAGGACAGTAAACATGGCTTAACCGAAAGATAAACTTGACCTGCCAAATTGACGGCATGAAATAATCTTTAACAGGCAATTTAGAATAAAATTTTAAAGTGAAGAGAAGAAAAGTTTTAACAGACAGTCGGCAAACCAAAGTCAAACTAGTATAAGAGTGTCTTATGGCGCGTCACATGAGTATGGAAGAAATAAACATCGAATGAGGAGGCAATTAAATTTTTCAATAGAAAGTACTTGCGAAAGAGCTATGGATTTTTAGCCTAAAGAACAATTGGAAAAAATAGAAGATAAGATATACGAAATGTACAAAGCGATAGCAATAGTCCAGCGAATTAAGAGCCAGCGACTTTGCATAAAATGCATGGAGATCAATTGAGAAGCTGTCACGTGCTGTAAGGCGATGTCTTTTGAAGGTTGGGTGAATTTGTATAACACCGAACTATGTAGTTCAGTGTTAAACCGACTTCCATATTTGACTATAGGGAAACTCATACTCGCCACACACACACACGCATAAACATACACATACACATACACATTCACATTAAGCTTACATGTTTTTGGACAACTCATCCGAAAGAGTGTTACAATTTGTTGCTCTTGAATGAATGCAATTCACTTTCCACTAATCCAACAATTTCATTAGTATTCGCAATGTGAATCCAAGGATAGAAAATCTATCAATGAAAAAATACTGCAATTTCATTCAGATTGTGTTAGAGGAGTGCGCGCATATGAGATTACTAAAGTGATATTTGTAAATACACAAGAGTATTTGTATGGCATAAGTGTTACGTTTGTACAAACAAATTAAGGTCGTCATCAATGGAAGTCACTAACTACATATGTACATATGTACATACATATGTACATATTGAAAATGAATTACAGAATTTATGTAAATTTGGTTCAATTACTAGAAACTGATGGAATTACTATAAATCTGTTTGAAGAATGCTTGTTTCTTGAATAAATATGATTTTTATGAGCACTTGCGATTACGTTTTATAATCGAATTTTATATTACACAATATTGAATTGTTCATAAATGACTCATTTTCAGTATATAAAATTATGCTTCGATTGTGTTATTTAATTGTTTAATCAATAAAGACCAGTTTTGTAGACGTTTTTTCAGTTAGCTTTTAAATCAATCTGCCTTGTTTTTGATATTGTAATTTTTATATGTATTCATTCCCCTTGCCTTATATAGCCTTTAAGGAATCTTACATTTTTAGACTAAATAAATAGACAAACTTTAAAAAAAAATTTTTTTAGGACAAAACTTAGGTTTGAAGGGCTCATAAATTTTCAAATGCTACATTAAAGCTTATTCTGCATTTTGATTTTTGACAAATTTGGAATGTATAAATCCTTTCTCCGCGATCTGTTATTAGTTTCTTCATTTCTGTGAGGATCAGAATTTATTCCTTTCTTTTCAGTGAGTCAGAGACAATACTTTGAAACCAAAAAAAAAGGCTATATTTTGATGTATAGCAATGATGTTCATTCTGATTCCGATAATCTGTTCAATTTGGAACTATTAAGCTCAGGATATTTTCGAGACAAGTTGGAGGTGTTATCGCTAAAATTTTAGGGACTAATTCAGTTCCGATTCGGTACTAGTTTGTCACCAGTCAGCACTCAGCCGAAAAAGTACCGAAAAAAATTAAAGTGTAACGAAAAGGTTGTTATTATTCTGGGTCTCTGCGTTATATACTATATGGTGTCTAAACAAATATAAACAGTTGTAAATTGCCCTTTCTGTTTTAGTGCTATAAGAACCAAAATTCAAAACGATATTGTCTGTAACTTAAACTTTTTTGATAATATTTTTAATAATTTTCTCATAAAATATAGAAGTTAAAGAAATAGCAGAATCTTGTAATTTAATTTTATTGGCTGCTTTTCGGAAATCTGTCTCCATTTATAAAAAAAAAAAAAACAAATTGTTAACGTGCCATTGTATTCCTGAAAGGTGAAGAGTACACAAGTATGTATGCAAATATGTACATATTTATACATATAAGAGAACATTCATTATATGAGTTCGTTACTGACATAAGAAACTGTGAATGAAATAATTGTAATTCTTGTTAATTACCATTTCTAATAATAACTTCATTTCAACCTTAACAGCCACCAGTGTATACAAGTTCTTCGCGATGTTGAACGCATGCACACAATTCCTTGTAATTCATTAAGTTCTTTGTTTTCTTTTATTCACGTATTTTTCTTTGATTCTTGTGATGACACGTATTTAGCGTAATTTGATGTATACGAAGCGTAAGTAGCCAGCAATTTACTATTCACGCCCGCGCTTGCCACGAAGCATTTTAACTTTTTTTTGCCACCAAACTTACACGCGCATCAACTCACTAGCACCTCAACACGCATACAACCGCTCCGTGCCTGCTCTAATGTCATAGTCGTACAAAGCCAACTGTGATGAAATACGAAACTGTGGGTGAGAGAATGCTAAAAAACAACGAAAGTTTTGTATCTACAAAAGTGCGAGCGCTCAGTGTCAGCAGCCCTAAAACTCAATTTAATTAACTAAATGTGCACATAGCAGTATTTAAACAGCAAATAATGAATTTGTTAAGACGAAACTTTGTCACCAACAGTCAGTGGGTGTGCATGCACCCAAAGGATGGACAGCCGCCAGCCAACCAGCCAAGTGTTGAAGTTGACGACGACCAAGTGTGCGCACGAGTGAGTGAGAGTTTTGCAATGGCGTCAAATGTATTCAAAGTAAAATGTCAGTGGCGACGTGAAGTTGTGTTGAAGTTTATCGTGCACACGTGCCAAAGTTCCAATGTCGTAGCGTGCGTGCTTTGTGGCAAGCGAAAATCCTGTGACCAGTGCGGGTTGGCCTTGCTGCGTCCTTGGCGTCGCACAACGCTATAAATAAAACGAACGATATCGGCAAGAAAAACGAAGGCGATTTGATATGGTTAACTTCATACATTATATATTATGTTATTAGAAAAATGTTATAAAGCCGAAAATTATTATTTAGGTGATTATGTACAATGTCGATAACGAAGTCCTTGGACAATAATGACATTTTTACCATTAATGTTTAATATATCGATAACTTTGTCAAAACAAAAGCTTAATCAAGTTATTTTGGAAAATTGTGTTAATATAGTAAGTTGGTTTCGCAGGCTGAAGGGGGAAGTGCGACGTCATGTTGCGGTCCTAGGAATGCCTAGTCCATGCCAACTCTGGCCAAATTATCGAACGCCGAGTCACCTGCATTCAAAAATAAAGCAAATTCGTTTTGTTTACCAAGATAGCTGCATTGTCGAACGCTGGCAATCGTCTTAGGTGCAGCAGGGCCGTCACTGTTGACACGTAAACTCCTTTCACTCCACTTATTTTCCACCAGGTTGTCCATAGGTTTCGAGGCTTGCAATACCTAAGCCTGGAAAACCGAAGCATATTCCTCAAAGAAAAAGTGAAGCGTATCCCTAATAACTTCAATAAAGAACCCAGGCCTTGATCCAGTGTCGGTCAAGGTTAAGGTCCGACTCAGTCTTGGAATTATATAAACCTTCAGTTCAGAGAATGTCCTCAACTAAATGACACAAGTGTTCAGATCTCTGATAGCTGTCTAGCACCACTCAATAGTACTCGTATACAAACTTGCGTTTCTTTAAAGGTGTTATAGAGAAAGATCCCGTACAGCAAATGACGATTATTCGTTGAAGTTTAGCAATTAAATTTTTCACGATTAAGACTCTGCTCCAGCATACCACCGAAGGAAAGTTGTTGATAGGTCGGATCATAGATATATAAATCCAATGGTGGCCGTAATATAAAAATTTGCATTTACATATTTAATTGATCAACAGAAACATATGTATCCAGCTTGCAAAAGGGGAAAATTCATTCCGGTTTCACCACGCTGGAAGGATTTAGATATGCCGCTTGCCACCTGCAAGCTCTTTCTAAGGGACTCATCCCTTAAGGAAGCAGGGAGCCGCTGGAAAAACGGTAATACCAGCATCAAGTCGAAACTCGTGTGGCCGTAGTTGGACGTCAAAAAATAACAAGCTCTGCTCTTGCTGAGCGGGGGAGACCTGTCCTTAGCCTTAGTCATAATAACAAGGCATTTACTGATCGGTAGACACAGAACGACTCGGTGTGCCCTACAATGATTTCTGCAGAAATAAAGAGGAGCCTGAAACAGTGAGACACCTCATATGTGAGTGTCCCGCACTATGGATAACAAGAAAGAAATATCTAGGGTCAGAGTTCTTCAGCGACTTAAGCGATCTGCTCAGGATAGTTACGCATGTTATTAAAATTTGTAAATTCCATAGATTCCACACGTTGATTCAAGTAAGGGTGTTTTTAATCCGCGTGGTACCACAATGGGCCTAACAAGGCGAAGGTGTACTGGTGAGATCGCTGGCAACCACTTCGACCTAACCTAACATACTCGTATGTATATAGATTTTTAAATAAATTAGTTTACATTTAACTTTTTAGCAGCTTTTTAACCCTTATTTTGTACTTGTTCAAAATGCAATAAATCTAGAAATCCTACATCGATACAAGAATCCCTCTTTAAAGATTGGTTTTGGAACATACTTTCGTCATCCCTTGTCAAGTTTGGTTTTAAGACAAACCGGGTTCGGCGTTGTACCATATTCAGTTCGAGAACGAAAAATGACACTGAAGGGATGACGAAAATTCATTCCAAAACCAATCATTTCACACCCTGTCGGAAACAACAACAACAAAAGATCAGAATAACCTCTTTAAAGACTTGTCTCTGGTTTCGAAAATAATATAGGCAATATATTAAAGCTAAGTCAAAGTTGGTAGCTCGATGATCTCGAAGTATCTCAACGCATTTACACTAAATTATGTTGCAACCATTTAGTATATTGAAAAATAAAACGTTCTGTTTTTCACAGAACAAATTTAAACTATTTATTATCATATTACTAAGATTTAGGAAAAGTGAAGCACATTTCGTGTCGTTGTTCAACTTAAACCGTTCGTTTTTAGGGGATTTTGAACCACTGTACATCATTGTGCTGGCGAATTTTTTAATCTCATTTTATTATTACCGTTTCAACGTTGTTCTTCCTGTTCGAGTTTGTTTTCCCCGAACTTAAAGTTTTCAATTTCTCTCTGCCTGCCCTCTTTACCAAAAACGTTTTGATAAGAATGCTTGTGGCGTGATTTTCTTGCTGTGGTTGGTTGTCGAAGACAGAGCGAGGAGGGTGAAAGTTGTCTTGTTGTTATGTTGTTGATTTTATGTACTGTACATACGTAAATGTAACTGCATAAATGTGAACATACATATGTACATAATACATATGTACATACATTTAAATGTTGTGTTATTTTTTTGTTTGCTTGATCTTACAATTTTATGATGAATGTTACAAAAGATGAATGCTTTATGCACGACTTTTCACTTTTCTCGTAATTTTTTTCCCCAATATTTTTGCTCTATTTTGCTTTTACTTCATTTCTATTTCAAGCGCGTATATTTTTTCTTTTTTTTCTTTTTTACATTTTCCTTTCTTATCGTCCTGTTGACGCTTTTGTATGTTGTCCTTTGGCGGTTGACTGCTCCTCGTTAAATTTGTTTGACTTAAATGCATGTGAATGTAGTCGGCCGTGCTGTTGTTACTCAACGTGCGAATAGCGCCTTTGAGCAGGAACTTATTGTACATACATACATACATACAAACATTTGTACATATGTGCTTACAAATGTTTCATCCGTTTGCATGGCTAGCTGCCCGTCTTCTTATGGCGCTTGCACCGCATTTTGGCCTTACTCCCTCATAATTCTCCCTTATCCGTTTGCCGCATAATATTTATTCATATGTTTCGCCTCGTGGGTCGCACGGTCGAAACCATATTCTAATGTGTCAAATACATTATTTGCTGTCATGCTTATGGCTTAAATAAATTAGCCCCTAAAACATTAGTTTATTGCATGCAGTCGACAAGTTAATTATAATTGCCTCGGCCTGCCTATATGTCTGTATTTTTGTTTGCCTGTTTGCCAGTCGGCCAGCTGCTTTGCTGCTACCTTCAAATTAACGCTCCATGAATGAATGTCCTTTGTGATTTGTGCGTGTACTCAATTACATATTTGTTTGTCTGCCTACTTGTTGGTTATTGCCAAGCTCTACCCGCCCACGCGGACTACATCAACAGGCTTTTCGACAAGAGCAAATATTTAAAAACGCCATGAATTATTCAAATGGTAATTACATGTTAATTTAATTGCGCACATGTCGCCCATCAAAGACGAAGAAGAGAAAAAAGAATAAAAACTAGCTATGGTAGTAGGAAAATAGAAGAATGTCCATACAAGAATATGTGGTTAAAATGGCTAAGAGAGTTGTCGCTTTTTCTAAGAACATGCACACTCCTTTGTGTACATATTTACCTACTATGTACAGACATTCAAAAAGTATGTTCACAGGTATCTTTAGCTGCATAAATATTTGTGTTTGTAAACATTTAGGTATATATTTTGTAATGGGGGCGTTAAAGGCTAATTCCTACAGTGAGCATTTAACTTTTTGTCGACAATCCAACCAAAAAGTGTGGAGACGGTTCTTCTTTACTGCAACAAATTTAGGTCCAGATTGGAGGATAACAAATGTAAGGCTTTTATTTCTTTAAAATTGTATTTTGATCAAAATAAAGAATAATTCTGCCTCGCTTAAAATGGAATGGGGGATGTATTTAAATTTTATTGAATGGTAATATATTAATTTTTAATATTAGTCTAAATAGTAATTAAAAATAATTTGAATTTATATAGGTACAATTATTATATTTGTACTTCAAGTATACATTATTTTGTGTGTGTAAATTTTACGTTTATTATTTTGTTTTTTTTTTGTTGAAAAGACCAATAAATATATACATGCATGATTTACAACAAATCGCTCTTTGTTCTATTAATGTTGTTTTGCATACTTCTGTAATACAACGATTACAGACGTGTTACATTTTTTGACAAATTTAAAATTGTGAAATTCGGGAGCGCTGGAGCGCGGGATTGTCCCGGGATTATGTCTTCAGAACACGAAAATCCCGCAATCAATAAAATGCCCAAAATTGACATCCCTAGTATTTACATTTGCATGTACAAATGTTTCCTTGTACTTTGATCAACGAGCTCATGTGATAGCATCATTAAGAATACAATGTGTGCAGAATATGTAAAAGCACCAATTAAGGGTTATGCTTGTTGTGGCATACACTCTCATACTCCAGTATTTCAAAGTTTCTTTTCGAAAATTGACAAGCATTATTTAAAGAGAAAATTAGAGAGATTAGCTATGTATGTATGAGGAAGCTTCCATTACTTTAACAAGTCATTAATAGTAAGAATTTTTCGTGACTCAGTTAGAACATAAAATGAATAAAACCAAGTATTTGTTCATCTGAAATCATTTATTGCTTTGTTTTTAATCTGAGATAATATTTTCCATACATTAGGTAATTGTTTTAGCGACAATGTAAACAAATTATTAAAAAAATAGGGAGACATTAATACATCAGCTAAATCTATTCCAATTTTAAGAAAATACAGCTTTTTTTTATACAGCGTCAATTGAATTCTCAAATTCCTGAAATTAAAAAATGGCGACGAATGACAACTAGATAGAAATCGTCGTTTAATAAACGAATTAAAAAAAAGTACTTATGGTCAGACCGTAACAGTACGAAGACAAGTAAAGTAATTTAACACAGCGTAAGATTGGCTCAGCGCGTTTAGACGTTGTGTTTGCGGGCATGGTATCGTGGGTTCGACTTCCCGGAAGCCTCGAAGAAAGAAGTCTTGTGAGGAGATGTTGTGTTCTACGAAATGATACTAACTGAAATAACTTCTACCGGGATGAGTATTATTAAAGCTCACAAACAATTAAAATGAAAATGGCATAGTTTGCCAATTATATTCATTTATTTATTTTTATAAATTTTCACAAAAAAATCCAAGTTTAAAACTTTGTGGAAAACTAAAAAAAAAAATGCAACAACTTTTATACAAACTTTGAACTTTTTCCTTAAAAATGTTAGATTTTTTTTGAGTTTGCATTTTTTTAGCCCATTTAATTTAATATAGCAATAGGCGTAGTTTATTTGACAATCAAAAGCTAATAGCTAAATCTTTAACAAATAAATCGAACTTAGCTTACTTCATATTTTCGCTTAAGTATAAGTTGTATTTGGCAATGCTAGCAAAAACTGTCAGTTTAAATTAAATTTTTTTCAACAAAATGGCGGAATTGTCATCTCCTTCATTTTTTAAGGTTGTGAATGCAATACAAAGAAACTGTAAACATAAAAAGTTCCAGTTTTGTTTTAAATTGAAATCAAAATCCATCAATACCGCTTCTTTTATCATTTTGGCATTTTCACACATTTTCAGGCATTTGTTTGTATTTTTGGTTAGTTTACATTTTCATGTGTCAAAATAAGCTTTATCGTTATTTCAATAATCTACCTATTATGAATGAAAAAAAAAAACACACAATGAACTGGCAATGCCTATAGTTCAATAAACAATCCAAGATAACTTTTCACAAGCCAATATTATCAGGTTGGCTAAGTCTTTCATACAAAAAAAAGATAATAGCTTAAGTTGCTGGTCAAATAAAACACGACTAATATAAAAAGAAATGGTGTAGCAAAATACCTTTCCACTTGTACTCGAATCGAAGTCATACCATGGTATTCAACAAACTTAACAAAAAAATATAAAAATATTTAATTTCTTTTGTACCAAAATGGAGAGTGAAATCCGTGACTATAAGTTGGTACTTATCACAATATGGAATCGAATTTCAATAAGAAAATTGCCTTTTTAGCATATTTTTAAAGAGAGAACATACCCAACAAACATCAAAAAAATATTTCTCAAACCTTGGAGAAATTCATAGTTCTCAAGTTGATATCCACCGTATTTCTCCAATTTTCTCAAACATTGGAGAAATTCATAGTTCTCATGTTGATATCCAACGTATTTCTCCAATTTTCTCAAACCTTGGAGAAATTCATAGTTATCAAGTTAATATCCAACGTATTTCTTCAACTCTTCTCATTTTTTCGGTATTTTCATATGACTATCAAAAGCAATAAAAAACGAGTATAATGAATTTACATACATACATTTATTCACGGTGTTTTAAATTCAAAAGGAAGAAAATATATTTTCGATTTTTATTTTAGTACTGCTACTAAACGTTTGAGACCAATTGGAGAATCACATTTGATATCAAGTTGAGAACTAACTTTTTCTCAACTTGAGAATTATAATTATTGCCATACAAAAAAAATGCCCTTTTTGTTGAGAACGCTATGATTCTCAACTTGAGATGCACTTGAGAAACAACGTTGGAGGTTTGAGAAGTACCTTAGTTCTCAACTTAACCTCAAGTTGAGCTCAAGCCTTAATGTTTATTGGGTATAAAATTGTTTGCAGCCGCTGCATTTTGATAATCTACATAAGTACATGTGTATGTGTGTATGAATAAAATACTTGCAGTAAGTCCTTCCAAGTTCTGAGCAGAGAATACGGATGTGGTTAATATCTTAATTGCCATTTCATCGTTATCTTTTCTAAACAATTTTATACAACAACTCAAATATCACCAACTGTACTTCATTAGCGGTTTGCTGATATGTCTCCTTTAGCGCCAGCATTCGGAGTAACATTTGCGAACTTGTTCATAATAAAACAAAAATGAATTCACCACACTGTGTACAGCTAGCCAATAGCCTTACTAAATACTTTTCAAAATCGATTACCTATTTCATTTATCCAATGCTATTCGACTACTACTACTGTTTTCAAATGCACTCGAAAAGCAATCGATGTTGAGATTGCAGCATTGTTTCGAAGCATTTCAGAAACAAATGTGTGTCAACTCTTTTAATCGAACTGGCGGACGCATATCGAACTGTCACATTCGTATATCCTTATATTGTGGCAATCTTTTAGCCAACCAGCCCAACCACCAGAACAACTCAAAACTGTATTGTAACTGTGAAGGTAAACTGTTGGTATTGTTTGGACTAGAATAAAATCGAAATGTTGGCGGCAGCGCTTATCGCGTGCGCGCCTGCTCGACTACAAAACGCTCCAGTGACTCTGTCCAGAGGGAATAGTGAATGCATGATTGGACTAGCAGGAAAATAATGGCGGTGAGTAGGTGAGCCGGCGATAGATTGGACTCTATGCACAAATGCACCTACTTCGTTTATGAGAGCTTGAGTGCGATGGCCCAAACTGATGTGCGCGAATGCTGGCGCTTTGTGCGTGCTTTTGTGTGAAACAATTTGAAAGATAAATGTAGTAGGTAAAATTGCAATTCCTTGCCCGCCAGTTGTTGCTTTTGAGTACTTTTCATGTAGCAACTGAAGCTGCTACTGGTGCTCCATCACTTTGCCGCAAAAGATTGCTGAGGGTGTATTGTTCCATTTCGCGAACAAATGAAAAGTGCCTTTTGCCTTGGCAAATTGCCTACAAATGTGACCGATTACAGTGAGATGCATACATATGTACATAGCTGCTGTTTTTAGAGACGGGTACGGAATTCGTATATAGCTACAACGTAATAATTGCGTCTGTGGTAGAGAAGCTCAGACCAATCCTACCTAACAACGGTCTATTTTCTGTGGCATTAAGATACCTAAGCTACTTTTTGGTTTTCGCCGTCGTCGGAGAGACGGTTCACAATCAGTCAATAGCTTCGTCAACTACATATGTACATACATATGTACATACATAGGTATATAGATCGACTGAGACAACGAATTTTATAAATTTATGCACATACATACATGCTTATGTATATTGTACACAAGCCGCTTAAGACTCACCCACCAATAACACCTGTCAACAAAAAAATTCGTGTGAAACTTAGAGAAATCATCATTGATTGTCTTGGCGTTTTGATTTCTTTCTATGTATTCGTTGACAATTGACTCTTTGAATGCGAGAAATTGGGTAAGTTTTTTTTTGAAAAATTAAAATTTTTTGTATAAAAATATTATATTTTTTCATTTGAACTTCTCGGCCAAGTGCATCATTTGTAATCATATCGTCAGCGACCCTTTTTGTTCCCAGGTTTTAACAAATTTGTGGGCTTTCCCGCGCAAGTGCAGCTCGATCTTAGCGGCTTACGTGTTTTTGTGCTCCGACATAGGGCAGCGGTTTGATACACGAAAGTTGTTGTGATTTTTTTTCTTAACAAACCCACTTAACGCAGGTTTTGTAAAGCAACTCGATCTCTGAGGTTTGTTTGTTCTAACTGCTGCGTACAGCGACCAAACACAAACCGGCGCAAGTAAGTTCCAAATGAAGTTTTACTTTTGGATGAAAGTGTGCCCTATGTGTGTCGAGTCGGGGAACTTTATGCACATAAAGCAAATGTCGAATTTTTCGTATAGCAGACCCAACGTAAAAGAGGAAAGCCATCAAATCGTCTTATACATACATACATACATATTTAGTTGTTCATCATGGTCCAATTTTTTGCCACATATATGTACATAACGATGTATGTATGAGAATGGACAAATTCAAAAAAAAATTGTTTAATGCTTATACATATATACCTACATATGTGTTCATTACTCCCCGTTAAGATAAAAATATCAAACTTTATACAAAATTTATAATAATTCAACGGATTTTTTGAGTACGCAGTTTTATAACCTATTCTTACATGAGTAAATATGGTTTTAATTCACTAAAAATTAAAGCTGTTTTTAAATTTTTTCAACAAAACATTTCTATTGTATACACGATTTTCATGTTTTATGAATAAAGTATTAAAAATTTAAATTTTGTTGTTTTATACATATTTTCTTCGATACATAAGCAAAAATAGAAAACAGTTTATGGGGCCACATTATCCTGTTACAGTAGCGAAAAAATATTGAGGAACTCAATGGACGTGTATTTTTATGATTTAATGGACATTAAAATAATATCGACATCATAAGAAATGAAAAATTGCAATGTGCGCCGATTTCAACAGCAATTTAAATTCAGTTGTGAGCTTACATACTTACATATGTACATACGAGTACATACATATTTAAAAAAAATTTAAATCATTGTAATTAAAGCTTATGGTAAAATCTTTTCTAATGATTATTTTTACCCAAAACGAACTTCTTTTCTTCCCGTTTCTCTCATATTTCTTAAATACAACATTGAGCTAAGGCCGTTCAAACTGGCGCTGTCACAACGTACATCACCTTTAATTATTGCATCATGTTATGCGATCTCAACGATTTGACCATTTTTGATTTTCACGCCCTCATGTTGTTGGCCTTCGGGCACTGTTGCCGTCGAAAGAGTGGGAAGTAATTGAAGATGTTGGTATTCGTCGTCATTCAACTGAATGGCGACTTTTTATTGATAGCTCAAAAAAAAGGTGAAACAAATTTCCTTATGATTCATTGACACATGCCATATATCTCAAAATAAAAATTACGACAGAATTAAAATGCTCTTAATGGTAATTAAATATATGGAATACAAGTGGGAAGCTATTGAAGACTTCAAGATGATGTGTTTTTTGATTGGAATGCAACAAGGTGGGTATACGAAATACTCCTGTTATCTTTGTCTGTGGGATAGTAGGAATGACGCTGCTCACTACCGCCAAAAACATTGGCCGGAACGTACCGATTACAAAGTGGGAAAGAGAGAAAAATTAAATGGGAAGCAATTGTCGATCCTAAAACTATATTAACGCCGCTATTGCATATTAAATGGGGTCTTATTAAACAATTTGTAAAGGTCGAGGCTTTCAAATATTTGAAGAATTTGTTACCAAAGCTTTCAGATTCGAAAATAAAAGCTGGAATCTTTGTAGGCCCTCAAATTAAAAAAATTATGGATTGTGATATTTTTCCGCAGTTACTTGGCAATAAGGAGAAAAAAGCCTGGAACAGTTTCAACGCAGTAGTGCATGGCTTGCTTGGAAACCATAGGACTGACAATTATGACGAGCTGATCAATGACTTGATTACGGATTTCACCATCATCGGATGTAGAATGTCTCTAAAGATGCACTCATTTAGGTAAATTTAAAGATTTTGTGGGAGCTTATTCGGAAGAGCAAGGACAACGCTACCATCAAGATATAATAGAATTTGAAAGACGTTACCAAGGCCAGTATACTGAAAGCATGCTGGGGGACTATATTTGGGGGTTAATAAGATAAACTTCTACTGAACATGACAGGAAAAGTAAAACTGTTCATTTTTCAACATTTGGAGTCTAAGTTAAAATGTATATCGTAAGAATAAATCCTAAATGGATGATCGTTATCTTTTAATAAATGCAATTTTATTGAATTGAATTTTTTTTTTTTTAAATAAAAGCAAATTCAGAACTATTTTTTATTTTTATTCTTATTCTTATTTTGAGGTATAAATGCAACAAAAATAAGGTATGTATAACCCGTGCGCAAAAATGCTGTAGACCGGTGTAATCAATTCGAAGAGTTGACCGCCATAAACAAGTACAGCAATTCACAGGCAAAAGTGGAGTGCTATTATACTCAAAAACACAGTATTTGCATTTGCTGCCAATTTGTCGCACCGCAACGCATAGCACTTCTTCCAAACATATGCACAAACATACATATGTACTTATGTACAAACAGAATACTTCACATCAAAACGCTTTTACGCCACACCACACACATTTGTTCATTCTTTCATTCATTCATTGATTCATTTATCGGACCAAATAAAGGATCTCTCCTATCGGTCATTCAACGCAGAATTTCATATGATATGCCATTGGTAGCTCCGCAATGGCTTTGAATAGAAATCGTTCTAATGACTGTCCGATTACGCGATTGCCCAATGAAGCATGTAAGAGACTTTTATAAAAAAAAAAAAGGGGAAAAAAAAAAATAGAACTTTAGTTCGGTCTATTGCAGGGCCTTTAAGCTGCTCAGTTTTGGACTTTTTCATTTTCATGAAATAATTGAGTGCGTACGAGACGGAGTGAATCTTTGATTGATAAAAAAAGTACAAACAAACTAGTTGTAAAGTGAATCGCATTTGAAAATAAAAAAAATACACAATCAGCGTCTGGACTCCTTCAAATTTTTTTAACTCAATAAAAAAAGGGTTGCTTTGTTTCACCGCTCTCTTCCTGCTTTCACTTGCCCATTCTTTTGGTATACATGTTTATATATCCCTGGTGTATGACGTACATATCCGTAAACTCCTAAATAATTGAAAAAAAAACAGAAAATGAAATAAATTAAGTGAAAAAACAACCAAACTATTCCATTGAATTGTACTCGTTTTTTGCGGCACACACTACATTATTTTATCGCACTTTCTTTTATACACAATGGCGCATAGATTTTTTGATTTCATTCAGCTTTTTTCTTGCTCAACCGATTAAATTTGACACTGGAAATTGGAGGACCAGAGCGCTAAGAGTTATCGAAATCATGGGTAGACAGTTATGCTCTAGCTAAAGGAGCTTATGGCAATCTGCAGCATGCCACTTGCGCTTCATTTGATCTTTCTCATTATTCAATATTTAACTGCACAGTCTGCAAACTTAATAATAATAAGAATTTGGCGCTTACACTATATAGCTCAGTATTTGGCCGAGCTTCTCCTACCATTTGTGTGGTGCGTCTTTATATTCTTCCACAAATGGAGGGACCTACAATTTTGTGCCGACTCCGAATGGCAGATATATTTTATGAGAAGCTTTTTCATGGCAGAAATACCCTCGGAGGTTTGCCATTGCCTGCCGAGGGTGACCTTTACTATTATTTAGATTTTACTTGCCCTGGCTGAGATTCGAACCTCGAACTCAGAGGCATATCGAGTTATTGGAACTGTACCATCTTATCCATACAACCTAACTTATGTATGTGTGTATGTATGTACATTACCTAAATGCTGACGAAACGCCCGATCCGCCTAGCGTCTGTTGGGTTACTTTTACCGGAAAAATATTATAAACTTACGGTATAAATATCAAAGGTAAATGCTAAAGACGTTTTATCTTGAATTTTGAGGAGAGAAAAAAAATTACTGACAAATTTTGATGTCCTTAACTTATAATCGAAAATGTTCATGAAGTATTGCGTATCGTGGAAACTCGTAGAATTAGAAGTTTTACAGAAAGTTTGTTTCTTTTAAATTCCACGGAAGTTGCGAGCGCATTTGAATGAATTATACGACTAGTTGCATTTTGTAGACAAAATACAAATAAGCTTATACTTTCACAAAAGTCCATTCAATTAGACAGTATAATCGTGTGCGTCCACGTGAAAAGAGCCTACTTCGGCAGTATTGGATTTATGCATATAGGCGTCTTCCTGGTTGATTTCCGAGCATTTTGAGACAAAATAAACCATCCTAACTGAAGAATTGAGGGAAATATAGAACTTTGAAGGTGAATATCCGAAAAATTACTAATTGAGAAAAATCAATTTGAAGTTGAAGGTTCGATTTTTTTCATTTCTACTCGGATGTTAAATGGGTGTTCGTTTGAATTGAACAGGAACATAGTCAGCATGAGAAAAAATACTATTAGATCATTTTTCAATCATTATTATATGTGAAACAACTAATTAACATCAACTCGACAAAGTTGGCCCTTTTCTAAATATTTGCTTTTTCAACTAATTCAACCGATGATCACAGAAAATTATAAATGAGTTGACGTTTGATCAATGAATCAGGAAGATGGGGAAGTAAAAAAAAAATTAAATGGACTCAACAGTGAATATTTTATTATAATTAAAGATGAAACAAAGACAACAAGTTAGCAGTAATTCATACATTACGGTCATTGACAGTAATCAATCCACAGATTTTATCACATATCATCGCGTTTGCGCTTTGGACATAGTGGTATACCATTCCGTACTGAATTTCGGTGGCCTTCTTGATCACAGAATGTACAACGTGGTGTTTTTCTTTTATATAAAAAACTCATTTTTCGTGTGTTAATTTTTCGCTTTGAAATAATCATTACGGTCCCTGGTTTCGATAGTATGTACATTGTACATATGTAATAAGATCTACTATAATTATTTTCAAAATTTGAATTTGTGTTTATTTTTATTTTTTGCACGTACGTACATACATAAGTACTTGTGTATTAAAATTTGATTTTTATCAAAATTCAATAAATTATTCAATAAATTAAAATAAAAATCAGGTTGATTATATTTTTCAAGTTAACCATCCCGTCTCAGTAAACAATTCAAAGCGTTTCATATTTTCATATTTTTGATATTCCAGCTTCTGGAGAAAAAAATATTGTATATTTGTACCGTGTAATTGTTGATATGCAGCGATTTGCTTTGCTACTGATATAATTTATTCATCTCAATGAATTAAAAAAATCGGGAAAAATCCAATAATTTCAACTTTTTAAAGCTTGGCAAAAAAACATGTATTTTTACAGAAAAACTCAAATTTTGTATCGATAAAAAACCCGTTCAAATTTGTTCAGCACATTTTTAGTTAAAACAAAAACTAATGCAGTACGGAAGAAAACAAGCTTTGATTTGTATCTTAAAAACGTGAATTTTTTCAAGCCAAGAGAAATCGAAAAAACGCGATCTATTCATATGTGCTCGTATATGTGTGAGGTTTTTTAGATGCATATTTAATAACTTTAATCTGCGTTTTTTTTCTTTAGTTTTCATTTTAATAGTTTTTATACAAACACGACACGCATGACCTTTCACTCTGCGTGGAAAGTTATCGTCGGAAAAGTTCTTTTCTAGATGTGCCTATATTTTTTGTAAATATGAATGCAAAAGCAATTAATAAATTTTCAAATGAATTTGTGATTAATCAATTTAAGATTTGTCAAATTAATAATATTCTGATAGGTCCAGCAGAAATTTCATATACGTATAGGCAAGGCGAATTCATTAAAGGTGGTGTTAATCAATCAGCTAATTGGTGGTTGGTTGTCAAGATCAATTGTTTTCTTGCAAATAATGAAACTACAGGAAATTTCAAGATATGGTTCACTATAACTTTTTGCGGTGACTCTAATTGTTTAAAACTTATTTCGCGAAAGTTAAAAACAAAGGAGAAAAAGTTTGACAATAACCCACCAAAGGGTTGAATTTTTAAAATCGCTACCATCTTAAATCAATTCGCCTTGCGTATAGGAATAAAATTTGATGAATACGATTCACTTTATTTCATATACGTTAATTTGCACACTGACCTGTATGTAAACAAAGTGAAATTAAATCAATATGCCTGAGTAAAAGGTAAACAAAGTTTGGCAGTTTAGGGATTCATAAAATAAAAGAAATAAAATTAGCTGCTCGGCTGATATGTACTTTGAAACTTTGGCTTTTAAAAGCAAAATCAAAATATACCGAGCTCAAAAAAAAGGGAGAGATTTTTTTTAATTTGTTTCAAATTTCACACAACTTCATATCATACATATTTAAAAGTTTTCAAAAAAATGTTTATCTTACTTTTATGCGAAGGTGATCAAATCAGCTGTATTGAGTTACTTGCTACACTGTTGTTTTATTGGACGTACACGGCAAATTGTTCGAATCTTGTCCGTTTCGTTTATGAGTGTGTTGTGACGTACTCTATACCAAAGTATATTTAACAAAGTGTGCTAAGTAATTACAGCTCCTGAATTCGGCAGCGTTATTATGTCAAACCTTACGAAATTTGTTAACCGCTAAATGTGTTCAAAAATAAAATAAAAGTAAACAAAAAGTTTTATGGAAAAATTATATACATTTACACATGTACATGTAAACATACAAAGCTTGAATAAAATTTCAGCAAATAATTTTAAATATAACAAAGAAATGGCATCGTGCGCAATTTTTAAAGGCAAAAACGGCAACCAATTTCCTTTTTATGCTTTTTGATCAATCAATTAAATTTGCGTGAAGATATTTTTAAGGAAAGTTCATAGACCTGGTTTGATCAGCTCGGCGGCACGGGGTTAAAAAAGCCAAATTCACATTTTTTCCATTAAATTAAATTTTTGGAAAACCTCTCTTTATCAGTGAATGGAAATGATGTTAACACAAGCAAACATTTAAGTGAATATCTTCAGGAAAAAGTTTAAGATATGTATATCTTTGTCTAAAGAAGTCCAAAAACTATTTTGTAGGTGTAGGATTCACATAACGATTGAGTATTTGAATAAACATCTAAAAACCGGACACCTGGAAAAAAAATTTTGCCGAATTAAAAAAAAATGCTTAAAATTATAACTTAAAAAAATTTAGTATTTTTTCATTCCACGGACTAGGCTAGAATGTTTTTTGTTAATGTTTTAGCTATCCTTTATTTGCGCATTGTTTACTCCTTAACTTTATTGGGTCTTTTTCTTCCAATGTATATTTATGGGTTAAAGCAATGTGAATAAGTTTTGAAAGTTTCCGTTTTGACATAATAAGCATCCCGTTATTACTTAGCACACATTGTTATGTAAATACACATTGCTCTATACAAATACACAAAATCTACAAAAACTGTCAGTTTCGTACTTTTCCACCACTGATTGGCCTTTAACTCTCCATCTGGCCGTAAAAACTACAATTGCGAATACACACTTCAAGTGAGATTAACTTGTCGTTTGCAATTCCTCTTTGATTTGTTTGCTTACATTTCGATTTCTTAACATATGTATGTATGTATGTATGTTTGTGTGCATCAGGGTTGCCACTTTTGGAATTTTCGGATCAAAATTGGTCAGATTTTTTTACTTTGGTCCGCTGGTCCGCTTAAAAGAATTTTGATCTATTTTGCGATATGAGTATCTTTTCATCAGTATGAAAAATTAATAATGAAAAAATAAAATAAAATTATGTGTATTACCTACACATATGTATGTATGTATGTATTGCTTGCGATTACTTGAAATACAATATAATGTGTAGAACTTACTTAACATGGAAATGTACTTTCTTTTTACATTGAACTATTGCACCAAATTAGTATACGCTTTGACTTTAACCGTGAAGATATTAAGCTATTACAAATCATTATTCCAGTCAAGGTCCCATCGAACGAGCACTTGCAGATATGTACTTCCCTTAATCCTCAAGTTTAGCGATTTAGATTGACTGCGATATAGGCCACATTACAACGCAGTGGAACATGTTGAGGGTTAGTGACGTAAGTCTTTCTGCCGATATGGACCTTGATACATTTTGGTCGAAAGTAAGCTTGATGAAGAATGGACTTAACCAAAACAGCTTTCCCGACCTCTCAAATTTTATATTTAATTTGCTTTCTCTTCCGCATAGTTCTGCCGCGGCTGAACGAAAGTTTTCTTTGTTGGCTTTAATTAAAACCAAGCTGCGTAATTAAGTGTTATTGTTTTTGAATTAAATTCAACTTTTGTTTTAAAATGTGAACTAATAGACTGTAAAAGACTTGACATAAATATGTATGTCGATAAGTGTACTATAAATATTACACATAAGTGCCTTATTTTTTATGAAACATAAAGCTGTGAATATTTAAGAAATGTTAAGTTCGAAAATAAATTAATAATTTAAAAATGAATTTAAAGATAAAGCCAATTTTTTATTTGGTCGGTTGTGATCAAATTTGGTCGGAAGTTTGGTCGGAAAATTTTTTTTTAAGTGGCATCACTGGTGTGCATGTTTGTTAGTATGAAAAGTGTCGTCCAATCTACATATGTACATACATACATATACTCGTACAATTCTACCGTCTTCTAAAATATGTTCTCCCCCAACGAAGGAGTATGAGCTCATGTCTCCATTCATTTCTTTGTAGCTCCCCTTGGACATATATTCTTTCTTACGTATGTACATATGTAAATTGTAGTTTGTACGTTCATATAGATATACATACATACATATGTATGTAATATGTAAGAACTTACTCTAGACTCTCTTTGATGTCATTTTATTGTTTTAAGTACATATTACATCTTTTGAAATTCTTATTGATTTTATTTTCTATTTTACGCATGATTTGTTTTCTCGGATTTTTAGTGTTGTTCCTTGTACATACATGCTAAGCACAGTAAATCTCAAAAACGATCACATTACGCAGACAAGTGTTAAGGATAACCATACGTATATTTGTTGGGTAATCCCTACGCAACTTAATGGCTGCAAAATGTATGCTAACAAATTAAATTTATTTTTTAATAATATGGCTCAATATGTCTATTAGTTGAAAAGATGGGATTATATCTCGCTGTTCGCAAGGAAAATCTATAACATGACCTCTAAAAATTGTTTTAACTATCGCACCCTTTTGCTTAACACCCCTATGCTGGAATCCGTCGTACGTTCGATTACGCTACGAATCGTAAAATCGGTATGCTCAAATCCGCTTTTCGTAATCGTAAATTCGAAATTCGTAGACTGTTTTCGCAATTCGTAATATCGGTATGCCAGAATCCGTCGGAGCTGTCAATTGCGGAATTTTTGTACGAACAGCCACTGGTGTCGGAGCGAAATAAATTTTAGAAAAAAAAACGTTTATAAACCCAAAAATATGCAAATATGCATGTATGTATGTATATACATGTGTACATTTGTATTTATGTACATACATACATATGTAATATAAACTATGCAAGAAAAACTAGAATTATTACGTGTGTATATATGTACATACATACATATTTGCGAAGATCACAAACAAATCGTACGCATTATGTTTCTTGTATGAATGCTTCTTTGTTGAGGCGAAAACTTTTCACAAATCTTTAAACCATTAAACATTAATATATTTGAGCATTGAATTCGACAATATTACACACTTCATAATTTAAGAAATTTGTATTTAGATCATCTCTTAAAAATGTACATTCGAAGCATATTTATGCAATTCTGCCTTTAATTAACGAAAACTTCTTAACAAATGGCTTATAAATGTTGATATTAAACTTCATTATTTACTTGCAATAATATCGGTACATGTATATTTCTGCCAATATGCCTAATTACGAACTTCGAAATTCCTGTTTTTGGTTGGCAACGCGGTTGATAGTTACGATCGGATTTCAGCATACCAAATTTCGAACTTTCGGAACGGAGCTACGAATTCGTAACTACGAACATTCGGATTACAGCATAAGGGTGTAAGTTTTCTTTTTACTAATGAACCCACTTATCTGTTTTCAAAATTTTCTTCGTAAAGCAGCATGATTCAATTATAAAAGGTTGGGTAAATATTGACAGCCAAATTTGGTTCTATCTTACAAAAGGTTGCAGTTACAAAGGAAGTAGAAAAGGGGCAAATTTTATCGCCTTTTGCGAAAAGGTGGTAGAAAAAATACACCAATTTGGTCATTGGTGGTAGAATATAAACTACATACATATTTAGTAACGAAATATATTTTGCAGAAATTGTCACTAATATAATTTTATGCAAAAAGTTTTACCCCGGTAAAAGCTGTGGTGCGTATTAACGTAAATTTTATGTCATTTTGACTTTTTAAACATAATTTCCGATAGCAAAATCATAAAAAAAGTTTACACCCTGAAATATGAGCCGGTCTTACGATATTCTGAATTATACTTACGTATGTATGCTTGTGAATAAATCCGTCTAACTTCGAGAAACATTCGTAATATTGTAAACTTCTTCAATATTTCTTACTAGCTTTATTTAACTTTTTTTTATTAGCCGAAATAAAAACAACAAAATTAAGTGATTTGGTTGTTATTACTAGTACATTATTATTTTATTTAATACAAGTATTTAAAATTGGCTTATACATTCAATAAATACTAACAATGTAATTAGTTTTAGTAGGTAATTTAATTATTTTATAGCTTTTTAAATGCCAAGTAATTAGCCATTGCAAAAATGCTGGGAGTGATGGAATATATTTTTAACGAGCCTACCTTCACATGGATGGTTGAAGTTTCCAAAGAAGTCTTAACAAAGCCAAGTAACTGCCAGCCCAGACGCCAAGAAGCTTTTTTTAAAATGAAGAATGCATTTGTTAAATAAAACATAAAAAAAATTAATCTTGGATGGTTTACGTTTCAATAACAGTAGCATTTTTGCTTACCTTTATTTTACTATCATGCTTTTTTTTTGTTTTTATTGGCTCTATTCAGGGCTTTCATAAGCTGGTGCATCCTACATTTAAAAAAAAAGCTTCTTAACTCCCACACTGGCGCTCCCGTGATTAGAATTAGAAGCATTAAGCTTGTCCAAACAGTTCTGGCGTACATCAACTTATGGACATACTAAATGACTTTGGATTTACGAGGGCGGTTTGATAAGTCAGTGACTTTTTTAGTTTCAATGTTTATGAAGTGGCGATTGCACACTACCATAAGCGCAACCGTGTAACCACTTTAAAGGATTATCTAAAATGAATGAATAGGGCTGCGAAGTGCTACCCTATACAACATATTCTCCAGATTTAAACCCATGTGACTATTATTTGACGTTATTTGACGAAAAAATATATATGTATGTATATTCAAAAGTCAATGACTTATCAAACCGCCAACGTCTAAACATTATCCTTATTGCCAATTTGAATGCGTTAAGCAAAAACAAGGATCGAAAAATTATAGGGGAAATGTTCTTTGATTATATACATACACATCCACATTTGATTTTTGTTATGCGTATGGTTCCTGCACCCGGGCAATTTCACACTCTTAAACAGGTGCTGCACTTAATCAGGAACACACCAACCAATGGCAGGCAATGCACTTTAGCAAACAATCCTGTAAAGAGCAGGTTTATCATTATTTTGATTGTAAAAACGCCAGATTGAACTTACTTTAACACGTGTACAATAAAGTAGCATTAACTCCTTGGATCGCAACAGCCTTCGAGACCTATTGAATGTAAAACGAATAATTTTATACCAAAATATGTAAATTTTAATAAAATACTTACTCAATTGATGTAACTAGAAGACTTCTCTTTAAAGGAAAAATTAATTTTAGCGAATAAGAAAAAGTCAAACAGTCAAAACGAATAAGTGATGTCAATTTCCTATTTTCTGTTAAAAATTTAACTTTCTACCACAATTTTAAAATATTTAAGAATATAATAAGATAGACCACCTGTTAAGAGTGAGGGAGAAAGCTGCTTACTTATCCCACCTTTTATAATAGAATCATGGTAAAGCAGTACAAATATTTAAAATGAAAATCAAAATGAAGTGGCTACTAAGTTGGATAAAAAATTTCTAAAATCGCTTGAAATTTTGATTTTCATGAACAGTGTAGAAAGTGTTTTTCTCCGTCCCAAGGAAGAAAAAAAAGTTGTATGGGTTATTTATTAGAGCAGTTGAAAATATTAGAATGTCTGGAATCTGTCAATATGTATACGAACAGTTTTTAGTTTGAAGTTTTCACCACAAAATTGTTTACAGGTACCATCTCGAAAATATTAACCCAACTAACAGGCAAAAGTCCCCTCTTCATTTAACATTTGGCTAGCCAGGATCAACATATCGTTAGGGGAAATGACGACGCTGATTTACCTTCTATAAAGGTGTATAAAAAGTACCAAAGCAGATTTATTGACAAAGCCGGGCATCTTAGCGTTGGCACCGCATACAAACCGCAATCAAAATAAAGCTCGAGAAAAAGAAATTGAATCAAAGTGAAATAAAAGGAATATGCCGTATAAAGAAGCTAGTCGGAAGAAATAATATAAAATACTTTTAAGGCTATTCCAATAGGTCATTATGGGTCAAGTAGTCATCAGGTACAGAATTAGTATATGCTCGAACGTATCGATTTAATACTTCCGATCATTTGCTTTTTGATTGCTAACTATTTCACATCGAGAAGACGAGAGAAATGCCTACATATGTATGTATGTATGTAGGTCTGCAAATTGTAGAGCCAAAGTACTTACATACATACGTACGTTCCCTCGTACCGAACATTGCGCTTTAAGATTTCATTAGAGTTTAAAGGTTTAGATGAAGTACTGCAAAGAGTTGGATACGAGTAATCCAATTATTTATTATTACCTTTTATTTAAACTAAATTGTTTTTTTATATAAATATGTACATATGTATGTATGTACGTAAAGCATAAATGAGCATGATATTTTGTGTTAGTGTAAATTATAATTGTATGAGTAATTTATTGATCACAAACTCACAATTTTAGTTGCAGATAATTCATTTACTTTATGTTCCTTTTCAAAAACTTGAGTCGTCGGATGAAGTGTGCTACCAAATACTTTGTTTTTAAGTGTTAATGTAGACAAATTTCCTATCTTCCATATAGTTTGAGGTTTTCCAAAGAAGACCTGCACATGTGGGTTGCATTACGTATAATTTTACTGGAATTGAATATGCTTTTTTTTGTTTTTTGGCCACTGCGGGTCAATTTTTCGTATGCTACGCAGTCAGCCGTGTTGGTTAATCAGGCGAGCCATGTGAAACGGACCGTAACGACAATAAAAAATAGAACTGAAAATATAAAAAACAACAAGTGCACTACTAGCCTACATATATGTATGTACGTACATACATACGTAAATATGTAACAGTATATGTACGTTTTATGTATTTATGTAACTTAAGCAACAGCAGCCACAGGTGTGAACCATTATTACTTTAACTTGTCTACTTAGTTTTTGGCTCCTTAGAGAATTCTTTTGTTTTTCATTTATATTTTGTTTGAGTTAGTCGTTTGTAGTTTGATTTGGGAACCATTGAAATTACCTGTGGCTGTAGAGATATTTTTTTTGTTGTCACTCGGGTTTTTTTATTTATGGTTTAATGAGTTAATTTTTTTCTGGTTGTGTTTTTTTTCGTGATTGCAACAAGGATTTGCTAAGAATTAATGTTACTATAACAAATTCATGTGTGTAAGTTGTTATACATATATGTATACATATGTATGTATGTACTTAGTAAATTCAAATCGATTGCTTTTAATTCTTTATTGATTGAATCCTTTGCCAATACAAAAACAAAAAAACCCAAGTGACTTTTAAGGCTTAAAAGGTGTAAAATTCAGAGTCAAAATTTCGTTTAATTAGTAGTTGGCTACAGATCCAACTGACATGTTTCAGAAATCAAAATTTTTTTTATCCTACGATTTGTTATACATTTCTTGATTATATCTGATAAAATACACATTATAAGAAAACTATAAAACGATCAGATTATAGACCAAATCGAGTCGCTTTCAAATTTTCAAATAACTGAACAGACCTGAAAATCTTTTCCATTTCTAAAAAGTTCAGTAGAGAAAATCACTGTAAATTGAATAACGCGAATTTACCAGCCACAAAAGTTGAGTGCGAAGTGAGGGATGACCGCTATTAGAAAAAAAACTTTTCCATAATGATGATTTTGCTTGACCTGGCTGAGATTCGAACGTCAAACTCTGAGGCATATCGATTTATAGCACGCACCACAGCAGCCACATCATTTTTCTAGTACTGCCATTTAAAGTACGTTTTTCGTTACAGAATTTCAAAAAAAAAAAGAACAAACTTTCATTCGTTATTTTAAAATATTTGAAATTTTAATGAAAGTTTATTCGTTATTTAAAATTATTTAAACTATGAATCAAAATTGGTTCCTTATTCAAAACTATTAGAATGATGAATGGAAATTTAATTTTCATTCAAAAATACAAAAATTGTGAATGATTTTATTTTTTAATTTATTTATAATTTACTTGAAAACGCCCCTTTTTGGTATTTTTTTGTAACTATACTGTAAGCAAAACTGGAAATCCGGCTATACCCTTTCAAAAAATAAACGCGGTCTAAGGATAAAGTTAAAAAATTTAGATTACTTTTGGTCATGTCTTCGTAATCAACAAAGCGAACTTTGATTCTTTCGAATAAGTTGAAAGTTTATTTTTTATAAAAGACGCCGCGAGTTATTTGCAATTGCAACTAATTCACTTGAGACTAATATGATTTATTGAAGTTGTACAACAGAGTTGAAGGAATGATATAAAAAAAAATCAAAACAAAAAACAGCTCGTTTAAAATGCATGACTCAATTTAAAATGTTCTTTGGTTTGAAAAGAATGTCAGGAATTCAACTATCTTCATTAAAATAAAACTTATTTATCACTAAGCGCCACATCAAGGCGAATGATATATAATGCATGTGTTCATATACAAAAACATATGCACATACATACATACATACATACAAACTCTATATAGTTATTTCAAGCGCTCGTCTACCCGATATCCATGGAGTACATCAAAAGTCGAATAAACAGAAGAACAACTTGACTGCCGGCAAAGGGAACCAAGAATAAAGTTATTGCGAAATTTAACTTTTAGAATTTTGTTTGCAGACAACAGTGCCCTCATATCTTGGTTCGTATATTTTGTAAGCATATTCTCCCTCATGACTGTTCATGACTTTTGTATGTACATATAAATGTTAAGTATATGTTAGTGCGTTATATTTGATTGTGTGCTAGTTTATTTGTTTGTACGTTAAGTTAAGGTTGAAAGTTTGAAGCGTTAGCGACTTTTATATTTATTTACTTGCCACCAAAGTGAAAATGCACATCACTCAAAGTTTAAACCTCAATTCCGCGGGGATAATGATGCCTAAAGCGCCTTATATACCACAATTCCACTAGCTGTGTGATTGCTAAAATATACACATACATAGATACTTTATGTACATAAATACATGTGTACTATAATCATTTGTATGTTTGTACATTAGACTGGGTCTCGAACGTCATAAAAATGTCTGTCATTAGTTCGTCTTCAGAAACAAAATCGTGATTTTATGGGTTGGTTGCCCAATACCCGATAAAAATTAAAGGCGGTTAAATACGTTTCAGCAGACGGATGGTCTTAACCGGAACTTTTATATTTACGATTAAGCGCTTAACCGGATGTTGAGCAGCCGGCTCTTATTTATTGCAAAATTTTAGCACCACAATTTTCTGTAAGATAGTTGATTTGGATTTGACTGTATTTTTGGCAGGTTTTCAAAGCACTCAGGCACGTGTCCCGCTTGTAATTAAGGGATTAAAAAGAGCAAAGGAAAAGTATATTGATTAAATCCTTCTCAGAAAATTATCCACTATTTAACGATTTTTAATTTGTATTCTTATTTATTAGCTCCTCGTTTTACCTGCGAGTTCCTGCTGTACTTAGCTCTGAAATTGGTTTTCGTTCTATTAATCAATCTATCAACCCACGATTCGAGCTTATGTATGCCTTCCGAGGACTATCCAGTCATCTACTTGAAAAACCGTTGTAATCTTTTCCAAAGGGAGAGCAGCTACTGAAGTAGCCTTCCGGACAACATTCCATTGACAGTCTTGAAGCACATCGTATAATAAGTGCTGAATGCCACAGAACAGAATTTGAACCACTCAATTGCTCGTTTGTGGGAAGCTAAAAGCATACTTTCATTCGAAGGAAATTCTGTCATTTAGGGCTAAAACAAATGTGTCTTCGTCGAATAATCTTCCAAATTACTATCTTCTCTCGGAGCTAATATTATTGCTAAAACATGCACTCGTCCTATTTAATTGCTTTATTTTATATCTCTAATATTAATTAGATTCAGTTCCAAAATGATAAACTTATGATAAGTTTTTGGTAAGGTATACGATTAAAATTCAGCCGAAGCAACCTTTCAACCTGGTGGGGGTTTTTTTTTATTGCATAGGATACCACCCGCCCTAATGAACATTTGTAGTTAATATGTGTCGTTCATACAGGAAGCACTTTGTCGCTGGGGAGCCGCACACATTGTTCCCACATTCATGTTTACCCGTACGAATTGATGCTTTGGGGGAGCCTTGCATATCATCACCGGCACACGCCTGCACAATCAAACAAATGACGCGCGCGTACACACAACCACACGCACTCACACACACACACACTCCACCATATGTAAACTCTAGCCATAATGAAAAGCACGTCAGCGTCAAGTATTTGGCGACAGCTTTTGGGACTTCGCGTTTGGCGCTTTCGCTGGTAGTTGGCAGTTGGCTGATGTGGTGGTCGTCGTAGAAGCAGCAGTTGTAAAAAAAAAACCAAAAAAAAAACAGAATCACATATCGAAAAATGATTTCAGATATGTACATACGTCAGCGAAATCTGGTTTTCAGCACCGACAACTCAACACTCTACGCTCACCCCCTTCCATTTAAAGCAATCGAAGCGCATAGCTGAAGCTATAAAAAACGCTTAAGTGCGAACATAAGCCGGAGCTAGCAAGCGTTGCGAATACCGCGATGCTTTTCCTGCTGCTGGGTTGCTGATTGTGGGAATATTTCGAATATATCTTCGCGATTTAAGCAATTCTTTTAGTACAATTTAATTTTGAGCTCATTTCATTTTTTTCCACGGCATTTATGTATTTTATTTTTCGCCTTTGATGATGATGCCTTCTGTCACTCACATAAGTGTACATATGACACCTACAAGTAACTACATACTCGTACATACATACATACATACATACATTAGATTGTACCAACTCATAGGGGAAAGAAAAAAAAGGTCGCCGTACTTACCAATTTGGAACATTTTTGCAAGGCGATTTCGAATAAAAATTGTTTTCCCCAAGGATGGTGAAAACAATTTGTATTTTCTGCCAGAACAGGTAAATATACATACATAGTTGGACCTTAAAGTTTACCCCAGCGGTCGGTATATTGAATTTTTCGTCATTCGTATCTTCGCCATTTACAGTCGGTTCTTAAAATGTGATACATCGAGAGAAAAAAGCAACGAAAATATCACAAAAAAATGTGAATAGCGGACATCGAGAGTTGTCAAAAATCTACACATTTTCGAAGGCGGCTTGCAAAAATATTTTGGATTGGCACCTCAACGGATCTTTTTTCTGTTACGGTCTAATGTCAAGACATATGTATGTTTGTATGTATGTATTTTTAAAGCCTGTGCCTGCGAGAGTGTTGATAAAATTAAACGCGCGAATGATTTAATGAGGGCAGCACGTACATACATATGTATGTAAGCATGCAAGTACACATACATACATACATACATACATACATATACAAATGTTACATGTGTATTAAGTTCTTCTGTGTGTCGATATTTATGTAAGCATATAAATTAAAGCTCCATTTAGTGTAAAGTTACCATATTCTTCATTGAAATCGGAATTTTGGAAAGATAATCATTTAAGCGTATTCAGGATCCTTAGCCCGTTTCTGTAAGAAATCGATAAAATCTTGGATTCGTATGGCATCATTTAGGCTAGAGTTAATATTGTTGATTGCTCGAGAAAATCACAATCAATACGTCATAATATATACAAAAAAAATTAGGCAAATGATGATTCTAAAACAGAAGAACTCAAAATCCTTAGGCTTATGTTTTTTTTTTTTAGAAATTTGTTTACTACAGTTGCGAAAAGTGCAAACTTTTATTAAATTTGAACTTTTGACACTGTGCGAAACAATTTTGAAAAACAAAACACTATAAACAGAAAAATTAAAAACGCACATACAATAATGCCTAAAGTGCATTTGATGGCTCTTGGCATTTTTTATTTTTTTTTCAAAATTGATTTCAAGGGTGTATTTCGTGCAAAATGGATTGCGTTGTTCGTGTGCCGTTCTAGCACGCGTTTGATAAGAATAGTAAATTTGTAAATTCATTAGTTCAAAGCGAAAAATGATAAATTGCAATGCCAAAAACTTAATAAACTCGTACATTTTTGCTCAAGGCTCGTCAAAATCTTCTTTGACTTTTCCAACGCGAAAACACATGCTGACATGTTCAGACATCGAAAAAATTTAAATCGTAATAATAATTAAAATATATAGTGTGAAAAGTGAACTTAAATCATCAGCCATCTAATATTAAAAATATTAATTCTTGTGTTTACAAACTTTTAATTACAAATCGTTGAGATTAATTTTGTAAAATTTTTAATTTCACAACAGACCTCACAATTTTGCAACATTTTCAACAAAGTATTTAGTTTAATAGCAGTATTTGTTGAATAGATTTAGAAATTGTTGATGGATAAGCAATAATCCAAAGTTTATTGTATAAATAATGTTTGTGTATGGATAATTACCAAGAACTATGTATGTATATGCTCGCATGTAGCTACTACATCTACTGTGTGTAATCTAAATTAAGTATTGAACTGTGTTGATATGTACATATGAAGTACATACATATCATCATCAAGCAACCTTACCATAAATGGAAGCAACGCAAACACCTACATACATGCACACATACTATGTGTAATGATAAATTGAATATAAAACTCGCGATTTTTTATGCCATAATATTTGCATAAACTCTGCACTTATCCGATATAAGTAATGGGACACTGTGACATTTTGCATTGTAAATTGTTTTATAAGTAGATATCAGTGAACAAATGGGTGGCAATATATTTATGTACATCCATATACATATACATACTTACATGCATTGCAAGGGTTGAAAAATGTCGACGTTGGCATAGTATATGCTTACATAAGTTGTTTTGATTTCAGAGTATGGTAAATAGCACTATAACACTTAAATACAAATTGCATGCGACAATTTCAGGATTATGATAAATAGGCCGAAAAGCTATTTGAAATTTGATTAGATTGATTTTATATGAACATACTCGTAAGTGCGTTCGTAAGTTAAAGGCTTATGTCATTCTTAATAGAGGCTTCTCATACTAGCTCAAATGCGCGCAGGCAATTTTTATTGATATATTTGTTCACATTTAGTAATTGCATTCTGTATTCATTTGGAGCATAATCTTCTTAGAAGCGTTAATCATAGCCGTTGAAACTATGTTCTAGATAAGATATGCTAAATCTTCAAAAACGATTTAATATTCTTAACTAGTTTGTAGCGTCAACACATTGTTTCATGACCCTGGCCGATAGTACTTTTATCTAGGGAAATTTTAAAATTTCTAAACCAAATCAAGTTTGAAAGTTATTCCTAAAATATAAGCGAATTAGGGGAATTTGCGATGGCAGTACTGCAATGAAAACAGATGCAATAAAAATTTTAAAGTACGAGTACTTTTTGAGAAAGATGTTATAAGCATTTAAATTACACATTCGAAGGTGACCAAAAAATTTACTCAACTCCAGTCGAGAGCGTTCACTTGGCAATAAATATTTATTCAAAGAGATATGAAGCATCTATTTTAATTCAACACATTTTCGCATCCACAATCGATGATTGGAAGAAGGTTACTTGGTCTGACGAAACTAAAATAAATCGAATAGGATCAAAGGGGTGTGCATGGACATGGATTGACAAACAGGTTGGTGTACAGGAGCGCAACATATGCCAAACAGTGAAATTTGGAGGTAGATCCCTGATGGCTGGGGTATGTTTTCGTGGAAATGAGATGGGTGTACTTCGGCGGATTGATGGTATAATGCATGCCACAGATTATATCGATATTCTGGAGGACTCATATCTTCCAAGTCTAGATATATTCGGAATCGAACGTGGACAAGGAGATATAGTTACCAAAGCGTGGTTTGTGGATAATGGGATCAAACTTCTCGAGTTGCGCCGAGACATATTCACACTTTTGAGTTTGGACATGTATGTACGTACTTCTTCAAATCATAATCTTCATTATTGTCCCCTTTGTATGACATGTTTCTTTGTCACGTTGGTGTGTCTGTGCAAGCTCTGTAAGTTTAAACTGATTAACCCGACGAAATTCGGTACACACACTGTCATTAGGACAAGTGCTGTTGATATTTCATATCAGTCAATGACCACCCCTTCATTTAAAGTAACAGTACTTTCGGAAAACCTTTCAAGACACTTACAGCGTCCTAAACAATTGATCACATGGCGATGTTTTTTATCATAGCGTCAATATTTTCCTTGACATATTTTTTAATTCATATTTTGTAAATCAATAATTCATATTTGAACAAATATTTCCAATTATATTTCAATAGCCGGCAGCTCGATCCCACTCTACATGTCGTCCCGAAACGAAATGTTCAAAAACCATTTGTCGGTATCTGGGGTATTTTCAAACCGCCGACTTGCCAGATCTTAAGTGTGGCGAAATCATGGTAATTAATTAATGAAACAGTCATCGACTGATACTCGACGTGTACGGTTGTGCTTATAGTGCTCAGAGTGACTTCCTACGTTCTTCTCTCACCTATTTTCGAGTGTTATTCGCAAAGCGCAAAAGAAACTTTGTTTCTTTTTTTTTTTTCTCATAAGACAGTGATATTTGTTATACATACATAGTTAACGATTGATAACAAGGATGCCCCCTGGGGGATCCTCGCTTGGGGATAACAGGTTTGCCCTGTTAGCCCCAAGCCCTAAAGCTAAAAGGAAAAAACCTAGCTTAATTAAAGATTTTCCTACGCTACCGACAGTCAAAAAAGAAAATCCAAAATACCTGGTGGTAAGTGCAATAAATGCTGAAAAACCCCTTAATAAATACTCGTGCTTTGCTGTGCACAAAGCCCTCAAAAACGTCAGCTCAGAAATTATGAATATTTCTGAACTGAGGGATGGCAAATTACTACTATTAGTAAAAAGCAACCACATTGCCCAAAAATTTCTAGCCACAAAAACTTTGTACGGAGTATGTGATGTAAAAATAGAATTACACAACAACCTTAATTACTCTAAAGGTACAATTTTCGCACCATGTCTAAATGAAGTGTCAGAAAACGAGATCGTAGAAAATTTGAAAGAACAGGGTGTCGTATCAATTTTTAAATTTCCAAAATATGTCAATAATCATCCAGTCCCAAGTGGAGTTGTGCTTCTCACGTTTGACATGTATCATTTACCAGAAAAAGTTGATATTTCATGGTACACCACTAAGGTAAGACCGTACTATGCCAACCCAATGAGATGCAAAAGCTGTCAGCTTCTCGGTCACACGACAAAGCGATGCAATAAAGCCCCTGTATGCGACACATGTGCCCTCCCACCTCACACTTCATTGCCTTGCTCTCGTTCTTTCTGCATTAATTGTTCTGGTAGTCACTCGGCTTCTAGCAAATCATGTCCCAAATTTGTACAAATGAAAGAAATAATAAAAATAAAAACAGATAACAAATGCTCCATGCGTGAGGCAATAAGAATCCAAAAAATGCAAATACCTACCACCTTCAATGAGAGTTCCACTCCATATGCTGATATAGCAAAAAATAATAGCAACAATATACAAGTACAAGAAAACAACAATGCTACACAACTTACTTCTGCCGAAAAAACCGGTTCTAATTACAAAAACAACATCAATACCCCAAATAACGAAACAACAGAAAATGAAACAAAAGAAAACAAAATCACTTCACATATATCAAACACAACAACTACTACATCAGTCGATGACTCATCAACACACAATATGATTTCCTCCTTGCTTTCCCATCTCTCTTCCCCTGCATTAATGCAGCCCCTCTTCCCACCTTTCGCAAACCCACAAATACCATAGTAAGTGATGCGAATTTTGCAATGGAATATGAACGGTCTTTTGAATAATTATCCAGACTTAAACATACTAATCAATGAATTTTCGCCAGAAATTATATCCATACAAGAAACACATCTCCCATTCAATAAAAAGCTACACGCACCTAATAAATACGATAGTTATTTTTATAATAGCAGCCAGAACACTTCCTGCAAGCAAGGGATTGCTGTATTCATTAAGAAGAGCCTAACCCACAAAGAAATACCAGTTTCCTCCAATATCTCGTGTTTAGCAATAGAAGTAGACATTGGCTTCAAAATTACAATCATTAACTGCTACATACCCCCACATCAAAGCTTTAACGTTCGAGATATATCTAATGTTCTCAATTATTTTGCTACCCCCATCATCATTATGGGCGATCTCAATGCCTGGAGCCCATTGTGGGGTTCCACGGCTGCAAATAAAAGAGGAGAAATAATAGAAGATATAATTTTATCTCATGACCTTGTCGTTCTTAACGACGGCTCACCCACACACTTTTCGACACATGGAACATTTACCCATCCCGATGTTATTCTAGCTTCTGCTACTCTATCTCCCAAACTTACCTCCCATACCCTCGATGATCTCCACAACAGCGACCACTTCCCCATCATCACTTCCCTTTCCACTCCCAAGTCCTACAACGTGAAGCCCAGGTCGAAGTTCTTGACAGAAAAGGCAGACTGGCCAACTTTTTGCTCGCTTGCCATATCTCTCTCCAACAATAAACCACTCTGTAATAATATAAATGCCGAAACTACTGCAATAAAATCAATTATCCGTTCTGCCGCTCATTTAACTATTCCCCAATCTAGCACTAAAAAATTTTCAGCGAAATTGCCCTATTGGTCAAACTTACTCGCTATCCTTAGAAATAATAAAAAACGCTTGTGGACGAAATTCAAACGGAATAGAACCGATAACAATCTTATAGAATATAAAAAAGCCAACGCTGTGTTTAGGAAGGAGCTAAAGTCGGCCAAAAGAATATCACTGGAAAATATTACATCTAACATAAACCCATCCTCGAGCCCCAAAAAAATTTGGTCGGATATAAAAGCTCTTACAGGGTGTAGTAAACGATTTGGTATATCGCATATTCACACAGACCAAGGGCCTTTATACTCACCCCAAGATATCGCAGAAAAATTTGCACAAACATGGTCATCTCTTTCCGAAAATTCCTTTTTCCACACCAGTTTTAACTCACTAAAAAATCAAGTCATTACTGAACCCTATATTAACCCTTCACCCTCCCTAAAAGCTCTCTCGATTGAGGCCGATATTACCACAAGCGAATATGACA
Organism: Philophylla caesio; assembly: GCA_963971545.1. Classification (NCBI taxonomy): domain Eukaryota; kingdom Metazoa; phylum Arthropoda; class Insecta; order Diptera; family Tephritidae; genus Philophylla; species Philophylla caesio. Next base: position 189,228,537 of record OZ020604.1, on the reverse strand, counting down.
TCACGATTTCAGCACTAACAGGAAAAACACCAGGCGCTGACAAAATATCCTACCCCATCCTAAAAAACATCCCTAACTCCCTTAAAAGTAGACTCGTTAACCTCTACAACAAAATTTTTAACTCTGGAATATATCCCCAACAGTGGAAAACAGCCACAATCATACCCGTCCCAAAGCCTAACAAACCCAACACCTACATAGAAAATTACAGACCCATATCCCTCCTCCCCTGCATGTCCAAAGTTTTAGAAAAAATAATTTCTACACGAATCATGTGGTATGCTAGAGCTGATGACCTTATAAGCCCTAACCAATTTGGCTTTCAAAAAGGATTAGGAGTTATTGATCCACTTCTATTCTTCGAGCACTTTGCCTCTACGGCCTTAGCAACCCGAAACCATGTTTCTATATTAAGCTTGGACTTTGAGAAGGCTTTCGATAGGGTTGGAGCACATATAGTGCTCAACGAACTCAAGCGTTGGAAAATTGGCACCAAAATTTACAATATTGTAAAATCATTTTTATGTAATCGCAAGTTTGTTGTCTGCGCCAACAGACATCAATCTCAAATATATAATCTCTACAACGGCATACCCCAAGGTTCCCCCCTCTCCGTAACTCTTTTCATCATAGCGTTTAACAAAGTTAGTTCTATAATTTCCTCAAATCCAAGGGTCGAACATTTCGCTTATGCAGACGATGTCGTAATTTTCACAAAAATCAAAGATCTGCAACAAGTTAAGCATATATTTTTAAAAATTCTAAATGATATTAATAAATGGTCAGAAAAGGCTGGTGCCAATATTTCAGCAAGCAAATCCTCCAGCTTTCATATCTGCAGAAAGCACAATTGCTCCTATCCCTCCCTTTACATGTTTAACATCCAAATCCCCCACACTAATACTTTAAAAATACTAGGCTTAATATTTGATAAGAATTTGTCATACAAAGAGCATTGTAAGTCTGTTAGATTAAGCTTATTATCTAGACTTAATATCATAAAATTTTTGTCTTCTAAATATAGCTTATGTAATTCAAACACACTTGTTAATGTAACAAAAGCTTTATTGTTATCTAAGATTGACCATGGACTGTCGATATACGGGCACTGTGCTAAAACCCATATGAAACTTATTTTTCCACCATACCACGCGGCAGCTAGAAGGAGTATTCGAGCCTTCCCTACTTCGCCAATAAAAGCCATTTTACCGGAAGCCGGACTACCAAATATTGCGCAAAGAATCGCACGTAACACGATGGTGCTCATTCCAAAGCTATTTCAGGCCAGAAACAAATTGCTGCTTACACAGGTTAGAACAGCTTTAAAATACACTAATGTAAGCTGTAAGCCATCTACGATATCACGTTGCCTATCTATCGCGAAACAACTTAACATCGTCGCAACTCCATCTTTGGTTGAAACAGCAATATCCCCATCCTACTCTTCACTTACAACATCACTTATTACCACTTCACAACAACACCACAAACAGTCTACAAGCAACAACGAATATCAACAACTACATAACAAAGCCTTAGAGCATTACAACAATACTTGGGAAGTTGTGTATACAGACGGATCTAAATCCGACACAGGTACTGCGTTTGCTGTGACAAATAAGCTGGGTTCCACCATTGCTGTATATTCTCTGCCACCGTACTGCTCGGTATTCACAGCCGAAGCAGCTGCAATACTTGAAGCGGTACTATTTGCCTCCCGCAATGGAAAGAAAACGGTCATTTGCACCGATAGCAAATCCGCCATCGATGCTATCTTTAACCAATCAAATTGCATACCAATGATCCAAAAAATCCGTAACATTATTACGCAGTATAGCAATAAAATCAAAATGATGTGGGTACCTGCCCACATAGGGATCCGTGGAAATGAAACTGCAGATAGAAGAGCGAAGGCAGCCTGTTGCGAGCCTCTGTATATATCTGAACACTTCACCGACAAAGATATACGTAAGCTGGTAAAACAATCTATTAGTATCACCTTTTCAAGTGAGTGGAGAGATTACAACCACCATTACAAAGACTGTAACCCTACTGGATCGAAACCATATTACAGCACTAGCTGTCCTACTAGGAATATAGCAACATTTACCCGCCTGCGAATTGGTCACACACTTGCAACACACGCGCACCTCTTGAATGGCACTACCAAACCAAACTGCCCGCGTTGTGGATCTTCCGATTTTAACGTTATGCACATCCTCGACAACTGCCCAGACATGCAACAGATACGACTTTCTTTGTTCAATAACACTAAACCATCTGACTATCTCAAAACAACAAATGACCGTAGTATTAACCTAATTGCAAAATTTGTAGCACTCTCTAAATTAAATATATAATAATACATAAGTATAACCACTATCTTTAAGATCCTAAAAATAGATATTCTAAAAGTTGAATATACAGTATATACCATTATTTTTTTCTTCTTCAAACGATCATGTTCTCATATATTGTCATAACCACCTAGAATTCAATGTATACTTAAGCCGAAGGCCCTGGCAGCCAGTGCTTTAGCTCGTAAGTGAGGTAATTATTTATAATTGTCTCTCTTTTAAATAAATAAATAATAAATAAATAAATAAAAAAAATAATTAATGAAAAGACATAAATCGACAAAAGTATGTTATATATTGTCCCGCAATAAAATTTACAGTTTTCGAAAGCTTTTTACCCATTTCAAAAGAGTGGACTTGTCACCCCTAATCCGGGCCTAAACCCGTAACAAGTCGGTTTGAATGGGGTGAAATTTCGCAACATTGTTAATCTCAATGTTTTTAAACACGCGTGAATTTGCCAATGGTAATTTGTGGCAAATCAAAACTTGCCAACACTCAAAGTTGCTGCTTCGGCGCGCGTGTTGTAGTGAGAGGGCTTGAGCACATGCGTTTGGAGTAGAGACAGGACGATATAATCGGTTTTCAGCCCCAGACACCGACAAACGGTTTTTCAACATTTCGTTTCGGGACGACATGAGAGTGGGATCGAGCAGCCGGCTCTCCTACTATTACACAAAATTTATAAACTCGACGAATCTTCTTAAATTTAAATTTGTTTATTGAGAACTTCAACTTCAAATTTTCAATTAATACAGCGTAGGTCTTAAAATTTGTTAATTATTTTATTCTATTTCTGCATAAGATTTACAATCTTGGCGGAAACTAGTATGAAAAAAAAATTGTTTTAAATGCAATATTCAAATTTTTAACGCCAAAATTGTAGGAGAATTTAATATACATTGTACGTGACAAACTTGTGACTTTTTAATGTTGAATGTATTTAATTACTGTTCTTTGAAAATATTATTTTAAAAATAAAAAATTTTGAAGTATTTAGGTATATAAAATATAATAAAATTAAAGTTCTTGTGTTATTGAATTTTTAAACAAATAATTTCTTAGGGACTATTAACTACTATTAAGTAATGTTCATTTAAAAATTTAGTCTTGAAATAAGAACCTAAAAAAGTGTTGACTTTGCTCTACTGGTAAGGTGTACGCAATGGACGGCTCTGATTTGCCTTTCTCGTTCAAATTTAAAAGTCGTTCATAAAATTAAATTGTTGAGGAAATTGATAACTTTGTATGAAAAATCCGTCATGCTATTTTGCTACTTTCTAGTATCAACACATTCAAAGTACACACATACACACATATGTATGTACAGAGTTCAGATTTGTGTGTGCTTTTACTTCAAAAGTTATTAAGCAAATGCATAGTCCTCTTAAGTCCACAAAGAGTTGTAGAATTAAATACTATTAAATGTGGTTACAATTTTCTCTTATCCATACATAAATGTAATCCTATGCACTTTCTCTGTGTACCTAAATACGCATTTTCAAAAATGTAAGTGTGTATGCATTTTGGTAATTGTCGGTTGTCCGTATTTGTTAAGCTTAACTATTTGCTAGTGAACGAACAACTTTCCCAACTCCACCCAAGACCCAAGAACGTAAAACTGCCCCGGTGGCGTATACGTAACCACATAAATGAAACGAAATGCAAGAATTCCATCCAAATTATGCTCATCTCTCCCTGCTATTTATGTTGCATGTAAATATTCACATTTAAATTAAAACTTAAATGGATAGATAAGTACACTATTTTTGCGCAAATTTAAAAACAGTTGTTCGCCCAGCACTTTCTCCGAATTACGAATAAATTATTTTATGAGCAAACAAAGTGTGTGCATTTGCAAATTTCTTTACATTCAGCTCCGGAATGAGCGTGCTTACATAATGTATATATGTATATGCATATATACATACATACATACATGTATATGTATTCAGGCACAAATAGATGTACGAGTGTGTATATATGTATGTACAAGTTTGTACATATTTGTTATGTAGAATGTTAATATCCAATTTTATATGCATTTAAATGCAATTGAGTCTACTCAAAAAGCCCAGTAAATAAAATACATTAGACACCTTCGCTTTACTTTTTATTTATTTTACTTATTTTGTATTTCCAAAAGAATTATTTTTAACAATCGCGTTTTTTATTAAATTTTATAAAATTATGGTAAAAAATTTATGAAATTAGGATGAAAGAGCTTAGCTGATACTTCTACAACATACATAGTATGCGATATCTTAACTTTTTAGAAAACACTAGCTGATTAAAAAATAAATTAAAAATACATATGCAACTATATAAAAAATTATGTGGCAACTCTTTTCGAGAAAATTGATCGATTAAAATTGTCTAAAATTTATTTCATTTAATACCCATATTATTTGAATAATTTTTATTATTTAAATCATTCTTTGTGAAAATTAATTTGTTTTAATGATTAAAAGGAGGCAATACCTTTCAAAATTTTACCCCATTTAACTATTACATTCTACATTCTTCGCTGAATACACTTATCATAATATTACGTTTTATTTCTATAAAAAAAACAATACAAAATTGCATATACGAAAACATATACAATTAGAAACGACCCTCTTGTGGCAACCTTTCTCTAGAAAATTTTTTGTTATAAGCTGTTTAAAAGAGTCGAAATTAATAGACATTTTATTTTAACTAAAATGAAACTAATTAAAAATAAATTGCAACCTTATACAAAAATTTATAGTGACGAAATGTAGCTTGCTTATTTAAAACCAAAAAACTTTTTTTCGATAGAAAATATCATCCAAATCGTTAGAGTTATTCTCAATATAGCATCTAATTTTGCATTTTATCTTTATAAACAATTAATTTAATTTAATATTTTTATTCTTGGTAGGTAGAAATTTTTTTCAAAAATATAAAAAGCGTGTTGAACAACATTTATTTGTCACTTGCATACATTGTTATTATATTTAAATTTAATATAAATAACTTTATATGTACCTTATCAGTAGCTGCAACAAATAACTAATTAATATACTTTAGTTTTTTGACGCGGTTCCCTAGGGTGGTAGCAGAGGAAAAGGAAGACCTCCTCTCTGTTGGAAAGACCAAGTGGAAAAAGACTTGGCTATACTTGGGATTTCCGATTGGCGCCAGTTAGCAAAAGATAGGGATAGCTGGCATGCTTTGTTGACCTCGGCCAAAATCGCTTAGGCGGTTGATGCGCCAATTAAATAAGTAAGTAATAAAAAATTAACAAATTTGTATTCATCATTCAATTAATTTTTAATATTATTTACAGTCACAATTGTTAAACGACGTACCGACTGAGCTCTAATTGAGGCAATAAGCAAATTGTCTTTGTGTATTTTGAATGGACAAAATATACTAAACCGCATTACACACAATAGTAAATACGAGTATATACAATTTATCTTATTTTCCATTTCTAAAATAACTACACTTAAAACTTTTATTAAATATTTATAAAACCAATCCGCGTTTCACTGCAGCTCAGTACAATAGAATTCTAACACAAACTAGAATGACAAAATTTAGATACTGAGATAAAACAACCTGGGCAAGGCAGATTTAACAGGTAACCTCAGTAGCAAGGCAAATTCATAAAAGGTGGTGTTAATCAATCAGCCTATTTGTTGGTTCGTTGTCAAAATCAATTGTTTAGTTGCTAATAATCAATTATTCCGTTTAACTACAAGAAATGTAAAGATATACATACATACATAGTTTACTATAATTTTTTGCGGTGAATCTAATAGTTTAAAAATTATTTCGCGAAAGTTATATAAAGGAGATAAATTTTAACAATAACCCACCAAAGCGTTGTATTTTTAGAATCGCTACCACCTTGCATGGATTCGACTTGCTCAGTAGAGTTAATAATTTGATGTTTTTCATATATCTTAATTGTCAAAATTTGTTTTCATTCGATTAAAATCTGATTTATGATTCGCAGTAAAAAAATATATTTGCATTGTGTAGTTTGTGCCTAACTTGAACAGAGTTGGAAAAGTGAGTTCTCAACAAGAAACATCAAGTAAAAGGCGGAGTTTCTTTATAAAAAGTGTTGTCCATAGATCATTTCGCGAGCTGTGAATTGGTTGCAGGTATGTATGTATGTATATCAAAAAATCTAGCAGGGTTGCAATTTCTCTACCGCGGTTATTTGTTAGATTTGCCTTAAGCCTGCGCAACAATTGAGTCATACATTATTAGTTTCTTCTAATTAGACTATCGAAAATAAAGTCACAAAATTTAATTCAACTTTTGACCGCAGCTATAGTGGTTGAAATTATTTTTATTTATGTATGTACATATGTACACCGAAGCCTGAACTGCGTTTCTTTATAGAAATTGTTTCGCAATCGAAAATGTTTGCTGGGTAAAATTGCGTGTGCGTATGTGTAACTGCATAAGTGTATGTAGTTTGTTTGTGTATAAGCGCAATTGTGTACCCTTTTACGCCTTCCTCATTATGCAGCCAAATGCTCTGTACGAATTTCCTCTTTTTTTTTGTTGGTATCGTCGAAAAACATGTGGGCGGATGAGCATATGTACATACATAGGTATGTATGTATTTCATACGCACATACAAGCGAGTATGTATGTTCATATGTACATGGATGCACACATCCTTTGGCTAATGCAAGTTGGCCCAGTTAAGCGGCGTTGTGTTGGCGGCAAAGCCACATAGAAAAGTTTTCGCTTGCAATTTGCATAGTAGACATAAGCCAAAAGGCGCACATATGCGCACACATACTCGTCCATACATACATACATACACGAACATTTGTTTAAACACGCACATAGATATTTTTGTAGCTTGCACTAACAACCACGCGGTCACTCAACCGCACACACACACACACACACATGCAATATATGTTGCCGAACGTCCGGCAATTGTTGCAACTTACTGTGCTCCTATTTGTGTACGCTCAGCCGCTGTTGCACTGGCCCAATGGTTTTTTTATTTTTTTTTTTTTTTGTTTTTTTTTTAGCCTCACAGTTTTCCCATTTCCATTGTTCAAATGCTGCAAGCGCCGTCGTTTGCGTGCAGTAGTTGCTATTGTTGTTGCCGTCATGTGGTCATTAGGCAAGAGCAAATGTGCTTTGCAACAGCCAGTGGCGGCAGTGGTAGCAGCAGGCAGCATTTTATTGCCCTCATTTGGTTTTCTGTCACAATGTGTTGCACTTGTGTCCAACAAAGTGGATGCAATCGTATGCATTCGAATATTGAAATATACTCGTATTTGTGTGTGTGTGTGTGTGTGTGTGTGTGTGTGTATATGAACTTTTCGTTCATATGAGCCCATGTAGCAAATTGCAGCGTTTTCTAGTGAACTGCATCTAATTGTCCTTTGCATTGTAGTGCATATTGCATGGCAATCAAATGACCCATACAGCGTCGAAGTTGAATCGTTGAGTGGTCGAATTTTCAATGAAAGGAACTGTAGGAAACCATTACATTTTTGGTGCAAAAATAAGGGTAAACAAGTTTTGGTAAAAATTGTCAAATTTCCAAGGGCTCGCGAAAATCACATGTGCACATACATACATACGTAAATATGTATGTGCATTTGTACCATATATGACTGGGCCTTTGATTGCTTTCCAACTGCAGCGTTGCAATGTCTTTGGGATTGACCTCCGCCCCCATATTTGTCTACAGACTTATCGCGACTTTTCTCAACCACAAATCTCGAGTCGGGATGTGTAAAGCAGACTCAGGGTTGGAAATCTGTGTACCCTATGACTATGAAATTATGACTATGAAAAATAAGTCAAAATTGTTAACTAAGAAGTCTGAACAACAGTCATATGGACTAAACAGCAAAGTTTCCGTCGCGATAGGTAGATGACGCGCTGAGTCGTAGGTCGATAATTTGCTGTTAGAAATCTCGACCTGTTGTAAAATAAGTGTTTACCTAGTTACGCTGGGATGGAAGGCCAACGGAAAGGATGGAAAACTACCTTAATGTTAGAAATCGCCTACAAACTATATTTTTGCATCTTAGAAATTCAGCGCTGTAGACTTAATGAAGGGGTACAAAGAGCAGTATCCCTTAGTTTTCGCTATATACTTTATACACGTATTTTCACGGGTACTCTGACGACTGCAACATCTTGCCAGGTCCCAAACCCAACTCCCTCTTAGGAAATACCGCGGGGGACAAAGTGAGGTATGATTAAGTGGACTGTGCAATAATGTCTTTCGAACGTTACAAATATCAAGGACAAGACGGAATTTTTCCGCACAACTACAGGCAGCCAAGGACTTTTTATGCTCCCTGCTTACAAATTTTTTACAGCCTTCCTTACGCTCACCCATATTCCACATGTGTAAACGAAGGCGAAGGTCGTCTTTCTACCGAAGGGAGGTAGGGCCGCTCACGCGAGACCTAAAGATTTCAGACCCATACGCCTAACCTGATTTCTTCTCAAAACTCTTAGGAGGCTCACAGATGAACATATTCGTCGAAATATAAAATAATACAGCCTCTCTTCGAACCAGCATGCATAAATTATTAAAAAGGCCAATTTTCTGGAGACTGACCGCTATGGCGTCGTCTTAACGATCGAGAAAGGATTGACCATAAAGGAGTACACGCTGGAAATCTTTATCAATTTTGAGGGTGCCTTCAACAATATCTATCCCGAAGTTGTTATCAAATCACTCCGTAGAGTGGGGTGCAGCAGGGACAGGCGGACTTTGTGGGGCTTTTACTCAAAACGAGATAAATCTTCTTTATAAGAGGGGACAGTTCTAAATCCAAACACGTGGCCAGAGGCAAACCCCAAGGAGGCGTTCTGTCGCCCTTACTGTGGAATCTTACTGTGAATGACTTACTCTTCAACAACAAGGGCACTGGCTGCCAAGTCGTTGCATATGCGGACTTGGCAATCATAGCAAGGGGAAACAACTAAAAGTCATTCGTGATTTTCTGGTCTGTGGAATGTGGACTTACCGTCAATCCTACCAAGACCAAAGCGGTGCTTTTTATGAGAAAATATAAAATTCCCACTTTCAAACTACTATCTGTAAACGGTGTAGCACTAACTCTTTCAACCGAGGTCAAGTACCTTGGAGGTATACTGGATAAAAAACTTGAATAGAGGCGAAACATTGAAGACCGCTCCAGTAAAGCCGCTGTGACTCTTTATGTCTGTATGACGGCCATAGGGAAGAAATGGGGAATAGACCCCACACATTGTACACTGGATGCACACAGCTGTGATAAGACCCATTCTCTTCTACGCGTTCGTCGCATGGTGGCCGCTATTGACCAGGACTACTCTAACCAGAATTAATTTAGAACGGGCAATGAGGGCAGCCTCAATGCTTATCACGGGAGCACTGCCCTCTACACCCACCCAGTCTCCGGAGCTAATGTTAATTTTTCCACCGGTAGATCTCTACTACAAATTTCTGACGGGCTGCAGTGCAGAGATCTTAGTTACGGACTCGCAAAGATCCTGGAAACTATGCCGGACAATATAAGAAAGCTAGATTATACGTCTCATCCTCTATCTTCTGGAAATAGGTACCCCATAAGAATCCCAGAAAAGAACAAAAGTAGAGGTACCGTGGACCTGGACCCAGGATCGACGGCTCCAAGACCGATTAACTCAAGTGAACTCAATTTAAACCTCAGTTTTCGCTTACCGGCCGAGTTCAAAGCAATAATAGTGGCTGCTCGTGATCGCATAGCTTGCATCTCTTTAGAACGAGGCAACCAGGCTATTATAAAATCTCTAAATCCATATGGTAAAACCTCCAAGGTAGCCATTGAGAGGAAAAGGGCTCTTAACCGGCTAGCAGAAATGTACTCCGTGTGCGCTGTATGGGTCCCTGGCCATAAGGACATTCTTGGCAATTGCCTGGCTGACGAAGAAAGGGAGGGAACTAACCGTTGGTAACTCTGCTCAAGAGGCGGGTATACCTCTAGCATACTATAAACACAGATTAAGATCTGAGCTTACGTAGAGGGACAAATCTGGCCAGAAGTTGAAATGAAGCGCTCTAAAGCCATCACTAAGCTTGACCGCTGCTCTCTCAGATTAGTAGTTGGGGTGATAACCGGGCACTGCCTTATGGGCACGCATGGGGAGAGACTAGGTTACCCAACAATTATTTTTTGCCGCAGCTGCCGGAACGAGGAGAAGGTAGAGAGTATTGTGCACTATATCTTATTTTTTAGTCAATTTTAGTACAATAAAGTGTAAGTTTGAAGTGGCTATAAGTTACCGTTAACTTTTGACAATTCTTTTACGAAGGAGGTATGTTTGTTGTATGGAAAAAATGTAGAGCACGTTGAGGAGAAAAATCAATAATTAACGGCAATTTATAGTGACTTGAAACTTGTCCTTTCTTATACTTAAATTTAATAGGTCACAAACCTGCATATTTCAAATAAATTTTTTTTTTTCTGAATAGTTAAAAGTTTTGATTAATGTTGTTGAGTTTTGTATAAATTATACAGCTTTTGCTAGAAAAAGAATTGTACTTTAATTAACAAATAATAAAAAAATAGAATGAAATTAAAATTAGTTGTCAAAACATTTCAATATGTAGTGCGAATAAGCGTTTCATTTTAATTTTATTAAATATTTAATACCGCTATTCTTAACCTCAAACAATAAACTTCTCTATAACATTCTTTTTGGTTGTTGTGGTTTCCGACAGGGTAATTATACGCTGTATTTTGGAACGAATTTCCGTCATCCCTTGTCAAGTTTGGTTTGGAGACAAACCGGTTTCGGCGTTGTGCCATCTTCAGTGTAATTTTTCGTTCTCTATAACACTTACTTTCATAAAATTCACTTACCCAAATACATATGTATGTACATATGTACATATGTATGTCTTGCATGCAACATTGACCTTTGACCCTTTTTGACATTTATACATATGTACATAAGTACTTACAACATAAACATTTCATATGATCTAAAAAGTCATAAATTCTTTAATGCTGTTGACATCATTTTGCAATGCATTCATTCGCTTATCGACAGCGTTTTGTTGTGCAGAACATAAAAGGGAAGTAAACGAAAGAGGGTAGTTGTTTTCCAAAAATCGCTCCGATTCAATAATAATTCCCAACACGAAATTTTTACAAACGCAACCAAAACATATTAACTTTTTGAGAAATAGATTTTCCCTTTGTAAGCCGAATTGATGTGGTTGTGCTATGGTCGACATATTGTTTAAAATAAACATTTTAGAATTTAAAAATTATATTTCCAAAAAGTAACTTAAGTAAAGGGCCGTCCATATATTACGTTATGCAATATTTTGCCCTTTTTTGACCCCCTCCCCAATGCGTGACAAACCATGACGCTTGATTGGGCTCCCCCTCCATAATTGCGTGACGCTTCTTATGACCCCTCCTCCTGGAGAATTCAAAAATAGAAGGAGATAAAAAAGCGTTTCGGTCGTTTTAACTGCAGAAAGCTGAAATTTGCTCACTTGAAGATGCAGATGCATTGCTCTGACATGAATTATTTGGTAGCACGGATGAATATGCTGCCTTTGTCGACACCTAATACGAAAAACAAAAGATGTTCAATGTTGTCAAAGAAAACTATGAATAAACACAAGATGTAAACACGGAAAACTAACCTTGCTCCAGTAAGAAAAAATCGTACATTTCTTTTTTTAGAATTGTACTATTCAATTCTGATATTTTTGTCTTAAATCTTCATTTTGTGAATCAGCCGCTGACTTTTCGGGAAAAGCTTTCTTGAATGCACAAGCCAAGTGTTGAAATGTTTAATTTTTGTCCATAGGGTTTCTTACAGATATAACCAAGGCGAATTTAGTAAAATGGCTTCGTACAGCAAATGTCAGAACCATTTGTTAGTTGGTTGGTTTTGACATTCGCTGTACCGAAAGCAACAACAAAATACATATGTACTTTTTTTCTTAATATAGAATAAAGCGTCACGTGACCCTGACCTTAACCCCCCTCCCCTAGGCGCGTCACGTAATATATGGTCGGCCCTTACAAGTTAAAATTGAAAACAATTTTCCAAAGGATTAACATATATTTTTTAAATGAATGCCCCTTTTCCTGCTGGGATTGTATACCGAAGTTCAAAAGAAATAGAGAAGAAGATACGTTTTTTTTGCAGCAGCGCGTCAGTGTAAGTATGTACATAAATGGATATTTTCTGACTTTTTTACAATTGATTGTTTTTAATTTTTTTTTTTTTTTGTACGACAACAAAAGCAAAAGAACTTCACAAGATAACTTGTTTACTATGTCAAAACGAAAGAAAAAATGTTTCCAAAGATGGTCAAGAACCAGCAAAAGGGTACGTTATTTATACACAGTCAAACGCATAAGTAGGCGGCAACGTTGCATATAACATTTACATATGAAAGATATACCCGTATAAATAAAAAACAAATCTATATTAAAAAAACACTAAAGCTCGTGACTATTTCTTTTCTGGTGGCAAGAAAAAAATTTCGAAAACCAAAAGTTTTATCCACTAAAGAATAATACACACATTTCTTTTTGGAAAAAATCAGAATGTCCGAATGAGAACTTTTGAACAGTTTTTAAAATGTATTGTAAAAAAATAGTTAAAAACGCAGAGTCACACAAAATCGTTACGCTTACGAGCATTCATAAGAGTACATCATTTTGTACGCACAATTTTACAAAAATGGCCAGGTATCTTCAAATTGTGATACAAATTTAAAACGCTTACCACAAATGGTAGGAGAAGTCAAAACAGGTTTAATTTGAGAACTTCCGAAATTGAACTTTGAAGATTTTTTTTTTTGGTTTCAACTAAAAACTTATGATATTTAAATTTAAGCTGAATCAGAGTTTAATATAGTTTTTATGATGAAAACAACTGTATCCAAATGGAAAGTTCAAAACGTAGGAATGACCTTTACCGGTTCCTCGCCGCCCTCCCCCCGCAAACTCTAAATTTTTGTTTTTACATATTTCATAAACAATAGAATTCAAATGCTTTTTTTGCCTACTTTTGTTCCTCCCGAAGCTTAAAAATAGTACATTATTGAACGAATTATTCATAGGTTTTAAGCCAAGTGCGTGTTTGCAGGACAAGGCAAATTCGAGATATGGAAAAATGTCTTATTTGTGGTTGTCGCTGTGGCCGAGTTGGTAGCGGTGCGTGCTATAACTTGATATGCCGATGGGTTCAAGGTTCAAATCTCAGCCAGGGCTAGCAACTGTAGGTACAATATGGGCAGACATTTGCAGTCTAATCACTGACTCACGATAAGTTTGAATTCAACGGATATTAATTATCGTGAATCTAATAAAGAGCCGGAAGTACGGGATATTACGAAGATACAGTGGTGGAAATATAATAAACATGCCATTGGGTTTTCCAATTAAAGGTTATCACACAAGTGTTAATGTGATATTGACACGTATTATTAGTAAATAAAAGAAAATTAAGAAACTTATGTAATTAATATTAAGATCGACTTTATTCTGACTAGAAATACATATCGCTTCCCCTTTAAAAAATTTAGCTATTACATTAAACGTATCCTAAAATCAGGGTCCATCTTGTCTTTTAGTAATAGTTAACGTTGCATTTGTCGCCTTTACAAACAGGGTTAACTGGCTTATTTGTCCAGCAATACCATTTGGATTTACATAAAGTAATTGATTCAAATTTACAATTCCAATGTCCATACTTTTTTGCGTCTTCCATTTTGACATTTGACATTTGGTATTGAACATACCCGCTTCTGCATCATTTGTCATTGCTAGAATTGACATTTGGATTTTGTGACTTTTTCGGCATTTACAAAAAAAAATTCTTTATATTTTTATACTCCCTAACATCGAAGCGTGATTTTAAAGATTCTGCAGGGAGAGCGCTAAGCTAAGCTAAGCGTTCAAAACAAAACAGTGAGAAGCGCAAGCTCAAGTGCCAAGTGTAAGCAAAACCTTGCAGAACTTTGGCGAACAGGAGTAAAAAGCTAATAATTGGATTGCTTACCAGGTGAATTAACACAGTGCGGTCCACCTTAAGCAAAAAAAAAGTATAGTAAAATATCGTGCTGTGTGCAGTGCCGCCATATAGAAGTATTTGTCGGTGTTAAAGCAGTCAAGACAAGGTCGAACCGCTGAGTAGCATACGTAGCAGCAGCGTCGGCGTTAGTCAACTAAATTAAGATAAATTTTACGCCTGCGGTCGAAGCAATAAAAGTATAAATCACTCGAAATGGTAAGTCAAAAGTTAGTGATATTCTGGCTTCTCGTTTTACTGCGGTAAGGACGAAAATTGACTGCGGCAAAAACGACAGTAGCCGTAAAAATAGTATCAATCAGCTGCTGCCACTGTCAATGTCGACGACGCCAGCGTCGTCATTGTCAACGTTGTCGCCTAATGATATGACTATGCAAACTCAGTAAAATGAACTTTGACCATAGTTTTACTTATGTACATATATAAAACTTCTAATATTATCCTTTCATGTTGACTCCAGGATGTGTTCCTTATGATACGAAGACAAAAGACCACTATTTTCACAGACGCCAAGGAGAATACAACCGTCGCAGAACTGAAGCGAATGATTGAAGGTAAGTCGAAGTTATTGGACTTTTATCACTATTTGATTAATAACTTCAACTGATGACATTAATCTATTTCATTACAGGCATCTTGAAGGTGCGCCCACATGATCAGAAATTATACAATCAGGACAATGAAGTGATGGAGGACGAAAACACTTTGCAAGATTATGGCATACAGATGTCAACAGCAAAAGCGCAAGCTCCAGCACATTTAGGGTTAGCATTGAGGTAAGATCGATATGAGTGTGTTTAGTTGTTGCTGTTATTGTTGTTATAGGTTAAAGTATTGCAACTGAGTTTTTGGGGAATGCTATTGAACTGCTTTCCGGTGAAGTTTAATTAACTGTCGCTATTAGAAAGCTGTTTTATTACATGCAAGTCCACAAAATTTCTATGGAAATATCGTAACTACATTACAGCACCCTTTTAACTCTTTGTAAAAAGCAGGTACGATTAATGCTGAAGAATAAACGTCTAAATTGGACTTTGGAATCTTTTTCACACTTTTTTACATTTCACGCTCTTATCACTCCGTACATTTCGACAGTGCAAACCTCTTTTAATTATTTGTCTTATAAATAGTATATGTTTTGATTTGAAGTAATTTAAATAAAGCTAATCAATTTGATTTGCTGGTGTGTGGGTAAACAAACATTCATCAGTATTGGCGCATTGATATGTATGTTTGTACGTACATCCTAAAGAAATATATTTTAAACATTTTCGTTTATGTTTTAATTTTCAGAAAGCGGTTTAATCATGCCCACGCGTCGTGCATTGGTTTTTTTTTTCTCAATTATCTACAGCTGCATTGTCGCGTTCTTCCACTCACACTAGACAACCATTAGACTTAATAATTTTTATGATTGTGGTTTTTCTTGAGTAGGGTGCAAACCATAAACAAATTGAAACAATCGACTGCAATTTCAACAGGTTGATACGTGTGTGGCGTAGTGTACGATTATTTTTTAAATTTCTTTTGAGATTTTGAGGAGTGTACAATGGCTAGATTAGAACACTTTTTAGTCTACTGGAGCAGTTAATTCCAGTTCACTCAATTTAATTTATCCTGCATCCAATTCTGAACGATTGTTTTTAGTTTCTCCAAATGTATACCATTTATAGCAATTACTTTTTTTCCGCCTTCCATGTTTACTTAGCAGCGAACAACTGAAATCGTCAAACAAATCCACACGTGTGTAGCGAAATGAGTTGCAACCGATCGTGTCAATTTGTTGGCCGTTTGTAGCCTGCTTTACCTATTTTACACTATTGTTTCCATAATAATGAAATTTTCCCTTACTTCGCAGAGACGAACATGGAGATTTCGAGCCGCTCGAAATTACGCCATACTCATCACCACCAGATCTACCTGAAGTTATGAAAAATCAAGAGGCAGCTAATGGTCAAGAGCAGGTTGCTTAAAAAATAAAAATGAAAATATATAATACATTAGCGGCAAAAAAAAAACTACAGTAATACAGACCAGTCGAAACTAAAATGTACTACATGAAAAGGCGAGCAGAAATGCATATTTTATATAAACAAGAATCAAATTGTAAACGTAAATTCTACTCCATTTTCAGTTTCAACAATAAGTGAATAATTTAGTTAAATGCTTTCTTTTAAACAAAAACTATTACTTTTGTTAAATGCTTGTCATGTTACATAACTTGTGACTATCAAGCAAATCAGTAAAAACTTCAAAACTAAAAATGCAGAAATTGAGGTAGTTTTTCTTTTAATTCATTTATAATAGAAATTTACTTTCGGCTAAAAGAAAATTGTACAATGATTACTTTTAAAATTTAATAATTTTCTAGCAATCTTCTGCATTTGGTTACATATCCAGCAACATTTTTTTTGTGTGAGAATTTTTATTATTGTTTATCTTTTATTGTAAGTCGTTAAAATTAAAAATAAGATTAAAACCAGTTCGGATAAAAAATTTTATTCTGATACGCAATACTTATGCAGATAGTAAGTGGCTCAACAATCTAAAATTAAAGACATAAGAAAAGAAACAGGAAAAAAAACACATATATACATATATGTATATATGTTTATAGGTGGGTGCATACATAATTCACTAAAAAAAAACAGCATTCAGAGCCAAAATCTTAGTTACACATTTTCGCAATTTATTTCCAAAAATTTAACGAGCGCTTGAATGCTTAAAATAAATTTAATGAAAAACCAAACACAATTATTAAAAAATTATATTGTAAAGCCTTATAAAATCTCGACGATATACATGCAATAAAATGCAAAGAAAACTCAAAACAATATCAAAGAGATCCGATCGATAAGCGGAGTTGGTGAAGCATATAAAACGTTTATGAATTACTATATATTCGGTTAATTTTATTGATTAATTAACATAATTGTAATAATAAGAATTAATTATTAAAAAATTAAAGAAAAATTATTGTATTGCAGTGTTGCTTTAGGGAAAAAATAGCCTCTATTCAGAATCCTCACTACCACTACAGACATCTATAATCTGCTGGTCCACTCCCTCCGCAAATGTACCACTCGCCGCTTGCTGTAATTCAAGATTCTCTAAATACTCTTGCAAACGATCTTGGAAGAAATTGATATACGTTTGCTTTTGTTGACCCGTCGCTGGGAAGTAGTGTCCACCGGGATGCTCCAATATTTCGGCATTTTTGAAATAAGAAGCTAAATCTTGACTCATCTTTTGGGGTATGATATCATCGGTGAGGCCGTAAATGTGCAGTGTGGGTATCGTTATGTATTCTTCGTAGGCACTCTTGTGCACCAAGCTGCCCGAAATAAAGCCGGATGATAGTATTGCAAAGTCAGGACGAACAGAGGTAACTAAAAAGGAACGTTTTAAAGAATAACGGTTATAATTACAATTTGTTTATATATTGTCTAAAATCATCTGACTGGAACTTACGCTTTTTCTTAGCTAAACCGCATAAAAGTCCAACGAAGCAGGCGCCCTGTGAAAAACCCAAAATACCTCTAAAGGGTCCCTGCGTTTTCCACGCTTCTTCGACTGAGCGTAAACTTTCTTGAAAGCCAAATGCCGGTCCGCCTTTGTTAGTGCCCTTAAAGGTTCCATCGTCCTTATTTGCCCACCAACTGCGCTGCTCCGGCGCTGGTTCACTACCTGGCTCTAGTGGCGCTGCTTGATGCGGCGCAGTTAGAAACACAAACTCGGCATATTTACCCGCAAATTTTCGAAACGACCCCAGTTTGCTTTTTAATGCATCACCATTCTGACGATAGCCGTGAAGACAAAGTACACGCACTTTGTCTTTGATTTCTAGTTGTTGTTGTTGTTTCTGTTTCGTACCCGATGAGGTAGAGCTGTTCGAAGCAGCAGTGCTGTTGGTCATTTTATATTTATTTTTAAATCTAAGTTATGGTCGACACAAAAATATTGCAAAGGAACCTCGAAGTCTTTTACAGAGGTTATATCAGCTGTGCATTGTTATTCTATTTCTGTTTTTCTTTTTTTTTTGGCAAATGTCAAAAACGATAGCCAAAGCCGGTGGGTGTGTTCAGTGAAGCTAAATAAACGCAATCATATCTGTTTCATGGTGGAATCGTTTAATATTTGGAATTCTGTCGCGAAGTTTCATAAATTAAAGGTAACATTCGTGGCAAACTTTAGTTTTATATATCAAGAAAATACACACTAATATCTGCCTAACATTTATCTTCTTTGCATATTCCATAAATCATCAACTGAATTTGCAATGAAATCAGTTTTTTTTGGCGTGGGACGTTTGGACGGCAATTGTCACTCGAGTGTGAATTTCCTTATGTAAATACTTGCAAATAACGCTTGACTGCTGCACCTTTTTTAATATTAACCTGAAATAATAAGCAAGTACGTCTAATTTGGGGTGATAGAGGATCTGGAGCGCCTTGCTACAAACTAACATTAAACTATCGAGGACACAATGCTGCTCACGGCACCGCTACTTTCGAAGACATCCTTCTTCGGCTCATTAGTCAACAAATGCAGGCAAGTGATTAAAAAACAACCGTCCAAATCTTCCAACATACATGATAGGCAAACAAACAATATTAACGATTTAAAATCATCAAATTCTCTCACTGCCTTTCAACCGGTAACTACTCCTATATCCATCTCTACTGACAGGCCCGCGGCCATTGCTAATTTCGCCTCAAAGGGCCAAACGTCCTTTCTCACAATTGAAGAAAAAGTTGGCTTACCACCACGACCGAAGAAACCACTAACGCCTTATTTTCGCTTCTTGCAAGAACAACGACCAAAAATACTTGCTGATAATCCTAAATGTAGCACAGTTGATGTGGTGCGTTTAGTATCGCAGCGTTGGAATGAAGCAGACGCAGCTTTAAAAAAACGTCTGCAAGACGAGTACAAACGTGACCAGCAAGAGTTTGTGGAGGTTCGTGCCAATTATGAGTCAAAAATGTCTGAAAATCAACGTGCCGAAGTGAAGCAGCTCAAGCAAGAGCTACAAGATTCTAAAGATCGCAGAATGATGAGAAAGCGCGTCAAAGAGCTCGGACGTCCTAAAAGACCCGCTTCCGCCTTCCTAAGATTTCTTGTACAAGAACGTTCAAATTCACCACAATTACCAAAGCAGACATATCGCGAATGGCATCAGAAAGTAACGGAGAAGTGGTCGCGCCTTTTAGATTCTGAGAAAGAAGTGTTTTTAGAAGATTCGCGTAAATATATGCAATTCTACAAGTAAGTATCGATCTTTCACTCGTTGCGTTCAATAGGCAATTTAATAAATTACTTTTCAGAAAGGATATTGCGGAATGGGAAGAGAAAATGGTGCGCATGGGTAACATTGACGTCGTTCGTCATGGTAATTTGATTGACCCCACGGTACAGAAATCGAAAGGAGTGAAATCATCCACCTCGTAGGTCATTCAAGCGGAAAAATGTATATACGAGTATACCATGTTTCTCATTCTTCATAATAAAAGCATTGTAGTTAAGTTTTTTTTTTTTTCATATTTAATATCCAAAAACATATTTTGTTAAAATGTACATTCTGTTTGGAAAAAAAAAACGTAAGTGAAGTTTACTTACAAAAACGCCAATTACCATCATAAAACACCACTGAACAAGGGACCGTTTCATGCCCATACATACATATGTGTACATTTGTATATACGAACATCTACGTAAATAAAAGATTTTTTTTGTTTTTGCCAAATAAAATGTAAGCAAAATATAAGAAATATGAAAGTATTTTTAATGTGGCTAATTTGGTTGGATACAGTAAGGCGATCAAACTTCAGGATATCAGCACTACATATAATTCCTTTTCGGATAAGTGGCAAGTTCACAACGCATATTGGGTTAGGATGTAAATAAATTTCCGTTCTTTTTTTACGACGGCTCCCGATGTTTAGATTTCCAACGATCTGCGAGGTGTCTAATGCCCTTTTTATGTATGGTGTCTAGTGTATAGTTGCCAGTCTACTAGCTACGGCTCCTAAACCTGTTCTTCGTATTATGTATGGCGATTGATCTCAGTGTACAGACAACATTCCTAATTTTCCTTTTTGAACAAGTACATTTTTAAGAAATAGTGAAAAAAAATAAGATCGTTTCAAAAGGGAACCCTTTACATAGCGATACGATAGCCAGTAGCGGGTTGCCGTGCGTTATAGAAATTCTAGTATAGTTGCTAAGCGGCTACTAGTCTCCTTCTAGTCTGAAATATATTTTTCTCTGACATCCGCATTGCGAATAGCCCCAAATGATATTAACATTTATTTGATATAACAACTTTTCCAACAGTATTTCAGAAAAACACAAATGTATTTCAGAAAAGCACAAATGTATTTCAGAAAAACACAAATGTATTAATTTCGTCTTTTCTGAAATACATTTGTGCTTTTCTGAAATACAATTGGTTTCTTCTGAAATACATTTGTGTTTTTCTGAAATACATTTGCGTTTTTTATGAAATACATTTGTGCTTTTCTGAAATACATTTGCGTTTTTCTGAAATACAATAGATCTTTTCTGAAATACATTTGTGTTTTTCTGAAATTCTGTTGGACACGTATTAAATGTTGAGAATGAAACTGCCACCGAAGTTTCGCATTCGTTTTCGTAGCTTCCTATTTTTCTTTATATTTATAGCCGATTTTCCAAGTTAAATAAAAAAGCAATATTTCGTCGTCCCAGTTAAGATGTACATATGTATATCTTTCTCTATATCTCAACTCTCTATATCTTCTCCAAGTACACAATTACAAACTTCAACAATTACGAACAAAATACGATCACAAATCGATATGTGAGGTGTCATGTAAATTAGCACCCTGACTTACCTATAACCTAAAAAATGGCCTACGTTAGGACCTTCTCCATGAATAAACGAATAACTGTGCAAATTTTCAGGTCCTTCCGTGCTGTGATTCGGTCATTCTGAGCGGACATATCGAAATAGCGTTAAATTTTTATATATATGTAAGATAAGAAAAAGTTGTTACTGTAATATTGGAAAAATTTAAACCCCTGTTTGCAAATAAGATGTCTCGAAATATCTTAAGCACATCGTCATTTGGTGAATTGAAAATACTGGCTGAAAATTTTTATTTGAATTATAAATATAATCACGGGATTTCTAGCTACATATGTATAACGATTGCAGCCTACCCTAGCGAAAAAGAACTGGTAATAATAATAATACTTTGGCGCTTACACTATATACACAGCTAAGCGTTTGGTCGAGCTTCTCCTACGATTTGTGGTGTGGGTTTTTATATTATACGACAAATGATTTTATGCCGACTCCGAACGGCAGATGAATTATATGAGAAGCTTTTTCATGGCAGAAATGCCTTTGGAGGTTTGCCATTGCCTGCCGAGGGGTGACCGCTATTAGAAAAAACTTTTTCTATGATTAAGATTTTGCTTGCCCTGACTGAGATTCGAACCTCGAACTCAGAGGCATATCGAGTTATAGCACGCACCGCTACCAACTCGACCACAGCGGCCACAAGAACTGTAGCCACCGGTAAAACCAAATGGTATCAACGGAAACGCATGTGTTGGGATATTGTATACAATAGTATTTGAACGCATTCTTAGGTTGGAGCATGTTGTGAAGCGCAATGAAGAAAAATAACAACAACTCATAAAGCGTAAGCTTAGCACAACGCGTTTAGGCCTTGAAGCCCAAAAACAATTTAAATAAAATTAGTTACATATGTACATACATACATACATATATGTATATGTACATACATGGCCAAACAATAACAAAAAAAAACAATCACCTTTTATTTGATATATCATTTGTTTTGTTCGGTTGACTTATTCTTTAATCAAAAACTATTATGTATGTATGTAACAAATTCTCAAAAACTGCAAGACTTACATGGACCTTTTATGCAATGATTAACAATATGATTTCGTATAGAATTACTTTCACACTTTCACAACTTCGCTATGCGCCCACGTTACTGGTCGTTCAGTAAAGTATTCAGTCTGACGAATCATTTTAGACGAAACAATTCATATTCGTTTTATTATAGAAATGTTTAGTAATGGGTATTAAAAAAAAATTACACTATTTATATTATATTTATATTAAAAAAGATATATAAATTGTAGTTAATACTCTCTTTGCCGAATTAAAAACAAACGCTTATGTATTTAATTTTTTTTCGTACTTTATTTTACTAAAGCGACATTTTTCAGACGACACAATTCATTAAATTATGCACTAAAATTTATTTTTGTTTTCTTTTGTTGTTGCCATTACATTAAATCTGCGATTATCTCAAACTTTCACCTGAATGTAATTTAAGTTCACTTTTTATATTTAGATTTTCAATTTTTTCTATTAATATATGTATGTATGTATGTATGTACATTTATAGTTTGTTGAGAAAATGTTCAAGAAAATATGCCAATATAGAGAGAATAGTTCAAAACAAACCAAATACAATATTATATATATACATGTACATATATGTATATGTACAAATACATACATATATTTCTGATTACATGTATAATAAAAAAAGACATATTTACAATTTTTTATATAGTATGTGTAGTGGAGGAGCAATAAAAAAACAATTAATTTAAAATTTAGCTCCGCATTCGATGCATTGTTTAAAATTTTTGAGTGGCTCAACTGAATGCACAGTGTTTTCGGTTTTTTTTTCTAGTTTTAACGTGTGGGTGAAAGTGTCTGTGTTTCTGGTTTCCCTGGACATTCAATATGAAATATTAATATTTTTTATTTAACAATTATAATAATTTTATTGATAAAATGCTAAGTACAGTTGCGTTTTTCATGCGCTTAAATTTGCAAAAACGTTTTTTTCTAATTTCTATTATATTACAATTTGTGTTTTTTTTACATACATAAATATGCTTTAAATATTTTACAAACAAAAAAATTACGTTGTTGACAGAAAACTCGCCCAAGGAATTACCAAATACATAAAAAGTACATTACATATGTATGTATTTAACTGGGAATTGTTTTGCGATTTGGGGGAAACTTTGTTCTCGCGCCTATCGCATCGCATTGCAGAGTAACCCCACGTTATTACCTTCCTCAGCGTCTCAGAGCGTGTTTCTAATATTATGTTAACACATTTCAATGTATACAAATTTATTTGCAATTACACTTAAAAACCATAATTTTACCTAATTCCATTTAAAACCCGCATTTTCTGTCTAAATTTATGTATATAATGCCATACGATGTGGCAAAGACAACAATTCGTAAACAAACTCGCCCATTCGCCTCATTTATTGTGTTCCAATATTTGCAAAAAAAAAAAAAAAAAAAGTTAATGTACGTATGTACTTATGTTCATATACATACATATACTTCTCTTATATTGGTAGTAAAACATTACAGCACACACTTGCATTGCCTTTGAATTTCATTTGTATTTATTTACTTTTTTCTTGAATTTTATTTTTTATATTTTTTGTAAATCTATTAAGTGTACGCATTTCGTGTATTTACAATGGCCGGTAACAACACATATATTTTTGCAAAGACATGCATATTTATATAAAAGTAAGTTAATTTGTTTTCTTCTTTTTATTTGTTTGTTACTGTTCATAAGTAATTACAACTAAAATTCTAATGCCACTACTTATGCGCCTCAAAATATTCATTTACATTTCTATGTATTTATATGTATGTACATATGTATATTATGTATACAATGCCTAACTGTATTTATATAGTAATGTCTGTTTTCTTTACCTTAGTTTTTTTCATTTTTTTATTTTATAAATATTAATACACATGTATATTTATAAATGCTTAAACATAATTCTGCTTAAATGCTAGCGAGCGATTTTCTAATTTTTTATTGTTGCTTTAACACATATTCGTTAATAAAAACTAAATTTTCTGTATCTCGCCTTTATTCCAAATGAAAAGATTTTTCTTTGCGGTGAATGCGATTTCTAGTCGGCAAACGTATGTACAAATGTGCAGTGAGTTTTAGTGGAATATCGCACAGCAAGTTGTTTGCATTTCTTATTAAAACATGGAGAATATTAAAAAAAAAAAAAATGGTATATTCAAAATTCAAAAGATCGTTAGCAAATGAGCCTATCAAATTCTTAAATAAGTTGTACTTTAATTTAAAGTGATTAAAGTTTTAAATTAACAAATTTAATACTATTTTATATATGTATGTATGTGGGAAAAATCAGATTTACCATCGCTTTGCAAAAAAAAGTTAGCTATGTATTTCGCAAGAGTATGAATTAATTTTGCAACGATTTGAAGTGATCTTTATAATTTAGCTATGTGTGTATTTTACCTGTTTATTTGCAATAGCTTAAACGCACCAATACAAAAGTTTATGTTGGTATGAACCCATCAGTTAATTAATTTGCGTTTTCTTCCCTTCTCAACACATTGCATTTGTACTGCCAACTAGGTAATTATTTTCCTTTAGCCGAAAAATACTTTTCATTTGCACTAACCGCGCGCAAACAAACACGCTAGTATTCACATTTTAACAAACTTTAATTGACGTAGCAACTAAAATGAAGTATTTGAATCGACAGAAAAATGTTTGTTATGCAAATTAAAAACAGCAGAATTGATTTCGTGAATATGTGATATGTTGCTATTGTTGCTTTCATCCTTTACTATTATTAAATATTACATATTAATTTTCCTTTGAGAGGTAAGGCGGTTCGTAATTTAGTGTTTTTTTTGTTTGAAAAATGTTGTGTTTAAAATAAAAAAAAAATTATGAGAAACGGCATCTTGGGGCGGGTTTTTTTTTGGCGATACAGAATGTCTTAGGGTTGCCAGAATATTATGAAAAATTTAAAACAACTGCTTAGCGGAGGCGAAAACGCTGCTACCTTCAAAAATTAAGGTCCATTAAGCGCGATAACTAATAAGAAGGATTTAGTTAATTATATAATAACTTGTTAAATTATTTTTAGTTACTTTATATTTAAATATATGTATATATTTTCATGAATATAAAAAAAGCACAAAAACGCGCATTTGTGTCTAGCGCAAGAAATTAATGAAATACTTTATACACTACATATTTTAGTTAAGTTTAAATATTAAAATTTATCACAAGTTTTACGCTTTTTTAGTTTTTTTTTGCGTTTTAATTATTTTTTTTTTTTTTACTTTTTCTGCTTTATTTTGTTTAACTCAGTGTCGAGCAACGAACATGATAACGATCTTATTTAGAAAAAAAAAAAAAAAAATCCTATTAAACTTCAAGTTAACATTTATAATTTAATTCTGCCTCAGTTCACTATTTATCTTTGATTAATGCTTGCTTAACATAGTTTGTGCTCAACATTTTCAAATTCAAGTAAGTTTTGTTTGCAAATTGAGTGTTGTATTAGTTTCGTTTTAGTTTGTGAGTGTGTCAAATTTAATTGGAAAAGCGCAAACGTGACCGATGGTTGTAATTCACATATAGTAGTAGTACTACAGTAACATGCATTATAAACCTACAACACAATTCTGTATTGACTGCGCTTTCTCCAAGTTAAGATTTATTATTTTGTTCGAAACACGAAACATCTACCACGGTTCGAAATATATAAAAAAAATAACCGATAGTTTTCTTTAATTAAGAAAGTAAAAAAAAAAAATACCAACACCTCTATCAATGTATAATGTACATATGTATGAATTTAGCTTTACCATGAACGACCACGCCCCCACAGCGTGTACATGTGTGTGTGTGTATGTGTGTGCAGTTGTTTATGTTCAGTAATAAAAAATATGTTGGAAGCAAAAACAAATGAAAGATTGCCGAAAAGAGAAAATAAACTTTTTATAACTTTGAATTCTCATTTACATAATTAATAGAAGTAGACATTTGTGGCAATCGAAGCCGTCGCCGTTGGCGGCATAACCGCCACCTCTTGCAACCATTCCAAGTCCATGGCCGTATCCTGTTGCTGCGGCGGCCCATAATTATACGCATAGCAGTGAGCGCATTGACATTGCTGTTGTGAATTTGTGCTCGCAGACACTGTTGCTGATGTTGCTGCTGTCGTCGCAGTCACCGCTGATGATGGCTGATGGAAAAGTCCGAGTTCGGCAGCGGCGCGTGGCTTGTGCTTTTGCTGTTCCTGCTGTAGCATTGTTTGTTGCTTTAAATACTTTGCCGCCAACTTTTGCTCTTGTTGCTTTTGTTTTTGCAATTGTTGTTGTTGTTCTTGCTGCTGCTGTGGTTGTGGCGGAGTGTAGAGATGATAGCGATAGTGGCGTTGATAGTGGTCGTGCGAATGATGCTGCGGATAGTTGTGACGTTGCTGTTGACGCTGCTGCTGCTGCTGTTGTTGTTGTTGCTGCTGATGCTCATGCTGATGTTGTTGTTGTTGTTGAAATTTGAACCAACTCGCATAGTGCTGCAACAACAATTTTCAATCTTTCTGATGCGTTTGATGATGGTGCGCATGCGCATGCGCGGAGTGCTGCCTCTGCTGCTGCTGCTGTTGCTGCGGCGTTTGTTGCGCTTGCAGTGTGTGCAAATGCGGCAGCTGCTGCTGCGACTGTTGCGGCTGCGCATGATGATGATGATGATGATGCAACGATTGCTGCTGCTGCTGTTGTTGCAAAAGCGTCGCCGCGCCCAGCATTGAATGCTGCGGTGGCTGCTGTTGTTGTTGTTGCTGTTGTTGCGGCATAACATTGTGACCCAAGTGCCCGTTTACGCCACTACTATTGCTGCTACTCGCGCTTGTGCTACTGCTGTTGCTGGCATTGCCGCCGCTATTCGAGGCATCAGATTTGCGTAGCAAATATATGGAGCCATCAGCGGCCTGTTGCAGCGTATACTCAGACGTTGAGCAGGGATTACCTTCCGGATCGCGTAAGTACTAAAAAAAAAATGGAAAAATGGGAAAAAAAAATTTTAGTTTTTACAAAAGAAATCTCGAAGAATATTACCAACAATACAAAAACATTGTACAATTTGCACTGACACCCGCCCGCTACATACAAATGTATAATTTATTTTTAACACAAATTATAAATATCGATTAATTTATAGCATTTGATGCATAGCTTAGGAACTGCAATCAAATGTAAGGTCTCGCATTTTATCGATCTAATCGATCTAAAAGTACCTGCATGGAGTTCCTTAATAAATATTTTTACTATGAATAACCCGAAAACCACTACTCCGTCTTAACTTTACTTTCATCTGCCGAACTGCAATAAATACTCACTTGAAATATGTGCCTATGCAGCGCTGCGAATTTGTTCGAAATGCGCTTGCGCTCCAAAGCCAAGCTATCACGGTCCGCATTTAGCTGATCCTTACGCCGGCGCACCTCCTTCACTTCATCTTCTAACGAGAGAATTTGATCGAGCTTACGTTTGCGACAGTTTTGTGCGGCCACCTTATTTTTACCACGACGGCGTATGTCGCGTATCAATGACAACTGATTCTCAGTTAAGTCATACTTGGAGAGACGCTCATTAAATTCATCCATTGGCAAATTAATTATATCGTTCACTGGCATGGGTATATTCAGGGAGCGTGCGCGCTTCTCGTCGCGTGTCAAATGTTCCTCCTCACCATTTATGGACTTGGCGGACTTTGACGATGACGTTGCAATTTTCTTGTCACGCGCCTGTGGCCGAGGCAAAGAACCGGTGCCTTGTGGCAAAGTGTACGTGTGATTATGCTGCACCACTTCGTGCGGCGTGCGGGGTGGGCGTTGTGCAAAATCGAGCGAATAGCCGCCAATGCCAACGCCACCGGCTGGACCATATTTCAAATCATATGCTTGTTGCTCCTTATTGCTTAGCGCCGGTCCTAAAGCTCCGTCGGCGCGCAGTGTGCCATCAATGTTTGATTGCAGACCCGGCACTGTGGGATATGCTTCGTACTCGTACTTGATAGTCGGTGCGGGACCAACATTTAATAGTGAATTGTCACTTGAAGGTGGCACTATACCGACACTATTGTTGTTTCCAGCAGCGGCACCACCACCAGCACCCAAGCCAGGCTGTTCGTTGAGGTAACGTTTGCCGAACATTTGATGTTTCTTTTGGGCGACGGGCGGTTGACGTGTACCATCATTAAGACGATTATTATTATTGTAGCTGTAGTCGTACGGTCCGCCGTACTTGCCTTGATGATAATCTTGCGCCGAATCACTACCCTCGCCCCACTCACCATCCGAAAGTGATGGCACACGCTCCGAACCCATCGAACTAACTGCACTGTCACTGGACGCGTCCAAACGATCACCACCGGCACTTGCGTGAGCACCTGAACTTAGGAGATCTGTAGTCATACCGCCAGCGAGAGCACTATTTGTAGCACCAGCACTGTTCATTGCAAGGCCGTTGGACGTAGAACCAGTAGCACTACTGCCACCATTGCTTGCATGACCGCTCGTAAGACCACTGCCGAGCACTGACGAATTGTTACTGGTGCTATTGTTCACGTCGACCATGCGACAAAAGCCTGAGAAAATAGATAAAGAAAGCAAAAGTGATATTAAGATTAAGAGTGCAGAATCGTGTGATAGCAAGCTCGATTGGAACTGTTACATAACCTATAAAATGGAGGAGATTGCAAAATTGTAATTGCAAAATAACGCAAGTCTTAAGCTAACATTAACAGCTCGAAACGGAAAGTTTTAGGCCAAAATATATCACAGATTTTTAAACTGACACTATTTTTTTGTATTCACAACATATTTGCAGAGAAGTTTTCCTTTATTTCAAAATATGCCTGTATATTCATTTTTTGCAGCACTGAAAGAAAATAAACCCCCAAACTCATCAGAAGTAAAACTATCTTGAAATGCTTTAAAAAATTATATTTTCACACAAAATATCTATTTATTCATTTATGTATTTATTTCATTTTAAACCAAATTGTATTTTTTATGAATTTGGATGTATATCCACACTATAAAAAAAATTTTGTTGTCTACAGTCTGAAAAATTTTAAATTAATTATTGAAACACATATTTTATTTAAAGTAAAAAATAAAACGTTTGTTTTTTCTTAAAGTTTTTATTTAGCTTCCCAATCCGTTATACTGAATTAATGAAATATCAATTGCATTCTCAAAGTTTTTATATTTATTATTTCCGTTCGCATACTACATACATTCATACGTGTTTTCCCCAACATTAACTCTACAACCGCAAAC
Organism: Philophylla caesio; assembly: GCA_963971545.1. Taxonomy (NCBI): domain Eukaryota; kingdom Metazoa; phylum Arthropoda; class Insecta; order Diptera; family Tephritidae; genus Philophylla; species Philophylla caesio. The sequence goes on along the minus strand of OZ020604.1, from coordinate 189,198,913 downwards.
TTCCCACTGGCTAAGTCTAATCAAAACCTTTAGCGAATAATCATTAAACCTTGTAGAGTGAACTACACTCAGCTGACAAATTGCTGAGCCGGTTCGTGCATGTGCTTGTGTCAAAAGCTAATGCCTGACAGTCACTTCACAAGCAGTTGTTAATCCATATGTAAATGCGGTTCGAGTAGACAACAAAAAAAAACAAAAAAAAAACATAAGAAACCAAAACCGAAACAAATAAAAATTAAAATAAAATAAACTGAAGGTTCGGAATTTAAAGATTTTAGACGAATTTGATGTTAGAAAGCAAATCACAACAGTTCTCTTATAATTTAAAAGCAGAAGAGTGCGCATAATTTTTGTTGACATGACCGACAAAATTGTGCTAGCTCGGTCTGGCCCGTTTTTCACCAACTGATAGCTTACTAGAGTTAGCACAAGCTATTGTATTTAAGAAATTTTGAATGTCAGAATGACGACGCGTTTTTTGTACGTACTGATAAAATGCAAGAAGTACATGACCGCTTGTGTTTGAAGTGAGTTGCAAAAATTTTTATCAGCTCTATTTAAGAAATTAGCATACAATTTTGCAAAACTAAGTTACCTTGAAGTGCATCATACAATTATAATAATATATGTATATGTTTTTTTTTTTTATGTGTTAATAACAAGCAAACAAGCGATAACATTTTAACACATAACACGATAACATGAACCAAATGTTTTATGGCTTGGGTGAAAGCACATTAAAGAACTTGCGATTTGAAGAGAATACATTTATTTTCATTCTTTACCAGCGAGTTGAAGTTTTAGCTCACAAAAAAAAAACGCCCCACTGTGGAAACAAGGAAGACAAACTGATGATTTGAACGACGTCTTTTTGAAAATGAAGGTCTTGATATTCTTTGTCAAATAACGGGCGACATAGTTCGTTTCTATCCGTCACCGAACAAGTTGCAAACTGAATAAAAAACATTTTTACTGTGAACTTGAAAATTTAAATGGAAAAATATACAACAATATTATCAAGTGCTAAAATAAGTTTGAAGTAAGTTATCTGAAGGTGGTGCGGTAGTCGAGATTTTTGGAAAAACTTGTTAATTTGTGAATAAATTGGGTTTATATTCAGAATAAGTTTGCGTTGACAGATATAAAAATAATAACTCGATATATGAAAATTACGAGTTTTTTTAAATTCTTTAAACGTTTGTTTATTTTTCTGTTGGCCTAGTAAATGTTAATAATTTACATTTTTATTGAGCTCAAGGCCCGTTTTTTTTATGGAAGTTTTTTGTGAAAAAACACCAACAGTTTTTAATGGTAGAAGTTATAAAACTATTTCGGCAATCACCACATTTCCTCAACATACTTCTTTTTATTAAATTTTTCATAATCACTTCTCCCAGGCTTTGGCCTTGAGCTCAATAAAATTGTAAATTGTTTAATTCTTTATTTTATTAAATAACGAAATGATTAACTGATTTTAGTCAGAGTCTTTTTTTTTAAAGAATCTCGATAGTTAAAGTTAGCACCCATCATTAAAGAATTGACATAAATCAATAAAAGCAAATAACTTAACATATTAAAATAAAAAAAAAACGCCTGAAGAATTCAAAAATATATTTTTTTGTTTTTATAAAAATTAAAGACAATTTTTTTAATGCAAATTAAATTTTTTATTAAACGAATAAATCTTCAAAACAAATTTTTACATTTATTGGTTAGGATTGTTTGAAAAAAAAATTTATCTGAAGAATTGGTGAAAAACACAGTTTTGCTAGTTTGGGTTCTAATACATATGTATGTATGTATGTATGTGTGTATGTACATATCTCACACGCACTCTGTTATACTTCTCGTGATTGCATACGTCAACATACATACATACATATGTATATGAATTTGTGCTTTTGAATAGTTTGGAATATTTTCGTACATTAAAATAGAAGCTATAATATTTATATATATGTTGTACGTATTGCCACAGATAATACATACAACGTTAAAAAAAAATTATTTAGCCGGCAGATGCCAACGAATTTATTTAGAAATTGTATTTGGACATATTTAAACTTTTTAAATGTTGTCGTTAAAATTGGCGTTCAATTAGCAATTCGGTTTTTAAAGACAACGCAGTCACTGACCTATCAGAGGCGGTGGCAAACTTAGTTAACCTCTTTCAAATAAAAGTTTTTACGCGAAGCGGTTGATTATTACTTGTACATAAATACGTGTGACATAATTTTTTGACAACTCGCCGATATTTATACATATATAACAAAACACATTGTTAGGTTTAATCTATACTTGTGTTGTAGTTGAAAATGAAACGCAACGATTGTGGTGGAGTGTTGAGATAAGATACGCGTAACTAATGGCAAGCGAGCGTTAACTCGCATTGCTTGTCAAAGGTCTTTTGGACTAAAAACATTAAATTACGGTATAGATTTTCTGAACTTAAAAACTGTTATTCTTTGCTTTTCAAATTAACACGCTATTCGCAAAAGCAATCCAAACAATTCTCACTAAATGCAAAGTTAATTAGATTGTTAATTAACACGATGTTTTTGCAAAAAGAAAATGCAAATACCGAGAGTCACTGAATTAGGAATATATTTTTTGGTTTTGTTTGCTTTTTAATTGCATTTTTTTTTTTTTGGTTTGCCTTATGCTACGATATGATAATCATTACAAACAGGCAGGCGATTACTGTGTTGCCGCCACTCGGCCTCGAAGTAAACCAAAATGACTCAGCAATTTAAAAATAGTAAACAGCACAAATACCAATGAATAAAATTGGCAAAGCGTATGGATATGTATGTATGTATGTATTCTATACACATTGTGCTCATAAGATGGTGAAAAGTAAAAAAAAAAAAAAAATAAAAATAAAAAAAATAAAAAAACAATGAACAATGAACGAACACCTATTGTACACTCATCCTAAGCAGTCTCACAAGCCCAGCTAGCCGGCCAGTCAGCCAACGTATTGCATGAGCAAGCGATTGCCAAGCGTTTCAGAAAGCTACTCTGGCAGCAGTGTGCAGTGATGACGCCAGCATAAATTAATATTTTTTAATATTTGCTTTCTTGCGACTGACTTAACGCTTTGTCAGCTGCTTATTTGAACCTTTAATTGTAACGTTATAGTAAGTGTGGAAGAAGTATGTATGTGTTTGTCTGTATGTACATACATATGTACATACATACATACATATGTATGTATTTACCTAAAGCTGCAAGGAAATTCACAGCAAAGGCGTGGTTTCGACTGATATCATTCCCTGGAAATTTATAATAAATTTGTATGTTAGTATGAGTACGAGTATGTAGAAAGGTGACAAACCGTCTAAAGAAAATGTGCGCAAATATCGATATCAACAACTGATAAGGCAGGCAGAACGGATAATGATAACGGTACGTATAGTAAAGTTACTGCGCAACTAATTATTGCAAACTGTTACGCATGCGCTTTGTGGCGAATCACAAAAGATGTGTCACTAAATTCAATTTAATGTGTAAATGCAATAGAATGCAATAAAATGTGATACAAATTAAATAACAATATATGTATGTATGATAAAACAAAATAGAAGAGAAAAAATAAAATATAATAAGAATAAAAAAAATTGTATTAAGAAAATATCACGTTTCAATTAAACACAGTTAATTATCTGACAAAATTTGAAAAATATATAAATAAAATGTACATCTAAATTTCAAACTTTTTTCTCAGCGATTTAAGAATATTTTTGAGTGGGCAGCTTTAAAGACCAGTCATTCGTATCAGTATAATAAAGTGTAAATTAAGAAAAAAACATATATTGTATTTAAATCTTTACCCCCGCGAATCAGCACAAAAGTCAAAGTCGTGTTTTTGCAAAATTTTATGATTTTCTTACATTTTTCCTTTATTTTTATGCTTAAAGAGTAGAAAATAAAAAAAATAAAATGGGCAAGAACACATACCACCATATGGATTTACACATCTAATATCGCTCACATATTTATGTATGTATGTATGTATGTACATAAGTACAAAAACATGTGCGAGGCCCTGGGCAAAAGTAAAGTCATCATTACCAGCTTTCCCCTCGGCGCACTAAAAAAGCAACATAGTAAATAACGCGGTGCTTAAAATACATAGTAGCAACTCGATTAATGGACCTTCCGCAAAGCGCTGCTGTTAGTCGTGGTCGTTTTGTGTATTAGGCAATAAATAAATTTAAAAAAAATTTAACCGCCCTTTTAAAGAAAAATGTACCCAAAAGGGTAAAACCATTTTTAAGGCGAGAAAACGACTTCAAAATTTTAAATAAAAAAAAAAAAATTAACACAACTATAGGAAAAAACAAAAAAAAATTAAAAATTTAACTTTTCACAAACACATTTTTTTTAGTCTACATATATAAGTTTTACCATGTTTGTTACAAAATGCCTAAGTATGCTATATATTTTTGGTTTAAAAAAAAAACGACTCACCCTAATGTTTGACTACATGCTGGTTTCGTTAGCGAAAAAATTATATTTAATAAAATAAATATTGATAATAAGATAAATGGAGATGAGTAATAATAAGCGCCATAAGTAAGCAGCACAGAAAAACGAAAGCGTAATATTTTTACCAATTATCGATTTTCGAAAATGATTTTCTTCTAAAGAAAGGTCCTTTAAGCAAAGTTGCACTGTAATTTCGCCTACCGAGCAACAGTCGCACACTAATGCTTTTCAAACAAACGAAAAACCACAAAAAAAAAAACCAAAAGAGTCAACAGAATAGAATATGAGCCATGAGTAAGTGGTACGAAGCACTAAAAAAGCAATGGGCAGCAAGCCTGAGCCACTTGGCTTGCTGCCCATTCAATAAGTTGGTGGCAAAAACAAAATATATAACATTGTGTATGTAGACATGGTTGTATGTACTCGTATATACATTTATGCACTCACCTGTTGAATTGCGAATAAATTAAAAAAAAAAGGTATAAATTTAAAATGTGCACGCCAAATAATTATTTATTTCTCGCCAAGCAAATAGTAATGCCACCTACACAGCGCCTATCTACGTATGTATGTGTTGTATGTATATGTAGTTGTAGTTGTGGTTGTAATAGTTGAGTATGACACCACACTGCCGGCGTAGTTTGACGCCCAACAATGTAGTAATGAAAACGCGCACGTTGCAGATTTGACTTTCCACCAGCGATTTTTGTTACAAATTACTATTTATACTTTTTTTTATAGCTATCATATACATATGTTTTTTTGAATTTTTACACACGCGCATTGGCACCGGGTGAATTCTGAGTGTGCGGAATGCTGCATAATATTTTTTTAGAGGTTCAGATTTGCCAGAGTTGAGTTATCACTTTCCATTTCTTTTGGCTGTAATTAGATCGTCATCTCACTTTTGTAGGGTTTTTTCTTTTAATTTTTTTTTTTTTGGTTTGTATTCTTTCTTAAAAGCACAATAATTTCTCAATTATTATGAAGTAATTCATAAAAAATTTCACGCAGACAAATATTTGCACGTAATTAAGCGATGATGATTATGATCAATTTAAATTGAAAGAATCGCGTTAATGACGAGCAAATAAAAAAGCTTTCGCGTACGTTTCAATGGCAAAAAATTACTAAATGAATTCTACATGGAATAGTACGAGTATGCGAGAGAGAAAAAGGCAAACAAAAACTAGGCATATAAAAATAACGAAAATCGCCGACGTGCTTGCACTCACAGCACTTTTCTATGTATGTATACACATATGTATGTATGTATGTACGTATGTATATGTGTGCAATTATATATTTTTGATAAATATGTTTTGACGTTACAACCGACCGACTGGTGGTTTGTCGCTTGACGGCGCGATGATCTGCGAAAATCGGCGTTAAAACAATCCGCTACAACGCGATACCGCGACTGTTTTGATGACAAAGCACAAGCTCGGAGCTAGAACATAAACTTTGCTCTGACTGGGCGTTATGGTGCGGCTGAGCAGAACAAAAAAAAAACAAAAAGTCGCTCGTGTCGTAGAGAGAACAAGCACTCAGAATCACAGAGGGAGTGCACAATATCACCTGCTCCACTCAATATGATATTCAAATTACAATACTCACAAACACACACACAAACAAACGACGACGACAATGAAATGAAATAAATGGTGTGAAAGAAACGTGAAATTTAGTGAGTTAAATTTTATGTAGCGGAAAAAAGTATAAAAAAGTTCGAAAAAAAAAACCTTGTAGCTGTTTTTCATGTCGCTTGTAGCTTCTTCATACTAATGTGGTAAATTAACCGAAAGCCGGAATTTTAAAACAAAAAAAAAAGCGTTATGAGTGAAATACATTTAACATGTGAAATTAAAAAAACGCACAAATTAATAACTTGCACTCGCACTCAATTAATGTGATATTAGAACACTCAAAAGCCCCTAAATTCAGTGCACAGATTTGCTCACAAATCACACGAACTCTGTGCACTCTTTGCTGACTTTAAGTGAATTAAAGTAATATTTTCTATGTTAATATTTTGCACTTTGCGTTATCGCACCTTGGACGCGCTAGCAGCGACGCTGGATAACGAGCTTTGACCTACTGATAAAGCAGCATTTCAAGCGGGTATACATTTTTACATATACATATGTACATACATAGTCTGTTAACATATTATAGCACAACCACATATTGACAGATTTGGGCACTTAATTTTTCTTCTAATTAATTAAGATTATTTTTCGAGTAAAACTGGGTCATTGTCTAAGAAGACATTATTTCAACTATTTACAAAATGAACAATGATTTAAAAAAATTTCATTCGAACTTTTTAAAATTTTTAATGAAATATTTTAGAATTTTTTTTTTTTTTTATTGAGCTCAAGGCCAGTTTATGGAAGATTTTTTTATGAAAAAATAAAAAAATCTTCCATAAACTGGCCTTGAGCTCAATAAAAAAATTCTAAAATATTAACATTTACTAGGCCAACAGAAAAATGAACAACCTTTTTAATGAAATATTAAAAGTTTTGTCTAAAGAAGTGTAAGTTTCAAGTGTATACAAGTTATCACTGATTTTTAACATTTTCTTTCAGGCAGTGTCCTAAATACAACGCAAAATCGCGTTCATTTTTTATATGGAACTTAGTAACGCTATTTTATTAACAGTTACGTTTCTGATATACATATGTACATATGTACATTTGTAGGTAGATAACGATGTCGATGCCAATGCCAGCGCCGATAACTCTATCTGTAAAAACTTTACTAGTTACCGTGGTGACAATATATTAAGAAACACTCCTTAAGATGTTTTTATCCGCCTGTTTTTCATTTATTAAATTAAAATTTTCTTAAATGAAAATCATAAAAATCAAAGTCAAATTTCGTAGAGTACTAACAAATTTATTTTTTTATTTAAAAAAATGGTCATTAAAATTTTAAGGAATATTATAAAAATCAAAATCAAATTTCGTAGAGTACTAACAAAATTTTTTTTATTTAAATTTTTAAGGAATATTATAGATAAGCAGCTTTTTGGCGGATTCAATCTTACTTACTATAATACTTTGGGAATTTCAAGTATTGGACGACGATATTAAACGTTTTCTTTCATATAAAAAAAAAATTCAAAAGCACTTTGTAGAAGGAAAAGAGTAACACCGTTTGTTTACAAAATGAAGTCTCAAAATTCGACGATATAATTCAGCTACATACTTGAAAATATCAATGGGCCACAAGACTACATATTCAAAAATTTGATTAAAAGGTTTCAAGTTTTGATGGCCGGCTTTTTTAATTTGAATAAAATTTGTGAGCATTTTACATAGTTTGAAACTAAGAATTTTATGGGTTTAGTTAAAGAATTGACTATATTTTTATTAAACAAAAAAAGAGTAAAGGTACGAATCCGACGAACAATCTCTGTAACAGACAATTTTCAAAAGAGCGCAAATTGGTGAATACCTCTTTTTCTCTCTAAGCTACAAATATATCAATTGACAGATTGAAAGACAGTACCAAAAAAGTTGTCTCACAGCATAGAATTTGTATGATGTAAGTTATTTGAATGTACATACATATGTATGTATTTAAATCCAGGAACTAATTATTTTATATTTCATTACCAAGTCTGGGGTTATACGATTTATTTTTATCAATTTCAATCATTGTTATCATTGCAAAAATCACACATTCAAGGGTTATAGTGTATTTATAAGAATGTATTTATATATGTATGTATGTATGTACGCATATGTAGACACTTGCATTGTAAGTTGATGTTTACTGATCTTATCAAACAGGAAACGCTTACAGCGCAAAAAAAGCTCGCGTGTAACACTTTGTAACTCTTCTAAGCCTTTTTTTTGTGTGAAAACGAAGTTTGTTTTAGAATTTTTTAACAATTAATAAATATGTATGTAACTGAAAATGAAATGAAGTAAATCACAAAAACTACAATTTCGTTATTATAAACACAAAAAGTATGATGACAATTTGCATTTCATTTCTTTAATTTCCATAAGATTTAAATACCAATATATTGCATACTCTAACTACAGTTTTCGGAATCCAAGTTTACATTAATTTTTATGTGCAGTTTCTTAGGCCATTTAATGTAACTATAATAAAGTGTTTGTTTAAAAGTTTTACAGCGTACCGTTGGTTTTTGATAATTTTTTACGTGCGATTTTCCAAAATTGTCCATATCTGCGCAACATCGCTTGAAATTTTTTTTTTTTAAATATTTATTGTAAATATACTAATACTGCCTAAATCTCTTACCAATATTAATCTGAACTTAACAACTAAGATACATACATATGAACATATTTATGTATGTATGAACATACATACCAATGTAAGTATATACAAATGTGCACACACACAACAAATGTATGTAGTAAATCAAATATATGTACATATTTGATCGATCTTAAAATGTTCTTTTTTTAACAACGAAACCTTGAATAAATGTACTCTCAAATTATTTAAATATCTTCTGTTCAACTCCAAACTAAGTGAAAGCTACAATGAGAGCTAAAAAATGAGTGAAAGCTAACACACAATGATTAAAGAAAATGCCTATGTTGTTTTACTAGTAGTATGTATGACTAGCGTGTTATTATTTCCTTTCAAAATTTATTGCAATTTATCACACGGATCGAGGATTTGGAGAATTTTGTATAAGTATATACGAACCGGAAATCGATATTGCTATTTTTTATATAAAGAAAGTAGAAAATTAATTCATATTTGCAAATTTAATGAGGTTCGAATGGGAGGAGGGAGTTGTTTTTGCTTTAAAAAAAATCTTAGCTTAACTGAGCTGGTGGCCTAACTACAACAAAATATGTAACTTAATCTAAAAATTTTACAAAAAAATTGTTTCTGTTAATAAAACCAACTTTGGACATAACTGTGATCTATATACATATGTATATATATATATATATATATATATTGAAAAAGGCGGCGCTTAGCTTGACTAAACTACAATAGATACAGAAATCGGTTTGTAAGTTCCTGAGATCTTTGCGTGGAAAGATATACAAATTTTTATGTATGTAACTAGGTCTTTTGTAATTTACTTTTACTATGTAATATAATAAGAATAAATGTTTTCTAACTTAAAGGAGCATTTATGGTTTCTTTATTTTATATTTCAAAAGAAATACTATTATTGTTCTCAAGAAAAACGTAAAACGGTTGAGTCAAGCATTCCCGATTATCATGGGTTACATACTAGTTCATAATATTCAGAATTTCTTTGTGTATCGCTTTCTATCAAAACTTACTTCTTTTTTTCTCTAAAGCTAATGTCTTGAATATCGTGAAAATTGCAAATAGAAGATATTGAATTTAAGCCGTCGATATTTAAATTTAAAACTTTAAAGCCGTTTTTCTCGAACTTTTGATTGTTGGGATTATGATACAAACATACAAACTGTGTATATTTATATGTATATACCAATGGAAATGTGCATCCCTAAAATGTCAATTATATATATCTGTGGTCACAAGCGATAATCGCCTAAGTCCTGTGTTAAAGCATAGGAATTAGGCGGTTATCGCTTGTGACCACAGATATATAATTTTGGCGCTGACACTATACAGCTCAGTGCTTGGCCGAGCTTATCCTACCAGATTCGAACCTCGAACTCACGGGCATATCGAGTTATAGCACGCACCGCTACCAACTCGACCACAGCGTCCAATGTCAATTGAGTATGTCAAAATAATGAATTTGTGTTTTTAACTGATATTGCACATATACATACATACGTAACATGAATTTAACAATTAATGAGTAATTAAGCGCGACAACGCAAACATTGAACGTTCATTTATAACAGAGATAAGGTATTAGAATTTTAGGAAAACTAGCTGTACTCAGAACTTTCAGTTATCAGATGGGATCATGGTGTCGTCAATGAAGTACTTAAGAAAGACGTCATTCGCTGGTAGTTCTATACATTTTAATGCGATTCCGTCAAATAAAGATCAGTAATTAAACCATATTTCAGATAGCGCAACATAAAAATAAATTGCTATCAGAGAATCTATACAATGTAATATGACTTTGTCGCTATTTTACAAACAGATAGAATAGAAAAAGCCCCTTTACGGTCGACTGTGTTTCCCTTCTTGACATTGCCTCATTTTATTTCACGCGTAACTATGTAAAGATATTCATGTTTTTACTTATGCAATTTATATATTCCTTCCTTTTTGAGTTACTAAGGGTTTGAATACAGCTCTAAAAAAACCACAAAAAATATTTTTAATTGTGTCTGTTGCTTGTAAAAGTATTTTGGTGTTGTTGTAAATTTTCTTGAAGAAATAAATATACGAGCATTTTCTTCTTGAGAGCTTCAGACTGATTTAAGAAGTTTGAGTAGAAGAAAATTTCTTTTTCATTTCTTGAGTGTCATTTTATATGAATTTTTCGCTTTTCTTGAGAGCTGTATACTAAGCTTAAACCTCCATAGATTTTATTTAAAAAAATGTATATGCATATGTATTGCAAACAAAAGGGGGGCATACGAACACATTTTTTTGTTGTTGTTCTTGTAACAATATTTCACTTTCCTATTAAACGTGGGAAAACAAATCGAATATAAAAGCCTATTAGATGATTTGAAAAGGGACTGTGACGTATAAGGGCCACCAAATACGCGTAATATGTAGTAAGTGTAATTTGCTTCAATATTATTTGTATTGTTCTTTTTTATTTCAAAGTAGAAAAAGATGTTGTAAAGGAAAAAGGTTTCGTGCATTGGCCGTAACTGTTATGTTTTTTTTTAATAAAGTCTATAAATAATTGTTTTTATTTAAGCGATATATTTTCAGTCTAAACTAAAAGTTAACATTTTTTTTCTTTTTCGGTCAAATATAGAAATTAGAATTTTACTTTTATTTTTTCGGTCAGAAATAAAAGTTAAAACTTTACTTTTATTTTTTCAGTCAAAGGCAAAATTGCGATAAGCTTTTTTATTGGCCTTAAATGATTAATAATTGAAAATTTCATTGAGCTCGGGGGCAGTTTTTGAAAGATTCAATTTTTTTGTTTTTCCCAAATAAAAAAAACTGGTCGAGCTCAATAAATTTGTCAATTGTCAAAGAACAAAAATTAAAATATGACCTTAGATATATTTTTGATCAGAAATTAAAGTTAAAATTTTATTGCTATTATATTTGATTGTAACCGTTTAAAGTTTAAAACATTTTGTTGCTATGCATAAACAAGACATTTGTCATTTGTTATTTGAATGATAGCGAAACGTGCAAAGTTAAGTAAATAAGGTATGCAATAAAGCAATTTAAATATCGAAGGTATTTTTTTCTTATTGCAAACCCTTATTCTATTCATTAATGTCTCATTTGCCTTTGCTTTGTTTCTCACAACATATTACGTTCGAGATCATACTTTTTGAACGAGTGTGCATAATTGTTACTAAAAGTTATTAGAAATGGGTCACAAAAAATACTTATATTCTCGAATAATCCGTTCACCGCGAAGGTGAAACTAAATGTAAAACCTCCAACAAAGTTAAAATTTTTTAATTTTATTTTATTTACTAAGTTAAGTACATGCACAACAACCAGAGGTTTTAAATTACAGTGCATGTAAATACCTTATCATAACAAAAAAAAATTGTCTTACACTTAGATATGTACATATAATAAAAATACTAATCTTATTATAGAAGGTTTAGTAGAAGAAAATAAGGACAGAAGACATCAATAGATTCAAAAGAAGACTTGTAACTAATTTAAAATGCCTAATACACCCATGCTGATATGTTCGCCTAGTTTCAAAGAGGGAAGAAGAGTTCGATTTTTTTTTTTAATTAAAACATATTGAATTGTGAATATGGTAACTGCCATCTTTGAAAAAATCAAAGTCAATTTTAAACTTTTATATTTGACCATAAAAAAAGTTAAAGTTATACTTACATTTTTGATTAAAAAATATATACATACATATTTAAAAAAAAAACGTTTAAGTGCTGACTTTTTTTTAGAAGAAATCAAAAATATTTAACAGAACGACAGAACGAAAATTGACACTGAAGATGGCACAACGCCGAAACCGATTTGTCTCCAAACCACACTTGACAAGGGATGAGGGAAAATCGTTCCAACAAATATCAAATATTTAAATCTTATAGCATTCACATTTTGGCTACCATGGATCACAATGTTAAAAAGACAAATTATTTCCGATTACCTTTTTAAGTTGATATTACGAAAATAACTGTAATGTAAATATTTTAAATTCGCGGTTTTGTGAAATAATTTATTTGATTTTCATTCTTTTTATAAGTATTCAGATAATTCTCTAGTAAACATATATTATAGCTCAAGTTTTAAACTTGGAACCATCTTCCTAAATCAATATAGAATTTTAAACGAGTGTTATCAAAATTTCTTATTATTTAAACAGATTTTTGGAAAATTTTTAAGTTTACAGTTTGAGCTACGAGAAGCTACATACATTTTTTTTTTTTGGATATAAGACCGACAAATGTACATACATACATACATACATACATATGTAATGTAAAAATATATGTAGATCAAGAATTATTTAAAAAATTAACAAAAAAAAAAATTAACGATAAAATAAACATCATAAGTTAATAGCTAAAAGAGCTGTTTGATCGGGCAAGAATGGCAAAATGCTTGATCAAAGATGAAATGATAGGAAACTCTCATACTCTCAGCTAAGAGCGAATGTCTAATCTTTTTTTGAACAACTAACATGCGAAATAACGGAATGTCAAAAAAATGACCCCGCAAATACTCGTAGTAACTGAAAAATCAGTGTATTTCACGATTTGCTGAAGTTTCGCGAGATAGTTAAAATTATAAATTAAGACGTGATTTTCTTTATAAACTCTGGTTTATGTGATTTCAATGTCGTCTTAAGGTATGAGCGTTGATTTTACTTAAAATCATACCAGTGTTTTAGAGAAAATTACAAAAAACGAAGTGTGTTATTGCATACGCTTCCCTCTGAATTAAAATACTAAATTATACTATGCTATGCTCGCATTTTCGGAATCGCAAAAGTATTTCAAATTCCTTTTTAAATTGCACTGTTCCGGGACAAGAAAAAGCAATTACAAATTCGCATTCTCTATATCAGTGGGCAACCCCAAATTTTATTGTGAATATCATCGGCTTTAAGTAAAAAATCTGGTCGGGCAATTTTTTAAAATAATGCAGGAAAAATAAAAATAATGAAATAATTTATCGTTTGCAGACATTAAAAAAAAATAATGGATTTTGCAGTTTTTCACTCACAAGTGCCAGTTTTTCATTGCAAGTTTAACTCTGTTTGCCGTTTAGACTAAGCCCGATTCTGTGTTCTTGATGAATGATAAAACATTTACAAATATTCAAAAGTTTATAATTTGTCAATAGCATTTTTCATATTTATAATTAAGCAACGAAAAAAGTTTTTTATTTTCGATTGGAATACATAAAACTTGATAAATTGAATATGTGTCAATAATTATTTATCAAGAACACAGAATCAGGTGGTAAGTTTAAACTCGCTGGAAAATTTTTCAATAAAATGACAGCCTACCATAAACTTAAACTAAACGCCCATTTTGGTTACGCTAAACTGAGTTTAACAAAACAGAAATTTGAAAAAAGAAGAAAAAAAACGAGCTGTTAACGAACTGCGTAGTAAAAATCTAATATCAGTCAAAGTTATTAAAATTATGACGACATCTTGTAAACTACAGAGTTGTCAAAATTGTTGAGGTGAACATTTATGTATAATAAAATTTCATAATACTTAAAGAAATCATTTTGTAAAATATGTAGTTAACGAAACTCTAATTAAATAAGTACTTACTGTCATTCATATCCATCAAATGCAAGTCCTCATCGTTTAAAATGGAGTTAATAAATCCTTCAGTGGTGTGATTCATATCCGACGAGGCATTCTGAAAAAGAAAATACAAAAAAAATTAACAATGTTTTTACATATTTACATATACATATGTGCTTGTATGTATGTATATATCTATGTTTGTTGGCCCATTTGCCCACTCACTGTATAGTACATCATGTCGTGTTCCATTTTGTAAGCGCTTGCATTGCTGCCACCTGCGACAGCGCCGCCTCCATCTGCATCATGGCTAGAGTTGGTCAAATGCATGCTAGACGTAACCGCTGAACCCAAATTGTGGCCATAATGCGGCTGGGTGGGGCAAATGTCACCCAAAGTGGCATTGGCATGCAACATAGCATGATGGCTATGATGGTGTGGATGTGGCGGCGGTGGTGGTGGCGGATATTGAGCGTGTTGCGGTGCTGGTATGCCTGCAGCGCTCTGATACGAATACGGATGCGACGGATAATGTGGATAGGGCGGCATATCGGACACGCCACCGACAACACTCATACCCGAAAGTGGATTAAAGAAACTGGCGATATCCTGTAGACGTTGCTCCATCGAAGCGCTACGGCTGAGTGACATGCGACCCTGAATTTGTGAATGTGAGAAATGGGGAAAATTTGTAATTTCAAATGATCATAAATGGTAAAAGAACAATGCAAGTGATAACTAGCAATACATTTGTTTCTTATGTTACAAAGTACGTACATATGTATGTAGGTGTACGAGTATGTGTCTGTGCACATTTTTTACTGTCAGCTCAATCGTTTGATTAATTTGTTACTTTTATGGGCATCAAATTTACGTATTTCAACAGCGCAATAATCGATGATGTTTTAACAAGGCGCGAGCAATATTAATAATGCAGCAAAAATTCGTGGGTTTGAAACGAAAATAAATAAAACAACAAGAACGGAATTGAAAGCAAGGATTGAAATCCAAATCGCGCCATAAATAAGCGATCAATCATAAAAATTTTTGAAATACTTCACGGCACATTCGTATATGCACGAGTAAGTACATGTAAATGGCTACAAAATTTACATTGCCACTAAAGCCCCCACAGACGTGCCACAACAATCATTCATACCTACTTACAATACCAACAACGATGCTGCAGCGACAAACACAGTCACAAGAATATAAATTCAATAAAAATTGTAGAAAGACAGGAGAAGCAGTGGCAAAAACGTGCGCATGTGCAGTGCTGGGGCTTTAACGCAACAAAAACAAACTCATGAAAAAAAAAACAAAATATTATTAAAATAATATTGTAATAAGCAAAATCAAAAAACAACACAACACTCAAAAGAGCGAAATGTTTGCTTCGAGAATAATTCAAATTTCAGTTCGACCGTTCGTTCTGCCTCGCACACAATTTATCTCGCATAGCCGCGCAGTTTGGCAGCTTGGCAAAAAGTAAAAATTAAAAAAAAAAAATACAATTAAATCGTGAACAATGAATCAATCTGATCGAGCTGGCGATCGTCGAGTGATCTCCAGCTGCACGTTGCTTCGCAAGTTGGCTACGCGTTCACACTGTCGACCATTGACGGCTAAGTCGTTCGGCTGAATCGCCGCTTAAGATCGATCGAAATTAAATTGAAATACTTGTGGTAAAAATTCTGACACTTTTCAATCTTGTTGTTTTTTTTTTTTTGTTGAGAAAATTGATTGTGCGCGCAGCGGTATCGCCAGTTTTGAGAAAAAAAAAAAATACTATTGAATTTTTTGCCTCTTACTGATCGACAGCAATTACGTTCAAGTTTTGCCAAATAAAATCTACTTTTACACCTTGTTTGCTGCTTTTAATGCCGCTACATATTTAGCCAGCACGCATATGACATTCGTATATATCCATTTGTAGCAAAATCGGGCAAAGATTGGTTGCAGCCAACGACTTTTTTCGCTAATGCTGTATGTTCATACACATACATACAATAAGCTTGAATTACGTAAGCGTACATCTGTTATTAGAGCAATAGTCTCACGACAACAACAAAAGTTGCGCAACTTTTTCATAATTGTTGCTAGTTACAGTTTTTTGAGTGAATATAAAAAAATAAATATTTTTTTTTTATTTAACCTGCCTAATTGTTCAAAATCACTTGCGAAGTTAAAAACAAAGTCAATTGAATCAGTGAGTTCTCAGAAAAATATCAGGAATGTATTGGGAAACGCATCAGAAAGTGTTATATTATTATAACTTAACTATTTAGGATTGAGAGGTCAAACAATTGTACATAGTATGAAGTGATTTTCTTCTAAGAAACAAGTTCAATTTTTACAACAAATTTAATGTTTAATATAATAATATGATATTCGACAAACTTTTTCGTAAATTTTAAGAATTTAAAGTGTTCTGGGTACTGGATTTTTGAAAAGATTACTTTTATTTTGAAATATACTGACTGAATCGAATGTAGTCAGTAAAAAAAAAGTAGGGTAGTTTAAATTTTGTAATTTTTATTTTGTTGTAGCATTTAATATTTTACTCAATATTATTCAGTGGGCTTTATGAAGATTTCCGTGAGAAGAATATGAAGGTCGAAACGCATGAGCCGCGGCGCTGAGGGGTTGTCAACTGAACTATTTAAGTACAGAGTTTAGCGGTTGGTTAAGGGCAACATGCACCAGCTTATTTCTAGAATTTTTGTCGTGCAAATGCTTGCCTGTTTATTGGAATTTGAGTGTGCTTTGCGCAAACCACAAGAAGCGAGATCTTGCAGTTTGCACCAACTATCACGGGGTAAGTCTTTCTAATATCGCGTATAAGGTTATGTCGAGCGTATTGTGTGAAAGGCTAAAGCCAAAACGTCAATGAACTGATTGGACCTTATAAGTGTAGCTTTAGAGACCAGGTAAATCTATCCACAACCATGTATTCACAGTATGTCAGACCTTGGAGAAGACCCGAGCATAAAGTAGTGATAAGCACCATATCATTGTGGATTTCAAAGGCGCTTTCGACAGCACACGAAAAAATTACTTATTTATACGTCGTAATGTCTGAAATTTGGATCCCCGCAAAGCGAACACGACTATGTAAAATTACTTTGAGCAACACAGCCAGCTCTGTTAGAATTGGGAAGACCCTTTTCGAGCCATTAGATACGAAAAGAAGTTTCAGCTGACAGTGTGACTCTTGGTCGTGCGACTTCTTTTACCTGATGTTGGGAATGACAATTCGAGCCGCAGATTCAAATCGGTTAGGCAATAATCGCGCTGTTAATTCTGCCTTTTCCAAACAGGATAGAGAAGCGAAGTGTATGAGTCTGTAGGTAGACGAGGGCAAGACGAAGTATCTCTAGTCATCAAAGAGACAATCAGTGCAGTAAAGTTCTATCTTGGCGAACAAAAATTGCATTCTTAGGTCTCTCTTTCGTAAGTAACATTTAATTCAGTTTCTTTTGTAACACCATCTTTCGAAAGTCTCCAGACTTTTCATTCATTTCCCAGAGCATTATTAAAAAAATTGTCTTTTTTGGCTGAAAACTTACTTTGAATTTTTTAAACACCACCTATTAACCGCTTATGAATACTATACGAAACATGAATTCAATACTTTACCAAATGGCGATCCCTAATATAATCACTTACTGCCCTTTTCACCAGCAATTTAAATGGAATTTTTTTTTCGTGAGTTTTCATATAAAGTTTTCATTTATAAAAAACAGGCTATTAAATATTTCAAAAAATGTTAGTAGGAGAATATTCAGTTAAATTGTACGAAATGACACTATCTGTTATCAGAATGAATTCCGCTTCCTTAGAGTTATTTCGCGATCTGCGTTATTGTGAAGTGAAAAAAAAAAATTTTACACAACTAAAACACACCTTAGTAAATGTTTAATATCCGCGCAGACCTCAGTCAGCAACACACAAATTCATAACACTCGATATTTTGTACCAAGTAAAAATGAAACAAAGATGAGGTATATAATTTTTGATGTCTTCCAAGTCTTCCAATTCCGTTTCAATTAAAGCACAATATTTAACAAATGATCCTCTTAGTAGTCGTTTTTCCAAATCAATCACTGCTTATATTGCATTAGCAACTTCACAAAACTTTTAAGGCTCTTTTTACAAAAAAAAAAAAACCATTACATGTCAAACACACACTTTTAACCGTCAATATCGACTTGGAGAGTTCTTATTTTCGTGCGCGTGCGATAAAATCAACTGTAGCGATTTGTATTTTCGAGCGCGACGTATCTTCCAGCAGCGATCAATACCAAATACACTTAAAAAACGATTTTTGAAATGTTTTCGACAGAATGTGAATGCACTAACAGATTGACTTAGCTTAGCCACTAAGTGACTATGAGATTGGCACGACGCCTTGCAGTTAAAACTGACTGACTGACTGACAAATTGAGTATGCGCAGCGGTGTAGTGATGCGCACGGAATGATGTCCGAAACGGTGAGTGATGAGTGGTGAGTGGCGAGCGTTGCTGATGTTGGTGATGGTAATGGTAAGAAGGCTGGTCCAGCGCAACATAAACAGACGCGCGTACACACGCACACACACACAGTTGCAAATTATTATAAGTACATACATATGTATATATGAATACATAAATGTAAATGCAATTGCGTAGCCACAGGTAAGCTATACTACGAGCTGTGGCTTACTTGCCACACTAAGGATGGCTTAGAAATTCCCAGTCAGAATTGAGTAGCCAAGTGTGAGTACATACATAAGTATGTAGCACTGTGTAAAGCAGTAAAATAAACAACGAATAGTCGGAAAATGCACTATGTAAACGTAAACAGCTTAGCGCAAGTATACACGCACACACGCACAGTTGTGCACTGATGTTAATTCTGTGTGTGCGGTTCAAAATTACAAGTGGAAAAGGCAGCTAAAAAAACTTTCGGAGCCGTGTTGGTCGACTCAGGTAAAACAAAAGCAACCATATAAATACATATTATATACCGATGTACATAAATTGGTAAGTATATACAGCTGTGATCATAAAAATAGTAGTGTTTCAAGGAAATATACAAAATGCTACATATTCTTCTGTAGAAGTAAAATTTTATTCAAGAAATATATTCTTTGCTTAGTCTTGTATTTCTCTAAAGCATTTTCAACAAAAGGTTTCAAAATAATGTTAAAAAATAAAATAAGTATATTAACATAAAATTTTACCGATCAAAATAATATGTAGGATAATGGAAAGTTTTTCAAATTTTACAGAAGTAAAAAGCAGAAAATGGTCACAGATGTATATAAATTTAATTATTGTATAACATTTGGTGGCATAGCGCGGATTTTTAAAAATTACAGCACATCTTCTGGGCACGTTTCAAAGTGACTTATCGCCATGATTCTTGGATAATTGAGTACTTCGCATTTGTTGGCCATTTGTTCCGAAACACCTTGCTTGACATCTGCCCACAGATTTTATATGGTGTAGATGTCGGGCGACTAAGCTGGCTAGACTATGACCTCAACTCCTTTTACCCAATTTGATCGTGTTTGTTGGGTTATCACGTTGCTGGAAGACTCAGTTCAGAGGCATATTCGACTCGTCATCTATCCACTGATATCCACTGATGCCATCAATTCTTTAATAAGGTGGATTGGACCAACTCCATTATAAGAAGAGCTGCCCCATACGATTACCTTAATGCCACCATGTTTTATAGTTTTATTCGTATATTTGTGCTTATATTTCGCTGAAGCAAAGGATTAACTTTGCTATATCCTGTAGTACGCCTATCATCTAAACTTGTGACTTACAACCTCTACTTTCGCGGGTTTTTTTTTTGCACGAAAAAGCGTTATCGATCATTTGGTCGAACATCGCAGAGTTTCTTTAATAATTTTATAAGTTATGCTTTGCTTCGTTACTTACTTACTTAATTGACGCATCAACCGCCTAAGCGATTTTGGTCGAAGTCAACAAAGCACGCCTGCTTGCTTTACTTCCGCAAACTTTAAATAACTTCGCGTCCCTCGGAAGTGCAATGCCACTATCAACCAAAAGAACATTATAGAAATGCAAAGCTAAAAAATTATAATAATATTTTGATACAATTATACGCACTGTTTATGTTTACTATTAATTTTTAATTTCCTCACTTACATTTTCACTTCAAACCAAAACTCCTATTATTATGATAGCTCTCAGTAAAGGTTCGAAACTGAAATTAATGATTTTAAACGCAAAAAAGGTCTTGGTCACATATTAATTATTTCTAAATATCTTAAAATGTACCGATGCAAAAAATGTTAATGAAACGCTACTCCTGCATGTTGTATAATAATCAAATTTTAAAATTGAACAAGCTTGATATATACACTCCTATTGTATTGACCGCAACTGTACATATGTATTTATAATGGTCGTCTGCTTACATTTGTTGGTTTTTTTTTTGTCGCCACAGCAACTACTGGTATTTGTTGTTGACATTACATCGACAATTGCTACTGAAATTGCGTTTGTTGGTAGCACAAATGTACATACATATGTACATACATATGTATGTGTGTAAATATTAAATAATTGCAGCGTGTGCGTATATTTCATAGTTTAACCTTTGTATTTAGATTTACACACAGCCTGCATTTCTACCTTAACTACGCCTACACTTTTTTTATAGCAAATACCTTTAAACTGCTAACACTATAATATTTTATTCGCTGTCGCTCAATTCATTTCATTCATTTATTTATTTGCAAGTAGTTTGCCATTCAATGCTAATTTTGTCGACGAATTTCCAGTTTCACGCCCACAACCCAGTATAGCAAGTGGTGCACCTAAGCGTTTGCCTTGAATAGAAAATTTCGCAATAAAAGTAGGGATAAATCGTACTTCTACAGGATGGTCCACATAGTGCATTTTTTAATCTATCGATCGGCCGTCTCGTCGATGTCTATTGGGCACTTCGAAGCTGTAATTTGACGCCATTCGCCACTTTTTTTCTTTTGAGGATTAGCAGGTATCGAACAACAAATTCGTCGGATGAAGCCTAAATTAATGAATGAAATCATGTTTATTAAGTAATGGGAAAACCGAAAGTTACTTGTATCAGTACGAATATCGATTCATACTCATTATTTGAACGCTACCGAGTACTACAACTTTTCAAACATTATTTCAGAAAAGATCAATTGTATTTCAGAAAAACTCAAATGTATTTCAAAATAACGCAAATATATTTCAGAAAAACACAAATGTATTTCAGTTTTCTCAACTGTAAAGAATAGTGCTGACGTATTCAAATTACAATTGGAACTTGACAACTCACATTCCTGGTGTCGTAAGTCTCGCCTGTGCCTTAATGTCAGCAAGTGTTTTCATCCTTTAATAGTCACATTAATTATATAATTTCTAAATCATATGCCATGCTTGGCTTCGTAAGGAGAAATAGTTCAGAGTTTACAAATCCATATACTTTAAAACTGCTCTACACCTCGTTTGTGCGCTCTCATTTGGAGTATGCTGCATTTATATGGCGTCCGTATCATCAGTTCCAGATTGATAGAATTGAACGTGTTCAAAAAAAAAGTTTCCTTAAATATGCGCTACGTTCTCTATGTTTCACAGATTCGATCCCTTCTTATACTGATCGCTCACTTCTGATAGGTCTTAAGTCAATTGAAAAGTGAAGATCGGTTCTTTCCCTAACTTTCGCAACGGGTATTATTCAAGGAACCGTAGACTGCCCTGACCCCTTAGAGCGCATATATTTTTAATATTCAGCAAAAAACCATTCGATTTTCACATATGTATGTACATTCTATAGCAAGAATTCTAAAACGAATTATGCACACAATGCTCCCCTTGTTCAAGCTCGATTTTTCCCTACCAAGGTCATCTTTTGTGATCATTTTTAACTCAATTTTGTAATTTTACTCGTTAATTAATATTATTATTTAGCAAATCTAATTTACTTTCCCATAGTCTGTAAGAATTTATTGTTCATAGACTTAAAAAAAATATATAAAATATGTAAATAAAAAGAATAGGCCAAATGTATTTCAGAAAATCCCAAATGTATTTCAGAAAAACCAAAAAAAAAATCCAGCGCTTATGACAGCAAGCTGCTAAGGATTGTATTATCACTTGCCAGAGAGAACTTGAGGCTTTCAGCGCTAGCAAACAAATTCAATTCGAAATACTAAAATCGGACCCATCGGTACAAACTGGTTGAAGATCCTGCGATTTTTTTTAATAGAAAATCGAAATTATTTGAAATGCAAAAAAACTAACTTTGCTTTGTGATTATATATTGATATTATTGTTTAAGACATTAAATACCCGGACAAAAAATAATGTAAAGTTTCATTCACCTTCTAAGTGTTCATAAGATTAATATACCATTAGAAGGCGCAATTTCACAAAAAAGGGTGAAAAAAGGTTTTTAATAAGATATACATATATATACCAGAAAATGGCGAGACCTACAGTTTTATGACGACTCCTAACGTCAGACGTATTTTATGAGCAGCCTTTCCATGGCAAATTTACACTCGGCGGTTTTTATGGCCTGCTGAGAGGCGATTTCTGTCTCTTGATTTTTTGTCATAATTTGTAGCAATTAATAAAATTTAACTGAAATTCCTTTAATAGCAATTAAATTGAAATATTTGAATGTGCTAGCAACGAGAAGTTAAACGATGAGTTAGGAGTTTGCGTGGCATTGCGTGCCTTCCGAATGACGTTAGCAATGTCTAATAGACTTAAAAACAAAACAAAATTAAATATGAATACATACATAGCATATGTACATATATTTATAAATACGTATTTATGTATGTATACAATACGCAAGGTTAATATCCCGAATAAAAATTCTGTGTCAAAAGCAGTGTTGCCAAATTTAGGTATTTAACTTAAATTTGTTTTTTCTTTCTCCTTTAAACTTAATAATATTTTTAAATTACTTTGATCGTTAAAAAATCGTTATTTTGAATTATAAAAGTTGCTTTTTGGATCACCTTTAAAAAATCTACTTTTACGCCAAATTTTTTTTTAGAGAAACAATAAGTTTTCTAATTATATTGCTATTTTTTCCAACAATGAATATAAAATGACCTTTTTAATATCTTCTAGTATAAGTTTTACAATAAAATAGACATCTAATTTCGATTTCTTAGCCTTTAAAACGGCTAATTATATACAAGAAAAAGTATACTCTAAAGATAGAAGCGCCTATTTTGACAAATATACATATTTATAATTTATATGACGCCCCTATTTACAAAAAAAAAAGGATACAAATTTGGTGAACAGCGCCAGCTAGCGGGAATTTTAGATACAAATAAACATCAAAATGTAATCTCTCAACCCAAAATCCAGTAAAAAATCATACATCTTCATCGAATGTTACTAAATTTTTTACAGCGTGTATTAAAAAAAACGTACCTACATTAAAAAAAGATCTTTAGCTTAAAATAATTTTAATTATTTTTTGTTTCATCAAATATCGGAGATATGAACCCCCATTTTGTATTCTATTTTACAAGAGATTTCCAAAAGTTCCAAAGGAAATGAAACCTGTAAGTGGGCAAGAAAACAAATCACTACTTTGTTTCGCTTAGCTGCACAGCGAGTGTAAAAATTTGAACTCAAAGTTAAGCATTATTGCGTTGAAAAAAAGATTTCCAATCAAAAATATATAATCGCTTACAAAACGAAACGCTCATTAAATGCAACATTTTTTCCTATCTATTTGTCTATCGTTATTATTTGTTGTTTGGCATTAGTCAAATACTTAATTGCAGTTTTTAACCACATGCGAAATTTATTTGGCTTAATTTCTCAAAGTATTTAGATTTATGTGAACAATAAATATTAATTATTGCCAGCATTAAAGCAAATCATTTAGGAGATGCGAAGAGGTATGAGCACACACATATGAATGTGTGAGTGACTGTTAACCTTTGTTGTTTCTTGTTTTTTTTTTTTATAATTCGCTTACATAGAATTCACATGCATAATTTTATTGTCATACAAAAATATTTAATTTACCGAAAGGCACAAAAAAGCCAAACAAATGAAGTATGAGTGGCTGAGTGGCAAAATAAATATTAAAAAAAAATTATAAATGACGTTCAGCGTGAATGCAATAAGCGCTTCATTAAATCATATTGTGTGTGCAACGCGGTATGAAATCGCACAAGTGGTCGCCAACACTTTTTGCAATAATCACAGACAACAACAGCAGCAAAAAAAAAACAACAAAAAAAAACAACAAGCCATGCATACATACATATGCGCTGGGGACAAGTCGTCACAGCAGCTAAATTGACATTTAATTATAGGCTGAGTACGGCAGTTACAACAACCAAAACACCTTAAGTGAGCGGTGAATGGGACGCATTGAGCAAGGATGTCAAGTAGCTGGAAAGAGAGATGATTGTCAAGCGATCACACGAACGCTTGTGTTAGTGCAAAAGTGCTGCGCCTGCGCGCTCTGCGATTGCCACTGAATTGATTTGAAGATTAAAAAAAAAAGGGGTGAGACTTCTCACAATCTCACAATCTTGACGCTGGCATGCGGTAATTAGTAACAGCTAAGTTAAATGTGCAATTGTGCATCAAGTAAATTGTATATTAAATACTTAAGTGCATTGTAAAATGCGCCAAATGATGTAAACGTGCATGGGGGAAGGTCTGGAGAAATGAGCCTGTGAAGTGAAAAAAAAAAAATGTAAAAGGAAGCGGTTAATTATTTTAAAAGCTGAACACAAAAAAAGCCTTATTGTTTTCATTGATTTTTTGCTGGACGCCAGAGCTTTTACGCGCATTCACTAATGCAATATTATGAGTACAGTATGTAGTTATATCTGTGGATATACATATGTATGTATATGTACATATGCATCTACTGCATACTCATATTTGTCATTTAGCATACGTGTTACGTGTAATGAGTTGCCAACTGCAGCTTGGCTTGCACATCGCTGATTTCGGATATGCAAACATTTAGGTAGTAAGCAGTGGCAAGTAGTGCGGTAGCAATGACAATTAATAAACGATTTATGCACAAAAGTATGTAGCTAAAATGCCAAAAAAAATTGCTACAGCAAAACCAGCAAGCAGTAGACAACAAAAAGAGGCGCCTCCTTTGAAGCACATTTTTCTTTTTTCTTTTTCTTTTTAAATTTGCACAAACGGCATTATGAAAATCGAAAAACGCCTAGTCATTTTAGTAAAAGATTCAATTGGTGGTGCCGATCACTCTAACGGTACGTTGTAAAAACATTAAATTCAATGAAAAATTAAAATTTTGCAATAAGTAAAAATTTGACGAATTTTCCGAAATTTCCGAAATTTGCTCGCCCAACCACAACCACAGTCATTAGTCTTGTGTGATGAGCGGACCTTTTCGGCAACAAACCATAGGACACATGCGCATACATACATACGTGCACATACACACACATAGTACATACACGTACGTACGAGTACATAATACTTTGCACACCTAGAACAAGTGAACGGTACGCTACGAACATGCTGTGCACGTCTGCGCAAAAACATCAAAGGCTTAACTGTCTTAATCCCCAGCGCAAAATAACAGCAGGTTCCAGGTCGCTTATAATCCTCTCCTTCGGCAGCGCTGATTTTTACAGTAATTGCTACTGACTTTATGACTACATTTGTCATTCCTCCGTGTTGCGCGGTTTAGCATGGCGGTGATCATTCCGATTTGCGCGCCACACAGTGTTAACTTTAGCACTCACTACCCTGACGATGCTTCGCCCAAAAATTTTTGTTATTTAGTTTTTCTTACTATTTACTAGTCTAGTGTATTTTGGTCCATGGCGTTGCGATGGAATGAAGTAATCGTGCGTTGTCGTTGGCGCATCACAAATTACCACTTGATTTTTGTTTTCGTTTATTTATTACAACGATTCTCCTTAATTGCGATCATTTGCAAAATAGTCACGCGCCAGCGCAGCATTTAGCGTTGCTTTTCATTGCGTTTCGCATAGAACTCTGCTGATTTTCGCGGCATCAAGTGTCAAGAAGGAAGGCAATAAAGATAGTTTTAAATCAAATCGTTCTCAGCTATGTCTGAGGCTTTGTTTTATTTATTGTATTTTACACGAATTTATATTTAAAGTCAATTTGGTATGTAAATAAGGAAATATTAAGGGAAAGTGTGATATTGAACGCAACTTGAATTATGGTTGGCCTGAAAAATTACAAATACAGCTATTAACTGGAATTTTTGGTTCTTTGGATGTAAAACTTCGAAAAATCGACATTTGTTAGTGTAAACAAAAATTTTAGATTTAAAAAAAAATCCGCCAAGTAGTTTTGTCTCAATGAAATAAGATTTGTGAAAAATCTAAAAAAAATTCTATTGACTGTTTTGTTTTGTGCGACAATTTTTTTACGATTTTAAGTGCGATTTATTTTATGCAGAAAGCTTGGACAGTCTCAGCAATGTTACTGTGGAAATTATCGAAGTTGAGTTAGATATTATTCATATGGATCGGCTGCAGTCATGCCGCGAGACAGAGCCAGCTTTGCAAATTCTGAAAACTCACAATAGAAACGCTTTTTTCGAAGCATTTAGTAGTGAAGCAAGTCTGCAGTCGGTGGATTCCAAACAAAAAATTAAATCGCAGTGCTTCTAAAAACGTGTAGAAATGACGAAACTTGGATCTATACGATTTGTTTTTTTTAGAAAATGTTTATTTTTTTATTTTTATCCAGCAAATTCCTGGGCAATATTTGTATTGAAGTAATGAGAGATAATTTCATTTAAATTATTAGTTACGGGAGCTCGTTGACGATGGCTCAAAACCAGTGGTCGGCAAAATTTCAACTGCGACTGTGGTGGTGAGAGCGCGATTAGAGCATAGACAAGCGAAATGGTTATGAAAATTCGTTTGTATGTTGATAAGCAAGGTTTCACCACTTATTTTGCTTTAATTACTTATGATTTATAAATAATTTACTATATTTTTATGAAAATAAGTAAATATACATATGCATTATGAATTATTGCAATGAAAAAACAAAATAAAAAACGCATTCTTCTAAATTCAATTTGCAAAACAAAATAAAAAATTCTAAATTATTTCAATGACGAAACCAAATAAACATAAAATGTTAATTTTTGCACGCGCAATAACAGCCAACCGCGATAATGTATCGTTGCTTGCTCAGCGACGACTAAGCGAAAGAGCGTGTGATGAGAGCTTGAACAATTGTTCTATGGCGTGCCGACCACTGCTAAAAACTTACATAAATTCTAACAACATCTAATGCCGGAAGTTATAAATTTGGTATAATCTCAAGTATCAAAACTTACATTTTTATTTTATGTGTTTTAAATAAATTTTTTGTGACCTACTTATCACCTGGTCACAATTCAAAAACTTTATTTAGAGACAAGAGACTTTATTTTGAGACTAATGAATGCCAACTCCACTTAAATTTTGATTTTTTTATTAGAGACTGAGACAAAGCATCAATTATTTGAGGGGCAGAATTCTCAAATTCAGTAAATATCAGTTATTAAAACGTATTCAAGTGAAGTTCGCTACATATCCTGAACTAGTTATAACACACGGCTTAGGTTGATCTTAAATCATTATTTAACCCAGCACTAATTTAGCTTTTAACGTCGCTTACGGTTAGAGTATTACACTACCCAATCGCACTTTTCTGACGATTTTGTTTTTTTTTGTATATACAAATCGAGCCCTAACAGATTAAGTAGTGACTTTACTCTGTAGTTGGATGCGTGGAAAACTTTCGAATAAAATTTACTTTCCGATTCGAACTACAGAGTAAAAGCCCAGATTGTACTAGGGTCAAGGGACATTCTTAGGCTATGTAAGAATATAACATCTATTGTATTCAAAATCTGCAATTGTCTTTTGTTATAAAGTGGTTTACGCCTGCAAGTTTCGAGCCGCGATATAAGAACTCAGTCAAAAAATCGTATATTATTTATACTATATATCGTATATATGTACATATATATTGATTAAAAGTTACAAAAATATAAAAAAATTAAGGAATAAAACAGCAAATTTTACAACATTTAAATAAGAAATTTCGGAAGATATCTAAAAACAAAAGAGACACCGAACTAACGGACGATGACTGGAGCAGCACAAACTTGCCGATAAGACGAAGTTCATCCGATGAACTTACCCGTGTAAATAAACACCAAAAAATAAAAACGAAACGATGTACACTAGTGAACGTTGGTGTAGTTATTTCACGTTCTGATTTTATTCTGAAACTTTATGTAAACAGCAGTAACAAGAACAATAACAAACACTTGAGAATTTTGTACCACTGTTAGTAAGTATTTTACTCTTGAACTTATTTTATTTGATTTGATTTCATTTGGTCTGACTGTTGAAGCAAAAAGAAAACACTTGACACATGTACATAAGTATATTTAAATGATGATCCTTGACGGATGAGTGGAAAGCACACATGTACTACATACATATGTACATACATATAGAAGTGAAAAACAGGTATGCCTTTCATATGCATAACTACATATGCATGTGAATTGAAGTGGTAGTGGAGTGAGAAGATAGAAGATAGAATAGGAAGTTGCTGAATATATTTGTTCATTTAACATACATATATGCATACACATGTAAGTATACATAAATGTATGAATGTACTATGTATGTATGTATTTATAAGAATGGAGTTTATTAAATATGTCAATCTTTTTATAACCCGTTTTGCATCTTTGTGTTCAAAACGAAGTTTTGCAAAAGGAGTTGCGAGTAGTCGAGCTTAGTTGCTTTGATAAATCGGAAGCAGAAATTTAAGAAGAAAGTTTTTTTTACACAAAAGACATTTATTAGTAAATTTGCAGCTCTTACATTCCTTGTAATAAGTAGTACATATCTGGATTTCAAATATACTCTTGGCTTTCCATATGAGTCACCGCTAACGACGTCTGACAATACTTTTTTTTTGACTTTTATGGTAACAACAACTTGAAACTGATTCAAGTCGATAAAAAAGACCACTTGAAAATACTTTTAAAACGTAACGAATAAACATCCTTTTGAAGTAGAAATACGAAAAAAAAAAATACTTGCACCTGAAATATTCTTCTGTAGTTCATTTTGCTGCTCTTCCCCATCGACTGGTTTTTTTTTTGTTTTTTTACATTTTTATTTTCTTACTAAAATAATGCAGCAGACACTTTCAAACCGTTTTTTTTTTCTCAGCTGACATCGATTGCATCAAATCGCTCACTATACTCGTACCCACAATCGTATACACTCACACGCATACTTCGCCGTTCTCAATAATCAACGCGTAGCCATCTTTGGCTTTCGTTTTTCTTCCACACCCGCCCCCACTTACCTGATGATGACCATGATGGAAACCGGTCGCCTGGCGATGGAATGCACTATTCGCTCCGCCACCAACATAACTCTGCATGCCGGCACCACGTTGATGCGGATGATGATGATGGTGATGATGATGATGGAATGGCGATGGTCCTGCTGCGGCTGATTGTAACATTATATCGAAATCGGCTAGTTCCTCACGTGCCTCGTCATCTAAATCAAAAAGCGGAGATGGCAACGAATTGACTTCGATCTCCGATAGCGATAGATCGAAATCGTCAATGTAATCTTCTTCGGTGTTGTTGGTTTCACCTTTTTCGCCTTTGGTGTCGCCGCCAGTTGTGGCGAGTGAATTCTTATTCTGAACTTCTTCTTCTTTGCCGTTATCAATGCGTGCGTTTTTGTTATTCTCAATTAACTCTTCTTCTTCGCCAGTTTCTGATTTGGGTTTATCGTTGTTGCTTTTATTATTCTTGGCAGCCGCTGCTTTCGACGTTGAAGCGACAGAATCGTTATTGGACTGTTGAGATGGCGAAATGTTTTTAATTGAGTTAGTGATTGTAATGCTAAGATTATTTGCTTTAAAATCTGTCAAATTTTAAACTAAAGATTTCAAACAGCAAAACATCTAAGTACTTTTAATAAACATTTAAGAGCTACGTTTCTCGAAAATATAATGGGAGACGGCGGGATCATTCTTATAAGGACCTTAAACTAGAATTAGAATTCTAGTCATTCATTTATAATTATTTACACTAAACGATTATGGTTTATTCAAGAGAAAAATCTTAGAGCACTTATTATTTTGCACATTAATTTGAGACGTTCCCGACACCTTTAGTTTAATATAACGGAAGTTATCGGTGCAACGTTGTATACGATTCCAACTTACCTCGGTGTTGTCGTTACCAAATTCAGCCAATTGCAGTACGTCGTTAAGGATTTCGTCCAGAGGCAAACGAATATATTCACCTAAAATAAGTACAAGTTATGAGTTTTAGTACAAATGTTTAAACATACAGTTAGTTAGTGGGAGTAGTACATACGAGACACACCGAATCGCTACCGAGTATATAATATATTATTTCATGTATTGAAATATATGTTGGCGAATAGTTTTATATATTTCGAAAATTGTATAAAAGTTATTAATAAAAACTCCCTGATCCCAGAACCCATGCAACTTTTGGCAGTACTTCAGCGGGTTGGCAATATAATTTCATTTTTTTCTCTCACAGTAGATATTTATTAAAATAAAAAATTCATGCGCGACATTGAACATTAAGATTTTCTTCAAATTTGCTCTGGGCATTTCAACTTTTTAGACTGAAATTGCTACCTTCATAAATGCATACGAGTGCATGAAGGTTTTCGAAGTTGGAGCTAAGAAAATAATTTTTAGTTGGCAAAAATGATTTCATTGTTTTTCAAAATGTTCTCCAGCCTACGCTTAAACCGGTTGGTGAACTGTTTCATCCACAGTGAAATGGGTATATAAAAACTAAAATTATGTTAACCTCTCAACAGCTTTTTCTGTCGACCATCTGTCGTCTTTCATATATGTATGTATGTATCTACATATCTGTGGACATTTGGTAAAACAACCTCTTTCAAAATTGCTAAATTTTCAGGAGAGCGAAAAAACAGATTAAATAATGTTTGTCCACTACAAAAGTTTCTTACAATGAAAGAAACGGTTATTAAAATTGAACACATATCATTAAGCAAACGTTTTTCAATCAATCCTTTTCATTTAAATATCATGATTTTTTTTAAATGTATATAGCAAATAAATAAATAAATGTTATATGCTTTTTCATACACAAAATTATCTTAGCATATAAAGGGTTTTCCAATAAGAGTGATATGATTTCTTTAAAAAAAAAACACACTAATTATTAAGGAAATTGAAATGCTTTTTTTATTTAATGTGAAGTACAATCGATACAATTAAGTTCTGAATATAACATCATTCAAATGGCCTCTACGATTTCTTTTGGAGGAATGAATTCGATGACCCCAATGTTCGATTACTTTTTCAACTAAATCCAGTCGTATGTCATGAATAGCACGTTCAATATTGACTTCTAAAGCTTGAAGAGAGTCTGGTTTATTACTAAAGACCAATGACTTCAAATAACCCCACAAGAAGTAGTCTAATGGTGTTAAATCACAACTTCTTGGAGGCCATTCACATGTCACAATTTCTTGAAATAAACGAATCTCCAAACTTTTCTCGCAATAATTTGGTTGGTGCACGTGCTGTGTGGCACGTAGCCCCGTCTTGTTGGAACCAGATGTTTTTAAGATCAACTTCTTACTGAACATTACTGAATACAATGAAAACCAATGACAGATTATGACATTTTAAAAATGGCCGGAACGACACTTAGAAATCCTAAAATCGCTATTGGAAACCCCTTTAAAAGTTGTTTTGTCAAATGCAATTTGTTTAAAAAAAGTGAACGAATTTAAACACGCAAAGAAAACCACAAGAAAATTCTGTTAATTCTATGTTAGGATTTATTAATATTGCTGGCCACAATGTGTATGCGTACACGTAGAATAGTTGAAAGGTAATAATCTTACCGAGCTGCAATAATAACTAGTGCAGCGTAAAAGACTACGTAGCAGAAGCTGCTTACATGCGAGTGTGAAATGAATTGTTGTTGTTTTGCGGTACAGCAGGAATTGTGCCGTTTGTATGTGGGTACAATAAGCGCAAATGCCAAAAACAATTTAGGTTGCTTATGTACAAATGCAATGCGAATAATTGTTGTTGATGTACGGTACAATGGCATGATCTACACCGGTACCATTGCATCGCCTGATACGGTGACCAGCCGTGTACGATGGCCAAGCGTACTCTCAAACATCCTGCCCGGCTGAACCGTCACGGTTCAGGTTCTACTGCTGGGGGTTCAACAAGACGACATATCTTCTGTACCGGGCGTTGACACCTGTGTTTAGTGAAGAGTCCCTCGGGTGTTTTCTTGTCACTGTTGTACTCAATGGTTACTGTGCGCACCAGCCCGTCACTACCTGGATGCACGTCAATAATGCGACCGATACGCCAATAAGTGGGTGGCAAATTTTCGTTCTGAATAAGAACAACGTCCCCCTTCTGCATATTTGGAGACTGCTTGGTCCACTTGTTACGCGCCTGTAAAGTAGTTAAATACTCGCGCTGCCAGCGCTTCCAGAAGTGCTCGAACATTTGCTGCAACTGTTGCTTATACAGCAGCCGGTTTTGCGGAACTTCAGGAACAGGGGCTTCTGGTCGCGTATTGAGTGGGCGACCGATCAGGAAATCAGACGGTGTGATGGCTAGATAGCCATCTGGATCATCACGGAGTGGAACCAGTGGCCGGGAATTGAGGATCGCTTCAATCCGGACCAAAAGAGTACTGAGCTGATTGAATCGCAGCGTTTGTCGGCCAATTGTACGGTAGAGATGCTTTTTCGCGGAGCGTACCGCAGCTTCCCAAAGACCTCCATGATGAGGCGCAGCTGGAGTAATAAACTTCCACCGGGTACCAGTAGCTGCAATGTGCTGCTGTGCCCGGACATTTACCCAGTTTTCTAGATCTTGTTTCATCTTCCGACTAGCGCCTACAAACTGCGTACCGTTATCGCTGTACATAATTGAACTTATACCTCGTCGACTGATGAAACGGTCGAATATATCCAAAAATGACTGAGTAGATAAATCCTCTGCTAGTTCAATGTGAACGGCTTTGGTGGCCATACAAATAAAAATAGCTGCATAAGACTTGGTTGTTGTGGATGCCCGCTTCCCGCCAACTCGTACATTAAATGGACCACAGTAGTCCAGGCCTGTATGTGTAAAGGGTGGGGATACCAACACACGAGATTTCGGTAGAGATGCCATCTGCTGTTGTTGCGTTATTCTCTGATACCGACGACACACTACGCACCTGTGTATATAGGACTTAACTATTGTACGGCTGTGGATAATCCAAAATTTGCGGCGTAGGAACTGCAGCATTGCCTGTATTCCACCATGCAAGCAGTGTATATGCGCGTCATGAATGAGCAATGCTGCTAAAGCGCAACCTCGCGCTAGAATTATAGGGTGCCGCTGTTCAAATGGCAAATCAGAATGAGTCAGTCGGCCACCCACCCGAAGAATACCTTGACCATCCAGAAATGGATTGAGCGGCAAGAGTTTGCTCGGAGCGTCTATTCTGGAACGAGACTTGAGGGAATTAATGTCTGATATGAAATCGTTACCTTGCGACTGTCGAATATGCACTTCAAGAGCCCACTCTTTCTCCTCAGCGGTGACAACCTCATTCCTTCGATTGCCCCGGAAACGTGGAAGCATCCTTCGAACACGTGCAGTTGTGTTAAGAAGTCTTGTCAACCGACTGAATTTAAGCACCAGAGGAATTCGCAGATTCTTGAAAGTCGTCATCAGAAATTGCGCCTTGACGTGAACACCGAGAAGAGCATTGACCTTCCGAGCTTCGTCCGCGCATACCAGTTGCTGTTCAGTAGACATGCTTGGCAGTTCGGATGCGACTTCATCACAGGAGTGAATGACGGCTGGCCCTGTCCACCATAGCGTGTTAGTTTCGAGTACAGCCGGGGTAACGCCGCGGCTCGCACAGTCGGCGGGATTATATTCTGAGCGCACATGTCTCCAAACCGTAGTGTCTGAATGGGTTTGAATATATGATACACGGTTTGCTACATACTGCTTAAATGTGGATGGAGGTTTCCGAATCCAATTTAGAACAATCGTGGAGTCGCTCCACAAGGTGTAAGGTACACCCTGAAGATGCAAAGCCCGCCGAACACTGTTTATGGTAACGGTTAGCAGCTGCGCCCCGCACAGCTCCAACCGTGGAATGGTCTGCTCCTTAAGAGGAGCAACCCTGGTCTTAGCTGCAACCAGTGTCACCTTGGAGTCTCCATTGGTATATACACATCGAATGTAAACCGCTGCGGCATACGCGCTCATGCTCGCATCACAAAAGCCGTGCAGGCTGATGGTTGCATCACATTTGATACCAAGCCATCGAGGTATTCGGATTCTCTCTAAAGCTGGGAGATTGTTTCGGAATTCCAACCATGTTTCACGCAGTTCGGCTGGCAATGGTGCGTCCCATTTCAACTGACTCTTCCAGAGCGTCTGAATGAACATCTTCGCTAACACGATCACTGGAGCAAGCATGCCAGTTGGGTCATATAGCCGTGCTGTGTCGCTCAAAACTACACGTTTTGTTATAAGCAACTGGTTTTCACAAATCTGGGTTCTGAAGAATAAGTTGTCGGTAACTGGGCTCCAATGTGTACCCAGTACCTTCGTATAATGATCGCCAAAATCAATTTCCACATCAGCTGCAACAGATCCACTTATAGTCGCTAGCGCCTGTGAACAGTTGGAGTTCCACTTATCCAATTCGAATCCGCCGAGTTGAAGAATGGCGCCAACGTCTTGTGCGCGAGTGACGGCCATGTCTGTGGTGTCGACGCTATCCAAATAGTCGTCAACATAAAAGCATTGAAGTATGCTGTTGCGCGCTGCGGCTGCCCGGCTGGCGTCAGCGATGACTTCGTCATTATCAAATGCGCATTGGATAAGAGCGCGAATCGCATTGTATGGGCTGCATGCCATACCATACGTGACTGTGTTCAGCTGAAATGTACGCAGGGTTTCGTTAGGCGACTCTCTCCAAAGAATTTGTTGCCATTTACGATGCCTTTGGTCAACCCAAACTTGGCGAAACATCTTTTTTATGTCCGCGGTGATAGCTATTGCGTAGCGTCGAAATCGGTGGAGTATATCCACCAGATTGTCCTGCAGCTGCTGGCCAGAAAAGTGGGTGTCATTAAGCGATACACCGTTTGTTGTTTTACATGAAGCGTTAAAAACAACCCGAAATTTTCCGGTGACAGCATGATGTGGAATGTAGTAGCATTGCGTGAAATTAGTTGGATTGGCCTCGATCGCTGTCATGTGACCCAGTGCCACATACTCACGCATAAACTGCACATATCTTTCACGTAAAGATACATCTGCGGCGAGCTTCCTTTCAAGTTGCAAAAATTGGCGAAGGGCCGCTTGATGTGAGTTACCAAGTGGTGGTGCATCCGGTCGAAATGGTATTTGGACGCAATAATGCCCATCCGGCGACCGCGTCACAGTGTCCACAAAAATGGTTTCACACTCATCTACTTGTGAGATAACTTCCGCTCCGGGCTCCTCCACCTCCCAAAAATTACGCAGCAACTCATCAAGGCTTTCGTCGTCAGTTGTGTTGGATGCGAAAAGTGTTTGATACAATGTGGAACGGCAGTCGATGGTTGTTGCCGGGCCAAATACAATCCAGCCCAATCGCGTTTCCAGGGCGCATGGCATATTATTGGGCCCAGTTCTAACACCAGTCAACATCAGAGCGGGCAAAATATCAGCGCCAATAAGAAGGTCTATGGTGCCTGGGGTCCCCAACGTGGGGTCCGCTAATTGAAGCCCTTGCAGATGGCTCCATAAGGATACGTCAATTGATGAAGCAGGAGTTGTGGATGTAATAGAATCTAGTATGTATGCGCGAAAATTGAGCGTGAATGATTCATCAACCAAGGAACGCATGCAAGTTGCAACGATTCCCTTCGTATGAGCGGAGAGGCTTGAATCAACGCCTTCGACACGGAGGTAGCCAGGATTTCTAGGAAGATTCAACACAGTTAGCAATGATTCCTTTATAAAGCTCACCTGAGAACCCATGTCACAGAGAGCTCGACATTCCCGCATCCTTCCACTGCGACCGCTCAGCAGCACCTTAGCTGTCGCCAGTAGAACAGTCCGGTCACCTTGCAGGAGTAGTGACTGGACGTGGCCAAACCGTCATTGATGTCGGGTGTACACATGTGGCGACGTGACCGGGGTATCGGTGGTACGGCGAACCACTGTAGGCTGACTGGCTGATGAGGTTTCAGGTTCTGCTAACGATGTAGTATTTTCGGCTCTGCGGCACAGGAGAGTGTTGTGTTTTTGTTGACATTTCGAGCATACACCCGAAGGACAATCTCGTATGCCATGGCCAGACCTGAGGCAATTAAAGCAGAGGAGCCATCCCTTAACTTTGTTCCATCGCTCCTCCACTGAGAGGTGCCTGAATCGGGGGCATTTCATCAGGCGGTGAGAATCAGCACAGTGAGGACAGGCGACGCCGCGGTATTTCACTGGGCATGCTTGTAAAGACTGTGTTGCGTCCGTAGCAATATGTGCCCGCAGTGCTCTTGATGAATACCGTGCAATTGAGCCAGCTGTATTTGAATTTGAAGTACTAGGCAGGTTGTTTGCGCGACGTTCAACAAAAACCAGCAGGCTCTCCAGTTTAGGTATTGCATTTGTAGACAGGCTCATACCCCACTCGGTGCGAGTCGTAATGGGCAACTTGGGTAAGAGAATTGGAACCGCTATGGCATCCCAATGGTTCACGGGTACCTTCATCACTGTCAGAGCTCTAAATGAGTTCCGTACACAGTCAACGATGTTACACAATACCTTCTGCGACTCATGTGGTTGGTTTGGCAGATCCAACAGGCGTTGGACATGCGTTTCCGACAGTATGCGAGGGTTGTCGAAACGACGCTTGAGCTCTGCCCACACTTCGTCGTATCCGCCTGTATACAGGCCGCCAATTAGCGGAACGCTTTCAAACTTCACGTATTGTCGGAGCTTGCCAAGTTTGTAGGCTGGAACCAGGTCTCCACGGTTATGAACGAGGGTCTCAAACATGTCCTTGAAGACCAGCCAGTTCGCGTGTGACCCATCGAAAATCGGTATCGAGATCGGTTCTAACCTCATATCTGCCGCATGAGAGTGCGAAGCGACTGGTTCTGGAACCTTCTGCTCCTTTAACATCTTCCGCTTTAAGGTTATGCAGATGTTATTGAAGGTTTCCTCCGTTGCTGCAAGGAGCTCATCGTGGTCGTGGATTTCCTCACCTTGAGCCACCCCAACCAATGCCAGGTGATTTTCCACAAACCGGTTGAAGTGTTGGAGCGACGTAGATAGCAACTGGTCCACTTCTACCCGATCTGGTTCGTAGTCCATTGTCTCCACCCGACTCCAAATCCGCTGGATAGATGTTCGCGCCGAAGTTCGCAAATTTAGCGACGCCATTTCATTAAAATACTCGGAAGTATTACCGAAATCAATCCTCACAGGAGGCACCAAAAATGTTTAAAAAAAGTGAACGAATTTAAACACGCAAAGAAAACCACAAGAAAATTCTGTTAATTCTATGTTAGGATTTATTAATATTGCTGGCCACAATGTGTATGCGTACACGTAGAATAGTTGAAAGGTAATAATCTTACCGAGCTGCAATAATAACTAGTGCAGCGTAAAAGACTACGTAGCAGAAGCTGCTTACATGCGAGTGTGAAATGAATTGTTGTTGTTTTGCGGTACAGCAGGAATTGTGCCGTTTGTATGTGGGTACAATAAGCGCAAATGCCAAAAACAATTTAGGTTGCTTATGTACAAATGCAATGCGAATAATTGTTGTTGATGTACGGTACAATGGCATGATCTACACCGGTACCATTGCATCGCCTGATACGGTGACCAGCCGTGTACGATGGCCAAGCGTACTCTCAAACACAATTCGAAAAAATAAATAAGATACATATAAGCTATAATTTTTATACATATAAAGGATCATATAAATAATCCGGCAAAACAGAAAATTTAAAATTCATGTAAATAGCAAAAATCTTAGATAATTGTTTTATCTCGAGAGTTGTTTTGTCAAATGTTCAGAGATATGCATATTACATGGCAATTAATTTTCAGGCGTACTAACCGATATTGGAGGACCTTCTTTGCTTCATCAAACAATAAGTTCACTGATTCTCTCAAAATTACAATGAAAACGACATAAGTTATACCAGACCTAAAGACTTATTTAGTGCACTCAATTTGCTCTGGAAAGCTTCACATTTTGAATTAAACCCATTTTTGAAGTTATTCGTAGATAATAAATTCGAATAGTAATGCGCACGCATATTTCATTGCTCTGAAAACAAAGAGACCTTCCCTTAGCGAATAAACACTGAGCGATTAACTTAAAGGATATAGTAATATTTTTTATATTATAAATAGACTTCCATCCGGCTACGAACAGTCAAAACTAGCATATAACTTAATGACGATTTTGACGCCTGTTAAAAAATTATCCTTTTTTTTTTAGTAAAAATGATGGAAATTATAGGTCCACAAGTTACCAACTTTGTGAAGAGTATGCAACACAACTGTGGAGAACAAATTTTACTTAAATCGGATGATATCGATTTTATTGTTTCTTTTTCGTTTTAAAGGCAAAAACCTTTATACTCTTGCTAGAAGCGAGAAAAGCTGCGAAAACTGGCATTAAGTAGTTAAAATTTCATGTATGGGTAATTAATTATTTACTCTACTCTACTCGCCACCAAACTCAGCTAATTATGATTTGATACTTAATATTGATAGAACTAAAAGCTTGTGTTGGAAATTAAATTCAAGCTCACAGATCTTAAGGCTTAAACAACAATTCTAGATAGATCCAATATCTGAGAAATTTTCGCAGCTGATAAAGGTAATGATCTCAAAAAGACTATTTAGACAATCGCTGTATTCCAAAATATTACAGAACAAGGAGTTTAGTCAACAAAAACATACATACATACACATACATATATGTATGTATGAGCCCAGCAAAAAAGTCTTTTTCCTCGTTCACAAATTAAAACAAAGATTACAAACGTGTTATGAAAACACTTCCAAGAATTCACTTGAATCGCTCATTTGATTTTTCGTCTTCAATAAAGTAAACAAGTAAAAAAATAATTTAAAAGGAGTCAACAGACATTTACATACATACATATGTTATACGAGTATTTGTGCATACGTTTATGCATATCTACATAAATATACGAAAGCGAACGTAAATGCAAACATGTAAATATTTTGATTGACAGAATGAAAAAATACAATAAATAAGTATTGATGAAGAGTTTCGTTCTGAAAAGAAAAAGTCGAAACAATAAAAAGAAAGAAAGGATTTTAAACGTCTGTAACAACAACGGTTACGTGCTTGAAGGGAGGCACAAAGGCAGAACTCAAATTTATGCCCAAGAGAGTGATCAATTTTATAGTGAGAATAAAATTATAGAAACTCTCTGATAACTAATCCTCTAGTTTGTTTTGATATTTCCAATTTACTTATATGAATTAATTTTTCCGCTAAATTTAGAAAACAGAATAAGAAAACTTCATACACATACTCGTACTAGATCTCTCTCATATTTACTATGGGGTAGCGCTGTGGGAATACACTGCCATTGTGCTGTGGTATGATGGGATTTGCACAGGGTCATTTCGAAAAATAAATAGGCACTGAAAAATAACGCACAGTAGTGGCTACCGTTGGCAATGGCTAAGCAACGAAAATAGTGAAAATATGAATAGTAAATTAAAACACCTTGAACGTTGGCACAATCAGAATCTCGGGCGGATACAAATGGTCTCTTGGCAATTTCATATGGAAATACAAGAATGCAAAGACCCAGACCGACGGACGGACGGACGCACAATTATTGGCGGACTGACAGAACTAGGTAAATATATTTAAAGCAAATTAAACAAAAAAAAAAAAAATGCTGCTTACGCCATCGAACACATCATTAATCATAAAAATGCACATTTCAGGATTTAACAAATAATAAATAAAAATGAAAAATCATAATACTGAAAAAGTACGGAAGCAGATGATGCGGCTCACACTCACACGCTCGCCTAACTAGCAACCATTGACAGAATGCGATTATTATTTATGATAGCTAGATATTTATGTACATAAATGCATGTGAAAAATTAATAAATTTCTTTTGAATGGCCATCAGTCCATGTTTGTGTAGCAGGAAAACATTTTTTTTGCTAAATCATTGCTGTAACTTTTGTATCAATTACACATTATAGACAAACTTACACACGTCTGCAAGTTATATATGTATGTATGTATGTATGTATGTAGATAAATGTACAATTATATACATTTACTTATATATACATATTTAGATAGTTAGGTAAACGTGCTGCTGAAGCGTTAGTACAGTGAAACTCCGATAGAAAGAATTTGTTAAAATATCCATTGGGAAAGATTCGTTTTTTTTCTGTTTATATTTTAAATATTAAAAAGAAAGAAAATACACAATTTAAATTAAAATTTTTTGTGCATTCAAAATATCCCAATCAACAAGCAACAAAAAATACGTCTCTCGAACCTTTAAAATTTTAAAGTTCTGAGTTCTGAGCTATCTGGATCATTCTCCAATTAATACCAAAACCTTAGATTACAATTCAAAAATAGTACAGCCACACAATATACATACATATAAGAGCGTAACGGGCGGTCTTCACCTGCTTTCAATGCTAGGTTGCTTTCTGCTTCTTGTCGTCGCAAGCGAGAGAAAGATTTGTTCACTGGAATTTTGAAAGCATACTTTTTCATTTGCAACATGTCGTAGAGCAATAAGGTTCGTGCCCTGCGTGCTATCCAACTCCTAACCCACTCATATTGTCGGTATAAATTAATTAATTTACAAAGATCAGTAACGCGACACTCGATTTTATCAATATATCTTATTAAAAGGCTGTTTTGTGCTCGAAGAGCCTATGATAAACGATGTTGCCACAATGAAATCCGAAAATGGCTGTCAAACTACAAAAATCACAGTTGAAAGCAAGCGAGCGTTCGCTTACCGATCGGCTTGCTAGACGAAGCATACTTTCAACTTTTTGCGGTCTTCACGTGCGACATGTCGCGAGCGTTGAAAGCAGGTGAAGACCGCAAGTAAAGATATGGGCTCGAAAAATACCGTGCCTGTCACAGAATTAGGGACACTCTTTCTAAACTGGTTTTACCACTAATTTTTTTGTTAATTAAATTAAAAATAAAAATGCATAAAAAATATTTCTTCCATGCAATGTACTTAGATTCGAAAATTATTTTATAAGGGGGAAAGTAAGTAACATCATCAGCAAACAAAATTTAAAAATATTAACGATTTATTTTAGACTTGAAATCTGCATAATAGTACACTAAAATGGAGAGAGCAACAAAATTAAATGCCCAGAATTTTTCAAAAAGCTCTGATTAAAATGTCTAAAATGTTGATGCTAATTTTTTATATTTGGCTGTGCTCCCATACAACATTTTTAGTTATTTTTTAATCAACAATTTTTTTAAATTTGTTTAATTTTAATTCATCTGGTATAAAATTGAGTTTATGCGGATTTTGTTAGATAAGCTGTTGCCAAATTTGTCAATATAAAGAACTCCCATATATGTATGGTACAATATAAAACGGCACACTACAAATGTTAGGAGAAGCTCGGCCCAGCACTGAGCTATAAAGTGTAAGAGCCAAAATTATTATTATTATTATTATTTTATGGATCACTGTATATACGAATACATGTACGAACACATGTACATACATGTACGTTTGCCGTTGACCAAGAAAGTTCACAGAGTAGGCAAATAAAGTAGCGAACAAGGCGGCAAAGCCTTTGCCATATGACAGTATCGAACCTACCATCTTGTTTTTACAAAACAAAACAAGAAAAAAAAGCGAACTACTAAATACGAACGTGTGACAAAATCTAGAGCAAACAGAATACGCTATGTACATATATTTTTATCAGAAAATTACTACTTAACATCGCTAAGTAAACAAAGGCTACACGTAAGCAAATTACAGAATGTCCGAAAAGTTTTATACGTAGAAAAAAAATAAAGAAGCGAAATAATTCAGGTATGCAATACAGATGTGTGGCTTTCTAGCTTCGCTTTTCTTTCTAAACCAACGCTTGAAAAGTGGCAACATAAAAATACTACCGCCTCAAAGAAAAACTAACCACTGTTTTGCCCACAAACAGTTTGTTACAATAAAAAAAAAAGACGAAAAGCATATGCCATTGTTATCTAATAGTATTCTCTTATTTTTTCGAATTTGTTTTTGGTTGTAGGCTGCTTAAAGGCCAAATTGTTTAGCTAAGCTAAAAACACCCTAAATCAAGCAACTGTTCACTGCGTGCACCTTTCTTTTTTCCACTTGCCTTGCCCTTTCCGTCACACCTTTGTCCTACCATTCATTTTCTGACGTTCATTGTGGCCATATTTTTCCAAGTGTTTCGACCATAATTGTAGCTGTTGTTTTAGGTCTTTTTCACTCGATTATTATACGTAGTCCATATCTACATACATTTTGTTTTTATTTTATTTCACTTATAATATTTTTGGTTACAATTCTTGGCAGTTGTACAAATTGTCAGCGGCATACAAAGTTGTTGTTTACTTTACATTTATTTATATATGTTATACTCTCACAGCACTTCTCCCTCTGCAGAATGCATATATCCACACTCAAACACACATACATTTGTGTTAGCTGCTTAATTTTAGTGCAGCGAGAAAAAGTTCCAGCAATCATGGCCTAAGAAAATATTATTCAATTTGTAGTCGGCTTTGTTTTTTTTTTTTCTACGAACAGACGCCTACCCTGCAGTAAAAGGATAAACTAGCCAAAACCCACTCGAGTTCAGTAACTGGTGTTTAATGGTGGATTGTCGTATCAGTACAACAGCGACATCTGCCGACACAAAGGCTTAGAGAGCGTTGGAACCATAGAGCGAGATCTTTAAATTGAACTGAGTAGTTAATTACTTCGCACATTAAAGTGAAATCTGGCAATGCTCTAATAAAAGGTTGATAAGAATTATGGCAATTCGAGAATCTTATCACTTAATTAAAAATTCCAATTCTACTAACATACAACAACCATAACGTCTTGTGAAGTATAGGATAATGTGAACTTTTTTAAATTTTTTTATTATTAATTTGGCGCTCATAGTACATGTACATATGTTACAGCTCAGTATTTAGCCGCGCTTTTCCTACCATTTATGGTGTGCGTCTCTTTTGTTGTACCACAAATGGCGGAACCTACAATTTTGTGCCGACTCCGAACGGCGGACGTATTTTTATGAGAAGCTTTCTCAAGGAAGAAATACCCTCAAACGTTTGCCTTTGCCTGCCGAGGGGTGACCATTATTAGAAAAAAAAAGTAAAATTTACTAATATGAAATATGTTTTACTGTTTTTTGAAGTGCAATTTCATAACCTGGAGGACTTTATCCGATTCAAAAAATATAATTGTTTACTATTCAGTATATTTTACGATTTCTTTATGTCATGCAAAAGTAACCTGATAGCAAACCAGTTAAGAACTATAAACTTGATTACAGGGTATATACGCAGTAAAGCATCGTCTTGTGTACTTAAGCATTTGTATGTATTGTTACGAATAGTTTTTTGTAAAAATGTCAACAGCAATTATGAACTTTTGT
Organism: Philophylla caesio; assembly: GCA_963971545.1. NCBI lineage: Eukaryota > Metazoa > Arthropoda > Insecta > Diptera > Tephritidae > Philophylla > Philophylla caesio. Next base: position 189,154,761 of record OZ020604.1, on the reverse strand, counting down.
TAGTTGACAGGATTGGTGGGCATGGGCAAGAATCGGAGGGAATATGCGGCTTGCTGGACATTGTCTTTTATTCGAAACAATTTAGCGCTTTCACCATCGAGAGATATAAACATATGTATGTATGTACATTTAATTATATCTGCTAAAGTTGCATGCTGCACAATTATTTTGAATTGCTGAAAGCAGGATTGAATATTTTTTAAACTATTTGCTTGTGTTGCTTTTCACGCTTAACGGTGCTTTTGTGTCGTTTACTACGCAATAATAGGAAAAATTAAAGCCACGTCTACTTTATTAAGTGAGAACGAAAAATATATTTATGTTAATGTCCTTCTGAACTAACGGATGTGCGAAACAGATAGTCTACTATGGAAAAATCAAGAAAGTTGTCCAATTTATCTTTAATACTCTGCCAAAAAATGTAAAAGCAGAGATACTCAGCATCCCATGAGCGCATAGGTCAACAGAACCCTTTTAGAGAAAATTGGCTTAGCAATTTTTACTTAAATTATCCTAATCGCTTACATTTTTAAAGTCTTTATTATACCTAAAACTACAGATATAATCCATGAGCTATAGATGTTTTGCAAGTTTCTTGAATGGCAACGATTTTTGACTGGATATCCCGGGCCAAATCCGGTAGGTAACTGAATTTAAAGATACTCGATAACTTGCCCTTTCTATCCGAATATAGTATCCTTGGAGATAATGGTTCGAAAATCATGTTTCAAACGAATTGAAATGAGAACAGGGATAAAGGATGCGCGGCCTTAACCTGCCTCAACAAAAAAAGGCGTTTTTGGAACATATTCTGATAATAATCTAATAACGTCAAAAGTAAGGTAGGTACATACCAGGACAGTGTGCAGGACTCAGCCCAGGGGAGGCGGGGGGTCTGGTTTTGGATTGAAATTTCATATACGAATAAAATTCGATAAATACGATAAACTTCTTTTTATATACGTTAATTTCCTCCAATACCCCCCGTGCACTCGGGCCTGGTACATATGTACAGTCTTTCTAGTAGAAGCGTGATCGGCAAAATTTGCACATAGAGTGCCGTTATCAAAATAATTTGAATGCACCTTGGTAGCGACATCATTTTTGTAGTACGCATTGCAAAAACTGTGAGTTTCGTGAAACTATTACAAAGTGCACGTTGTTTTAAAAAATGAGTTCCGCGTACGAGAAGCGATTTGAAGCTGTATTTCTTTGTCTACACCCTATAGGGCCGAAAATGTCACGTTTAGCTGCAGCAAAATATATGAAGAAGTCGAAGTCATTCGTAACGAAGTGGACGAATCGGTATTTAGAAGTAAAAAATGTCGACGATTTGCCTGGGCGGGGCACTGAAAAAAAGACCTCACCAAAGCAGGACAAGAAGATCCTTGATTTGTTTGCGACGAAGCCGGGCTTATCGTTGCGTAAAGCTAAAGAAGTTGTAGAGAAAAGTGTTGTTAAAATATCGGTAGAGACGATTCGAAAACGTTTAGGCGCTAACGACGTCAAATACCGCAGCTGTCTTAAAAAACCGTTGCTCTCATCATCACACGTTGAAAAAAGACTCGCCTGGGCCTGCGCCAATTCAGAACGGAATTGGAATAATGTAATATTCACGGATGAATCTTCATTTTGGGCAAATAGTAAGATAAATCGATCTTGGTGTACCGCTAACAATCAATTGCTCCAACGAACTGTTAAACACCCAGTGAAGGTCTATGTTTGAGGATGTTTCTCAGAAAAAGGATTTGGACGCCTTTTCGTGTTTACCAGCAACTTGAATGCGGTTTTGATGAACAAAATTTATCAAACAGCTTTATTACCATCAGCTGCGAAGATGTTCGGGAGAAGAGGACACTCTTGGATTTTGCAAGAAGACAATGACCCCAAACATCGCAGTCGAATGTGTGCAGAGTGGAAACAGCAAAATGGTGTTGAGGTGTTAGATTGGCCTTCACAGTCGCCTGATGCCAATCCGATAGAAAATGTGTGGGCAATAGTAAAGCAGAAACTCAGAGGAAAAACGATATGGACAGCAAAACAGTTGTCAAGACAAATTCGGCTGATTTGGAAACGATTGCCTCGGCAACTTGCTCAGAACTTAGTGCAAAGTATGAGTCGGAGGTGTGAGGCCATAATAGCGAATGGCGGTGACTATACATGTTATTAAAAGTATTGCGTACAATAAATAATATAAACGTGTAAAAAAGTTGCCACATTTGAAATTTGAAGCACAACTTAAAAGAAATATATATAAGAAATGTGACTGAAAAGTCGGCCGTCGGTAATAATAGATACTGATTTCTAAAAAGAGTCAATTAAAATTAGAAGGACAAGATAAACAATATTTTATTTACGAATTCAAAAGAGTTATACAAAAACCTAAAAACGTTTTGTTCTTTAATTTAATTGTAGATGTGGCGTCATCACAGCTGGTATTGAAATGATTTTAGACAATCGATGAATGAATTTGAGCGGTGTTTGAGGCTGTGATCAGCTAAACCGTTAGCAAAACATTTTACATGAATAGTACATTACACATTAAAGACTTGTCTGAACGATGAGTGCGGCGATTGCTTACACTCCGTCATGAAGCGTAGACGTGTGACAACTTTAAAGGAGTGTTTTGGTGATCTTCAACGCTATTCTTGCGCCTTTTCATGATCGTGGAGGAAAAATGTATTTACTAAAACACACCAGAGATCACGGGTCAATCAAGCTAGTGAGTTTATACGGCGGAAATGTGCATCAAAAAAGGCCAAAATGGGTCTGTCAGCCAATAAGAACACGGCGAAAGTTTTTAGTTTGTTGAGATACAAGGCAAGAAGAAACAAAACGCTTCGGGAACCCGTTCATTTATTCGCCACAAAAAAGGATTTTTCCAGATAATCAAAGTGAAGTAGCAAACATTGTTGCTTTAAATAAAAGTGGCAAAATTATTGGAATGCAAGGTAAAAATAAACAAACCCAATGACTCTGGCCAAAAGTGATTTTCAATATATTCGTAGCCACAGACAGAAAACGGTTCTAATTTGGTGCAAATTTCTACAGACTGCATAAGGACCAAAACGAACATTGATCGGACCATCTTCCGATGAAATACTTGCCGGTGCTAACGGAGGGTATTCGTTCCCTGACAGTTGCGAGGTTTAGTTCGCGCGCACACTGACAAACCGGTGGCGGTAAGATGTTCAATGCTGACTCCTCGTAAAAATAAAAATATCACTGATCTGAGCCAAAATTAAATTGTAATTATATACGAGTTTATTAAAATGCTCTATTACATTTTCAAGTGCACTCCAAAATCAACATAATTGCAATCTAAGTTCAACAACAATAATTATAACAAATCATTACGCCACAAAAGGTATAAAAGGTATAAAACAACTTGAGTAAGAGTTTATTGATATTGGCATTTATTGTTATTGATTTTTTCATACGCACCTCAATTTCAAAGCCACAATTGCCGAAATTACAAACGCATGTATGTTTGTAAATAAGTATGTAGTTATACCAACAACTAAATCCACTAAAGAAAGGGTTGCGTTATGTAACACTTTTTTTTAGCCTCTCGCAAAAAATGTATGTTCGCAATAATCAATGATTTTGATTGCGCATAACACAGTACACAATTGGGGTTTGTTTATTTATTATTATTTTTTTGTTGTTTTTTTTTTTGCAAATGTTTGCTTTATGTTGTGACACCAATATGTTGCTGAGCACACAAAATTAACAAAAGCGACGATGGGAACATAAATAATGCAATTTAGTTGACAATTGTTGGTTAAGAGACACTTTTGTGTTGGGCTGTTTGTTTGCTTGCTGACTTTTGTCTGCTGCCTTTACGTTAAGTTTTATGCTGCCGGCAGTAGATAATAAGTGGCAGCACAATCACTTTGTTATAAATTTGTGCAAGTTTTTCTTGATTTTTATTATTTATTATAAATCATTACGCAAAGGTTTGCGTGTAAGTTTACAAAGCTTTCACAACTCAGAAGTTTTTAGCAAACAATTTTGTCGAATCTTATTGGATTATGTAGCTGTTAATTTGTATTCGTGATTACAACACTTCTTAATTGAAACATTCAATAAGAGACACAGTTTTTCCTCACACATCTATTCCGAAGAGCGTTAATTGCCAAAGTTTGATAAAAACTTTCTATACAATTTAATTTTTTTGTTTATCACTTTACTCCTATGCACTTTATGTAAAGGCCGTCGCGTGATTTACTCCGCTTTTCGCAAGTTAACACTTAACACGCCCGAGATGAAATGTTTCCTTGCAAGGATATTTTCTTGCAGAAGCAATCTCTTTATGACGCCCACATTCACTGAAAACCATTAGCAATTGCGCAAACGTCGTAAAACCATACACAAAACAATGGAATAGCACGTAGGCTGTACTAAATTGTGCATTGGAATGACGTAAGTTCTTCACTTTTCCTCTCTAACTGCCTGCAACGAAACATTAACGGCGGCGAATAACAATTAGTTAGGTTAGGTAGATGTTTTTGGGTAGTTTGGTTGCGCGTCCACCATCGACCGAAGTGCGTTCAAGTATAAAAATTTCAATTTGATTCCAAATAATTGGCCCGCAAATGGCGACCCGAGATGGCGGTGGAGTTTCACACGCGACACACACACACACACACACACAACGTCGACAGCGAACGCCAATAGCTCCATCCAGCTCAGCTTCAGTCAAAGTTACCAGCATTGCATGAACCTAACCAACGAACAAGCAGCAATAGTAGCAGCAGCAACAAGAAAAGAAGGCATCGCTGCTTGCAGCATTCTGGTATCCAATTTCAAATTGGATATGTGCTAGAGGAAAGAGAGAGAGAGAGAGAGGTAACACTGAAAAGCAGCCACTGCGCACATGCGCACAACGAGCTGTGGCTAAAGTCAGACCCATTAACACGCACACACATAACCACAAATACAAAACCACTGCTGTCTGTGTATGAAAAAGAGGCGGAGCTTCGTTGACGTTCACACCATTTGCTTATGCTGCTGCCCGCTTATTGTTGAGCTGCCGTTGGCGTGTATATTTGCGTGTGTGTGCGTTAATACCGGTTAATGTATCGTTTGTATATGCAAGCGTATATGACTGTGCGCTATACGGTGGAGTGGTTGCCTGCCATTTTCAATATGGATGCCGACCCTCGGCATCTGCTCTGGCGAACACGCAACTTGACTTGACTTCACAGCAAGAACAGGTTTCTTTTTCGATAATTTCCTTAGATTGTAACACGTTTCTTGCTGCGTTTTGGTGTTTTATTTTTCACCTCAAAATTCTTGTCGGCTCTTTTGTGGCATTTAATTACATGTACATACAAATAAATTCATCTTTATGTATGCATCTGTACAAAATAACCTATTTGACTTTAGCATTTTTATTTTACGACCAAAAAATTTAGATACTTATTAGAAAGCATAGACATTTTAACAAAACTACAAATTTTACTAAGAATGTCTCTTGAAAGCTAACTTATCGTGTAAATATAGATAAGTTTGTATGTGCCCAGCAAACATTTTTGATCGCGAAATTATATACTTATTATATATTTTATTTATTGATAAAAGTAGCGTACATGAACCCTTAAACTCAAACGGATCGAGTTCGAGCCCGACAAAACAGCATAGACAAAAATGCATAGCAAGTGCGATTAAGCACAGCCTTTATTATTTTTTTGATAAAGTAGCTTCAACTCTTTTTTTTTAATTCATTTGTACCCTCTAATATTAAGTCAGAACGAAAAAAGCTTGCTCCTTATGCAAGAAGTCGAGCATCACGACCAAGGCTGAAATAGTATGACAAAAGCCCGTTTGACCCATCGCTGAATTCCAGAACTAGCTTTAGGGTTAAGACGAATAATTGATTTAATGTAGAAGTCTGGAAAGACAGCAGACTTCGAGCTCTTGAAACCAATCTAGCCGAAACATAAAATTCAACGACGATGCTGTTTGCAATGTCTTTCATGCAGATAGCCAGACAGCGACCTGATTCGATGCCCGGTCGAATTTTCGCTTTCTAAAAAATGTATACAGCGCGCAATTCGTCAAAGAGGATATTCCTCATGTCTTCAGTGGTCTCGCAGATAATATTACATTGAAACAAGAGCTTAAGAGCTGGTATTAAATAGACTCGTTATAAGAGAATGAATTTTATGTACTTAAATTCACACGATCTTTCGGCTTTGCAATTGTTGCCGGTTTGGTATACACAAAATAAAAAATAACTTCGCTAGTTGCTACACTTCATTGATTTTCCACTACTTCACAGCCCAACATTTTTACCTCCTCTAAGCGCGTTGACGGTGCTGGTGTTAGGCTTAACGATGAGATGGTCTTGAGTAAAATGAAATGAAATTTAAAAATTGTTTCGGAAGAGAAAAAATTCAAAGTTGGCTATTTTATTTCAATAGAATTTGAATGGGGTCATAAAAGGAATGTGAAATTTAAAATAAATTCCATCTAGACTTGGTGCTAGTTATGCGTGTTTACTTTGTTTGAATAACAAAAATTACACAAACGGAATTGATTTAAATAGTTACTAGTTTTAAAATTATTGCATTGACATCGAAGCCCAGACAAATGTTATGGAAATACGTGGCGCCAAATGGTGCGCCTGGTTTAGAGCTTTTCTGAGGAGTGCCGTGTAAAAGTGAAAGTAATCAACGCATTCTAAGATATTTTAAATTTTTAAATTGAACGTAAATATATAGATAGCATTTAGATAAGTTTTCAAATTGGACGTTATCAACTTTAATGTTTGCGAATATTTACTCTTAGGTGCTAAATGCGTGCAACACAGATGTTATTCCCTTTAGATATATAAAATTTATAGCTGATGCTTTGCGACTAAAATCGTATGTATTTTAAGAATTTTAAACTAATAGTGGCCGCTGTGGCCGAGTGGTTAGAGGTGCGTGCTATTACTCGGTATGACGCTGGGTTCGAGGTTCGAATCTCAGCTAGGGCAAGCAAAATCTAAATCATAGAACATTTTTTTTTAATAGCGGTCACCCCTCGGCAGGCAATGGCAAATCTCCGAGGGTATTTCTGCCATGAAAAAGCTTCTAATAAAATTCATCTGCCGTTCGGAGTCCCTCCATTTGTCGTAAAATATACAGACGCATACTACAAATGGCAGAAGAAGCTCGGCCAAACACTGAGCTATAAAGTGTAAGCGCCAAAATAATAAAAATAAAAAAACTTAGATGTGTTCTTTATTTGTAAATATTTTCGCATTTAAATTTCATAACAGTATTTTACGCAATTTTTAAATACGAAATAAATAAAAATTTAGCTAATTTGTAAATTTTCGATGACCTACGCCACACTTCTTAAATAGCCAACTCATATTCAAAACCTAAACTAAATTTTAACCAACTCATTTTAAATGACTCTTGGAAAGCTTGTTGTTATTATTTTGGTTTTTATGTCTGTCTGTGTTGTGCTTATGTTGGGTGTTTTTTTTTTTTTTTTTTTTTGTTTAAAGTGTAGATATCGATTTCAAAAATGAACCATAAAAATGGACACTTTTTCCACTTGTTCATTGTAAAAACACCTTGAAAAGTCATATGCATAGAATAACTGCGAAGTTCTTGACCTAAAGATGTTAAAATACTATTGGTAGTAATATTTTTTTACCAATTCATTGTGATCATCATGATGCTTGCGCTTTTTATCAAACACAACAACAAGAACAAAAATGTCAGTTTTGTGCTATGAATTGCGAACGCGTGCCATAGAAGCGGTACAAGGTAGTGTAACGATGATTTTGCTTCCTCTGTACAGTGGAGGTTGTTGTTGTTGTTGTTGTTTTTAATGTGGCGTTAATTGTGGCATGGTGTGTTCGTAATGGCATTTTGTAGTAAAGGCGTCTGACAAGTGATTTCAATATTCATAAAATTCATATTCATTCATTCATTAAAATCCGGTGAAATACTATAAGTTGTGCGTCAACTTGCCAAAGTTGAAATTCGAACGAAATATATAAACCGGGTGAATGAGTGAATGACCGGCAAAGCGGCGAAGTGGTCGTAATGCAACGAGTTGTGAGCTGCGGTTGGAAACATACACACACACATACATACACCTCTTTTCTAAAATTATAATAAAAATTTCAATTTACGCAAGTTCATTGTTGACAACAAAACTATCACATCACGCCTGCTGTTGTGTCTGAGCGAAGCGACCATCTGCCAGAACTATCTTTGTATATATGTGTATGTGTGCATATATACATACATATGTATGTATATGTAATATGTGCTTGAACCACCTGGCTTTAACTGTTTGGTGTTGGGTTCGACTATAGTTAAAAATGGAGCCAGTGGCGCAAGAATTATATTTTTTACACTCGTTTTAACTCTTTAGTGTTTTATTTAGTCTAATAATTATGAATAGAAAATATTTTTCTTCAGAAGGAATGGAGAACCACTTATCAAGGACACAGTGGGCGCTCATCTATTTAATCTAACATTTTTTTTTGCAAATTTTTACACTTTCTTTTTTTTGTTTGTTTATTAAATTAAAACGTTTTCTCTGAATTTTTTTTTAAATTGCAATGTATTATATAAAAATTACTTAAACTATTAGGAAAAACTTTAAACATATCAAAAATTTTAAGAAAAAAAAAGTATTTATATATAAATAAATAAATAAAGAGAATTATGTAAATAGTATGTGCATACATACATACATATGTATATACAAATACGCCTCTAAATCAATTCTGTTTACTTCATAAATTATTTAAAATTTTCAAATATTTAATATAAAGAATTTATCAAGTTCCTATATTCAAAATATAAACCACTTCTTCTTTGCTTGAATATACATAAGAAAAATGTTTATTTCAAAGTATTTATAAACTATTAAATATTTTAAAATGTTTGGCTATTTTTAAAGTACGCATGAAATGGAGAAAATTTGATTTAAATAACTTCCAAAATACATATGTAAATATTAAAATATTTACATAAATATATATTTATTCAATTGGAGAATTTGAAGTTAGCAAATTAAATTTTAGATTGAAATAAAAAAATGGTGTTTGCAACAACAAAAAGCATTTCCATACATTCTTGCAGGCATGACAGTGGGGATTTTTACACTGAATATATAATCCCAGACGCACTAGCGTTATAAACCATAACCTTACTTCATTCTGGTACAAATCTATACGAACGAGCCTTTTTTCATGTCATCATAGAAATTTTGAAGGTCTTCGGTGTTGCGCTTTTCATTGTTATTATTTTTATTAGAATAGCGGCACAATGATGATAATGGTTGTACTAGTTGTGTAGATGACTATGTTGCTTTTGCATAGAACTATGTACTTGGCTGACTAGTGATGGCTCATTTTTGTTACGCCTCTTCTGCACTTGTGAGCAAGTTAACCGCGCGCCCGCATAAACATAAAAAAACCAAATAAAAAAAGTGGAAAATTCAAGCAATTTTGCTTTTACGCTGGCACATATTTTACTCTTCATTTTCATAATGAAAAACAAAAACAAAAAAAAAAGCGAAATCATTTAGTGTTACATATACAATTGCAACTCACTACAAACTGAGCGCACTCATCATTACAACGTTGAAAATTTGCAAATGTTGAATGAAACACATTTCATATGTACAGAATAAGCAACTGAGTTGAATGTATTTAAAACGATTCAAAAATAAAACTCCTCAAGTGGAAGCACCAGCCAACCATCTGAAACAACTGTTACATACTCGTAGCTATAAAAACAAAGCGCGCATCAAAACGTTGGATGTGCAATGCCGTCAGCCATTGAATAGTTATTTCGTTTACGGATTTTCGCTTTCAAAGCTACCCATCAGCAGACGAATTCAATAATTGTTTTTCGTTTTCAACACTTACTTGAAAGCGTAGCGTTTTTAATTTTACTTCATTTACTTCTTCATCACCGGAAATTGTAACGCGCAACTCGGCGCAACGGCGACGATTGAGAATGAACGGTGCTGCAGCAACGTTGCCGCCGACGTCATCTCGGTAGCCATTACGAAAATGCAGCCGGCATTTTGTGATTGTTGTTGCTCATTCATTTGCTTTGTGTGTGTGTGTGTGTGTATGCGTTGTTGTGCGCCCGACTATGGCGGCCGACATTTCCAGCTAATTGAGTTGTAATTATGTGCCGCAAACAGATTTTAAATAGCAAACGGCAAGCTTTTTAGTTGAATTGGTATGTATGTATTTACGAGTATGTTATTTATATCTCACAGAAAATCGCTGAATTGCATCGAATAGTGTTGCCACTCTTTAGTGACGCAGATGATGACGCCAATTTTCAACGGAAACTTAACTACGCAGATTGTGAAGTGTGTTAGTTGGCTAAAATGAATGCTGTTGGCCTTTGATTTCTGCTCGTGCAGCGCTTTGCTCTGGCCTATTATTTAAGTTTCATTAGCCCTCTTTTCATATTTCAAATGCATGTCGGATGGTAATTGAAAGTTAATTTTGTAGAAGTTCAATTTGTTTTCCGTTTTGCCTTTAGTTTTTTGCTCTTCAAAATACGTTATTTCGGTACAATTGGCTTAATTAAATCTAATTCCGAAATAAACAATAATAAATAAATTGAAAATTTTGTAATTGCACTTGAAGGGGTAAGCTATTGATACGTCATCATTGCCTCTTTGGGTGAGTGGCGGATATGATATCCGTTTGCGACTAGATAAGTCGGATATACATATGTAAATATGTATGTAAATAAAAAGAAATTTTATTTAAGTACTTATATAAAGATGTTTACAAACAGGATATGACAATATTTCGAAAGTTAAAATTACACTACAGTCGATTATAAACCAGTTTAGACTAGCAGGCGTGTTACTATAGAAATACATGCATCAATATATGTATGTTGCTAATAATCGATTTTATAAGAAGACGCAGGAGTAATAAATAACAAATAATTTTCATTCAGGAAAGTTTAGGTTATAATGATTATTTATGACCTCAGAGTCAACGACGTTTTTCAACGATAGTTAAAATAAGCGAGATAGCATTTGAAATAAAACTTTTTATATCGTTTCGATGAACGATTCATTTAAGCTTTAAAACTGTGGCTGGGTCACCTGAATTATGCGACTTAACATCTGCAGATTAGAGTTTTCCTTTGAGACTCCAATCATTGGCCAAATACGACGCTATATGGTTGAACGCGTCGCCGAAAATTGGAACTTGAGAATTGACCATCTCAACCGAAGTAACGGTCAACATTTGAAGGATAATTTGTTTAAAGAGTAAATATTAAGAATTATATGAATCACCCTTTCAAACACATATCGGTTGGTTATTTTCATAATTTACTAGAAATTTACTTTCGCTATCAACTTTCACCAATTTATTTGCCATTTCAATAGTACCAAAGGTTGCTTTTGCACACTTTTTAGTATTTCCTCACATCTCGCAATTGCATTTAAAAAAAAAAGTATTATACCTTACAATAAAGTTATTATAAACGCATTTTCTTTAGGAAAGTGCCGACGGATTCAGAACTTTCAAAAATGTATAATGGTTATATTTTTATTTAAACTTTAATGTGTTAATAACCGAAGCCTTTGAAGTTTATCGTCATGATTTATGTAGGTCGAATATCGATAGTGGAAAATAAAAAAGAAATCAAATAATGAAGTTTTATTTATTATTAGGCCATTAAGCTTGTTACAAAAAATCCATGATCTAAAATGTAATGTAACAAGTAAAAATAGCTGTCTTTAGGCTTATGAATGGAAGAATTGTATGGGAGCCATATGTAATATTTATTTGATATTAATGATTTTGACTGCTACTCGTAAAATAGTCCAAATAATAATTAATATTTGTGCAAAAGTTTTAAGTCTTTAGCTTATTCAATGAAGGAGTTTTGGCCCAAAATGTAATATCTGAATTATCGGTTGTATGGCAGCTGGCTCTTTCCATATCAAAACCGACCGGACGTTTTCGGGTCATGATTTTAGATTTTAACGAAACTTTAATATGTTGTGTTTGGATCAATTTAAGGAGACACGTATTATTTTTTTGTGCCAAAAAAAATTTTTTTTTTGTGAATTTTTCGAAAATATCAAGTTTTCACGAACTTTATTTTTTTAACATGCATAACTTCGACAAATATCAACCGATTTAAATTATTTTTTTTCAAATGTTTGTAATTATATATTCTTTTAAATACAAGCGTCAGAAATTACATGAAAATTAAAAAAAAAAATTAATAAAAAATAGCAAAAAAATTTCAAAATGCGTTTTTTTATTTTTTTTTTTAATTTTTCAAAGAAAATAGACAGTTGAAACTTTAATCTGGCCAACTGCCAAGTAGCCGAAATTTGTTTTTTTGAAGTTATGTTTTTTTATCAAAAGTGTGTGGTAGCGCTTGCACTCAAACACGCTATGCGTGCAAGTTCAAAATATCGTATCTTCTGAAAACAAATAATTCGCACTCTTTGAAATTTTATTAAATAAGTCTTGTAGACTAGATATACATTATAAACTACGACAAAATAGTAAAAAGCTGTGAAAATTTCATTTCTTTGAGCGAATAGATTATGAAATATAGTGAAACAAAAAAAAAATGTCAATAACTGGTAAAACATTTTTTTTTTCGAAATTATATTTTGGGAATCACTTTTAATGTTCACGAGCTAAACATTAACAACATTTAAATTGAAAAACAAAACCGACTCATTTTTAGTGAACGTTTTCACGAATTCTGACTCAGCTATTATTTGAGCAAAATTTCAAGAATTTAGCTGCTTAAATTGATGGTTTTTCGTGCTTAATAGAATATCTGGACAATCGGTTGTTATACTATTTTCTTGATCTATGCAAGTTATAGCTATAAATTTGTGCTTAGAGCAATGCTTGATGACATACTCTTCCTCCGCAATAAAATGCTAGGATCAGTATCTGTGTAGGCGTTCATCTGGGCAGGTTTCGCCTGAAAAGTATGCCTCCTTTATCCTCTGTGTTCGACTCAGAACTAAAGTCTAGATATTCTCACGGCAAGTGGTATGAATTGAATTTTTTATGGCGTAATTTCAAGTATTTTTTCTATATAATTATGTGTTCGGTTTCCTGTGGCGCAGCGACGGCGGATTTCACATAACTTTCATACAAGTACAACAAAAAGGCAACTCCAATGTATTTTTTTATAAGAAAAAAATTTAACATTTTGGTAAATTATGGATGGAAGGGAAGGAACACTTGACCACTTTGAATAGGAGTTACTCTGCAAAGCGATGCGAAAGTATGAGTGCTCTATCAGTTTTTTTTTTTCTCTCCCTTATTTGTAGCGATGTGAATAACCTTTTTAAAAAAAACCGTTGAATAGATTTTAAATTATATAACTGAATAAATAAACAATATCGACGAAATTTCACAACATAACGTAATTGACAATAAGAGCATTTCTTGGTCACGTAAACTTGGATTATACATATTTACCGATGTGCCTACTACATACATAAATATAAACTAGCAAACGCATTGTACAAACAACTAAAAAAATGTATAAAAAAAACATAAAATAAATCAAATGAACTGTTTGATTATTTATTTATTATCGGTTAATCAGCTATGGTTGACAGTGCGTTGTCGTAATGACAAAAGCTGTTTGTTAATGTATGTTGTTGTTGCCGGCAAATAAATTGCGTCGACGAACAAATGAACATCCTCAGCCATAAATTGTTTTTAAATGTCCAATAACATTATAAACTAAAAACTCAGAAAACTACGAGTATGAAAAATTATAGCGATATTTACTGAAGAATTTTCTGTGTAAGGTAGATAAAAAAAAATAATAACTGCACTTTAATTTTTAAATTTTAAAGAAAATACCTGTAAAAAACCAAACTTTGGTACTACGATATTGAAAATTATAACATAACTATTGACGCGTTAACTCTGATTATTGTCTTGAAGTGTATTTTGGAAAAAAAAAAATAAAAAATTCTCCATACATTACCAACATACCAAAATTATCAAATATGGAGATATCAATTTAACGTATAACTTTCATGTCACATTAAAAATTAATGTGTGTGCGAACGGACAATGGTAATTCTTCATCGATCAGACTACCGATTGATTACAACAACAACAATCCCAACAGCAGCATTATTTGTAATAATAATAATAATAGACACAAAGGCGGCTAGCTTGCGGGCAAATGCGAGTTGAAGACAAAAACGTATTGATTACAATTGAAAAAAATCAACACAATCAAATCAACTTTACTTCAATCCAAGCGAAACAAATGCAGTTAAGATGAGTGATTTGATTCGGATCGAAAGCGAAAAAAAACAACAAAGTTTTTTCAAATGGCCGCTGGTGTTCATTAAAATATGTAATAGAAATATATAGTTTACACATATGTATATACACATACATAGATACATATACATACTATGTTATATCTTATCTTTTTGTGGGAGTTCTACTGCAGCCAGTAGTTTTAATGAGACATTTTTTATGACAACGACTTACTCAGAGCCATAGCCATAACTTTGCCTGCCAAGAAATGGCGGTTTTTTTTTTGAAAAAGTGCCAAATTTTTACTCGATTCACGTAGCAATCGATTCTAGTATAATTGGTCGCTATACTCGCACTTCACACAAACACACTCGACGAAAGTGTTCAAATAGTAAATAGAAACAGTGTAAGTAGGAAATGAATAAAATCCATACCTAATACTAGCTACATTAATTGAGCTGGTGTAGCTGAAATTTAGCGGCGAAGCTATTTGATGTTGTACATTTGTAGGTACTTCATACACATGATCGATTACAATACATATTTCTTACATACGAGTAAACGAGTATATACAGAAAAATATTAAAACATAGAAAAAGCCTTTAAAGCTTATTGCATTCTTTGAAGCGTGTTGCGCTTCACCTGCTGTGCATTATGTTAAAAAGAAAAATTTTTTCCTCCTCTATAGACATTTCAGCATTACATAAAAAATGAAAATCTTAAAAAAAAAATCACGAAATTTTGCTTGTCATTTCATAAACGTTATGTGAAGAATTCTAAAATTGGGAGGAAACCAGCAAGCTGGTAAAAGAGGCCAAAAAAAAGTTTAATGCGCAACATACATACATTTTTAAACACATTAGTAGAAGAAATCTCTGAAATATGCAGCAAAAGGAAACGAATTACTATAGTTCTTTGTGCAAAATACATTATCTATTTATGTAAAATCAAACTCACTCAATGTTTTTTTTTATCAGGCGAAGACAAATAATTTTACGACAATCCTTCACCTACTAAATAGATTTATGATTGACTGTAGGCGCTTTACGACGCAGTAATAATGTATCGAAGAAATCGATTTACTCGTCTCGGTGATCAAGTGTCTCCTGGGCGGATGAGTAATATGTATAGGCTTGGCTCAGAGTATCGAGAAAGATCTTACAAATTCATTCCATTTGTAATTTGTAATTAAACAAGAATTTCTTAAGAGATTATGTATGTCGCTAATATTCATGTTAAATTATTTTACCTAATACTCGTGACCTTAAACCATCTGATGTGCTGACTATTTTTTGAACCTACTTTACTTTTCTACTACACATTCAGTTTGTCTTTTCACGCATACGCGATGTGTACTGCGTTCTCAATAACCAACAAAATTTCTTAAACTCTGCTTAGCCACAGAACAGTCAAAAAAAATTACCATATGAAATCAATTCTACAAATTTCGACATCGTAGTGTTATCAACAAGGGTCAGCTGTTACAGCAAAAACCAGAAAGTGCTTCAGTTATAGGAAATTGTAGAGTGAGAGTTAGAATCGTTACACATAACAGCAACTCGATCTACTAAACGCCCCATGTCTGTCATTATACATTTATGATTATTCATTGTTCTGCCGAATACTATGTTCCGACAGTTTATTGAGCCAAACTTTCTCAATTAAAGCGAAAATTGTGTGCAATTCGCTATGAAAATTTTAAACTTTAAACTACTCAATTAGCTCTTAATTGGATGTAAATTGATACGAAAAATCAATGCAATCCTGTGTTGCCTTTGTTTTAATACCTATTTATTCAGCGTGTTCGGCAATAGACTATCAGAAATAAATTCGTTGGATATTTTGCTAAGTGTTTCTTGTCAGCCAAAATTAGCAGAAGAAGACCAGAAAAGAACACTTAATAATTGCTGATTATTCTAACTAATTTTTTCGCTCATATTTTTTCATTATTCGCTCTTTAAAAAGGTTTTATTATTAATTCGTTTATCTCTGTTTGTGAACTAAAAAAAAACTGGAATTCAAGTAAAGAGTAAATTGAGACGAAATCATTTCTGTTGGAAAATAATATTGCTTCTTTAAAAATACAGGCAGAATTGCAGTGTCTGTGAATAACATTTGAAATAGGTAGAGGATAATAGAGTTGTTTTGGCTTCAACTGAGATCTGGGGTCAACTGGTTGGCGCTATCTGTCACTTGTGTATCAAACAAAAGTTGATTGGAAAAATAACTTTCAGTCGTTGGCTTCGATAGGGGCACGTTATAAATGAAGCGTAGTTTAGTGGGTATTATTTTTTTGATTTCAATTAATGTTATTTCCTATATCAGTGGTGGCGTCTAAGAAAAAAATTTTAAGTTAACTTGAAGGTGTCTTCACCCCTTTTTATATTTATATCAGGTAACTTAAAATATACTGAAATTGTGCAACACAGCTAGAGCAACAAAACCTTCAACTGGAAATACATATATTTATAAGAATCGATAGCTCGCGTAAATTTTTATTAACTGATATTTGTTCAGCAATTTTTGAAAAAATAAGGAAATAAATGGGTTTTTTTATATGAAATTAATTTATTCATTTTATTTATGTAAATGTTGTTTCCGTGCAAGTAAGCGATTTTTCTCCTTTTTTTCGATTTTTTTATTTACTCAAATCACATGCAGGCCACCGTAAAATTTCACGTGATCAGTTAATTTGCCTCATTCCATTGCTTTAAAATGACAAACATATCTACATACACAGTTGGATATTTTTTTTTTTTTTAAGAAAACGAAAATAACGAAATAATTTACGCGATTTCATAGATGACAAGCGCTAATGAAGCTGTGAACTCAACATATGAACACATTACAAGTCACATGCAAGTGGATAGATTTTTTTTTGTAATACATTTTCTTTGAAAAAACAATGAGATACCAGAAACAACTCAATTTTCGATACAAAAAGAGGTTGACATTTTCGTAAAAAAAAAAAAAAAATTAATAAGAAGACTGACTACAGTTTTATATTGTATGTCTGTAGATAGAGTCAAAAGAAAGCGCACACGATTAGCCAACGGGTATTGGCTGTGGAATATTGTCACTGCACAGCTATTGGCCATTCATTGACTGTTTGATCGTAGCACAAAAGGTGTGAAAAATGCAGTTGCAGTGACATACATACATGCACATATGTATGTATGTATATCTCGCTGTTGACTTGCATTCGTATTTGAGCATCACGAATTCCCTGTTGCATTAAATGGAAAATGATTTAACAAAATTTCTAAAATGTTTTGTCTCAACTTCATTAGACTCAATACATATGTACATTGCTATATGTACATAAGTACATGTGTACATAAGTAGAAATGTACATTTATATTAATAATGTTGAGCGGTGCAGCAAACAAAAACACAAAAGTCGAAAATTAAAGATTCAAAAATGACTGTCATTTATCGGCGCAACTACACTAAACCGTCGATACGAGGTAGGGTGGCAGGAAAATTGTAAATTATTAGAAGAAAAAAACAAAACAAAAGCAGCAACAGTATAGATATCAATATACATTTCAGATGCACATAATCGTAACTGATATGGCTTAAGGACGTGTGCAGCATGCATTGATGGACCATAATTGATGGCTTGGCATATGCGCGTGAGAGAATGCAGCAGGCGGCGGCATAAAGGCAACGAGTCGGCAGGGAGGCAAAGCGTATAATGAACAAAAGAAATTAATGATTTTAATAAACAATAATAAATATAACAAAAATTAAAAAAAAAAAAAAAAAATATTGAGTAAAAAAGTTAAAGGGGACGCAGTAGCATAAGAATTTAGGAAACGCTGCTACAAACTATACAAAATGGCCGCTGCAAGGCATGCGAACAACAGAAGTACACAATAAGAAGCAATGGAGATCGATTTCGAGGATATACTTAGAGAAAAAAAACATCGATGAGGCGAGATTCATCAATCAAGATTTATTTGTAAAAGTTTTATGTGCCCTTCGTAGTGGCCCATCCACCATTTTGTTGAAATCGTCAGCTTACTCACAGAACATTTCACACGTAGCATTTGACATTTGGCCCATCGAACGTAATATTGCCCCCAACCAAAACTTGTTAGCTCAGGCAAAGGGAACAGTGAATGGCAAGTAAATAAAATTAGGTTAAATATCTACGACAAACTAAGCATTGCTTTTATTTGCACAAGCCAAGTTATTTGTGCACCCACCACCAATCTTCGCTTCCAGCCCCTTCGTGTTGTATGTGTTGTATGCACCACCACCTTATACGAGTATACCATTCAAACAAACATACATTTGATATCTATGTATGTCTTGCAGGCTGCTATGTTACAAGTAAAGCAAACAACGGAAAAAACTGTCGACAGCAGCAACAAAAGCAATCTATACGTAATGGATACTCTCATAGATATGGGTACTTTGAAAGGCAAACATGGCATGGCATGGCTTACTCGCGGCACGACACCACATCGGCCTATTTTGTGGGGTGCATATGACGTTTCGCGTTTTGAGTAACAAAAAAAAAAAGTTAAATGAAAAAAGTTGTATATCCACTTTATACTTATGTACATTGTAAGTATATAATACGTTTACTACATGAGCAAACATATGCCAAGCTTTTGCGCCGCTCCATATCACTTCAGAGGGTGGTGTTAGTTTCGTTATTGAGCGTACAGTGTTTTGAAGTTGGATTTTTGGCGTTAAAAAATATTTGTTTAAAATAAGTTGGTATTCTTCTTTATCGATTTGTTTTTTTTTTCATTCGCCAACAATTTGAAGACACAGCGGAAGCATACAAATTTTCCATTAACTGTCCTCGAGCTCAAATTAAAATGTCAATTGTGAATTTTATATTTCAACCTTAATATTTGAAAGTTATACCATTCTTCATATATCTAAAAATAACTACCTACTCTCAGTACAGGGAATAGTTGGTACACTGACAAGTCAATTTTAAGAAGCATAATTTGAAAATTTGGTTTTCGCTTAGAACACAACTCTGGTGCAACTCTGCGCTCAAACGTTCTTAAATTTATAAAATTTTTCATTTCATAAAAAGCAGAAAAAAAAACGATCTTCGCTCGATGCTTATTAACGTTCATCTATAGGGGGAAATCCGAACTTTTTTTGTAGAAAATATGCCATTATATATTTTAAAGGTAGTAATAAAATGTTTATCTCAGTCAGGGCAAGCAAAATCTAAATCATAGAAAAAGTTTTTTGTAATAGCGGTCACCCCTCGGCAGGCAATAGCAAACCTCCGAGGGTATTTCTGCCATGAAAAAAGCTTCTCATTAAATACATTTGCCTTTCGGCACAAAACTGTAGGTCCCTCAAACACTGAGCTACATATATAGTGTAAGCGCCAAAGTTATATATATATTATATATATATATATATATATATATAATAAAATGTTTATAAACCATCGTAAGAAAATTTAACGGTAATTTAAAAAACTTGAAATTTGAAAATTTCACACAATTGCGGCATTTAAATGAAATTTTTTGCTAATTAATTTAAAAAATTAATTTTAAGCGTCATATAGACAAAACCTTGATTGCGGCAATTAGCCTATTGTATTTTTGAGTGGACTATATTTACTAATTGACTCAATTTTTTTTTTCTTTCAAAAAGTGCACTTTTTTCAAGAATTTTTTCTCACTATATACAATAGTTATTATAAAAATTCTTTTTGAATTTAGAAGTTCATATTAAATACAACAATCATAAATTTTTGCAAGAGTTTATTATACAGCATATTTGTGGTTTATAACAATAATAATTGATGTGTACTTAAAAAACAGTAAGTTGGCTCCTGTCCACAAAAATTATCTGAAACAGTGGAAAGAATTTTTTTTTAATATTTGAATATTACCCGGGCCTGACATTGAAAAAATTTGAAAGAATTGAAATTTGCAAAAATTATCAATATTTTTGACAAAAAAACACGATTTTGACGCATTTTTTGCTGCTTTTATTATTGTTATTAATTATTTATTTGTACAAATTCGTTATTTAGGCTTTGTTAAAGCCTAGATAAATTGTTGACAAATAAATGACTTTTCGAAAAATTCAATTATCTTAAGTAGTTCTTCGGCAATCCTGCATGCCAATTTGAAAAACAACCTTTCAAGAAAAACGCTAATGAAGTTTAAACTCATTGCGTCATAGCTACAGGCGCGCGCACACTAATTTTACAAAAACATCCATATTTTTGGTTTTTTTAGCATAGGAATTCGGGAATACATTTTTGTAAGTATGCGTTAACGATTTATGAAATAAAAAAAATCGATTCACCGAAAATAAAACGATTTCCCCCTTAAGCGCTGTCTGAACGCAGCATTAGGATTGCAGATAGAAAGCTACTGCGAAAAAAGGGAAGTTTGGAATCACAGATTCTATACGGAGTAATTTGTGAATCTGGTTTTTTTTTTATAATAACCTTCTACATACAAATTTTAAATAAAATATCTTCTTATTTTCAATTTAAGTAATTCGAATATAGTTACTCTTGAATTTTCCAAAAATAAGCACTGTAACATCGCTACCATCTCCAGTACTCACTGTATGTATAGGCCAAAATTATACATCGTTACTGCCGCTACATGCACGTTTAGGATGAGGAAATATTTTGGCAAATCATCTTACGATCATTTCTCAAAGCGGCTCTAGTCGGCTGTCGTAGCTACCAAAAAAAAAGAGCAAAAAACGTTGAAAAACAAAATGAAACAAAGAAAAATTTGGAAACTAGATGTTGAAGAAATGGAGAATTCAACGCAGCGGGCGGTAGTGGCAGCTCTGCCATCGGCAGCAACTGGCACGCACGCAGTCAGCGAGGCGAACCTGACATGGGTGGTGCAGGCTGCCATAACAATAGGGAGTAAATATTGCCACTGGCCACTGAACGACTAAATGCCCGCACGTCTGCACGCCAGCTTATTCGAGCGAGTTCGAATGATTGTTATTGCAGCTTTGCTGATAAAGTTTGATTAGTGCGTGCGTATTATGAAAAAAGTATGTACAAAAAATTATTTAGAAAGTATTACTAACATACATACATACATATGAAAGTACATGTGTATCAGCATTGGTAACGCGGCATAGGCACTCTGCCCACAAAAGGCACAACCACCACTGCAGATGCATAAGAAAATTAAAACATTATGGTTATGGTACTCGATGGAATTATATTTGATATGATATTATTCCCAATCTAAAATAGTTAAAAGGAACACAAAGCTGCTGAATTTAGAAAGGTGCACGAACACAATACAAACTGACACAAACAGCGTTGGGGGCCGATAGGGCGCGTGGCACCTATGTACATAAATCACACACCAGAGCACGAGCGTATTACGTCGCCCAACGCAATTGCTGAGAAAAGCTCATTTTTCTTTCATTTACGTGCCTGTCAACTCAAAATGCCTGCTGCCATTTATTTTCCACAACACCACCACGGGGTAACCGACAAGCGGACAAGGCAAATGAGCAGTGGGTTTGGGGGTAAAATGGCAAGCCATCAAACGGATTTGATTGGCGGTGTTTTACGCCTCTGCTGCGAAAAGGGATGAAGCTCGATTTATATGTAGATGGGGAGAGTAGCATCAACTGCGAAATTTACGCCATTTTATTATTAAAACTTTTTCTCCTTGTGATTAGTTATATCAAATGAAAATACGGTGATTTAGCAAAAGTCCCTATCAGACGACAAAAGGAAATACGAAAGAAACATAATATGGATTATATCACAGCAGATGTGTTAGAAGACACGTGTGTAGTTAGCCATTTACAAAAAAAGTTTTTACATATTAAAGTGAGTAAAATTGTAAAATAATGTTTCAAATTGTATATGTCTTTTGCAAAATAAAGATAAATAATATTGAGGTAATATTTATGATGTCTTGCCTGTTTTCGGTTTAGAAGTGATTCTTAAATTTTGTATTTAGTCTCGTGCATTTAGACTTCGGCACCAAACTAAAAAAGCAGATAATGAAAAGGATTCGGAAATGTTTTTGAGAATCATAGTGCGAGAATTGTGCATGATGTTGACATTTTTCAACATTTCATGATGAAGTCAGTTGAGGTGAGTTCAGCTGAGGGGAGGTGAAAAGATTAACGCGTGGAGAGCTCAGTTTTATGGCACTTTTAGGAGTGGTAAGTGAAGGTGTGGGGAATTCAAATATAGTGAACCTGGGTGTGATGAGTTTAGGTGAGGGGAATTTAAATGTGGTGAAATTGGATTTTTGGTAAGTTTAAGTATTGTGAGAAGAAGCAGAATTTGTTGACGTCTCCAATATTTTACGTGATCACCAGTCTAGTCTCATTTGCCATGTTGATTTTTTCATTTAAAATCACCGCTAAAGAACGTAACATAACATTAAATGGGTTAAGGTGCGCGAAGTTAAGGAATGCTGAGTATATGTGAAAAGGTATTATGAGTATACATAGTTATGGCAAGATCAGACATGGTGATTACCAATTCCATTTTACTCTTCCTTCCTACAACATACACAAAATATTTTCGGTGTATGGCTGGAAAATATTTATCTATTCTGTTTTGCATAATATTAAGTATGTGTTTAGATTAACAATAAAAAAAAAACATATTAAAATTAATAAAAAAAAGCTAATTTTCCATTAAACTTTTTTCTAAATACATATATAATTGTTTTGAAATTCTAAGTGTACCAAACGCTGTTTTGGCACTAAATGTTTCTTCTAATTAAAAACAATGTACTGGAATAATAAATTAATTAACTTTTTGTATAATGCTCTTATAAAAAATACATACCATATCTACATATGTTCAAAGGCATTTTATTTGTAAATGCATCTACATGCTTTTAGTTATGACACATATTTGAACCAAAACTTAAGACACTATGTACGATGAGAAAAGTTGTTGCCATCATAAGCAGAACTAACCTACTTTAGGACGTTTTATAGAATAGAAACGACAGAAAATAAATGAAACACAAATATTTTAGAGATAAAACAAATGAAAGTCAACACTCGTGTCTGTCATAAATGATTTAATTTGTACGAGTATAATTTGTGTTTAGTAAATACGTACATAATTACGAACAGTAGCTAAATTTTCTTATCGCCCGCAGAACCAAACAAAAAATGTGTACGAGTATAGCGAAAATGCATACATACAAAATGCGTATGTAACTTAAGTTACTATAATGTTCGTACGCTATAACGTTCGTATTGAGCGTATCAAACGCTTATAGAAAAATTACGCGTCTAAAGTTTGAAAAAATAAATATTATGATAATAAAATATATCTTCAAAAAGTTTAAATTAATAAATAGTTTGTATGAGTAATAATAATTTATTAGCCAAGTTTTGCAGGTTTTGTGTTAATTTAACCGCCGCTTTAAGCACATTTAAAGGCAGCGCACGGAAATCGAATGTGAAAAGTTCAAAAAGTTCTTGCAGTGATAGCTTATAGAGCACGCTTATCTGATCGCTTGTGCATTTAGAATATAATGGCAATACCTAAAACACTGTGTACATACAACATAATTTCAAATCGTTAATTTTGTATTCATTGATTTATTAAAATTAATCACAGCATCTACATATTAAGGCAAGAATAAAAACAATTAAATAGATTTTGTGATTTTGCGTAATTATGGTTCTTTTGCAAAATGAGAAAAAAGCGTTTTCAGTTTTTCTTTCGAAAAATAGCATCTTGTCGGAAAGAGAACATTTTGAGAGTGTAGAACATGTGAAATCGCCATAAACAATTTTAGTGTTTAAACACTTTTAGTGTCAAACTCAGTTTTCCGACAGATTATCAGTTTAAGAATCAAACAACTAAATAAAGGGTGTTTTTTTAGACATGTGGCTTTTAGAAGAAATAAATCGCATATAATTTAATACTAAAAGTGAGCTGCATCGCTGAACAGAATTTTCTTGTGAAAATCGGCCGTCTCGTTTTGGGCCCATTCGCCGAGTGTTTGCAAACTTTGTTCCGGAGTAAGAGTCTACTCATTATGGAATGGCAAACTGAAACTGAGTATAAAACAAATAAAGAAAAAAGTACTGCCTCATTGAAAACCACAAATGTAAAAAAAACACCCTTTAGAATAAAATAAAATTCAAAAGATTTTGAGATTTTGCGTAATTATCGTTCTTTTGCAAAATGAGAAAACAGCGTTTTCAGTTTTTTTTTTTTAAATAGCATCTTGTCGGAAACAGAAAATTTTGAGATATCCTACGATCTTAACAATTTTAATGTCAAATTTTGTTTTCCGACATATGTATTAAGAGTTTAAAACTCATCTGCAATTGCTCGGATGTGTCAGAATTTATTAGGTATACAGCTTTTATGGTCCAATTAATTTTTAAAATAATAATGGTGAAGCTTGATGTGATTGATTGGAATTTATTTCCAGATGGAAAGTATATTAATATTGTTTTTTGCATTATGTACTTATCACTTTAATTGAAAAATAAATTATCAATATACATACATATTTTAATTTTTAGAGAATTTACTCGTATAATTGACATTTCGATTAAAAATTAAATGAAAAAAATATTTTAATAGGAGCTTTTGTGAAAGCTATTTGATACGGAACATTATTGCATAATTATATTGTAAAATCCTATAGAATTTGATTAAATCCAATAGGATTGCGGAATATAGAACAATTATGCAATAATAATCGGTATGTACAAACTGCAAGCGACTACAAATTACAGTTGACTTTTTTAGTTTGAAATTTTTATGAAAATTTGTTGAAAATGTGCAATGTTTGATAATATGGGGCTTTATGGTTTTGATCTGAATTAAATAAAAAAAAAATTATTCAATACCTGTTTGTGCTATAGTTGTTACGCATACACAATGTGTACAATGGTTCGAGAGAGCTGACGAATTTGCTAGAGTCGTATTAGTCAGTGCTGTATCCACAAACTCGAAGATTTTAGGTTTAAGTATTTGCTAATCTTGTGCTACAGCAGATACTAGACACTTGACTATTTTATTTTTATGCAAAGGAGTTTTTTAAGCGCTTCATGACTAACAACAGACGATGTATCAACAAGTTTAAAGTGCTTTGAACAGGTTGAACAGTGGACATTGACAATAGATGATTGAATGATTTGATAATTTAACCATTTACCGGTTCAGTTGGTATTTAAGTCTTGAGCTGGATTTCTACAACAATGAAACGACTAAGGGTATTTACCGAGATTTTTTCCATACGTTTTTTTTTAACATGCGTTGCAAGAGTACATTTTGAAGCAGAAGTTCATTTGTATAATAATTCGGTGTTTGGTTTTTTTTTTTTGTATTTTACTTAAGGCATCTTTTTTTAAATATTATTTGCAAAGCCTTATTTTTGAATGATTTTTATATTATGTTTTTTTTTTTAATCTACCATTAAATTATAAGTAAGCATATAAAGAAATACATATGTGTGCATCGGTACTAAAAATGAATAAAAAGAATAAAACATAAAACACTTAAATTGCAATAAATCACGTTTTTAATATCAGTCGGACAAATATTTATGAATATGTATCCAAAAAAATCAAGAATAATGAAGCAGAACGACTGCTTACATTGCATTTTGAAATATTTCTCTTCATTTCCTTGTTGTTTTTCTTAAGTTTTTTCCATACACTAGACATTTTCAACTAAGTATATGCACCCGAACTGTCTATTCGTGTCTTCGTATTTCACGATTGTATTTATTTACATTGCTCGGTTTATTGCATCTACAGAAATACATAACTACTTATACTCGTTTAAGCTCGGCAGCATTCGGTAACTTGCACTTTATATATATTATGTAAACATATGTATAATTCTATTTTTCTTCACTTACCAGTTTCGTTATCCACTGTGAAGGGTATACCAGCCCATTCATCATCGATATCGGGTACGCCATCTTTATTTGCGTCTTTGTCCTCAAAGCTTGGCTATAACGAATATAAATGCACATTTCAATATAATACAACGCATAAAAAGTACTGAAAAATTTGTGAATCGAAAAAGTTTAGAATGTTGCACGTTTGTTGTTAGCCCTTCAACATTTTTTTTTTTTTTTTTTTTGTTAGACAGGCCTTCTCTTTCACCTGGCGCTTCAAGACATAAGTGCGTCCTTTCTTCGTGTAGGTAAAATATTTCGTTTTCGTAGTATTCAAAAGAGTGCGTGACTTCTTCACAAAGCCCTTCAAAATGGGCTCAAACCAACACATCTTTGACAAATCACTGCTCTACGTTACACTCACGTCATATAAATTGTACCCACTCAAACCGCCGAGCCTCACACGTAATCTGAAATTTATTTTAGCAAATACACGCTATTTTATTAGTTTTAAATTTTGTGTATATATTAATCGCCTTTAAGCGCTAATTACAAATTAAGATCATCTAGCGTTCGCTTTCTACGCGATGCTCTTTCTGATTTAAAATTTCGGTTTGATGTGGAAAATAAAGAGAAATTTCATTTAAGTAACCAAACTTAAAGTTGATCTCAATACGTTCTCAAAACACACAACGTCATCGTTATAATTTCCTACAATAGCGCAATATTAATCAATATTTTGAGTGGTGCATAGTCAATGTTGATATTGCAAATATGTTTCATAAGTGATAAATAAATATGTTTTGTTTGAATTAGTTTTTTTTTTTTTTTAAATATAAGGAAAACCAATTGCACAAAGCCGAGTTTACCCAAGATTCATTTTTTTAAATTGATATCAATGCATTTTAATCGCAAAATTATGACCAAACTTTTTTTTTTAACATTTATGTGACGATTTTAAATTAGAAATGAAAAAATTATTTATGTTTATTATTATAAACAAACTTTTTGGGTAGAAAATTTAAAATAAAAAAAAAAATATTTTTTTTCTAAACAATTTTTGTGATAATAGAAGAGTCATTGGGATAATTTCTATGCTTTGGGAAATTTTAAAAAATAATGTTTCATTCAAAAGTTTAAGAAGTCATCGAAATAACGTATAACTTGACATTAACAAAAAATCAAATGTTGGACACCACCGAACTTGTTCTGTAGTGAGCCAAAATGATTTCTATGATATTCGAAGGATTCATTATTTATCGGTCGTGTTTGACAATTCATCTTATTATAGGCTTAACAAACTCATTCTCCAACACATCACAAACGGGTTAATATTTTATTAAATATAATTAAATATTATAACCCCATATTTACAACCATTTTTTTAGCAGAGCCTGCGAATACTTTAGGTACACTTCTACGTGTAGGTATTTTATAAATAAATTCCACCTTCCAGCATTTTATCACCTGGTTGCGAAATTCTTTTTTACACCTTTGCTTTTGGTCTTAGTTTTGCTTGTATAATCCCGCGTTTCTACGCCATTTAGCCTCTAATCGTTTCAAAGAGAGAATGTTCGGACAAAACACTCGCTCGCTTATCGCTCGTGCTTTTCCAATTATGTTGCTAGCGCCATCAACACACTTACCTTATCTAATTTAAGCTCCTTCAGTGCCTTTAACTTCTCAATGTCGTCATCAGATACCACTGCGCCCGTACCATTACTATTACCCTTATTACCAGTCGTATTTAGCAGATGCGGTGGTGTTAAGGTATAACCCAGATCAACATCTTGCTTCCAAAGCACATCGACAATTTCGCTCTCCTGTAATTGAACGTAGTAGGTGGGTGAAGATTGAGTTCAGTTCGTGGCGGCAAAAGCATGTTTTTGTTTGTTTTTTTTTTGTTTTATGAGAGTGATCGTATGCGTATAAGTTTGTATGCATGTACATATGTATGTATGTATGTGATTTTGAAATATAACATGTCGACTAACGAAATCGATGGGAGGGTGGTGTTTTCAAAATGGGTCAAGTCAAGTTGCTTACAAAAATGTATTTTTGTATTTTAAATAATAAATATTAAATAACCCACTCACTATATTTATGTATGTCCTCATTGGTGATGATTACTAGGCGGTATATATATTTTATTAAGTTCACAAAAATCTTGTATATTTACTATTTATAATGGATGCAAAAATATTTGTCTAACACTCTTTTGAAACGCAACTTTCCGAAATATTCTGCTATGTATATAAGTTTGTGGTTTTTTTTTTCTTTTGCGATTTAAAAATAATAGCAAAACGTCTGCTTTCTCCGTACGCGTTAAAAACGTCTTTTTTACATGTTGCTTTTAAGAGACTAAGTACTCCAAAGGTATGTACGAAACGTCGCTTAGCTCTTTGTGAAATTGCTCTTGATTTTCACTCTATTTTGTTTAGTCTGACTTGACTAAATATAGCCTGCCTTGGTTGCAGGCCACGGGTGAATTGTATGGAGAATATTTGCCTTTTGCTTGTACTCGTATATTCGCATATGTGTGATTTACTGATAAGCGTTTTACCAAAGAGATAAGAACTAGATGACTAACTAATTTGCTCTTTTGGTATTCATTTAGTGTTGTGTATAGCAGTTGCACTATTAATTTAAAAAGAGATTCCTTATCAACTGTACACCGTTTCTTCATTTATGAGTTTAGTATACGATTCATTGTTCGCTGATAAGCTTCGTAGGTTGAGAGTACGCTATATATGTACATACAAATCAGATTAACTTCGTTTTTTGCGCTCTCAATCTGTCTTTTCTGTCTCTAGATTAATCGTTTAGCACTCAAGTGACAATGCCGTAAAATTCTTTTGATAAATATCTGCAAACAAAATAAATGGGTTCGCACAGCATTTTTTTTAAATTTCATTAATCTAAAGGCTCTACTGAGTGTTACGTTATGTTTACACAAAGTGTCGACGCGCGCAGATCCTACCAACACCACAAGAGTAAACATATATTTGATTGTCCGTCCATAGTAGGCACTAATAAAGCTGTCCAAGAAAAGAAATGTTTTTGGGTTGCTACATTATTTTCTCAATAGTTTATTTTATTTCACTAATAAAAATAATAATTATAATTTGGGGGGAAAAGTAATTAATACGTTTAAAAAACTGTTAAACAAAATTTTGAGTTATTTATTAATTTATAGCATTTTGCTTCAAAATAAATATTATAATTGACTTTTTTTATTTTCGCTTATAAAAATATTACCGCAATAGAACCCATTTAATTTTTTTTGTATTTAAATTAATTAATGTAAACTTTACCTGTGAAAATATACTTTCTTTCAACTGCTGCCAATAAGGTAAACAAAGCACAGCTGAATTTCGTGAAAAGCTTTGGTAGCACTCATTCGAACTTAGCGTAACAATTGGCAGCACTAACTACAAAACGTCGGAATTGCATAAAGTGGTGTTCACAAAAATAGTAGCAACTCATGTCAATTAAATTTTTCTTTAATTGTTTTTTTTTTTTATAAACATGAAAATAGTAACTGTTTTACAGTTATTGCAAATTTTTTTTATAAATTTCAGATGCGCAGTTTTATAGTAAACTAAATTTCCTTTGAATAGAGCACAAGTTTGAAGTCCCACTGGCGGTGCTGTGCATTTTTTTATTTAACGCTAATATCATTTTTAACTTATTCTGATAAAATATATTTAAATTTTCAAAATTAAAAAAAAAATCAACAGTAATTCAAATTTTGAAATGTTTCTCTCTCATTAATTTTTCAACAAAAACAAAAACAAAGTAATATGAAATAATGAGTAAACACATTTAACCGATAGCCGCAGAAGAGCAGAAACAAAAAGCTCTATGTAGTTTGTTTTTAATTTTAAGAGTTTGATTTTCAAAATTGACTGAGATAAATAAAAAGATGTTTTCATCACTTCGACAATAAAAAGCTTTAACTCGTTTTTTAGCGATTTTTCGGCATCCCTTACTTGGACATCGAAAATAGCAAAGAACCGAAACCGGCTTGTTTCCAATCCCAGCCTGTCCAGAAGAAACATAAAGCAAAAAAGTTCCCTGAGACAATTTTTAATATTAAATTTTTATGTATTTGATAAAGCTATCGGGTCGATTAGGGAGTAGCCCAGAGACAATTGGAAACAGTTTCGTGTTCAATTTGAAACTTATCCAGAGCTATTCCCACAAAAGATATGTAGGTATCGAGTCGGGAGCAATACAAAAATGAATTGAAATTTCCTGTTCTAAAGAAATTCTTATAGGTATTTACGAGGCTAGCTAAAAAACAAGATTTTTTAAAATTTTATCATTTGAGTACCACAAGAACGTGGAGCTTATAAGAAAAGCTCTGCGATTTTTACTTGATGCAGTACGAATTTTGCATCACGATAATGAACTTACTAACATAATGTAAGTCAACTATGAAAAACTGCAGCTAAAATATACGGAAATTCTTAATTGTATGTTACATCAAATATAATTGAAATTTCAATTGTACTTCTGTTACATTTCTATATTGCTATGTTTCATCGAAGCCAAACAAAATATACATACATACATAAAGATATGACCATAAATTTTCCAAATTCAACGCAAAATTTCAAATTGAAATTTTTGCCCATTCACGCTCGACCACAAATTATAGCGTTAATGATGCATTATTAACGCTGCATCGACGCATTTAATCCTTTCGCAAGTCAACAACTTACAACATACGAGAGCAACAACAACAATCACAGCAACAATAGCTGCCGCAATAACTGACAACTACTTTCCATACATACAAGTGTACATAAATATACATATAGTATATATATATATATATGCATATGTATGTATGTGTGCACGTCGGCGTGGCAGTTGGACAAAAGCGGGCGTTTTAAGCCGCAACAACCGCAGCGAGTAGAGACAAAAAAAAATTATAAAGAAGTTTAGTAGATGTCGGAAATTTTGGCACTTTATAACAGGTAGCCGTTGACGAAGATCAACAGTGTAAAAGGTGCATAAGGACGTACATATGTATGTATGTATGTATATGTATATGTGTCAGAGCGACTGCAATGAACAATGGGCGAATGCAAAAAGGATCAACGCAGTGACGTTTAAACCAAAGATAATCGCGGCATAATCGCATCCATTAGTGGGATGAGACCATCTTGGCATGTCAAAATCTTTTAGGGCGACAGTGAAGGAATTCGCAGAAAGAAATATTTTGTAGATAGCTGCATAAATAAATACTAAAGTAAACAGATCAAACAAGTGCACAAAAATTATGGTGTGATGTGATTTATACGTATTCATACGTATCTATGTATGTATGTATGTGCATATGGAAAGGTAAATGTGTAAGTAAAAAAGAAGTATTCATATAAATATTCGCCAAAAAGTTTTTAAAAGAGCAATGACCCTTAAGAAATTATTCTAAACACAAGCGAGCTAACAAATTAATTGGTCAGATTTCGTTTTCAAGACATGATTTAACCTTATGATCCACCACATGGTTTGATTTTAGGTTTCACTATTAATTAGCATTATTCGTAACGACTTTTCGTAAACTGGATTTCCACCTTTAATAGATTACACTATGCAACATCAAAGAAATCACCGATATCTCGAGTGGTGATTCGTATTTGGTGTACTTAGTAAACGACAGAAAACAAATTCATATTTAGATATCACGTCCCAAAACATAAATAACGGTAATCTTACTTTATTTGCTTTTCGTTACACTAAGTTGAGGGTAGCTATAAAATTATATCATTGGTGCGTACAAAAATCATCAAAACATTTAGATTATTCTCCTAGCTTACTTTGTTACGTTTGTGGTCAATTTACTCCTAAAAGTGAAAAAAGCAAATTTCGGCTTTGTTTGAAAAATGCTATGAAGCTTATTTTAAAATTGCCATTAGAAATCAAGACAAATCATGGGTGCCGAAAGTTTCTTGTTTAAAATATTATAAATATTTGACGGTTTGGTACAAGGGTAATATTAAACAGATGCATTTTGGTGTATCAATACAGTGGCGCGAACCCAAAAATCACGTAGACGACTGTTACTTCTGTTTAAGAAACAACTGTGAAAGGTTTTAAAAAAAAAAATCAAAACCCTCGGTGAAGTATGCTACTGTGTCATCAGTGTCAATGCTGCTGCCACAGACATTTCAGTACCGGAAAGATTTTGTATTTCGTTAAGTTTATCGAAGAAAAAATACAGAACCACATTTGATTAGGCAATCAGAACTAAATAACCTTGTTAGAGATTTTGATTTGGCCAAAGAAAAATCTGAAATATTAGTCTCGACATTAAAACAATGGAATCTATTGCAAGCTTGAGTTAAAATTACAGCTTATCGAAAACGTCACATTACCTTAGCTAACTTTTATTCAAAAGAAGATGGATTAGTGTTCTGCAATAATATTGATGGATTAATGTCAGCATTAGGTCACAATCATATTTCAAAACATGGATTCAGTAAGTGATGAACACGGTGAAAGGTTGCATTAAGAAATTGCAGAGTACGAGAAGCGTTATCAGGGTAGATGGGAGCCAGCCATGCGTTCAGACTATTGTTGGAGCCTCCAGAGGGATACTGCCACTACTGACTACAAGAGGAAAGCCAATCGTTAAAAAAAAATTTTTTTTTTTAATGTAGAATAACAATTTATTTCACCGCTTCATATAATTTCAAGTAAAATCAATAAATGCGTTTCACTACTAACTACTACTTGACGTGATAGAACAATTTGATTTCAATATTTCAAATAGTTTTAATGTGGCGAATCATAATTACATACCGTGAACCCAATGAAAAAAAAAAAAAAAATTATTTTGTTGCATAGTGTTATTAGCCTTATCGCTGAGTCCATCGTAGAAAAGTTACGAATGCAACATTCAGCTTTGAATACGATAAATTTGATATCCGTGCTAACATGTTGATCCGTGAGAACTCGAAAAAAAACCAAATTTTGAAGTTCGACAAAGTAGTTTGTAGTTTGTACCATAACTGCAATATTTTTTTTTGTGCGCCATGCATTCTGTGAAAATTAAGATATGCGTTCAAAAGCTGAAGAACGTTTTCACGATATTTTTGTTTCTGCAACAGAAGCAGCATTTGAAATTGGTGTTGTTTTTACTGTTCCCGACGAGTAGGTAAACAAACAAAACGTGACTATTACGAACGCGATCCTGAAGCTTACTACCCAAGATTTATGTATGTATTGTCATTCCGTTTTTGGATAAGTATTTGGATGAATTTCAGACTAAATTTCTCAATCATCGCAAAATTCTGTCTCAGATACAAAATAGTATTCCCTCAAATTGCATAGAAGTTAATGCACAAGAGCTAAATGAGACAGTAAATACTTTTGAAACTTAATGGACAAACAATGTTTTGGTAACAACTGAAGAATTCGTAGCTGAAATCAGGATGTGGCAAAGGTATTTTTTTATAATGAATCACTCATTCTTTACGATAATTTATTATTATTTCTAAGCGTATATTAATCGTTATGTTCTCATTTTAAACACGCAAAAAAAAAGCATTAATCGATGCTCTCAACAGTTGCGACAAGTCGCTATACCGTACAGAGCATCGACTCCTGCAGATTGGGTCGACATTTGCTGTTACATTTGCTTCCAGTGAAGGATCCTTTTCAATGCTCAGAAAACTGAAAACATACTTGCGTGGTCGAACTGTAGAGCAAAGATTAAATGGCTTGGCTCTTCTTTATATCCAATCCAAGACGAATGGATATTACTTTGTAAATGTAATTCTGCAGTTTTCATGTTTTTGATAAAATGTTTTTTTATCACATACCTTAATTTGTTTGTGCATATTTATTTGAATTCATTGCGAAAAATACCAAGAACCAAAATAAACCGTCAAAGGTTGAACAAATAAGTAATCGAACTGATATTATAACCTTATGTATATATTTCCTTAAGAATTTTTCTGCGTTCGCCCCTGGCGAGTATACTATTTTTCAATAAAGAAAGGTGACAAAATTAGGAACAGTTAAAAATAAACGGAGAACTGTAAGAGATTCCTTAAATCCTTTGGAATCGGATGACACTTTGTATGAAAAAGTTTCGGTCGTCAATGAATAAGATCCATAAACTGGCTTTGCGGAAGGTGGTTACCAGCACGGATTTGGAAAGGAGTTTGAATACATTCGAGTCACGGCTATGCCCTCTATGGATTAAGCTGTAAATGAGTGACGAGGGAAAAACGAAATGCGAAAATGGACTAATGTATACATATGTAAAATCCAGGGCGCGTTTTTAAAATTAGTTGACCTCAAATGGAAAATAACAGAGAAGAAAATTACTTAAAACAAAAACATTTTTATCAAATTTAATACGCACATTTCAATATGCTTCTGAATTTTTAGTAAATTATTGAAATAAAGTGGATATTCGTTTTGAATATTGTTTTTAAAATTGTCTCCGACAACCAAAAAAAACCTCGTAACAAATTCATATAAAAATCTACGAAATGGCGGTACGAATGAGCTCGCTGATGCCCCTCTACGAATTTCGAATCTAGATAGCCATTTGAACTCAGTGATGTCTTTTTCGTAGAATCTACGAAAATCGTACTACGATGGTTTCAGCGATAGGGTTGTATTATTGTAAGGAGATAATTTGATTAAAGAATTTAATTTAATCTAATTTCCAAGATAAATAGTATCTAACATAAGTTTTTGAAAGCTATGCCGCCGCTCGTTGAATGCAAATGAAAGGAAAAAAGTAATCATTGATACGTATTTATAGTCCGTTTTCTTTGTTAGTTATATTGTTATATTATCTTATGTGATGTGATATGTGTTTAGGTCGATTTGATGTGATATGTTTTTGTGATGTATGATGTGATCATGTCACTTGATATAGTATTTTGTAATGTGATAGGAAGTATTGTGAAGATGTGATGTGATTTCATATAATGTGTTATGATGTGAAGATGTTATTGAATTAACAATTGCAGTGATTTCCATCACTTTTTGCTCAAAATCATTAAAGAATTGTCGATTATGCAGTGTAGAGCTTAATCAAGTTTAGTACATTAATCTAAAACTTTTAAACGGCTAAAAGTTACCACTAAATTTTATTACTTTTTCGTGGAAGGTGTGGCGTTTTTTGTCATATCAAAATATGGAAGCAAATGCAAATGCGGCAAAAAAATCTCAAATAACAGCGTTAATGATTCAGAAATTTTCTAAATCTTCTGAGTAAAAAGTTTGAAATTTCAATAAAAATTTGTTAAATAAAAGATTTGAAACTTTGAAAATTAATAAAAGAAAAATAAATTGCTAAAATTTGTCAAATTATATTTGTGCATACAAAAAAGTTAAAAAATTTAATGAGACTTTTTTTTTAAATACAAAAGCAGTGGCGAGGCACCTTCATTTTATCTATAGCACCTATGTATGTATGTGTGTATGAATTTACTGCATTTAAGAATGCTGACCTAACAATGCTGGTAACAAGGCGGCTCAGTTGATGTCTTAATTAAATTGTTTCTAAAGCAGAAAAAAGAGGACTATATGTACATACAAACATACACAACTAGATACATTTTTTTTTTTTCAAAAAGTAATAAGAACTTTCTCAGTAGTCGCGCATTAATGAAAACTGAAAAGCCAATTGAGTGACCAGGCTCTAGACCATTTAATTTCTATGTGGATATCTTGTAAGTATCCACAAAATAAAGCTGTTGCTCGGCCTGTCTTTCTGTCTGACTTTCTAAGGCTTGACTTTTTCTGTTCTTTTGTCGCCTTTGTCGCGAACTAAATGTCAAATGACATTTTCAATTGAATTTCTTTTATATTCTAGCGCATTTTTAATAACGAAAATGTAAGAATTTTCGATTCAACGGATCCAACATTGTTGGCCAACCCTCGTTCGCTTATACAAACACACACACACACACACGCATAAAGTTTGAATTTAAGCACGCAATCAAGCAAGCGACGGCAGTACATACATACATACATACATATTGTAGAAGGCAAATACCGCCGCTGCTATGTATAAATGATGCCACAGCAACAAAAAGTGTGGCAAGCTGGTGCGGCCTGAGCAGAAAACTCACAAAAAAGATATAATCAATCATTCCATTTAACCACGCCTATCTCCTGTATTACTCAGCATAAAAATGGACGGCCTTTAGATGCGCCGCTGCAAGCGAAAAAAAAAACCGATGAAGACAGCAACAGCGGCGGCGACTTCGACTGCGACTGCGACAGTAAAGGATCTACATTGGCAGCGCGGTCAACGTCGGCAGTAGGTAAACACACTCACCCTCATACGGTGATGCAATTGGCTAGAAGGAGATGCTGTTCGTGTGAAAATGGAGGTAGCATGGCAAGAAATACTTAGCTGTGGATACGTGTGTGCTCGTATGTGCATATGTATTGGTGGTTGCTCCTTGCCGAATATAACTCTGCGCATGTTTCATAAAAATATTCAATTAAAAGTCAACACGAAAAGGGGATGGTTTACCAAAACAATTTGGTCGCTGGCGAAAGGCATATATATTTAAAAAGAATCAAAGGCACCATGCGCCCTTGTTTTATCGTTGCTCTATCCCAAGAATTCATTTGAATTTAATCGAATTTGTAATTATAATTTGTGCGAATTTCAATACAAATGCACAATACGAAATTTGACAATTTTTTTTTTTGCCCAACATTTCTAACGATTAAACAAGTATGTCGTTGATTTAAAAAATTGCATTTTTTGTTGATTGGCAAAAGGGTTTTCAACATTTCCAAAAAAAGTCTTCATTCCCATTGACCACGCGCCTAAAAGGGGCACTTTTCATTTAAGGTTTTTAAAAAAAAAGCATTTATGTATGCATGTAATTATTTTTTAATATTTGTATGGAAGAAAAAAATCGAATAAGATATTTATTTATACAGTGTGTAGTTTTGTTGCGCAAATTTAAAAAATTCCAATTTTAATATATGTATGTACATATGTATTAGGAAAAAAAAAATTAAGAACAGTGACTTTTGCACAAACAAAATTGTAAACAGTACCCTTTCCCTCCCTTAATTGGCGTCCGTCCCAAATTGTTACTTTTTATATTGCAAAAGATGATGTAATTCACAATATAAAGAATTATATTACAAAAAAACCGAAAATAGAAAGATCAAACACTTTTTTGTTCGGTCGTATTGTGTGACTTAATAATAACACAGGTCTGCAACAAAAATGCTGTCTGGATATTTCCAACTGATTTCTATGTATTTAGGTGTTCTGAAAACTAAAAAAATACTCAAAAAATTCCAGAACGTAAGGTTATTTTAGAAAACGCAAAATTTTATTATAAAAAAAGGTGTTTTTGGGCTAACTTGTAGGCATTATAAAATGGGTATAATTTTATTTTGATTACTGTTTTTAAAAGTCAAGGTTCAAAAGCAGGAACTAACTTTTGCCGGGAGTGTCTTCTTCCTGGTTTAGATATCGTGAGGAGCAGTTTACTTCCTACTTCGCCCAAGAGGACGAGTTGGTTTAATGTACCAATATTGAAGGTTTGATGAATACATTTAAGATCTCATACGACCCAGCAGAGTGGCGTATTTTCATAGATTCTTCAAAAAGAAGCCTTAAAGCAGTTCTGCTTCACAACGGCGGTTTCTATACTTCCATTCCTTTCGGTCATTCCGTATACCTCAAGGAAACCTACAAGAACTTGAAATTGATTCTTTGCAAATTAAAATATAAAGACCACGGTTGGCAAGTGTGCGTTGATTTCAAAATCTTGGGCATGGCGCTCGGACAACAATCTGGGTTTACCAAATTCCCTTGCTTTTTGTGTCTATGGGATAGTAGAGACCGAACAAATCACTGGACAAAAAAATATTGGCCTCCGAGGGAGCTTAAAATTGGCGAAAATAATGTCCTGCATGAAACTTTGGTGCCTCCTCATAAAGTTCTTCTACCCCCGCTTCACATAAAGCTGAGATGGAAATTGCTTCAAATACTTAATATCAAAGTT
Source organism: Philophylla caesio (assembly GCA_963971545.1). Classification (NCBI taxonomy): domain Eukaryota; kingdom Metazoa; phylum Arthropoda; class Insecta; order Diptera; family Tephritidae; genus Philophylla; species Philophylla caesio. The sequence continues at coordinate 189,116,629 of OZ020604.1, read as the reverse complement.
TCCAGGCCTCGGAGGCAAAGTTGAAGGAAGGTGTTTTCGTTGGCCCAGATATTAGACGGCTTATGGCACTATTCATCACAACCATGACGGATCCTCAAAGAGAAGGGTGGATTGCCTTTAAAGAGGTCATAAAGAATTTTAAAAACATTTCAAGCTTTAGGTTGCTTGATGAGTTTAGTACATTTTCTTCATTCCCAGGTCGACAACTTCCAGAAAATTTAGGAGACGTGAGTGAAGAGCAAGGTGAACGATTTCACCAAGATATTAAGGAGATGGAAAAAAGATACCAGGCAAAATGGAGCGTTTCAATGATGGCAGACTACTGTTCGACGCTTTAAAGAGACCTTGCCGATGCTTCCCACAAGCGAAAATGTACCGAAAGGGGTCTCACTGAGAAAAGAAATGTGTTTAGTGCTTATTAATTAATGTATTTTACATAAATAAATTAGTTTTGTTACGCAATTATAAATTTAAAATTTTTTTTTTAAACTTTTATATTTTATTTTAAGATGATAACTTGGTTAACATAGACACATATATTGTCAGATAACGTGACGTTCTATGACAAAATTAAAGTTATTTTCGGATTCAGAACACGCAAAAACATAAGAATAATACAAAAAAACCAAAACAGCTCTCCATGATTTGTTTTTTCAGACTTGTGTAATTTGACCCCAAAAACTATAAGTATATGTAGTTTGGGTTTTCCTACCATTTCCTGAAATCGTATAATTTAACCAAAAGTGTACACTTATTCAAATCCATAAATGGTACCGTACAAAAGCTCCTAGAAGAAGGTATTACAAAAGTTGAATTATTTTAGGCATTTTATGTCAATCAAATTGAATTCTTCAGGCTAATTTTCACAAATTAATATCAAATTGGAAATCAGAAACCCCAAAACCCTGTTTTAAGAGAGATTTATTTACTTCTTTGTGTATTGGCTAGGAGATCTGAACCACTGTGCAACCATTAAATCAAATCAAAAGAGTCTTCGAGAAATGTTCCACGGTTAATTCAAGCCAAGCCTGTATGCCTTCCTTGAAGTGTGAGTTAACGTTTAAATAAGTAGCCGTGTACAGTCTTATTTGTTCTGTTTAATGAGAGACGTTTTTTCATGAAAGAAATGCCAGTCTAGTATTTTGAGAGGATTACAGACCATAAGTGAAACAATTTGAAGCTAAAAGTCCTTAACTATAAAATCTTTGTCTTCCATTTATGTAAAAATGTTTGTAGAAATGTATGTAAGGTTTCTTAAAAACGAAGAAAACTGCCCGAAAGCACGAAAATAACAGAAATAGCTGGAATATATCTAAATTTTACTGAGTTTTTTGATTTTTGTTTGAAACTAGCATTTTTTTATTTAATAAAATTTACAAATTGAAATACGCTCTTCTTCTTAAACACCTGCAGGATGAGGAAAACCACAAATCAATCAGTCGGTATTACTCTTATTTGCTAGAGAACCGACGAAAATAACGCAGTTTAGGTTATTTTACATTAACTTAAGAAACCTGCCGAAACATTCGAATGGCAACTTAAGCTTTAACCCTTAAGTGCTATTCTTGCTCTGTCAGTTCATGACAAAATCTTTAAATTAGAATATCTATTTCGTTTACGAACAAGTTCATTTTATACCTCCCACGAGACTGTGTCGAGTTAGCTTCCAAACGTGGTCTGTAAGGCCCACATCAGCATGAGCGTAACTGTGTTTCAATTTCTTTAACGTCTTCAGCACTACAAATGAGGTCTAAAAGAAAATTCGAGGTGACCACAAAATGGTTTGAAGAATTGAGCTGATTTCAGCATATCAAATTTATATCAATTTTGTATAACTAAATTTTAATGTGAAAAATTCTTATGTTATTGTTTCACATTGCTTTACAATTTATGCGAACATTTGTTAACAGGGAATTCGGGTAAGGTCTGCATATTTATGCAGAAACTATTAGTGAAATTTGTATCCTACGAGAGAAGTATATCCTGTCATCAAATAGACAGTCGGCGCATTCACGACTGGGATCTAACATCACTGTTGACAGCTATAACTTTGAAAATGTAGAGGACTTCGTTTACTTAGGAACCAGCATTAACACCAATAACAGTGCCAACCTTAAAATCCAACGCAGAATCTCTCTTGCCAACAAGTGCTACTTCGGACTGAGTAGGCAATTGCGCAGTAAATTCCTCTCTCGACGGACAAAAACCATACTCTATAAGTCTCTCATCATGGCCGTCCTATTGTATGGCGCAGAAGCATCAGATGAGAGGGCTTTTGGAGTGTTAGAGAGAAATATTCTCCGAAAGTTTTATGGATCTTTGCGATGGCGAATACCGCCTACGATGGAACGATGAGCTATACGAGCTGTACAATGACGTAGACAAAATCGCTTAGGCGGTTAATGCATTGGCGCAAGTAAGTAAGTAAGAGAGATTGGTGATTATTAAAAATTACTATAAGCCAATATTTTCAATTCAACAGTTTTCTCATTAAATTAAACACAATTTTTTACCGATACTCTAATGATCTATGTGAATACAGTTAAAAACACTTAATGTCAAAATATTGACATTAAACTGTTAGTATCTTTGAATGATGCAAAAGCATGGTTCTCTGACCACAATCTTGGTTCGTAACAACCAAAAATACCTTGGTGTTTTTCAAAAAAAAAAAAAAGAAGAAAAACAGCGAACAACAAGAAATTAGACAATAGCTTCTTAGCCAATCATGTGGACCACCCCATACAGAGTAGACGGACATTCAATGTAACCCGCTTAGATGGCGACCGCAAGATAAACAAGATAAATGTATTTTTGATCATTGAAAGGTAACCGAAATCGGTTGTAGTGCAATACTCGTACATATATCCTTTCTTTAACATTCTACGGCTGTCTGTGACGACGTCCAGTGCGAACACTTTGCTTAGCATTTATACCGTTTTGTGGTTAATGATGGATATTGTGTTGAATGTTTGACAAATAGTCCTTTTGTCTGTCGGTACGCATGCGTTTATAGCATTAGTAGAAGAGGAGAAAGTAGGTGTAAAATTTTTCAATACAAAGTCGATGTAAATTTTTATAATTACCATGAAAACTTCAAAATCGAAAAGTACATCATCAATAAAATTGAAAATTCGATGACACCAAAGTGACTCTGACAGGCCGACAAACGCATAAAGCCACAAAGAGCAAAAAAAAAACAGTAATGCAACCAACACTTGCAACTCGATTTGCGGTGTCGCACTGGTGGCAGTCGTACTCGTACTCATAGTAATGCCGGACAAGTGAATTTCCATAGGAATGTAACAGGAGAATCAAAGACACCTTGAACGCATGCTGCTAAGTTCAAAGCAAACACGTCGAAGCGGCAGTGGAGATGCGACAACACAATGACATTTGGACGTTTCGGCGCAATATTAATCATTCGCTTTGTCAGAGGCATCACGCCGTAGGAGTTTAACGTTTGTAGGCGGGTAATGCGAGGCTATGGATTTTATCAGATTAAAAGTAATTCAAGCGGGAAATACGTTTTAAGAGAATTGTGAGCGAAACAATTTATTTTTGATAATTTTTTTTTTTTTAATTCAAAAGGATTTATAACCGAAGCGATATAAGTAAAAGCTTTAAAGATTATACGAAATTGGCAAAAATTAAACAAATTTCTAAAACTTGTCCTATTTTTTTGACCACAACTGTATATATTTTTTGTTAGTGCGCTTCGAGCTGTACTAAAAATTCATAAATGCTTGAATTTGGCTTAATAAGACTTTTTGTAATCATATATCCTTTCCTTAAAAAAAAACTTGCATACTGCTGTGCTTTCACCGCCAGCACAAATTCATCGCTAACATTTCGCAAGTTTTTTTTTTTTGTAATTACAATGTTTATTTCTCATCAAGTGGTTCGATGACAGTTGCAGTAATCAATTAGACACATTGCGAATACTATTTTGTTAACGCCCATAATCGATTTGACATGTGAACTTTTGCAGCAATTTGCACTCCGGCGACGTACGAAATGGGTGACAGTAATTGCGGTTAAGCAAGTTGTATTTAGAAGGGTTGCCAACATGGGAGCTATTTGAAAATCAACAAAAAAGTATGTAAGTTTTTGTAATAATTGTACTTTTTAAATGGAATGTGAACATGAAAACTGTAAAACGATTTGATATTATTTAATTTAAAAATTTAAAAAAGGCTAGTAAAAATTATAAAAAATATTTTTTCGGTCTAAAAACATTTTCCAATCTACTAAAACGGAACTTAACTTCAAAAAGGCTTAAAAACAAACATTGTGATGATATTAAGACATTTTCCATATAAAAAATTTAATTATTAGATAATACGATAAAGGTTGTGTTGCTAGCGCAAAAATCTTGTGTTTCAAAATTTACTTGTTCTAAAGCGATTTTGTTAGTTTTTGTTAAGTTGAAGTACTTCTGAGTTTCGTTTCGCCTGATGAGAACAAACTTCACAAGAAATTATACTTGGCTGGCATTCTGAATAGCGCTTAATATCTATTATTGGTTTGGGAAAAGTACTCAATATTATAATCATAATTAAAGCAATAATATAAAATTTATATACAAACAATAATAATGGTAAAAATAATAGATTTACGTTGTTTCGACAAGTTTAGAATCTTCTTATTTCTGCTTTTATTTTAAATAAAAACAAGGCGTGAGTACGAGGTACTCAGGACTTTTCATGTGTAAACATCCGTGTTAGGCTCTCAAGTCTTGAAAGGGGCCCTAAAGTATTTTTTAGTCCCAAAATTATCTCCAACTAGTCCCGGAATTTTCTTGTGTAGGTACCGAAATGAATTGTTTCAGAACTACTCCCGAATTGGTCTCGCTATAGTCGCGGACAGTCCCTAAATGGCCCTGCAATATGCTTGAACTATTCCGTAAACAAAAAACTATGAGAGACAGCAACGAAACAAAATTAAGCGCAAAATATGTGCAAAACCGTGAGCAAATGGAGTGCGGTGAGCGAATCTGCTTTTGTAATCATGATAGCCAAGTCTTTTTCTACTTGGTCTTTCCAACGTAGAGGAGATCATCCTTTTCGTCTGCTACCACCCGCGGGTACCGCGTCAAAAACCTTCAGGGCTGGAGCTATTTCATCCATTCGTACGACGTGACCTAGCCAGCGGAGCAGCTGGTCCCTAATCCACTGCACTATGTCTACGTCATTGTACAGCTCGTACAGCTCATCGTTCCATCGTACGCGGTATTCGCCGTCGCAAAGACGCATAGGTTCATAAATCTTTCGAACAATCTTTCTCTCGAACACTCCAAGAGCCCTGCACAACATCTACATAAGTATATATTAATGTATTTCTGGCACTTTATAGAAGCAAAATATGATTTTTAAGTGATTTTTTTTAAATTAAAAATCTATTTATTCTTCCCACTTTAAAATGTATGTCTATTAGATGGCTTTTTAACCAAAATTAAATAAAAATACATTGATATAACTAATTTTAAAGTTTTTGTTTAAATATATTTCAACCAATAAAAGGCAGTATAGGTAAACCTACATATGAAAACCGTCTTTATCACTGAGCAAAAGGCGATTCCAGCCATCTCCATATATATTCGACAATACTCCTGCTTAAAAAAAATATCTTAAGCCAAAAGAGGTAGCAAATGTATGAGGAATCGAAACAACAATCTCAAAAAAGGTGGCAACACTTACTTACTAAAACAAAGAATGCTCACCACCAATACGGGCATAGGAACAACAAAAACGACTACAACAAATACATATACACACATACACATGTATAGCAATACGAACAAAAAAAAAACTGCAATGACGACGCAATAAAAGGGGCGTAACTAAATACAAGAAAATAATGTGGCAACAGTAAATGACAATTGAAACAAAACACGTTAAAGTTGCAGCAAAGCGGAGAATCAATAAAAAAAAAAAAAACGGAGAAACAACATTAGGCGGCGAGCATAAAAAGCGTTTAAAGCAGCAATGCGCAATTCTACTACCGCATTTTACATTTTACTATTTGTACAAGTAGTTAACTAAAACTGTTCGCTTGTGATGGTTTTTATATAAGTAATTAAGTACCTACATATGTACATACATACAAGACAATGGCTGCGCGCTACCAACAACGGCAATTAACGGCACTTGCACGATATGATGCAGTTGAGAGGGCTGATGGGGAGGGAGCTGAGGGTGGAAAAATGAGGTTTTGAGGCACTTAAGTAAATGATGGCTTGGTGTGGCTGATGGTCCGAATGCTTGGCTACCTGAATTGCGCATGACAATTAAAGAAATTATTATTAAATTACCATTCGAATGTGAAGAGTATACATACATACATACATACATCCGCATAAACATACGAGTATGTACATACGTGTAGATGCACGTATTCACGAAAGTGCATTTGTGTGTTTGTTGCACAAACTGTGTATTGGCGCCAACAAAGTTTGTGCCTTTTTTGTTAGTTGGTAATTAATTGAATACTTTCTTCGATACTTTTTCTGTTAGAATGGAATTTTTTTCACTTCAAATTTTTGTTTCTTAAAGACGAATAAAAATTATTTATAAGAAAATAAAACTCATTACGTGTTTTCCTGTTATTAAATCGCTTTGTGTGAGAAGCATGCAATTATAGTATACAATTAACTATAGAATGGATATGCAAATAAATATTTACGTACATACGTATGTATGTATGTAATAACTCTGCCGCCGATGTGGGCGAGTGTGCTCTATGTAACTCTGTATGTCGACCTGGTTCGGAACTCAGCCAGGCCATGTAAAATATTGAATCATAGAAAAAGCTTCAACGAGCTTATGTACATACATATGTACATACACAAACATGTATGTTTGGATATACATATGTACATACATACATACATATGTACATACATATTCACATATTTCTATTTAGCCCGATATGTTTTTTTGATTTAAAACACTTCTGCATATTTAATATTTTTTTCATTTATCTTGTGTTAAATTTAATATCGGCAGCAATTTTTTAAAATTTACTTTCCTTTTATTTTTTAAATTTTTTCAATTTCAGCGAACTGCATTATTCATTAAATCTACTGTAGAAGTTTAAGTTTTGCGCATTTTCTAATACAATTTGAAATTATAAATCCATGCCAAATTAATAAAAATTCATGTGCATTACATAAAAAACTTAATAGAACAAGATTTCAAAAAATTCACAAAAATCAAAAATGGTAATTTCTTGCAACTTGAATCTTGCAAGAGCCATAATTGAAAGTACTACTATAAAACTGAAAACTCGAACTTTTTTTTTTAAGTTCTAATTAAAAAAGTTTGATATTTAGACTAAATGTTGAAAATGTCCAATTTTTACTTGATGTCATTTGTAGTAGCAAATGTATTTAAAAAAAAAATCAAAAAAACAAAAAAAAAATTTCGAATAAGATTTCAATACGAAAAACTCTGCCTATATTTTAAAAAAATTCACCTCCCAATTCATTTTGGTAGATTCGTTCATGGATGTAGATGCAAACTTAACGGCAACCATCGAATTACCCGAAAGAAAACATTAGCACCACCTAGCGGTCGCTAGAAGCATTAAATAAAAGCTTTCACCACGCGCCATCTACCGTTTGTACACGGTACAGATGACGGTAAGGAGGGTGCTTCGATGTTGTGTTGAAATATTGAAGGTTGGAAGCGCAAGATGAAAGATAATGGAAATAGCTTAAAAAGAGAATGGAAGACATTAGCATGGTGAATATAAAATGCCGGTAAAAACATATGTTTTTGACACATGGAAGTGCAGCGCTTGTGTATTAGTGTAAAAAAAGGTGGAAAATGCGCTTAGTGCAATAGTGTTACATTCACACCCGTCTCACAAATTATAATTTTAAATTTACAATTTAATTTTTATTTGCGGTTTCGTCAGGAGTAATTAATCGTTGAGGAAAAGCAATAATAAATTGAATAATTAAGTGCAGTAGCAGCGAATTGTGTAAAAAAAATTATAATTACTTGATTATGTACTATCTACGCACTAATAAAAAGTAATATTTTTACTCCTATGTATGTATGTATATCTAAACAAAAAATTAGCAGCATAGACATTCTAAAGTTCGCACATGATTGTTGGAATAAAATTAAATAAATTGGTGGTACATACATATGTATGTACTATATACATATGTATGTATGTATGTAGTATGTTGGAATTTAAGATTTTAAAATTATTGCCAGTTGTTTTAATGTGCTTTACATTATCTGATTATCTGATTTTATTATTTTATTAATTTTGAAACTACAGACATGTGTACAAAAAAACTTCCAAGAATTTTAAAAATTTTTCATAAGATTGTTTCGTTATTTTTTTACGCAAATAACCTTAGCTATTTAGAAAACTCAACAAGAAACGTGTTAGAAAATTAAAAAAAGTGTTCAAAATTTTTAAAAATTTGAAAAATTTGCATCACCTTTTCAAAGTTTTTGATTTTGAAAATTAATTTTTATTTTATATGTAAACCAAAAAAATTGCTTTAAGGAAATTTAAAAAGCAATTCTTATAAATGGTAAGATTAAACATGTTAATGAAAATTTGTCGATTTTTTTTTAATTCCCTACAAGGATTTAAGCTTTGTTAATTTTGTTTTCTTTTTCAATTATGAACTATGTATTTACATACATATTTAAAAAAAAAATCACCGAAAACAATGTATCATGAAAAATATTTAGAATATAGAAAAAATTCACTACCTGGTCGGTTATGCCAGGTGGCAATCCCGGAATTTAGGGATGACAAAATTCGGGATTTATATACAGAAACTTTAAAAAGAAATCAAAGTAGTATTTATGAACTAAATACATACATTTAGGTAGCTCATAAAGGAACATTCTTGGGTTTCTATAGGAAACAAAGAAATTAGTATAAATATCTTGGCTGAACTTTGCATCATTTTTAAGTAAACATATTAAAAAATATATATGTATGTATGTATACTCGTCCACTCTTTTTGACCAGTTTTGGCTAACACCCTTTTGTTTATTGACTTATAATATTTTGTTTAAACAACTGTAGTAAACGCTTTAGTAAAATTCATAAAATTTCTAACAAATTTTTAATGTTGCAGTTTTGTGGAACATCCAATTTCAGTGCAATGACCATGTAGTATATGTACATACATACAGTAAGGAGACGTCCCCGAGAACACAACGTAAGGTCCCTCTTTCAAAGTAAAAGCATGAGGTACGCATACGGTACACAGACTAGCCTTTGCCAAAAAGTATCTAGATTGGCCTATGCAGAAGTGGAGGAACATTTTGTGGACGGATAAGTCAAAAATTGTTCTGTACGGTGGTAAAGGTTCTCGTCAGATCGTGAGACGTCCTCTAATATTGAATTCATCCAAAGTACACTGCGAAGGCGTTGAAGCATGGGGGATCGAGTATTATGGTATAGGGCTGCTTCTCATATCATGGTGTGGGACTGACATACATATGTATATATTTTGGAAAAGAACTATCATGGACCTTAATGAGTACGTAAAAATAATGAAATATGTATGTTGTACTTCCATTCATGCCACTAAAATCCGGGTTCTACAGCAGGATAACGACACGAAGCATACATTAAGCTGGCAAAATTGTGGACAACGTAATTGAGTTGATGGTGTACCAAGCTCAATCTCCTGACCTCAACCCTATAGAAAACCTTTGGGCCGACCTTAAAAAAGCTGTATGGGATGCAAAACCGGAAAATAATAATAATAATAAACTAAATAAAACTCTTTTGACCCTCCACTTAGTAATGAAATTGTCCTTCAGTTTGGCAATAAAAAGAATGCAAGAACTGTTAAGCACAAGTACACACTACTATTTCAGTGCTCGCAGCTGTAACTTGCGTACACCTGAACTTGCAACACTTGTACTTGTTATAAAATTTAAAACTAAGCCATTTTTTATACAAAATATATTGTTTTTACATGTTTAAAAGCGGTCGCCAGAGCTCGATTTTTGGATATCGTGTTCATTTGGTATTTTTACTACAACAAGAAACGTTGACAATCCGATTGCATTTCAAGCTATTAAGTAGCATTTAATTAATTCAATGTTTTGCTAATTTAGCAACGTCCCCGCTGTTACCCTTTGGCCAGCGCTCACTGTACTGTGTTATTTATAAGCGAAGAAGTAAAAAACACATTAGCGGAAAAGCTATAATATGGATGTATGTTAAGTACTTACAAACAGTACATACATATACACAAATGTATATGTATGTACATATGTTTGTATGTATGTATATGCTTTCGCGTATTATGAAATATTTAAAAACGGAATATGAGCGACGAACAGACGATGTATTTGCATTCGACATGACATGACAACGACAAACAAAAGTCAAAAAGGGAAATCAAAATCCATAAAATTTGCAATAATAATAAAAACAAAACATTAATATATACATAAGTAAAATAGTATAATAAAAAAATATTGTAAAATCAAAACATGTGTTATCAGCAGCATGGGCAGTCGAGTGTTAATGAAAAATTATTTTTTACGAGATGATGATAAGCCTACAGAGCAGACAGTTTGACTGACTAGAAATGAGAGCCAAAGCAATTTTTAAGTAGTGATTTAATTCCAAATGATAAAGTTTGGGCAAACAAACAGATGTAAAGCATTTTATCGAAAAAAGTAAAGTACAATAATGGCGCTTAGGAGAGAGTTAGAAAATATGTTTACTATGTTTCTTAACAAATTTTTGTCGATTTCAGAATTACTTACGAGTATAAGTCAAGCTTGGGTCGCTGCAAACATATGTTGAGAAACAAAGTTTAGACATAAAAAATATTTCGTACCACAAACCGTAGTTGAACGCGAGCCTGAATACATGCATATCTGTGAACTTTTTTCAAAACAACTCATTTGACTTTAAAATAGAAGTGACTATTAAAATGTATGAGCAAAAAATCTATAAAAAAAAAATCAGACTCTTGCTATCCACGTGTAAAAATGCACTGATACTTTCTTTTTTTTTGAATTGACCTGAAACGTAGACTGGAAAGTTTAATAATTAATAACGTGTAAGTAAACTGGAGGCACAGAGAAAATAAAAGCTTGCAAGAACAGCATTAAGGTTTTTTTAAAGGTAAAAAGCCATCGTTTGGAAAGCGTTAAATTAACTTTATTGTAAGGAATTGAAAAGGATTTTAAATTAAATAAAGGAGAGATAAATTTGAGAAAACGAAGTGTGCTTAAAAATTCCTTTAAGATTTTCATTGCTCAAAGCTTATACTATATATGTAAGTGTCTGGCTAATGTCTAATGAAAAGCTGAGTTCATCGTCCATTTCACAATATAAAATTAGTAGCAAATTGTCAAATTTTTGGTAATCGAATTGTTAAAACGGAATAAACAGGGTAAACCCGTATATCTTTGGGGAAACTGGGATCTCTGGCAGCCTTAATTATTGCTGACCATCAGATATCAGAGAAAATTGCCACTTAAAAAGTACTCTTATGTCGAGAGCGCACAAAGAGTAAATATAGAGGATTAACAATCTTGTACGCATGTACTCTCCAATTAGATATAAAACAAAAGTACGAATTATACCTAAGAACGCACATATCATATCCATGTACATATGTATGTATTTCGGTAGCAATAAAGAAACCGGTAATGATATCAAATATAACGAAAACGTTATTAATACAATATCAACGAAGATGATTATATCAACAACGATAACAGTATCGATCACATCTTGACATTAATAAAAAAAAAACACAAGTTTTAAGAAAATAATTTAAAATTTAATTTTTGGGACTATTCAACAGAAGAAACCGGAAGATCATTGCTTTTTGAAAGTATTTTTTGTGTATATTTATTTTACCGGAAGAACAAAATAAAAACGCAACACAGTTATTAAAACATACCTGAATGCGTTATACTAATCAGAAACTCATTGATCGCGCGAAATTTGTTTAGCTAAAATTTTAAATACACATTCAACCTAATTGAATTTCAACAAAACAAAAAATTTAAGAAGTCCCAAATACGACATAGCAGAAGACAAATGGTCAAGAACAAAGAAGAATTGCAAAGAAGAAATAAAGAAGAAACAGAAAATAAGGTAAAATAACAATAGTAGCATGCGGAATAATATTAAAAATCCCAAGCTTGAATAGAAGTAATTAAGTTACTTGAAAATCTGAAACGCTAAAAAGAGTGTGCAGAACATTTATACGAGCATACAAGTATTGTATATAAATATATATGTATATACATATGTATATACTAATCCATACACACATATGAGTATACAAATGTAAATGAGAATGAGCTAAGAAAGTTCAATGAATCATTTTGCAAGACGACGCCTAATAAAGTACTCATAACACCAGATTACGCTCTCTGGCACATGCGATCGCCAACCTAAATACAAACATATGTATGTACATATGAATTAGGCATGTCAATCCCGTGATCCCGAAATTCCGAGATCCCGTCCTTTTTTAACTCCCGAATATCCCGGGATGGGTCTATTCAAATCCCGGAATTGTAGAAAACACTGAATTTAATAGCTAATTATTTTTTTAATTTTCTATCATTCTTAAAAATTCCTCTGCCAAGGGCAAAAGAAAACCTTTAGTGAGTTCTCCGTCGAAAAATAACACAGCTTGTTAACACCCTTAAGACACTTTTGCTTGTCCTTGCCATTATAAATGAACTGGAGAATATCCCACTCGAGTAGAAAATGAGCCTCACTATGAAAGCGATGCTAATAGAACTAACGACGAGATGCCTGAAGTGGATAAGGCAAAATTTATCAGAAGGCTTGGTAAAAGAAACTTATAATTTTAGTAATGAGGCAATAAAGGCTATGTCCTACAGAGAGCATTTAACTTATTGTCGACAATCCACTGCAGATGTTAAATGCAACAAATTTAGGTCCAGGTTTGAGGATAACACACTTAAGGCTTTTATTTCTTTGAGATTGCATTTTGATCAAAATAAGGAATAATTCTGCCCCGCTCAAAATGGAATAGGTGATGTATTTAATTTCTACTTTTTTACTGAATGGTAATATATTAATATATAATATTGTGCTCAAACAGTGATTAAAAATAATTTTACTTTATGTAGGTGCATTTATGTTTAAATTCAAATTATGTTTACTTTTTTCTTTGAACATTCGTTAGTTTTTTTTTTTGTATTGCATTTATAAAATTTTTCTAAAATAAAATTTAACTCTTTAAAAGTTGTATTATAATTTAAAAAGAGAAGACGGTTATTGTTTAGTATAGGGGACAATGGTCAACAAATCACAAAGGAGAATTCCTTCTTTCTACAAGTTGGGTAATAATCCTGAATTTATTTCGCTTTTGAAAATTGGTATGCGGCGCGGCTGGACGCGAAGGAGAGTAACTGCATGTTTTAGGTGACGTTGTAGTTCAAGGCGGTTTAGTAGTTTTGTTGCGAACTTTTTCCATTGTTTTAATAAAAGAATTTTAAAGCGAAATAAAGCCAAATTTTAAAGCGAAAAAAGCCATATGGCTTAATTACCAATTGAAATAAAAAGAAATCAAGAATTAAACAGAAATCTACAGATGACATACATACATACATAGAAATTTTTAAATTAAAGTTTAACCCTTCATCAAACATTTTTGAAAGATAAAAATTATAATCAAAAATGCTCGTAAAAGAGTAAATTTTTAAAAATTAAAAATAAAGCGATAAAGCTTTTAAAACTCCAATTCCTTAAAATGAAAAAAAAAAAACGGAAATAAAGCCATAATGACTTTATTGCCGAATTATGTTTGGAAATAAAGCCATATCAAATATATGGCACTATTTCACATTTAAATATGAAATATTTCACATTTAAATGTGAAATAAAGTCATTATGGCTTTATTGCCGATGGCCTTATAACACCCCACCCATTTGCTTCGGTACCAAATAACTTATGTATATTTGTACTTGCAAGTAAAAATTATTTTGTATGTGTGTCAAATTTTACGTTTATTTAATTTTTTTCGTGAAAAGACCAATAAATACATACATATATACATGAATTACAACAAATCGTTTTTATTTGTTATATTGATGTTATTTTGTATACTTCTATAATACAACAGCCGTGTTACATTTTTTGGCAACTTAAAAATTACGAATCAAAACTTCGTAAATTTCGGGATTTTGTTTTCAGAACTCGAAAATCCCGGGATCAACAAAATGCCAAAAATTGACATCCCTAGTATGAATGTATACATATATGTACATACATACATACTTTTAATAAAACCTAAGCCATACACGCATCAGCGAAGAAGTATGTAAGTTGAAAACCTACATACATAGCTCATTTGTTGAAAATAAACTAAAGAAATAAAGCAAAGTGAAGATAGTTAAAATTTGAAACAAGCCGGTAAAAGCAACGTTTCAAATTAAGCAACACAGTCAATGACAGCTGAAAAGTTCTCAGGCGGCTGTGGTGTGTTACATACTTAAAGCGTTTTCTTTTCTCGAAATAATGTTTGACCAATCAAAGTTGCAACCATTTCTGCTAATAAAGCCATTTTTCAAGAAGTCTAATGCAAAAGTTACAATGTGAGAAGGCAACCTTTCTTTCGAGAATTGAAGGTCGAACGGTCCATAAATACTACATTTACATTATTTACATTTTATGTACCTGATATGAGGTTTGTATCAAAACTCGGTGGCTATTGAATACCACAGGTGTACAATAATTGGTAATATATATTTGTATATGAAAAATCTCTAACGTACAAATGAACAAACATACAAACAAGGCATTTTTAACAGAGGCACCGCACAGTGATTATTTGATGGCGTAGCTATAAAAAAAAGTTATCAATATTTTCGTAAGAATTATAAAAATCTTATTCAAATAATAATAAGTTAAAAAAATGTTATAACATTTTTGGTACTTTTATTATAAAAGTCTTTCCATAATAATTATCAGTGAGACAAGAGTGAGACAGTATTCAAAGACTTTTATTTTGAGACTTATGTATATTGTAAAATTATTTTATTAAGTATGAGCAAAAAAAATTGTAAGTCCTTAAATGGGGGACCATTTCAAGATTAGTTTAGTACCTTTTCGGTAATTTTTCGGTTGGTTGTGGAATGATGTCAAGCTAGTACCGATCTGGCCTTGAATGAAGTAGTCAAGAAATATTGGCGAACTTGTGCCGAATTATCTAGATGGTTTAAAAAAATTCCGGAAATTCGTGAATTAGTCTTCAAATGGTCCTGACCAAGACCTACTATTAGGACATATAATTATTTTGCATTGACTTTTAAAATATTAATATTAAAATGAAAGTGTTTGAAGACTTTTAAATATTTATATTGCTGGTAGTTGACTGTTCTAATATAAAATTATGTTTACATATGCAATAATTACGCAAGATAGTTAGGAAGTTATTCAACCCGTTTACACAGTAATTTAAGGTAGTTAAGTGCAACCCTGGTTTTAATTGTATATAACAACATTCACACTGTCACTCTTGTTGAAATTTTTTCGTCTCCTCTTCCGAAATTCTTCCAATATATAAGAGCTGATACTTCTTCGTGTTAAATCGCTAAATGTATGACTGTATGTACATACATACATATGTACATAATTTTGCATGCGTTTGAATGCTAATCTGTTCATGTAAATATCACTTTCGTGATAATAGCTATCGATAGCACAAAGAACACAGAGTTGTATTATAAAATGTATCGTTATAATCTAGGATTATTTTATAATTACGAATTAGCGAGCGGATCTTGAATGAGCAATCTCATATATTAATTACAGATTGGGAGTTAAGCTTGTTAAAAGTTCGTTGGAGTTATTATTATAAATTTTCTACATAAAATAAAACAAGGTGGCACAAAAGTAAAACTTCCGATGTTGGCTTGAGCGTATGTTAGACGCGATTGCCGGTCAGCAGCTAACAGCTGATGCACCGTCTGGACTTTGTACGGAAACATCTTCAAAACTTGTACCAAAATTCGCTGTAAAGACCGTCGACTGATACCCATTTGCGTGGCACGTCGTCTGGTCGATGTCGACGGCGCTTCCATGACATCCTCGGCTACAGCAGCAATATTCCCTGCAGAACGGCTACTCCGGGGTCTGCCACGCCTGGCACCATCTCGTGCTGTGCCAGTCTCTTCGAGGCGAGCGGCTAAACGTCGCAGTGTTTCACCAGTAGGCGTTGGACGGCCAAGAAATCTGCGACGAAATCACCGACCGATTATTGGTCAAATAAATAGTCAGCAATATTCCGCGTTCTGGAGCAGTGTAGCGTAACATTGTTTATTAACGTGTATTTCGCATGTGTTTACTACACAAATGTCAAAACAGAACTGGCATTAGGGGCCAATCGCAAAATTTATAGCATTTTCTGATAGGAGGATTACTTTTGCGCCACCTTGTATAAGAAATTAACTAAACAAAATATAAACTGCCGAAATGCGACAATATGTGGTGTGTGTGCTATAGTTTTGAAACGTTTACGTAAATATACGTACATGCGTGTTGACAACGTACAATGTAACATATGCGATCGCTTATTGTTGTTGGTATGTCATTAGTTTGTCTTTTAACAAATTATCTTGTTTCTTCTTCAAAATTCAATTCCATAGCTCTTTTTTTACAACTTCATGAAAGTAGATACATACATATGTATGTATGTATGGATATAAGTTTATATGTATGTATGTACTCATACATTATCGGAGCGGAAATTTACAAAGCATTTGAGGAGTGTTGATGTACATACATACATACATACCTACATATGTACATATATTTTATTTTGTTAAATGCAACATAAGAATACCACACGGTATTCGGCGCTTTGGAAAGTGAAATTTTACGTACTCAGGGTTGCCGTGGTAAGTCGCCCGAGATATTAAGAAGCCTCTTACACGGTATGTATTTTACACATGTAAAGTACATTTTTTTTTATCGGTAAGCTGAATTAGTTAATTAAAACACACATATCTACCTACTTTTTAACTTCTCGTTTAAAGGCACTTTGATTGTACATATGTACATGTGAAAGAAAAGTAGTAGCTTTGCATGTGTAAAATACATACCGTGTAATAGGCCTTTAAACGATCTTATTATTTAGATTAGTTCTGATAAGTGTGATCTGATAACATGATGATTAAAGATTTTGGACTATAGTTTTTTTTTTGAAGTTTGCTCAATGATCCGATGTTTCGTCTTTTTTTAGTTTTTTATTAAAAAGTATGGTAAATTAATATCTAAAAATCATCAATCTATTTTTAACCACCCTCTGACACTGTACGAATGCTGCTTGACAACTTAAAAAAAGAACACAAATGTTGTATGTCAATTAAACTATCCAAAATGGTAAAACACCTACAATTATGAAAAAAAAATAATTTTATAATAATCCTCTCATTTTTGCGAGAGCGCTAAACAAAATTTATTTTCATTCAAATTTCAAATGTGTCTCTCAAAAGTATTGCTAATTTTATGAGTAAGACCTTTTCTAATCCATTATAATTCGGATGAATTATTTTCTTGTTTTCTATGAAGTTTGTAACTTGGGTTATATTTTCTATATTTTTCTTTGAGCATGTACTATTTTATATTAGAAACTTCTTAAAAATCGATAAATAAAAATAAGTGGTGGCACCCATTATCAATTTGAATTAGGTTGCAAATCATTTGCTCATCACTGTACATACTCGCGAGTCGATTATTTTCTTTCTTTTTTTTTTTAAACAAAGTCTGAATTTCCTAAAATGGTCACGGATATACATACATGCATATGTACATACACTTGTTTACTCGTACATGGAATTTTTTCGTACTGAAGTTTCAAGAACATACGCTTTGATACAACTTTAATGTGACCGCAGAAACGTGTTGACTAAATGACCGACTAAACAGACTATTTTAATCATACATACATACATACATATGTACATTCAACTAGTGGTTAGCCTTTGTGAAATCACTATGACACTCATTGCCACTATGAACTATGCTCACACGCTCAGCTCTATGCAAAGCTGAATTTGAAGTAGGTGAATGACGTTATGATCTTACTAATAGCTGGCTGGCAAAGAGAGCAATTAAATAATAAATATGTATGTATGTATGTATATATTTTTTTATTTTTAAAGCCGGTGAAAAGATGTGATTTTATTTCAAAACTGTCTTTAAGTGTTGAACAAGCAGAAAGAGATTGTGTCCAACGAGATGACAAACTTTTGGTAAAAGTGTGCGACACCTTACACTGTATATTTTTAATGATTCATCATGTTCAATAAATTGCTCAAAAATCGTGCAGTGCAAATTGTGAAAGGAAAATAAGTCACTGTCACGACAATGTATTTTAAATGTATTTGTAGCGCATATTTACATACATAAGTATAATCAAATATTACGAAATTTTTTGATTTTATTCTAATGCGTTTGATACATCAGATTGTCAGTTATATTGTATGCGCAATATTTTTAAATATAAGGCGTAAATATGACCAATGGCTGTCACATTGCTCAGCTAAACGCTAGAAAAAGAGCAACAACAAGCTGTTATTATAATACAGAACGGGAAAATAATCGATATTAATATCGTATGGATATAGAAATACACATACATATGTATCTACGTGTGTATCTATGGTTGTAAATGCATACATAAGTATTTGATGGGCTTTAATAAATTATTAGATAACATAGAATATATGTATAGTATACATACTTATGTATATTTTTTTCACCATGTCCGTTATGGTGTGTATATCGATTAAAAGTTACAGACTGCATACACTTCGAATGGACAAATAACTTTTCAAAACGATTATAAACTTTGAGTTGAGCGGATAATAATGTGTGGCAATGCACTTACGACATTCACTGTGGAAATTTAACAAATCAACTTTTCTCGACATACTTGACTTTTAAAGTCAATATGTATGTACATACATACATATATGTACATGCATACAAATATTAGCATTCATTAACTATTTAGCGATTAATGATGCCTGGCACGGTGTCAGAAACCTATGCCGAAATTCAGTAAGTAGTCTCAGTCTCTAATAGCGACAAAGGTCACATTTTTTGGCAACCATTGGTCTCAAAATAAAAACTCTCCTAGTCTCAAAAGAAGTTTCTATATTGTGATCAGGTGATAAGATGGTCAGAAGAAGTTAAAATAAAAACAAAAACGTAAAATGTGAAAGCGAGAAAAGTCATTAATAATCTACAGCTTATAGTCTCACATTTTGAGACTTGCGATTATACCAAATAACAGAAAACCAGCATTAAAATCAACCAGCAAAATTAGTATTCAACGAACGAAAGCTGATTGAAGCGTGGAATGGGTTTGCCATTCAACAAAAAAATTAAGTAGAATTGTATATTTTTGATGAACAAATATATTGAAGATGGACATGAAAAGAAAGTATTTGAAAAATCATTTAACAATATATGTACATACAAACATATGTACAGATGTATATCACGCATGTATGTTCATACATACATATATGAAAAGGTAGAACGCGACGCCAACAAATCAATTATCTTGTGCTCAACTCTGGTCTGATGGCAAAGTTGCATTAAACAAGTTCACCGAGAGAGCGACAAAGAAAAATTTAAGGTTAAAAAATTATACTTTGCTTTTGCCAACCAAAAAATATACTTAATATAAATTTTCAGGGACTTATGACCCACCCGCTCACTTTTTTAAATGCATGCAATGCTGAATGTAAAATTTGTTATGTACAAGTAGACATTTTATTGTGTAAATTTTTTTGAGTTAAAAAATAAAACACAAGAAAAAACGCATTGAAAATTTCATATTTCTATATGGCAAGCTTCTGGTTGATTTGCGTAAGATATAAATAGATATTACCCGAAATTCTCAAATAAAAAAATGTTTTTTTTTGCACTGCAGTAAAAAATGGAACTCTCAGCGAATTTAACTTGCAATGAGCATTTATGTATACTTTTATGACCGTGTGTAACAAAAAAAAAAACCAGTTCGATTTTACACTCACTCTTCAAGAGTACGAGTACATGTGTTACATACATACATACATCTGGCAAATGTCATTTCGCCCAATGGCAGTGGGGCTATAATTTTTTTAAATTATTTTTTGGGGCCTATAAAAACACCTGAGGACAAGTTATGTCGTAATTCATTAAGCAATCTCAGTCTCTTATAGGGACAAAAGTCACACTTTTAGACCAGTTTGCATTCATTTGTCTCAAAATAAAAACTCATAAATTGTCGCAAGATTATTCGCAGGTCACAAAAACCCAAAAATAAAATGGGAAAGAAAGGTTTTTATTTTTAATTAGAGCTTATAGTCACGAATTTTGGGATTATAACAAGTTGCAAAATACCAGGTCACAAAAAATTTAAATAAAAACAGAAGAAAACAGTGAAAACGAGGAAAAGCAATAATCTCAAGCTCAATTTTAGACTTGAGATGATTCCAAGTTACTGAATTCGGGCATATGACTTATGGTCGGAATTCAGTAAGTTCGTGTTATCTCAAGTCTCAAATTTAGAGACTATGAGCTAGAGATTATTGCATTTCCTGGCTTTTACATGTTTTTTTGCGTTTGGCTTAATTTTGTCACAATTTAGAGACTAATGAATGCGAACTGGTCTAAAATTGTGACTTTTGTCTCTATTATACTGAGACTGCTAAGAGTTTGTTACTCGCTTTCAAGTTTTAATTTTTTGTATTTGTTTTATTTATCACCTGGTCCCAATTTATAAATCCTTTTAGGGGCCAGAGGCTTTATTTATTAAGATCAATGAATACCAACTGGTCAAAATATTACTTTTCTCTCTACTAGAAACTGCTTATTGAATTCCGGCATAAGGCTTGACAAATTTGGAACCAGAGTGCCAAATTTCCAAAGAAAGAAAAGTTATTTTCTCAACAGTCGACTTCATATCAAATAAATAAATGTTTGCATAACAATTTTTTTTATTAACTATTTAATCTTAACGATTATTTGTTTTTGGCGTTTTTAATAAATAATTGCTAAATATACAATTTGTTATATTTCTCTAACGTTTCTTCAAGAGAAATAAAATTTGCCGATTTAAAAATATAAAAAATACGTAAAAAATTGTGATTAAATAATTTTTCGATTTTAAAATAAAAAAATGTGGGTTGCATGTACTTTTTTGATTTCTGTAAAACAATCCAAGGAGGTGTCACCGCCTTTACAATTCTTTAACCACCCTAATGTAATTATATATGTACATATGTACATACATACAAATATATTATATAAAAAGTGTGTGCATTTACTCTGCCGGCAACAGCCATTCCCTGTCGTGTGCACATTTGTAACAGCCGCGTCAACAACATTCAACAGCAGCAACAGCTGAAAATTGGCAAAAATAAAAGTAGAGCAGAGCGCAGCAAAATCATCTGACTGATTTTCTGACTAAACGACTGGATGTTCTTGATTCGTGGCGTTGAGGCGAACACTTTCAAGATAAATTTGTTTGTTTGGATTTTATTTTTATTTTTGTTTATGTTTTAATTTTTCAATGAATAATGTCGCGTTGTGCTTATTTTTTTTTTTCATTTACTTTAAAGTTCAATGCAAATGTATGCAAATAAGTAGTAGATACGTTTAAATAAATTCGTTTTATGATAGAAAAGCATCGAACCAGTTGTACCACGAAAAAGTCAATTTAGTTAGTTTTCATTTTCTTGTTTTGGTAGCTATTTGCGTTGACCCAAATGCATTTTTTGCTAGCATCTAGTTTAGAAAGTTATGGAGATATTTGTGTTTCATTCCAAGTCTATGATAATTAAAATATTTTTATATATTTTTTGCAACATGCAAACGATGTATAAAGTTTTATTTATTATTTTGGGTATGCACACATACATATATGCACTTTTTAACGCAGGCTATAAGAAATATTATATTATTATAAAAAAATTCAGGTTGACAAAATTTTTATTATATTTTCTTGTTTTTTTTTTATCAAAAACTTTATAAAATTATAATTGTCGTAAATTTTGTTAAACAAAATGTGTTATTTAAAATTATTTTTTAAAGTGAAAATTTTGCTTTCAGTTTTAAATAATATAAACAGTGAATTTTGTTCGAAAAATATTTTATGTATGTAAATAACAGCCAGTACAGATAAATTACACACATTTTTTTTTAAATATTGTACAAAGTTTAAAACTTGGTTTTATGTAAGTCGTCTTTGTTGCAATTGACTATTTTATTATAGAAAATTAAGTGGATCGAAGTCAAGAAAAATAAACCTTCAAAACTTGTCAATAGGTCGTGGTTCTATTATTTCTACCGTTGGAATTGCCTTTTGAAAATTTCACTTCTTGCTTCGGAGTAGAATAAAATTTAATGCTATTTTCGGATTAACCACTTCAATGGAAATATATGACTTTTTTGTTTTTTTGTTGTTTTCGACCTGTTTAATTTTATTATTTTATTTTTAAATGAGCTAAAGGCCAATTTTTGTTGGAAAAATTAGAGAAAAAACAACAACACCAAAGCGGTAGAAGTTATAGTACTATTTCGGAAATCACCACATTTCCTCATCAGACCTCTTTCTTCACGGCTGCCGCGGGAGTCGAACCCGCGCCACCACGCAACACTTAAGCCAGCGTCTCAACAGGCTGAGCTAAGCTTACGCTGTGTGAGCTGTTGTTATTTTCTCCCCTTCCTTTACAACTCACTACAATCAAGTGCGACTGTTCCGCCGCTATTTCAACTTGACTGTGTAGTTGTTGTTTGTACAAATTTTGTATATTTATATTTGTTTGTTAGGCAGGCTCAACCTTATTGTTAATTTTTGTTGTTTTCGACCTGTTTAATTTCATTATTTTATTTTTAAATGAGCTCAAGGCCAATTTTTATCAAAAAATGTTTCTGCGTCAGATAACTCAAGGTAAAAAATATGAAATATTCTTAGGAAAAGGATGTGCACCAGCCAAGGAGAATGTCGACATTTGTTGTAATTTATGAATGATTATTAAACATGAATTCTGTTTGCAGCTTCCTTTACTTTTCTACCGCCTACAAGCAAATACACTAAAGCTGTTTGTTTTCTTTGTTTGAAGCAAAATCGAATATGTGGAATTTGCCATGCATTCGTCAGCAAATAATATATATTTGTTATTACTTCGGTGCCGTAATACTTACATATGTGTAAACTCTCAACAAAGTATATAAATATGTATGTATGTATGCATAAAAAATACTTTTTAATGACGCCAAATGTGGCGGAAGAATTTTAAAATCGTGCCTATGCATTTGCTAATACTAAATGAACTAGAATCAAAAAACTGCACTGTAAAAGTCTTATCTATCCCATTCGAATATTAAATAGGGAAAAGCATACCTACTTGTTTATGTACATTAAGCCTATTTAGATTATACATTATTGACATTTGTTAATAAGCCAGTGAATTAATTAATATATATTGACGGGATGGCATCTAATAATTTCAGCACAAATAACGAGCGTACGGAATTTATAGCAAATAAAGTAAAAACCAATATTCGGGAGCGTGCATCCGACAAAGCCGCGAATGTTGTATGTTCATATTCACATATCGATTTATTCTTATTCTTTGTACTTAGGATTTCAAAGCATTATCCAAATCTTATAAGATCAAAGCGCATCAATTTTTCTTTAACCTTGTTTTAGCTCAATGACGTATGTAAGCATTTAAATTGTAATTTTACTTAAGTTCTATTCAAGATATTTGGCAAATTTCATGTAAGCATCAAATCTGGTTTTACTCGAAAATACCTACAAGAAAAATAGGATCACTTCACAGGTATTTCTGCGTGTCGCACTGCCTTATCCGTCTATTATCTATGTATGTACATTAGAGTGGCCCTTAACAACGTAATCGGCGAATTCTTTAACGGTCAGCCTCAATTGAGCCCCAAAACTAAGTTTTTTTTTATCTATGTATGTTGACTAAAGTACGCACTTTATCTTAAGTAAAACCGATTCTCTAAATACACAAATTTCCATATAAAATGTACTGACATTTCGATAGGTCCACAATATGGTTTTTTTTTTTCTGAACAAGTTATTGAGTTGAAAAGTATGACAATTGTTGGAGGTTGAGTGGAGATGATAATTTATTAAATTTTATGCCTTAATTCTGCATTGTGGCGGTAGAAAATGGCTAACATATGACTACTTTTATCAAACTCAATGATACAAAAATAAGCACAAGCTACAACGCGAACTGTCGAACGGTAAATTTTTAAAAAAGAAGCGCGAAATATTGTAAAATAAAAATTTATGTAATTTTTCCCAAAATAGCGTGTTTTTAAATGTGTTATTATTGAGGAAAATAGCAACCATAAGAATTGGGTCTTATCCGTCATTTAGATGTCGGACATGATTGATGTCGTCACCTTCTATTCTATGAACATTGCATTCTACTGAACGGGCTAAACGACTTCGATGCTCGCCTTTATTTCAAGGTCAAGGGGCTATTTGAATAATGTGTGTTTCTTTATTATTTCAAGTTTCAGAAGAATTGTAAGATTCAATTTTCAGTGAGTTAATATTTTAACTATATTTAACATGGTATAAATGTACATACTATAAGTATATAGTATGTACATTGTAATCTTACAACGTAATGGAAACAATTTAAAGCAAAATAACTCGAGCTTAGCATCATTTGTAGCGCAAATAAATTATTATAAAAGACATAAGATATATTTCGACGTAAGCACCCCCGAAATGTTACCTGTAGACAAAGCATGTAAGTATGTATGTACATAAAATATTTAAATTACCAGAAACAAGCGGCGTCTACTACATACGTATACATACATACATATGTAGATGTGATGGATATTCCGCATTATTTTTGGGCCAATAACAAACTCGCAACATGTGGACAATACTATGTATAAGAATTTATAAAAAAAAATATGTGTTTTACCTCTTTGAACAGGCTTGATTGGCTGATAAACGGACTCAAGTCCACTTCTTCGTTTTCCCCTTGTTCGGCATTGGCATCGTCGTCGCCACAGTCTTCCGGTTCCTTCTTTATCGCCTGCACAGTGGTCTCTGAAGTTGTGCCGCTTGAACTTGCGCCCGCTACTTCATCTTCCAGCACAAATTTCTCATCTGCTTTATCCAATTGTTCAGTTTTTATTATGGCAATATCCGCCGGTTCGGGATGGGTATCATTTAAAGCGCCCGCACCAATTGCTTCTTCTTCTTCCACCTCCTCTTCTTTTACACTGCTCTCCGTTGCTGAAGCAGCATTCGCCACAAAACTGGGAAAAAACATATCCAAATTCACATCAATATATGTGTTATTATATGGTTCGTCCTTGAGCGGCAAGCCGGCATATGGATTGTTTACGGCGAGATCACCGAAATCGCGCAAATCTGCCAAATTTTGCTCCCACACCGAACGCTGATCTTGAAAGTTTTCCGAATTGAGAAACACATCCAGCTCCGATGTCGGCAATCCCATATTGCTGGCATTCGTGCTAGCCGCAGCGGCCGCCGCTGCAGCATTGGCTGCCTGTTCCAGCGCAGTGGCTCCAGCCACATTCACACTTCCGCCGGCATTGGCCGCATTGCTCGGTGTCGCTTGCAACTCCGGCAAAGTGGCCGTCTGATTTGTGCCACCATCGTTCTGCACGTTCAACATGTAAGCGGTGACATTGTATTGTGGCGGCGTAGCGTCATGTTCTCGATCGTAACGTATAAGATCCTCTATCAGTGGCATCATCGTTTTTCGATTCGCATATGGATATTCCACCATCGGTACAGCGCGCAACATTTCCAATTCCCAGCCATCGCCATCGCGCAACTCCAGCTGTGAGTCCCAATTGCGTAACCGTTGTTGTAAGAAATTATCTGGATCCACATGCAATAAGCTCAATGCCAATGCTATTTGCAGCATTTTCATGGCGTACGATTTCTTGTTGGATATCATTTTGAGCCGTTTTTGGTATTTGAGTTTACTGCCGGTTGTTCTTTTGAAGACGTCGCTCTGGGTCGTTACAATCGTGCGTTCGTACCCACCAACCCCCCGTTACAAATGTTGGTGTCACTTATTAGTAGTGACAGTTAGCATTCAGCGATGATGTCGCTTGTCAACGCAGCCGCAGTCGCAGCTGCGATCGCCTTGAGTTTAAGGTCGATTTGTGCGTTGGTGTTTTGATTTTGCTCGTTTAATTTTATATATACGTATATTGTATATTCCAAGAGATAATGAAATATTTATTATTCTGTCTTTCCCGATTTTTCTTGTCGCAATGCTTAATTGCATATGACTTTTAATGCAGTGCTTTTTCTATTGTTGATGCTTTGCGTGCCAGACGATCGATCATTCAGCCTCATAGAAATAAATCTTAGCCGCCAAGTATTAAATCTTATTGCAGCAAACACTGAAAAAGATCAGAGAAAAGTGTTTATTATACAAATTACGTGATTAAGCTATGGATGAAAAAATGTTTACAAATATTTTTTGTGAGAAATGCTTGAATTAAAGTATGTATAAACGTACAATTGATATGATTTATGAGTTATAGCGGCGATCTATTAATAATGGGTTGCATGAATATATTCGAAAATGTTATATGCAAAAACATGATAACTGCTACTATCATTAGTTTTTATTAGAAAGCGTCTTTGTTGTAAGTGATAGAATGTTAAGTTTCTCCCAGCCCACCTCTATACTTTTCTTATCTGATTAACCATTAAAACTTACTTCACATCATGAAAAGAAACTGGAGCTTTATACATAACTATAAAGAATTGTGTATTTCTGATATCAAATGCCCAAAAATGTGAGCAGAAACTCGGTCAAATATCGTTTTGCTTCTCACAAAATTTATCTCCAACTTGCAATTAATACAATTATTTTAATGCCAAACTTAATGTTAATAAGGAGCTAACTCGACATTAGCTGTTCTATCAGAAGTAGAAAAGCATTAAATATACATACATACATACATATGTACATAAGATACATACATGTGTCTCTTTTACCACTGAATACTAAACGAGTAATGCCAGAATCACTTTTTTCTATAACTATGTACATACGAAAGCTCTGCAATGACCATGCACACAGACATGCAAAGAAGTCAAGGTCACTGCAGATCATCGTTGACTGAAGGAATCGTAATTAATTTTAATATTTCTATTTACACAAAAAAGCTTTTTTGTAAAGATTATATATATGTATATACATATGTATGTATGTATGCTATTCATATACTGTAGAATAAGTAAATAAGAGCTTAAGGTAAGTGCAGCTAATTCCGTGGCATTCCGATTTTTTTGTTTAAACAAGTATTTCGGAGCCTAAAATAAAAAATACATTAATTTAATAATAATAATAATCCCAACGGTTTTATCCCTCCATAACCGCCTGACCGACGCGAGGGGCGCATCCGCGTGACGCACGGATATATAAAAAAAAAATGTTTTTTTTTTCATATAGTATGTACATATGTTGCGCCGAGTCATGAAAGGCTTTGGAAAGGTTTGTTAAGTGTCGAGATCTAAAACTGTTTAGCTACAGAAAAAATGCTTATCAGCTGATCGAATAGTAATTTATGTGTATGTATGTATGTATCAATTATTGAGAGCATTGAGTATAGTTTTCTTTATGTAAAAAAGTGAGTCTGAAATATCAAAAGAACCGAAGTGAGTGTTAAAATCCTGACACAAACTACGGAGTGGCTCATTTAACTCAAAATTACTTTTACATGGCATCAGAAAGAGAGGCCGGAAATGTCTTGAAATTTTGGAGGGAACGTTTAGTTTTATTTCGCCAAGAAAAGATGGGCTAGAGATCAAGCCTGTCATGTTGATGAAAAGTCGAGGAGTCTATAAGTTTAATAATTTAAAATTTAAAATTGCATTGTATTAGCTTAAAAGTTTTTAATAACAGTGAGAGAATTTAATTTGTTTATTATCTAAGCAATGACTTTTGTTTGTGAGCAAACCTTAAGAACCTAATTTCTAAAATACGGGTATGAATTTAATTTATTCTTGAAAAACAATTAATTTTAAGTAATTCCCTTTTAATAGCGTAAAATCTGTATATATGCGCATAGCCCAGAATTAGGTAAGTTATAGAATTTTTGCCACGGAATTAGGGACGATTTAATGTGTTATTAATTATATTAATATAAATTATAACACGATTTAGTTGCGCTTTTAAGTTATTGGAAACTAATATAAATTGATTGATTTAAGGGGGATATTATAATTTTTTAATTTGCAACCGATTATTTCAACGTCACACAATTTAGAGGGCAGAAAAATTCGTAATACCACCGAATTAGGTGCACTTAGCTTATTTGTGGATATTGTTCTTAATATGCGCACAATCCAATAACTTTTTTTTAATAAACTGTGATGCAAAATTATCGAAGGTGATAAGGTAACAATGAAATGCAAAGTAAAATGAAATGTATGTATGCAATTTGGTGTTTTTTATTTTTTTTTTATATTTATATATTTCATTAAAGCTCTTTGACTTGTAACGTGAAGTAATGCGATGAAAACTCCAATTAAGCAGTGTTAGAGCCGGCTTAAATTTGCCGACGATTATGGCCCTATGTGTTTATATCAAAAGCTTAAGTCTGAATATAAAGCAAATACTTAGCGATAAAAACCAAATTATTTTGAAGTTAGTTAGAAGCAACAAAAAATCACGGTCGAGTGAAAAACAAAGATTGCGGCATCCGCGAACTGTTTGTGCTCACTTTGTCGATTTGACTGCATCTACCCCTTCGATGACGTAGTACTTAGTCACGATTGAGCGAAACAAAAGTTGCGCCCATCGCTATACCGCTATTTCTCTCTTTGTGATTTTGACAGAATCAGCTGTTTTTGCTGCGTCACACTGGTGAAACTGGTTTTTTTAAAGGGCAAACGCACCCATTTCTGGACACTAAACCTTTTCTTTACTTAGGCGCTCTTTTTCCTGCTATTAACCAAACTGCGAATAATTCTGTTGTTTGTATGAGTATAAATATTTTTTTAATAATATAGCGTTTACGTAATTGTCATGATGTATTTATTACCCTGAAAAAAGCACAGATGTCCGGATACTTAGATGGCGGTGCATTTACCCTACATTACATTTCATTCTCTTTTTTTTTGTTTTTTATCTCTCTCTCTCCCTGCTCAACCAGTGTGACGTCACGCAAAGACAAATCCTCTCTGATGGGCGCAATCTTGTTATCCATCATTATTGGTACTTAGTAGTCTTTTCATGCAATAAGCCGCCTTTACACGATCATTATTGTATGCAAACATGAATAACAAGGCGAAAAGTATGAGCAAATGATTTTAAATTTGGTTTATTTTTTTACTGTCGGGACATGAGTTTGCGTTTGCGCATACTTTTACATCGTACAATGGTTGCCGTGTGAAGGCAGCTAATTGACCGCTCACGTCTTCCTCTTTTTTTATTACAATTTCTTCTTTGCTCTCCAAGTCTTAGGATACTATTGCGTAACTGATTTTTGCTCTTCGCTCGATTGTCACAATCTTATATTATATTATTCTTGTCACGAAATTCATTATTTTACAATTTTTTTTTCATAAGTTTCTACAAAACTGGGTGTTTAAAATGATCGTTCGTTCAATATGCTGGCAGGACTTATTTTCAGTAAGCTGCTACTATATAAATTTTAAAGATTTCCTGCCTCTAATAAAATTTGTCTAAATATATTTATACAAAGAATCTTGGTCAAGTTCCAAACTAATTTGTGTGAAATAACTGTTGTGTTTTTCAGTGCTACCAATTGATAATCAATTTGGATATAGAATGAGGCGATTTAAACTTAAAATTTAAAACGAATACTTCAAACAATTTTTATAAAATGTTTGATGTTTTAAAGTTTTGATTTAGATGCTGTTTTTTATGTAATGATCTGCACTTTTAAATAAATTATTAAATATTAAATTTTAAAAATATAATTGTATCTTAAGACAATGGCTTAGTAAATCAAAATAAAATGAATTAAAATATTGTATTCTGTTGTAAATTATATTTGAAATAAATTTTAATTTCTAATAAATGAAATTATTAGTAATGTAATAAATAGACGTACATATGTATGTACATGCATGTGAAAGTCTTAATGTAAATATGTATGTATGTAAATATGTTCATAGTAAGTATGTATGTATGTATGTTAACAATGTATGCCGCGTGGGTGGCCGATGCGTAAAAATGCAAAAATGTTCAATACACATTAAGAATCTGCTAACCTCGCAGTAACAGACATTCTACAGAGACATGTCGTTCACTCACCTTTCACTGCAATGTTTCAGCAAACGATAGAAAAAAGTATTGCGACGCAATTTATTTGGCTCGCAGCAGTGATGGTATTGACGGCTGGCTGCTGTGTGGCGCTTCTGTCCGGGAACGAAGTACGAGTCCGAGTAATTTTATGACTGCGTAAGTATTTATTTTTCCAAAAAAAATTAAACACTTTATAAAAAGAAAACAGTGTAGTGCTTCTTTTGCTGTTGTTGCTGCTACTTTCATACAAGTTGAACGATCCTGGGTTAAGTGCAGTTTTTCCAAACGTCCACGCGGGTGTTTTACGCACACACACACACTCTCTTGCTCACACGTACGAATACACAGCCGAGACAAGGTTGACTTCTATAAAAGCACAGTTCTTTACGCGAGCAAAATTCACAAATAGCTCTAGCACACGTACTTAGTTAAAAAAAAGCAACAATTCTTTGTTTGGCGAAGTACTTAGTTGTTGTTTTTCGTTTGGCTGTATGTTTTCAAAGGTTGAAAGGAGGTGTGCGGCTGGTGTGGAGTAGAAGAAAATTGAATTTTAAGTAGATTTTTATTCACTGTTTCACTGGCTGGCGATAATTCCCAGTTGGTTATTTATATTTGATAAATTTTGTTGTTATTATGGTTTTCTTTTACTCGTATTTGTTTTTGTTGTGGCGAAAAGCTCCTATTCAGAATGTGCAATTATTCGTTGTTTTTATTGCTGTTGTTAATATTCTATCGAGCACTCTACGTGCGTGTCCTTGAACTTGGCCAACGTACTTTCACTTAGATAAGAAATACTAAATACTAAAAGTGCGGCCAAACAAAAGAACGCTGTCTTTTTATAGACAAAATAAAAAGAAAAATATCAAATAGAAAAGTAAAAAACTGCAAACACAAAATTCAAACCTAGCAAACAAATATGTATATATGTAGGTACATACATACATACATACGTACATACATATGTATGCACGTATAGAAGTCGTTGAAGTCAACGCAAGTGTTTCATTTCGTGGGCTAGTTCAGATTTTCAAAACACTTGAGTATCACTAATGCACTTGTATGCATGTACATAGGTATGTACATATGTACATTTTGCCAATTATTTTAAGTAATTGAATTTCATTTTACTTTCACTAACACCTCTTTGTCCCAATATATGTATGTATATGTATACACCTTTACTACTTTTTTATTTATTGATGCGTGCAATTTGTTTGTTTCCTTTTCAGAAATTGACTCTTTTATTTTTTAATACTTTACATATGCTGCGGGCATCCCGCTATTCGGAGTGCCAGCAATTGTTCCGTTATCATTTGTTATTTTTTTTTTACAGTTGAATAGAAAGTATCGTCACTTCTACTTTTTTAATCAGTTTTAGGTAATTTGTATTTTAAGTCAATTTTTATAACAAGCACTTGGTTAATAAAGTCATTGTTTGCCCACACATTAAACAGTCATAAAAACTATGCTGCATCAAACAATTTTTAAATATATGCATTTAAGCTGATAATAGGTATGTATGTATGTATGTATGCGTTGTACATTTGCAATGTTTTTGTTGTTGCTTCCAGTTTAACACTTGAACTACTTTGTTGTCATTATCAGAATAATTGAATGTTTAACAATCGTTTACTGTTTTGGTTCGCAGCGGCAAATGCGTTTTATTCGCTGGCATTAGCCTTTTGTTACTAAGTAATATGCGTTTTGCTATTTTTCACAAAACCATACAAACACACAATCGTTGACTATTCGTAGCAGAACGAAATCATTGCCGACATCGGTATAACATTTTGCGTCTTCGCATGATTCACCACTCGAACATATGTGTGTTCATTAGGGTGGTCCAAATAAATTAAAGTGAGAATTTTACCCGACATCTCTTCTAAATCTGTCATTTTGACTGGAAAATATATGAAGTATATTGGCAATTTTTATAAGTGGGCAGTTTGGATGTCTTGAAATAAGCATTTGTAAGATGGCGTCAAACAAGTAAGTTCGCTTTATTAAATCGCAAGTATTACAATAAATATGTTATTTTCCTCTCAAATACGTAAACATTAATAAATGCAATAGAAAAACACTAATTTTTTGCTTCTGCATGAAAATATCTTCGATGTTGACCCCACGAAGTTTCCGGCCAAATGAAGAATTAGCTGTCAAAGTAACAAAATGACAGCTTATTCCAGGCAATAGATGCCAAGAAATCAACTCTGATATATATTGCTGACATGGATAAATAAGCGGTCTCCATTGACAATATATTTTATGACATAAACTTTTTTTTGTCGAGACGTGCCCCTAAATGCTCAACATTACATAGACACTTGGGATACATTTTTCTATCCACAGCCATTTAATTTAATAAATATTTGCATTAAAATTTAACTTCATAGAAAAGTTTTATGCGTTTTTAGTATGGTCCAGCTTATCAAACTCGCGAACAGTTTTTTTTTTGTAAAGAGTATGTGTGAGATACCCTAATAAGTGAGTAAGCACACATGCTTATCCCAGCTAACCAAAAGCATCCTAAAATAGTCTTTTGTGAGAAGAGAACCTTCTTGTGTCGGATTTTTTGCTTCATAAATGAGCTCTTTTTGGAGCCTTAAATTAGCGATTTTTCGTTCTACGCCAGTACGGAGATAGGAGTCTAAGTGATGACTCCAAAAAGTCTCCAAATCCGATAAATTTTTGATTGTTTCCAGGAGTCTATTTGTATTATTATCTGAGTATTTCTTGGCACTTTCTTGATGTTTTGTTGCAGTCTTATTTGAGCATTTTTTTTTTGTTTTTTAACCCCTTTTTTTAAACACTTTGGTTTAATACTGTTGTAATTAAAAAGCAATAACATTAATATACTTATGCGTACTACACGCACACATATATGTACATATATGTATATATTTTTCTTCTAACATAATTAAATATTATTTTCCAAGTGAAATATGGTTCATTCTATCGGGTGTTTTTTTTAGGGGTATAGAACTTCGAATTGAAATAAAACACAAGAAAATCGTTTTAAGGTCCATCAATTTGGCTTTATTGGAAGGATAATTTTATGCCATTAATGCTTAAATATGATTTCGGGCATGTGGCCGCCGCGGCTGGCTCGAATAAAGCCAATTCTACAGGTCCAATTTTCAACCACTTTTTCGAGCATATGGGGCCGTATGTCGGCAATAACGCCACGAATGTTGGCTTCCAATTCCCCTAACGTTTCTGGTTTGTTGGTGTAGACGAGCGACTTCACATATCCCCAAAGAAAATAATCCAATGGTGTCAAATCACACGATCTTGGTGGCCAATTGACAGGTCCATTCCGCGAAATTATGCGCTCAGCGAATGTTTCCTTCAATAAATCGATTGTGACATGCGCTGTGTGGCATGTAGCGCCGTCTTGTTGGAACCACAACTCATCCACATTCATGCCATCCAATTCGGGAACAAAATAGTCGGTTATCATGGCTCTATACCGGTCTCCATTAACGGTAACTGCCTCTCCAGCATTATTGCGGAAGAAGTATGGCCCAATGACTCCACCAGCCCATAGAGCACACCAAACAGTCAGTTTTTATGGATGTAATGGCGTTTCAAGGGTCTCATGTGGATTCTCTTCACTCCAAATGCGGCAATTTTGCTTGTTGACGTAGCCATTCAACCAAAACTGAGCCTCATCACTGAACAAAATTTTGCGATGAAAATCAGCATCGAGATCAATCTCATTTTCGGCCCATACACCAAAATCACGACGCATTGCATGGTCTCGCGGCTTTAATTCTTGTACAAGCTGGATCTTGTAAAGTCGCAAGCCAAGATCTTTGCGCAAAATCTTCCATAAAGTTGATGGACAAAGCTCCAATTGCTGTGCACGGTGGCGAATCGATTCATTCGGGTCCTCTTCAACACTTTGCTCTACAGCGGCAATTGTTTCTTCGGTGCGCACTGTTCGACGTCTCTGCGGATGCGTATTATCACATAGAGTAAACGTAGTGCGAAAACGATCCATGGTTAACCGAATTAATTGCTCTGATGGACGATTATGTCGACCATAAAATGGACGGAGCTCACGGTAAACTTCGCGAACTGAACCATTATTTTCGAAATAAATTTGCACGATTTGCAAGCGTTGTTCTTTTGTCAACCTGTTCATGATGAAATGGCAAACCAAACTGAACATAAATGACATTAGAGTTGCCAGATTTGACCACAAAATGCCAGTTTTATCTCTATTCGAAAAACAAACCTGTAAAAAAAACACCCTATATAAGAAAAACTATAAACACCCATATTTTTAACTATTTTTAAAATGTACAATGATTTAACAAAATGTGCAAGTTTCAAGTGTCTACAAGTTATCATAACTGATTTAAAAAAAAAATATTTTACTTGCAGGTTCCTCCATACAAAGCAAAACCGCGATTATTTATTATATGGAAAGAATTGCGAAAGATCTTCTGTAAAAAAATTGTCAAAATACAGTGTGGTAGCCACTAAAATTAAATGAGCTTCATATTTGCATCCTCCAAACATTCTAAATAATGCTCCAAAAATTCTAAATAAATTGTTTAAAACGGTCGAATAAATGTTTTCTACATTTTTTATAAAATTTTAAAAATTGTTTTTAATGATGTTAGTTAGAGAACTAACGATGTTTTAATTGCAAAATGATTTTAAACAATTGGAGGATAAATAAATTGTCCAAATTAAAAAAAAAAACTTCAAGAGCCAACAGAAAAAGATGCGTTCTTGAAGTTTGCATTAAACATTCCAAAAAAGCTCATAACAAGACTCCTTTTGGATCTTTATTTCTGAACGCTCATTTTTTGATTTGCTGGGTATACATAAGTATGTATGTATATTCGCACACATCTCCATTTATAAAATGTGTTGTTGTTGCTCAGACTACAAATGCATTTGAGTATTAACCAAAAAAGTTGTTGTATTTGTGTTGTGATGCGTTATGTAGATTTCTTTGTTGTTTGCAAAAGACGATGTTCAATGTACGAGTGGGCTGGAGAGTAGGTTATTCGCAAACGAATATAAATACATACATATGTATGTACGTTCATACATGTAGTTTTGTTTAGCAATAATATGCTTTAAAAAAAAGGAGTGTTGGCGGGTTGTGAATGTTTTCTTTTCTTTGTTTTGTTTATTCTTTTATAAGCTATTTAAGTTGTTCATATTTTGCGATGGCGGGGTTAGAAGAAATCGACTGGCAAGCCTGTAAGCTACAGTTTGTTGGTAAGATTAAATATTCTTCATCCCGATCGATTTTATTAGGAATCGAAATTTTTGTGTTCAGGAAATTGAAAATAAAATATATGTACATATACATACATATGTATCTAAAAACTTGTCTGTTCAACGGATAATTTTAAGAAAGAAAGTAGTTTTCTTTTATGTTTTTAGTGCTAGACATACATAATTATATATGTATATATTAAAATAAATCGTTTTCTGAGAAACAATATCCAAAAAAACTAAAATAAAACGGAGTTGAATAGCTCGGAAGTTATGGCTCTATTATCTACTACTACGTCTTTTCGTTTTTGATTTTTGAATTTCAAAAATAATTTGTCAAGCTGTAAATTAAATGTAAATTTAATCAGTTAACTACATATGAACGAAGAATTTGTTTAACTCCAGTTAAAGTCTAATCGAAAATATAATCGCCGGTTAAAGCCATTCAATACGCTCAAAGTTGACCAAGTAAATATGTCCGTTCTTTGCTACTAAACGGTAACTTATACGTTGAAATTGTGTGATCAAATGGTGTGTCTGTGTAATTTAATGATTTGACTTTCAAGCGCCAAAACCTCATAAAATTGTATCTCCCGTCCTTTATGCATTTTGCTTTCCGTTATTATATTTATAACTGACTGCAAAAAAGGGTAGGGTTTTCATAGTCCTCCGTCTAAGCGTCTCCACCACAATAATACTATAAGAGGTTTTTGTATTAATTTTATAATTCTGGAATAAAGTCTTATTTTTTTTCCTTGGTGGTTTTTTTTTATTTAAATTATTTTATAAATCCACATACAAATTTGATGAAAGCAAAACTTTGAACTTATGAATACTTCTAATTCATACATAAACAATTTCATTCCGTTCATCTGACACAATAAACTCCTACATAGTATATAATCTTGATATGTTTCCTGTCGTGATTCAGTATTGTAAGTCTAATTTCGGTGTTTACTTTTCGTGAATTGGCATCACTTTTAAGAATTCCAATTGGGTTGCAGTATGCATACTAGGCAAATCAATCTCGGGATCCCGAAATTCCGGCCTTTTTTAGCTCCCTAATATACCGCTATAAGTCCACTCAATTCCCGGAATTGTAGAAAACAAAGAATTTGATAGTCATTTATTTTTTATTTTTGCATCATAGTTAAAAAAGCCCATTTCAAAGCCTTTAGAGAGTTCACAATCGACAAATAACACAGCTTGTTAACAGTGTTGAATCGATGCTCTTCCACTGCAGATTTGAAATGCAACAAATTTAGGTACAGGTTGGAGGATAACACACTTTAGCTTTTAATTCTTTAAAATTGCATTTTGATTAAAATGAGAACTAATTCTGCCTCTGTAATGGGTGATGTATTTAATTTTTACTGGGTGTATTTCTTTTTTTACTGAATGTTAATACATTAATATTTAATATTGGTATAAAACCGTAATTAAAAATAATTTTTAATTTATATAGCTACAATTGCTTCTGTACCAATTATTTATATTCGTACTTGAAGTATAAATTATTTTGTGTGTGTAAAATTTGACGTATATTTTTTTTTTCTTGAAAAGACCAATGAATATATAGAGGATTTACAACAAATCGCTCTTTGTTCTATTAATGTTATTTTGCATAATTCTATTATACAGTGATTACAAACGTGAAATTCAGTATGGCTCTTTGTAGGAATTAGCCTTTATCGCCCCCATTACAAAAATGTCTTTCACTAAACCTTCTATTTTTCTTTTCCTTTCTATTTTTGGACATATCGAGCTGCTCGTGAAAACTTTATGCAATTTATTGTGGAGACTTTCTGCTCTATCCACTTCAAGCACCTCGTCGTTAGTTCTATTAACATTGCTTTCATAGGAAGGCTAATTTTCTACTCGAGGAGGATATTCTTCACCTCATTTATAATGGCAAGGGCAAAACAAAGCCCTTAGGTAGTTAACAAGCCGTGTTATTTGTACACTTGTTGTTTTTGTTTCTCATAATTTTTTTTATTTCAATACAACTCTGAAAGGTATCTTTAGTGTGTTATTTTTGCTTTATTCGTTTGAAAAAATGTATATTAAAAATTTCTAAAAGGGCTATTAAATTCACCCTTTTCTGGAATTCCGGACTTTAAATAGTCTGATCTCCGGATATTCGGGAGTTGAAAAAAGCTGGGATCCCGGGATACCGGGATTGACATGCCTAATACGCATACATGCAAATCTACATTTGTTTACAAAACAAAGATTTTTTCCAGAACATAGCCCGACCCTCAATAATGCGACTAGGTGTTGCCATATTAGAGTCTTAGTTTAATTTTGGTCATTTTTAAACTTATGTGGAGTTCATGTTGCACAAATCTAAATGTACATTTAGCAGTTTCGAACAGTTCTTATTGAAGAGTTCCGTGCAGCCGCATTTAGTAAATGCACATTTATGTACATGCAATGCTACCAGCAACCTATAGATTTTTAAATTGTAAATTCTAAAACGCAGTGGCATGAATTGGCCACTTCTGGCAACACTGATAACGGATAAAATACTCGACGAAGTCCACCGTATACTTTTTGCCTATTTTGCTTTTTTTTTTTTGCTAATGAAAGAAGTAGCATATGCAAACACAACTTTTATACACTATTTCGAATTTGTAATTTTTTTCGCGAACGCACTTTTATCAATTAAAATTTCTTGGCGTAATTTAGAGCTTGCATTTTGCAATTAGTCAAGTGTGCAATTTCATAGTCGAGAATTTTCTATATGTATTTACAATCAAAATATAGACAACATTTAGCATTGTTGTGAAATTGTCACAAAAACAAATGCGGGCAGGTGCAATGATGATATCCTTTAACCTGTCGTTTGTATATTTAGTAGCATTTTTTAGGGCCAGTCAACCATCGACTCAAGGAACGATATGACGACGCTATGCATGACGCAGCAACAAAATTCAATATTCAATACTTCACTGCATTTTAGCAAACAACAACCAATAAGCACTGAAGAGGTACCCAATACCAGCGATTATTCACTCAATTTTATAAGAATGCATTTAATACATATACGCTCCGATATTTTAATAGTTTTTTTTACATTTCACTAGCACATATGTACATACATATGTTATTTGTATATGCACTTTTATTGGATTTTTTATCAAACGAACTGTTCCCGCTCCAATTGGACTCACAAAAGCAATAGTTAACGAATAGCCGCGGAAGCGTCGAAATGTCAGTGCAGGCAGTATTGACTTTCATACTATTTACGCCATGTTTGCGGGTAAAAAATATTGTTTCACTAGAAAATTAATAATCAACAGCGCCATTATAATTTAATTTGCGAGAACGTACGCCGTCAACCACAAAACTTGATTTGCCTGCACTTTGCACGTTTTCTTTCCGTAGCTTCGCTCGTCGTCCTACAAAAATTAACTTCACACACTCACTTAATAAAACGCCACTATGAGCTGCGCTTCCAGCGCTAACACGTTTATAACTATTAATTCGTTTATCAAATTGATTAAGCAATAGGATTTTACCGGAATTCGCTTCTTATAATTAATTTACTTTGCGTTTTAACTTTAACTGTGATAGATACGCAAAACTTTGTGTTAATTTTTACAAAATTCTTTCGCGAACTGAATAAACACAACAACTACAACTCGTTGTCATACGAGTTTTGGTGTTTGCTTTCACACTTTGTTTCATTGGAAATTGTTTAAAATTCACCACATTGGTTGAATAAATTGTGCACAGATAAAAGCTCAAAGCTTTTTGAAAGCACTTCACGTTGAAAAGGGAAGTGAGAGAGTGTTTGCCAGGGTGTCTGGTTAACTTTACACATTTTTATATAAAACAATTTTCTGAAATCTTGGCAAATTTTTTTTTTATAAGCTTGCACCTACAAGTATATTCAAAGGTTAACATTTTTTTTTCTCTAATTTCAGAGTGTTGTATCTGAGAAATAATGTTATCCATCGAAATTTATAAATAATAATCTAGGACAGTAATTACATACATTAGCGTTATTTGTATGGCTTTTGCCGCACAAAATTTAAAAAATATAAAATTCTTAATCGTCGTATAGGCCTTATCAAAAGATTTTTATTTATTCTTGAAAGTTCAAAACAAAACTAACATCAAACAGATATAAGTTGCTTTGTCCTAAAATATCGTTTTTTATGTGAACTATTTATTTAACATATCGTTTAGCTTAACTTTTTGTTGATTTTCTTTAATTGATTATTAAAATGGATAATTAAAATATATGTACATATGTTCATCAATTTATTTACTAGTGATTTATAATTATTTTTATTTATTATAATCTTAGATACTTTTAAACGACTCTATCGAAACCATCAAGCGATTTTTAGATGGTCTGAGTGTTAATATATGTACATATGTACATATATGTATGTATGTCTAACTTATGTATGTATGTAAATACTGTGTAGTATGGAGCCTGTAGTGAAATAGACTAGTTGAAAACTTCTTCACAACTAGTTGTCAAATAAAATAAAGCATGAATAAATCGTCCGAAGAAATTCTAAGATTTAACTAGTTTCTAATTTTTATAAAAAATGTGGTCTTTCACTAAAGGGTATGTATCTTATATATAAAAATTTTAAACATTTTAAAATTGTTGCTAAGATTTTATTACCTTCGAGCGATATCTTATCAGGATAAGCGTAATTATTCAGATACATATTAAAATGTGTTAATATGTACGTACATTCCAGCATATGACGTTGTACAATGCCGGTGTCAGAACCTAGTCGGACTATGCAGAATGTGGTTCCTAAATAATGACTTTTAGTGCACTGAGTTATTACGCGAAATTCGAAAGCCAAAAGTTCGAGTAACGATCAGAAACTATCATGAAGGATAAATAAGAAAAATTTAAAAACCTGAAATTTTGTCTTCACATTTCACGAAGCTAAGACCACAACAACCACGCCATAGTAAGTTACCTTCTGTGACAACTATTCTGTGTGTCCCGTCATTATAAAAGTCAATTACAGACTTATGCCGGAATTCAGAAAGTTATACCAGAATTCAGTAACTCAGTCTTATCTCAAGTCTCAAAATGAGCTAGAGATTATTGTTTTTCCTTGCTTCCACGTTGTTTCTTTTGTTTTAATTTAAATTTTGTGTGACCTGCACACCACCAGGTCACTATTTAGAGACTTTATTTTGAGACTTAAGGCTTTATTTTCAAACTAATGAATGCCAACTGGTCTAAAATTTTGACTATGGTCTTTATTAATCTTGTAATCTCAAGTCTCAACATTACAGAATATGATCTGGAGATTATTGCCTTTCCTTGCTTTTACGTTTTTATTGTTTTAATATTTTTTGACCTGCTCATCACCGGGACATAATTTAGAGACTTTGTTTTGAAACCAGAGGCTTTATGCTCGAATTCAGTAACTTGGTATAATCTCAAGTCTGAAAATTTGAGACTATGAGCTAGAGCCTTTCCTCGCTTTCACGTTTTTCTCTAATAATCTGGCCTAAAATTGTGACTTTTATCTCTATTAGAGACAGAGTGCTTATTGAATTCGGGCATTAATATTTTTGTAACTACTTCAGAGTGTAAAACCCTTCGAGATGTTTTGGGTATTTATTGTGTGATATTAGTGGTACATAGTAGCTATACTATAAATAGATGCCATATGTGAGTAAGAAAGGGAAGAGGTACGTTTAAAGTAGTCAAGTCTCTTTAAAGAAACTCATAGAAACTTTACCAGTAATCTCTGGGGTATATTACACGACATTTTTTACCGAAAAATTAAAATCGAAATCAAAATTATTTAAAGAAACAAAGTGTTTAACGGCTGCGATTGTTTTTGCCAAAATCTTTTGTTAACAATTTTGTAGAATTCAGTATCGGTATCAGATATAAATTATTGCCTTCTGGCTTCAAAAGTAAGTACATAATGACAGGAAGTTAAAGTAGCATTTATCTTCAGACTTTGCAATCCTGAAAATACTTATCTGATTTGTATTCAAATTAGTGAAACGAATTTTAACTTCAAAATTGCAATTTTTAGTAATTCAGCAAAGCAAACTTAAAGGGCCAGAAATCCCAGAAATTTCAATAAGACTTAACAAGAATTTTTATATAAATAGCTTGTCAGGAATTTAGTTTGTGATGGAAATTATGAGAATTGATTAAAGTGCTTCTCGCTTGTCAAATAGAGCATGCGATCGTTTTTTTTCCTGTGTATTTCCGTTGTATTTCCCGTGTACTCCGATTGTCAACAGTACCTTAATCAGTCAAACTATATCGACTCTTTTATGAATTTGCAAACTAGGATCTTTAATATAACAACCAAAAGGTTATATTAAGATTTTCTCTCTTTGGCAAGTTTGTTGAATTATCGAACGCTTTTCCAGTAAAAACTTACTAGTTCTACAGTTTGTAATTTTTTAATAATCATAACATTGTCAAAAAGGGTAAATTTTCCAAAATTGTACATAAATATTAATAATATTCAATTAAAACATAATTATTGGTTAATCACCCTTATTGTGAGTGTCGCCCGAAAAAAAAATCACTCACAAAAACGACTTCGAGCGAAAACGAAGCGCACGATGAGGGTGGATGTTGCAGATATAGTACATACATATGTACATCTGAATATTTGCAAGCAACTTGACTTTTATAACTATTCGTAAATATTCTTACATATATCAAAATAAAGATATGCACATATCGCACCCTAAACCAAAAACCGTCACAACTCAAAATTTTTTAAAATCGCTTTTATCTCATAAACCAATTTCCAGAATACTTCCCAACATGCTCCGAAAATTTCTTCATCGTAACTATCTTATTTACTGGAAAAGAACGTTTAAAATATTACAACCATTTTTACATAAAATTTTTTAATTCTCTTGTATATTAAAAAAAAAATAATTTTAAATCCTTTTTCCACATAAACTAATTCACGGAATACTTTCCCAACTGCTCCAGAAATTTTCCGTAGTTACTATCTTCTTTTACTGAAAAAGTATGATTATAAAATTATCATCATTATTGTTTTGCCTCTCCTGAACATTTGAGATTTTTTGAGTTGTGACTGTTTTT
This sequence comes from Philophylla caesio, assembly GCA_963971545.1. Lineage (NCBI taxonomy): Eukaryota > Metazoa > Arthropoda > Insecta > Diptera > Tephritidae > Philophylla > Philophylla caesio. The sequence goes on along the minus strand of OZ020604.1, from coordinate 189,073,980 downwards.
GGTTTAGGGTGCGATTTCTTCAAGCATTAGTGTACATTAAGTCAAAAATGAACTATTTTTTAATCAATTTTTATAAGTAAATGGCAACGCAAGTTTATGTTTACCTGATTAATGAAGCGACAACCACTGCTCGGTGGCCATGTGTTGTTTCCCTTACCGTCACCATTTTCTTCCGCATTTAAATTATTTAGCCTCGAAAGTCGTAGTTGTGTTGCTGTACACTTGTCGGGCTCTTTATTCTCTAGTACCATCATATGAAATGCATCTATATCCTTAACCGGTGATAAGGACTGCAAGCGTGGCAGATCTTGTAATTCAATCATATTCTTGAAGCATTCGATTTTTAATGGCTAAAAGTGAAAGAGACTGTATGTTAATGAGTTTTATAACTTATTATTATTTAAATTGTTTAACATAGCTGAATGGAAATGTGTGACTCAATGATATACGTTTAAAATTCGATCCAAAATCAGTTTCCAAAATCCAAATCCTCAGCAAGCTCCGAGTTTTTTAGTTGCCTTGCCTGCAAAAGAAATAAAAATCAAGTTACAAAGTTGGCAGGCTTTTTAACTTTCAATTTTTTAAAGCACTCCTAATTGTTATTTTACTACAAAAATTCCTAAACATCGATCGACGGTTGTAAATGCATTACTTAGGTGCTCATTTAGAACAATTTCTCGATGAAGAAAATCGAACGAAATAAAACTAATTTTGGAACTGTTTACTGTGAATGAAATCCCATTCACAGCTACTTAGGTCATAAAGAGCACGGAACCCTCCAGAAAATTCAAAAAATCAAAATTGGTTGTGTCACATTTTCAAAATATATTTTTGCGTTTCAGCGTTTTTCGACCTACGCTTGTAAGTAAATCAGGTAAAATTGAGAAATACGTAAACCTATAAACTACAAACCTTTAACGAAAGATGCAAATAAGGAATCAAAAAGAAGCAAACGTATGTACTAAATATCACAAACAATGAAATTCAATCGATTATCGCGAAAGAAGGCGTCATAGAACGCTAATATTTATTATAAGAAACAAGGAAATGTTAAATCGTGGTGATATTTAATTCTTTCTTTTTCGTTTAAGATTAATAGAAATAGTGTGAGAAGTGTATGGGTGATACATTTTTGAGACTTTTATTGCCAGGTGTAAACCCGAAATATATACGTATGTACTAGTTATGTATAATATTTTTACCGTAGTAACACTTCGGGTTCATTTCCATTTGCTCCACTTTTCTAAAGTCATAACCCGTAGCTTTAATAAAATAATAAAGCTAATTTTAAAGTGAATTTCTTTTTGACATTCATTTTTATTTGATATTTGTCAAATCAAGCGCTTTTAATTGTAAAGTCGACTTTTAGCTAGAACTCCGTACCAGACGTTTGCAGGTTTTTCAGGTTTGCAGCGCTTATTGAAGTTATAAGAAATATTCGTATATGTAGCTGAACGAAATGCTGAAAGCCCAAGAATGTCTAACGATGAGTTCTGACTTTATGTTGATTATGACATCAAGATTATTGAATATAAGGTCAACGTTTTTGTTTACATAGTTGTGGATAGATTCAATCAAATTGTAAGTAAAACGCAAAGCTCTTCTAAATGAATACTTTTCTCGCTTCAGCGATTACCAACATTTGACTATGTTTGCTTATGAAAATAAGTACCTAAATAGTTTATTAGCTTTTTATATATTACTTATGATATTTTCACTCACACGCTCAAACTGTGTTTTATTTTCAAACAATAAGTGAGTCAAAATACATTGATGGGTATTCGTACATAAAAATCTATGTAAATTATTAAAAAAAGGGACTAACTATAAATTTTGAATTTTTAAAACTATACTTCAAATTCTTAATGAGCGACCTCAACAGTGCGAAGCAACAAGGCGATGTTAAATTGTATATTCTGTTCTGTTCTGTTGTGTTCACTTATATTTGGAATTAAGACCACTGTGCGGCGCAATAGTGCAAAGCAAAGAATAATGAACTGTGTTATCTTTCACAATAATTTACACATGTGTATGTACTGACTGATATACAAACATACATATGTAGATATGTGTATCTAAATGCGAGTATACGCTGTTGAAAATAAATGTTTTTAATATTTCGTCATATTTGCCTTCCTTAACGAAATATGGATCGTCTCACTCTGAAACTGATAATGAAATTGTTAGAAAACTTCTGTTTTCTAGACAGAACGAATATATACTCAGTGTTTTATAACATTTTTTTTTGCTAAGATATAAGATCCACTATCAAATCAAAATCTTAAACTGTACTTAGCTTAAGTTTAACTTAAGATTAGATGGTAAGACCGGCTTTTAGTGTCTTAGAAAGTTATACTTGAGTCATAGCGAATTCATAAAATGAGATATGTTCGCACACTAACTAACTATATTAAATACTCAGTTATCCGACACGCTTATTTTGAATTAAATAAAAAATGCTACAGATCAAATTTGTGCAAAGTTAAAAGGAATCTACTAAAAAACCCTGAATCATTTTATGACTTCGTTAACTCTAGGCGCAGAGTGATTAGTTTTCCGTCTGCTATGAAATATCAAAATACCGTTTCTTGTGACTCCCAATCAATTTATAACATATTTGCCCAATTACTCTATTAACTCGCCTCTGAGCAAACCTTACATATATGAACTCTGTTCCCTCACCTCTGCTATTATTCCGCAGATATCTTCCGAGGAAGTATTTTATTATTTAAGTAACTTAAAAGAATAATTTAAGGCTCGCTCCGATTCGATCCCGACGTGTTTCCTCATAAACTGTGCTAAACATATTTATGAGCCCTTAAATAATTTATTTAATATTTCTTTTAAGCTTGGGATTTTCCCTTCAGCTTGGAAATAATCATTCATTATACCCCTTTATAAGACCGGGAGTAGGTCCTCTATAGAAAATTACCGCGGTATAGCTAAGCTTTCTGCTATTCCTAAATTATTCGAAGCTATTGTTGTTGACCATTTAACGTATTCCGTATCCTCTACAATTTCTAGCACACAACACGGGTTTTCTAAGGGTAAAACTACCGTTACAAACTTGCTTGAGTTCACAACTCATGTTTCAAATCGATTCAGAGAATTTACGCACACTGATGTTATATACATACACTGATTTTAGTAAAGCATTCGACAGAGTAAGTCACTCTTTACTGATCCATAAACTCGATCTCCTTGGTTTTCAACATAATCTCCTTCGTTGGATGTCTTCTTACCTCATTGACAGAACACAACGAGTTCTTTTTAAAAATAGTTCCTCAAACATTATTTATGTTTCTTCAGGGGTCCCGCAAGGAAGTCACCTTGGTCCGATTCTGTTTTTACTTTTTATAAATGACTTACCTTCTGTAATAAATTATTCAAAAATTTTATTGTATACTGCAATATGAATCTGTTGTTTGGAACCCGCGCTATCAAGTTCATTCCGACAGAATAGAGTCAATTCAAAAACAATTTCTACTTTTTGCTTTAAGGAATTTTCGTTGGGATTCTCAGTACAACCTGCCGCCATATATAAGTCGTTTAAAACTCATTAATCTTCCTACGCTAGCTAGTCGCAGAGATATGTTAGGCATTGTATTTTTGGTCAAGTTACTGACAGGCTTGATTTCTAGCCCGTCTCTTCTTAGCGAAATAAAATTAAACGATCCCTACAAAATTTCCGACCTCTCTTTCTGATGCCATGTAAAAGTAATTTTGAGTTAAATGAGCCACTCCGTAGTTTGTGTCAGGATTTTAACACTCACTCCGGTTCTTTTGATATTTCAGACTCACTTTTTTTTGTTCTGTAGCTGAACAGTTTTAGATCTCGACACTTAACAAACCTCTGCCTTTCATGACTCGGCGCAACATATATGAAAAAAAAAACCAAAAAAATTTTTTTTTTTTTTTATATATCCGTGCGTCATGCGGATGCACCCCTCGCGTCGGTCGGTCGGGTATGGAGGGATAAAACCGTTGGGATTATTATTATTATTGATTGCTTGTTCTATCTTCGCCTTGCGCGTTGAAAGTGTCAAAATGCTTATTAGTTAACATTTTTAATTTCTATTTATGTTCGTGCTGGAAAATTTCATGTGTTGCTCGTCTTAGAATACTATTATAAAGACACTAAATTGAGTATTTTTACTATAAATCATCAGTACGTTTGCTTTTCGTGCTAAATTTGGAATTCCGCCCATTAGCTCAGCTCAACGGTTATCATAAGATTTGGTAACTACCTGAAGTCAACATGTTGTCAACTCAAAAATTACTATCTTGTCCCAATGGCCATTGTCTTGGCTGACCATCAGTGTAAAAATTAAACAACAAAAATCCATCAAAATCGAAATTACATACATACAATGAGACAAATGCTTTTATTAGCTGCTTCAAACTTGAGCGTTGAAAAAGCAATTAATTATATCTACCATTCGGCAGTTTTCTTAAAAATATTGTATCGTTCTTTGTCAAAACATTTAATTTAAGATACCATTTTGCCTATTTGATTTGACTCTATGGAAGCAAGCGATATTTAAACAAAAGTATTTCAGTTAGCACATTAATATAGTATACCTAAACATGTATGTATGTATATATGTATGTATGTACATGCATACATACGAGGTGTGTTCAAAAAGCTCTTCTCTCAAGTACTTTTTGGTATATCCTTGAGCTCCTTTAGCGATGCCGTGATTTTTTCGGTCTTGACTCTCCTGGGTGTTTCCATTGGAACGATTGGGTTTTGGTTTAGACGTCATAACTATGCACCCATGATTCGTCACCGGTTTTTGACCCTTTTGAGCAAATAGGATCATTTCTGACGTCATATAAGAGCTACTGAGCGATGCTCATGTGACGGTTCTTCTGATCAAAATTCAGAAGTTTAGGAACAAACTTCGCTAACACACGTTTGAAGCCCAAAACATCCAAAAAAAATTGCACCAAACCAGCCGACCTATATGTCAACATGCTCAGCAACTTCGCTTATGGTAATTCGAGGTAATTCTCGGCCATCTTGGAAGATTTTGTACCATTTGTAAACATTTTTTTTAGTTAGCCACTGTCAACATTTCAAGTGCTTTAAAGCACTTAACTTCATTTTTTCACACAAAATTTGATGCAAATTCTTTGCTCCATTTTTTATAATAATAAAAAATCGCCGAGCACAACTATGGAATATGGCGAAAAACATTTTTGTGATACATTTTCCCCTTCTGGCTCCTCATAAAAGAAGTAATTTATGTCCTTTTTAGGATTAACCTTAGTTGTTTCACTCCATAATATATCTCAAAATAAATACAATTGATGGTTCAATCAGTTACAAAATTGCGGTCGGTAGAATGAAACGTTAGTCAGAAAAGTAAAAATAAAAATTAAAAAATAAATCATTATTATACTCCACTCATTTTAAACAATTGTTAGAAATCAAGGACTATGTTATCAAAGTTATTGCTCATTTTTAAATTTGACCTGTTTGGGTAAAGAATCCGTGGATAAAAGTGGACTCAACTAGCGAATACATAAATTTAATTTCGTTTATTTAATCATATACGTATATTAGAGCTGTAAAAGAAACGTTTGGTACCCGTATGTTTTCGTTGCTGAAACATTAAGCACCCGTTACTTTCGTATCGTTACTCGTTACTTTTGATACAATCAAACACTGGTATGTTTCACGAGATGTAGAATCATCGATGTTTGCGTACATTTATGGACTTGATAATTCCAAAGGATATTATCGTTTAACATCTTATTAAAAATATGAAAATGCAAAATGGTTAGTTAGTTCGTTTAAATGTTTTTATTTACATTTTCAATTCAGATGTGAAAGTGTGAACATTGGTAGTTTTATAAATAAATGTTTAATAAATATACATATGCATATTTAGATGCAACGTTTTTTTGTAACAATTCCAAAAAGTTCAAAATTGCGTATGCAACATTGTTCTGTGTGAGAAAGAAAGAACATTGACCTGTACATAAATCAAATCGGCAAAAGCGAATCATACCGATACGTTGCCTTACAAGGTGTAAGATGATACTGCTACGTTGAAAAGGAGTTTACTCATAACTGTTTTATTCCGCACAATATAAACAATCAAATTGACAACTACATATACGAAATATGCGAGTACCGAGTTTATTTTGTAAGTAACGATTCGGTACTTCGAGTCTGGCGTTGTACTCGTTACTCGGTAACGAATACATACGGTTTGCTACAGCTCTAACGTATGTATATAGTTATCCAAAAAGCATACAATACAAGTTTGATTTGTTTACCTAAGTAGATATGTATGTATGTATGTTTGTCAATAGTTATTCGTATAAATTTATAATTTATGCACAAATGTATGTATTATTGTTCCTTGACAGATTAGACATAGAAGTTCTCGAGTATAACTCCTTTCGACCACAGAAATTGTTAGCTCACTATTCCTGGAAATAATTTAACTGATTTCTGTTAATCCAATAATTTTACCTTAATTATATTTCTTATATTTTATGGCCGGAGTGAGAAAGAGATTTAAGCTGGAGATAGTGTGGCCTTATGATAATATTGATATTGATATGTACTTTTGTAGGTGTGCGCGTAAATTTGAATACGACTAGCGAGAGCAATAAAACCCATGTGGTAGCTTTTATAGACAAGTCAAACCAGTTGTTTAATAAAATGACTTTTTTCTTAAAAAAAAAAAAACTACTAAAGTAAATATAACTTAACACACGGATATGTGGCAGCGATACATATACATACATATTCTACTAATATACAAATTAATGTCTTTGTCATTAACATTTCTATATTTTTAAATATCCACGTGAGCTCTTTAGCCTGTCCATGTAAATGCTTTATTTTGTCGATTATTTTTCTTTCGTTTATAGCGAAAATGATGAGAAAAATTAAAAACACAAGCAAATTTCATTAAGTAAAATTGAGTTGTATAATTGTACATAGATTAAAAAAAAAATGTCTGTAATAAAGTTGTATACCACTCAACTACATTTGTACATAAATAAAGGGGCTGGGAACTTTCCCACAAGCAACACTTTGAAATGTAAACTTTTTACGAAATATTTTACGAACCAGAAAAATTCAAAATGATATAATTTATTACGGGGGTGATCTGAATAGTTTCTGACCACATTGTGAAGATAGCAGCACTCGTCAATAAAACCCAGTAAATGTGGTTTGACAGTTGCTCACCAAAGTTTCAGCCGTTTGTGGGTGTAATAGCAGAGTAGGGCCAGCGGAAGCTTTTTGTAGAATAGGTAGTCCTATCCACTCGGAAAACTTCAGATAATTTATGAAAGGAGGAAAGCAAAGACTACTTTTTCTCACTACCCTACAAGAGCAGTGCATGCGCCGGTAAATTTACCGTACATTTGATGGTCAGTGGCTGAAAAAAAATTTTTTCGGCCGTCAAACTCCGGCTACTCCATCAGTATTTTTCATACCAACGTAAGAGTACCGAGTCGCGAGTGTGTCTTTTTGGCAAGCACCATGGTAGTTATTTTACCTATAATTTGACAGTCAGTGCTGATTTTATAAATGAGAGTGTATTGGTAATTCTGGCAGCATGTTCTTGTAGGGTACCCACTCGGGCTGTAAGCGTTGCGCCGGCCCTGTAGCAGAGGTTTTAAAAATGTCCAAGAACGTGTTTATCACATATTAAATCAAGATTTAGGCATAAGAAAAAATTTTGTCTTGCATCTTTGTTAAATCGGAAACTTTTCAGACCACCCTCGTAAATTCATTCATTTATTTTAAAGGATTTTCAATATAAATTTTAGTTATTTATTGGCCTTATAAATGTTTTAATAATTGACAAATTTATTGAGCTCGAGGTCAGTTTATAGAATATTTTATTTGGAAAAAAACAACAGTTTTTAAATGGTAGAAGTTATAGTAGATACTATTTCGGAAATCACTACATTTCCTCATCAGAATTCTTTTTCAATTAAAATTCAGTTCGTAATGTAACATAAACCAAAAAAAAATCAAGTTTTAAACTTTATTTATTAGCATTTTTTTTTGTCAAAGTGTGTTGCGACTTTCTTCCATATATACATATGTATGTATGTAGGTATATGTGGCTTATTCGTTATATGGAAGCAAAAGCAACTTAAAACAAAAAAAGGAAAGTTAAATTCGAGTGAAACCGAAATTTATATACCCTCGCAAAGTATTTTTGTATAGGCGGTGCCACGCCCATTTTCCGTTTCTTTGTTTCAAATCGCTGCAAATATTAAATTTTACGCAATTTGTTTAAAAAAAAAAGTAGTTTTTGAATTTTTTAAAAATATCGTTATATCGAACGTGGGCGTGGTTTTGGTTCAATTTCAAATTGTTTTGACTTAATACTAATGATATGAAAAGCAATATATTTACCGAATTTAGTGAAAGCTTACACTGTTATTGATATATATACATTTTATTATAAGTGGGCGTGGCAAAGCCTATTTATCAGAATTTTATAAAATTCCAGTTTCTAAATTTCAAGTTGCTGCAAATATTAAATTGTATCCAATTTGTTGCAATAGATACCAAGAAAAAAGTTCAAAATATAATTGAAAATTGTTGATTTTTTATTTAGTGTTCTACGAAAAATAAATAAATGTATCTAAATGGCAAACTATGTGATTTTTTAATTTAGTTGCAAATTTTATGACCGCCACCGTATAGATGAACCGATAATAATTCTACAGATCTTTCTTGTTTTTGTACAACTTTTTTTGCTTTTTTAGAAGTAGTCATTCTTACTTACTCACATCATTTCGCTGCTATGCACATGTGCATATGTACATACCTTTATACATACATACATATATACATAAGTGCATTGTATGTATGTATGTACATCTGTAGAAATGTTATAAAATTGCCATGTCAAATTCAGTTTAATTGAAATTAACATCGATTACACAAGGAATTTACTGATGTGCCGGAAAAAACTTTATAAACTCATACAGTATATCGCGTTTAATTAAATATTCTAACAAAGGTTTTTGTCAATGAATATACAATAATCAAATTTCGAAAGTTCTCAACAAACTGATAACAAAGCACTCTGCTATGTTTTGCAATACAAACTGTGGTCGCCGTATTCTAATCGCAAGTAAATCGATAATTCTACAGTCACTCTATATTCAATTAACCGAGGTTTACTGTAAAAACAATTATTATACTTTAAGCGCGTTTAATCGTTTGCTATTTATGTGATTTTTATACAAAAATTACCGACAGAATGAAGCGAATATTTCGAGCATGCCATTGTAATGGATAAACGCATACATTTAGTTGGCTTAACAAAAGTAGAAAAAATTCCAAATTCAAAGGTTCATAATTCTTCTGCGACAGGCCAATGTTAAAAAAAAATTGTATAACACAGCCACGCAATATAAAAAGAAAAGTGTTCCTATGTATGTATGTATGTATATCGATGCACTGAATTCAATTTCGATTCACAATTGACCTAGTGAGTGTTTGCTCAATCGGTAACTTCAAAAAACTCCTACATAAATTAAATACAAATTTGCTTGCAAAAAGTTGAAAACTTTGATTCAACATATTTTTGTTGATTTATGAACTGTGTGTATTTTTATATTTAAATTGATGAAAAGAATTTGTCGTGAGGAATATTCCCGCTTTGCAAAAAAAAAAAACACTTTGCTATCGATTGTGTGTGACTCACACACGCTATGTTTACATGATTTGCAAATGCCTTTTCACGCTTAAGTGTGCGCTTGACGATTCCGCAATAACAGAATAATACAAAAAAAAAACTGCAACTCGCCGTAAACGTGACTAGCAGATGTTTTTTGTAGCATTGTTTCCAATATTTTGCATGTTAACTATTTTACCGCTTATTTTCCGACCGACAACGAAAATAATACAAGGAATTATCGCCTGTTTTGACACAGCCTAGTCCACTGTGCAATTTATTTTCTTGGACAATATTATTTAAATTTTTTTTTTATAATTTATAAACATAGCTTTAATATCAATGTTCATGATGGATGTAAAATATTTCAAATAAATTCTTAATCGATGAAAACGTCTCACATTTTTCAATACAAATAAAAAATTGGCAATATTGTGCGAGAGTTCATAACGAATTGACGTGAGAGTAAAGATGAGTAGTGTAAAATATTAATTATAAGCTCTCCTATTAGCTCATAAAATACGTTCGCATACAAGGGGGGATTGAGTAGTCTTACTGACCAAAAATCATGATAGATCAACTGTTACAAACATTTAAATTTTTCTGCGTGTAAGGTTCTGATATTTGGGGGCGGGTACGGACCCCCCTGTATTCGCGCCTATTACTGAAGAAGAGAGAAAATGCAGAATGGATAGATGACGATGAAGTGGAAGGTAGTTGTAATAGCATTTATAGATATTTCGTCGCAATTTCAAAATCCTTGTACTTCTGATTAATATAATTATTATTTATTTGCTAGTTATAAAACATTTATTTTAATTTTATTATAAAAACTAAATAAATATTTTTATTTCCCAAAATGTGTGTACTAAATATCAATTAAAATGTATCATATTCAGGAAAGGCCGCTTCTTAGTTTTTGTAACACAGCCTGACAATAGGGGCGGTAAGGAGTAAAAAAAAGTTGATTTTAGTGTGACGTATTTTATGAACGGCCCCTATACGTAAATGACTTGGAAGTAGCTGTCAAGTTTCATCGTAATGGCGCACTGAATTTCCGGAATGATTATTTGTATGTATGTTCATAAGTACTGATGTATGTATGTATGTATGTACGAGTATATGCCACTGGAATGTGTTTGCAATATTTGTACATATTTGCATTTAATGACACTTTTGATGTATTGATATTTAATGTAGCAATTAAAAAAACTTACCTCAGTTGTAAATACTAATTATCACTTAAACTCTATCACGAAAGTATGAAAAATTGTATGCGTAATGCTAGTTGATATTTTCATCTGTACACACATACATATGCATACACACATACATATGCATACACACATTTATTTTTTATTTATTTATTTATTTATTTATTTATTTATTTATTTATTCTATGAACAGAAAGTTTCTTACAGACTATTTACAAAGTAATTAATAATTAAGATTTAAAAACCTAGATAGCTAAATTTAGAATATGAGAAAATACATTTTTTGGAATTGAAAAATCAAGTTGGATGGAACTCGAGAGTGAATTAAGTTCAATTAGCGCTCGAACAAGGGGAGCATTACGCGAATATTCTGTTTTAAATTTAACAACATAGAAAGGTAAAGAAATACGAAGATTACGTTGAGGGATGTTGAAATTAATTCTTTCCAAAAGAAAACAGCAGTTAATGTCACCATTGATGATATTACGAACAAAAGAAAGTGAGAGTACCGACCTTCTTGATTCCAAAGACTTAAGGTCAATCAAAAGCAAACGAGATTTATAAAAGGGAATTGGATCATCAAAACACAATGAACGTAAGGCATATTTAAGAAAAACTTTTTGGACCCGTTCAATCCTAGTTATGTAACTTTTTTGACTAGGCCTCCAGATGAAGGTAGCATATTCCAAGTTGGAACGAACAAAAGCCGTATATAATAACTTCAGAGTATACGGGTCAGAAAATTTGGAACTATTTCGCCTAGCAAACCCTAAAACCGAGTAAGTTTCCAAATAATATGACAAATATGCCTATTAAAAGAAAAGTTACTCGAAAAAATTACGCCAAGATCTTTAATTTCGTCCAAACTTTGTAAAAAAGAATGAGAAATCATATAAGACGTCGGCAAGATGTTATGAGCTTTCGCATACGTGACTTTAAAGCACTTTTTTAAGAGAGCTGAGAGTTAACACACCACTGATGTAAGCTGTCAATGTCATTTTGAAGCTGAAGCGCATCATCGCGTTTTTTAATTATCGAAAAAACTTTTAAGTCGTCGGCATAGAGCAAAAATTTTGCAAATCTAAAGCAGCTACTACATACATATGTAAATATGTATATTAATATCTTATTTGAAATGTGAAATCGCGAATTTATGTAATCGTTATGTGGTGCGGTCTACTGTGCATACATATGTATATATGTATGTAGCCATACACGGTGCAACTTCGATACATTAAATCGGAAGGGAACGAGTAAATATTCGTTAAATCAAGTAATTCATTGAAATGAGGTTTGTTTTTGTTTTGTTGAGGTTATGTTGGTCTAAAATTTTTTATAAAGAGGTAAAAAAATAGTTTTATTAACCTCAACATTACGAACTCATCTTGTTATAGCGAACAACTTTTATTAATAAATGATGATACCACATTTTTATCAAATTATTGTATGTATTTTCTATTTAATAAAAATAATTAAAAACAATTAGCTACTTACTAAGGTACTTAACAAAATTTTTTCATTAGATTAATAGATAATCAATAATAAATGCAGTATAAATCGGTATCTAGGTGGGTACATACATTATGTAAGTAATTTAATGTAATCTCAAAGATTCGCACAACAAACCTCACGAATTATCTGAACTATCGGTTCTATTTATCCAATTTTAATGATTTTCACTGCTAAAATAGTTCTCATAGCTATTCCTTTTTCAAATTTTTAAGACTTTAGTTGCTAAAATGGATGTGTTTTCGTGCTAAATGAAATATCTGAACAATCAGTTGAATGGGAGCTATATGTTATATGTATATATTTGAGCTATATGATTTTCACTGATTCTATAGAGCTTAGAATAGCGGACCATCTTGCAAAATTTCAAGCTTCTGACTACATAAATGAAGGAGTTATGAAGCAAAATATGATATCTTTATATTCGGCTCCTATGTCTATGTGTACGTTGTAGTCGTCCGATCTGGCCGGTTCCGACGAATGTCTAAAAAATTATAAAAAGGCACCTGACTCCCAAGTTTCATTCAAATAGCTCAAAAACTGAGGAACTAGTTTGCATTCAAACCGACGGACAGACAGACGGACATAGCTAAATCTACTCAGCTCGTCACTCTGATCATTTCGGTATACTTTTTGACGAGTCTAAGTCTTATCGTTCTGATACTTACGAACATCGAACCAAAGTTAATATACCATTTCCATGAAAGGTATAAAAATCAACAATTTACTTATGGTAACTTAATCTTTATCATCTATGAGATTGAGGGTCATTTTATTGGTGGGAACGTTATATAAAGGTTTTAGGTTGACAAAATTCGTTAATTAGAGGTATTAACACTTTTTTTTTTGATAGTTGAAAATTCGTTGTTAAGCGGTTGTTCGCAAAAAATGTTCGCAATGTAAAGGTACATATATTTTACATTGACTCTTATGGACAATTCAAGGGGATTACGAAGAATTTGTTAAATCGAGGAAGTCGTTATATTGAGGTACGTTATATTATGGTTGCACATTCAGAAGAGAAATATTCTGCGCGCCTGATTAATGTACACCATTTGGCGCACGTTTTATTCGATTTTATTATACATATACATACATATGTATGTATTATTCCACTAAGAGCGCTTACAAAAACAAAAAAAATATGTAGTAAATTTAAAAAGTATATGCACTTCACCTTTGAAAAGTTGTTCCCGCCGCAAATGTGCTGATACCAGTCGGCCTTAGTTGAAAAGTAACCGGTTTTTTGTATTTAATAATTAGTTTTCCTCGAATCTCGAGTGGTTGTCTAGCGGCGCTAGTTGCTATCACTGTGATGAACGTTTTTATCTTTTTGTTTTTGTTTTGCTTATTATTTATGAATATTTGATTAACTGGAATATGTTTTGCTATGCGCGTATTTGAATAATTTATTCAGTTGTTAGTTTACTCAATTTTTGTTGTTATCTTTGACATGCCAATACGAGTATTTCGTAAAAACTTTTTGTTATTGTTTGCACTCTTATTTTGTTCACCACTTGACGTGAATTTGCAATGCTTCTACATATATTCTGCTCTTTAATTACAACTTGCATAAGTTTTCGCTCTGAAAAATATATATTATCTACGAGTATATGTATGTATCTTTTTCACTTTATTCTCTTGCTTTTGTTCACTTTTCAACAATTAAACTCAAGAGCATGTTGAATCACCACACAGTAGCCGTTTAAATACAGCAAAAGTTAACGATTAATAATTAAATATGTATATGTACATAGGTACTCCCTTTGGCGCTGTAACGTTTTTTCACTTTGCGAACACTTTAATTGGAAATTAAATTAAATAAATGTCAAGAAAAGCCGTATTCTTGAATTTTATTTATTGACAACTAGAAAAAAGGCACGTAAATTAAATACACAACGGAGCGCTAATAGAAAAAAACCCACACACAACTCGTTGCTGTTAGCTGTTGCTTCTGCTTCGGCCTTTGCTATCGCAGCTATTGTCAAGTCTCAATTTGGTCACTTTATTCCCTGAAGTTCCCTCCGACTAATCGTTGAGTGTAGCAAAGGCAAATTACTCTCATTCGCTATGATGTTATTAAGAGCCACCGATTTGAGAGTGCATTGTTGTTGTATGCACCTACAATTCAATTCTAATTCTCCTAACAGAATATTTTCGCGCTTTTAGAGCTCGTTGAGTACTGATTTGGGGGGGATCTATCGCTCAAGTGACAACTTTTTTTTTGTGTCGCTGCCTACGTAACACACTGCTCAACTAGACCGGCGGTTAGTAAGCTAGTGACAGAAAAAAATTATAAAATATTTGCTCATAGCGAGAGCCCTTCGCTTGTTTATACAGAGAGGGCGTGTGATTTAAAAAGAAATTACTAAATTTACTTCTCTTTTGTACGTGAAATATAATACGTAAGTATGTAAATAATTTAAGTACATACACATACATTCTTATGTACATATGTACATATGTACATATGTATGTGTTTGGTTCTTATATATTTTGTTGATGTCTTTCCTTATTCGCAGATTTACTTGCAGACAACAAAACATAAAATTGTGTTTTTAATATTGACAAATTCAAAACATCTTACTGAAAATAATCTAAGATTCTTATAACATATACATATATACATATGTACATGCATACATACGTACATACATACATATATAATAGATATATATATCTCATACATCCATATTAGAAAAACCCTTTTCTATGAATTTATTCTTTTTACTCTGTTTTTGTTGAAATAACTTTGAGTTTCTGAAATTTTACGATATTACGACACCTTTTGGGTATACCTTAAATATACTTATACATACATACATACACATAAATGCAAAATTTTAAAAGTCGTTCTTTTCGCTTTGGGCATTTTTGAGTTTTAGCATTCGGAATATCGACAGAAAGACAGAAATTAAAAATAATTTCAAACTTTCGTACTTGTTCGAAGCAGTTATGGCTGCTATTTCAAGACGTGGTCACCCCATCATACTTTCGTTTTTTTTTTCTTTCTTTTTTGTCTTACACTGGACAGTAAAGGCTCGGAAGAAGATGAAATAACCAGCTAAAATCATTTCGATGGAGTGAAGTTGAAAACGTGGGATGAGGAAATGTATTGACTTTCAAAATATCAGCTTTAACTTCTTTGAAAATATAATATGAGAGAGCAGAATCTTGATGGCTGCCTTCTTGTCGATATACTCGTATGTAGGTCGATTGGTCAGATCATATTTCTGCAAGCTCGAAATTAATATTGTTATTTGGTACATGTATACTAAGTAATATACTTGGTTCGAGTTAAAGTCACACACAGACGCGATTTTCGATACTTCCTCCTCGTTAAAAAAAAAAAAGAAAAAAATATGTTTAACACCGCACTTTACGCATTCGAATTCTCGCGTTGAAAAATTAGTTCTTCCTTGCATCAGAGCAAAACTTGACAACCAGGATGTAGGAAATATGGAACGGGTTGGCCCTCTTCAATATAGTAAATTACGATATTGTACTAAGGTAAGAAAATAAAAGTGTAAAGATTCGTCTATATCGGCAACCATAGAAAGCTTTCACTGCTTCTGGCCGTTTTAGTTTGAGCTTGTGCGTATTTGATTTTTCTTAGTTCTGTAATATTATTATTTTTACAAACTCCATTCGCTAAATCATATCTGCTGCCAAAAACTACTTGTGTAGAAGATAGTCGCCGATAAAATGATAATAATAAATTTTTTGTTTTCGCCTTTCAATGAGCGGTTTAATCAACTAACATACTCAAGTATACTACATACAAATTTGGTGGAATATTATCAAAAACCATTAAAAAACTATCCTTGTACATACATAGCAGTAAATTAAAATTTAATCAATAACACCAGCGCTATGTACGCATTCAATTATTGCGAAATCACCGGCCGCTAGTGTTAAATTACATTCCGTTTTTTTATACTGTTTTCATTTTGGCCAAATGTTCACTTAAAAAGCCTCCGGTTAAATTTGAACCTTTTTCAAACCTCTATTTGTGGTAGAATATAAAGACGCACGCCACAAATGGTAGCAGAAGCTCGGCAAAACACTGAGCTATATAGTGTAAGCGCCAAATTATTATTATTACATAAGTATATAAGGGTCTTCAAAAATGCATGGGAAAAAAGTACAGTCGTCAACCCCTAATATTGTTATTTAAATCACAAAACACTTATACGAGTAGGGTGCTCAAAGCGATCCAAGCTTTCTCAGCATTCTTTAATTATAATATCTTTAAAAAATATATTATTAAGCGAAATTTAAATTTTTTATAAAAATGGTATAAATATTTCAAAGACAATATTTTTCACTCCTCACTCCTTTAAGAAGGGCCCTCATTAAAAAACGATTTAATAAACAATTGGGCATTATGCCTTTAAGTCTCGTGAAGAAGAGCAGAGTTGATCGATTTTCAAGAATTCGATACCATTTTTACGAAAAATAGAAGCATTTTTGGACCACCCCAGTTTGCAAACTTGGGCTCATGCATTTAAAAAAGAAATTAGTCAGACAGCTGATATCAAAAGTAAAAATAAAATTCCACATATGTATATGTATGTTATCAGATTCATATCTATGTAAATATATAAGTATGTATTTGCATAAGTATGTATCTACAAATTACGGTGTTTATTTATAAAAGAAAATTCGTATTTGCTGATAAGCGAAGAGTGTATAGTTGAAGAAATTCTGGTTAAAGAGATTCTAAATTTTATCAAAAATATTTATGAATTTCAATGGCTAACGCTCGATTTCAACATTGTAATATTTCATTAATTAAAATTTTTAAAGTAAATACTTTGAAAGGGAATACTGATTTTTTTGTTTATTTATTTGGTTGCGCTAAACTCTTTTAGAAATTGCGATAAAATCCTATTTGTGTACATATAACAATCACAGCACAATCACGTACTAACACTTTTGGGACATTTATTTGCCTTCTAATTTGTTTTAATTTATTTTCAATTAAAATACGATTCATTCTTTAACAAAAATCATAAAGTACAATTTTTTAAACTTTACATATACAAAATATTACTCTTACTCGTATGTACATACATATATACATACATAACTCATGTTCGAGATATTTGTATTGGGAAAAAGGTACGCAGTAAAACAATGGAAACAAATGAAATTCGTAGCTTCTTGAAACTTGCACTTTATTTAAGAAAAATATACCACAAAATTGCATAATCGAAAAAATTCTGAAAACTCTTAGAAAAACGATTGGAATTTTGATGTAAGATTAAGTGAATGTTTTCCTAATTTTCTAAAAATTTTGGGTTTATATGGTTTTTACATATCATGTTCCAAAAAATAAGTTTGATAATTTTGATTCGACATGGGCGTTGATTGTTGATTTATTACATAAGTACAGGCTAATTAACTTTGTAATACATTGTAGTTATTAAAAATTTTCTGGACTATAATGAGACCGATTTTACTTAAGTGCTGTTTAGATCTTGCTATGGTACCATCAAATGATTGATCTCATTGCGTGATACTCCAAATATTTCGAAAAATAATATAGTCCAAAAAAATTATTGGCAAACATATAATCATATCATATGGTGGGATAATCTGAACAACACTGTACAACAGGCAAAATATCCTCCTAGGTTGCTCAACGGTTTATGCCAGCTTCTAGGTAAAACTAGGGCGACCCGAAAATTCTGACTTCATACTCGTATTCAGCAGACCCAAAAGCTATACAAACCGTTGAGAAAGCCAGCGGGATTTTTAAAATCTTAAACTCTGTTGTACCGTGTAATTTTCGATAACGAAAAATATTCTTTAATTATTTACGAGTTTTAAGGCCGATTAGTTTATGGGAGGAAAATTTTTTCTTAAAAACAAAAAATTTCTTTAAAAAATTGTCCCATAAACTAAACGGCCTTAAAGCTCGTAAAATAGTTATATGGCAAAACAATAGCAAATAAAGCTATTCTTATTTGAACACATTTTGCAATAGGAATAGTAAGTTTTCTTTTTTAAAAAATAAATAAATAAATAATATTTTACATAGCAGTGCTATAACAAATGTTTACTTACCACTTGGTTTCTCAAAAATGAAATAACTTTGCTATTTATGTACATACACGACTATGTATGTATATCTCAGCTTAAATTTTACTTTGTTTTTCTTTATTTAATTTTGACATTCCCATTTAGCTTAGCTTATTTTTTACATCTATGTATATAGTATGTATGCATGTAAAATATTAGAATAATATTAGTTCTACAATTCGAAGAAAATATCAAAACATATTAAAAAATACTACTTAGAGATTATCTCAAAGTTAAAAGAAGAAATTTATTGACTTAACTAAATTAACTATTTTAAGTAAAGTACAATACATAATCAGTTTCTAATGAAATACTTATGTATGAAGTAATATTACCATACTTTTTTATGCGTTTAGGCAGGCTTCTAGATTGAGCGTATCAAAAGTTACAAGTGTGAATGTACTGTTTGTAAATACTATGTTTGTATGTAAAGGAGAAGTTTGAACGTCAAGAAACGTTTTAGTAAAAATATTTGTTTTGAAAAATCTAAAAAAAGGGCCGGTTTCTTCAAGATTGTAAGTATAAAAATTATGAGCGGCTAGCTGCATTCAGTTTTATATTCAGCATTTAATTGTTTCTCGCAAGACCTTAACCAGCTCTTGTAGCACGATTAACGCTTAACCGGACTTTAAGAAACCGACCCTGAGTATGTATCTATGTATGCAAATGTAGTTGTAGAAAGGGCATGATATATTTGAAGTACTTAAAATTTGGACGGAAAAATTGACAAATATTAATGAATTATGAAAAAAGTTAAGCAAACGACAAAGTGAATAAATAAAAATATTAAAAATAGTTATTCAAAAAAATACGAGTATATATTGAAAAAAACACTGTAATTTTTGAAACAACATAGTTGGCGGAATTTGAACTGAGAATCAATATGTAATGCAAGGCGAATTCATGTAAGGTGGTAGCGATTCTGAAAATGCAACGCTTTGGTGGGTTATTATCAAACTTTATCTCCTTTGTATTTAACTTTCGCAAAATAATTTTTACACTGTTAGAGTCACCGCCAAATGTTATAGTGAACCATATCTTTCAATTTCTTACAATTGATAATTTGCAACTCAACAATTGATTTTGACAACCAACCACCAATCAGCTGATTGATTAACACCACCTTTTATGAATTCGTCTTGATGTAATGCTTATCGTTTGCTGATGAGAACCTTGCAACGAATATTGTAGACAGTTTGACTGAAGATCTTATTGTAGCTTGTATGAATAAATTAAAAAAAAAAAACTTTAAGAACTTTTTCTTAACATTGAATCATATTCCATCAGCCTATGACCAAATCAGGATCACGCTTATATTCGCCAGGGCAAGTAAAATTATAGAAAAAGTTTGTTTCTAATAGCGGTCACCCCTCGGTTGGCAATAATGGCAAACCTCCAAGGTTATTTCTGCCATGAAAAAGCTTCTCATTAAATACATCTGCCGTTCGGAGTCGGCACAAAATTGCGGTAGAATATAAAGATGAACACTACAAATGGTAGGAGAAGCTCGGCCAAATTATTATATTAGGCGTGTTTTATTTGACCAGCATTTTATGTAAGCTATTAGCTTATTTTGTATGAGAGACTGAGCCAACATAATTATATTCGCTTGTGAAAAGTTATCTTGGCTTGTATATTGATTTAGAGGCATTGCCAGTTCAATGTTTTTTCTCATTCACACTAGTTGGGTTATTGTAAAAACTAAGTTTCAATGCCGATAAACTTTTTTTTGACAGATGAATTGTAAACAAACCAAAAATACGAACAAAATGTTTCTATATATGCGGAATAGAAATTTTAATAAAAAGAGGCGGTAAATATGGATTTTGAGTTTAAATTAAAACAAAATTAAAACTTTTTGTGTTTATAGTTTCTTGGTAATGCGTTTATAACATTAAATAATTGAGAAGATGACAAAATTATGAATTTTAGAATTCAAACTACCATTTTTTTATTTTTAAATATTTTTGAGCTTTAAGGCCGCTTTTTTTCATTTCCGATTATTTGGTGAAATAAATTGAATTTAAACTGACAGTTCTTGCCAACATACACAAGCGAAAATATGACTTAAGCTAAGTACGTTTTATTTGTCAAAGATTTAGCTATTAGCTTGTGATGGTCAAATAAAACACGCCCTTTTTATTATAGCCAGTTCAACATACAAAATCAGCATACATTTTTTTTTGTTTGAAGAACTAAACTCCGCCAACTAAAGCTTTTTCAAACTTCTGTTTATTTGTATATTCTCGTATACATATATAAGAAAGTATGCATGTATGTAGAGATTTTTTCTTTACATATTATGTATGTATGTAGTTTTTTGTTTAATCATTCACTGTAAAATTTACTGTAAAGTTGTCTATAAAGTTTTGCTCATAAAAGTACATTGTTGTGGTTTACATTGTTTCTATTATAATTTGCGCTTTCATTTGATTTTAATTTAAGTTCTATTTTTGTAATTATTTTATTTTAGCTAAATTTATTATTAAAGAGTAAAATATTTCCAAAATGTATTATTTATGTTGTCGCTGATTTTGTTTGCCTTCTTTTTATCTACATATCTATGTATGTACTTGTTGTATTTACTTTACTATTTTCTTGATTTCAATATTTATAAGTATTTTTCTCAAAATATTTTTCATTTTGCTGTAGATTGACATTATTTACGCATAGTTGGTATAAATATGCTAAATCTTGTATAGAAAGTCACTCGCTAATAAGTATTTTATATTTATAAAATATTAACAAAATTACTATACATTATCATAAAAAATTTAATTTAATTTATTAAATTTGAACTAAATTTTTAACAAAATTTTCTAACGTACAACTTATAAGAATTATCGAAGCTATTAGGTTTTACGGTAATTTTATACACAATATTGAAGTAACTAAGTGAGTTAGTAAATTAGTAAAGAAAACAAAACTAAACTTTGAACTCAAAAGTTGATAGTATAATAATAAAATTTAAAAAAAATCTCAACATGTATATACATATGCACATATTTTTCTAAAAACATACATATACATATGTGCATACATAAAATTTATGTTCACACTTACTGAAAGTTCTCTTTGCTGTTCTTCCTTCGACTCAAATTTTATAAATACTATATTATATATTTATATATTATTTTTTAAATAGTGATTTATTTGCCATACAATTTTTAATTTTTATAATAGAGGGTGACTTAAGTTTTCATAGTTGCTTTTAAAAAAATAATTTCTTGCATTTACTATATTACAATTACCATTTAAGAACATGTGTATATATTTCCTATTAATTCTAAATGCCTTTCAATGATTTGAAACTTGCATACATAAGTATGTATATCTATTTATATATAAATATTTATACTCTAACACCTTATATAAGAAATTATATGTTGCAAATAATCTAGATTTTCAGTATGTCTTTAGCTAATTCTGTTAAATAAAAATTAGAAGAAGTTTTCTTATAGAAAATAAAGAGGCTTACTGGACTATCTTTTAGCAAATTTGGTAATCATATTTCCAGAGAAATGTTTATATTTGTATACGAAAATCGTGAAAAACTTGCGTTATTTCGATAATCGAGAAAAAAACTCTATATAACCTCAAATGAAAAAAAGTCCGTGATACAGTTTCGTATTCAATCTTAGCTCCTTCCTTTAATTTGCTTTAAAAACATACGTCAAAGCAGCTGTAATATTGAAAATACTTAACTAAGATTTAAATTTTCAAATAAGGATCTTTTTCTATTCTGTTAATCAAATAAACTCGCTTTCATGTAAATATCTATCATCAATTTAAAATATTATCCGTATCTAACAAAATATTAACTGGATGCTTAAGAAAGAAATTTCATTAAGCGCCTTTTGCAATGTTAAAACCAAATTTTCGTGCACAAACTTTGTACAATTAATTTTTTTTACTATTGGAAAAAATTGTTAAAATAACCGTTCTTTGATATTGCGAAATATTAAGGTTTTACTGAAAATAAATAGAGAAAGTAAATAATAATATATTGTTTTCTTCTTTTTCTTGTCCGACAGGGTGAATTGTTGATATTTGTCAAGGGATGACGGAAAATCGTTACAACAAATACAAATAATAATAGTCTAAGCAATATGTTTCCATATGTAGGCAAGTTTTTTAATAAGTTTAATATGAAAGCGCTACATTTTATTTGTAGCCTCTTGTTAGGGCTGGTTTAGCATATACATTCATAAATAGAAGTTTGTGTGTGTCTAAGCCTACTATGAATATACATACATACATACATTTCATTTAGATTTAAATACCTAAAAGCAGATTGTTATTGGAAGGGTCACTGATATTCTGAATACTATAATACATACATATTAAAATTCTATGAATGGCGTTCCTTTAGGTTGGAGGGGTTTTTTTTAATTTATTAGCAAAATATATTTTTGTGAGTAAAATGAATAAAAAATGGATATTCATATGTGTTGTAATTTAACTGAACTTTAAATAGAATATTTTTCAACAGTTGTCTAACGAATCCTGGGGCTTAACTTAGTAAAAATTGCTAGATGTAGTATTTCCCTTTCTTGACAGGTTCATTTATAGAAACTGATTGTTCAATATTTACCTTCTCTATTGCTAAATAACTTATTATGCGACTAGGTTCAGTGAAATTGAATCCTTATATACATCAACATACAAATAAATATGTCACATTTTCTGAGAAAAATTGAGATTTGAAAATTATAAAAAAACACGTTACCTTCAAAATAGTAATTCCGCCTGTGCTTTTGACCATTCTGTATAATAGCAAGTGAGATTTTTTTTTCGATAAACGTCAAAATCTGGAACAGCTGAGATCACCTGTTTTTGCAAAGTAAATTCGCAACCCTGGCGTTTCCCGTTCATTTTATTTGTATTTATGAATGTATTTATTCGGCTCAGCTTTTTCCAACTTCGGGTCATTCGTAAGTGTCAAACTTGTTATTATACTCAATGAAAAAAAAATTGATTGAATCGGTTCGTTTGAAGTCTGAGTTTTTACAATGTTCTTTTAAATGGATTGCATTAAGTAACTAAATATATTTTGATCTCTATTGAATGAACACTAAAGCTTTGGTATGTTTCAATACATTATTTACGAGATCAAATTGAGTTATCGCAAAAACCAACTAATTTGTTAATATACAACTTTTACTAAAAATACCTACTAATTTTTTTTTTTAATTACAAATACATTTAAAGTAATTACATATACATACATAGAAGTATTGGCGTAGTTTATATTGAACACAAAAAGTATGTGCCTTGGTTCAGCAAGTTTCACTAGCAAATGCTGTTTGTTTTTAAAAAACCAAAAAAAAAATATATATAAATAAATAAAAGAACAAATGACAAAGCTACGATATTTCCCCTTCCCTACAGCTACATACTTTACAATTTAGCTAAGTACTATACGCTTTAGATGATATGATTAACTTATGTTCCAGTACCTTTTTCCTAACCTATAACTAATTTTAGAACACTGTTTATATTAACTTCCCGCTCCCCTTCTCATCATCGTACACTCCCTCGTTCTTATTCTAAAAACTGCATGATTTATGAGCTATATGTATAGATGTGTGTATGTATGTATGTAAGTTTGTATGAATATATGTATATATAAACAGTATATAAGGAACATAATTACAACTGAGGAAATACATGAGTTTGAGACTGATTGATATTCATGTGATATAGTACCTACATTCTTCCATATACGAGTATAAATGTATGTATATGTATGTTTGTATAACTATTTTTAAGTAGTATTTTTGTATGCACAATTTTAGGCATACTAAGTAACATTACAATGTATGTATGTTAATGTATGAATGCATCTATGTAAGTATGTATGATAGCTGAATATGTACGAGCATGTGTCGAACAATATACATATTTTAAACGTAGTCCTGTTTGATGAAAAACTCTAAGTAAAACGGAACTTTAAACCAAAAACCTTAAACAGTGTTATTGTTGTTGTTGTTGCTTATGTTTTGCTAAATCAATGCGAATGCAAATTACTCTCCACCCATTTGTACAGCGATGTTTGGGAGCGCGCCACCCACTCCACATTGGAAGCAACACTGCTGAGTGTCATATTTAACACTTCCATGCCGGGACCGCGCCCAAAACGATGTACAAGCGATTTAAGCTAAAATTACAAAAATATTTTCATTATTTACATGTACATACATATGTATATTTATTTTAAAATTTAAACACCATACAACACCAACCTCATCGTAATCGAACTTCGTCGCACCATATTGTGTTATCGCAGATATCACTTTGGCAAAACTTATCGTCCCATGACCGAGTCGCATTTCCAACTCGAACCATTTGGCTTGTAGAAAACGACAAGCCATCGCTCCGCCTGTCGGCGTGCCGGCTATGGCCTGCAATACCTGCACCACCTCGGCGGTTGGCAGCATTGTGACATGCGAAAGCAGGCGATTTTGTAGCCAAGCGTCTTTAGTGCGACCGAGCGCTCGCAATAATTGCATACGCTCGACAAAGCTCTCCGATGTGCGCTGCAGTGTGATGAAGCGTTCCCAACAGTGTTGCCAGTAAATGTACTCACCGGAGAGTATGGAACCGGTGTAGACCACCTATCATAAATGGACATTAATGCTATACTGATGAATGCATTACATTCGATAGACTTACCTCTCGCAGATTAGGCGGTATCGCAGAGCCGTTGTAATAAAGAAATTGGTTTAGCATATTTTTCGCCTTTGTTATACTATCAATGTCTTCCCAGAGCACTGAGCTTAATAGAACTTCCGGCCGCATAAGTCTAGGAGGAAATTGAAAACTATACATAAATAGGTAGATATATTTTCATTTTAACAAACACAAGTTCTATCCATCAGCGTGTAATTTTATACTGAATAGCTATCCGATATTTTTTCAAAGCATTATCATCAAAGTTAAGAAAATGGTGGGAGTGGCATCTAACAAAAAATTTAAATGGTAAAATGCTTAATTTGTAATGATCTAGAGTATTTTTCTTTGCGACCAATTGAGGCTTCTTTTGTTACAGCGGTGTCGCGAATAACTTTTTTAGATCAAACGTTATTTCCTCAAACATAATGTCAACAAGACACTTGACGATCTCAAATATCTAAGCATATAAACTCGATGATATAAAATCACTTTTCCTGTATTGTCAGAGTATTGATCTCTGCTGGTCTTCGTTAATGAGTCGCACATAAAATTTTGTAGTTATGTATATATTTTCGCTCACCTCTTAGCCTCGCCACCATCATCATTCCAGCCAATTTTCTCAATAACGGTAGCTAATTTCATTTTAATAAATTCCGATAACATCAAGAAACATTCGGAATACTTCAAAATACGACGCCATTTCTCTAGATGTCGCAACGCTACTGCCATTGGACCCCAATTCGTTTCGCTGGGTAAATATTGTATCATATTCATGGTGATCTCACAAGGTAACAAATTGGCATGACATAAAGTAAACGCATCCGAGAGCATACCGATGCGATCCTGTAAGGATATGAATGTTTTAATTATTTATGGCTTTTCTAACAACTGACAGTTTTAATTAACAGCAACTGATCAAATAGTAAGAATATTTTTCAATATTTTAAATACTACATCTTCCAGCTACTCACCTCGCTAGAAAAATTTCCCGGGCTGTTTGAGAGTTCCTCAATTAGATTAGCCCAATTGTCATCATTGTACAAGACACGATAGTAACCAGACTGCAGGGCATTAACTTTAATCCATTTTACATTCTCCGGCACATTAAAGGTGACTATAAAATATATGCGTGGGTAATAGATTAAAGATCCATAGATACATATTTTAATTTTTAAGATTTTTATAGTTGAACTCACCATCAACATTTTGCAGCCACAGTGTTTCACTTATATTATTAATATTTGTTATAAAAGTTATTGGAAATATCCATTTAATCTGCGTAGGTTGTTTAATTTTTCCAGCTGGCGTTGGTGCCACTGTGCTCGGCGTCTCTGTGACATTCACCACTGTTTTGTTATAGTTGTTGCCATCATAAGTCTCGTCGTGTATGGCAAGAAACTCTGCTGGTTTGAAAGGTCTTTGTGATATGGATACACTGTTTCCCAGTTTTGTAACAGTTAGTAGAGGGAAGCCCGATTGATGTGTCCACAAGGTCATCATATCCTGAAAACACAAAACACATAAAAATTCTTCGGAATTTGGAATTTAGAATTTGGAAGATAATTGAAAGCAATGCATTTTTAACTCGTCTAGAAGAGCGTTTGACGATTGTTGTTTCAAGCCATAGAACAGCTAGCCCTTCATTTTGTTCATCAAAGCTACAACTCTTGAAGAAATTATTTTTTATCCCATTCGTCTTTAAATTTTCTTTTTTAAAAATGCTTGAAATTGCTGTGAGGAGAAGTGAAGCTCCGCAATTGGAAATGTTTGTTGGGAAGTATAATGTCTAATTCAATGTTTTTTTTTTACAACACTTACTTTAATTGTTTTTGAACCATTTGCTTTTTTCGTGCAAATAGTCCAGAGATCTGTGGGTTCGGCAGTTTTAAAACGATTAATTTTTAGAAAAGCACCAAGGCAACCGCGAAAACGGTCTTCTCCAATAGCGGTGTGCAACATTGAAAATATGGCAGCGGTCTTTATAAAAGCAAAAATTTGTTTATTATATATTTACGAATTTTTTCATGATATTTCTTCACTCGATTCTACCTTTTGTATGAAGAACTCCTCATTGTTTCCATCGTGTTTCGTTCCATTCATAATGCTATCCCAACCCTGTATGGCGTCAATGTCCAACGCAGCAGTGGCCATCTTCAACAAATACATTTCCTTTAAAGGCCAGTTGGTTTGTTGTGGCGAGAGCGAATGTATACCCAAATATTTTATCAATCCCTCCCACAACCAAACATCCTTCAAAACCTTCCTCGATGTAATGCCACCAAAGAATTGTCGCACCATGGCTTCGGCTACTTGCAATGCGCTCTTTTGATATTCTTCCGTTGTAATAGAGTCCGGATCTGTGAGAAATGCGGTCTTCAATGTGACCAAGCCCAACGACGAAATGATATTGCGATCCAGTGATGGCAACGCCACAAAGTCCACCTTCGTCAGCGGATACAGTATGTCCAGCCAAGTTTGCAGATGCTCTAATACGTCACGCGCTGTGTGTAGTATAAAAGATGAACGTGGCAGTAGATCACGTGGCGCATAGAAGGTGTAGGAGGGTGCGCGCTTTATAAGCGAACCCGTCGACTGGCTTAATGATGTAAAATTCTTGCCATTGATTTCGGCATTGGGCGCCATTGTTGTTGTGCTGGTATTTTTCATCAAATTGATGTTCAACGAATGCGTTAGCGCGGTTATATTGCGCACAGGTGGTTTCTTCTCCTTCAACTGGGTGTAATTGTTGAGCTGCGCAGACTTTTTCTGGCCAGTACCGGGCGGCGCCGGAGTGGTGGGCAAGTAGGCTGGCGACGGCTGCAATGATTCGCGCTGGAAATCACTCACAACCCAAGCGACTGCATCGGCGGGAAGGGGTGGCGTCTCAATGAAATCATCACGTAGCTGAGTGACAGAGAAAATTGCTATTAGAAAAAGGCGAAATGGGGGAGATTAAAAAAAATAATAATTTACACTTACCAAGCCTGTGCCCATGTAAAAGCCCACATCTTCAGTTGTGTGCACAATCGAATTGGAAAGACCAATGTGGAAGCGATCACGAAAAACGGAAACGCGAAAAGGCGCACGTATTTGTGGTTCATCGAAGCAGGGGAAAGCACGGCGGGCGCCATTCGGCCGAAACACTGTAGCAGCTAGCAAGCTAGTGAAGTGATACAGCAGAAATGGATACTTTATTAAGTGCAGGTATTTTCAATTTCCTCACACACTTACCGTTCCATTCCATTCGAGCTTTCATACTGATCCACGTAGAAACCTTCCGGCTCCGGATTCAATTTCGAATACCAACGCAAGTTTAGCGTGTAATTGGATTTCTTCTTTAGTTTCTCCTTCACTTCGATGTACAGTTGCTGTCGCGGTGGATATTCCAACACTTTTACAATTTTAATGGCGTATCCCTTATTGCCAGTCGTCACAATCGCCTATGGAAAGTAGAAATTTAAATGAAATCAGCGAAAAATATATATTTATTGTGACAAAAGTTATAACAAACTAATTAAAGTACATAAGTATAAGTAACACAAAAAACTAACCCTATCGGTAACGTTCAAGTCCTGTATGTGCAGCACTATAAAATTCGTTTCCTTCTCCATAAAAAGATCAATTGTCACTTGACCTAATGAAATAACCAACAAAGGAAAGAAATTAATTTTCTTTTACCCACTCATACATACATATGTATGTAGGTGAATTTGGTGGAACTTCTCTTATTCGTAGTACACTTCCAGCACACCGCACTTACCTTTGACGTCCAGCGTCGTCAGATTGGGATGTATTGTCACCATATAACGCAATGGGCGCGCACTTGTTGGCAGTGCCATTTCTAGCCATGGATAAGGTTCGCCATTCGTCGCAATTGGATTGAAGGGTTGTGTGTCGTTCTCTTCATCCGTTTCGAGTCCCGGTGCCAATTTACCAGCGCACGAACAGTCTGCAATGGCAAGCAAGCAAACAAGATGCCAAATGGAGGATAATGAAATGTTATGAGAGAAATTATTTTGTAGCTTTTCGCGTCTTTCTGTATTTTCAATATATTTTATTTATAATACTATCTTTAAATATAAGGTGGTTAGGGGGAGTACATTACACACGCGTATTTGTTTACAACTAAGCAAACATTTTTTTTTTATTAATATAAAAAATTGCTATTTATATTTTGTTTAAGACCTAAAACAGCGGACTGATGTAAGTGTGTGAGATTTAATTTAGTGTTTTTATTGTAAAATAATATATATAATTAAAATAATATATTATATATATAATTAAAATAATATTAAAACAGTGATACGATACTAAATGACACGTTAATATATAATTTGAGATAAATATATATGTACGTAATTGCATGCAAGAAAATATTCATGCATTGCAATTGATTTGGGGTCTTTATCACAATGACGTATTGCAAAATAATATTTAATTCTGTTTTCATTCACAAAGAGTCGACTAAGTCTTTTTTCGATTTGAAACCGGCATTGGCAATATGAAATTTGATTTTATTTATTAAAAGTTGGCCGAAATTTTTTAGAAACTTTATACTCTACACTCTGTTAGTCCAGTCATGTAAACCTTTAATTTAAACCTTTATTTAAGCATTACAAATGTTGTCTCAAAAGTCACATATGCCAATGTGTGAGCGTCCTTGGATAGTAAGGTCGCAAAAATCTGGGTTTTCTCGTTTTCGCTGCCTCCTGTCGCATTTGTATTTATTATAAAAGTTGTAGATAATAAAATATCCATAAATTTTGTTTGAAGCATTTCTGTATGCGTGGAACCGTTTTTGGGATAGAGGGCTCAGGGTGTGGAGCGTTCAGCCATACGTACTTTAGCGGAAGATAAATCGTGAATCCCAATCTATTATACCTTTTTTTACTTAGTTAAATTTTCCTCGAAATTTTAAACTTTTTAACGAAATTTTTAGACAATTGATAGGACAATAAAACTGCATTCTTGGATGTTTTTTTTTTTAGTAAATATTAACAAATTTTGTGTGTAAACAGAAATTCGACCTTCTGTTTCGAACTTGTTCGTCTTGATTTTAAGATGATTTTTTGAAAGAGTTAAACAACTTTTTATATGCCTGTAGTTCTCACACCACGGCCAAGACATCAAACCAGCCATTCGTTTGTTAGTCACAATTAGATAATCATACATATTTTAAGTCAAACGGTAGTCTAGTTTGTTTTCAAAAACAGAAAATTTTTGTTTTTACAACCGAAACCCACGTTGTATGGAAATCAGAAATAATCGCCCATGTTGGCTATGAGTCTACAAAAAATACAAAAAAAAAATTCAGGAAGTCATAAAAACCTCGCTCTAAAAAAGGAATAAAATTCCTATTTTAAAGGCTATATTTATATTGGTAAAAAACCGGGCATTTTACATTGAAACATATACTAACGTTGTGAATTGCTTAAGACATAAACATTTATCAGATAGTTCAGTATTAGAAGAATATTATTGTTCGCATATTTTTTAATTAAAAACTCAAAGCTAGGTAATACACTTATTAAACATACATACATACATACATACTTAGTTGTTGTATGTTTTATAGTTTTTGTAAAAAATATTCAGGGTCCTCTACAGTTATAGTTAAAAATGTTTATTTAAGTACTATTTAAATATTAAAAATACTATGTTTGTTGAACAGAATATGACGTATTTCCTACAGAAAGAATCATTTGTGCATATGAAGATAAATAATTTCGACAATTAAATGTAAAATGTGTCTTATTACGAGATAATATAATAGTATTAATGAAATTTGCATAGCGACAACCATTTAAAATAATATTTTATAAGAAATACTGTAAAAATTATAAAATTGGAAGAAATAAAAAATATACACTTTAAAACATTCATTCAAATTTCGAAGTTTTCAACTAGGATTTTTAGAAAAATTTAGGTATTCAGTTTTGTATCTAATTTTATTTTAGTATAAAAAACTCATTTATATTTCCAATTCAATGAAAGAACTCGGTTGTATAAAATTTGATTGGAATAAAGCGATTCCAATTGGAAAATACGATTTAAGGCAACGAGAAAGCGTAAGGATTAAGAAGTTTAAAAAAAAAATTGGAAAAAATATTTAATGAAGTTTACTGACGAAACTTTCACGCTGAAAAGACAATAACTAATAATATCGGAAACTATAGGGAAGAAAAACTACGTCAAAAAACCTCTTAATTAAAAAAAAATTATTCAATTCCCAATTTTTAGTTTACATAGGCTTTTCTAAATTGTACGAGAATGAGAACTGTTCGACAGATGGACCGAGCTGAGGCGTTTGTTTGGCATTGACACTTACTTAGTTTAAACCCAGTGATATTAAACTATATATAAATATTACCATAATAAAAAAGTACTGGAGAATTGGCCGCAAATCATTCAAACTTGGTGATTTGCAACCGAATTCAAAATGATATTGTGGGCAACTTAAGTTTATTTATTTATTTGTAAGAATTTTCAATTACGCCGAAATTCATTAAGCGGGCTCTTTCTCAGTCTAGAAACCAAAGTAAAATTTTTAGACCATTTCCGAATTCAGTAAGCAGTCGCTGTCGCTAATAGAGACAAATGTCACAATTTTAGACCAGTTGGCATTCATTAGTCTCAAAATAAGGCCTCTAGTCTCAAATAAAAGTCTCTAAATTGTGACCTGGTGATGAGTAGGTCACAAAAAAATTAAAATAATAACAAAGGAGAAAAACGTGAAAGCAAGGAAAGCCAATAATCTCTATCTCATAGTCTCAAATTTTAAGACTTGAAATTATAGCAAGTTACTAAATTCGGGCATTAGTCTCAACATTACATTGGGTCTTAAAATCTTAGATGACTAAGCTAGTAAACATAGTCAAAATTAGCTTACTCAGTGAAATTTTAATACTTCTAAAAAAAAAGTGCGAAATTTGTATGAACATTTGATGAAAATTATTAAAAGTAAATAAATGAACATAAAAAAAGTAAATAAATGAACCTAAGTCGCAAGCTATATAGTTACTTTTTGATGGCAAATATTAAAGACTGGTGGCGTCCTGATCAACATGTTGATTTGTCAGCCCTGTTGATTCAAACATAAAATACGAACTCCTTCAAATCGATTGTGCTACTATTTACTTATAAAATTAGTGTACATTTTAAGAGAATGTATGTAAACATATTTTGATATAAATAATGTGCTTATACTCGTAGATATGTATATTTGTAAAAAGCTTGTAAAACCAATTTGAATAAAACCAAAAATAATATAAATACTTGGAAATTTTTAAACAAGTAAACACACTTTAAAATACTTGAAACTGTTTGATTTAGTTTAAATGTTAATAGTAACGGGTTTGAACCAATTTTTTTAACCCAGTTTGTGAGTAAATACACTAGCAAAAACACGAGCGTATTTACCAACAACTGCGTAAATAAGCGGTTATAAACCTATCAATACATATTCATTATGCGCTATTAATGATCGACAAAATGTGTATAAAAGTAATATTTATTTCTTAATGCTTCGACACCAACATGCAAAATTCCAGAATATCGAAAAAAACGTGAAATAGACTAATAGGTAAGGGAATTGCTCAAAAGGTAATATTTCTTTAAAAATTTTACTCACATTTTTACCAATCAAACAAGCATAAAGTGAAATCGTTATTTATTTAATTTTTTGTTTTTTGTTTGTTTTTTAGATTTTTGTTTTGTTCAATTATTATGTAAATATATGTAAACAGAAAATATATATAGAATAAATTGCATTTGGTTAGCATAAAACGTTTGCGAAAAGTAAATCCAAAAAATAATTTAAATAGATATGTATGTACTTATATGTATTTATAATTTTTATATGAACTTAAAGCATACGTATGTATGTGTGTATTATATACAGGGGGGATAAGTATGTGTAGGTTTGTATGTATTCATGTTTAAAGACGATATGTATACTATTAATAATGGTAGAAATATATGTATGTATGTCCATTCGAGTATGGTATGAATATACCTAAATATATATGTATTTAGATTTTTCTTTTCATACCAAAAACTTGACAGATTTGAATGTATGAAGTGTATGTATGTGAGTGGAGAAATGTGTATTATAGTGCAATATTGATTCATGAAATTCCAAATAGTTTAAGTTTAAACTGGTATAACACTAAATAAATAAATCAATTAGAACTTTCTATTTTAAAAACATTTCTATGTCAAAATGATTTAAGCAAAAAAAGTTTCCTATAAATTACCTAAAGTTTAGAGGTGGATAGAGTTACCCCTATTCAAATAAATTAAATCAATATTAAATCAAAGTTTATCCTTAACGAAGGAGGAGTAATTAAAAACAGGCTTTTCTAGTTCAGATTGCCAAGTCACTGCTTCACTAGTTTGATGGTTACCTGAAGCGAACTAAGGGCCGGTTTTACAATCCAATCTTAAGTTGAACTTAAGTTCTAGTTAAGACAAATCTTAGCTAAGACCAGTTTAAGATTTTGCACACATTTACGTTTCACAATGGAGACTTAAGTATGGAAAATATTTAATTCAGAAATATGGTAGCACCACATGAAATTGCTTTTTGATATTTTGAAATTTGTTCAAATAGAAAACAACTAAAAATAAATAAAATAAATAGTATTTTCAAGTTAAAATATTACAGAAATAGATTTATTTAATTTAAACAAAATTCAAAATACAAAGAGAAGAAGCAATTTCGCTCCGAATTAGATTTACTTTGTGGGTAATCTAGGGGCAAACTAAATTTTGACGCTGTCCTTTTTTCTCTTTGTCGAAGTTTTATAAATTTTCTCTCAACAATACTATAGGGTGTGACGTAAACTTGTATGTTATGGCTCGTGAGACAGTAGCTTTGTCGAAATGCTAATAAAAACATACTTTCCAGACACAAAGCATGGTTCCTGATATAAATTAAAGTAGTTTATGTTTTTTTTTTGGAAATAATAAAGGATACATATGTATACCTGATAGCCTTATGCCTTAACTCGATATTATCAATTTAAGGACATTCCAAGCATTATTGAAATAAAATCGGTGGCGAAAATCTTTCTCATCGACAATTGAAATTACTTTAGTTCTCCTTAATGCAATAATATTTATAACTTCCTCGAATTGTTAGTCATCACTACCCCAATAAATTCCATATTTCGAATTTTTTTTAGATTTTTTCAAATATTTGTCTTTACAATTTTATTTGACAAGCAATGATCAGCTGTTCGCAAAGATAAGATCAGTTTAAGCCGAGAAATTCGGCGACTTAAGTTCAACTTAAGTCGAGCTTAAGATTTGGTTGGTGAAACGCAAAATCTTAAACTAGACTTAAATTCGACTTAAAAATGCATTGTAATACCGGCCCTAAGGATCTTAATTTGGCTTTCCATTCCGCATTGGCCGCTCTCGGTATGTAGAACCGCCAGATAATGAACTCGGTAAATGTTTCTATGAGATGTGTTTCTGCCTGCCTCCAGTACCTTCTTTGGTCAAATACCATTTGTGGTTTTGAATAGATAGAACTCATGTTAGCTCCATGAGCACTAGGCGAAAATTGGGAAATTCGCAATGGCAAAATCCTTCTGGCCTCAAAACATCTTTCGATCGTGGAAACTTCTCACGCCAAAGCTACATCAGTCGCTCTTAGTATTGGTTTTGAGGGATTATGGCTCATTCAATATTCACGCAGTAGGGTTTGGTCTGGAGAATGAAGAGGTGGAATTAATTACCTGAGCAATTTTTACAAAATCTTCATCGCCTTTACGAGACCAAGATTGAAATACTTAAGCTCGTGCATCGTTATTAATTTATGGTTACAGCTCAAAATTTTAAGTGGTAACTCAAAGAACTGTCTCATAATATATCAGCGAGTTCATAAATCTGGAACTCAACTTAATCTATGTACAAGATTACAGCTGATGCGAGTTAAGCCTTGGTGGGCGTTCTAATGCCATAAGAGTGTAGTATAAAAAATAATCACAGTAAGCAGTCACAAATGCGGGAACTATCACTTTAGTAGCAACAATAGTAACTTTAGCATATTTTAAAGTTTAATAAACTTTAAGTCATGGCTGGGCTACCGCTCGAAGCATATTTTATTTAACAACAATCGTCCTTTGGCAGTTCAATAGCAAACTTACGAGGTTATTTATGATCTTAAGAAGCTTCTTATTCGGTGTATAAGTGTAACATAGAAAATAATTATCAATTATAAAATTTTATATCATTTATTTCTGCATTAGAAAAATTTGAAACGGTAATAACGTGCTTGTCTTGGCTTCGGTGCCTCGCATAATCAATTACAAACTCACAGCTCTTCCGGCATCTGCTGGCATGTTTGTATGAAGTATATGTAGATAATATAATATTCTTCGAATACAAAAGTGTGTAAGCTTGTATAAGTCATAAAAAAAAAACGTATTCGCTATAAAATATGTACTCCTACTAGTATTGCGAAGCATAACATTTTTCCTGTCAGTTGATGCCAATTCAATTAACATCCACTTATTAAAAGCCATTAAATATGCAGGGATAACTTTGTGTTTGCGCTTTGCATAAATTAAGACTTGTTTTTCCTTTACTATTTTCTGTTGTTGTTTTTTTTTTCATTTTAATTTTTTTCCTATTGTTGCATTAATTACGTTTTCCTCAGTCACCTTTGTTAGTTACAAAGCGTAGCAGGTTTAATTGAGTTGATGTAAAAGCCAGCCCTTTTTCATATGCACAGTAACACTTTGTTTGCCTACATATGTATGTATGTAAATACATAAATACTAGTATGTATGCACACATACAATAAGTTTAAAAGCTCTCTTGTGGGCGGCATTGGCGAGGTGAATGTGTTTGTATATTGACAGAAAGTACCTTTGTGCATTGTGTTTAATTGATGTTGCAAACAAACATATGCATATGAAAAATATGTGTGTATGTGTGTATGATAACCACAAATTGAAAATGCATTAGTTAAAGCTTTTATTGGCTCTGCGGTTATTACTTTATCTTTCACTTTTTAAGAGATAGTTTCCGCTTTTCAATTCAATAACGAAATCAAAAGTGCAAATAAATCGGGAGTTTGCTATATTTTGCGTGTGTTGAATCAGTACATGAAACAGTTCGTTTATTGCAAAAGAAGCTCATGTGGGTTAAGTTTTAGTTTAAGAAATTCACTGATATTCTCGAAGTTACATAAAAAAAATAAATATTTATATTGATGTTTGTTTCAACGATTTTCCGTCATCCCTTGTCAAGTTTGGTTTGGAGACAAACCGGTTTCGTTCTGTTATTATATATTTGTATCTACATATGTGTATATCTTATTGGTTCGTATATCATTGTTAAATTTTTGGTAAACTTCTTTTGTTGTTATTGACTTATTCTGTGGTCTGATCTCTGAGAGAATCTTCATATATTGCTAAATCAAATTCTTATAATATTAGAAATGGGCAATGAAATATGTATTTTAGTAGCGAGTTGAAGCTAGAGAATAGTTACTCAATTCCAAATAGTTGGATCTAATGCATTGATTAAAAATTACAAATTTAGAAAATTAATTAATCTTTTATTCAATTTTAATTACTGTTTATTTAAAATTCAGATAATTCTCTAACAAAAACCATTCAAGCCCAAGCTTCAACGTTTACACGGTCTTAACCAAAAAAGGTCGAATATTAGAAAAGTTTTCTCAAAATTTCTAAAATTTTAATTCAAGTTTTTATACGTTTTTTAAATACGCAGTTTTGCAGCACAATGAATTTTATTTAACTAAGCACAGACTTAAGGTGGCTAAAGTATACCGTTGATTTTTGAAAATTGTTTCAGCGAGGAATAGCCTCGACAAATAAATTGAAACTGTATATATTAGCTACCCAAAACTTGCACATAGCGAGACTAAAATTGAATTTGCTTAATCTTAATCTGAAAAAAGTCACGGTTTCACTCACAATTCTGTTCGTAATTTCGAGTTAGGGAACGCTTTTTGGACTAAATTTTACCGTTTATGACTATATCTTGTAGGTAAGGAAACGCAGCTATTAAAAATATGTTATTAACCACTCGCCAGCAACTTTTAGATTTGCTAAGGATGGCGGAGGATAGAGGGGATTACAAATTTTATCAGTTTTAATTTAAAATTAACGTTTTTTATAATGATTAATAATTATTTTACGGCGTGTAAGCTTTCGAATGGCATTGACTTTGGAATTCCAATAGAGAGTAGATTCCCGTTCTCTAATTCGGTGAGCTGAAGATAATTTACTAAAACTCTGAGAGTTCAAAATAGAAAAGTGCTTAGATTAGTAATTATACTAATAATCCTAACGGTTTTACGCTCCATACACACTCGTCCGATGCGAGGGGCGCAACCGCATGAAGCGCGAATGTATACTTTTTTTATTATAAGTTGTTGTTATGCCGAGTCATGAAAGGCAGGAGCTTGTTATGTGTCGTGATCCAAAACTTTTCAGCTTCAAAACAAATGCTCGCCAGCTAATTAGATAATATATAGATATGTATGTATATATATATAAATATTATTGAGATTATTGAGTATAGTCTGCTTCACAATAAAAAATGAGTCTGAAGTATCAAAAGCGTTGGAGTAAGTCTTAAAATCCTGACATAAACTACGAAGTAGTTCGTTTAGTTCAAAATTATTTTTGCATGGCTTCAGAAAAAGAGGCTGGAAATAGCATGAAACTCGGGAGAGAACGTTTAGCTTTATTTCGGAAAGAAAAGATGGGCAAGAAATCAAGCCTCTCAATAACTTGACGATAAATACTATGCCCAAGATTTCTCTGCAAGTATCAAGGGTAGAAAAACTAATGAGTTTTAAGCGATTAATCTATGGTGGCAGCTAAAACTGAGAGTCCCAGCGAAAAGTTCTGAAAAGCAAAAAGCAGAAATTGTTATTGAATTGACTCAATCCTATTGGAATAAACTTGATAGAGCGGGTTCCAAACAACAAATTCATGTTCCAGTATTGGTCTCACTAACGTTGAGTAAAGAGCCTTCGTAATATAAAGGTCACTGAATTCTTCTGATCATCGTTTTACAAACGTAAAAAGACCATTGGTAACCATAACAGTGTGACGATTGAAGTTGAGTTTTGGGTCCATTGTAATGCTAAGATCAACAAAGTTAAACACTTGTTCGAGGTTATGGTTTCATATAACATAAGAAGCCGGTTGAACTACCCTGCGAGAAAAGCATTTTATTTCATAATTTTTAAAGATAAACCTGCTTGTGGTAAGTGCCTTTCATCAACAGAATAACACGATCTAAAAAGTTTTACATCATCAACATAAAATACAATTTTTGAATATTTTATTACAGAAGGTATTTCCTTTTTTTCCTGGTGCCAACTATTGGTAAGTTTGCTATAAATCTGCTTTGTACTCGAACTCTTATATATTTAAGATTAATTTAACCGATTAACAGATATTAAAGTTTCTTCAAAATTTGTCTGCTAAACACACTTAAAGAGAAGACAAAGTTTAGCAAATCCAGAAAATATCCTTTAGAGAATCGTCTTGCGTGTTACGCGCCTTAAAGGATGCTACAGCTTAGTTTATGTGAATAGGTCTCACATTCGATACAATTACATACATTCATATGTATGTATGTTTTTTCTTTACCTTGATTATTTGATGAACGAATTTAAAAATAAAAAAAGAAGAATGGATGAGTCATATTTAAGTGATTAATTGTATGTGAGCACATACCAATGTACGAGAGTATAAGCGAAGTTGAACGTCGTCGACTTTCACAGCAAGTTTTGTATTCTTGCGGGGAAAAAGTGTCGAAAACTCAATTACTAAAAAGTTGGCAGGACTGAAACACGATGGAAGTTTGACAGATTTAGTAGATTTTGCACTTTTTCTTGCTTTTTTTTTAACTTTACCTATCAAGACAACTCTAATATTTTTTTAATACCGGCAGAAAGAAATTATATTAAAACTAAATTTAACTTAATTTTAAACATTCAATAGATTTAAGATGTGCGCGGGAAAGGCTTCTAGTTCGAAACTTACTTATTAAATTGAGGAAACGCGAACTCGGCTCTAGTAAAGTCAACGATTGTATTTCCCTGCAGGAATAGCATGAAATATGTTTGCATGTGTATGTCTATGCCAGTGTGTAAAGGTGACTTAAAACTTTTGTATGTAATATCTATGTATGTATGTACATATCTACAAATGTTTGTATGAAAAAGGGAAATTGGCGCGATTTTATGTGGTTTGTACTCATTTATGTATGTTTGTATGTACAAATGTACGCTTAACCACATACAACACAAATAACATACACCGCAATCCACACCACCGAATTCAAACGCGCGCGCGCACACACACACAGTCACACACACATACACACTTGCAACCTACCATTTTGTGGTCCGGCATAGGCGATTATTAACGCGGTGAGCAACAGCGAACCCAAAACGATGCCAGCAACCAGTAGCGCGCGTCTTTGTGAGCACACAGCAACTCCCTGACGCGTCTGTCGACCGCTCGATTCGCCACCTGTAAATTTAATTAAAAAGTTTATTTGTATTTGTATTTGTATTTTTTTTCTTTTTTGTTATAAAATCTTGTTTGGTTTTGTACTCGCATTATAAAAGAATGTAAAATTCGAGTTAAATGAGTTAAGTGTAGACGGTTCAACAAGCCGAAGTGCCGGGCTGGAGAGCAAGCTAACGCGCTCCTCAACCAACAACGTCAATTCAACAGTTAATAAAACAGAGTCGTGAAGCAAATATTTATTTAGGTTTCTTCGCATAGTGGTTGCTTGGTTGTTCGGATGTATGTACATACTATATCGAATAGTTTCTTTTTTTTTGCAATTTTGGTTTTTGTAATAATTTTTTTTCACGCATATGTTTTTAGGTTCAATGTTGAATTGTTGGAATGAACAACGTTAGCAGTAAGGCAATCACTCTGTCTGGCATTTTGGTGCATATACATATGTACGTATATATCTGTATTTGCATCGAAGAGTAGCTCATGTCAAACTTGATAGCTTGGAGATTTGGGATATTTTGATTAAAATGTATGCTTGAATGCTCCAGTAAAAGAAATTGTAGCTGAAAACGTATGGCAGTTAAAAGTCTTGATACTACATTAAAAAATAAGTGTAAAACCCTTTTTAAAACTAAATTTCGCCATTTACTAATTACTTCCATACTACCGCAAATATTTACATATGTACTTATGTAGAAATTTTTATAAAGCTTAATTTGCAAATTCAAATTTTATATTTAATAAGCAAATTTTCAAAGATAGCCTAGAAAAATTAAAATCAATCAATGAGGTCTGAATTTTTGCAAAAGTTATTACCAAGGCACATCAAATAGGTAGGCGCAGTAAACTTTTTTTTTAAACATTTTTCATATTTTTAATTTGAATTGTCAAATTTTGAATTTCGTTGTGATAAGAATGCTTTCAGTACAATTCAAGGCAAGGCGAATTCATTACAGGTGGTGTTGATAGAGCAACACCAACAACCACAAGAAATTTGTTTTTGCTTTTGGTGGGTAATTGTCAAAATCTTTTGAAAGACAAAATCGAGGCGAATTAAATTTATAAAATAAGAAACACAAATGTTTTACAAAATTTCTATATTAAGTTGCCGGTTAACGTTTTAGTTTTGGTATTCTGGTATGGAATCATGAGAGCTCCTACGTTACGTAGTTAAAAATAAGAAAGGTCTGATACATGAACCACATTGAAATGCCGGACCTTTGTTCATTTAACTTTTTGTGGTGCGTGCTTTATTGGTGGGATAGTGAATAGTTTTTGGAAATGGCAGTGTTGAAATACCCACAAGGAAATAAAATGCAAAAGCAAAAAACAAAAATTACGTTTTTTGCCTTATACGTTTCTAAGCTGGTTATATATCCTTTGAACTTGTTAAATTTTGAGGAATATAACATATGGTAGTGGCCAGATTTTAAATAATTAAATATTGTAAGTTTTCCTGTATCTATAAATAATATAGCAAAATCTATTTTAAAAATATTTAAAGGATTTGGATGGAGATTTAGGTTATCCTACGATTTCATTTATTGGAATGAAGTTTTGTTGCATTAAACTTTAGTTGCTTTTAATAAATTCATAATTTTTAACTAAACAGAAACATGCGTGGTGATTATTAAAATAAATTAATTTAATTAACTAATTACTTTATTTTTTTTTTCAATGAATTAGAAGCATCTATGGCCCACGTTATACATAGTATATTCAAGTTAGACGTAGTGCACTTCTGATGTGACAGAGACGCTACATATTGCAGGCCTGGACTAGCCTGATGTTATATTAAATATTTAAGGTGTTTTTGATGCAGTCTTCGCCAGTTGGTTGTTAAAGAGGCTTGGCTCAAGTATATAGTACTTGTACTGTTGTCCCATGGTGCTCTTGGACATCTCTTTTGCCTAAAGTTATTTTAAGAAATGCGCATATGCATATCTACATAGAGCTAACCTGGTGAGCATTTGAGTACAAGCTTCACTATATTTTTTCTACAAAATTCGACTACACAAGTAAATCCATTCAAAGAAATTTGATGAAACATTCTTCTCTACAATATATCGAGCTTAACGTGTATGCATATAACAAAGTATTTTGCAAATTTTTCCTTTTCCCTACGTACAAAATTTAGGAATGCAAAAACTGATCATTGATATTTTTTGCTTCCGACTGCTTTACATCATTCACGGAAGTTCCTTTTTGCATGCCGCACATCACATATTTGCCCAAATTCTCTAATTTTTATTTCAAATTCAAAAAATGGAATCAAATACAATATAAACAAAACAATCTATTTGACAATCGCCCACCAATCACCTGCTTGATCACTTCTACCTTAAATCAATTCGCCTTGATTCAAGGTAGTTGATAAAATATTTTTAAAATTTTAGCTTTTAAAGATAAAAACAAAATACACAGAGCTTATAATTTTGTTTTTAAATTTTTCTACTGCGCCTACCTATTGAATATGCCTTGGTTATTACCATTGGATTAGAAAATTACGAGAGAGATAATTTAAGTTTAATAAAAACTGAAACTTTAAGATCGAAAAAATTCGTGGTTTACTAAATAGTAAAACAAAAAACAATTCCTATATGTATTATTGCAAAATAATCTTTCGACCCGGTCAGCTGTCCAATTCGAAATAGATTGCCCTTTTACCTTTTTTGTTTTTGAATATAAATATTCATTTGATTTTTTATGAGAATCTGTATATAAAATTACAAAAAATGGGTGCTTTATATATACAGATACATATGTATAGTATACATACATACATATATATTTTTTTGTTGGTAAACTTGCAAAAACAATTATTTGTTCAAAATTTTTCAATTAAAATATAGAACTAAATTTGTAGATTTGTTAAAAATTAAATATTCTTGATTTCTTGACAATTTTATTGAGCTTGAGGCCAGTTTATGGAAGATTTTGTGTGCAAAAACAACAATTTTTTAATGGTAGAAGTTATAGTAGGAGAAGTGGTTATAAAGAATAAATTGAATTAATTTAATAAAAAGAAGTCTGATGGGGAAATGTGGTGATTTCCCAAATAGTACTATTACATTTATTAGGCTAACAGAAAAATAACAAATAGTCATTCTTGGTTTCTATAAAAAAAATATACAAATATAAATTGTATACAATGCTTTCCCAATGACATTTTATTCATTAAAAATATTATCAAATTAATGCAAATTATTTATTGTTTTTCTTATTGTTTGGTCATATACATACATATGTACATATATATCTCTATTATATTCAGATATATTTTTGACCT
Source organism: Philophylla caesio (assembly GCA_963971545.1). Lineage (NCBI taxonomy): Eukaryota > Metazoa > Arthropoda > Insecta > Diptera > Tephritidae > Philophylla > Philophylla caesio. The sequence goes on along the minus strand of OZ020604.1, from coordinate 189,031,004 downwards.
TTGATTATTACGCTCCACGCCCTTGAAAAGATTATACATATTGCTCTGATACAAAATGATAACTCTTTATTCGACAATTTCATGTTTCTTTTACTTTACTTACTCAGGTCATAAAAATATTTGTAAAATCTTCAAATGCCACTTTTGGCATCAAATCGAGTGGTTACCTTTAAGTATATTAACAACCCTATTCCCATGTCTGTAAAGATTTAATTTTGTTGCATAGCATCAGGCGAATAATTAATGACAATAGTCAGGCAATGAGTTGACAATTATATTTTTTTTTTTTTTCTTTTGAGAGTAAGACTTTTTGTTTAAGAATGTTTTGGTATTTTTCCCGATTCTTAATCATAAAGCCAAAATTATTTGCATGTTTCATTGAGAGCTCAACGAGTATCGATACATTTTGAGATACCCTTGGCTCAATAGTCTTAATACTACCCACATGTATGTATATAGTGACTTAAAAGATTGATCACCAAATACCTTTTTTGCAAAACGTTTACACAGTTTTTCATTAAATATTTTTTTGTAAATTCTTTATAAAAACAAAATTCATATTTCAACAAAAATTGCGTCTATCAGAGTTTCCAAGTTTACATAAAATTTATAAAATATAGTCGGATTTTCCAATAATAATTTTAATAATTTTATTTTACATAAGTTCTAAATGAAAAGTTTAAAATTTTAAGAAAAATCATCAAATCTGTTGAAGTATAAACTTTGTTTAAGTAAATAATTAAAAAATGAGTAATGAATGAAACTGCTGATTTAAATCATACGAGTATTAAAACGTTTGTATGTATGTATATGGATAAATTTTTTAACGGCCTTTAAAAAAAAATTGACACCGAATATTAAGACAATTGTGAGTGAAAGTCAATTTTAATAAGTTATCATCAGACGTCGTCTTTGAAAAATTGTGGGAAATCTATTATTTAGAGCAGTAATATATTTCAAAACTATGTGGAAAACCTAATATGATACTTAAAACCTATAAATACACCCATTTAAGAAAAATAAACCTACCACGTATTTTGAATCCTTAACAAATCATTCGTAACAAAGTTTCGAAATACTAGTTTTAATTTGATACAAATATAGTATTGGTCGGATGTGTGGTAATCAGTGTCACCGCATGAAGTCCAACCAAAAACTACGATTGAAAGTCCTAACCAAGTCAGAGAGCAGAGGCTTTATGAGCCTTAAAAACAGCCTCGGCTAACAGACCTTTGGTTTTCGTCCAGCGCTCGATGAATTAACCTAAGGTTCAATCGTCCAGAAGTAGTTCTCTCACTCCCTTCTCTTTATTTAGATTGACTCGAGTGTATCATTCCTAACAAATTTCTCGACTGTCCCTGAGCTAAAGCATTCCAATGCGCACGATGATTCTATACAACAATATCGGCTACTTCACATTCTACGAGTATAGCCAACAAACTACCCTGGAGAAACGCTCCATCTCTTGAACATGTTTACTTGTGTAAAGCCATGCATAGGTATGTTCATATGTACATATATACGTACCCGATAGAAAGGCACAGTCATCTAAATCCGGATCATTTGTCATTTCGATGCGTTCGCGTCGCCAAACTTTCGAACCTCTCTGACCGCCGCCAACGAACGATATCTTAACGGGGCCCGCTGATCTTTGTCTTCCTGCCAATACGTACGAATTTTTGCGTTTTGCCACGACACGTAGAACGAAAAGGAAAAGACGTTGCGGCGTTTCGTTCAACGTTAGACACGGAGATCACTTACATAGATGCGCGCTAATATTTATCGATTTTGCGCATTTTTTTAAGTTCAGTGCGTTTTAGTTACTTTGCACAAAATTGCATTTTATTTTTATTTTTTTACCACATTTTTTTATGTATTGCATTTGTTTTTGAGTTTTTAGGAGTGTAGATATGGTAATTTTGTCTGAGAATTTCCACTCATATGTTTGTGTTTACTTTTTATAGATTAGACTAATTATCCAGTTAGCCATTGACATGAAAAAGGAGAGTCTTCCAACTCAATATTTAAGATTTCAAATTGAAAATCACCACTTTTTATGCACACTGATGTTTTTTATGCACTGCATTCATGTAAAACTTGTTATCTTTTTTGTGTAAATTCACTTTGATGTGCTGCTTAGCCAGCTAAATGTAAACAAGCTGCAGCCAACAAAATGCTCCACAGCATAGAAATCGCGGCATTCATTATGAACGCCGACTGAACCCTATTTAAGCCAACTCATATTTTATTCAACTATATTGCACATTACAAACTTTGCCGAATACTGATTTTGTTTTGGGGGATTCTTGTGGGTGCATATGTCTGCATGCCTAACAAGTCCACCTGTACTGCTCACAAAAGGCAAATAAAAATATGAAAATGGTTTGCATTCACACTCAAGCCAAACGACTCGGCATCGACCATGAATGAAGTAAAAATAAAAATAAAAATTTCCATTTAATTTCGGGGTAGTTTATCACTGCAGGCATTCCATTTAAAGTGTTTCTTTGGTGCGAATCGAAATTTTCGCTCATTCGCTTTAACGATGCGTCTGTCTGCTTTCACGCAATCTTTGGACTTTGGATAAATGTAATAAATGCAAAATGCGAAGAGCGAGTAGCACCAAAAGCCGGCCGACATAAAAAAGACAGGCAGACAATTTGAGCACGCCAGCAGCCAGACCGGCAGACCGGTAGACCGGCAGACTAGCAGACACAACACAAACACACATTTTGTAGAAGGAAGCACTTGGCGCAATTGTATGTACTTGAAATATTCCGCATTGAAACTACCACCAATATCAACTGCTACCCACCCTCGAACTCTTGCATAGCATCACGTCGTCTATCCCCATCACCTTAATTGTCCTTATCAATGTACAAGTACATTCGCCGACTCTGTAGCCGCAAGAAGTTTTGTAATCGTGTAAACGCGCAAGGGGATGCCGATAATATCGTTGGGCGATAGTACTTCGCGGTCGTTCTACCTCCCTTACTTATTTAAGGCTATGTCTCATCTCACATATTTTCCATGTCGCATTGAATTAGTGAAAAATACTCTTGCTTTTCGGTGAATATTTGTTGTACTGCTGTACGTATACAACAGGAAGTAGCTGGGAGTCGAACATAGGCGACAATGAATCGTAAAAAATTCAAAGTAAGTATATACAAAGGTACTTACATACATACTTCTGCAGTTTGTGCAAAAAATTCCAATATAACTTCTAACTAGTTTAGAAAGTAGACCATAAACGAGTTACCATTCAACCACCACAAATACACAAATTCAGTAAAGCTCTCTTTTTCTCTCTTTTCTCAGTAGTATTAATTTCCTAAATATTAATAGCAGTCTTCATAAGCTCGCCACAAAAGATACTTGTTTCTCTAACGTAAGACCCACTGCCGTCTAACTGGATAATTTTAGTGTAACTTTTTGTCAAGAAGTCGCTCTGAATAATAATTTCGAAACATCAGGACATGTCATTTTTTGGATACCGAAGATATGACAAAAAAGGTAAAAGGCGATTCCTAGCGTAACCAGAAAAAAAAATGGAAACGGCTAAAACATTTCACATTGTGTGGTGTATGGCTATTTATTTTATTTGATATGGTCTAACCTACACACATGAAAATTTAAGGAACAATAATACTTTATTGCCTTGGTGCATGTGGAGGAAAGAGAAATATTGGGATATTCGGTAATTATATTATTAAGGAAAATTCAACACTTACAAAACGTGGTAAGAAAGAGGACGTTGGGTAGAAAGTGCACGACGAAGGCAGACCAAATAATTTATTTGAGACTAATGAGCGCATTCCTGTAAGAATGACAACGGCGACCTGTTGACTGATGTCCACAGCATAATTAAATTATGGAGAGAACACTTCTCCTCGCTGCTTAATGATAGTAGCTGCAACATCTTTGGAGAAGAGGATGAACCCGAATGATGATGTACTCGATGTACCATCACCCGACTGTGAGGAAATTCGGAAATCGATAGCACGGCTGAAGAACAAAAAAGCCCCTGAAGCTGATTGGTTGCCAGTTGAATTATTCAATTACGGCGAAGAGGAGCTGGTTATGTCGGAAGGACGCATGCCTGCTGATTGGAATTAAAGTGTGCTCTGCCCAATCCACAAGAAGGGTGATACTGCCGTTTGCGCCAATTACCGCGGGATTAGTCTTCTCAATATCGCGTATAAGGTTCTGTCGAGCGTATTATGCGAAAGACTTAAGCCCACTGTCAATGAACTGATTGAACCCTATCAGTGTGGCTTAAGACTTGGTAAATCTACCATCGACCAGATATTCTCAGTACGCGAGATCTTAGAAAAGACCTAAGAAAGAAGAATCGACACACACCATCTTTTTGTCGAATTAAAATCCCCCTTCGACAGCACAAGAAAAGATGCCTATATGCCGCAATGTCTGAATTTGTTATCGCGGCAAAACTTATAAGGCTATGTAAAATGACGTTGAGCAACACCACCAGCTCCGTCAGGATTGGGAAGGACCTCTCCGAGCCGTTTGATACCAAACGAGGTTTCTGACAAGGTGAATATTTGTCGTGCGATTTCTTTAACCTAATGCTGGAGAATATAATTTGAGCCGCAGAACTAAATCGGTCAGGCACCATCTTTTATAAGAGTGTGCAATTGCTGGCGTACGAAGATGACATTGACATCATCGGCCTTAACAACCGCGCAGTTAGTTCTGCCTTCTCCAAATTGGATAGAGAAGCGAAGCGAATGGGTCTGGAGGTGAACAAGGACAAGATGAAGTATTTCCTGTCATGGAATAGACAGTCGGCACATTCACGACTGGGATCAAACATCACTGACATCACTCAAACAACATGGACAGTTATAACTTCGACAAAGTAGAGGACTTCGTTTACTTAGGAACCAGCATTAACTCCAAAACATCGTCAGCCTTGAAATCCCTCGCAGAATCTCTCTTGCCAACACACTCTATAAGAAAGATTTATGAACCTTTGCGTCTTTGCGATGGCGAACTCCGCGTACGATGGAACGATGAGCTGTACAAGGACGTAGACATAGTGCAGCGGATTAAGAACCAGCGACTTCGCTGTCTAGGCCACGTCGTTCAGCGGTATCCGCTCGGGGTGGTGGTAATACCACCTCTGCGTTTGAAATAACAAGTGGAAAAAGACTTGGCTATACTTGGATTTTCCAATTGGCGCCAGTTAGGGACAGCTGGCGTGTTTTGTTGCCTTCGGCCAAAATCGCTTAGGCGGTTGAAGCGCCAATTATGGTATGCTTGAAATGACTTTCAATACTTATGTAGTTGCATTTTGCCATATTTGAATATATACTCGTACATACATATGTTGTATGTACGTAATTAATTTCATCATTGATTTGCTTATTGACGGAAATTTGCTCGACCGGTTGTACATGCATGTATGTATGTACAAAAGTAAACAAAAATATATAGATTTGTCTGTATGTAAAAAAGCTATTTTGATTGCGGCTCCTTGCTTTCGTTGCTGCTATTAGTGACCAAAACGACAATTCCGCTTTGCGCTGCTGTTTTGTTTACATGCGCTCAGCATATGATGCCGCCAACAATCAACTAAACTTAAACATATGTATGTACGTACCTACATTGATATATCACAGTATACATAGGTGTATCCCGCCATTGGCATTTTTTACAAAAAAAACATAAAAAATTAACAGAATAAAAATAAACGCAACCGCAAACAAATAATATAACAAGCAGAGGAGTTTCGCAGGAAACTGAAGGAGAGAGAGAAAGAGAAGAGAGAGCGAGAGCGAGAGAGAAAGAGATTACCTAACACCGCTGAGAGTGAAAAATGAAGTGGACGCAGAGAAAATGAGAGCGTGTACAGAATTCCAGTCTGCAAATGAGATGATGAAAATTAAAAGGTTAATGAGCAGAAAATTGAAGAAATTAAAAAGAAATGGAAGGAAAGAGTAAACAAGTAACTACAAAGTTCCAATGCTTATGTGCAACATTTCGTTTGTGTATTAGTTAAGAAAAAATGGTGTTAATAGAATGTTTGAAGCGGCAAATTGCAATGAGTTCATTAAACATACAAACAAACAAAAAATGTAGTATTTGCCATATTGCACATATGTACATACATATGTATAATAAATGAAAGTAACTAATACACACATACTTATGAACATACAAAACAAAAAATATACTCATAAGTATATACAAATAAAAAATATAGCTGATGGTGCTGATTTAAGAGTAAATGCCTGCACGCTTGCCAGTCAAGTCGGCTAAAACAGTGTCGCAGCAGCTTACAGTGTGCTTTAAGTGTTAAGCTTTTTTTTTTGTGCTAAGCAGCACACGCCGCTGTCGTCGTCAAGTATTTAAGAAGGGTTCGTGTATGTAGTGCTTGAGTTGTACATACATATGTATGTATGTATGTATGCACATACATATGTATGTTGGTGATGGGCGGGTGGAAGGCAAACAAAAGCGCGGCGTATATATGTCAATAGTGCGCTTTCCAATGTATTCTTTTTCACTTGTACTCATTTTTACTTTTCTTTCGCCACTGCCATTGCTGCCATAAAAAGCGCTGCTTGCATGCAACATTTTATGTATTTAAGACATTTTTTTTTGTCAACTATTTTCTATTTGCTTGAAATATTAAGTTCTAGCAACTGATTTAATTTATTTTTCTCGCATTTTTATTTTGTTTTTGTTTTCTTTTGCCTGTATTGCGTGACTTTCTTTTTTTTTTTACTAATTTTATTTAATTTTTGGGGCAAATGGTTTCATATATGTACATACACACATACATACACACACATAACATGTATGTACATATGTATACGTAGTTGCTTTAAGCGAGCTAACTTTAATGAACCTTCGCCATGGCAACTTTTTTTTCTATTTTCTACGGCCAAGTGACCTTTCACATTTAATAAATGGCTACAGGAAGTCTCAAATGGCGGAAGCAGCGTGACACACAAACATATATTTTTGCATATTCAAAGTTTTTAGAAGAAAACTATGCCAACGTTAAAATACATACATAATCTTAAGTTTTGCATAAACATACTTCCAGATGCATTTCATATTTCGTGTGATTTGTATATACATACATACATACAATAAGGTGTACATATCTGTGTACATTTTATTTAGTACATATATATTTATTTGTGTACACCTTCTCACACTCTGCCACATATCTATGTAATATTTATTGTGTACACGCATGAGCATCGGCCTATTTTTTTATTTTTAATACAAACAGAAAATCATATTTGGTAAATAATTTATACACTGATTTACCAAATCCCATTTACTCGCTCGCACACGTGCAACTGTTTTCGTACTAAAACTTTTGTAGGTGAAATAAAAATAAAACTCTGATTAACTGTGTGCCTTGGAAAATTCAATAACACTTGTATGCACTGTTTTCTTACTGCTTTAGATTTATACCTACACAAACATACATATACATACTATGTACGCACACACACGCACAACACACACTTTTTCTTTGCTGCTTGCTCCTGCGAAGTCTACTCAGGCGTATAAGTAAAATAAAATTTTCACTTAATTTCACTTTGTTTAACTGAAACATTCGATTGCACCTTCAGTGTAACGCACGCATACGCCCGTGCGCACCGCACAACCCGACAACAGCCTGTGTATGTGTATATGAGCATTTCTTTTTATGTTGCATATATTTAGGGGCGGTATGAAAAAGACGCTACAGCGCAAGCATTTTCAATCAACTGTCTATCTGCACAATCGAATTACATTTAAGGATAAGCAAATTATCAATATTTTAGTCGCGATATTCATAATTTGATTGTCTGCTACAATCTTTTTGCTTAATTCCCCTTTTCACTCTTTCCATAACTTTGCTACTACGCGACATACATACATACATACAAATGTACAATGTCACTTTAATTTCATTATGTCCGTTAATGCGCCGCCTGAGACGTGCATCATGCGCCGTAACTGCTGTGACTGCCGTATTTGTGGCAGAGATAATTTAACGGCCGCCCAGCGCCCAGCCGCTGTGCCGCCGAGCTGCTTGAACTTGATACTGAACAAGGTTTTTAACACGAATACATATGTATATGTATGTATGTATGTATGAAGTATGTATGGAGGTGTGTAATGTGTGTTTGATATTTTACAAATAGGTTTCGTTTTTTTTTTCTTTTTTCTCCGCCTTCTTCGCGTTCACCAGTCAACTTTTGAATGCAATTATTTTTTAGCAATATCAAAGAGTTTATTCCAAGGTATGCTCTGTTTAGTTGGTAGTTATGTAGCAGCAATGATTGAAAGCAAAAAATTTTAGTAATAAAACTACAGCACGGCAGCGGTTTCGCGGTCCGTCGACGATGTGTTGTCTACTTTTACAGACGTTTCCCAACTGGATGCTGTTCACTGCCAGTGCTTAAAGTGAAGTTCCAACTCGCTGGCGAAAGAGCGCAACACACGTTACACATTTTCGCATCCACTGCTACCACTGCTACCACTGCTACTACTCTGCAATGCTCAATTAAAAGCCATTTCATTTTTTATTGTAGCATAACGTCTTTGTGAGTACGTAACTGGCGTAGCGCATGCGATTCGCTCGCCGATAAACATGCATCGACGAGTATTCGCATTCCAGAAATGTCCAGCACTCCGCAAAGCTAATGTTAGCCCATCGCTCACGTGAGTATTTTTATGTATGTTTACGAAGAGTATCTGCTCAACACATGCTACGCACATACAAATGTTGCAGCGTTCCAATGTTTGCATGTGTTAGTGAGGTTAGTGAGCAAGTTATCAAAAGCTTGCCTTTCAGTTTGGCGCGCTTGTTGCCATCGTTGAAGCTGTCGTTGCCACTGGCACTGCCGCTGATTTTGTTGATGAGTCGAGTGCTGGTGTTACTTCTGGTAGTTGCTACAACTATCAACACCAGCAGCGCAGCTACCTCTCTGTGGTGCCTCGCCGCCACACAAAACAGCGCCGGCATAAAAGCCCCAACCGCTACGCATCCCATTCACCTAACAACCCTCTCTTACATTTGGTATTAGTGCGAATGTAACCACCCGGCTTTTCGTTTGCTTAGCTCATCAAATGCACGCACGTAAGCACGCTGTCCACACACAGACACACACACGCGCGTTCACACACACACACATACTTAGATTATGCTAGCAATTTATAAAGTCATCGAGTTTCGTGTATTCGATTGTAACTGAACAAGTAGTCAAAGGCACCGCCAAAAAGTTTCTTTTTCTTTTGCTTGTTCTTTTGCGAGTGCATATGCCCTTATGACGCTGTAAGTTTTATTTTCGTTCTGCTGCGTTTGACGTGTGCGTAGGTTGTTTCTTTTTTCCAGCATACTCACTAACATGTTTTTTTTTTACTTTTGTGCTTTATTTCCTTTGCCTGTGCTTGCTAGAGTGCTTTGCCACCATTTGAACGTCATAGAGATTTATTGCTTTTGGAAAAACCCTCATAATACGTTTTTAGAAAAATTTGTGTGGCAATATTTTTGCAGTTTACTTCTTAACCATTTTTGAAAGAAAATTATCAAAATTATAATGACAGCAGCATTACTTTTATAACTAATTGCAAATGAACTTTCGTGAAGTTTCATACTCGGTAACACTGCACCACACTTCAAGTGATTTGTCAGCGGGATGGCAACACTAACCGCTGCATGTAAAAGTTAATTTCAACATTATCGTGATATAACGCCAACTGACATACAGCAAAGTCTTATTTAAAATATCAATGTCATGAAACGATTTTAGCTTATATTAATCCTTTGTAAAATTATAAAAGTCGAAGCATTTCGAAATATGTTTGTCAGTAACTAGCAAAACATAATCTGTATTATGTAAGGGTTGACACCGAAATTCTGTTGGCACAAAATTCAAATCAAAAAATTCTGCTTAACAAAATTCTGCTTTTTCAAAATTCAGCTTTTTGAAAATTCTACTTTTTGAAAATTCTGCTTTTTAAAATTTTGCCTTTTGAAAATTCTGCTTTTCAAAATACTCGATTAGAAAATTCTGTGTTATAATATAATAGGTCCATTTCTTTACTTTTCCTGTAAGTATCTAAAAAGTGCCAAAATGCAAGAGAGTAAGGTAAAAACGCTCTCTAATAGAGAATTACAGGAAAAGGTACAGGAATGCAAAAAACCATTTTTTAGCCCAAGAAGCGAATGTCAGAATATTTATACAAAAAATGGTAATAAAAACACTTAAACGCAAGCAAAACTATCACAATAACTTACGATTTTATTTATTACTTTAACACTTTCCATTTTTACTTAAATTTTAAATTTTTTACACAAATTTTGTAATTTTCTTTATTTTGTGCTTTCACACAATACTGCTAACAGCTGATTTTGAGACTTTTTGGATATTTACAGGCAAAAAAACTTCTGACTAAATCCTGTAACTTCGGACAAGAAGAGAGTCGCAGTTACTCTCACAAGTGCGCTCTCAGTTAAAGTTTTTTTTTGAGTACGGGAATGCTTTTTGGACTAAATCCTGTAAAAAACTGTAGATAAGGAATGGACCTAATATAAACAATTTATATTATAACACAGAATTTTAATTACATTATTTTTTAAAACCTAAACGAATCTCGATGTAATCACCACAACTTAGTAAATTATAAATGTTTAGAAATATAAAAAACAATACTATAGTTAGTTATATATTTGCACAAAAATATCTGCATTTTGATTGCGGATTGATGAAAAATCGAACCATGAGTGGCAGCCGTTATTATAGATGATTTCACCATCTCCTACTAGAACTATTCTTAAAAGTTACATTTGCTTCCTGTTTTGTGCTCTATTCTTTTCGTAAAGCGTGGTTTGTTCTATTTGTAAAGATGTCACATATATTCATGTTAAAATCCTATAAAAACCGAGACATGTTAAGTGTTAATGGTTATTCTTATTATTTAGAACGAATAACTTAAAAAAGGGTCATATAATTGGTCTTGTTCCAAAAGAATAGCATGCCATTGTAAATCGCGGTTGTTGACATTAATAAGACAGTATAACAGAATTCTAAAATGCAGAACTTTCAAATGCGGAATTATGAAAAAGAAGAATAAAAAAAAACAGAATTTTAACAATGCAGAATTTTGCTCGAGCGGAATTTTTTTACATTTGCAGAATTTTGCGATGTGGAATTTTGCATTTTTTATAGCATTTTCCAACGGTGCCATTGAGAAATAAACCACATGTGGTAATTTTTAAAGAATTTTTTTTGGAGATTTCATGAATTTGATACCTCCTTTGAGGTATGCAAATGAAAAAAATAGAAATACATACAATGAAAATACAAGTAAAAAACGGGTATTAAATACTTTAACCCTAGAAATATAACCTACGTCGCAGAGGCGCCCGTTTGACGAATATTTTGCTATCTCTTTTCACACAGAGGCCTAGAGATTTAAGTTTAAAAGTATTTAAAATGCTTGAATTAATTTTAAAATTACATTTTATTTTTAAGTCTAGTCCAAACTTATAAAATTACTCAATTATTACCATAAGTAGTATATATTAAGGTATAGTAAACGCGTTAGAAAATCGTGCGCGCACCTGAAGCGCATATTTTACGTAAGTATGTTTGTTGTCATGGGGTTATCTTTCTGGGGTTAATATACCAGCAGTTTTACCGAAATTAATAATATCCGGCAAACATATTCACGGGAGTTTCGACCGAAAAAAAATTCACCAAACATTTTGTCATTAGCCCGGATTAAATACGCCTATTGCGAGTTTCGCCCGAAATAAATTTCACTTCGAAAATTCGAACATGGAAATTACAACTCTGAAATGTGTATACTTGAAATGAAAAATTATCAAATAATTCAAATTCAATAGTAATTTTACAAAATTTATCAATATCCCAGATCTTAGAAATATAACCGTCAATATGGAAACATTTAGGTATTTATTAAATCTGCTAACCTCTTCAATAACACAAGCATAACTACAATTTGATATTCCGCCTGTTGGAAATTTTAGTGCGTGCCTGCGATTTTTCGCTGAAGGTGGATACTATAAAGGTGTAGGTAACAGTTTTGAAATTGGGCTAGCGAAATCGTCTATTAGTCAGATTATTAAAATTAAAGCGTCCATATTATTCCCGCAGTGAGTGAAACGGCCTACGCTGGAAGACTAAGCGCTTTTGGCAATTCCAAGTCTATTTCGGATAAAAATGTATTTCTGCGCACATTTAAGTTATAAATTGTTTACCCCTTTCTATTTGAACTCATTTTTCATGGCAGACCCCAAACTATTTAGCTCTATTCTTAGCTTTTTCCATAACTCAGCTACATTTTCCTTTTTTTCTTTAACAAATCCTCTTGCAATATCCGGCTTTTCCTGTATTCTATCTAAAATTATCTCTCTTTGACCTTTGTTAATTGTTTTGTTCCTCGAGTAGGCGGAATGAACATTAATTTAAATTTAATTATTTACCTTTTGAAATACCACTTTTTGGTGTAGAAATTTATTATCGAAAGTTGGGATCACTTTTAAGATATGAGCCATAACGTAGAAGCGGTAAAGTTGTAAAAAATAATGTTTATAAATTGAATTCTTAAAATTATGCTTTGGTTCTATCATAAAGTTAAGCATTTTTTTTTTTGCTTTCCGTTGTTCCTCATACAAATATCTATAAAGAAATCAGCTCTTATACTTATTTTCGTACCTTCATAATAAAAATAAATCTAAGTACATATGTATGTACATAAATAAGTATTGATCATTACAGTCGTCACTTGTTCCATGTTAATTTTATTAGAGATTCCCACAGCACACAGTACACAATAAATGAAACAAGACCAATACGAAATGTATACAAAACAAATCAACAACGGAAATTTTCACCCTCTTTGATTTTATTTTGGAAGAAGGCGGTGGTGGTGAATTGGAGCGTTGGTGCGTTGCTGCATTGGCGTTGTTATTAGTTGCAGACGCCGAACAAGCCGCACAAAAAAAATTTACACATTTACAACAAATATATGTGTATGTTTGTACATATTTATACACCGCGTTACAACCCAATAAACGAAAGTGTTCCGAGAGGAAAGAATATTTGCACCAAAAGTGGCTAAAATCTATTTTAAAAATATACAAAAGATAATACCTGTCGATTGAAAGTGATGTCTAGAACAGCTAAAAATAGATTTATGACAAACAAATAGACGCGATGCGCGGTTAGATTCCATGAAGAGCCATACGTTCTTAAGATTTTCGCTACCAAACCTAAAAAATTAGCTCCAACAGAGTAAATGAAATGGAGAAAGCTTTGTTTTTTTTTCCACACTTCACACGCATTAAATATTGCAACTGCCATTCCTCTAACCGATTCTATTTCGGCGAAATTTACACATTTGACTTACTGGGATGTCAATAGACAAATGCGATAGCGAGAACGGATGCTGAATGCTACTGACAGTTAATATTGTACTGCTGCTGTACGAGTTTCCTTAAGTGCTGCGATGGCGTGTGTTGTTGACGATAAGCATACTTTACACAGTGGACGTCCAAACAATTCATACGACAGATAAATGTAGGTAAGTATGTATGTATGTTTGTGCCTTCATTGCTCTCGCACAACGCTACATATATACTTATATGAATATATACAACGGTCCACTGTGCAGCCATTACGCATGCAATACCTACCGGCATTGCCATCACAACCATGCTCCACAGACACCACCAACGTCATCGTTATCGATAGAGTAAAAGTTTTCTTCCGTCGTTGACATTGTCGTCATCATCTCCAGCGCCATTGCTTCGCATTAATTTTTGAATGCTTTTGCTGATGTCAATAAACATAATTATATGATGACATCTATGCCCAAAGCTATCTTTATCCGATAATCATTGATTATTCGTTTGCTTTGTTCAATTCAGCTTAAATACATACATACAAATTTGTGCACAACTCGTATACCAAGGTTTCAAAATATTTGTTGGTACACTAGTTGATTGTAACTGTAGATTATGTAATTTTTTGTTTTTGTGATGCTGATGGTCATGATTACTACTGATTGTGAGCTTTGTATGTTTGTATGTCTTATTTGACTTCCTAAAATATGTGTAAAGAGGAGCACCTGCACTCATGACAGGATTTCTGTAATGCGACTTCATTCGATGTTCAAACAATAACAAATTAGCTGACAGGCGCAATGAGTTTTAATGGTATTTGTTGATTAAGTATTATCCAAACAAACAAACACTTGCAAAAACATATTCACTTGTTGTTTTTGCTGAGAGCAAAAATCAGTGACGCAATAGCAAGAATGATAGAGAAGAAGATTGCGCCTTCAGGGGTACCTTTACTTAAAATTTTTCTGGTTTGACAGTTGATTGATGTCAAGATAGTGACAGCGTTGCCACTGATATTTTAATTTAATACCAAAGGTCTAAAAAAAATGACCAAACGCAGAAAAATATTGTCAAAAGTCGTTTAACTCGTCAAAGACTTCAAAATTTATTGTTTTCAATATTTATCTCCCTTAAGGTGCAACCACACATGTATGTACATGACGCTCATTTACTAAGGTCCAGTTTTTCAGTGCGAGTTAAACTCTGTTTGTCGTTTGTCGTGAGTGTAAGTTTAGTATGCAGTTTTTCAGTCAACTTTAAACGGCCGATATTGAAAGGGTTAAACTAAATCTAACCTATCAGCTGTTTGCTGACTACTTTGTTTTGGTTGCAACAAATTTAATTGAACTGAGTATAACTAAATTTAGTTTAAATTGAGTTTAAACCAGCACCCCGAAAAACTGGATCTAAAAGACTACCATAACTCATAAGATACAATAATCGATTTCAGTATGCAGAAATGCTCACTACAACAAAAAACATTTAGTGGACAGTCTTTTAGTTAATGGACCATATTTTAATAAGCAAATTTCTTGTGCAATTGAAAGAATGTTAAAAGTTTAAAATAAAAAAATTTCCAAATCCGTTCTAATATAAAAAAGAATTTCCAGTTTTGGTTAAAAATTACTAAAGTGACAATGTTGTTGTGCGGTCGCTCTTCCCTCTTTCGCTCACTCACTATGTCTATCGTCACGCATTTTGGGAAGGCGTAATCTTCTTCTCTATCATTCTTAACCAATTAGCAAGAACTATAGAATACAAGATAGCACCTTTCCGACGAAAAATTATATGAAACAAAATGACCGTGGATACTTGTTAAATGGCACTGAACATTGAAAACTTTTTTTATGACTTTTATTTAAATATTCACCCTTATCGTGAGTTTGGTTATCGTCCGAAATAGTTCACTTTTTACCTTTGTCGGCAACACTAATTTCGTTGGCAGATTCATTGAAATTTTGCACTATTTTTTGAGAGGCGAAAAATATACACGGATTCAAAATGTTAGTAATTTAATTAAAATTTTACCAGGAACAAAATAATTGCAAAATTGAGACACTATTAACATAATGCATGGAAAGCCGGATGTTGCTAAAGCATTAGCCAAAGGAAACAAAGAAAATGTAGATGAGTTCTGGAAACATGTACTCGTATATTCCTAAAACTTCTGACTGGATCAGATTAAAAGACGTTACGTCAGTCCAATTGCAAAACTGTTACCAACACCTTTATTGTATTCGCCTTTAGCAAAAAATCGCAGGCACACGCTAAGCTTCCCAACTGTACAGTAAACACATATAAAGGCTAGATTTAAACTTTATACAAGATTTATAAAAAATTCACAAAATTCAGCCATAATTTCTGGGGACTTGAAACTATATTTAATAAAAATAGAAATGTGTTCTCTTAGTGATAACACTAGCCGACAAAAATAACTTTTCTTGTCTCCTTCGAAAACGAAACATATAATTTTTTTTAAATCCGGGTAATTACTGAATAAAGTTCAAAATGAAACAAGTGCCGGATTAGCTAAAACTTTTTTATTACAAGCATTAACAAAACAAGAAAGATTATTTATGATATTGTCATAAAAGGATACCGGTGCTTCCCTGTCGGCAATTTCCTAGTGAAAACGTTCTACACCCTCACCGCTCCCGTATTTTCGGAAAAAAATGCAGGACAAGCGATTCATATTTAAAGTTTTTCTGTCCGGCCTTTTATTTCGAAAAAGTGCTCTGCACTGGCGCGACTATCCCGTTCACACAAAAAGCAGTGGAATTTATTTTGAATTTAAACAAATGACAATCAGTTGCCTATGGTCAGCTGGTTTCTTCCAACAGAAACAATTGCTCTCAAACAATTTACAGGTTTACAAGTATTCAAGCAATCAAATATTTTGTGACATTTATCACCAGTTTTCTCTTTCTTTTCCAAGTCTATAATAGAATGAGGACCATTATCTATTTCTTTTAGCAGTCATATTCGTTTTTCGGCGACTTTGCATTTCTTTAATAACAATCAAAAATTATTTGTCAGCAAGAAAACAGCTGCAATATTTTATTAAATAATAAACATACTTAGTTAATCCACAAAAAGCAATTAAATATACGTTTGGTCAAGCGCCTTCAGAAGAATGCTTAAGAAAATTTTCTACTTTGTATTATAGGATGGGAGGAAGAATTAAATCAGCTATTCATAATATTCAAAATATTCATAAACCTGAAAGTTGTTGCTCGATATTTTCACTTCAAATCTTAAATTTCAAAATTTATGAGGGAATTTAATAGTTTCACAACTAAATTTCAAAATGTATGAGATTGCTTAAATTTAAAAAAAAAAACTAAGTTTCCTAAGAGAATTTTGCTATATTAAATTTTTACAGTCAGCTAAATTTTATTAAGATTAGGAAACCTTGTCTAAGTATCGTAATTTTGCTTTTACAATATTCGAGTTATTTTTCATGCTATATTTGTTCCATAATTGTTTATAGGTTATGATTAAACAAGTTTGAAACAATGCTCGAAAGCTTATTAAAACTTTCTAATGTGAACTTTTGAAAATCCTTAGGTATACAGTTTACAAACCATTAAATTTTTTATTTACTTCACACTATAACTTTATTGCTGTTAATTTTTAAAACTTATTAATATAAACTTGAATGTAAACTAAAATAAACGTGAACTAGTCATGGCGCGAATTTCACTTGAATTAATACACTTCTATATCCAAGAAATAGTCAAACCTGTCACATCGACAATACCTGCCACACAGCAGCACTTACATACAAGCCTTCGCCTGACCGAATCGATATTAATAGTAATCTAGCGCAATATGACCTTAATCTCTCTACTATAAAAAGCCATTAAGAGGGTGGAAGGCAAAACATCTTTTGAATAGTGTCATCGATTAACATGGCTTTGAGTTGTTTAACGCAAAACTTGTTATTATTTTTATTATCACCACATTTTTGCAATTTGAAGGCTATTAAATAGGTTTGCAGATGTTCCTAGTGTTTACATAGTTTTTAATTTTCTGGTTAGTTTCCATAGCCGTGCAAAATGAACGTCTATATATGTATGTATGTATGTATGTATGCTATGGTATATGTATATAATGGGGTGATGGTCTAAAGTTTATAGAACTTTCAAAAATACTGAATTAAGGTTGTAAAAGTAATTGACGATAGTGCAGAGCATATCAGTACATAACTGGTAGTAGCACTAAAGCAATCGAAACAATGATTACTTTATATTCAAAATGTATGTACGTTTGTATGTAGCTTCGCAAGAAGAAATATGTTTACAAAAATAAATTTAAAACACCCATGTACTAAGAATTCAACTCTTGAATACTTCAATAGCTGTCATATTCAATGAGTGAAGGGCTTATACGAGTGTGGTTTTAATTTACCGAGAGAAGACTTGACTGCTCAATTGTCCACTTAATCTAAGGTAGCATTTGTTAGCTATAAGGATGCTTCTCCGGATATCAAGGCATATAATATTGTTGGTTCAAATATTGGTTCCCATTAAAATAACCTATACTTTCCTTTTTCAGTCTCATCACTTTTGAATAACAATATTTTTTACGACTGTGACTTGTTAAATATAATGTTGGTGATAAAAAAATCAGATGAGAAACAAAAACCTAAAGAGATTATGTTTAAAAAAAAAAAATGTTTTAATATTGCATACAAAATATATACTTATTTATGTATGTATATACATATATTGTAGCTTTGAGATACTGATATGGTATGGAAAGTGATATTTCATCTTCTTGTGGTACAAATTCGCTGAAGGTGCCGTACAAGTGTTTCGAAGTTTTGAACAAAAATTTTATTTTTGCATTTATTGCATCTTGCGAAGGCATCTTCACTTTTTCATAAATAAAAAAGTAAAACCGTATTTCGACTGACTTTTTAAATACAATTTTTACAACTTTTAAAGGAAATCATTTGAATAAACGCGTTCACTGTAAATTTTGCGGCTATTGTAAAAGGTGTACGGATTGTGAATATTCGTCATAAAAAATCAGTCAGAGTGATTTTTTTGTAGTCTCTGGTGCTACCAGACACTTTTGAGTAGCAGTGACAATATCACATCTGCCATTTCCAATGTGGTGCAACTTCGCGGGAATGAAAATCGTTTCTAACGAAACCTCAACCGAAGACGGATGATATTAGTTATGCATGGGTGGTTGTGCCTAGGGGCAGACTTGGACATGAGAATACTGTCCAGATGGTAATGGAGCAGTTTAGATCTGCAGCTTGAATCACCCATGACAGTCGGGTCTACGATACCGGAACGACCCGGATTTATGTCCGGCCAAGGACTGTCACTTCAGCATAATTTGTGCTGCTACAACAACAACAACAACAACCTTTTCAAGAAGTCAAACAATATGGTGTCATTCTGCCTGAAACCTGGTATATTATTAAACGGTAAGGAGAGATTCATTCCATTTTTGACGGAGCTGATAGTGTTGTTCAGCGTCATTTTTCATAGCAAAATAAGTGATATGTTTTTTGCAAAATTTTTTAAAGCGAAAATATTTGATCGATGCTGGATTTGTTACGTAATAATTGTACTGATTTACCTTTGTTTGATAGTCACACGCGCCGAACTTCAATTGCTCGGCTGGAAATCCCGCCAGCTAAGGGGGTTTTGTTATTATTTAGAATTTAAAATTATATGATTTCATTGCTTACATTACAAACCTTTTATAAAAAAAACACATATGCAAATATAATGCAGAATTCACATAAAGCGTTTTTGTAAGTGATTCCGCATTGCCTAAAAAGTTCCTCAAAAAATCGATCACATTTACAACATTATACGTACAAGCAACAAAAGTTGAACGAGTTGAAAGACAAGTTACATAGGTGATTTTTATTGAAAACAATGTATAATCGTCTCATGTAAATTTTGCTGAATATAAATTAACACCGATCGAAAATAATCGCAGCCATTTCGCTGTCCAGTGCACAACCGTACGGGCCAATTAAAGTGTGCACACTCAATTTGCTGCGACTTTTCAAGAGTCTCAACTAATTGGTAGACCGTGTTAAAGAATCTCTTACACAAAAGATGTTCACAAACTGAAATCAACTTGAGTGAATGTAATGAGAATTGTGTAAAACTTATTGCTTACCCTTTCATTAATATGTATGTACAACCAATCACTTGGCCAATGAAACATATTCATGGTTGTATATTAATTGACTGATTACAAGTAAAAATCCTGCAATTGCCAGCCAATGCAGTTACAATTAAAAGTACTCTGTCCAAGTACTTGTAAACGTATGACTGCGGAAAAACGCCGAGCAACTTGAACATACAAATACAGGCACATAAACAAATCCACCGTCATACAACATGGCTTGGCATTTCGCTTTGGCATTTTACATGGCACATGTACTAAATTTTATTGCATGTTTTTGCAGCTAACCAACAACAAAACGTCTCATATCATAGCGAACAAATAAGCCGTGGGGCATACGGCTCGCCGCTCGTCGATAGGCAAGTAGACTCGCATAACAAAAATGAATGAAGATGTTAATCCTAGTAATTGAAAATATGCGCTGCTTGTAATTTTTTGGATTACTGGAGCTTGTGAAGCCCACACTGCACAGCAACAACAAGTAATCAATAATATAAAATAGCAATTTTCTTGTTGGATTAGAGGCTTTGACGGAGGCGAAAGTCAAAAAAAAAAAATAATAAAAATAATTGAGCGTACAATGAACTCACCTGCTGCTGATTTTAGGGCAAATCACATAACTTTTATTCTCCCTTATATCCACGCTATTGTTCAGTCCTTAGCATTTGTGCTGCGCTCTAAATAGCAGTGCATAATAAGCAACTCAAGTGATGCAATATCGTTGGAATGCAACCATGTACTTTATTCGTATATATGCGTGTATCGTGGTAGTGGTGTGTGATCATAAATAGGTGGCCATAAAATTTGGCTTACCAGTAATAAGCTAAAGGAACGAAGGCACAGTGTTTCAGCAGTGAAGTAAATGTTGGACTAAGTATGGACAATATTTTGCAGTTTATTCGTCCGACACAAGTAATAAAAAAGAAAATTGCCAGACATACATAAATATGTAGTAGATATAATGCTTTTCCTTCCTTACTAAAATCGGATAGAAATCACATGGGTACATGCATATACATATATAATACTTAAGTATATATTTGACAGTATCAACAAATGCAGTCAGCAAACATTACTGGACAGATATGTATACATAAAAAAAATGAATATAAAAACCAAGTAATCGTATGTACAATTGTCACTTGAATTTTAAAAAAAAATCCAGTGACGTTGCTAAAAATTTGTTGTCGATCGCAACCAAGGCACATCAAATAGGTAGCCGCAGCCATTGTGTATAACAACAAGTGAGATATCTTATTTGTCAGTTGCTTTTGACAGGATACCTAAGATGGCGTTTGACAGGGTACCTAAGCTGGCCGCCAATATGTCGACAATTACGAATGGCCCGAAGTTGGAAAAAGCTGATCTGAAAATATTTTGGGGGGGGCTTTCAATTTTTTGGGATATTTAACATATTTTGAGATATTCGATTGATATCCATTATAAACATAGATATAATAATATTGGGTGAAATGTTGAATGCATTTTTATAAAGCCATCGATAGGCTATGATATAATTTGAATCAGATGAATCATAAAACGTCAGGGGTTTAAAGTGCTTCATCGATTCTCCTCTTTTTCTTTGCCAAAATATCTAGGTCACTAGTAACCTCAATATCTCGAGATACGTCTTCAATCTCCGTAAAATAGAAAAGGACCGTTCACTCGGAGCCACCGCGACTGGCAACGTAACACTGATTTGAAAAATTCGGTAAATGTGTTTGTAAAATTGCATATTACGAATGCGGTTTGATAAGTCATAAACTTTTAGTATAAAATATACTTTTCAGCAAAAAATCATTTCTTTGTATTCCAGTTACTGGGTAATAATTTTTAATTTTTTTTGCCTAGAGTGAGTTTTTGTGTGTGCTACGAATTTGAAAACACGGTTGAAATTTTCTGACACTACCGATTTTTTGTGGGGGAATCCAGACACCCAGAACCCCTCCCCTGTATCCGTCCCTGCATTCGGGTAAAATATACGAGGAACGCCAGGGTTGCGAATTTACTTTGCAAAAACAGGTGATCTCAGCTGTTCCAAATTTTGACGTTTATCGAAAAGATATCTCACTTGTTACTATACACAATGGCCGCAGCAAACTTTTGTTTTGAACTTATTTCATATTTTATTTTAATTTCAATTGTCAAATTTGGAATTTCGTTGTGATAAGAATGCTTTCAGTACAATTTAAGGTAGTTGATAAAATGTTTTTGAAATTTTAGCTTTTAAAAGCAAAACCAAAATATACAGAGCTCAAATTATTTTTTTTCAATTTTTCTACTGCTGCTACCTATTGAATGTGCCTTGGATCGCAATATTTTTTTATCGTTTCAAAATATTTTTCTTTTATTTTTTATTTGTAAAAATGAAGTTAATTTCACAAAACCCATATACTATGTGCAAAAATAAGAAATACGAGTATTCATCAAAAAGAGTAACATACAAGTTCCAAATGAACGACATGGCGAATATTGTAAAAATATCACTTCAGTTTTGAGTTGAGCCAGCATAATGACTTTCTTTTTAGTTAAATTGTCAATGATTAAATTTGTACTCACTAAAAATGGAAATTTATGAATATGCATATGTATGAATAAAACATTAATTTCCAAGGAGCTATGAAATGAAATTGTTATACTTCATCAGCACACTTTAGTTTGTATAAGTAAACTTCGCCAATATAAGCCCCAAAGAGTAAAAGTATTATTATCAAGATTATTCCTAGGTGCTCCTGCATATATGACAAACTTGATTGCAGGTGTTTGTCACAAATATTCACAGATACTAATATATGTACTGAAAATAACTCCCTTTGATTGCTGAATTTTTACACATAACGCAGATGGGTTACTGCCAATATATATGTAAGTATTATATGTATATATGGTTACATGTAATGGCATGATTGAACATACATATGTAGGTAGGGTAAGTGATTATTAATCTATGCGTAGAAGTCAAATTATACGGATATGCGGGTAAGATCATTTTGAATACATTTGCTAAATAACTTGGCCATGGCGCAACCTAGCGGAGCGTATCCCAAAAAATGTTATTTTTAGCTGTTACGAATATACTTTCCAAAATCATAGATAAATCGGATCTTAAATACGCGCCAACTGGCATATAAAAGACATATTCCCAAGAGATAGCAATTCGGTTGCAAAATTGTACCGAACAGAAAATGTAAGCCTATTTATAAAAGTGTGAATTAAAGCCGTTCATTTTTGCGGAGGAAATTAACCAACTTATACACTTGAAGGTAAAGAACATAGTGACTCGAAAGAGAGATGGCGCCAAAAAGAAATCGCAATCTTTGGAAAAAAAATTTATAAATTCATAAACACGTTTAGGAAACAATTTTCCTATACCGAAGAATGCATATTTGACCGCTTAATTTTCTAAACATCAGTCTATTTTTTTTGTTTTTTTTTTTTGCTTAATTATATTTTGTTTAATTTTTTACCTATTTTAGCAAAATAACTCACCATTTTATTTGACGCACCGCCAAATTTTCTACTTCATATACTGTATTTGCGACAATATCAAATCATAAAAAAAAATAACTTTTCCTACTTCATACATAGTATATCAAGTAAATTTTTAATACTTTTTTTGCCTAGAAAAAATTATTTTTAACAATAACAATATATTATTTAAGCGTGAAAACTCAAAAACTAATAATTATTTTGGAAGCAAAAAATAAAAAAAAAATTTTCTTTTGTTTTGTGAGCTGTAAATAGTAGCACTTAGAAAAGGAGTTTTTCTAAATACATACAAACATAACTTTCATAAAAAATTAAGCTTATAAAAACTAAAGGGTTGTCAGTGCTACACAGATTTTTCATATAGAAAAAATTCTAAAGTTTTATGGCATTTAAATAATGAACGACAATTCATATCATCATAATTGGCATACTAATGATATTTAAATAAATAAATAAAAAGCCCACTGTAGAGCTATCAATAACTGCAAAATGCCTACCAACCAGTTGAGTGCAATTTCCATTTAATTATGTGGCCAAGCTAACCAAAAGTGCAGCATGTGGTAACAGCATGATGCAACATATTGCATATTATTAATACCGGCGTTTTTTCCACTAACAGCAAGCCACTAAAATATTTGCAACTGATTTTGTAACGAAGTTGGATTTGCAGCGCATGAATATGTTCATAAATGTACTATATGTATATAGTACGAGTATGTATGCCAGTTTAAATAACACAGTGTGCCCGAGATCCTGTGCCTACGCTTTTCCCAGCGTTTCTCTCTCCATCCATCACTCACTTTGCTTGCGGGCTTTGTGTCTAAATTGTGCCACAATTCCTTTACACTATCAAGCAACGAGTAGAAGGCAGGAAATGCAGCAATAGCAACAGCAGCAGCAGCAGGAGGAGCTGTAGCAAAAGCAGCTATATAAAAGCAAATGCAACAACCACATCCGCTTTCGCACTAACGCCAAACGCCATGCCCGAACACATACATACAATCAACCACCAGCCAACATCCGCTTTCACATCCGCTGGCATTTAAAATTGAGTATTTTTTTCCTTTCTCTTACATTTTCCACAATTTTCATTATTGAAGTACCCACTTTGACCTAAAAACACATTTTTCTTAAAGCTGCACTCCACTTTACTTTCACTTGTCACATACACAAACATACATACACACAAACATACATACATACATACATACATACAAGCATATGGATACCCTGAAGGAAACTTGGGGTAAAGTGTCACGCGAGTCACCACTTTTGTCGACTATGAATGTGAGTTCAAAAATTAAATTAAACGTATAATGTAAACAAAATATATTATTAGCAAAGGAATTAACAAAAGACTAGTGTACAAGCAATCAATTTTGTATATAAATAGAAAGAGCGAAAAATAGTCAACAATTTGCAATGAAAGTTTTAACTTTAGAGAGAAAAAATTTAAATAACTTGACGCTCTTTTAGCAACGCAGGCTTATCCAGATGTACATATGTAAGTGGTTTACTTTACCGTGAAGCGAAATCGAAAAACAATCTTAAATTTCTGCTTTATATTTCATAGTTACTGCAAATGAAGTTACTGGTCGGTGGCAATCCTGAACGCAACTTACATCAGCGTTTTGACGGCAAGGGCATAATTATGAACTTCGACAAAAAAAAATTGCAGAATCACGGCAATGTATTTACGGATATGATAAGTAAAAATCTGTAGGATTTGGTAGTTTTTTTTTTAATATTTCAACATTTTCTTTACAATATCCAGATGTTATATCAACTTTTAGCGAATCTTCTAAGATCAGCTTTTCAACGACAGAAAATTAAATACTATAACAAATGCCAAAATATGGAACAACATGAAAACGAAGCCGACTCTTCTGACAAAGATCAATAATATCAACTCAATATACTGAAAGTTTTAGCCAGCCTGAAAAAATTTAACGCAGGGTTCGCAATGACCTTCTTTATCTTAAAATGATTTCATTTGTACAACATATGAAGAAGCCAAGAAGAAAGAAGTCTGATGAGGAAAAGTGGTTATTTCCGAAATAGTACTATAACTTCTACCGCTTTGAGCATTGTTGTTTGTTCCTAATAATTTTCCAATAAAAATTGTTTAGTTATTATTTACGTAGTTGTGTTAATAACAACCTTGTCGGGAAAAAGGAGACAGTCTGAAAAATTAACCAATTTTAAAGTAGTTGGAAATCAACTGCTTTGAAACAAATGCAGCGTGCGAGTGTTTAATTCTTCGTACTCTTATATTCATATGAGCGTAATACAAAATAATTTAAAAACTTTTGTAGTAAAGAGAATATATAATACATACATTTGTGTATAGTATGTATACTCATAAAAACTCTCATCCGACAGCAGAAGGCTTTTGTGTCATTCACTTACAATTTCCAATAAAAACAGATGACGAATTGACAGCCGTTGTCGAAAATATTTACGAAGAAAACAAAACAATTTACGTGAGAAGCTAATATAGTACATATTCAAAAAATTCTAAATATCTATCTAAAGCTTTTTCCCATATATTCTATAGCTTGATGGAATGAAGTCCCTAATGAAAGGAAAATCTAAAAAGATGCTTTTGGCTCTTTTGTTCAAGGACGTTGTAATGAATTTCAATCTCGATGGAACTCACGGAAAAGAAAAGTTTAAAAGCTTTTGCTAATTTCTATCAGCTTTTGAAAGGTATGACAGTGGGCGAGTGATTCTTAAAATATTTTTTTCTTTATCATAGATGCCTTTTGTATCGAAAATCATGACCCAGAGGAAGTTACTTGCAAGGCCATTCAGGCGGTTAGGAAGTATGTATGCAGAAGAAACTAAATTTAATTTTATTTAAAACGTAAGTTAAAAATGAACTGAATTCCGTACTTAGTTTAAACAAAAAACATATGTAAATATATTTTATAAAAACTAAACTAAAATGCGTTTTTAAAAATTTAGAAAAGAGTAGGTATAATATAAAGGAGTTCAAAAACAAATCAAGTTTAAAATATTTGTAAAAAAAGCAGTTTTATAGTAGCTGCAAAAAAAGTAATTTTAATGTTCTTTCTTTCAAATATATTTGAAAGTGGTTGAAATCAAATGCAAAGTCGGATAATTGACTTGCTCCTAGGACATCGACATGTTAAAAAATTTAGTTGATGACAAGAAAATAGAATTAATTTAAACCACTTGTGGTTAGAAAAAAAGTACTTTTTAAATTGCTTTTAAAGTACTTTGATTTCCGACAGGAAAGTGACGTGTAATTAAACTTGTAGCACATACATAAGCTCTAAATCTAAAACAAAAATCCAACCGAAATGACTTTAATGCTTGCTAAACTTTTTCAACTCTTATTAAAAAAAAAAAAAAAATTTTCTTTAATAAAAGATTTCATTTTAACAAAATTTAAGCGTTGACCACAATTTTTTAAATGTACTACTGATTCTCTGGTTCCAATGTCTGCATGCGGCTCCATAAGAACAGTTTTACTATTGACATTTCCTGCAGGGTATGTAAATGCACATATGTACACTAGCCATATATTTTTGTGGGTATGTAACTAAATATATATGTACATGTACGTCCACTCGTATTTGCAATGCATTGCAACCTGCATGAAAAACGGGAAGGCAACATGGCATGTTGCATGCAGCACTCCTACATGGCATAGAAAAAGAATAAATAGAAAATAAACAACAGTCAGATAAAGAAAGTAAAAAAAAAAAAAACGTGTAGCAAAGCGATGGAAGAAAGAATCGACGATAAAGGTGCTTTCCTGCCTGCCTGCTGGTTTGTATGTTTGTACATTCATATGTGTACGAGTATGTATGCATGTATGTATGTTGAGTATGTGTGTGTGTTATCATTGTTTTGTCAGCGCATCATATGAACCACTTAGCACTACTCAGCCATCTCCTAGCATCGTCCTGAAAATATCCCGCTGCGCTGGTATCGCTTGCTTCCATTGGCGTGTGCAAATTATAAGCGTACATACATAAATGCACTCGCCAACACACGTGTATGCACCACCGACGGCTTAAGAACTCGAAGGGGCCCAGCAATAAATGAGGTATAAGTAATCGGGATAATAATTAATATTTTAAAACTACATAAGTCAACTAGGTTTTTATGACTTAATAGACAGAATAGAGACAAGAAGCTATTTCGTTTGCCGTGATCTAACCCTAAGATCAAAGCATAAGTTGAAATATCTTAGAATTGTGTATTTAATTGATTTTATCCAAATGTATCGCCATGTTTGTAGGAACTAAAAGCACACATCCGTGATTCGTAATTTAAATTTATTTACTCAAAACTTGCTTCCCAAACCATGTGTTAGCAAAGAATTTTTTTGTTTTAATGAAAATAGGGCATTACAATGCCCACTTTTGCAACATATTTAGATGTATCTCTATTCTATTCTCTTTTTACATTTGACGCAGACTTCAACAATATCTAAGATGTTATTAAAATCAGACAATATTGACGTCATATCGGTATATCGCGAGGGTACAAATATTCAGTTTCGACCGAAATTAACTTTTTTTATTTTTGTGGCGGCCGCTGTGGTCGACTGTGTATGGGTAAAAGGGTATTTGGCTCGATTTTTTCAAGCCGGTTTTCTTCGGTTTTTTTCATAAATTATTGTACGTTTTTCTTTGAAATCTTAATTTTTCGATTATCGAATAATTCGGTTTTTTCCATCCCCAAAACCGGTTTACCTAGTTGTAAATATATATAGCCTATGAGAAATAATAGAACTACGGCAGCACATCGACTAATTTTACATCCATTATATTAAAATTATATATATTCGAAATTAAAATAATTTGCAAAAAAACGAAGCAAATGTTAAATATTTTCTATATTTAAAAAAAAAATTGGATAACGCCGTACTAACAGTAAGTCCTTCTAGCTCGCTCAATGTGCTTAATATGGAATTCAGTAATTTTGTATAATATCAAGTTTTAAAATTTGAGTCTATGTATGGTATATACATTGATCTAGTTTTTTCTTACTTATAACAAGAACCGGTTTACCAGGTTTTTTCTTGATATAAAAATTGGGAACAAAATGTCATTTTTCGAATAATTCGATAATTGGTTTTTCCAAAAAAGTAGAATAATCGAGCACCCTAGTACCAGTGCGTGCTATAACTCGATATGCCGGTGAGTTCGAGGTTCGAATCTCAGTCAGAGCAAGTAAAATCTTAATTATAAAAAAGTTTTTTTTTTCTAATATCGGTCACCCCTCGCTAGACGATAGCAAACCTCCGAGCGTATTTTTGGCAAGAAAACGCTTCTCATAAAATACATCTGGTGTTCGTAGTGAGCATAAAAGTGTAGGTTTCTCCATTTATGCTACAAAATAAAGACGCACACTATAAATGGCAATTAGAAGCTCGGCCAGACACTGCGGTATGTAACAATGTTAACTCCAAATTATTTTTATTATTATTATTTGTTGTGTACAAGAAATTTGCAAATTTCGAGAATCCAGCAAACCCTCCTCTCTGCCAAGACGCCACTGGTACATACATAAATATATTTTTTATTTCCAAGCTTAAATCTCTTGTTGCTCTTCGAATGCATTTATCTACCTAAATACTCATATACATATGTACATTCATACATACGAACATATTGATGTACATATCTATATGTAGGCATATCACATCATCAGCTTGTCCATCAAATACATACATATATAGCGCAGCAGCAAATGGAAAAATTATTCACACAGTCGTCTTGCAATTTGCACATTACGCTGGCATCACTCGCATCAACCGGCGCTACCGTACAATCCTTTGGGATATGCCAAGTCATTTTCCTCAACGGGAAGCATTTAAGCTTTTCTTTGGATTTGTTATGTTTTGTTGTTGGAGTAAGTTAAGTGGCACCGCTGTGTTAGTAAAAATGTGATGCAGCTCGTTTGCAGCAGCCAGCATGCGCCGGTGCATTTGCACTGGCAACACAATGCCTTCGCTAAACGTTTGTACATTCATACAAACATACCGTATGCACGGCACGCCACTCCACATCACTTCAACTCTTCTTCACTCTCTCTTCATCAGTACTCGACGCATTTTTTGACGTCAACTCTGACTACGACTTCGACTTCGAGCCGACTGACTAGTATGCCATTAAGTTGACATACAGAATTCGCAAGTGGATTTAAGTTCGTGAATGTTAATTGCTTATGTGGCAAGTGGCACAACATTTTCAACACATACATATGATGTATGTATGTATGTATATTCGTTGTATAGGCATTTATTTGTTGCGAATATGTTTTGTAGTCTAAAATGAGTAAGTACTCGTGAGGACCTACTTTTTAATAAAATATTTTACGATAAGTACCTTTAAGTGCGTATTGTAAATCGAAATGCGTTTAAGCAGAAAAGGAGTTGTTAATTTTTTATACTTCGGCGTAATGTATTAACAATGGCGATCAAAATAATAGCAGTGATTTATATATACAAATTTTGACAATAAGTTATTTTTTATTAATATTTTGCTAAGTTTTCTATCGGCCTTAAAATGTTTAATAATTGGCAATTTTACTCTTGTTTGTAGTATTAATTAAAAGGTTAATAGTTTCGATAGCACTTTCATAAAATTTGATAATTGTTTGTGAAAAATGTAAAAAGTTTGAAGCCAATGCTTGAATGGTTTTAGTAAGAGAATTATCCAAACTTTATTTAAAAAATTACCAAATTTTTTTTATTATTACTGTTACTATTTTTTGATCACCACTATACATACATGTGTACATACTATTAGGCATGTCATTTCGGGATCCCAGGATCCCGGCCTTTTTTAACTCCCGAATATCTTTTTTTTTATTATTACTGTTACTATTTTTTGATCACCACTATACATACATGTGTACATACTATTAGGCATGTCATTTCGGGATCCCAGGATCCCGGCCTTTTTTAACTCCCGAATATCTAGGGATCCCGGAATTGCAGAAAACAATGAATTTAATAGCCATTTATTTTTTTTAATTTTTAATTTAAAGTTTTTAAAACAAAAATAAACCACAAATGACTTAAAAAAAAAAAGAGCCGATCGAATAAAACAAATAACACACTAAAATACATTTAGGAGTTGTATTGAAATAAGAAAATTTAACATGAGAAACAAAAGCAATAAGTTTACAACTGTTTTGTCCTTGCCATTATAAATGAGCTGGAGAATATCCCATTCGAGTAGAAAATGAGCCTGACGAGGTGCTTGAAGTGAATAAGGCAGAAAGTCTCAAAGATAAACTGCATCTAGTTTTAACGAGCAGCCCGCAATTATCCAATAATCCAAAAGCATACAATTTATCAGAAGGCTTGGTAAAAAAAAAGATAGTTTTTGTAATGATAGTTTTTGCAATGAGGCGATAAAGGCTATGCCCTACAGAGGGTATTTAACAGTGCTTCTCCACTGCAGATATTAAACGCAAGAAATTTGGGTCCAGCTTGGAGGATAACACACTTAAAGTTTTAATTCTTTGAGATTGCATTTTGATCCATATAAAGAATAATTCTGCCTCACTCAAAATGAAATGGGTGATGTATTTAATTTTTACTTGACAAAACTTCGTAAAATTCGAGATCCCAGGATTGTCCCGACATTTCGTTTTCAGATCTCGAAAATCCCGGGATCAACAAAATGCCCAAAATTGACATCCCCAATATATAAGTATGTAAATCATATCAAAAGAAATTTTTAGCTTTGCAAGTCGGCGTTTAAAAAGCTGTTATTATGTTTTAAAAAAGTTTGGTTTTTTTTTCAAAATATTTGAAGTACGCGGTACGTAGGCAAAAATCATACAGGCTAAAATTTTAAATAAAATTCGTTTAGATGGCACTAATGTACGAGTATATAGTGGATTAGAATATAATTAGTAAAGCTGTACAGAACCATAGCATTCTGTGCAAAAAGGAGACTTAAATAGTTCTCGATATCGAGAAACTAATCGTTCTCGAATTTTTTTTTATTAGTTCTTTTTTCTCGTATCTGCATTCATATGACATGAGTTCAAGTTAAAACATTTTGTATTACTAAAACAAAAATTACGTTTTTTTTGGTTTCTGAATGTACATTAATCAATTCGTTCAGAGTTCTGTGAAGTATTGCCTGGAAACATTTTGCCTTGTTCTTGTTCGGTCAAAAACCTTTAATTTTACTCTCTGACATCAAAACTTTACCCGCTTTGTGATATGCTGAGAATTAAGTTATAAGATAAACAAATTAATTTTGTAACACTTCATAGACTAGGAACTGACTTCAAATACTTAAATAAAATGATAAATATTCTAATCAATCCATTTAGGGTTCATACCCTTTTGAAAAAAAATCCCTTTCCTTTTTCATAAACATCATAATTATTGCTTTTTTGAATTTGAAGATTTTTAGCCCATTGAATTTTAATATAATAAACTGGGAGCCTAAAGTTGCTACAAATTACAGGTGGTTTTTTACAAACTACAGTTTCATTACGTAAATATAATTCTATACGAATAGACTACCATACATTTTAACACACACACATAATTTTTCCGATATTTTATCTTACCTTTTTTTTTTGTTTGTTTATTTTTCTGTTGGCCTAGTAAATGTTAATATTTTACAATTTTATTGAGCTCAAGGCCAGTTTTTTATTATTTAAATGCATCATCCACCATAAGCAAACATATTTTTATACCCTCGCTAAATCGGAATTATCATGCTTTTTTCAATTCACTTTTGTTTTTTAAATTTAAATTTTAAGTGTACTACTATTATTGCCGTTGTCATGGCGTATGAGTAACATATACGTATTGACATGTATGTATGTACGGCTTACCAAAAATATCTTAAAGCATTCTTTTAATATCTATAAAGCTTCTTATATTGAGTTTTTCTTTCATAGATGAGCTCGTTTTAGAACTCTACGTTAACGATTTTCATTCTAGGCAAGCACTCTGAAAGTAGTATTGATATAATGCCTCTAAATCGATTGAATCCAGTACGTTTGATGATTTCTTTCTCATTTAAAGTGTATTACAGATATTTTTGCTAATCATATTTGAACGATGCTCCCAGATTTAAGCACTATTTTCATGTATTATTAGAATCTTTTTTTGTAATAAGCATTATAGCTCCTCGCGAAATATGTACCTCCCCGTATTTCAACTAATTTTTCAACACGAAATTCAATAGTCACACTAATAAATAGTTTGTGACTTCTCAGAGTTTGCTTGTAACTATTCATTAAACTTTAATAAATCACGCACATTACGCCACAGGCATAAACCCACAGCTGTTGTTATCCGAAAAGTAAACATTACAAATTTGACATGACCCCAAACTGTCGCGTCCGATTTTGTAACTCTTCTAACAATTGTGACCAACAGTTACCGCTTCTCATACCAACTTACTACCAAGCACTTAGTAATAAATGGGATATGAAAAGCATAGCGAAAGGATGGATAAAATCTCGAAGGAGTGAATTTCGAATAGAAACAAACGCCGCAGAAGATGAAGAGAAATTAATCGAAAATTGGTAAGGATGCGGCAAACGAATGGTAAATTTGACTATCCGTGAAACAATAGCAGTCTGTTTTTATATTCAGGAGAGATTGCTTTCTCAAACGTATGTACATTGTTGTCAAATACGTATCTAAAGGAGGAAATTGTAACTCAATAGCGATAATAAAAAACGCCCACTAACGAGTTGTTGATATTGTGCCAGCGCGTCTGCAGAAAACTCAATAATTGATTTATTTTTTTTTTATTCAGACTTATTTGAATGATGAGTGAACTTTATGAACATTTATTCTTCAACTAAAACTGTAAATTTTTTTGAATATTTAAACGATGAATGAAAATGTATTCTATACTCAAAATTCAATTTATGTGATGATTGAAAATGTGCTTGTTATTCCAAATTAATTATGTGATAATTGAATATGTATTTGTCATTCAAAACTTTTTGAGTAATAACTAATAATATAAGTTATTTAAAATTTTTTGAATGTTGAATGGAAACTTATTCTTCTACCAAAAATAGCAAATTTGTGAACTCTTTTTGATTTACATTGATTACTTATCTACCGAGTTATCGATACATTTCTTCCGTCACCTCATTTCCTCATCAGACTTCTTTTTATTAAATTAATTAAATTTATTTTTCATAACCACTTCTCCCAGGCTTTGAACCCAGGAGCTCGGAGTTACAGAGCCAACACGCTACATGCTGTGCTGATAAAATAATAAGCAATAACAAAAAGTTAATTAGGTATATTTTGGAATTATGTCGATTTGGGTACGAGTATATCGAAGTTTTCTAACGACTTTGATAGCAATTTGTTACTATCGATATTTTTACACTTATTGTACGAGGATTGCAATTTATATTTTGCGCCTTCGCAACACTACATACATACATGTGATTAGCTGTAGTTAGATATTTTTATCGTAAAGTTTGTTATTTTTTCGCATAAACTTGCATATAACGTTTTCACTTACGAGTTTTATTTGTGTTTATTTATAGTGAGTTTAAAAATTCATGTTGCCTAAAAATGGAATTTACCCGTGAACATTTTCGTGCCATGATTTACTACGATTTTCGACGTGGTTTATCGAGACAGGAGTGCATCAATTAACTTACTTCTACTTTTGGTGTTGAATCACCACACTTAGCCACTGTGAAACGATGGTACAACGAGCTTCTACGTGGCCGCCAATCTTTGCAGGACGAATTTCGTGAAGGCCGTCCAAAAACATCCAAATTGATAATACAAGATCGTCATGTGACATATCGCGAGATAGAGGCATCCTTGGCTATTAGTGGGACCAGCATACGAGTATTCATTGAGATATCTCAATTTTTACTCAAGTTATTGTAACCACGGACAGACGGACGAACGGACGGACGGATGGACACACAGTCAGAGTTAAATCGAATGTCTATCTCGATGATTTTTTTATGTCACAAACAACCGTTAAGTTAATAAATATATGCTTGCGCACAAGTACGCTCGGGTATAAAAAAGCAAAAAAACGTGATAAATGAAAATTGTCTGCAATCACTTGACCTGCCATAACTTTCACAGTTTTGAGCAAATGTATGCTTTCTATTTTCCTTTTAAAAGTCTTTTTGATTACTGGGTGTAAGAGTTTATGAATAATATTGTTTTAAGCTAGAAAAAACATAATTAAACTGAAGAAATTTTAAAAAAAGCTTGAAAAATTGCCTTCTTTTAGGATATTAACTCTTGTTACACAAACAACACCAATTTAATGGGCACATATGATATGTCGTTGTAAAGAGGAAGTCCATTACCTT
Source organism: Philophylla caesio (assembly GCA_963971545.1). NCBI lineage: Eukaryota > Metazoa > Arthropoda > Insecta > Diptera > Tephritidae > Philophylla > Philophylla caesio. The sequence continues at coordinate 188,996,614 of OZ020604.1, read as the reverse complement.
TAAATTAATACATATATGCTAAAGATAAGTGAAATCAATCTGTCTTAAAACCAAACTAGACAAAGGATGACGAAAAATCGTTCCAAAACCAATCAATCTGTCTAGTTTCGCAAACGCTTCTTAAGAAAAATAAATTAGTGTTTTTTTCCGATTCAGCGACCCCAAATTAGCTTAGAAATTACTCGTTTACCGAGGTACATTTTTCTTGTAAACTAGTATAATCTTTCTTTTGAAATATAATATTCTTACGGAAATATCTCAGGAGCAATTTAATAATTTTGTGCAAAAGTACACACCAAGACCTTTCATTTGATATATGTACATATATTTCATTTCTGTATATGTTGTAGTTTAGTCAATATCTATAAACAATATAGATAGAAGATAGATTAATAAATTAAAAACAAAACATAAAGTGTATTATTTATTTTTTTATGAAATATAATTATAAATAATTACATTACATTTGGCAAGGCAACTAGTAACTAAGACTATCGGCCTGAAAGTGTATTATATTTGAGCTCTGGTGTCCAATTCGCTGTGACTTTTCCGTTGGACGATTTTTATTGAACCTTAGCATATTAAATAAAATTTAGTGATTTTTGGTAATTACTTTATTTCGCCATCAGAAAAATAAACAGTAAAACTGCTTGCTAGTATAATTATTTTTTTTTTGTCTTAATATCAAGGCATTCTGCGGAACGACTTTTTTTTTAAATAAAACCACACCTTTTGCAAAAGCTGTTACTCTGCAAAGCAAGGAGTTTAAAAAGAAACATTCTGCAGTTTTTGTTGCACAGCGTTACGCTTTTAATGGACTCCCACTTCATACATTTTGCCATTTATATTAGTATTTCTGCCTTCTTTTTTTATAAACTCAAGGAACACCGTTCTCGCGACACTCTTAAGTTACCGTTAAATGTTTGCAATGCATTGTTGTGGACGAATGGCGGTGGTGCGTCTGTGTTTTGCAAAGTGTGCCGCGTTTCGCATAGCCACCGCTATCACAAATATGTATGTACGTAGACTAAATGCGCTGTCACCAAACTACGCAGTAGCCGCTGCCAGTGGTGAAGGCAAAAGAAAAGAATGCACGAATAAAGGCAAGCTTGTTGCTGTCGGGCACTTTGGAAATCAGGTTGTTTCCGCTTTAAGGGTGACTTAGGGTTTGCAAGTGCATTACTCACTACTGCCACTGTACACCAGCACGCCGTTCACCAACAAGACACCCATCAAGACGCAATGTACGACAATTTAAATACGCTGCATTAAATCTACTCAGATCTATGAAAATATTTCTTTCGTTGTGCACAGCTGTTGTCGTTGGCTTTTGGTGGGTTTTTTTTTTGGTGTTGTTGCTTGGGGCTTGGCACCTTTGTTGTTATAATTAAAAATGGCAAGAAAATGGTGTATGTGTTGATGAATAAATCAACAGCAAAAACAACACCGCCAACAAATGCATAACAACAATACGCAGTGAAAGCGAACGTTTCAGAATGTTTGAGGTGAGAGTAGTTTATTGCATACCAAAGCATCCACAGTTAACCACCCACCGTTTCAGTGAGTCATGCTTCGGTATACGTGAAATGCTTTTCGGCACAGTTCGGCGCAACATTTGATTTTGCATAATGTGCTTGGGCGCTGTGAATACACGGTATGCACAGACATAAATATTTCGTATATATGTATTTATGTACACGTATACTTATACGAATGTTTACAGAATTATGTGGTATTCAGTCGCTTTGTACATAGGCAGCTCCAGGGAAAATGGGTGAAAATAAGTTAAGCGACAAATTACAAGAGTGCAATTAAGCAATTGTCGTTGTCATTATTATTTCACGTACATATACTATACAAACATATGTATGTAGGTGTGTATGCAGGTTTGTTATTGTGTATACTATTTGAGGTACATACATACATATTTGTTGCATTTGTTGTAGAGTTCGGCTGTGTTTCTTACAGCGATTCTTTTTGCCACACGCTTTGATGTCATTCAACATGCTGCCAGTGACTTTTTTTTTTGCCATAAAGCAAATTTTTAATCCTCTTGATACTTAACTGGCTTAATATTGCAAAAACAAGGTGAAAGAAAAGTGAAGGCGTGCAAGATACAGAAGTGAATATTTGGTTAATGGCCGAAGTAACTCAAAATTGAAATGGACGATAACTATGTATATAAAAAAGATCACTCCGCAAATACATGTACCCGATAGAGAGCGCTGAAGTCGATATTTATTTGTAGAAAAAATTTATTGACGAACCGATACAAGATGTATGACAACTACCCGATATACCACGGGCGAGAATCGTTAAAAAAATTGAGTAGCTACAAATTATTGCGCTGGAGCTAGTATTTTTTCAAAGCTCTTAGTGAGTTATACTATACTGATGCGTTGTACACATTAACTTTCTATAATTGCGTCGGACTAACGCAACTTGTAGACAAGGATGAGCACGCCTTAAAAATGCATATAATGCATAAAGTAAAATATTTATACAGAATTTGCAAAATAAAAACACAAACAACAACCACACAAACAAGATAAATAGCGGCAGATCAGTTGCTCTTGTTTGTAGTTGGTTTGTTTACGGAAGATGAAATAAACACAACAGCCAACTCGGCTAGCGTAGCACAATAGGTAGCGTATTGGCTCTGCAACTCCGAGCTCCCGGGTTCAAAGCCTGAGAGAAGTGGTTATGTGGTTAAATTAAAAATAATTGAATTTAATAATCAAAAAGAAGTCTGATGAGGAAATGTGGTGATTTCCGAAATAGTACTATAACTTCAACCATTAAAAACTGTTGTTGTTTTTTCACAAACAAATCTTCCATAAACTGGCCTTGAGCTCAATAAAATTATAAAATATTAACATTTACTAGCCCAACAGAAAAATGAACAAACATTTGTAGACAAGGATGAGCACGCCTTAAAAATGCATATAATATAAAGTAAAATATTTATACAGAATTTGCAAAATAAAAACACAAACAACAACGACACAAACAAAATAAATAGCGGCAGATCAGTTGCTCTTGTTTGTAGTTGGTTTGTTTAAGGAATATGAAATAAACACAACAGCCAACTCGGCTAGCGTAGCACAATAGGTAGCGTATTGGCTCTGCAACTCCGAGCTCCCGGGTTCAAAGCCTGAGAGAAGTGGTTATATGGTTAAATTAAAAATAATTGAATTTAATAATCAAAAAGAAGTCTGATGAGGAAATGTGGTGATTTCCGAAATAGTACTATAACTTCAACCATTAAAAACTGTTGTTGTTTTTTCACAAACAAATCTTCCATAAACTGGCCTTGAGCTCAATAAAATTATAAAATATTTCCAAAAATCAGCAATAATTTTGAGTGACTTGTAACTTGAACATTATTATGCAAAAATTGAATGGGTTACAAAACTGCTCACTCAAAAATTGTAAAAAGCTCCTTAAAAAAATGTGTTTGAAATTTATTTGAAAATTATTTTATTACTAAAAAATCGCATAAAATTTTAAAAATTGGTTTATATGGTTTTTATTAAGGAATGAACTCCATTTCATAAATTGCAAAAATTTTTCAAAAACTAACCGCTACTATTAAATAAAACACAGGTAAACATGTGTTAATACATTTACCTCCATCGAAATGCTTAGTATGAAAATAAAACGATTACATATGTACATACGTACATTTATTATCCTTGGCTCAATGTTGGATGGTATATTGACATAAGCGGACCATAACCAAGGCACTTCTCATACGAGTATAGGTAATTTAAAAAAAAAAGGATATTTGACATAAATTTGATTTTTAGGATGGTAACATACTGGAAATAAACCTAGTACAATGTTTTAAATTATAAAAAGTCATATAAAACCTGTGCTAACCTCCCACATAACGGTATTTCAAACTTTTGTAATCAATTAAACCTTTGAAGCGCAATTTTATTAATAAAAGCAAACGAAAAAATTTACTCAATAAAAGGCATGATCTAAATCGAATAAACCGTTATTTCTTTATAAGTTTAGATTTGGAGTTAGATATAGATTTATTCATTTTTGTCAATTACTTTAATGGTCAAGGAAAATATTTTCGAAACAAAATTCTCGCAATCAAAAAGCAGTTCAAATCGAAAAGTATTTCTATTGTAAAGCCTAATGACAAAGCTTATTCAATAAGGTGAAATCCATGCGAAAAAGCAAATTCATTTTTTTTCGCCTTATGTGTATTTGTTTTTGTTTTTTATGTGTATTAGGTTTTGCTTTTATGTTGAACAACATTTGCGTTTTTTTTTTTTGCACTTAAGTGGTTGAAATAATTTATTAGTTATTTATTTATAGCAAAACAATTGATTTTGGCAATTATTCACCAATCCCCTACCCGATCGCTAACACGTTAAATGAATTCACCTACACATTTTATTAATCCAATAGCAAAAATTCGGTATACTAGCAGGTTGCATTTGCAAATTTATCTGCTACTTTAAACTCAATACTCGATAACATCACAAATTGACTATCTTGTCTTTAATATATTTAAATTTACTTACCGAAAGTCACACCATTCGTTTGCTTTTCTTTATCCTTTTCCTTTTCCTTGTCGATTTTTTCCCCACCCAATGGCTCCAGTTCGATGCCATCCGTTGTGGCCACCTTGTAATCGCGTTTCGACATATTGCCGCAACAAAATCCACAACATAACATTGGTGAAATTTTCTTTTTTCTATTCGCACTCAGGTTGGCAGAAAATTAAGCAAAATTGACAGGATTTGCGGAAATTGCCGACAAGCGTGCAGTCAAGCAGTTAAGAAATATATATGTATGTATGTATGTACGTAGACTCAGCTCCAAAGGATGCGCTGCGACGAGAGCAAGTAGACACGAATTATGGTTGAGTATTGTTGTTGGTTGTATAGGAAGGATGAAGGGCAAATGTCAATTTAGGGGCTGCCAAGTTTGAATGGTTTGTACTAACGTCGGTGCTTGATACTGCAAACGAGAATTTAGTCGGTATGTACGAGCAGGTTTAGGCGTTTGCTTGTGCGAGAGTAAAAAAAGTACTAAGTACTACTGCTGGTATAAATTGGAATGATGACGTGTTGTATGTAGCTAAAGGTAACTATAGTCTTTCTACATACAGTTTTATTACGATAACTTTTAAAAAGTTTTTATTTTCGCTGATTACTACAAAAATTTTGGGTGGGTTGTTTTCTGGATTGAATTATTATTACTTTTAATGTTTTGGTTAAAGACGTTGATATAAATTTCCTTGTAGATTGGTGCTGATGAGCTGAAATTACAAATTATAGTGTTATATTTATTTTTCAATCATTTTTAATTAAAACATAATTCAATTATAGCAATAAAATACGAAAATATGGATGTGTTCGGTCAACGGAATTCTAATAACTGTGTACTGTGCAAGTTGAAAATTTTGGAAGAGATTTTTACAGTTGTTATTAGGGACCCTCTTTATTTAATGGCGTCTTCTGTTTTGACAGATTGGCTGCAGTTTTTGAGATAACGGTACTTACAAATTTGCATCAATTTTAATTTTTTTTGTTAATAACTCCGTCATATTTAAAATTATACTAAAGTTTTGCTCGTAACTATTTTTTTTTTTAATATTCAGTTGTATGTGAGATATATTTATCTTATTGTGAACCGATTTCGATGATTTTTAGAAACAATTAAGGTAATATTGAAAAACATTCACTTGCAAAATTTTAGTATAATAACTTTAAAACTGACAGGGTTATTTACAAAAAAGTTCAAGTGTATGCAAATTGGACAAAACAGAGGGCTCCAATTAAGAACGGGGACCTATCATAACCTTTGTCGAAAAAACATAGTTGGAATACTCATCAAAGTATTTTTCGCGGCATTTGTTTGTACCTTGAGTTGGATATTTTGAGGCTGAAATATTAATAATAATATTAATTTGCCACTTACACTTTATAGTCTAGTGTTTAACCGAGCTTCATCTACCATTTGAGGTTTACGTCATTTATGTTTTGCCACAAATCGAGGGACCTAAGTTTTATGTCAACTTCGAACTGCTTCTTCATATGATAACAGCGCCTGCTAAAAATTTATTTTTTATTTTATAATCTAAAACAAAACAGAAGTTTCTTTTATAATTCTGTTTGTCAATAAACTAAACTTTTACGAGAATTTTGTTACGTTTGTGCCACTAAGAGTTTATGACACCAAAAGAATTTCAAAATGCGGCAGTTTGGTTGACTGAACTTATTTACTTGTGTGAGACTCATAAATTCTGATCAGTCAGACGGCTTGATGAAACGAGCTAATAAAGACCCCTATAACTTTCGATAGATGTCACAGAGAGATAGAGCTGCAAACATCAGTATTATTTATTACAGACAACACCGGCTGAAATTGCTTTTTGGTTAAATTTCTCATGATATTCAAAACATTTCCTTTTACATAATAATTTTCTTTATAATTTTTTTAAATGACTATTTAAAACTTTTCTGCACTCATTTACCTAATACCATCGACATAATCGATACGAATCACTTCAAACTTTTAATAACTTTTCGTTCCCCTGTCTTTGAGCACTCATACTCCTTTTCCATATTTCCGCACTAGACAACGAGCACTACTTTGGTGCGGATGAGCATTGGTGCACATACTCGTAGAAGAGCAGATTGACAAACTAGTCACTGTCGCGCTTCGTCTCCTCTCGTCTAGCTGCACCACCACGTGTCCTGCACTCAAATCAAAGTGCTCTGACGTGGATGCGCTTTTTCGGAATTCATATTTTGCCGGCAGCAACCTGAAGCATATGAGCATTTTGTGTAGACACAAGCAGACAATCATGCTTACAAGAACACTTCAAATTCTGCCAGTAATACTTTAACAATATCAACAACAACAAAAAAGTAATACATATATGACATGGTGATGGTATGCTATACGGTGACAGCACTACCGCCTATTACCTCTCATCACCTTTCAGCTCTTCACACTGTGCAGTTCAGTGAGTCATTTCGTCGATGGCGCGGTACATATTTACATACTTATATATGTATGTACGTTTGTATATAAGTACATATCTACATATATGGTATACATTTGTATGCACAAACATCATGAGTAGAGCGGGCGTTGAACTGTACGCTTGGTTTGTGCAAACATTCGTATTGGTGTATTTGAATTTACAATCTAACCGTGTTTCCATTTGCTTGTGCAGGTTTATACATAAGTATCCTGTATATTTCCGGCAGTAAGTAACCGGAGTATTGGCCGGAATTTGTACTTTCTTTATTTTTTTCAGTAACTGAGCTTTCGTCTTCTTATTTTTCATTGTTCTGCGCTGAGTACGAGTATGTTTTCTTTCACTTCAACATTTTTTTTCCATGCAACAAATGAAACTTTTCTGCAGCAACATTCCACCAAGCAACATATTAAACATGAGGAAACTGAAAAGTCCGAAAGTTGCTCTTTTTCTACTCATGCCAGTTGTAATATGCCACAAGTTGCCATAAAGCAACAATGATCAGGGCATGCACCCTGAACGAAAAAAAAAAACAATAAATTAAAACAAAACAAACAAACAATAAGTAAAAACATAAATAACAGAAAGGCAAAAAAAAATCTGAAAACAATAGCAAACAACCAAAAGAACACTCTTTAATAGATGATTACGCTTTGTGTTTGTAATAAACGCAAAGAAGGAGGTTAATGTGTTTCAGTAAGAAGCCTGAAGCGCTAAACTACCATGGCTGCGATGCAACTCTGATTGCCGCAGTACTTGCAAACAAACATACAACATACAACTGCAGAAGAAATGAGAGAAATCTAAAAGTGCTTCCAACCTGGTACGAAACTTGAATACTTGTCAGAAGTTGCAAAATTTTACTAAACAAAAAATGTTTCCTGGCAAATTCTGCTAAATCTGTCACAACATAAACTGTAGCTAGTTTGACAAACAAATTTATAATGGAAGCTATCAAGTTAAAGGAATAAACGAGCTCGAATGTAACAAATTGTTTGATGTTATGACAGTTCATTGTTACTAAATAAATAAATTTTGTTATTTATAAGCAGGCAATGAGAAACGTTCAAGAATATTTCTGCCATGAAAAATCTACTCATAAAATACATCTGCCGTTCGAAGTTGGCATAAAACTGTAGGCCCCTCCATTTGAGGTATAACATGAAAGACGCTCACCAAAAATGGTAGGAGAAGCTCGGCCAAAGCACCGAATTATTATTAGTATTATTATTGGCTTCGATCCGACTCTACGCACTGACTTTTGCTTTACCGGATGTTGAATAAGTACAGTCTTCAAGAGTTGAATTTTGTGACAACTATTTGTTCTAGAATTTAGTTTTAAGCGAAATTAAGAAACATAAATGTTTGTTTATTTTTCTGTTTATGGAAGATTTTTGTGAAAAAACAACAACAGTTTTTTAATGGTAGAAATTATATTACTAATTCGGAAATCACCACATTTCCTCATCAGATTTATTTTTATTAAATTAATTAAATTAAAAATTGTAAAATTGAAATTAAGAAACTTTACGAAAAGTAAACACTCAGAAAAAATAACGCCAACCAAGAATTATAGATTTTAGAGATTGCGCCAACGAGAGAGGAAAAATGTTCGCGTCACACATTCACATGATGTGAAGCGAACAACGATAATTGATGTGATTTAAAGACAATAATGATAGATAGAGCTAGAAAACTACTCTAACTATCGATAGTTTTCGATACTTTCAAAATTACCGCAATAACAATCGATATAACTATCGAATTCCATTAATAAATTCAATCTTATTTTTAAAGCATTTTACTAGTAAGGGGTTAGAAGCAAAATATATAATAGATTTTTGGACAAAATTAACACTTAACAGTATCAATTATTTGCAGCAAATGATTGTAAATTTGTTTACTTAATTTTAAGCCCCGCTACGGTTATTAAACGATATGCTCCCGGAGACGAGTTTTTGAAATTTATTTTTTTTAGACATACATATGTACATATATTGCTTATAAAAATTAAGTACATAACAATTTTCAAGTGCCGTCAAAATACCGTTGATTTTTGGCAATTTTGTTATTTTGCACTTCTTTAACGCTTTATAATACCAATTATTTTGGAGCAAAGCTACAATTTATATAGAGTAAAATTATTATTCAATTAAATTTACTTAACGATATATTCCCGGCGATAAAATAATACCATCGACGAGTTTTTTCTTTTGATTTCTAATTTATTTAATATATGTTTTTATTTGTTTCATATTAAATTTACTTATTATTTTTTTTTTTAGTGTATAATTTTATTTAACTAATATCGTAAATGTCTAAGATTTTGAACAAACTTAAAAAGCAACAAATTTAATTAGGATTTTCTTGTACTGTCAGAATTTTGAAACGATTTCGTAGCCAATTTAATTTTAGGACAAAAGAGCAGGTTTCAAATGCAGATACAATTTTTTTTTTTTTAATAAAATGAAACTTCGCAATTTATTTTTTTAATTAAATTTACTTCTACTTCTCTGCTTATGTTTAGCGATACATACATATGTACATACATATATGCAATGAAATCTTAAAATGCTGCTCAAAAAATAAATCACAAGAAATATTTTTCAATTTTTCTGTTGCTTGAAAAAGTACTTTGCAGTTGCAGCAAATTATGTTTTGAAATTTTTTTCGTCAGAGCTTCAAATTTTATAAAAGAAAATTTTTTTTTTTTTGGTCGTCATTTTATAACAATTTCTCGATTTTTTTGAGAACTGAATTTTGTTAGCTTAAATATTGAGTTACAATTGAAATACCATCGATAGTCACTAAAAATCATCTAAAATTTCATAAAGTGAAAACTATCGATGCTATTGATAGTGTCATCCATTGTTTTCCAGCTCTATTCCTACATTTTCTTCAATTGTGGATGTGTGATGTGTGATGTCAGCGAATGCCAAAACTACGAGGAGAGGATTGACAACACGACGATTGTCGCAATCTCAAATATCTATCATTCTTGACGCTAACTGTGTTTTTTTTAAGTGAATCATCGAAAGCCAAAAAGAAAACACGGTTAATTTTAAATCCTCAGTTTTTATTGTCACCGTTGATTTGACTGTTGGGCAAGCGCCAGCTGTTAACGGAGCACGTGCATTCAGGTCGTAACCAGTAAAAGGAATCACACTCGAAATGAAAATTACTTTATGCTCACATACACAAACACTTCCATACATACAGCCATGCTACAAACATGCGTTCGTAGTACGTAAAAAATCTATGTATGTAGGTACATACATATGTGTTTGTAACGCAACTTAACTGCTACTGTTCTTGAGTAAACCCATTTCCGTTAGAATCACTTCGATGCGTTCGAATACTCCCATTTCAAGTGGCACAAGCATTACAAAGAAAAGGCAAAACTAAAAGAAGTACAACCATATTTCTTCAACAGTAAAAGTTTCCCTGATAAATGAAAAATGTTCCAGGTGTATGAATATAAATATACTTATGGTATATGTATGTAAATCTCATTCTTCTAAGGGATTCTAATATTACGCTGGAATGGTTGTACCAAGAAGGCTGTTTGTTACATTTTTATGCTAAGAAATAAATATAATGAGAATATTTCTTCATCAAAGTTTCGCAATTTTTAATACTTGTACCTAAATTACATATCAAAGACAAATGTCTGTCTGTAATGGACTTACACAGATTCTCGTACTTGTGTAAATACATTATATGTGAGGTATTAGATATAAAACTGTCAACTACACTTCACTTTTTACACGAAACACTGCATACATACTTATGTACATATGTACATCAAACTTTGCTACTAAAGCAAATGCGATCTGAATTGTTGAAAAATACTTTTGCGAATTGTGAGCCAAAAAAAATATTTTTAACAAATTAATCTGTTGTTTTATATTTTTTTTTTAGCAGAAAAATAATTTTAAATAATTATTCTACTTATACATAGGCTTTAACAATGGCTACAATAGCCTTGTCTTGTATTAAATACGTGGAATGTAATATTCCCTTTATCTTACTTTACGTTCACTATGTTAACATTATTAAATATAACTGATCGACATTTGTATGTATGTACTCGTAATTTAGGAAAATACTTAAAATTGGAACTTAAAAGTACCGATGGAAGGAAAAAAATTATAGACTAAAATGTGAATTTAAATGCTGAAATAAACTTCAGTATAAGACCTTGATGTCAGCTTCGAAATCAAGCGGAAAATAACACTTTCCTACAGGTGCTACTTTGAGCTCGGTAGGCAATTGAAAGGCGGAGCCCTTTCTCGACGAAAGAAAATCTCGCACTACAAATGTTTCTCCAATCACGTCATTTTATATGGCGCAGACACCTTGACGTTGTAGATCAACGATGAGAAGGCTTTGAGGGCTTTCGAGAGAAGTGTTTTTCGCAAGAATTATGGACCTGTTTGCGTGAGCGACGGGTACCGAAGAAGATGGAATGATGAACTGTATGAGCTGTATAATAATATAGACATAGTCAAGCGCATATACATAATTTCAACGACTGCGATGGCTTGGGCATGTTGTTCGTACGGATGATGATGACGCGTTAAAAAAAAAACCCTTGAAATGGGCACCCAAATGGTGGTAACCGAAGGCGCACACTGTAAGGACAAAATCCAGAAGGTCATGTCTTCACTTGGTGTGAATAATTGGCGTATCTAGCGAAGGAGAATGGGAACAGGCGAAGCTTTATGGTCTCGGCCCAAGCCGACAAACGGTTGTAGTGCCATAAAAGAAGAAGAAAAATATAACATCTATACTACTGTCTTCTGTCTTTCGAAGGTTTACTGTTTTTGAATATGAAGACTTTAGTCCCCTGCAGATGTTCAAAATATGTGCAACGTTAACTCTATAGAATCGCAAAATGGGCATGCTGGTTTAACAGTACCTTTCAGGTGATGAGAATGAGTGGCTGACATATGGCCGATTCTAAGACGAATAAAAGCTTTTATTTTGTGGCACGCTATGTGTGGCGAATACAGAGACTTATAATTCTTGAATTAATGTTGATAGCTGAGCCATGCCGAGGAAAAATTTGATGTCTTTTACTCTTTTACTAGTTTGTTGATGTCCTTGGGGGAGAAGTATTTAGTTTGTAAGAGCTGGCGTGGTTATAATGTTTAATTGTTTGCTGTGTCTTAGGATTACCCCCAAAGTTGATGGTTTGTTTTTCTGATATTTCTCTTGTTTGCAGGATACCAAGGTAGAGTAAATAGTCTCATTAATTCCAAATAGCCTCTGTAGTTCCCGGCAAGCCAGCCTCAGCTAAGATTGCTTTTATTGACGAATTGGGGCTGCTTCTGGCTGCAGCGTGGTATGAGAAGCTTTTACAAATAATAATACCCTCAGCGGTTTGTGATTGCCTGCCGAGTAATGAACGCTGTTAAAAAAAAATAACTCTTTTCATGATTTGTATTTTGCATGCCCCCGCGGACATTCGGACCTAAACACTCTGCCAACGGTATTGTGTTTTTTTTTTAATTATTAACTTTTTGCATAGAAATAAAAAATAAAATTTTAAAAATTTTTGAGTTCAAATGGTGAAATGCTGAGAATATAAGCTAGCCATCTCACTCCAAATTCGCATGTTAATAGTAAGTACTTGGCAACTCTAACTTTAGCTGCTGTAATGTAATATTAAAAGCCTTTTCCAATGATGTTTTAATTCGCCCATGGGCACTGGCTTTTATGAATACGCTCACCACGCCCATCAAAATTTGCGCCACATTGTTTCACTGCCAATTCCATCATCTCATCCCTTTGCCAACTTCTTTCCCTCACGCATAGAAAACTCTTTCAACTGTGTACTGTGTGCTGAAAGTTAACTGAAAAAATAACAAACAATGACAATAAACAAATATTCAAGTATTTGTGTATGGATATTAGACCTGGTCGATTCTTATCGAAAAAAAATATATAATATTAATACATATTTTTTTAAATGTCAAGCTTGTAACAAATTTAACACAGATTACTGTCGTTATTTTCTCAGATATACAAACAATGTATGAGTACATTAAAAAGACCCCAGAAAAAGCATATACCCCAGTCTTTGCTAAAAAATCATTATAAATTTAAATTTTGAGTAAATTGACTTAAAATTGATATTGAAATTTTGCCTATTTCTCTTTTCGAAAACTACAATTTTATGGAAGGTCATAACTTGTATGCAGTATGTATGTAGGTGTGCTTTTAATCCGTAGAAACTCAACAAAAAAAATTAAGAGCATAAGTTGTTGCCTTGGAAATTGGCAAACCTGTGGACTAAGGTTGAGTTTAGATTGTCAAGTAATTTCAGGTTTCTCTGATTGTTTTTGATATTTCCTCACATATTTCCACACATAAATTTGTGCTCACAATGTGATAACCACTTAAGTCGATTAAAGATTTAGACAAATTTTGCATTTATGCGGTCCTTGTGGATTAGCTGATATTGCTAAATTTTTTGTTTGAAGGATAAATAAAGATTATGGGAACAAAGTTATTAAACCCTTTGATCGGCTCATAAAAAACACATTTGAGAAATGACGGTTCGGCAGAGTGAAAGAAAATTATTATAACGCTTAAATTAAATCGAAATAAGCTCCCAAAGGAGCCCAGTTTGATATAGAAATATTTTTTTCCCGATCCCGCCTCATGTACATACATACATACATACATGCCTACGTGTACTCGTATCTAGACTCCTACCGATCGCCTTTGGACAGACACTTTCCACAGTAACTGCAGCCACATACATTTGTACATTACATATGTACATACATACATACATACCTATGATATGTATGCTAGTGAAAGCGGTCGCTACTCCTGCCAATAAGACAGACCAAAGCTAGCGTGTTGCCAACGTTGGTCAGGTTGCCTCCTTCTCGTAGTTCATAGTGCGGCCCAACGAACGAACACATTGGATACGATTGTTTTAACGGTGAAGTCGGTTTTGTAGTTGATGTTCGATGGCAATGCCAGACGTTGTAAACGGTCATTGGGGGACCGCGTACTTGGCTTGACTTTACTCGTACATAGCAACGCAGCTCGCACGACGCTGTCTCTAAAGTGTTGGCGATTAATGGCCAAAATGGCAAGTGGCAAATGGCAAATGGAGTCGAGTCAGTTGCGATGCCATTCCGTTCACGACCCTTTACAATGTGGTTTCGCCTCCTTCCCCTGGGTCTCTTGGCTAGCCATTGTTTTGGTTCGTCTGATGTCGATGTTGTTTGTTTACTTGTTGTTCGTGGTGTTTTGAGGCTTTTGTTGCTTTTTTACTTTTTTTTGCTGTATTGTGGTGTCCTATTGTATGGGGACATATACATAAATATGCTGGTTTAAATTTTTTTTTATTTGCATTATTGTTGGTAAGTATTTTAGTGCACAAAGGTTAGACGCGCCAAAATGCATTTGTTTCATGCAAATACGGAACAATAGCAAACACAACAAAACCGCTACCCAAAACGCAATGCAGTCGACGGTTTACATTTGACATTTTGTCTAGTTTTATTTATACTCGCCATTTTGTTTCATTTATTTACTTCCGGTTTGTTTTTGTCGCATTTTGTTTACCTTCGAAATTGACATTTGTTAAATGGCATCCGGAGGTAATAAAATTTGAGTTACATGCGTCCATCGCTCAAAGTTATTTGCACAAGCTATTTTTATACAGACAGCGTGTCAAAGTAGACTATTTCGTTTATGTTTTGGGCATACAAGTATATATATATTGGCAACATTTGTTCTTTCTGCATAGTTTATGTTTGTTTTTAAATTTGTTGAATAAATGTTTCAAGGCGAAGAAATATGCAAATAACCGTTACCAGCAAGTTTCTATTTGAATTAAATTTTACTATATTCTATGAGAATGTAGCACAAAAATAACGCTTCATCAAACGAAGCAACGCTTATAGCAAAAGCATTAAATGCAATTAATAACATCAATCATAATTCTTATTCGGCAGCTCGCTAAAAGTGAGAAACATTTTTCGCCAAATATATAGATCAAGGGTATGTGGAATGATGTCAACCTGGGAAAAGTTCTTCAATCAAATGCTTATCATACACACAAAGGTAAGGTTAGACAGTAGCCTTCAAAAAGAGGCTCGCTTAGACCGGTAATGAACACCGAGTGTGGTGCCAATATAATGATTTTCCTTGAAACGATAACAAGCGGTAGTTACCAAGGTTAGGAAAGGCGCTGAGTGCTCATTACATATGATGTTCAGCAAACAGCCAATGTCCACTATGAAGCTTCTCGGTAGTGTAGCTTTGTGTGAGCTTTGTAAAGACAAGTACATAAGTTGAGAAGGTAATGCTGAGATGAAGCTACCTCGTCATCTTCACACACTACCGGCACATCGAGTTCTCAGTCATATGGTGTGGATGCCCATTCGGCAATGCCAGTTCAGAACCCCAATCAAGGCTGATATTTATGGCTTAGTTAGTAGCCTGAAGTAGCTCCTCAGATCTCCGCGGTTAACTAACTAAAAATTTACTTTTTAGGAGCAGTTCGCAACTCTAGAGGGGAACCCCTATATACTTAGTCTCAACAGCGAATCCTGATCGGCACTGCATTGTCCTGAAATGTTATTGCATGCTGGATTCCAATGCAGCTGGATGTAGAAGCCATCCGAGGCAGTCAATAGAGAGAACAAGCAATCACAGACCAATTTAATTCGCATTATTAGCGATCCCAGGGCTCTAATCGTCACTTGGCTATCAGAGTAGATATTTAACTCGCAATGTGATATATCACTATGTCGCAGTCAGTCAGCTGCTTTCTTGAAAGTACAAACTTCGGCTTTAAAAACACTACAGAATTTAGATAGCCTAAATTAACTATCAAACAAGAGTTCCTTACAACATACGAGTACACCTCGGCATAAGGGTTCATAAAATTTATGTTTTTTTAACACTCCAAGGACGATGTATAATACAATGGATATAAGGTAGACTTATGCAGTGTGGCTTACTCAGTTTGTAGCAGCACTTGTTGGTACGCGAGATTATTCGTTGTATTTCAGGGCTGACGGATAAATAGCGAGTTCATAAATAGACGAACTCCTCCGCATTTCAAAATTGCCATGGCGCTAGCGCAGTTTCGCGGTGCAGTGCTATGATACTCATGCCTGGATAAGAGAAGGTAAGTTCATTATATTGTGCCATCCGGGGTACAGTTAATTTAAATTTGTCGGATTGGACAGTTAAGTGTGTCGTCAGAAAGGATTTTAAACAAACCAGAGTGTAAAAGTTATTCGGATTGGCTGGCGATAAAAAAAAAAACAAATCAATTTTGACAAGATGTTCACCAAAAAGCAAAAACAAAATTTGGATGTTTTTTACTTGCCGCTACTTTATCCCGCACTACATCTTGGAATTTCACACGATGCAGCGAACCAAAGATGGCGAATTTCGGTGTACCGCTACTTTGGTTTAGCCGCTTTTGACATTTCTGGCAGTTTGTAAACAAACTAAAAATCGATATTAAGGCTAACAAAACACATTTATTTCTAAGTTTTTTTTTGGCTATTTATTAATTACACCGCTGCCTACAACGTATATTTTTAACAATTTTTCGAAATCAAAACACGTTTATTACTAAAAATCAGCTTCTCTTCGTTTTCCTTCTCCTCATATTCTTTGTTTAACTTAAGTCCAGAAATGTCAAATTCTGCGGGAATGTGTGAGTCTGCCAAGAACGATAGAATACAAGATTGCGCCTTACCGACGTAAAATTATGTGAAGCAAAATGGGTGCAATGTCATGAACATGGATTTACTGAGAATCGGAAGAAATTGCATACAAAAATGTGAGGTTAGGTTCTGTTAGGATTTGTAAATTTTAAAGTTTTTTTTCCAATTTCGGCAATTTATGCAACATATTTATATTCAAATAACTTCATTAACCTCGGGTCCGGATTTTCGTTTTGACTTAATTTTATAGAAATGTTTTTGTCAAACATAACGAAGTCACGACGAACCGTGCGACATAAAGCCAAATTCTTATGCTGTCAAAAGCGGCTTTAAAATCGAACAAGTAAGAAAAGCTAAATTCGGGCGAAACCGATTTTTATATACCCTCGCTATGTATTTTTGTATGGGCTGTGCCCATAATTTCAATAAAAACAACGTTTCTTTGTTTCTAATCGCTGCAAGTACATATTAAACTTTACTCAATTTGTTAAAAAAATACTGAAAAAAAAAGTTTTTTGAATTTTTCAAAATTTCCTTTATATGGAAGTTGGGCGTGGTTATGGTCCGTTTTCAAAAATTATTGACGGGGGTGCTAGTGATATCAAGAACAATATGTTCACGACATTTTGTGACGATACCTAACATCGTTATTGAGATACCTACAGACGTTTCTTTCATTAAAATTAAGTTTTTTAATTAACTATCTATCTAAATATCAAATTTTTATTAATATGTTCCAATAGACACAAAAAAACGAAGTTTTTGCATTTTTAAAAATTTTCGTTATATGGGAGGTGTGCGAGGTTATGGTCCGATTTCAAAAATTTTTAACGATGATAATAAGAGCGATATCAAGGAAATTATGGTCACCAAATTTTGAGACGATAACTAATACCGTTATTGAGATACAGAAAATGTTTCATAAATGGACGTGGCAACGCCCGTTTTTTGAAATTTCGTAAATACTTAATTTCTTAGTTCAAAATCGCTCCAAATAACAAATTTCACTTAATTTGCTGTAATAGATACCGAAAAAACGGAGTTTTTTGCATTTTTCAAAAACTTCCGTTATATTGGAGGTGGGCGTGGTTATTGACCGATCTTGACCATTTTCAATACCAACCTACCTGTCCAAAGAGCAATCTATTTACCAAATTTCATTGTGATATCTCAATGTTTACTCAAGTTATTGTAACCACGGACAGACGGACGGACGGACGGACAGACAGTCAGGGCTAAATCGATTCCTCTTTTCATACTGATCAATTTAGTATATATGTATATGTCTATATCTATCTCGATTATTTTATGCTGTTACAAACAACCGTTATGCGAACAAAGTTATAAAACCCTTGTGTACAAGTACGCTCGGGTATAAAAAAAAATTGTTTAACACAAATTTATGAAATATCAAAAAACTATTCATATATAACACCCAATTGTAGATTGTTTAAAACTGTTTACTATCGGAATATTAAATATTTCTGTTTGCATGTATGTATGTATGCATTTCCCGTTAAATTATTTCGCACTAATTTGCTTCATCCCTGAAGAACCACTAGTGGCTAATCCCAAGATTTACAAGAAAATAGTGCCCAAACATAGCTTGCATAACACAGTACAACACATGATTTGCCAACTCAATTATGAGAACTGTATTCAAAAATTTGCTCGACATATGCACAACATTCATACCTTTACTCAATTGCGAATAAAAGCGAAATGCGTGGATCGATTTTCATGATCTTTGTCTCATTTTGCTCATAGGTTATGTGACTTTGCGAAAAAGTAACTAGACTTGAAACTTATTTCCGTTTTGTATTTTTTATGAATTAAAAAAAAAAAAAATTTTTTTCTTTATGCGCTTATTTTTAACTTGGAAACTGTTGCTTGTACAGAAATATATGAACAGATTAAGGGAATTATAATTCTAAATTTTTTAAAATTTATTTCAACTAAATCGGGCTAGTGGCTGTCGAGCTATGTCAAACAACAGAGTCTAAAACGTAATAAATTCCCCTATACGATAGTACTAACTTCAAATCGATATTAAAAATATTTTGGCAGGTAAGGGCCAGTTTTTCAGTGCAAGTTGAACTCTGTTTGTCGTTTAAACTAAGTTTAAACTCAGAATGCAGTTTTTCAGTCAACTTTAAACGGAGTTTAAACTAAGTTTAAACGGCCGATTGTGCTCGGTTAAACTTAGTTTAACTTTTCAGCTGTTTGCTGACTACTTCGTTTTGGTTGCAATAAATTTATTTGAGTGCAAGGAAACTAAGTTTTAATTTAAACTGAGTTTAACTAAACTTAGTTTAAACTGAGTTTAAACCAGCACTGAAAAACTGGCCCTAAGAAGACAAAACGAACGATGCAGAAATTATTCTTTTTGGGTCTAATTTCAAATACATTTCTCAGAATTGAGTTGGCAATCAATAAACTGAAAAATGTTGTACTGTGTAATTTTACATAGGATATGCAAACGTATATGTACCCGTAATATTTACATACATTTATAAAATGTGGATTCTTACGCAGGCAACCAATGCATATCGGTTATTATCGGAATAACAGCAACAGTGTATGCGTACACACTTCCATTCATACATATGTGTAAGGGTTTTATAAATCATATTCTGCGTTACAAACAAGTGAACAATTTACATACACACATGCTAATATACATAATATATACATACATATCTACATATGTACATACATACATATGTATGTATATGTACATAAATGTTCTCAGAGAGTTAAATGTAACTGAGAATCAGCCTTAAGTCCTTCAAATTGCTCTAATCTGTACTTTATACGTTTGGATGTGTATACATACAAATGTGTGTGTGTGTGTATATTATTAGCATGTATGTACATACATATGTATATAATGAAATATACATATGCATAGGGTGTTTACTAATCTACAAGCTACATACATATGTATATGCCCAAAAACAGCAGTGAATTTCAAAATTATATATTTTAAAACTTAGTATATTTATTTATTTGTATTTGACAATAGTCATTTAAAATTCAGTAGAATCTATACCGGAACCATATAACAAAAAAAAAAATAAAAAATTAAACAAATTTCTAAAAATTGTCAAAAAAATTCAAACTCTTTATTCAGGACCTTAAAATAATATCTGGCTATGCAGTTTTGTATCAGTGCAGCAAAGTGCAAGTTTCAGTTAGCTAAAAGGTACCGTTGATTTATAAACTTTTTTTTTGTCCCGGGTGTTGGGCATTTTCTTCCATACACATACATACAAACATACATAACTTATCATAAAAATCTAATTTTATATCGAAGAAAATGCTCAGTGTGTACACGAAATTTTTTTAAAAGTCCTGAATAAAGATTTTGAAATTTGTTTGAGTATTTTTACAACTTTATTTAATTTTTGCGAATTTCGTATAATCTTTTAAACTGTTATTTATATGGCTTCGGGTAGAAATCCTTCTGAATTTCAAATGAAAATTGTCGCAAACAAATACATAAATATAAATTTCAAAAAAGTCAATGTTTAATAAACTGTTGCATACTTTGAGGCGCGGTAGCCGGACCGAATCGCTGCCTTCCTTCATCATAAGTCATCATAATTTACGAGTCGTCAAATTTTTGTTAATGTAGTTTCCTCAAAAATTCATGCTTGTATTTCGAGAGGCATTCATTTTTTAGAAAGGCAAATATTTGCAGCTTTAAAAAGTCAATCACAAATTTATACTTGCGCAGTCAGCGTATTAATTTTAATGGAGAATGCTTGTAAAAAAACGAATTGCAATTTTCAGCTGTACACAAACGCTCATACTTTTGCTTATGGCATTTAATAACATTGTATCGTTAACTTGTGTAAACATAAGTCTATCAATAACTTTGTGTAGAGATATGTACCTTGTACTTGTGTTTACAAAAAAATAATATTTAAAATGTATATTTACCCAAAATGCTTTGATGCCTTTAAATATCACCTTTATTATTCTAGTTTGCGCTAATTTTGCTTGATCTAACTTTGCAAAATACACATATACATACATACATATGTACATATGTATGTATTCAGATATGTTGTTGCACTTTTTCCCTGCAGTTCATTTGTATATTCCCAATAAAATCACATTAAATTCCACACGAATAAATTCCTTTGCTAATTCTTGATGGCGTCGTATTTCGTCTTTGTCACAAATCACTCGTTTTGTCATTACAAGTAATAACTACAATAGCAAGAAAAAGCACTTTTGCTTTTATTTAAAAACAGATTTTTATTGTATTTCATTATTATGATTTATGTAAATATTTGTTTCCTTATTTTTCTTAACACAATTGCGATAAACTTAAAACACAATCAAAATCAATACATATTTGCCACAATAATGCATTTGAAGCGTAATTTTAAATTTACAAAAGCAAACAAGAAATTTTATGCGCTTGCTGATTATTTGCTTGTAGATGTATACGCGAACAAAACAGAGAACACAGCCATTTGCTACAAAGGATTTGCTCTTTCTAAACGAAGCGAACCAAATGTGAAGCTCCTGTGCGCAAACAATATATCTGTAAACTTTCACGATTTTGTTCGGTCTTCACTTTCTCTGCCGAAAGGCGTGATGCGAGAGTAAAAGCACATTGCTATTATAAAAGTACCGAGGAGGCTAAATTGTTGGTGGTAGCAAATGCGGCGATGCTGTTTCTGTTTGAAAACATAGTCCTTGCAGTATTCTCTCTATTTCCACCCCTTTACAGATATGTTCTGGCTTGCTGCTTGCGATTTATCATAATTGTGTTCAGTAGAATGTGCTCAAGAATTTTGTAAAACAGTGTGGAGTAACTATTTTCATTCGATTTTCCATGCAGAGAGCCCAAATTGCTGTACAGCGAAAACATTTTATACTAGTGTCGCCACATACTAGTTTTCCAATGAATGCATTTTCTTCGGTTGAGAGTACATATTCGTTTCGAATAGCAAAATTGAAATATTTTTAACATGTTAGCATAAACATAATTTTGGATTGCTTATTATCTATTAAAAACTTAGAAAAATTAAGGTATGCGTGAAAAATCTCAAAACTTTGGACTTTTGCAGTGCAACCCCTAAAACACATTTTCCAGTGCCAATTGGTTACACTCTCGCTGTCCACATTAACATAAAAAACAGTCTTTACATACGAAGTTCTTATAAAGTAGTAAAGTAAACAAAGTTAACATATAGAAAATTCTTCTCTTTTTTACGTTTCAACAGTGCTACTTTTGAAGGTACAACAATGTTAACAAAGTACAAATGTATGTATAAAAAAACTAAAATGAGTGCACAGAAAAACAACGTCGCATTAGCGAATTATTTACGTACAAAATCTGAGGCAATTTTATTTCTTTTTTATACGTAAATCAATCGCCTCATCGCCCTCGAGTTCGAAGTCCTCAGGTGTGTCATTGAAACCTAAATGATCGCCATTGAAACTAATTAAAAAATTGATTAATTCGGAATAGATATGTCAGGTTATGATATTCAGTAACATATACCTTAATATAATATCTTCTGCTGGCACTTTTAACTCCTCTGCACATTTAATATATAAGATTTTTAATTTATCTGTTTTGTTTAGTTCAACTTTCAGCGGCTTTTTTGGCCACAAATCCGATTGAATTTTCAAAGTTATTATGTTAGCATCACGTTTTTTTCGCACTGTGCCGACATCAAATAAATCAGTCAGCACGCGACCACCTGTGAATAAAGCAAAATAATATAAATACGAAATTATAAACGTAATAAGCTCATTAATATATTAAAACAGTATTGCACTAAAAAGGAATAGCTAAAATATGTACTTACGCATACATACTCAAAAATTTACTTACTAATAAATTCATAGATTTTATAGTTAATACTGGCGGGAGTATCACTGGGCATTATTATACGATTATCAATATTAAATACTATGACATCAATTGGAGTATTTTCACGTTCGGCAATTTCACTAAAAATACGTTGAAATTTTTGATGTTTACGTAGCTTAAAAATTTCAGGACTCCCTCCGTCCCACTTTATTTTTACTGACACCTCTGGATTATCTTCGTCGAAAGAACAATCAAGAGTTGCTGCACTAGATGTGTTTGGTGTTTCTATGCTTATGATTCCAATACTGTTTCTTGATTTACTATCCTCATCGTCAGAACCAACTGTGACCTGTAATAGTATGATTTTATTGGTCAACGGTAACAAATGAACCTCCATATATTTCTTTTTTATGCCACTTACAACACCCTCAATATGCGGCACTGGACTCGACACCAAATCGACGTAGTCAACGTTTGACGATCGTGCAGCAACTTCAGCTAAATATGTGCGTCGAGCATGCATAACATTTCTTCTTATCTAACAATGTTAAAAAAATTCATTAACAAACATTTATTTAAGTCTTTTTCTCTGTCAGTTAGTCACCCGTCCATTCATCATCGCAGCAATTACCCCAAGCGAGTCTGCAATCGACATTGAGTTCGCATTTTGCAATGAAGACCCATTAGTCGTTTGTCTATTTGTGCTTCGGCGCCCCCTTCTCCCTCTTGTTGGAGCACTAGCTACAGTTGCAGTTGAATTTGTTGCAGTTGAATTTGTTGCAGTTGAACTTATTGCAGTTGAGTTTGTTGTATCTTGAGGTGTGCTTCTGGCTCTGCTACGCGTACATCTGCTTAGAGTCGGTAGTAATACATCTGATTGTGTGGACTGCGCTTCAACTAACATTGGTTGTGAATGTTCGGGTGACTTTGTTTTAGATTTTTTCGCCTTCTTATTAGGGGAAGATGCCTGTGGTAACGGCACTTCTTTTTTAGTAGCCGGATCCGCTTTCTTGCCACGAACCTTCTTTCGTAAACTTGGTGGAAGCAAATCATCTTCATCTGAACTATCAACGTTCAGCAAATCTTCTTTACGGGAATTCAACTTCTTCAAAAATTTAGCTTTATCATCTGCACAATATAACAGGTCGATCCTTTTGAATTAAGGTTTTAATAAAAAGTTGAATTTTTAGTTACCTTCGTCATTGTCGTACAAATCCGCAAATACATCATATTCTTCCGACATAACGTATTCTGTATTAATAACTAGTATTTTAGAAAAACTACATACAACTTTTCAAAGAAATAGAACGAATGTATTAATTTTATAAGGCGCCAATTTGACAACTTCGTCAGTGAAGAGTATGTATGAAACGATAACAGTGAGTTGGAGTAAATGTTCGATAGTTCCCCTTCAACACCAAGAATTTTCTTGAGTATCGCCCAATAATGATAAATTAGAAGAGATCTTTCTTGTTTTGGCTTGACAGCTGTGAGACGACAAAATATCGAGGTAAAAAATAAAAGAAACAGAAAATTCACATTCGCGTTCAAAACAATGAAACAATTTATTAACCCGACATCTCCACGGAAAATAGCTGATGTTCTAACATCTGTCATTTTGGCAGGAAAAAATTAAAAATGTTATGTGAGTTTTTATGTGTGGGTAGTTTGATGTCTTGACATAAACATTTTTAAGATGGCGTCAAACAAGTAATTTCGTTTAATAAAGCGCAAATATGCTCCAGTTTTTCAGTGATGGTTTAAACTCAGTTTAAACTAAGTTTAGTTAAATTCCGTTTAAACTTAAGAAAAGTTTCTTTGCGCTCAATTAAATTTGTTGCAACCAAAACAAAGTAGTCAGCAAACAGCTGATAAGTTAAACTAAGTTTAACCGTGCGCGATCGTCCGAGTAAACTTAGTTTAAACTCCGTTTAAAGTTGACTGAAAAACTGCATACTGAGTTTAAACGACAAACTGAGTTCAACTGGCACCGAAAAACTGGCGCCATTCAATCAATATGAGCTTTTTCATATTCATTTAAGCAAAGCGTAAAACTAGCTGTAGCCTCAACTGTAGCTTAATGAATTCGACTTCTCTTGAAAACTTGTGTAATGCAACCGTGCATAAATACAATGCACTGAACCAACCCCTTCAACGTCAATGAATGTTAGGCGAAAATTCATTTCTTTTTTGGCATTTGGAAGAAGAAAATTGTGATTTGTGATAGGCTGATTGGCAGCTTTAAATAATAATAGAAATATTATTATAATGGGAAGTGTATATTTAATTAACTTTCATAAGATATTGTGAAAAAGAAAGTTTTCTGAAAAATGTGCTATTAATAAAGTGTTATATAGAGCGTTTAATTTCTGGTGAAGTTAAATTGTAAAACGTAGTTTTCTTGCACAAAAAGAAAAGGTATTTCGTTTGATCTGGAGACTTGTAAATTTGAGCTAGACAAATATACGCTATACTAATTATCGACTGTGACAACAAAGAATCATTTGGAAATGTCTTCAGCATCTATATTGAGTGTTATTCAACATTATCAACGGAGTATTGAACATTCCCAGGATGACGAAGGCAGAGTAAGTGGCTCATAATTAGATACATCCCAAAAAGTAAATATATTAATATTATATATGGTTAGAAAACTTCTCGGTTGTACAATGTTCATGTTGAGTACGCTTTCGCTCTTTTAAGGCTAGGGCATAGATAATGTTAAGGTGCTTAAAGTTTACATGCATGTACATATGTAGGAATATGACTAAAGATTTCCCGAATTCTCACTGTGAAGTTCACAAATGTCATATGGCTATGATGTGAAATGCAAAAATTTATGCTTATACATAAGTTAAAAGTAAATCAAGGTCACACGTTATGGTTGTTTATATAGGTTGTTAGCTTTTTTGTTAATTGCTGAAACAGTTATTGTCACTGTTGTCACGTTTTAAGAAATTTTGCTAGTAACACTGCAGTTTTGGGAATGCTAATTTCTAAATACATACAAACATACATACATATGTACATATATGTACATACATATTTCTGAAAATATGTAAATACTTACTATAAAACAGGTGACTTTTCGCTACACTTGTAAGTGTTTGGTAATGCATAAAATGTCAAATACATTAGTTTAATTTTTATAGTAGATCATGATATCTAATATGTATTCAGGCTCATGAGGATATTTTCACAATATGTATTTTGTGTATTTTGCATGTGTGTACATACAGACGTATTTATGCACATCCTAATGTAGACAGATGTTAAATTGTATGTATGGCTCGACATGTTCAATGTTTTACTTTTAAATATGGTCCCTGTCGGAAAAAGCCATATATTTTCATACGCAATGCATTTACATTTGCATCGACCTTAATCACCAAATACTTTATTTTTTCGAATAAAAAAAAAGTTTCAACTGCTCTGCTACCACCGCTTCATACCCATTTACAGTGGTTCATTTGCAAACAAATTAAAAATTACGGTGTGCCACTCATATTTATTTCTAAAATTCTTTTGAAAGAATCACCGTTCTGAGATAAATGTTCAAAATCTATATAAACATTTGTTGAATTATTTTAGTTTTCTACAAAGTTTTAAATTTGGATACATACATATGTACATAGTTTATGTTAGAGAAAAAACTGAATTACATACATACATATGCACATATGTATTTAAATCAGGGTCGTTCCGATATAGTATTCCCGATTGTCGTGGCAATGATATATACATACTTACATATGTATGTATGTATGTACATATGCATGTAGGTAGGTATTTTTAATTTCTAAACTCAAATTTACATACATATATTTGTAAGCTACAAATCTTTAATCAAGATTAAATTGTTATGACTTCAAATACACGTTACACATGAACCTACTATAAGATGCATAGTTTCATTTAAACGTTTTCGTTAATATTTTAGTATTACAAAGGGTACGCATGGCTCATTTCCAACTATTATATAACGCCGCAGCCTATTCCCTACTAGTGTTTGAAAATATTCCGACAAGTAGGTGGTGCGTTTTTTTACTTACCTCGATCTGTGCTTTGGATTCATATACTCACTTATTAAATTTTTGTAAGAAAATGAGTTATTCTCACTTGCATTTCAAGTGGTGACAAGTTGTATGTTTCGAATCGATGTGACATCAGCTACATACATACATATGTATATAATAAAAAAATTTTCGATTTCTTAAAAAAATTCGACAGATACATATAGTGTCTTTTATTTATGTATAATCACGTGTTAAAATAAGTTTTCAAATTATATATTTCATGCATAATTATAATATTTTAACATATTTTAAAATATTCCATAGCTTCTGCATTGTATTAACAAGTTGTATAAATTGCCTGTAAAAGTGGAACATTTACAAGAGACTGGGGTAGGTAAAACCGTTAATTCTCTGCGCAAATATAATGGAGAAATTGGTGTTGCTGCGAAAGCGTTGGTCACCAAATGGAAAGCGATGGTGGCGGCCGAAGAAGAACCTGTGGAAGTCAGCAATTGTCAAAGTAAAGATGACGATGACGATGATGCAAACAATGCCAATGGACAAGGTTCAAGCGACGATGATCATTACAATCACAATCATACTCAAAATAAAACACCAACTCAAGAACGGGTTCTGACTAATACACTAAGTGAAAATGCATCCAAAGAACAACAATCGGGCCATAGGAAAGAAAGCAATTCTGAACATAGATCCAAGTCTCGCAATGAAGGAAAAACACATAAAACCTCACATGAGCATTCATCATCGAAACAAAAACGGTACATGGAACAGGAGGAAAAAGAAATGCCTTCGGAGAAGAAATCAAAATATAAAGAACGAGATAATGAATTTAAGAATCGTGAAAATGTTCATAACAAATCCTCGCGAGAAAAATCAGATGGAAATCGCGAACTTAGTGGGAAACAAAGCACGAGCAGAGATGCAAAAACTACCTCATCCAATGCTTCCCATCAAAAAATTGGTGGAGTTTACAAGGAAAAGAATGAAAATGAGAAGGGTGAAAAGCGACGTGATCATTCGAGTTCTAAACACCAAGCAAGTAACAAGTCAGATAAGGAGAGCAGCAAAAATAGTGAGAGTGAAAAGAATGACACCATCAAGGATAAGCGCGAAAGATCAAAAGAGGTAAGTAGCGCAATGATTTTGATTTTACTATTTTGGAAACGGATTGATTTAGGCATTATTATGTTTCCGGTCCCAAAAAGGGTTGAAAATATAAATTGTATTTCAGGAAGGTTATTTAGTGTGCTTATACAATCGAAACTAGTACTGAAATGTACAGACGCCAAAATGATATTTTAATTTATTATTATTTTTATTACTATTTAGGAAGTGATGATAAAACCAATTTTCAGTTGTATCTTATTTATGTACATATGTATATGTTTACCCATAATAACAACATAAAACTATTTCACTTATTCCTTTGGTACTATAACCGCCTAGGCGCTTTTGGTTTGCAAATCCTCAACAAATCGTAAAACTAACTGATTTTGCGTAGCTTTTATCGCATTTTGCTTTCGTCGGGAAGGCGCAGTCTTGTATTCTATCGTTCTTGGGCGAAATCCCAAAACATGATTTGCCAGAACAAAGCGAAACCGAGGGAAATATAGAGACTGCGGGAACTTGAAAATGGAACATTCGCAATATAGCACTTTCAATAAGGATAATGTTCTTGAGTTTTAGTAAGGCGCGCACCCCAGAGTTTATAAGGGCTTTGCCACTGTATTTATTTATTTATTTCTTTAACTATGGAATACACAAATTCTTACTAGCTATGCATTTATAATTTAGTTCTATGAGTCCGTAGATAACTTAGAACTATTTTTTTTAAAACCTCTCTAGGATATTATTGAGTTCTCTCAAGGTACGCGCAACTGGCGCATTTATGGCCTAATTTACTTTATTTAAATGTATATGAAACATATCAAAATGGCGCAAATTCCTGACAGGTATATTAAGAACTAAACTTTCCAGAATCTCAGTGCACGCAATATCCGTTGTTAGCACGTTTAAGACAAAGGAGCACGACAAAAGTGTTCTTCGATCATAAAGTGAATTTAGATCTAGAAGCTGACATCGAGAGTCATAGGACGGCAAAGGTTCTGAGAAATTCAGAGTTCGCAATGCAATTTTTATGAAAATTTTTTGAATACGCTCTATTATACATATTAACTTGGGTGGCTTGAAAGGGGCGCCAAATAAACGTCGCATATTCCAACAGGGCTCTAACAAATGCGATATACAGCTTTTTTAGAGTATAAGGGTCTGAAAAATGCGTACTATTACGCCGTACGAAAGCTAACATAGCATATGCCTTCGGAATTATGTAATCAGTATGGTTACTAAAAGTAAATTTAGAGTCAAAATATACCCCTAAGTCATTAATAAGGTCTAATGTTTTTAGTTTAGACCCCGAAATGTTATAAGAATAGTATATGGAATTAGCTTTCCTGGTATAAACTACATGAAAGCATTTCCTGGTGTTTAGATATAAATGAATAATCCGTAAATTTGAAGACAGAGGAGCTCAAGAAAGAGCCAGAAAAACGTAATTTAGCAACGTCCGGAACAAAAGCTGAATTGGTATCAAGGTTGTGGAAAGCCATGGATCAAAAAGACTTCCAAGGCATACCTGAGGAGACAACCGTGAAGGCTGAATAAGAGAAAGATGCCTTAAGGAGCACAGAGGCAAAGTGCATGTTGGCTGAGGAAGGAAAAAGTACTCTAGTGCATTAACGTCTTTTGACATAAATACGCTATTGACAAGCATTTCACATATACTGGATACAAAGATGGAAGCTCAGTTTTCACAGCTGTTTCCAGAAATTTCAAAACTCAAAGAGAATTTAGGCAGAGATAACGGAATACTAAAGTAGACGAATTAGAAGTTTGTATTCGAAATTTTTAGTTGAAACGTTCAACTAGCTCGGCGGA
Organism: Philophylla caesio; assembly: GCA_963971545.1. Classification (NCBI taxonomy): domain Eukaryota; kingdom Metazoa; phylum Arthropoda; class Insecta; order Diptera; family Tephritidae; genus Philophylla; species Philophylla caesio. Next base: position 188,967,073 of record OZ020604.1, on the reverse strand, counting down.
CGCTCCTAAGGTAAAAACTCCGTCATTTGATGGAACAATCCATTTTTAGGTTTTGAAGCTCCAATTTGAGAATACAGCTTTGGCGAGCAGTTGGACCATTGAAGATAAAACTGTCGCACTATTTGTAGCACTAAAAGGACCTGTAGCTGATATCATGCAAACTGCTCTCGAGCGTTACGGTAGTGAGTACAGGACACAAATTTACCAGATGGAGCTGGAGAATCGCTTCCAAAAATGGAACGAGACTTTAGAATAATTTGCTTCCGAAATTGAGAGGTTGGCTCTTTTGGCTTTTGGACATGCATCTGGGGAATGTAGTGAAAGAGTAAAATTGCAGAAATCTGCAATTGAAATACGAGCGTATACGAAACGAGGAACATATGCGAATCCGAGGTCAACATATGCGAATCCGAGGCCAACATACGCTGAAACTGTCTCGTATGCCTAGACCCAGGGAACAGCAGCACTTTTAAATGTTCAGCTTATAAAGCCCTTCGCGATGAATGAATTGGGTAAAACACTCAAAGCAATCGCAGGAAAAATCAGTTCTGATTAAACCGGGAAAAAGATCGGTACTGGAGAATGCTTTGGTTGAGGAGAAGCAGGTAATTTTTCACGTAAGAGTACGACTGAAGATAAACCAATTTCCAACCAGTCGTTAAACTTCAACGCTAGCCGGAGAAGTCGTAGGCACGCTCCCGCATTTTAATGTCCCATTATCACCATCTCTCAAATCGGCAGGACAGGTATGTGGACGGCCATGAGTAGCACACAAGTTTATAGTGGCGGAGATAGTCGACGAAATGGTGACTTCCTACGGAGTGAATGTATAAAGCTCGACTTGGGTAGATAGATTAAGACATGCATTAATGTTGTAGTGCGCTTAACCTTGGCTATGAAAGCTCACACAACAGCAACTAAGTCCTTCTGGAAGATAGGAAGATAAGAATAGACAAGTTGTAGGTTATAGAAGCAACACCAAATCTTACACCGTACGTCCCTATAGGAAAAAACCTGGCTACTGCACAAAAATATGGACTCGTCCCAGTGAGCGTTCCTAAAGAGTATAAATCACCAATTAAACTGCGTAAACGTAGATTGCGGATAACATCAGTGCATGGACGGAAGGATTAGAGGAAAGGTGCCAGTATAAGGCAAAAGAAATTCTCCGTAGATAATCCAGGATATTCGACGAAGATGGTAACGAATCTGGCAGGACGAGTATTGTGAAACACCGCATTGATACTGGGGATTCAAGGCCGATACATCAAGCTCTACGGAGTGTTCCATTAGCCAAGCGTGAAACTATAGGCAAAATTATAAAATAAATGAGCGAAAATAGTGTGATTGACCCATCAGCGAGTCCATGAAGTTCACCGGTAGTACTTGTGAGAAAGAAGGATGGTCAAATGCGGTTCTGCGTGGATTACCGGAAATTAACTGATGTAACAAAGAAAGACAGCTATCCATTGCCCATAGTCGATGATACTCTTTACTGTGCACTTATTACCGTCGCTTTGTTCCTAACTTCGCTAGCATTGCCAATAGCCTTCAGGAACTTACAAAGCCCCTGAGTGGAACAGAGAACAGGAGCTCTGAAGGAGCGGCTGTGCACTGTACCTATGCTAGCGTACCCGGTTCCATGGTCATCGTTTATTTTGGTTACAGGTGCCAGCGGGTATGGGATAGGTGTTTTGTCGCAGGACTAGAGAAGGTGATGTCCAACTATAGCCAGACAATTGGAAAATCAGAAAAGAACTTCTGCGTAACCCGGAGAGAACTTTTAGCGTGGTTAAAGTGTATCAAACATTTTCATAAGTTCTTCTATGGACAACGCTTCCGAGTTCAAACTGATCATGAGGCACTGAAATGGCTACTACAATAAAAGAATCCAGAAGGACAGCTCGCCCGATGGCATCGAAAAAGGAGTTCTCACGGAATTGGTGATGCCATGTCCCTCCGGCCATGCAACCTGAAATGTAAGCACTGCTCAAAAGCTGAGACCAAAGAAGACATAATAGACGTTCGGCTAACGACAGTAACACTGTAGAAATACTAGCAGGAAGATCGGGATTTCGAACTTCTGATTAATGGAGTGGAGATGAACACACGGCCAACCAAAAAGCAAATTACAGCAGAAAGTCCAACCGCCAAAGCATATTGGGCGCAGTGGAACAGCTTAAAAATAATATATGGATGTTTGCATAGGACTTGTGAAAACTTGTGGTTCCAAGGGTAAGAATTCCCGATGTTCTCAAAGAATTCCACAATAGACCGAGTGAAGAACACTTGGGAAACACGAAGGTCATGGAGAAAATCAAGCAGAGGTTCTATTGGCATGGATGTCGGCAATCGCAGCCAAAGGACCGAAATTTAGAAACCATAGTCAGATAAGGGAGTATAACGCTGGCGCACAATTTGAGCGGTTTGCGATGGATGTAGCCGGACCTTTTCCCATGAGCAGGCATAGAAATATGCCTCGTGGTTATGGACTACTTTAGCAAATGGCCAGAGGTGTACCCGATTTAAAAACAAGAAGCCAAAACGATAGCGGAGGTATTCAGTCATAATTGGGTTGCGAGATATGGTGTGCCTACAGAACTACACTCCGGCCAAGGAATAAATTTTGAGTCAGCGATATTTAAAGATATGTGCCAGATACTGGGTATCCGGAAAACTCGTACAACAGCTCTTCATCCTCAATCAGATGGCATGGTGGAGAGATTTAGCCGGACCTTGAGAGAACATTTGAGGAAGGTAGTATCAAAAAGACTAGGATGTCCTTATACCATTGTTCCTGATGGGATATCGTTCAGCAGTACACGGGAAGGTAGGTAATCAAACGGCTAAATTACCTAGTGTATCGCATCCACATAGTTGTGAGGCCGGGGAACAAAATGAAGGTAGTTCACATGGAAAGACTTGCGTCTGTGATCAGATTTAAGTAGAGGGCAGTGTGGCGACACTCCAAAACACGAACAAACGAGAACAATTCGAAACCTAGAAAAAGACAGAGAGTTCGAGAGATCGAAAATGGAACATTCACAATCGAGAACTTTCGATAACGATCGAGAATGTCATAGAGTTGCCAAAAGGCACGCAGCCCACTGTGTTTGGTAATTCAGTTTGTAAGTTGACATTGAATAGTGAAGTTGTAAAGCAGTAAGCTAAGAGTTTTAAAGTTGCGTGTGCGCAAGTAAAAGTATCCGCGAATTAATAAGCGCTGTAAAGTGTTGTGAATTATTTGTAAATAAATAAAGTTAGCATTAAGATAATCGCAGCGAGTTTTATTTAACAATTCAATGATCGTAGCCGAAGGATTTGGAAAATCATCGCCGTTTCAGGGTAAAAACGCAACAGTATCATATCATCTTTGCCAAGTGCATTGACCGCTTTTACCGGCCTTATTTATCTCCTTACCGAACAGGGTATCGCTACTTTGGTTTTGCCAAGTTGAATAGAATCAGCTGTTCGTGTGTGGTCAATTCTAATTGTAAAGAAACGATTTCCTTGAACCCCTTTTACATGGTTAAATTACTTAAAATCGTTAATGATAACTTTTGCTCATTAATTCTTTGTATTTTTCTTTTGTTTCTACAAGCATTCACTTTAATTGAATTCAGCATTATAGTTTAGCTCCATTTATAATTCCATCAAAAAATGTAGAAATATCTCAAAAAAACGAAGAAACGTTTTTGCTCCGCCATCTTCATTTTTTGTATTCTGAGTTGATATCGGTAAAATCTACGATTTAGAAAACACAAAGGTTGCGCCTTCCGCAAACCGCTATTCGCTCTCAGCAAATTTGACAGAATCAGCTGTGTATGCTACGTCACAAAACGCGGTTGGTTTTGTTTGTATGTATGTAAATTCAATGCTTTAAAGTGATTTTATTTAAAATTAAGTTATTAAACATGAAGTGCGCAGTGTTAGGTATTAAATCGTAAAATCTATCAATGATACGGGGCTATAAAACTCGCTAAAAATGATGTGAAGGTAGCAAGTTAAGCTTCTTGTGTCTCCTAATGCTGCACTGCAGTTGTTTTTCAAGGCATCCAATCAAACACAGAGCATAAATGAAGTTATTTAAATATAAATATGTTGCATAAAGTGCCGAAATTGGTAAAAACTTTAAAATTTACAAATCATAGGAGAACCTAACCTCACATTTTTGTTTGCAATTTCCGATTCTCAGTTCAATTCATGTTCATGACGTTGCTCGCATTTTGCTTCACATCATTTTTCGTCGGGAAGGCGCAATCTTGTATTCTATCGTTCTTGGGTAAAATCCTTGTTCTATATCAAATAAATTTATCCATGTCTGCCCGCCTGTTTTGTCCGTGTAAATGCATGTAATAATTCCTGCCAAAATTGATGTACTTGTATATCTTAACAAAACTAGGAACATCCACTTTTTTAAGCAAGAAAATTCGTAGCCATACACATGCTGTATACATATGTACATATATACAGTTACTTTTAGTGATAATTCACGTTTCATTTCAGAGCAAACACGAGAAAACAAAGTCTTCATCAAAGGACCATTCACATCGTGACAAGCAACACAAATCGTTGACATCACATTCGGGTAGCAGCAGTAGCAAGTCTTCGTCATCAACGATCGAGGGGCCTTCTACGTCAGAACCAAATACAAGACCAGATAGTTGCAGTAACAGAAAACGTCCTCACGATAGTGATTCAAACGATGCGTCTCCATCAAAAGTCAAGGTGCCAAAAATGCCAAGAACCAAACCAAAAGCTATTGAAAATGAGGATGAGGTCGATGCGGACGATGGCATTGATTCTTCAATGGGAACGAATTTTGCTGATGTTTTAGGCATGCTAAACATGCCGACAAAGAAGTCGAAAAAAACATTGAACAACATTAAATCACCCACTGTAAGTGCACCCAGTAAGAGCAACGCATTTGACAAGCCCACCAGCAGCAGCTCCAGTAAGAATGCTAAGATTGACTACAAACAAAGCTCAATATCCTCAGCTTTTACTACCGCGAAACTAGTAGATGAGGTAGGATATCAAAAGCATTTTAGCAATATATTAAATTTATATCTATTTAAAATCTTATAGAAGCCGGAACTATTGACAGCTTCTGCTAAATTGGCGCCACTCGATCCCAGTATTGTTTTAGAGCTACCAACAATTTCGACCAATTACAAACCGCTACCACACAATAAGACCGTAATGGAATGTGTTTATCGAAATACCGGAGTGTTGGCAAGCATCCCTAAGCCGCCTGTGCGAACACTCAGCGATGCAGAAGCGATTAGTCATGGCATCTCATCAAAAACCATGCGGTAAGTGATAGTTGACCGCTTACATTCATTGCATACATATGTAAGTTATAATTTGTTACTACTGATTGTTTTACAAATATAGTACCAAAATATACTCGGGTATTAAGACTGGACAAGTGTTTCAAGTGCCATCACTATTTGATCTATGCATACGGATACTGCAGAAAAATATCGATGGTGCGACTTTAATGATTTTCTGCGATTTACCCCAATTTTATACTGTGATCCATTTACAGCTTTGGAATACACTGGCGGTGTACCGTTCGAAGTGCTTCGTTCCGTTTTAGAGCGCGCCACACCACATCAACTACTAACTTTCGAAGAATACAACCCATATTTGATGGAAGATAGTGATTGTCTATGGCAAATACATGTTCAAAGAAATTTTCGTATAAAGAAACGAATGGAAATGGAATCTTGGCGTGAAATGTTTTTGGTAAATCATCAAATAATTGTATGTAAATAATTAAATATATTGTTTAATATTTTAATTTTATGCCCGATAAGCGTTGTGAGGAGGAGAAAGAGCAAAAATTGAATAGTCTAACGGCGACTATTAAACAGTCACAGAAAATAATCGCTGCGCCGATTCGCAAGACCCAAATGGCATTCGTGGATTCAATGGTTAAACCGCCACGTAATGTGCTGCGAAAACAGGAACAGTATGGTACTAAAGCAAAAATGGTTGCCACACCAGCGGCACGTGTGGCAGCACTCTCCAGCGTCACACCGAATGCAGCAAAAGTGGGTGATACGCGACTGCGCGTTGCGTCAACCGTACGTGATGCAGCGCAAGTCTGTAAGTAACTTGAGTAAATAAAAAATATGCGAGGTAACAAATATTTTAAATTTTATTTAGCTCATGCACCATTGCGCGCGAAGAAAGCACCACTCATGGCCAAGACGCTGCAGTTTATGCGTGGACGCCACAAGCGTTAAATCTACGTAATTTGAGATGATTAATTTGTGTTCGTGCGTGTTTTTTGTTTAGTAATTAATTTAATTTAAAAGACATTGCTCTTCATGTACGTTTTAATTAAATTGTGTTACCATATGATTATGTAGCTAAGGCATATATATACATACATATATCTATATCTGAGAGCTTTGACAATTCAACTAATTTTATTTACGACTTTTTTGCTATGGCGCAAATAAACTAACATAAAATTTCATAGAAAAATGTAACATTTGAACGCAACTCATTCAAAATAAGTAGTTTTGACAAAAGTCAACAGATATTTATATGTGTACGTATGAACTAGATATAACTTGGTTACGTTCTTTACATTTATTAACAACTCAAAAAAAAACTTATCAGTAAAAAAAAACGTTGCATCACATATAATCATACATACATATATACACTCACAAAATACTTATATAGTAAGTCCACATATGAAACATAAATTATTGGTAAACTACATACTATTAAGAATTTTGAAAATCGGCTAAGAAATTGTTTTAAATAATTCTCTTGTCTACTATAATATACGTACATACATATATATATATATATATATATATATATATATAGGAGAATGTAAGCAGCCAGATACATTCACGCTAATGTGTAAAGTTCGCACTACGGCTGTGCTAATTGTTAAAATGTATTTAAAAATATATAAAAAAAAATAAAAAATAGACGACTTAAAGGTGTTGTGTCAAAGTAGAAAATATCTGAATAAATACCATGCAACAAAATTATTTCTTTTATATGTACATATGTTTTATAGGTATTAAATGACTGATTGTTATTAAGAGTGTTTGCGATGCAGCCAATTGTTACGAATTGTTTCAAAATATGATTTTTGTCAAATCGCCTTCGCGGTGTCCAAAAAACTTGCAAGGAAGCGGAAATTGAGAGAGCAAAATGACATTGCATTTTGAGGGCAGGTTGATAGTTCTTGCTGGACAAATGATACTCGGCATAAATTTGCAAGCAAGAAAACAACATATCAAAAACAGCTCATTGCAATTTGGATAAATACGAAATTTTTGCGATTTGACAAAAAATGTGATATTTTGTAACAATTATCTGCATCGCGAACACACTTAATTTTAAAGGTTAGATGTTAGTTTCTTTAAGTTTCCTTGAAGTGTTTAAAAAAAAACACGAATGCAATGTTTTTCTATTTGCATATACATACATACATACATATGTACATAAGTATGTATGTATGCGGTCAACAATCCAATCTGCTGTTCGTTAAACTTGCTAGATTCTGTAAATTAAAAATCTGTTTCGCTGTTTCGGAGATATTTTTATGAAAAGATACATACATATATTCATTTTTATATGGTTTTTTTGTATATCTACATATTTTAAAAGATACATAGATTATTATAGTTCTTAAAAAAACGTAAATTCGTCAATTCAAGCACACCCGATTATCGGGGGTTACATACTAGTGTTATTAAATTAAATATGTAATTTATGAAGTGATAACAAAGATATACTACTCGAACGATCGGTTTGTTGCAAGCGTTGTTAGAAATTCGCGCAAATTTTTTGGCAAGTTGGCAACACTGCAGTTGTGATTGACATCTCGAACGCAGCCTAATGCTTTGAACACTTAGACGACTGCACTTCACGACGTAACGACAGCGAAATTGCCTTGTCTGCAAATGTCGTCTTAAAGCCAGCTTCTAGAATATTTTGAAGTCGTCAGCGACATATCCAACAGCTGATTTGTTGTTGCCACATTAAAATATTTCACTTCTATAAAATTAAAATATTTTGTTCAAAGTGAAATTTTTTGTGTAAAAAATAAGTAAATTATTCATTTGTTTCAAATAATCGATTGTTATTACATATGAAATGCATTGTTTTCGGATAGAATTGCTTCGTAGACCTCCGATATTAAAAATTACTTTCAAAAACTTTCAGATTTTATTTAATGAAATGTAAACGTATAAGGCTCATACGACGCTTAATGCCATTAATTAGAGCTATTTTATGTCTTTTTTTGGTAAAAATAACGTAAGACTTGTTAAACCATTGAACAATTTTACATTTCACATATTAGTGGTAGCACTACAGCTGCTCATTGTCGTCGGATAAATTAGTAATAGTTTTAATTTGGCGACAACGACAACTGCACGCCTGTTTCCGTGAAGTCGTGCTGTTGGCAAATATTACAGAATTTCCATTACGCAAGGCAACCCGCTACTGGCTATCGGCTACTGAAAATACATATATAAATGTTTGCCGTTTAAAAAGATCTTTATATATTTTCACTATTTCTTCTAAATGTACTTGTCAAAAAATGAAAATCATCTGAGCGTTTGTGTATACTGAGATCAGTCATAATACGAAGAACTGCCTGTTGCTTGCTATCTTCAAAGTGTTCAAAGCATAAATCTTATTGTACCGCATTTAAAAACAACCAGATATGCAGATACTTATGTATGAATTAAAAAGAAAAAAATATTAATTTAATTTTAACTGATACAATTTTTGAATGCAATTACTTGCCGCGACGATCGTTGCACCTAGTGGCTTAAGTAAAGAATACGGACCATTGAGCTAGGAAAAAAAAAAAAAGTGGGCGTGGTCCGCTCCTTTTTACCGATTTTGGTGGTATACTTTTTTTTTGGTGCAAAGTAATAGGAGGGGTGTTAGGGAGGGTTAAAGGGGGAAATTTCAATATTTTGAAAAGCTAATATTTCAAAAACTGTTTATTCGATCTTCACAATATTGGTATCGTTAAAAAGAATACCTTTCCGCGAAGCCGCTCTGGATCATTTCCCTCATTATTACTGATTCTCTTATCGTCAGCAACACAAATAAAACAAAATTTCTTACAAAATTTAAGTTTTAATATATAAAATTATACATCAAATTAAAGGTATTTTTATGGGCTTGAAGACAAATTTAATTTTACATACTATTAATTACGTATTTTTTTAAGAAAAATATAGTTTTTTATAAAAAAAATGTGTGTTTTTTAAGTTTTTGTTATTTTTCTGAAAATATATATATAATTTATATAAACATATGCATACCAAATAAAAGGTCTTTTGATTATCTTTATAACAGTACCAATATTATGAAGATAGGATTAATAGTTTTTGAAATATTAGCTTTTCAAAATATTGAAATTTCCCCCTTTAACCCTCCCTAACACCCCTCCTATTACTTTGCACCAAAAAAAAATTATACCACCAAAATAGGTAAAAAGGGGCGGACCACGCCCACTTTTTTTTTTTTTTCTAGCTCAATGGTCCGTATTCTTTACTTGTTCCCACCTAGTGATGATTGCCATCGCTTGGATCATAATAGGGTCTGATTATTAAAAATAAGAAAAACGTTTAAAAAAAGGGGGGTTTCTACCAGTGACCGTCTTTAAATAAGCCTTCGAGTGCATGTCTACCATGAAAAGTATTTTCATAATAATTTGCCATTTGGGGTTAGGTTTACTGTCCACCATGTATGGTATATCAAATGCACATTACTACTTGAAGCAAAATATATATATTTTTATTTGCTGACAAACATATGTATATGAATGTATGTACATATGTACATACAAAAGTTTTGAATTCGGTGAATATTTCTTAGAATCGAGTTACATAGTAGTCCCCGGCCGGCCCTACGATATTAATTCAATTGTTATTTTTTATAGTTTGAAAAAGTTTTAAAATGCCCTTGGTTTTCTTTGGAGCTAATATTTTTAATTTATTTGTATACGTTATTCGTATACCACCAAAAGTTGTTAAAAAATTAATTCGGTTTCGATTTTATCGTCTTAAAAACGGCGGTGCAGAAAGTATATGTAAATTATGTATCGCCGCTATGTAGAAATATCGTAAGTAAAAAAAATGGTTTTTTTTTCGTTAAATATTTTGCATTTGCTTAAAAGAGAATAAATGTATAACTTTATATTCTATAAGCAAGCACAAAGTATTGAAATAAAAAACATTTTTTTTTTCATTCGGTAGTTCGAAATACAACAAACGCAAATAAGCACATTTTTTTTATTCTTACCTTAATAATTTAATATTATAAAAAACGAATCATGCTACAATACTTTATAGTTCGTTTTTTAAATTAACTTGCTCTTGCATTACAGTTTTCTAAAATCTTAGAATTCATACCACATTAAGTTTGCGTAAAATTAGAATCACTATGATTAACATATTTGAGATTTAGCTTCCAATAGCGTACACCATTTCATCTTGTCTGCTAAATGCCACCTTCGCCAGACTCTGACAATTGCTACTTAGCGCCATAACTCGATTCAAAGTAGTTGACGATGAAGATGAAGATAAATTGGCTGAGCTACTTCCACTGTCGCTGTTAAGATGACAAAAATTTTAAATTTACAATGTTAAATTAAAAAAAAAGTTCTCGCTTACTTCATGGGCGATAACTTCTTTACGTCCCACACGCGTAGGGTGCCATCACGGCAAGCTGACGCCAAATAACGAGCACCTTTACTCCATGCAATACTGTTTACGGTAGCTGTGTGCTCTTTCAGTTCGTTCAACTGCACACCCGCAGCCAAATCGAATATCCGTATTTTTGATTCTTCACCACCAGCAGCCAACATTTTTCCATCAGGACTGAATGCAATATTTGTAACAGGCTGTTTGCAATCAGAAAAGACACGCATAAGTTTCCCACTTGTAGCACACCATAAACGCACGGAGAGGTCTGCTGAGCCGGTTGCAAGATAATTACCATTCGGATGAAAGGCGATACACTGAACAATTAATTATTATTAGTTTAATACAAATAATTTATAAACGTATACTAACTAACCTCTACATCTTGTGTGTGACCTGCATAGGTTATTAAGGGAATGTCTCGTTCTAATGACCACAAACGCGCCGTGAGATCCTTCGAACCGGTGGCAATGTACATGCCCACCGGACTCTCATCGAGACACCAAACTGGATAACGATGACCACGAAAGATGCAGGCACAACTATAAGTTTCGGCGCGCCAACTACGTACTGTGGTATCTTTAGATGTGCTGTAAATGAGCGGGTAATGTGTGGAGAAGCGTACATCAGTGACGCCCGCGCCATGTCCACGCAATTGTATGCCACCATATTCATTGCTGAAATTGAAAAGTACTAACTTAATAATAGTACGCAACTCATAAATAATTAAACGCTTACAAGGAATTGCTCTCGTATTTGCCAGTTTCTATATTTTTTTTACGTTGTTGGTTAGTATTTAGTCGTGAGTGTTCTCTAACGTCCACATCGATTTGATCCTCAGTGTCAGATTCCTCGGCACAGCAATTATTTAATTCCCACTGGCAAATTGAATCTCCGAAACGTGTATACAGATTTTTTCCCCTACAAGTTTGTTGATTAATTTGCCATAGATGTAAAACTGAATTGGCAAAGCCTGCCACCAAATGGCATTCGTTGGCGTCCAGGTGAGCGGAAGAAAGCCTGAGCGATAGCAATATTATATTAACAAAATACGACACATTTAATTGAATTGTCTATTTTACTCACCCTCTGCAGCGGTCGGCCAATTTTATAAAATAGGGATACTGTGGTTGGTTTTTTAATATTTGCTCCCTACATAGGTTTAAAGTTCGGAAACTTTCTGCCACTTGTTGTGTATGCTGATTTTTATATTCATCTAAATTATCTTCGAGCTTTTCAGTTTTTACCATTAAATCATCTGGAGGATTTTCTGCAGCTCGTTTCGTACCTAAGCGTTCATTTGCTATGCTGACTTTTGGTTTCACTTCAATCAGCTCGCCGTTAATTTCTTCGTCAATATCAGCTGTCTCCAAGCCCAACAGGATATTATCTTCACTCCATTTGTGCAATTCATTATCGACGACATGCACATGTATCCATGAATATAAAAGGTTAAGTATTAAAACATGACCACGCTTTTCCAAATAGCTGCGCAAAGCATCTACTACCGCCTCGGTAGTGTGTATTTCATATTTTGATGAACGAAATTGTGCCACTTCTGAGTCACTTTCCGCCATATCTACTTTAGTACATGCGGAAAGTGTTTGTATAAGTTTTATGAAATAAATAAGTTCTGGGTCTACAGGCTTCTCATTTGGCAGCCTCACAAAACGTAAGCTAGTGTGAGGAGTTGCAGTATTAGATTGATCAGCGTGAGTGTCATTGGCTACGGAACAGCCATTGATTTTCGTTGGTAAAGGCGCATCGTACGTTTCCACCGGCGACACCAACTGCGCATATTTCTTAAGTAACTCTACGGCAGCTTTTTGTTCGCGCGCTTTCATCAGCTCCAGATACAGGTGACACAACATAGGTGCATAAAAACGACGCAGTTCTAGGCGTATTAAATCACTTTGAGATTCTACAAATTGTGAAAAGCTGCGAAATAAAAGAGTCATGCAAAATTTAAGCATAGGCATAGAAAACAAAAAATTTACCGCCCAAATTGTTGATCAACAATGTGATGATTGTTGGTAATGCAAAGTACATTAGAGAAGGCAAATGAATTGCCACTTTGAAGATCTAGATCCAACATTTTCTGCACCATGAACTGTTGTTTATTTTGGAGGAGCAGGAAATCAGACTTCCGAAATTTCTCGCTGCCCTGAAAGATTGATTCAGTCGGCCCAAGTAGGTGGTTGCTTATAACGAATGTTTGTCTCTTTTGCATATTTACCACGTAACTTTTCTGCTTCAGATAATATCCCAAGGATGTTCGAAATATGTCATTTCTAGACTTTTTCACTTTATTTCCACTACTTTTTTCAGCCATGTCTGGCATTAAAATAAATCTTGAGTAAGAATTGCAAAAAATTAGCTAGAACAATGTAAAATAACAAGCAAAACGTCTAAAGTTACCCAGCTGTTGGTAAGGCAACAGAAATAGTGTTGGAAAGTGTAACAAAAAGGAGCGTAAGGCCAATTCATAGAAGGTGGCATATTCCCTACAGCTGATTGCTTGTTCTATCTTCGCCTTGCGCTATGAAAGTGGCAATATATTTATTATATTTGCATTTTCGGCGCCTCAACCTTTTTGAAACCGCCTTGAATCCTTGAATTTGACATTCAGTCCAGCAAAGCAAAAACAAAATACATGTAGGCGTTTTATTTATATACGTTCACCACCACCACGATTTAGAGAATCTATCGGTCTTGCACCGCCACCTTGTTAAACTCGCCTTGATTTGACACTTCCAAATGCAACAACAATTTGAAATGAATATTTTGTTTACGAAGTGGATGAACGACTTTAACAATGCAATCACTATTAAAAAACTGTAGGTCTGTTAGATTCTCAATGTATTGATGATATCATTATAATAATTATTCTCCATTAGATTTATATGATGAGATTTATAAGATGGAGTCAATGACGCAAATTCGAATAATTTAAGTTTATTTTTTAACGTTAATCTGATTGTTGAACGAATGTATATTCTTTTTAAGATAGGGCACAAATTGGTCGTTGAAGACCGTTGACTTTCCCGTATTCTTTCTTTTCCTTGATATTCCGACCGTAAAAACGAACTCCCAAGTAGTTCATTTTGACAATTGGTTGGTTAAACTTCTGTGCAGTGCGCGGCTGTTTGTTTATTTACAATTCTTAGTTTATAATTAAAGGAATTAGAGTTCATTAAAAATATTAAATTTCTAATTGTTGCAGAATATTTTTCATAACTGCAATGTCAACGACAAAGTTTGTAAATGAATTTTGTGAAATTATCGATACTTATGGCGGTCGAGATAAGGTATGTATGGGTGGATATGTTATAGTTAATGATATTGACTACGTTATAATAAAATTGAAAACAATAACTACTCACCCAAGCATCACACATGCCGATGTGTTCTGAAACGTCGGCCGATTTCTATTTTCCTAGGCGAACAACTCAAGTCAATAGGTTCCGGAACATGGGGTGTCTACCTGAACAACAGGTTTCTCCCTTGGCAAAACTCTTCAAAATTTGCTTTCGATAATTTAATATCTTAAGCCGATCGAAATTTTAGACATCAAGATATTTGTATGTACAAACATACATATGTGAATAGGTATTAAATTTATTTTTTCTCCTCACATCTACATAGTTGTTGGGTCAAAATATGTAGTCAGATATCCAAGTCAAGAGCGACCTTTTTATATACACGCGTTGTACCACACAACTTCAAACATAACTTAACAAACGAATGTTGATAAATTTCGCTTTCTGCTCATGTGTTTGTATATATTATGTCCATTAAATTCAACCAAACGAATCTTGACTAGGTAGCAAGTATTTAATATTAAGCTCTGAATGGAGAGATATGTACATAGGTATGTACATATGTATATACAATTTTTTTTTTGTCATATTTGCTTCCATATAACAAATAAGCAATATTTTTTTTATATGGAAAAATGTCGCAACACCCTTGCTAAAAAAGGTTCGAACAAATCAACGGTAGCTACATACCTGCAATTTTGACATTGCTAGACTAAAATTTAAGGGCCCATTAAAATACAAACTTAAAAAAATTATAACATTTCTGAGAAAAAACTTCAAAATCTATCTAAAAATTTGTTGAATTTTTTTTTATTTTTCTACAATGTTATAAAATCGAATTTATATAGTTTATGTTAGAGGATGAACCGAATTTTAATTAAATTTTTTTAAAAATAAATAAATAAATATGGGGGACAAACTATGTCATTTTGAACTTGGGTGCTTGTGATTCGAACAGCGGCGTACATACATATATGTTTGCTACTAAGAAAGTGTAATTTATTGTGAATTGAAATTGTGTAGTAAACACAAACCTACAATTGCATTACAAATTTAAAAATAAGCATTAATTGTAGGAGAAAAAATTTGTATTTCCAACCATTTTCTATTTAAATTAATACAGAAACCGAGAACGGAAGTTTAACGCTTATTTTCCATATACGAAAAAAAATAGTTTCTAACTTATACATTTTTGTATTATGTAACCAACAGTAAATAATGCACTCACAAAAATGTAATTTTAAGCTTGGTAAGACAAATTTGTATATCTATAATTCTTGCGAAATGATAATTCGATTTAAGAGAGTCGTTGATTTTGTACTGGAAAATCAAAATTGTAACTGCCAACAGTGGCTTGGGACCCAATATGCGTACCCAGCTCTCACTCTCACACTCTCGATTTAATATCTCTTTCATATGCGAGCAGAATTGCAAGCAATAATTGACGCGTCTAAAAGGCGACATGGAGATTGATATCATAATTTTGAAGTATTGCTATTTGATAAAAGTGTCCACCTCTTATATTTTGTAGTCCCAATACAATCTACGTATTTTCCAATTTAAGGTTAAACCGCACCAGACGGCACTACACTGCATAGCCAAATAGGTAAAAATACGTCGCTCAGCTCCTAATTGATTTACATTTCCGTAAATTTCTGCTGATGTGCAGATTTTTAATTAAGCATAACATTTTATTGTGAGATTTTTGGAAACTGCTCTAAATTAATCCTAAATATTCTAAGAACATTGCAGCAAGAACACGCTCAGTTAAATCTTGTAAAATTGTAAGTAAGCGGTTAAAAAATAAAATTTCAGCCTCTCCAATTGTGCTAAAAGGAC
Source organism: Philophylla caesio (assembly GCA_963971545.1). NCBI lineage: Eukaryota > Metazoa > Arthropoda > Insecta > Diptera > Tephritidae > Philophylla > Philophylla caesio. The sequence continues at coordinate 188,951,208 of OZ020604.1, read as the reverse complement.
CTTAACAAGAGAGCTTTTCCAAGAATTTATTTCTACAAATATTCATTTTAGCAATTTGCAGAGTTAATCGCCCTTACATTTTTTTGCCTTCCAATAACAAATTATTATTGCTGAAAATACGAAAAATGACTGCGAAAAAAGACGTTATACATTTTTTTTGTGAATGCGAAAAATGTTAGGAACAATTCAATAAATTTTCGTACATCAAAAAACACTTTAAAAATTTGCTTTTTTTTTTGAATATCTCTAGAATGAAGCAACTGGGATGCAGAAACATTTTTAATACTGCCGTTTGGTGGTAGGTTCTGAAAATGGCATGCATTTGAATTTTTACAAATTTTTAGATAAAGTTTGACAGCATAAATTTAAATTATCACCTTTAAAAACACGCGATTACACAGATTTCTGTTCGCGTACTTGTAATGATTGACACAAATTATTTTGATGTATGGTTTTCTTAACTACAAACTGGTAGATTTTGAAAACCAAAAATGAATTGATTAGATTAAACAGAACAATGATGACATGAACATTTTCCAACGGTTAACCTGTGTTTTTGTGTAAGGAGTAGTATTTATGTAAATAAGTTAAAAAATAAAAATAAATTTAACTAAAGTGTAATGAAATTAAGCGAATAAGCACACGGTGGATGGCGTGCGTTTTACTTTGTTGACGCTGTGTGCCGTCTAATCGACACCTTGTTTGTAGATATTTGCTTTTTTTTGATTACACAGCAGTGTAATGCTTATTAATTTTTAATGCTATAAAAAAAGTGAAAAATTAATGTGTTATTTTGTATCGACTAAGTGTGTTGAAAGCAAATTTATGTATGGATATAGGTAACTCTAAATATTAAGCTTGTCCCTAAAAACACGAATAATTGATACTTCAATATCTATTTATTTGCCACTAATACTTGATAGCCTTAGCAATTTCCCTATGATACAATCGGTAAATAATACATGTAAATACACAAATGTTGTGTGGCGGTTTATTTCGAATAGCTACATGTAAATAAAAGAAACTATATATATCATATTAAAAGTAATCAAGTGCTAATTAAACAGAAACAAATAAAAACTTGTAAACATTCATAATAACCACCAAAATTATTGTCGTGTCAATACATTCATTCATACCCAGTAGCAAAAGGTAATAGCTAGTAAATGAGTTGGTGAGGGTCTGACTGTCGAATTTATCGCCAAATTTTAGGAAATTTATATGTATCTGTACTGAAGGAATCGCATACCCATGCCAGTGAGTCGTTCAGTTGTGCGAATGGCTGATTGACACAAAATAATTTGTTGAATTTAACAATAAAGATTTTAAAACAAAATTTCTTTCGTTTCTTGCCCCACAACCTATTACTAATTCGCTTACTTTTTCAGTTATGAATTATTTTACTGCTGGGTATTTACATATGTATGTATATGTGTTACTGCCCATGCTCACTAAGTATGTATGTACATATTTTCTTTACAGCACTCGTAATTGAATTTCTATCCGTACATTTATTTAGGTGATGAAGGCGTTATGCTACAGCGCTAAGCTGATCGCCGGTTATCATGCCAGCCGCAATCCGGATTTGGCGAAACGTTATGCCATAACTAGTTCACGTATTTCGGGGGCACGCGCCACCCTTCGCCTCATCGATGATATTCCGATGATACAATATGCCTTGGAATATGGCTTGGGTGCACATGAACAAGATCGGCTAATGGCGTTGCTGGGTGTCACAGCCAACATTGTGGACTTGCTATATTATCCGATTGAGAAAATTTGCTGGCTGTCTGATCATAATGTTATTGAAGTTAAAAACGCAGATGCTTGGGACGTGCTTAATTCATCTTTTTGGGTACTTTCGATTTACTTGAATTTAATGAGGTATTTTGAAGTGATTAATTGTATTTTAATTGGCTAATTTACATAACAAATTTGTATTGTCTTTATATTCAGAACATTGCGAAATTATGCGTTAAATCAACAAAAGGTGAATCGGGCGAGTATAGCTAAGTGAGTAGCAAAATCTGTATATGTATGTAGTACAGTGTTATTGTATGGATTATACAATTTTATTTTATTTTACATTGCAAAAATTTTAAGTAAATTTACTATTTATTTAATAAAAAAATTATGAATTTATAATGCATGCATACTTATGTGTACATACATATGTACATATGTAAGATTAAAATAATATTACGAGCTGCTAGTGCTATTTAAGGTTGTAAACAGAAATAAAAATTTCCTAAATAGTGAAAAAAAACTTTACAATTATTAAAATTTCATAAAAATAAATAGATTTAAATAAAAAAAAGTATATTTTACTACATACCTTTCGGTAAATAGATTGTCATACTCGTAAAAACTCGCGGGTATGTTTAGAAAGTTCTTGTCCGACCTTGTAAGTTTGAAGTAAATATTTACATACATATATCAATTATAATTAAACAAAGATAAACTATTCAAAACTTATTTCTTTTGCGCCAAGACGCAAATAACAGAACATGAGTTGATTAGAACTGCAATAAAACTAAAAGCCATTTAACTACTTTTCATAATAAAATTAAAAGAGCCAGTTTAAAAAGGAAGTTTTACGTTGATTGTTATGAAATTGTCTCATTAATGGTTCTAATTGTAAAATAATATAAATTAACCTTTTTAGTTGTGTCCAAACTCATGTTTCTCGCAGTTTTCCAAAACTGAAACAAAAAACGTTCAATTATGAAAATGTATTCCTTATATCAGAATATATACTTTACGGCCACTATACTTTAGGTTTAAATATTTTCGCTAAAGCGGACGGTGTCACGCCAATTTTCCCAAAATGTTTAGTTGGAGTTACTTTTTTCGAACTTTCTTTCATTGTTTATTACCTTAAAAATATCGAATTGTTTGACTTTTTGCTAGTAACATTATTTGGATTATTTAAATGCAATGTGTGCAAAAACTAAATAAGAATAAAATTTGCAGGAATAGGCAATTGTACGTAAACCTTTACATTATGCAATAATCGTATTTATTTATTTTGCAACTAAATGTATAAATAAATAAATACTTATGTACATACATAACTTATCATACGCATTATATGTATATTCTGCCATTTCAGGTCCTTAGTGGATGAGAAAATACTCAAAAAACATCGTCTAGAGATACTTTCCATGCTGCGGCTCTCACTCGATTTCACCCATGCCGTCAGCACGCTGCCAAAAGGTTATCTTTGGGGCGGTAAATTATCCACATTACAAGTGGGCGCCATCGGCACCCTGTCTGCAGCTATTGGTATTTATCAATTATTTGCTAAAAGACGCTTAAGCAAAAAATAGAAGAAAAAAACTTATTTACTTTGTTCCTGCATTCACTCGTGCACTTACACTCACTTATATGTACATATGTAGATACATATCGCTGGCTGAGAGTGAAAAGGTAGCACTTTAACTTTTTAAGATGAAAAAAAAAAACGTTAACCTACATCAATATTTGTAACTTCTGCAATGCTTGTTGAAGTGGACTTAACACCTTTGAACTCTATGCCGACGATATAACACTCATTAAAACATATCAAGGAGATTTTCCAAGTTTTGCAAAATCCATATCCGGATTGCAATGCTTCCCCAATAAAAAAACGTTTTTTACCTTGCAATCCTTTCAAAGGTTTTGCAAAGCTTAGAGAATCCCCCTATTGTCTTCGTATCACTAATAAATAGTTTACACTACCCAGTGTATAAGTTAATATTTGTTTTTCAATTTTAATGTAATTGTGATTTATTATTTGCGTAACGCAAACATAAGAAATGGAATTCAATAATATATTGTTGGTCTTTAAAAGTTTGTATATGTGTATGTATATAAAGTTTATTCGCGTGAAAGCGAACAACTGAGTGCAATCAATGACAATGCAATGTTGGCCTTATAAAATATTAAATAATCGTGCAATTGTTGTTTTGTAATTTATAAAAAAAAAAGAGAATGTAATTTTTACTTAGATATACTACGTACGAGTATGTACCTATGTGCACACAGATATTAAAATAAAAATAAATAAAAAAAATTACACAACGAACTATGTAAATATCTAATAAAGAACAAGTTTTAAGAAAAATGATTACGGCTATTCTGAATATTGTGCGAGTGGTCTTGCAACATTTCATTTGTAAATCAACCAACAGTTTGGCTTTTGCGTTGCGGTGATGATTTGCAAGACTATTTGCATAAGATTTTAAACGATCCTTATTCATGGGCGCCGGCAGCACGGTGCAAGGGGGTGCACTTGCACCCCCTGCTATGAAAGAAAATAGCAGAAAATTTTATTTTTTTATTTTTTTAAATTAAATTATTGTTTGAATAAAAACTGAAGGCGTCGAGGTTGCTGTCCAAATGTATTTATCACCTTCTCAATAAATTCAGTGTCTTCTTCTACTCTTTTCCTGTGAACACTGAGCATGCACAAGCTACTTAGCCTCGCGTCTCCCATCGTTGAGCGATTCCACGTCTTGACACGTCGTAACGTGCTAAATGTACGTTCAATGCTACATGTTGTTGATGGAATAGTTAAACCAATTTGGATTGCCTCACGTACTGCTGGGTAAAACGGAGTGGCTTGAGCAATTACATCTGCGTATTCAACAACATATTCATTTAAGCCCGCATCATTAGCTTCATTTATCTTTATCTCTCGTACCATGTGGTAGCTTTAGCAACAAAATTATGTAGAAAACCTCCGTAAAAATTCTGTATATCTTCTACTATTGCCGAAAATTCTGATTTATTTAAGTTTTTCATATTTTCTGGGTGAAGCTGCATAAGCGAAAATGCTTGCTTGTGGGTTGGAGAAAATCGATCCTTTAGTGAAGAAATAATAGAATCTAAGTATGGGATGAATATAGATACTCTGAAAAATTCTTCCACATTTTCAGATGGTTGATTTGATCTGTAAGTTTGTGTCGCCACTGATCGAGGGCGCTTGAATTCAACATCCAATTTTTCACAAATATTTTGAGCTCGGTTGAAAATGACCGCAAACTCCGTAGAGGCATTATCGCGGTGAGATTGAAGCACATCAATTAATTTATTTACGTGATCGTAAACTGCCTTTATATTCATATTTACTTCTTGTAATTGATTGCACAGGGGTTCAAGTTTGGCAGAATAGGCAGCAATTACTAAAAGTGTTATAATGTATGTATGTTGGAGCAGTTGCAGTTGTGTAGAGCTGGTACGATTTGGTTTTTGTCTTAGAGTTGGGTGCATCCAGCGAAAGTTCTTTTAAGATTTGTACAATAGTCAGAAAGTTTTCAGAAAATTTTCTGATACTTTTGTATTTTGCTGTCCAACGCGTTTCACAAAATAGAGGTATATTTGGAATTTTATTTCGCCGCAACGTACTCTCTCTAAAAAAGTTTATAATGTCTTTTGTAGTCCCAGTAGTATTTCTCACTTCACTGACAGTATTCTGATCATTAATGACAAGATTTAGTACATGGCTTGCACAGTGGAAAAATAGAGCTGAAGGATATTTATCATTAATAATTTTCTGAACACCACCTATGTGACCTGCCATTTCAGCACACCCGTCGTATCCCTGGCCAACAAGTTTATTTAAATTAAAATTGCAATCTTGCAAGAAGTGAATAATAGTTTCCGAAATGGCCTTTGCAGTCAGTTCTTGTAGTGGTACATATCCGAGAAATTCTTCACAAATTTTTGCGTTTTTTATCATCTTTATCATAACGTAGATAACGAACACCAATAGATAATTGCGTGGTGCCACTAATATCAGCAGTCTCATCAGCCAAAACCGAAAAAGCCGAAGCTTGTTTTACCTCAGCAATTATTTTGGTTTTTAAAACGTCGGAACAAATTTCAATTAAAAAACGTCACTCATAACTTGAATAAAAAGTAATAAGTTAACCAATAAATTGCCTAAGAACGAAGATGAGTCACTGTTTATACAGATTTATTACAGACAATTAGTTTGCTCCTTATCGACAAAGAACGGCAATTATTAATAGATACAACTAAAATATCATGAAACATGAACTGACGCAATCGCAAGTAGCGAAGCCCTCATATCCATTGCGTGGCAGCGGGGATTCCCCGAGTAATAATGCCATCCATCGACAACAGATAGCGTTTGGGCACAGGAGAGGGAGATTAGGGATATCAGTGGCAAAAATACATCGATGTTATACATCGATGCATCGATACGGACAGAGTTTTCATATACCATGGAAATAAAACCAAACCAATTTCAAATAATTATACAAACTTTTATTTTAATTTACTCAGATTTATATAATACATATTTTAAAGTTTGAAACTTTGGTTTTACATGGTTTTGGTAATCGTCTTTTTACATACATAAATTGCATACTGCGCAATATCTATTTTCTTTTATGTAAAACCTCCACACAACACTTTTCGGCGCCATTTCGATTTCTTTGAATTTCAGAAAATTCGATGTAGTTGAGATGTCAGTTTACAGAAAAAATCGATGTTCGATGCATCGATGCATCGACTATTTGTACATCGAGTGGAAAATTTTCGATTCATCGAAGCAAAGCATCGATGTTTTTTCGACATCCCTAAGGAAGATCAATTTACCAAAAACAATTTTACTAATTTTGTTTTACTAGCATTAGATCAAAAGTGTAACATTATTAGGACATGTCAGTTTATTACATATGATTACCAATATAAAAGTAAATTTTCTATAAAACAATGCAATGAAATCCGCGTACGATTTAAATTTTACATTACACTCATTCTTCATTCTATATATGTATTTTAGATCATAATAGTGTGTAGATGCAGATGTACCTCCCTGAAAATAATCCTGGCGGCGCCCATGTCCTTATTCTTCTACTTTAGTTAATAACCACACCTATTGGTAAAGCTCATATTAACATACATACATATTAAGGGGATACACAAGATGTCGTTAAATGTCGTTAAGTTGTCAAGTCATAAAAAAGGATGTAAAATATCCCAACTTGGAATTATTAAAATTTCATGACTACGACTATACGACACTTTACGACACCTTCTGAATTGCCGAGTTATGTATGGTTCTTTCCAATAGGCAAATAAATGAATTCGCCTAGGTGCATCTTTTGATTTACAATTTTTACAAATATACTATTGTAAGTACATACATATGGCCTTCTGGTTCCGTCGAGAAGGAATAATTCTTTCTATGCCAATATAGAGTCTTCACAACTCGCGATAATCACCAAATAACCGCAGACACTAATTAAAGCAACCTGAGATGTAATGTGGTGCCATCTAAACAACTTGTATTGAGTAAGGCATATACGTATTAAAATTAAAGCTGTGCAAACTTCTTGAAAACTGGTAGATAAAGCAGCGTTTTCAATAATTAACAAATCGGCAAGTTGCTTGACAGAAGTAAATTTTTCAATTTGTTTTTGAGACATGATCGAAGAGATACTAACTGTTCAGGAAATTTGTCATTAATGTCGTCAGCATAACTATCAGCAAGTATCACAGCTTCTTTGTAGAGTTCTTGATCCTTCATTTTTGTCAATTCCTTAGGTTGGAGTACTCGAAAAGTTTTTATCACGTTCTTCAAACTCTCAAACCGATTGAGTAATTGATTGCAAATGATGTCGAGACATCCAAGGAAAATATTTACACGGAATCGTACTTCTCCATCATATAGTCTTTTGTCTTCACACAATTCTTCGAAATATTTCTTGGGTTTTTTGATCCGCTTGTTTTGAAACTCAACCTTGACTCTCCAATCAGCACTTAGTTCGATTGCCTGTGATTTTGCTCCCTCGTAGTCATTTTGGAATTCTAGCAGTTCTTGATTCGCTTGTTCGAGTAAAACATGTGCTTGAGAAAGATCGACGTCCGGCTTTTGAAGAGCTTTTGTAACCAGTTTTGTTGTTGTCAGAACTTTGGAGTGTAAAACAACTTGAAAAACGAATTCGAAAGTTTTTATCTCTTTACGTAGATAAGTCGCTTCATTTCGCTCAGGATTCGAATTACTGATAAGAATTATTTTGGACAGCGCCTTCAAAATATCACAATATCGGTGGTAGTTACGCCACTGTTTAAAATTAAAAACACAAACCACATATGTAAGTACCTATGAAATATGTTAATTGTGTATAATGTGAAAACAATTAGAATTACGCAAACTTTTCTTCTTCCGATGCCATTGTGCACAACTTGCAGCACTAATTTTTCTGATACTTATTATGCGCAAATTGCACGCTCGAGCTCTCGGCGTGTTGCAAGTGTTGCTAGACGCTCGTACAACACGTGATACTTTGGCAAGCTAGCAACACTGCACTTGTGATTAACATCTCGAACGCAGCCCTAATCCTAACTAATATTATTAATGTGAAAGTGAGTTTGTTTGTTTGTCAACTATTCAACCGATCATCATGAAATTCTGTACACATATTCTGAAGAGTATAGGCAATGGCATAGTGGGGCGTGACACCTCCCATGCACTTTGGATTTTTGATACCGCATATCTCTGGAAGAATGTGTGATGAGGTACTGGAATTTGGTAGGGATGCTTACGAAATCAAACCCATGCATGAACATTGGAAATTATCGAAAAAGTGGGCGTGGCAACTCCAATACACATTGCATTTCTGATAGCGTTTATTTCTGGCACTACATGTGTGCGATGGTATACTGGACTTTGGTACGAATATACATTATTATTAAACTAAACCCATGATTATGGAGATAACTTGAATTTATTGGAAAAGTAAGCAAGGTATAAAATCGCTTGGTAAAATCCTCCGAGTACAAGTTAGTTTGAATATATTTCTTTGCTCTTTTTTTTGGCAAGCCGCCTGTGTAAAGAGCATCTAATGAGTACTGTTATATTGACATACAAATATGCAGCCTCGCAACTACACATACATAATTATGTATGTACAGTGAAAACTCCCTTGGGCGGACACTCACCGTCAGTCAACTTTTGTCCGCCCATGAGAGGTGTCCGCTCAATGGAGTGGGTAGCTATTTTAGAAATTTTTAATTTTATTATGTCCTTAATACTCTCCACTTTCGGATTAAATTCATATAAATACATGCATACAAATTCCATGTAAATTCACATGAAGTAATATATAGAAAATATAAATATTAAATTCATTGCTTGAAAAACTGGGTAATTGTAGACTGGCTTAAGTTTTTTTGCTTTTTTAAAAGAAAATTGTTTTGCAGATGGCTTTCCAAATTTTGCAACAAACAAAATCTTTTTAAATTTGAAACGGCAGTCAATGCGGTTTCGTTTGAGAAAATTTCATTTCTTTCTTCGGTAGTACCCTCATTATCAGTACTATTATCGTCAATAGTTTCTATGGTTTCGTCAATTACAACGTCTAACTCGAAGTCTGAGCTTTCGGTCCATGCATTATTATCTATTTCGACAAAGTCATCCGGATTTGAATGAGTAGACTCTCCAAGGGCTTTTGATAATTCAAAAATCGAAGCCAGCGTTGACAGACAAATTGTTTTCCTCACTAACGTTGATTAATTCAATTTTTTCTTTTAATCTAAGGTTTGACCTCGCCATCTTACACATTATGTACATAAATGTTTACACAATCACTAAACGCAATTCACTGAACAAAAAACCTCAGCATGCGCTTCATAAACACATTACATTGAATTCGGGGAGTCCCCTTTTTTCATTTGTTATAATCTGTTATTTATACATACGCCATACACACATTCTCATATTTTGTCCGCTTACGAGGGGTTCGCGTCCGCCCAAGAGAGGTTTTTGATTGATTTGTTATGAAAACAGAAGTCAATGTCCGTCGATAAGAGCTTCGTGTCCGCTTAGTAGAGGGGTTTCGTCCAACTTTGTAGCAATGAACTGTCCGCGTCCGGCCAAGAGAGTGTCCGCCTAAGGGAGGGCGATTTGTTCTGAAAATTGTACTTAAAACTTGGTGCATGAAAAAATGTCCACCCAAGGGAGGTGTCCGTCTAATAGAGGTGTCCGTTAGGAGAGGTTTCTCTGTACTTACTAACTATTCCCCCCGAGAAACTGCAAAGCAGGTATTAACTTACGGGGCTGGTTTTAACGCAACTTTGTGATTGCGTTTCACTCTATTTTGTTCTCAGTTGGCAAGTGACAAAGGTAAATTTTAACGCCCTTCTCTTCTTTTTCGTTTCTACAGAGGAGGAGAATCATGCTCTTGTCGTGTAAGCTAGAATAATGCAATCAGTGTGAATTACTTATTCGCTAAAACCTAACATTTTCGAGCATTTCGGCAACGTATGCATTAATATGTACATATGTATGTAGATATATTTTATTCTAGATCGTCCCTGGCACATTTTCCGAAAAAATGAATCAGCACATTCAAAGAAAAATGTCTTTAAGTTCATAATTTAAAATTTTGTAGAGTAAATTTTGGTGTTTCCTGTTCATTGCGAAATAGTACCAAGTGTTAGAAAATGTAGACATATTCGTGTTACATTTTGGTATGGCAATCAACATTCGGTAAGAAAACGTCCGCAAAGTTTTACGTCAAGGTTTTGTAATCAATTTTGGAACAACCTGTGAACAGTAGTGCTCCAAATACATCGGAGCACTATCGATAGTATTGATGTATACATTTGTTTTTTGAAACATCGATATTTTTTTTACTATCGATGTTTTTTGAGGATATTTTATCTGTAGAAATGGACTCCATTTTATTAAGCCTTCGCAATTATTACGATAGTCCGAATCTTCATGAAGATTGTAATCCTCTTGAATACTAAAAGGTAAATGTATTAAGTTGATAATTCTTATTGTAAAACTAATATATTTTTTTATATTTTAGGGCCTAACTGGTTTGAGAGACTTCTGCAAACGATTGCTTTGCATTCCAGCAACTTCAGTTGAGAGTGAAAGAATCTTCAGCAAAGCTGGTATTGCTGTGAGTGATAAAAGATCTTCACTAAAATCGTCAAATGTGGACAAAATCATTTTTATGAGTAGAAATTATCGGTTAATGAACGAATAATTGTTTAAGAAAGTTGTTTCTCACAAAATTTAATTTGGCAGTCCGATCTTTCATATTAAAAACTAAGACTAAAAAACTGAAATGTACCTTGCATTATTGCAATTATTTAATTTATTTAACAAGATATTTATAACACAAATGAATTGTGTGGTTTCTAAATGAACATTTTCATATTAGTTTTGATTTTTAATTTCATTTTAAATAATAAATGTACCTAATATCTGAAAAAATATAAAGCATATCTTAGCAATCATCTAACGTTACGGAAAATAAATTGCATTGGTTTTCGTTTTTTTGGTCGTGAATCCTTTATTAGTATACATGCTCGTACATTTCAATTTCAACTTATAATACAGGCGCATATGTATGTATATTGTCATACTCATTTTTATATTTTTATGTATGTATGTATATATGTATGTGTGCATGTATGTATGTATATTTGGTTTTAATTTTTTTCGAATTTCTATTTGTTTAAGTTTTTATGTTTGCAATTTGCATTAGTATTTTTTATTTGTTTTTTTTTAATTACAGTTTAGCATAACTCAATTTAATTATAACCGCAATACTTCGTTTTAGAATATATTTTTATGCTTTCATTATTATTGTTATTATTATCTATTAGTTATGAATTGTGTGTGTGTGTGTGTTTGTATGTATGTATGTATTTGAGATAACTAAATTAAGATTAGTTTGCAAGACTTTATGTAAATGTGTGTGTGTGTTTTGTCTGTATTCATTAGCATGCGTGTTCGTAGGATAGCTGTCATATGACATCTCTGTAGAGAAATTCTTGCATCCTTCCGTGCGTAGTGTACAATGGCTATACATTATAGGGTATTATGTATTCTTGCCACTGGAATTAATAACCACGAGTGGTTGCTCAAATAAGCTCATATACACATACACACACACACACACACACATACATATATGTATGTATGTATAGTTAACTATACTAGGCTTACTGATAAATTATTTTTCATTTCTTTTCATTTATTTTTAGTTCGTTAAAATTTCATTAATTTTGCATATGTACTTATGTGTCTATATGCGTTTGTCGCTAGTAGCTACATATATAGTAGGTCGATATATTTGCTTATCTTTTTTTTCCTTCATATTCGCAGTCAGCTGATTAAAGATATACATATGTATTTGTTTTAAGCATTTTTATATTGCTCTTTTTGATTATTTTCTCTTTTTTTTTCATTATTTAATAATCCTAGCTACATTTTTTCTTAGTACATTCATACTTTCTCTAATACCACTTGTAGATATATATGTATATATATGTATACATATATGCTTATATGTAGTTATTTTAAATGTATTATTTATTTGCTTGATTTGTATTTAGCAGCATCGTTCTGGTAATATTCTTCTAAAATCATTAGTTTTTTTAAGTTCTATTGCAGCTTTAATTCGAAAACATTTATTACATACACCTTTATTAAAACAGATATTTCCAAAATAAATTATGCGTAAGTATATATTACTTTTGTTTAGCCCGTTTATTTTTATTTCCTTTTCTTACAATTTATCTGAGCATTTTTTTAAATAAAATTTACCAAGACATTTTATAGTGAGCGACACTTTTCAGTGCACGATAAAATTTGGCTGTGGTTTAAACTTTGTTTAAACGCTCCAGAGTTAGCTGGTTTGAACTAAGATATATCAATCAAAAGGAAGCAAGCTGTTGGGCTTACTAACCAACCGCAGTTACTGGTGTAATTTATTAAGTAAAAACGCTTTAAATTTTGAAGGAATACATTTAAAAAAATTGATAAAAAAACATTGTTAAGTTCCACACAAAAGTGACAAGCTCACAACTACAGTCCATTTTGCATACGGCTGTGATCGACCGACTTATTTATCGGTAACTTGAAAATTTCTGTTGAATTAAAAATCATGGCCTTTATTATGGAGTTACGTATACATACATTCGATTTTCTACTGTGCTCGAAACTTTTAATCGAACGAATTACAATTTGGTATTCAGACTCTCACTCCATACGACAGAAAATTCGATAATCGACGATAGTTTCGATGCACAACTCATAATCACCCTTATTGTGAGTTTCGTTTTCGCCCGAAATAGTTCACTTTTTACAGTTCGCTTATTATAAATTTCGAGCGGAAATTTTCCGTTTTCGAACATTGTTTCCCCTAATCGGCAATACTAATACCTGGCGGAAATAATTGGCGGATTAATTGAATTTGTTCACTATTTTTTGAGAGGCGAAAAATATTGTTGATTCAAAATGTAAGTAATTTAATTTAAATGTTTTTACATAAGATCGCCTATTCCACTAACAAAACAGTTAACAAAGTTCAAAGAGGGATAATAATACGTAGACATTTTTTTACATAATCTGACTAAAAGACGTTTGCGCAAGCCCAATTTCAAAACTGTCACAAAACACCTTTTTAGTATCCACCTTCAGTGAAAAATCGCAGGCACGCTTCCCAACTGGCGAAATAGCAAATTTTAGTCGCACTGGAGGTATTGAAGAGGTTAGCTCAGATCTTATAAATACTTGAACGATTCTTTATTGACTGCTATATTTCAAAGATTTGGAATTTCCGTGTTCGAATTTTCGGAGTGAAATTTATTCCGGGTGAAACTCTCAATAGGTGGATACAATCCGGGCGAATGGAATAATTTTGGGTTCATTTTTTTTCGGGCGAAACTCACGATAAGGGTGAATTTGTGAATTTGTGCGATTTTCAATATTCGCTGAAACTCGTTATAGGCCCATGTGGCAGCATTGCTTCATGTGCGATAAGCACTTTGAAAACAAAAATGTTACTAAATATCAATACTAAATAACGAAGTTTTCTTAAAAGTCTACAATATTATATTGCGATTCTTCTGTAATAACTTCGTACTAGTAATTTAGTCAAATTGTTAAAAATTATCGTTTTTCTTTTGAAGTATCGAAATTTGTTATTTTATGTTTTTTAATTATATATTTATTATAGTGCCTTTGTTAGAATATTTTCAACTTTTATTATGAAGTTTCGAGCTATTTTTTGATATCTAGTGTCAGTTTTGATTTCAATGTGCGATATGTAGGAATATCATGCAATAGTTGAAAAAAGGAATCAATTCGGTAATTTTTCAATTTGCAAACATCTCCCACAAGTTGCAAGTAACTCCCAATTCAGGGTTTTCAATATAATTGTTCGTATATTCTATTAAACTTGTCAAAGAAAATTTGTAAGGAACTCTGCAATCTGATGCGACATATACTTATTGTATATATTTTTAAGTGATGCTACTTCAAGAGTTTTGAAGTTACGTTTAGTGCTTTGAATAACGTAAATATAATTTTTGAATAACCGTTTTTTATGAGAATGTGGAGAAGCAAGGCTCCCTACGAAACTTTGTCAGAAGTTCGGCACGCTCTAACAGTCTGCTTTCATGCAACTTATTTACGAAATTTAAGTGTTTTTTAACTTATTCAACGGCAATTATCTATTTATTGATTAAATTCCTTTTCACCTTATGCTAAAAGTGGAGTATTATCTAAAATCAAAAATAAAATACATGGCACTCTATTTGATAAATTGCTATATATTGTGTTTCCTATTGCATTGTAAGACCTAAAAAGTTTCTAGTATCTATGCATTTAGTATTTTTATCTAAAAATAGTATGTTTCAGTTAATTGCAGCCAGTCGATATAATTTTCATTTCGATTTGCAACAATGCCAACTATTTAATTTTAACAATATATTTCAATAGCAATTCCAATTATTTATGTACTTAAATTATGTTTTAAAGCTTACGCTTAACGGCTTAAATTAATTATGATTAGGCAATTTTTGAATACTTTTTGGTATTCGTTATACATTTTATACTGCTTCTCATCGTAAATACATGCTCGTATGTATGTGGCCATATAATTTGCAATCAAATTCAAAATGTTATTGTTTATCATTTGCGTATATATGTATATATTTCTAATAATTTTAAATTCCAATAATGTTTATTTAACAATATTTATATACACATTTTTAAATGCAGCCAAGCTTCGCACTTTTGAATATTGTTAAAAAAAGTCATTAAATTTTCATCAACATTTCAAACTTTTTTCTCAGTCTTGCTGTAATTTTTTGTGTAAACAATTTTAAGCTTATTCAAGTGGTTTTTTCGAGAATTTTTTTGTCGTACGTATTGCGGTTTCTTTCCAAACAAATATAAATTAGATTTATACGTTATATGGCAAAAACAATTCACAAAATGCAAAGTTGCCTATTATTATATTAATTTTAACTATACGAGTATACTCAAAAAGTGCCAACACTTGCTAAGAAAAAAGTTTGAAATTTGTACAAAGTGCATAACTTAGGTTTATGTAAGAGAATAAACTGTATTTTATTAAAAAAATTACTAAAAATACTATTTGAATAAAAGTTGCTAATCATATGGCCGTCACTGTACGTCTTATTAAGTTTGCATTCATTTATGTAAATCCATCATTAATATATGTATGTATGTACCAATGTATGTATATTTATAAGGTTTTACGCATATATGTTTGTATGTATTTAGTTATTCTTATCGGAAGCTATTCAAAATGGCACTGCAGTAATATATTTATGTAAGGTGGGAAAACAATTAGAATAATCGTATTTATGTCATTTTGCTTTATTGATTTACTTATACTAAACTCGTTTCATACTTTCAAAAACTCTTTCTTTAACAGCAATGATGGCTTAAAACTTGTGGCTTAAGTACTTACTCGTATCGAGTCTTTATTTATTCGATTCCTAATAAGGTTTTTATTTATTTAATGTTGGTATGAAAATATTTGTTGTTTTTTTTATTTTTATTTTTTTTTATGTGTAACAGTTCTACATACAGACATACCCTGTTATTTCCAACGTTTAGGGTTGATCAATTTATTAAAAGAAGTTCATCAAAACTGTTGTCATTGACGGCCATCATCAGCTTAACTCATTTAAATGCACATGTAAACAGTCATTCCAAATTAAACGTAACGAGCTTCTGCAACATGTTCTTCGATTTCGCTCAAATTGTGCGAACATGGGCTATATATATATATATGCTCTTACTGATGTAAATTGACTTAAAGTAGTTTTGAAATTTTTTTGTTCACAGAAGTTAAGGTGGTGGTAAAAATTAAAAAGGGTTCCAACAAAGCGCTCTAGAACCGTATAAATGTAAGTCAAAATATTGTGCTCCGATTCGCCGAATTGGGGTATCGTTGGAAACGTTATAAGTCGAATCAGAATTTCAGTTTGATTACCTTCGTAATTTTTTCCACAATCTATTTTTTTAAAAGGCAGTACTTTTATTTTATTTATTTTCGTTACATATTCCCAAAAAGATTTTTTCGCACTCTGTGTATTTTTATTAGCCTTTATTTGGTACTCGAATAATTAATATATTTTGCATAGGTCGGTGAATAGCAACTAGTTAGTTGAAAAATATATATGTACATATGTAACTAATGAACTTTATTTTCTTAAAATGGTTGGAGAAGACGATGACAAGTATAAATTAAATCATTTATAAACAATTACTTTTCAAGCCATCATATCAAATTATGTATTTCTTTTAAATCGTTTTTTTTTTTTTGAAAGCGTATCTTCAAGCAGTTATAACTGCTGAAACCTTTGAGACTTCATAACAGAAAATATTCTAATTAAAAGGTATTTTTTTAAATATTTTAATAATTATAGTTTATGGAAAATAAAAAGTAGGGACTTTAAAAAATCTATTGTGGGAAAAAATCACGACGAGAATGGCATTCGAATATATGTATGAAATTAGAGATGAAAGAGATATGAATGAAATAATTATTAATAGCAGAATGTCGAACGAAAAAAGAATTCGAAGAATTTGACAGTCAGGTTAAGAAATAAGGTGATCTGAGCTGTTCCCAAAAGTTAAATAATAAAATGGCGTTTTCCATGGAATGACTGTACACATGTACATATACGAGTATATTGCCTTAGCTCTTTTTCTCGATTAGCCTGTGGAAGCTCTTGCTAAATGTGTGTTAAAATAATTTTTTTTTTCTTGTTTTTTAGATAGTAAATTTTCACGCTCATATTGATATCAATTATGTATAATTAAGAATTTTGTTCTCTTTCTATTTTCTATACAATTCTAATACATAGATACGAATATACATATGAAGTATAAACATATACTATGTATATATGTTAGTATGAGGCATGTACTTCTATTATTGCATTTATGTATGTATGTATATAATTATAATAAGTTTACAAACATACCCGTTGAGTATGTTCATCAACGCTACATATTCCTTTAAAAGTTGTTAATTATGCTCAAGTTCTAGTTTAAAATTTCTTTGGTATGACATTAAAAATATGTTTTAGGATTTGATAAGGATTTCAGTAGAAAGGCAAATAAAACAATAATATTGCATTATATTAAGTTAGTACATATGTAAATTGAAGCAGTTATTTATGTATGTAGGTCTATATTATTATAACTAGACGCTCTTTTTGATTGAAGGTAATAAGTTTTAAGGTTTTTAGGCAGGTAGGTTTTGTATGTATGCATTTTGGTTTAAGGATATTCAATTATAATAAACATATATTTTGTATATATAGTCAGTAGTCTAAATATTTGTAAGTATATATATCTATACGTATGTATGTATGTATGTAGGCATGCAGGCATTTAGATATTGTTTACGCGAACTTGAAGCATTTTCTTATAGTTAGGCAGCTGTGTGCACTGCTTATAAGAATAATATTGTATGTAAGTATGTATATGTATGTATATATTAGTAGTACTATATGTATACCTACATATTTATGTATAAATTATAGCTTATTGCTTGACTAAAATTTTTATTTTCTATTTATACACATGTATGTATGTATTTTCTTGTTAGTTTTACGATTTAAATATGCTTTCAATAAAAAAATGAATTACTTATTCATTTTGTTTCGCAGCTTTGTTGCGTTTCATTAAATAAGTTTTGCTCAATATTTTCTATTTGCTCAGTCCTTATTAAACTGATGCGGCTTTGATTGCAGAATTTTACTGCCCGTTTTGCAAATTTTCATATTGTAAAACTTTACTTTGCTTTGCTCAATATTTTTTATTTTTTTTGATTTAGAAAGTAATTGTTAAAATTGTGTATCTTCCTCTGCTAACTGCGCGATTTTTGTTAAAATACTTAAGATTTCAGTGTTTGATTTTGATCAGATTTTTTCTTACATCTTAAAGTGTAAAGAATATTTAGATAGTCATTTGTTATTATCGTACTACTTAATTGCTAAATTTACATACATATACTGTATTATCGTGTGTAAGTGGGAAGCGTTTTTGATTTTTAGTTCCTAATTACTTTTGAAGTTTCTTCTGTTTATCAGAGTTATGATATTAGCAAATTGCAGTAGTTAGTTAAATTAAGGTATGTACATAAAAAAATAGAAAACCTCTTGATTAGGGACATTCACAAGTTGCTGATAATAGTTAGCGTTTTTAGAACTTCTACTACCAATTTTTCTTAAATAAATTATTTTAAGCAAATTGGATATTTAAGAGGTTTTAGCTTAATCCATTTGCTTTTGATATATTTTCAATCAAATTGTAAGCGTAGTAATTATTACGACAGCGATGCCAAGATTTTGTGATAGTATAGGAAAATTGGCTGCAGTGACCTAACGATCAGTGAATCGAAAAAAAAAAACAATAACATGCGAAGGACCGTCCACAATATTGTATATACTCGTACGTACAAACATTCTCGCTTGTTTCTAACTTTTACTGATTTTGTTCTTGGTGCGAATAGGTGAAAAAAAATTGATTAGGGTTATTGGTTACTTCTTGTGTGAATAAATAGAAATTTATGGCTTAGATCAAGACTTGTTTTTCACCATTTCGAGACTAGTCCGGATATATTCCGATTAAAACATTAATTGTATTTTCTTTGGCGGGACCAGTTCACGACAATTTCAGGACTAATTAACGACAATGTCAGCAAAGTTTCGGATCTAGTCTCGACTAACTTTGTTACATTTTAATTCTAAGTTATACCAAATTGCAAGTAAATGTCAAAAAGTTAATTTTCTGTAATTAAATCTTGATTCTCGTTACAACTGGATTAAAGTTCTTGTATTGAAAAAAGTATATTAAACCACTCACAGTTTGTATGTTTAAATGTTCAGAATGGATTCCACGTAGGACAGACAGAAAACAATTTATTTATACGAAGGCTTTAGCGATTTTAGTTTTCTATCAAAGCAACCAAGCCAATTCAAAAGCAGTTCGATAGATAGCGCATAAGGCTGCCCGAAATTGTCCTATTTGTTTTTCTTTCGTCGGTTCAGCTCGGCCGGTTGAAAGCAATTTTGAGGACAATTTGAAAAAATTGAGCTATTAACACAAGAGCAATTGAAGAATAAAAAATGTAACAAAATTAAAATATACATCAAATTTTAAATGTATAATAACATGTTTTTGACTTGTTTGTATAAATAAGAATGTCATTAGAAAAACATTCTCTAAATGTGTATCGTTAATTTATGTTTTTTCCGGAAAGAAATGGTGTTGCCTTGTGATTCCGTGCTTTTACGCTGTTAACTCTCTCTAGCAAGTGCATGTCTTTCTTATGCTCGTTTGCCCGAGACGTGTTCGAAAAAAAAAAATTTTTTTTTCAAGTAAACACTTGCAGTTACTATTTTACTAACTACTGCCCCTAACCTTAAAATTAAAAAAAATGTTATCAGTTATTGGAGATATCTTTTAATACCAATACCAAATTTTTTGGTCTTCAAAGACGAATTATATATACATATGTACATATACAGATATATGTATGTATGTATCTACATATGATGTACATAGTGCGTATGCATGTTTTTGAATTTTCTTTACCATTACAATATAATAGTTCTTGTTTTTTCTCTTAACTGCTAAATTCCCTTACTCGTTATATTTTAACACATTTGTTTTCTCCTTTTGCCAAAGTGCAAAATATTTGCAAAATAAAATACAAAGTCCATTTAAAAAAGTAAAATATAAAATTTTTACTAATAAAATTAATTTTCATGATCTAAAATTTGTGTTTGCGTGTGTATTTTCACCGTTTTTGGTACATACATATGTATGTATGTATGCACAAAGATTAAAACAAAATCAATTAAAATGCAATTCACTCAACTGTGAAATTGAGTTATTTGTTTCGCTTTTTGGTTTTGAGTTGCCGGTAGTTGCCAATTCCTTGGTTATTTCATAAAAAAATTCACGATCTCATATACATATATATTTATGCATGTTTATAGTACATACTACATATTTTGTAGATATTTAAATGTAACAGTTAATAGCAAATTGTAAAATGCTTTCGAATTTAAATTCGTGACTGCAAATGGTTTTTTGACATTTTTTTCTCGATACTAATTTATCATTTAATTTTCGAATTCTCTTATAACATGATTTAGTTTTGATGATTTTTTTTTTTTAAAATACGCTTTTAAAAAGTATTAAAATACATACTTAGTACATCGTTCCCTAGGTATAACACTGCATTCCCAAGCATGTTTCCACTCATTCACACACAATCACACACTGCAATACATTTTCGTATGCTCATTTTGATGCGAGTTTTTAAATATTTAAGTATGTATGTATATGTATGTACTTAGTATATGCCAAGCGTAGTCAATCCCGCCACCAGCATTAGCTGATTTTCTACATGTTTATGTATGCGCGCAGAAAGTTTGGTTTGTTTACAGTGTGTTCGAACTATTCGCCGACTAAATTTTGCAATAAAATTTCAGACATACAAATACATATGTATATATGTGGTAGTTATGATTACAATTTAAAAGTATTTTTAATAAAAAGGTACTGGATTGGTATTCATTCTTAGATGCTTAATTTCATTTTAATAATTTACACATTTTTGTTTTGAAACATCTTAGTTTTTTGTTTTTTTTTTAATTTTGTGTGAGTTTGCAAATTTGTATTTTATTTTTCGAATTTATTTTTGCGGAATAAATGCATATTTTGAAAAACATTTAAAAATTGTAATTTAATATTTTTAGCCTTAAATGTGGCTTAAGTTTTAATGCGTGGCATTCAATTTCAAATTTCAGTTCGATTTTATGTTAAAAGTGATTGTTTTTTATATGTATTTATTATTTGTGTGTATGTATGTATGTATGCATTTGTGTGGTGAACCATGTACATATGTATCTCTTGATTCTAATAAATTAAATAATTAAATTGCTATTCATGTTTTTTGTTTTGTAAATTGTTTAGCATAACATATGTACGTACACTGTAAATTAAAATTGCTGTAATTGTCTCGAACTAAAAATACGACTTTTGTTGTTATTTTGCTAAAAAAATCAAAAATGCTGAAAATAAAATTGTTCGAAAATATTTTCCTCAAAGTTTTTATCCCATAATTATATGTTTTATTCACATCCACCTATTATTATTTTTTGGTTTGTTTTTATTTTCTTGTGTGTTACTCAAGTCTTAATTTAATAATTCAGCTAAAGCACCATTATTTTTTACTCTCCCTTATTTTGTATATACCTGTTGGAATATATCTTTTAACAAGTTTTGTATTTTTCAATATATCTTATAATTAATTTCTCACTAAACTTAACGCTTTGACTAGGCATTTTTTCTGAATGTCTATCATATATTTCAAAAACCACAAATGATGAACCATGACGAACTTTTATTAAAACGTAATTATTAACTACACTTATATTGAGCTTTGCCTATTGCATTTGTTTTAGTTTTTTTGTTTTATTTAAAGGCAATCAAATCTCTGTTGCGTGTTTTTTTTTAATTCGCGCAATATACTTATTTAATTAACAAATGTTGTTGAACACTTTTTACAGAACATCCTTGAATGCTGACGAATGTCGAAAACAGTGATAAGAATTAAAAAAAATAAAATAATAATAATTTATATGTAATGTGACAGTTACCATTGGCAAACGGATACTAAGAATCTTGGGTCTTATCACTTTCGAAGGATTCTAGGTCTATCAGAAACAAAAATCATCGGACATAAGAAACTGAAAATAGTGAAAGAGGAAGAAGAGTGCATCAAAAATTGCAATAAAAGCGGCAATAAAAAACCAAAACAAGGGCAAAGCAGGTATTTTTTTTAAGTTTTCTTTTTTTGAAGTAAAATGAAACAAGTTGTAAATAACCTACATTACATAAAACTGTGCTCTTTCTTTAGCTATTTGATTTGATTTGTAGTAATATAGAATGCGAAATTTTTGGGTAGTATTTTCATTTGATTATGGCGAAGAAGGAAGGCCCTGAATGAATTATACAAATGCTTCTTTCACTTCATTATACTAAAATTTAATGATCTACAAGACTTCGTACTTAAACGAGTTCTAATTTTTGAAAGTTTGCACACTGCGTTAGCAATACATGGCTAACTTTTGCCATAACTTCATAGGCGTATCTCCGAAAACCTTTCACCAGCATAGATAACATCTAATATCCTCTAACAATATCCGGGAAGTTATTCAAATCAGACTTTATAGCGGAAATGAAAATGTATGCTTTATTTGCTATGAAAAAAAAAAAAACAGAAAAGTTTCTCTAATAACTAAATCGTGTTCCAGAAGAGTAAATGACAAAATAAGTCATTTGGATGCGAAAAGAGCGAAAAATAGCGAAAAACGTATATAATAATTATTTGAATTTTAAGAAAATTATTAAGTGTTTTGAAGTTATTTTTCAAAACTGCGAATGTGGTCTCACATGAAGAAAAATAAGAAGAACACAATTTAAGCAGACATTTTTACATTAAACCCTTTTTGAAACGTCGTCAACAAGTAGATTTAAAAGTTTTTTTTTTTTAAATGAGTTACTGTTTTCGCAAACAATCACTTAACATGCCAAACCTAACTTTATATTATTGCTTTGACATCTCTGTAGAATTAAGGTGCACATACCTCTAAAAAAATATTCAATACTTTTTTAAGGTTTGCACTTAACTTGCTTGCAAGTATCTAAAATGTTTGTTTCTTTCACTAACTTTTCATTTGCGTGTTTTTCATTTTCAATAAAAAAAAAATGATACAAAACTACAATATACATACAATTTCAAAATATGTATGTACGTACTCTATTAGTAATAGCTAAGTATTGGGCAACCTAGTCTACAACGGAAACCGATCCAATACTAAGAGGCGCTTCTTTGCTTTGCACTAATAAAATTCTACAAATACCAGTACATGTGCTTGTTTATAAGTATGCATGTATGTACGCACTTATATATGTATGTATGTATGTATATATAGTATTGCTATATAACTATTGCATATAATTTTATGTATACATATATTGTTATTGATTTTGTACATATATAAATTTATGAATGCGTGTAGTAGTTACTTGCTTTTGTGTTTTGTGTTTTGTGTTTCAATTTTGTATTTTATTTTTGTTTTGCTTTTTTGCTTTTTGTTTTTGTTTTCTTTATGTGTTACGATTAATCGTTATGTCCACTACAATAAAATCCCTGTAGGTTTTCTCTGCATGTTTTCGCTTCAAAATGATGGAAATTAAATGAAACAAATTAAAAGATTTTGCAATTTGGATTTTTATAAAGTTTTGAAAATATATGTTTTTAAAGTATGTACATATATGTTTTTGTTTTAACATGTGGTCGTAATGCGCAAAGGCTTTTTATTCGCTTTTAAAATTTTTGGGATTTTTAACAAATCGTGACGTAAGTTTGAACACTGAATTATAAAAAATATTAACAAATGCCGACAACTTTCTTATTTTAATTACGTGTTTTGTCTACATACATATTTATTTGTTATACATATGTACGTATTGATTAAAATAGATGTTTATAAGGTACTAATACTTTGTAATATAAAAATTGGATTAGCATCTAAAATAAATTAAGGCATAATATGTGTTTGTTATTTTTTGTTCTCGTTTGATTTTCTTTCTTGCTTTCTTTCTTTCAATACTTATAAACAACAGCAACAGCAAAAGCAGCAATTATTTGTACAATGCATTTTTGAGGCTCCCAAAGCGTTTGGATATACAAAATTAGCTTGTAGGTTGGTAAAAAAACTTTTAAAAATTTGAATGCAGCAAGCACTTTAGCAAATAAATGTGTATGTATGTAAATAAATTCTATATTGCAAATCATTTAACTGGGTTCGAGTACATTAAATGCAGCTACCGATTTTTAAGTATTTCATTATTTTTTACAACTGTTTCCTGATTTGCATGATATTTACATACATTCTGCTCTATGCATTTATTATATATGTATATGTATATGTATGTATGTATGTATGTTTGCAATAGCTAAATTTTCATAGAGGTTTAAGGTTTTGAAATTTGATTAATATTATTATTACACGCATGTACAGTTATCGATTGTCGTTTTATGTACATATTAGCGAGTTAAATATTGCGTGTAATACTCGAATTTTTCTTTTGTGTAAGATATGAAAACATTAAAAAAAAATTAAGTAGGAATATCGCAAATTAAAATAAACACCCCATTTTGGGCAAATCAGAAAATAGAGTCGTTTATAAAAAAGTAATGAAAAACTTAAAAATAATTTTTGAAATATCAACCAAAGTAAGACGCGTTTGCGTATACGTAACTTATTACTGGCAAATTATCAGCATGATGCAACACAGAGGCGAAGCCAGAACACTTATAGAGGGGGGAAGGGGGGCGCCGGGCAAATGAAAATTGTTATAGACGATTTTCGTGAGACAAATCAAGTTTGTTCTGGCATCTACCTATATCTTATAATCATATGAAAATGTTTGTATTTTTAAAACTTGTTCAACTGTAATTGATTTGGGTGTGCAGTATATTCATACAAATTTATGTATTGCTTTTCCTTGCAGCTGCTTGGACTTTAAAATCGAGGTTAAGGTTATAACAACAATATGTTTGCAAGTTTAACTGCTAAGCACACTGAGAGAATGGTTCACTTGCGTAACTAACGACAAAACATGAAAGTGAAAAGATCCTACGCGTTCTGTGACATGCGGGAGACGTCTTATGTTAATTTATCCAATTTGGCGACTTTGAACTCACTTTAACGGCCTTATTAAATAAAGTACATTAACACACAATTCGTTCACATGTTCTCAAGCCTCGGGCGATTGCTGGTCCCGGAAAAAATATGTTGCAAATTTTCATAACAAATAAATTTTTCTCATAGAATATTAAGAATTTATTAGAGTAGACATTTTCAACTGAGGTTGAGGCGGTCAATACACAACAAAACGAAATCCTACATTAATTTCTAATAGTTCGTTGAAAAAAGTTGATAATTTATATAAAATGTGTTGATTTTTTTTTGTAAATTAAATAGAAAAAAAATATAATATTTAATATGTACTGATCTTACGATTTGTTTAAATTATTTGTAATTTTTTAAATTACGCAGTCCTATTACCAAGCTTCTAAAAAAGCCTTAACACTTTATTATATTCAACTGCATTAAAATAAAAATAATTCAAACGCGCGCCTACAAAAGTTAAATCAGATATCATAATTTTGTGTAAATGAATATTTTTGAATTGCATTATCAGTTATTTTAAACATCAGTGCTAATGCATTGCTAAAGTAAAGTATTGAAATATTGGTAGGGCAAGGAGATTAATATTCAAAATTATGGTTCAATTAGTTAATTACTCGAAAATATTCATATTTTTGTTCACATAATTAATTCAGTAAATTAACTTTAGATTAATCGAAAACAAAGTTTATCCAAATATCCCTCTTCTAAAGTAAACATAATATTGAATAAACAAGTGAACGACGTTTACAATACTTAAGTTCATTAAATAACTTAATTATTTGGGCCCAAATAATCTATGAGTGAACATACAGTCTAATGAAGCTTTTATGCAAAATAGTTATAATTTTATATAAACCTTTTGACTTTTTCGCTAAGGAAGTGGACCTAAATATTGCTGAAGGTCCCTAAATAATGCATGAGATATACACTTAATGTCGCCATAAGCCGCACTTTCGCTAGATTAATTTGAAATATGAATACATTCGACTCACTTTAATTTGAATACTAAAAAAAAAATAAAATAGTAAGAGATTTACTGATTTGTTGACTTGAATAGTGATTAAAAGATTAAAGATTAAAGGCACAAATTATTTTAATTAATTTTTACGTATACCAATGCTCAACTCATAACTGGTGGTAAATTTAAAATCTGTATAAGTTATAATACAAATCTTTTTGAAAATATAATTTACATAAAACACGGACACTATACTTAAGTATTAAATTGTAGTTGAACTGCAGAGTTTACTGTAAAAATATCCACCCCAAAATTGTTAAAAAAGCATAATAATAATTTGGTTCAGTGTTTGGCCGAGCTTCTTCCTCCATTTGTGGTGCGCGTCTTTATGTTATACTACAATTGGAGGGACCTACAGTTTTTTTTCAGACTCCGAAAAACCATTTCATGGCAGATAAACCATCGGAGATTTGCCATTGCCTGCCGAGGGGTGACCGCTATTAGAAAAACACTTTTTCTATGATTAAGATTGTACTTTCTCTGCCTAATATTCGAACTTCGAATTCAACGGCATATCGACTTATAGCACGCATCCTTACAAACTCACCCACAGCGGCATACTATATTTATTACTCTTTAGAAAAGCTGACATTTTGAAAAACTAAATTTTTTTTTTTTTTAATTTTAGGAAATATCGTTTTTTACGACTCACAACACTATTCTCACGCCTTTTACCAAACTGATTATTGCCACTGTTGTGTCAAAGCGCATACAAAATTTAAAGATATGCTTCAATTATACAGGGTGACATATTAAAATAAAACTAATAAACCAGAAAGAAAATTGCATGTGCAGAATTATATACTTGCTCGAAGCCTTAATTCTGTGTACCCGATGAAAAACCCAAACAGAGTCGAACAAACCATTATTAATAATAAAAAAAAAAAAAAAAAAATTGTTTTTGTTATTTTTTGGCATTTCTTCAGCATTTTCGAAGATATATTTATAATTTATACATACAAAATGTCTTCTCACGTCATATAGTTGAAATTTATTCATCGTGTAGATAGAAATAAGAGAAAGAATACGAGTATGCTTTAAGCTATGAAAGTGCGCTCTTGAGCACTTATACCCCTATTATGTATGGAGCAAGGATGCATTTTAACGTTAAATTTAACCGTTCCGAAATGTTTTCTCTTGTTTCGGTTGAAACATTTCAAAATATTATCGTTGAAGCAATTATCATAATAAATTTCATTACGTTTTTAACCGAAACGAAATGCTGGCGTTAACGTTAAAACGTTAAGAAAAACGTTAAGAAAAACGCTGGAGATTCACTCGTCGCAAACAGAAGCGCTGCATACTTTTAGGCACATTAAAATGAACGAAAACGGAAATTTTATAACGTTGCAACATTAACGATTTGATTTCGTTTTGATAACATGGCGCCGAAGCCATGAGACTAGTACGAGTACCCACTAGGCAATCATACTAAAATTTCCATTACGCAAAGCAACCTGCTTCTGGCTATCGGATACTGAAAGTAATGCTTCGCTTCTAAAACGATCTTTATATTTTTTCACCATTACTACAAAATGTACTTGTAAAAAGTAATATCACAGATGTTGTCTGCGCTTTTCTGTATACTGGGATCAATCGCTATACATAATAAAAGGAACGGTTGTAGTACCCGTGGCAAGTAGACCGGCGACTATACACAAGTCTTCATACATAATAGAGGCATTAATTAACATTTTGAGTGTATATTTAAAAAAAATTTTGGGTACTTTATCTGCTTAATTATATTTATCCGCAACTTCAGCTATTTAGCGCGAACAATAAAAATATTTTAACTGTCGCATAGTTTTAATTTTCCATATGCTGCCAACCAAACAATTCGCTAAAATTTTTATTATATTTCTTTTTAAATAATATACTAAATACAAACGTAAAAAGTCAAAATAATATTTTTTTTCTAAGAAAGGAAATGAAAATTTATTTTCACGATAACGGAAAAAACTTAAAGTGATTCATGGACATACTATTTATGTACGAGTACTCATACATTAAGAACTGAATCAAATTCATTATTTGAGTGTCAGTTTAATTCAAGCATTTTACAAGCTAATTATAGAAACTTAAGTAAACAAAAATAATTGCGTAACTATAACAACAACATAATGAAACCGAAAGTCACATAATAATAATTAGATTAATAAACAAGGCAAATATAAATAACAAAACATTTACGAGAAAGTGTTAACATAAAGTTTGAAATTAAACAGTTGCATTAAAATATAAATAAATAAATTTGTTTGCAAGGCTTTGGATTTGTTTTGGAAAATTTTCAATTTTCAATACTTATGTGAAAAATGAATTTTCCACAAATCAAACAAATTTGTATATTCTCTAGAAAAATAATTGTCTTACGATAGCTTATTTACAAATAGGATGCTCCTAAATATTCTTATGTATTTGGCAAACTATAAATACATACATTTTCATACATTCGCTAACCTAATTAGAAATATTTAATTCATTTCTAAAACATAGCTTGTCTTAACTAAGTGAGCCCTAAAAGAGACGAGGCAAAAAAACAAAAACCTAAATATAAACAGTTCAGCTTTTAGATAGCATACTTATGAGCTCAAAAGTAAAAATTACAATTATGTACATAGTTGATATGTTACATGAGTACTGCATGTTTGTATGTTTTTATGTACAATATGAGCAATTGGCAGCATGTTTTTAAAAATCTAAAAGTTATGTTCTTAAATTTTTGCCGCTTAAATCAACTGAGTGCCTCAATGCGGATAAGCATTTCGAAAACAATGCGCCTAAAAATATACAATATTTACAAAAAAATATATTTAAATGTCGCTTACAAGTAGGATTAACAAAAATTAAGAAGTTAATATTAACAAAAATGTACAAACTATTCAATTCGTTACACATTTGTATATTTGAGGTAAGCTAAACTAACTAATTAGCAACTTAAGAATTCAATTGAATGAATGGTGCGCACAGCACGAAACTACTTAAAATATAGATTGTTGCTGATTTTGCTGTTGTTGTTGTTGTTGTTGTTGTTGTTGCTGGTTCAATTGAAAGTTCACTGGTTGTGGCGATGTCCGATGTTGCTGCTGTTGCTGCTGATTCTGTTGCTGTTGCTGCATCTGATACATTCGGTGTAAATGTGAATTGCTTTGCTGCTGGGGCGCATGCTCCATTTGATAGCTACCATTCAAATGATTGGGATGACTTTGCAGTTGCTGTTGTTGTTGCTGGTGCTGCTGAGATGTATATTTTGATTGCGTGGCATGCTGCTGTTGCTGCTGGTGCTGTGACTGTTGTGACTGAGGTGTCGAGCTCAACAATGATAAGGAAGCAGTGGAAGAAGCTGGTCCGATGCCCACCAACATTTGTGATTTGGAATTTCTTGTTAGTGGCTTGTGGTACTTAACACCATCGGCATAATGTTGCCATTGCCAGCAAGCGCGACAAAAGTATCTGAAAAATAATAGCAACACAAAAAAGTTATAACAACGTAGGTATCATACATGGTATTT
Organism: Philophylla caesio; assembly: GCA_963971545.1. Lineage (NCBI taxonomy): Eukaryota > Metazoa > Arthropoda > Insecta > Diptera > Tephritidae > Philophylla > Philophylla caesio. The sequence continues at coordinate 188,921,598 of OZ020604.1, read as the reverse complement.
AACAACATTCAACTGCTTTAAATGTTAATTTTTGTTAAAAAATAATGTGAATTGCAATTTTAAATAATTTCATATAAGTTAATTAAAATTCTATTATATCACAGTAGTTGTGTTTTTTAATAATTTCTTAACTTTTTAATAATTTAATTTTAATCTAAAATTGAATTTAATTTTATTTTAATTTTTAGTAATTCTACTCACCTGAAGCAGGACAGCTCTCGACAGAAATACGGCCCATGCTGCACACCGCAAATAGAGCAAAGCGAATCTTCTAAGTATGGATCTACTTGCACTTTTTTCGTGAATTTCGAAGTGCGTATTTCGATAAAAGCCGCCGAAACAGCTTTCATGTAGGAACGATTGTTGTTGAAAGTAACACGTCCGGAGCCAATTGGGTATTTGTATTTGTCGGTGTCAATACCTAAAATAAAAATATTAAAGTTTGTGGAATAAATAATCGGTGTGTAAAGATAGGAAAATGAAAGTTTAGACATTTTTTAACGGTTATAAAAAGGTAAATGTTAAATTCTGTCGAAGGCGTATCTTCTATACACTTGCAATATATTTTCTAAGTGTAGTTTTATTATTATTATTTGTTGAATTGAGTACCTTAATTCGTAAACTTCATTTTGATATATTTGAAAAATACTGTTGAATTACATTTAGTCCGATTTCAATATGCGTAAAGCATAATGTGTACACCAAATTTGGTTCAGATGGGAAAAGTGGTTTCGAGAATATACGTATGTATATATATAGAAAAAGTGGGCGGTGCCACACCCATTTTCAAAAATTTGTTTCATACAAAAACCGTTATGATAAAAATGTTAACATTTAAATTAAACTTTGTGCACCAGTGCTTACGACTATGAATACTAAATGTTTAAATGACATAACTAACTTTTTCGTCATAGAGTAAAGGAAAGAAATCGTGATCTCAATTGGAATCACCGTTGACTGAGTTGATATTTGGATAAATATGTTTATTTATTTAATAGATTCAGTCGAATAAAAATATTAGTACTTACTGACTAATGAAACGGGGTGTATCAATGGAAGAGAAATATTCAACTACAAAAGTTGAATTATTTTGTATAGATGAATAACAAAATAAGTTAGCATTTTAGTGCAAGGAAAAGGCTGGATGCCTATGATCACCTTTCACAAATGTACTGCGATATTAGGAAGCTTTTTCCTAATTTTTTGCTGCATATGTGCCACCCTAAAATTTCTATAACAACGAGTATTTCCATACCTGCATAGAGTACACCATCAAAAAGGTCATCCATTATTTTTGCCAGTCCCTCGGCGGTGAGTTTGCCATGTAAGGCGCCTACAAATACCGTCTTAGTAGGATCCAATTTTTGTGAGGTTGACTTAACGAAATTGGAGTCAGCTATAATCCACGGAATGACTTCAACCTGTATTAGCAAATGTAATAAATAATTAAAGTATTTTATGCCTAATGTAAATTAAATAAATAGTGTAAAGGTTAGCTAGGCAGCTTACATCTTTCGCTTTGATGCGCCGTGACGAGATTTTAAAATAGTAAATGCCACCACTCGATGAATCATCGATCTGCAAAGCACAGGCGGACAACAAAGCCTTTACTTGTTTATCCGATTCGAAGATGATGTAGGCATATCCCTTGGGTTGTACTGCCTGCTGCTCCTTACCAGGCCATTCGACTCTGGAAATTAAAAAAAAAAAAAAAAAAAGTAGCACTTAGCTTTTCTACTCTAGCAAATAATCGCCATCGCCCGACTTACTTGATTTGACCGAATGGCTTGAATATCTGTATCAGCGATTGTTCGCTTATGTCCCATGGTATGCCGCCAAGGAATACTTTCGGCGAATAGTTCAACATTCGATGTGAACGTGTTGGCAACTGACCGCTCCATGTGCAGGTGGCGTCGTAGAGTGCAGCCGAACTGCGATAGAACTTCGCCACACGATCCAAATGAGCATCTGTGGCTGCGGTCGTCGAATGTGGCTGTGCCTGCGGTTGTGTAAATCCCTTGAATTGATTCATGCTATTGCTGTAGCCTTGCAGAAGTTGATTGAGCAGCGGTACCTGTTGCGTTTGTGCCTGCAACAGCTTGAGAGTGTTGAGTGCTTGCATGTTTTGTAACTTTGACAATTCTAAGTCCACGGCGGTAAGCGCATCGAAATTTTGCAATTGATGTTCATCGAAAAGATTTGTAGCAAAGTCAGACATATTATTCGCATTTCCAAGGCTGCCGAGGGAGGTAGTAGATGCCTGTTGCTGTTGTCCCAATGACAATTGTTGGTCGAACAGCAGTGGTGAGAGAAGATGTTGCGGCTGCGATGACAGCTGGGAGATTTGAGGTTGGGTAGATGCGGAAGACGTCTGCGAGTACAATTGTGGCTGTTGATGCAATGGCATCTGCGATTCATTATCTGCCACAGAGAGTAAATTCTGGGCGGGAAGAAAAATTAAATTTAAATTTAAAAATTTTTTTTTTTTTTTTCAGATAAAATAAGTGCAATTAATTTTCACAACAACTTTGTTGCATCATTTTTGCAACAAACTTACAATCATGTCAATCAAATTGTGCTCCACATTTGATTGATTGCTATTTTGACTCTCTGGTGAGTTGGAGCGACTATTCGAGAGGCAGCCACCAATGCCGCCTACAAAATTATTCTGATACATGAACGGTATCGAATCAACCGATAAACCATTGGCGCTCGATGAGTTGCTGCCATCGCTGGAATTTTAAGTTAACATACATACAGAGTTTTAAAAATTTTCACTTCGACTAGGCGTTTAAACAATAGCTTTGTTGTATGTAAGTATTTAAATTTGTTTAATTGACAAAAGTTTTAAAGTGAGCTTTACCTGACTAAAGGTGAATTGAGAAAAGAGCGATTGTAAATAGAGGTGGGCGTACTTGGCGATAAAGGTGCAGAACAATCGAAGCTGATGTTTCTTTGAAATACCTTAAGTGGTGTATTATTTTGTGCAACATTTTCAAACTAAAATCAAATTCGATCCCATTTCATTTAAAAAAGAAGAAGAACAAACAACAAGAAAAGAAAAAATAAACAATATATTAAAATTATAAATTAAAATACTTAGTTGAAGGACAGTTTGTAGCGCAAAAGGGTAGATATAAAAATATGTAGTTAAATGCTTTTTTAACTAGATTAAATACGTTTTTAAAGAAAACTTAAATAATATACTACTTAAAATATGTGCTCCTGATTTTTAACAAACAATTGCTATGCTGTCAATTAAAAATTTAAACGAAAAAACATATCTAAACAATCGGTTTTATGGTAGCTATTCACCGATCTTGATGCTGCTTTACTTGTTTACTGAAATCGACGCAAAATTTCAAGCCTTCTTTAATCGAAAATGTATGGCAATTTTAATAGAAGCCCGTTTCGGTCGGCTCCAAAAAATGATTTACAGACCTTTTTTTTCTAAAATGATGGAAATTCTCCACTCAGTTTAGATTTTTTACTAGTTGTTAGTCAAGTCCTTAGTTAAAAATGAGTTAGAATTAATTATTTTGCTTTATAATTTTTTTTCGTTGCTAAGCATAATTGCTTTGCAATTCTCAACTTGCTTATAAGCTTTAAAACTTTTCCAGCATTCGAATATCAATAAGCATTTCTGACTCTGAATATCAATTAAATTTTAAACTCAAAAAACCAAAATATTTTTAAGTGTCAACATCTTGAATTTTTACTTAAAATAAAGAATGCTTACACTTATCTTACAACTTTAAAAATGCAAACAACATTAAGCATTTAAAGCACTGGGCATAAAGTTTAACATACAAACATTCATATATATTTTCGCTGTGCAGTGCATTAAGGTGCTTTAAATACACTACTGTGCCAAACGACAATAATAACAATATAAATGGTACCAAATAGGGCAATGCTTACAAATTTCGATTATTCACCATATTTACTTTTACTCACCTGAAAAATATCATACGAATTCGCTGACGTCGTACCCGGTGAGGCCGAGGATTGCGATGAGCTCGGTGTCAATGGCGTGTAGGCGGCCATTGTTGTAGATAGCGTGTCCACATTTGTGCCCAAAAGCAGAGGATTTGTGGTAGATTTGCCAAAGCCAAGAAAATCGTTAAAAGCAATAGGCGGATCTGTAAGAAAATACGAAAAAAGAAAAGGAAATTTATACAAAAAGCCTCAATTTAACATTCACTTCCTAATTTTACGATTATCACACAATCATCGCATTTCTATTGCAATAAATTTAACATTTAAAACAAGGCGCAGCAATTGTCACAGTTTACATATATGTACATATACTACTGAGACAACCAAGTGATCGTTTTTTACAATTACATATACATACTGACTCGTAATGCATCTTCCCAGAGAGAAACTGACAATTATTACAGGTTTTCTGACGGGTCGCTTAGACTAAAAGGTCACATGTAACATATAAAGTGCGGATATGGTCGGACGATCTCTGTCGCTTCTATGACTCGACAAAAGATAATCCACAGCACCTACTTATTTTGTGTGAGGCTGTGCCGAGCACATGCGGGAGATGTCCCTGGGACATCCATGACCGAGAGAGCAACACATTCACTCCCTACCCCCTCGACCATTCACGGCTTTCTGGAGGTCCTGGGACTGGCAGGAGTGTTGTGACGAGCTTTCGAGGGCATAATAGAACAGACCAATTGGACGCAGTGCATACCTTCTTCTATCTACATACAGAGTTTTCCAATAAGAGTGATATGATTTCTTTTCCAAAAAAAAAAACACAGTAATTGTTAAGGAAATTCAAATGTTTTTTATTTAATGTGAAGTACAATCAATACAATCAAGTTCTGAATCATTATTGACTTCTAAAGCTTGAAGAGCGTCTGGTTTATTGCTAAAGACCAATGACTTCAAATAACTCCACAAGAAGTAGTCTAATGGTGTTAAATCACAACTTCTTGGAAGCCATTCAATGTCATAATTTCTTAAAATAATCGAATCTCGCAATTATTCGGTTATTGCACGTGCTGTGTGGCCCCGTCTTGTTGGAACCAGATATTATCAAGATCAGCTTCTTTCAATTGCGGCCATAAAAAGTTGGTAATCATCGATCTATACCGCTCTCCATTGACTGTAACGGTGTTACCAGCTTCATTTCGAAAGAAGTACGGACCGATGATTCCACCAGACCAAAAACCACACCAAATTGTCAATTTAAGTGAATGTAATGGTGGAATAATTTGTGGATTTTCTTCGCACCAGAATCGACAGTTTTGTATATTTACAACACCACTCAGATGAAAGAGAGCCTCAACGGAGAAGATGATTTCCTTAAAAAGTTGCAATTGTAGAACGATTATTTTGATAATAAAATTGAATAATTTCTAACCGTTGTTCTTTCCATAATGAAATTGTAAACATTACTGAATACAATGGAAACAAATGACAGATCATGACATATTAAAAATGTCCGAAACGTCACTAAGAAATCATATCATTCCTATTGGAAAACCCTTTACATATGTATAAAGCGATTGCCAAGAAACGTATTTTGCTAAGAACATTTAACGGCAGTGACTCAGCGTCCTAATCGCGGTTTTCGTAATCATAATAATTTTTCAAAAATATTACAGCATATGCCTTTCTTAAGAACTTTCTTTAGAAACTTTTTACCATAACAGTAATTTGGGACTTACTGAATTTTGGAACAATTTTCCGACATCGCTTGACAAGGGATGAAAATTCCTAACCTGTCGGCAACAACAATAAAAAAGAAATTTAGGACACGAGTACTTTACCTCTAAGCAGACGATATTTGATTTACATACATATCTAAGTTCGATAGGCTAAAGTTTGTTAAGGGGTCCTCTATTTTCGCGGTTTCAAAAAATCGTTTTTTTATTTAATTTTATTTTTTATATGTATCCAAAAATACGCCACAGAGAGGATTTCGTAAGAATTAAATTCCTTTGCATGCTTCTGGGCCCATCTCAATCAAGTTTTACACCGTAATTTATCTTTAAACGCGTTTTCCCGAACGTAGTGTTTTTTTTAGCTGCTAAGTAAGACTTTTCATAAAAGTATTGGTCCGATTACAAAATTTTTTTTTATTGACTTATTCAGTGAACATACCGCTATGTTTTCATGAGTACGATTTGCAAAATTTTATTTTCTTCTATTTTTAGAATCTCCAATATGTCAAAAAATTACGTGAAAATTTAAAATTTTCACAAATCGTTGCATAAATTTTACAATTTGCAAAATAAAAAAAGTCTGTCACGTTAAAACATAGCCAACGTAACTACAGAATATTTAATTTCTGATTACAGATTACCCAACTTGCCAGAATTTTAATTAAGCGAGAGCCATGCACTTTCATCATCAATTTAGTCAATGACGCTTCAAGTTCGACAATGTATTTTTGTTTGGCATTCAATACAAAAATTTTAAAGTCAAAACATGTACCTTTAATATAAAAAAAAATTTTCTTAAATCCATTTTGTACATTCTTCGCAATTTATTTCCAAAAAAACCGCTCGATTTCAGGTCTTGGGAGTAGAGGACCCCCTTAAGGAAAGTACTGAAACTTGTATTAAGTATTTCAACAATTTCAACACTATACAAATACCCGTAATATTTTTAATCTCTTTTTGGAGAATTTTTCAACTTCACTATCGCTTCCCATTAATATCAAGACGCGGCATTTAAGCTTTCTCAAAGCAAGTCAAATCCATCGAAAGTTCGCCTTTATAAATGCAGAATTGTGATTAAAATATATATTTTTTTAAAATAATTTCATGACTCTTCGATAGCTTCGAAATCATCTCCATAGAACTCGTAGAGCACAGCACAGTGCAATGTTCGCAATAACATTCTGTGTCTAATTATTGCCAAATGATAAATGTTGAAATTGATCACAGTATTGCAGTATTTGAACGAATAATAACACAAGCAAAGTACATTTTTGTTGCTCTTGTTTATATTTGAATACAAAATCTCCCCTGATAATGCTAAGATAGTTGGCGAAACGTTGGGAAACAAGTGGAAAAAATGTATTTCTTGCACAGCAACTAATTAGATCGATTAGCCTACAACGACAGTAAACAAAATACATATTTAAAGAACTCGACCAATAACACACAACCATACCTACATAGTATAAAATACTTTGAACTCGTAAAGAAGAAAAAAATTATTACTCAGCAAATGCAAAAAGTTGGTTGCCCTAATTGTGATATGATCAAAACTATTAGATATGTCTAAATTTTTCGACTGCCCAAGACTAATAAATTTCAACTCTAAGAAAAAAGAAAAGCCGAGTATTGAGTCATGTGCGGAAATGAAATTTCATCTTTGCATGCAATTTCGCCTACACTTTGTTTGCAATTATAGTCAAATACTCGTAGTGGCCAGCTCATGTCTGATTAGTTGGCACGCTAGCAGCAGCAAGAGTAACAGTCATATATATACACACACACACACACACACTCACAAGCAATGGAATAATGACAAATTACAACAAGGACAAACAATGAATTGAAAATACATTGTAAGTAACATTGAAAGTTGCCATGTCCTGCTACAGTTAGGCGGCCACAAAAGTCGCTCTGCAGCAACAGAAGTGGATTGCAACTCCCAACATAACCAATATGAATACTTACATATGTATGTACGTGTATGTATGTACATATGTATGTACAAACAAGCACATGGAGGCAACATTCGAGAGCGTACATCAGATATCGATAGACAATGCATGCGAATTTGTGTGTGTGTGTGTGTGTGTGTGTGTGTGTGGGGCAAGTGCATTTGTTTGTTGTACTCGCACTCGAGCAAAAGCAATAATAATGCCTGTTAATGCAATGAAATATGCCCACAATAAATCAAATTTATCTGTAGTAATTTTTATTTCTACTGCTATTAGTACATATTATTATTGCCAATGTTGCACACAACTACATACGAGTGCGTTGTGCATTTGACGCCATCGCCATTACGGCCGTGGATGCGGTTTATTGTCGTTTCGTTGTCACTGCTATACATATTTCCCCAATGTGACCGACCACATTCGCTCACTCGTCGTATAAGGAGAATGCAACTTTGCCGCCTTTTGCCTTTGACATTCTGCATTTCCTTTGCCATTTTGCCTTTTGCTTTATAACTTTTTAAGTATCCAGCAAATATAATAAATTAAAAATGTACTTTCGTATGTACATATGTATGTATATAAGTTCAATATATGAATTTCGTAGAATTGCATTGCCGAGCCGCAGTCTACTATTTGGCCGTCTTTAGTTCACAATTTCGTTGGAAGGCTGAAACGTTTTTTTGTTCAGTAGGCGCAGAAGCGGCGCGGTTGGTGTTTGCATAGCGAATATATTCCTAAAATAAAATATTTTCCCCAAAATTCACATACTCAAAGGGCACACAAATACATTGAACTTTTGAAGAATATGCAAACATAATTAACTACTCAGTATTTTATTAAAGTTGTTTATACATTAGGGTGCTGCAATTGAATACACTTTCATTAAAACTTTAAACTATTTTTTCTGAATTTTTAGAATTTTTGAGCATGCAAAGTTGACTTTTAGCTTTTTTATTTTCGAAAACAATTGGTTGAAAATTTGTTGATTTTTTTCGCATAAAGTTTTTAAAACGGTTTGTAAGGAATTAGAATGAAGTGAGTTTTAACTGAAAAGTAATAAAATTAAATAAATGAAGAATATATTTTCGGTTTCCTATTAACATTTTTAGATTGCAAATTATATATGCTCACAGATTTCACTCACTAAGAATATAGTATGTACCGTATAATGGTGAATTCAAATAAGGTGGTGTTGATTTATCAGCTGATTGGTGGTTGTTTGTCAAAATATCTTTTTTTGTTACGATTCCACCGTTTAACTAAAAGAATATAAAAATGTGGTGCAATAAAACTTTTTACGGTGATTCTAATAGTGTAAAAATTATATCGAGCAAGTTCCACCAAAGCTTTGCATTTCGCCTTGTATCGAACGAAAGGAAATATTTTGATTTTGTCTTTTAAAAATTAAAAGAAAAACAAAGGCAGTAAATTTTGTGAATGTGGGTGGTGATACCCTAATACTTCTTGCTGACTTATTTTGTTTTGCTCAATTGCTTTCTAAGACTGTGGCAAAGGAGAAGAGTTAGTCATTTTTGAGCAAACGAATAAATATTTATTTTAACACACTTTAAAATGAGTACGCCTAAGTTCTCTTATTTCTTTACATTTTCAATTGCCCTCCAAGAAATTTGCTGACTTTTATTAGTTAAGAAAAGTGTCATAGTTTAGCTTCCGCGGTTTTCTTCATTCAAATTATTAGTTGAAGTGTATTTGAAGGGAAATGATTGAAGAAGCAAAATAAAAATCTTGCTAAAACTATAAATAAATAAATATACATATTTATCTTTAACCTTTTCATATAATTGGACTGTTTTCCGCACTTCGGTTTAGATTTTACAGGAAAGTTTACCGATTTTGCTGTTTGCTTATGTGAATACATGCTTCAGCATGAGAAAAAATTGTACACCATTAAGTCTTCCAGTAGTTAACTTTAATCTTTTAAGAATACTTTTTAAACACAACGTGTTGCAGGAGATTCTTGATGGTGTAGTGTGGCTAAATTTTTTTAAAAGCAAGAGTGAAAAAAATTGTATTGCGCGTTTAAAATATTTAAAGTATATTTTCAAGGAAGAGCTTATAATTGAAAAAAAGACAAACGTTAGAAAAAAGACTTCGGAAATGTTCGCAATAACACTTTTTACTTTTATCGGTTGACCAGTTTGTTTAAAAAATATGATATATATAGTATACGAGTATCTTGCCTAAAAATTAAAAACAAACCGCGTTGTGAATGTAAAACTTTGTTTAATTCATTTCTTTATCGCTCTATAAGCTTAGTATACAGCTCTTAAGAACTTCGAACAATCCATATAAAATGACACTCAAGATATGAAAAAGAAATTTTTTCCTATACACATTTCTTAAATCAGTCTAAAGATCCAAAGAAAAAAATGCTCGTATATTTATTTCTTCAAGAAAATTCACAGCAACGGCAAAGTACCTTTTCAAGCAAATTATGGACATAAATAATGAGGAGTATTTCTTGCGGTTTTTCCTGGAACATAATTATAGGTTTCAATGAATTGAACTTAACATAATATAAAATAAGTGCACATAGCATTACGCTGGCATGCGTAATTTTAAATTGATCAAATCACATTTTAAGATATAATTTTGATTCATGATTTGCTTCGATGAGGTTAAGTGAAGTGTGGTGAAGTGAAAGGAGTTGACGTGTGGAGATTTTAGATGTGGAGCGCTTAAATGTGCGGTATGACTTAAAGTGTGGTTAGTTTAGGTGTGGTGAAATTAGATATTGTGATAAGAAGAAGCATTTGGGGCCGTTTATAGCCATTTCCGTGTGCGCCATCCCATTGCATTATTTATGTCTCATTCGTGACATAAAATAAAATAACATAAAATAACTTAACATAACTTAACAGGACATAAAATAACAAAACATAACAGAACATAACATAACTTAACGTAACGTAACACAACATAAGGTAAGGAGACGTAACATAACATAACATAACATGGGTTGAAGTGTGGCAACTTTAGGTGTGGTTAGTTCAGGTAAGCCGATAAGGTTAAAGCTACGCAATGTTCTCCCGCAATAGCAATTAAATGCAGGTACAATTTTTTTTTTTAATAATAAAGCAGCTTCTTATGCTTGAATAATAGTTTTGGAGTAATTTAAGAAAAATCAATAACTGATTAAACCATTTCCTGGTTCGGTAGAATAACGTACAAAATTTAAGAAAAAAACAATAACCGAGTCTAGCGAAAACACATGCATTTCATTGACTTTATTTTGAAGTCCCAATACATTTCAAGGTTTCAAAAAAAATTAGCAGTCAATTTTATTTTTCACTGCAGCAATTACATACATTTCGCTATCGACGACTTACCACTTAGTGGCGATAAAAGCTCATCAGTGGCCTCATTTCGCCTACTCAATAAATCTTGACGCTGCTCCAGCAACGAATTAATTGAGTGTTTTGTTAGAATATCGGCACCAGCACTTGATAAAGACCTCATTTTGGCTAACCTGTAGTCATGCGCACCAAACTGGAAAGTAAATACAAAAAAAAAAAATAAATTAATAAATGTACACCTCAAGTATGGATTAGTTTTGGTATAAATCGCAAATATATGAATCAAACTAAAAAAATATGCAGTTTATATTCGTTATTTCAAAAACTCAAACGTATTTGTACTACAGAGCGTATACGTAACACTGAACATCTACATACATATGAACGTGGTAGATACAGATGAAAGTGTAGAAAAATACTACTACATAGACGCAAAAACCTACTATTACAACAATGCAGCAAACTAACTTGGCACAGTTGAAGTAATTGCCGTTGACGCGTTTGAAAAACCGCAACAATTTGAAACTAATGAATCGCTTACTTTCCCCATGAATTCTTGAATCCACTCACTAGCGCGCGCCCACTTCAAATGCCATCATCGAAGTGCAGCGAAGAGCAAATAGTGCAGCGAACACAAATACACAAAAGTCTGTAATAGCAGCAACAAATCACTTTGTCATCGCCAAGCTATGGTCGTAGTATTTTTCAGCAACTCTACGAACGCAATAAAAACCAAAAGCGAATGATGGCCAATAGCACGCGCACCAACACCCGCGCGCACAACTGCAACCACAAACAGGCAACAAATAGCTACACCAAAAGCGATGGCTATCAAGGCCAGGTCGGGGTTAGACTGTGTGTTGGGTGGGGGTTGAGTGTTGAAGCAACAGCAACAGCAACAGCAACAGCAACAGCAACAGCAACAGTTGCTCTTAATGTCAAGGAATGGAAACAACGGGCGTTCAGCCTCAACCTCTGCCAGGCAGGCGGCAATCACATTGAACGTTAGTTAGCAATAGCAACAATAAAATCACCAACACTCTTCGGAATCGCATAGAAAGTGTACTCTCGAGCATTTGGCGCAATTAAAAGCGCATCAAGTGTCTGTGGAGTACCATTAAAATGCCAAATTAGTGCAAACATTGTTATCAGGCACTCACCAAACAATTTGGCAAAAATGGCGTACAACTCATTACGCCAGATTAACGAAAATTATGGCAACAAGTGAATGCCACCCACAACACACACACACACACACACACACACACACATTCAAATATACACTCGTTCATTTGCAAACAAATGATAGCATTACACCTACAAACAGGCGCTCTTCCGGACACGCACACACACACATACAAACCAAAATTTCGTTTCAAAACTAAAGCACAACCACATATTAACAAATTTCGACAATTTGCTTTTATTTTATTTTGTTTAAATTATTTCGCAATTGAAATACAATACACTTTCTAGCATAAAAAGTATAAATCCATCTTTTAAAGTGCGCAGAAAACAAAAAAAAATTTAATAAATTTGTATACAAATAAAAAAGGTTTTTTTCGAGTATACAGGCTTTTAAAGTTAAAATAATGTGCCAATTTCAGGTCGCATAAAATTGCCGTTAATTTTCTACACATTTTTTTCGCCGTATTTCTCTATAAAATTTTCATTCTTTCTGGAAGAAACCATCGGCCAAACCATCGGCAAAAAACAAATTCTTTAAAATAAGATTTTTTTGTAGCAGATTTGCACAAAGACTGAGACATTGTTTTTGTTAGGGCATGAAATGTATTTTAATTAAAAAATAAATTATTTTAAATCCTTGTGGCTTCCTGGTTTGGTGGATTATGCGCTTCCGCCCACTGGAAGTGTGGAAACGAAACGGTGTGGGAAAAGGCCAGTCCATCCATGTATACACAGATGGATCAAAGTTCAAGGAAAGGGTGAAAGCTTCCGTCTTCCGGACCACTGTAGCGTCTTTCAAGCGGAACTGATGGCGATATATAAGGCCACACAACTGGTAAAATGTGAGACAATACCCGAGATTGATATCTACATACATTTCCACTGACAGCCAGGCGACAATAAAATCTCGCACAAAACAATCGACGACCTCCATGGTGGCTATGAAATACCGCGCATCTCCTAACGAGTTGGCTGGGTCATTTCGCCTCAGGGTCATATGGGTCCCAGGCTACAGATATAAATGATGTAATAGGCATACCAATACAGACTTGCAAACTTCGTATATCCGAAAGGCATACAAAAATATCAAATCATAGATGGCAGAAGGAAACAACTTGCAAAATATCAAGGCAACTGTGGCTGGCCAATTTTTAAACATGAACAAACATGACTTGAACAAGATAGTATCGGTCATAACAGGACACTGTTTGATAGGCAAACACGCTATTCAATTAGGGCTGAGACTACGAGTATATGACTTCCGAAGAAGCTGTCACGATGAAGAAGGGGAAGAGACTATCTTGCACCTTCTATACCCTTCTGTGCCAATGTCCTGCTCTATCTCGAAGAAGATTCTACACTCTGGGCAGATAGTTTTTCAACGACGTGGAAGAGCTTAGAGGAGGATAGAAATTAGAGATCTCGTTAAGTTTCTTCGGAGCACTAATTGGTTTTAGGTGGTGGTTTCTGTCGGAGTTGCAATGGGTCATGAGCCTAAGTGCAGCTCTAGGGACAACCGCACTAAGCTTTTTCTTCTTCTACTTCTTCTTTCATTGACTCGATAACCACCTATGCGATTTTGGCCGAGCTTAGCATAACACGCCAGTTATTTCTCTCTTTCGCTAACTGGCGCCAGTTGGAAATACCAAGCGTACCCAAGTCTTTTACGGCATGGTCTTTCCAACGCAGAGGAGCCCTCCATTTTCCTCTGCTACCACCGGCGAGTACCGCATCTAATACTTTCAGAGCTGGAGCGCTTTCATCCATTCGGACGACATGACCAAGCCAGCGAAGCCGCTGGATCTAAATTCGCTGCACTATATCAATGTCGGTATAAAGCTCGAACAGCTGATCGCTCCATCTTCTACGGTATTCCCCATCGCAAAGGCGTAAAGGCCCATAAATCTTTCGGAGAATCTTAGAGCCTTCTCATCAGATATCTAACCTAACCTAACCTAAATACAATAAATCAGGGCTGCTCAACAAACGAAACGATACCATTTTGTTTTGTTAACGAGCAAAATTAACTTAACGAAATGAGTTTGTTGCGTTTCGGCGCCATGTTATCAAAACGAAATCAAATCGTAAAGGTCATGCCACATAAGACTTGCTTCGCTTTACGTGACAATTGTAACTTTGTCAGAAAAGCGATAAACGCAAAAGGTATGCCACAATAAAACTTTGACAATACATACTTTTCGTTGGTTTATTGTGAGTTGTGAAAATCGCACGGAACTTTATAAACATATTTACATACATTCGGCATAATTATGGACATTATGGAAGTGCTGTTAATAGTTCTTTCACTCCACGAAGCCTTATTATGTTTAAAAAACATATCAAGGCGGAAAATGTGGGTAAGGAAATTATATATTTGCTTCCACCTCCTGCACGAACCGGCCAAGAAGTGACTTCCACCGTGCTCTGCAATGCTCCTCTATTATAAAAGAAAAAGCCTTTAGTAAATCATCACATATGTATATACATCCATATATGTATATTTAAGCATTTAGTTCAGTTAAATTTTATATTTATGTCAAAAATATACAAAATTGGTGAGAGCGAACTGTCAAAGTCAGCGAAAAGATGAGAGTTGCCCAAGATTTCGCTTCGCTTTGGCGACGGTGTTGCCTATGTGGGAAATTTCGTATAATTGCATGTATTCATCTTTGCTGTCAAAGCTAAATTCTGACGTAAAGCGAAGCAGAAGTTTTATGTGGCATGGCCTTAAATGTTGCAACGTTATAAAATTTCCGTTTTCGTTAATTTTAATGTGCCTAAAAGTATGCAGCGCTTCTGTTTGCGCCTGTTTGCGCTTCTGTTTGCGACGAGTGAATCTCCAGCGTTTTTCTTAACGTTTTAACGTTAACTCCAGCATTTCGTTTCGGTTAAAAACGTAATGAAACTTATTATGATAATTGCTTTAACGATAATATTTTGAAATGTTTCAACCGAAACAAGAGAAAACAATTCGGAACGGTTAAATTTAACGTTAAAATACATGCTTGCAATAAATACATTTGTCAATATGTAGTTGTGCTATAGTAATGAAATGCACTGCATATAAGTACTTACTTAGGCACCCGCTTGTACTTACAAACACTAGGCAATTTACAACCACACTTACACTTACAAAACTATTTGACTAAAGTACAGACGGCACGCTTTCGAAACGTTCAACAAACCAGCCACCGTGCAATTGCCAACCACAGGCCAAACTTAACACTCGCCTTATTCACACGTCCCTCGTACAGTATTACATTGACTTACGAAATACTTAAGAACAAATGCGTAATTAATGTAAGAAAACAAAAACAACTTGCATAAAATGCACAACTACAGAGTATCTTGAAAGTATGCAGGCGCGTATTTAGAATAGTAGAACTTCAACTACAGGACTACTCACAGACAGAGTTCGTGCATTTGGCTAAGTAATTACATATGTACAAGTATGTACATATGTATGTAAGTATGTAAAGATGTACTTTGGAAATGTTGATTTCGAATACGTGAAAATCAAATGAACAACTCTATTTGCGTGTGTGCAGCAGTCGGTATCTGTGTGTCTAACTAGTTGGCGATTGTGGGAAGTCGAAAATTTGATTGTGCAAAGCAAGTCGAAGGCAGGCAAGTGGTTGGTGGGTGTAATTGCAATGCAGCTAAGCTGAGATTATTAGTTTTGAATGAGTAAATTATGCTCGCTGCCTGTGGAGAGCAAATGAGGATGTGACAGGGTTTATGAGCGGATATAGCTTTTGAGTTTTATATGGTATGTGTAAATGTTGTTTAAATGATAACTACATTTCGCATTTTTAAAACTATAAGAAATAACTGTGTACATATTTTTTTTAAATAACCCAAGCCAAGGTAGAAAAAATAAAAGTACCGAAAAACATAACTTTTATATAATTTGGATATTTAAAAGGATTGCCCGTCATTCTTTTCAACAAATAGGGTTTAAAAGCTGAAGCGTCGAATCTCTTTGCGTATATTTGGTTAACAAATTTTTAAAGATTAATTATTTTTCAATGGTTGATATTAACTTATTTTAGTAACTAAAATTAAAATGATGTACATGGGAAAATGTAGTTAATCAGAGCTTGAATAAGTTTTTTTACCGCGTATACATTTTTACAAAATCGAATTGGTAGACGCACACAACCACATAAAAAAATAAAAATAATCACTCTTCAAGCACTTAAATGAAAATTTGAGTAAACAAACTTGTCATTTGATAATTCCTAAAAAAAAAATTTTATTTGCGTCGGCGTTAACTTTACCTTCTATGTATTTGGATTGGCTTCAAGGATATATACATACATATATATGCATATGTATGTATATATAAACAGTCGATCTCTTTTTAAAGCGTTTTGTTTTGTGCAAAAAAACCACGTAAAAATATTCAAAAATTCAGTTCAATTTGTTTATTCGTTTCTAATTTGCGAAAAATCCGCGCAAAAAAAGTTCCGCGTGAAAATAACCAAGTTTACAACCGAAACCCAAATTTGGGAAAGTAAAGAAATTTATTTCATATGTACATATGTTAATATTCGTTATGTTTTGATACATATTAAAAACGCTCTGTTTGACAGGATTTTGACAAATAAATTCAAACTTCCGTTCTCATAATAATATGTTAATAAGCGCTGAGGTTTCTTTTTCTGCATGTCATTTTATGAACCCCGTTAGCACTCCATAACATTTTTAAAACCTCGACGAAATTACGCTAAACGTTCATCATTAGCGCTTGCAAAACGCATTAAAAATAAAATAAGAGGACAAAATCAGAATGAATCGAGAAACGCAATTACAAAAGTAAAACCACGTTAAAAAAAGGTAAGGGGGATTGCAGAATATTCCGTGTTCAAGAAATCCGCATGAAAAGAGGCAACCGGGGATTGTAGAAAACTTCGTGTTAAAAGGAGATCGACTGTATATTTAATTTTATTGTGAACAAGTTAAATATAAATGTAATAAAAGCATCTTATGCTAATATAAGATAACTACAAACATGTAAGTCAAGCTTAGACGAATTGAAAAATAAATAGCATCGACATGAAATTAAACAATATAACTCTGTCAGTGCTGGATAATGAAATTAAAAATCTAAACACAAGTATGAATGTGTTTGTTATTATTATTATTATTATTATTTATTATTCATTATAATTAAAATTATAATAAATCTTAACACTAGCTACTAGGGCTAACGGTTACATTTGATGTTTAGGATACAATTATTAAATAAGTTTTTGAATAAATTTGAATATTTATTCGTTTTAAAAAGTTTAATAAATTGTGTGTCCCAGGCGCAATCTAACGAAACATTTGTTTAATGCTGTGGTGGTATTAGTTGGCAGTACTATTGAGTATTTATCCCATTTGTCTTGGATTCTTCTGAGGAATTGCCGGACTGCCATATTTCTTATTTGCTTAATCTGGAATGGAATAAATAGCTATAGGGATACATTTGTTGGGGCGTATGAGCAATATGATAACAAGCTATGAGTAATTGCTTGTGTTCCATTATATCGGCAGAAATTTAACAATTCATTGCATAAAGTTTTTAAGCTTTATATTTTGAAAATGAAATTCCAAAGCTAAAAGTCTTCTTGGCAGAAATAGGTGTTACTGCACTCATTTTTGATGTTTATTTTAATTTTATTTTTTGTTGTTGTTGAGGTTTTGGAACGATTTTCCGTCATTCCTTGTCAAGTTTGGTTTTAAGACAAATCGGTTTCGGCGTTGTGTCATCTTCTGTGTCGTTTTTCGTTCTTTATTTTAACCTTAGAGGAATTTGGAGGTGTATTGGGGCGCATATACGTAAAGTTTGTCTATTTTTTTTTTTTGATAAAAATTTAAGATACAAATTTTTTTTGATATATAAACTATTTACTTGTTAATACTACGCAATCTAAGATTAAGTTGAATGACTGCAGCTTCAATATAACCTTCAGATCAAGTCGCAAGTGTCAGAACGTCATCCAAGTCGGTTCTTAAACACAAGAGTCATATCCTATACTCAATGTAAAACAATTAAATCGTTTTAGTCCTACCATTTATAAATATGAATCCGCTCATTATCCGCTGGTAAAAAACGACACAAAAGAAGAACGACCAACTTCGTCTGCAAATTTATATTACTTCATCATCTATTCTATTTATTTATGCTTACCCCAATAACAATAACATTGGGACATTGGGAATGTTGTACGTTCGAGCCCCACCGAATTTTTGAAGCAGAAGGGCTGATGAGAAAACATTGATCTTCAAAAAGCGAAATAACTATAACTTTGTTTTGGCTCTCTGTCGTTGGTTTTTCCTTACATATATTTTTCAAATAAATCTTTTAATGATATTTTTTTTTTACTTAAAAAAAATAAAATTTTTTTTTTATGTCTGAGTTGATTTACTAAGGTTTTTGGGAAACATTCGCTTGTTAACGAATTCTGCAGTTTTGAAGGTTCTAAATGACTTAATCTTCATTCAATTTAGTACTTAAATTTTACAAAATAGTTTTTGCGTTTACAATATTTAGCTCAGAGTTTGACTATTTAGACGCATTTTTCAACAATGCTTGATGAAATATTTGACAAATTCAAAAGCTCCACAGTGCTATGCGGGATTGTAAGCCTCAGTTGAATGTGAGATAAGCTACGCTAAAATGTCTAAAAGTGAAAGACAGCTAAATGAGGTAACCAGAAGAGCTTACAAGCTTGACACGTCTTGTAATGACACATTTTCCGGTGGTTTAGTCGCCCTAAATGCAAATGCCTTTGTAACTATGTACCTCTACATATGTATGTATGTATGTATGTATGTATGTATGAAAGTCTTATAAGCGAACAACTAGCCTAACGATAAATGCAACAACACTTATGTATGTATGTATGTTACTATATATTCTATTCAGTACCGATGAACTATTCAAGGTGCTCCATTGCCAGCTCAACCACGTCGCTTGATGTTGCATAATCTATGAGCGCACATGTGTGACGATGCCAAATGCAAATATTTTGTTAGTTGTTAGTGGTGAATGTGAAACGCGTGTGCCAGGGTATGCCATCAAATCGGTGAGATTCATAAAATCACCACAAAGTACGACAGTTTAAGGTTTGTGACTGTCCGGTCAGCAAGTAAATATAAAAACAAAAGTTCAAGTCATGCATAGAGCACTGTGTGTGTGTGTGTGTGTGTGTGTGAGTATGTACTCGTGTGTAGTAAAAAAGATAGTTGCGGAAATGCGCTCTAAGCAGCAATGGAACGACATCAGTGATGGTGTCAATGATGGCTTAGCATTTGCGCTACAAACATGCGACACAATGGAGTGCATAAAATAAGCTATTTAAGTGTAAGTGTGTGTGTGTGTGTGTGTTGGGAAGTACATATTTCATTTCATTCATTTGTATGGTGTGTGTGTGTGCGTAATTGTGTGTGTGTGTGTGTGTGTGTGTGTGTGTGTGTGTGTGTGTGTGCGTTGTCGTGCTGCCATAGCTGCAAGAGTGACGACAAATTGAATTCGCCAAAAAATGTTAACCACTTAACTATTTACTTCAATAAATGAGAGTGTGTGTGAGTGTGTGTGGCTTTCAAGCAATGTGTGACCGTGTCGCCAAAGTCATCGATGTTGTCGCTGTCGCCTTTGCTGCTGATGTTGTTGATTTTTATGTTTATATAGCTGTTGTTGTATTTGCTATTGTCGTTCAGTTGTTACTAACTGGCGAATGTTACTCAAGTTTTACAGTAATAGCATCGTCATACGCTATCGCCCTCCACCTTCCACCTTCCAACACCTACCACAACTCACTCTACGCTGTTCATAGTAGAGCTCGAACATTAATACCATTACCATCACCATGTCATGCCAAGACATTTGCGCCACGTTTTCACAGCAGTCGTCCGCCGTCCGTCCGTTCGTCGGCTGGTGAAGCAACTAACGCCAGAAGCGAAGGCGTCAATTCTTCCATTCGAAATACTTTAAGTTGCGCTGTTTGCTGCCAGTGATGCCACATACTTTGGTGTCTGAGGTGGCAACTATGAAAGGATTTTATACTTCTTGTGTTTCGTTGCTTCTGATTTTTTTTTATTCTCTGAAAATGGACGAGGTTAAATAAAAATCTAGTAGCGTCCAAATAGCAACACCAACTGCTTTGATGACTGCAAAAAAAGTCAGACAGCCGCCAAAGAAGTAGAAATTAGATTTTTTCATTGCGACCATGCTATCGTGTGTGTGTGTGTGTTTGTGTGTGTATGTGTGTGCGTGCGAGTGCTGAGTGCTTCTCGGCCTTCTCGATCATCTTATTTCTTATGGCATCTTTGTAGCGTCAGTATTTAACATACAACACTGTCGATTGGTGGAATTTTTTGGCAACTTCTCGAATGTGTGATGTTATGTCCGACATTGTACTTTTTTACTACATCCCGTTTGCACAGCTTGCCCCCTGCCTTGGGCACTTCTCATGTACGTACGTAAGTATGTGACATTTGCAATGTCGTGCTAACAATCTGATTAAATGCTCAAACAAAAAATACATAAAACAGCCCCTTGATGGAAATTGTTAAAAACCTCAGCAAATACAATATTAATAAGTTTTAAAATGTTTTCACAAAATGTGGAAAATTCTGGCCATGATACAAATATTTTTAGAGGTAGTTTCACTTTGAATTTTTTGACAGAAACATTGTTCGACGGCAGACGCCCAATGTTGCCACTACTTTGAAATAGATATTGGCTATTTTAATTTGAATTTTATTGTATTACAAACAAAAAACGTGTACATTTTTAATATGTTCTTATGTTTTCTTTATTGGATGTATATTTTTTCCTCAATGCAGAGTTACGTGTATTTAATAATAACGGGTGTTTTTTTTAGGGGTATAGAACTTCGAATTGAAATAAAACACAAGAAAATCATTTTAAGGTCCATCAATTTGGCTTTATTGGAAGGATAATTTTATGCCATTAATGTTTAAATATGATTTCGGGCATGTGGCCGCCGCGGCTGGCTTGAATAAAGCCAATTCTACAGGTCCAATTTTCAACCACTTTTTCGAGCATATGGGGCCGTATGTCAGCAATAACGCCACGAATGTTGGCTTCCAATTCCCCTAACGTTTCTGGTTTGTTGGTGTAGACGAGCGACTTCACATATCCCCAAAGAAAATAATCCAATGGTGTCAAATCACACGATCTTGGTGGCCAATTGACAGGTCCATTCCGCGAAATTATGCGCTCAGCGAATGTTTCCTTCAATAAATCGATTGTGACGTGCGCTGTGTGGCATGTAGCGCCGTCTTGTTGGAACCACAACTCATCCACATTCATGCCATCCAATTCGGGAACAAAATAGTCGGTTATCATGGCTCTATACCGGTCTCCATTAACGGTAACTGCCTCTCCAGCATTATTGCGGAAGAAGTATGGCCCAATGACTCCACCAGCCCATAGAGCACACCAAACAGTCAGTTTTTGTGGATGTAATGGCGTTTCAAGGGTCTCATGTGGATTCTCTTCACTCCAAATGCGGCAATTTTGCTTGTTGACGTAGCCATTCAACCAAAAATTAGCCTCATCACTGAACAAAATTTTGCGATGAAAATCAGCATCGAGATCAATCTCATTTTCGGCCCATACACCAAAATCACGACGCATTGCATGGTCTCGCGGCTTTAATTCTTGCACAAGCTGGATCTTGTAAGGTCGCAAGCCAAGATCTTTGCGCAAAATCTTCCATAAAGTTGATGGACAAAGCTCCAATTGCTGTGCACGGTGGCGAATCGATTCATTCGGGTCCTCTTCAACACTTTGCTCTACAGCGGCAATTGTTTCTTCGGTGCGCACTGTTCGACGTCTCTGCGGATGTGTATTATCACATAGAGTAAACGTAGTGCGAAAACGATCCATGGTTAACCGAATTAATTACTCTGATGGACGATTATGTCGACCACAAAATGGACGGAGCTCACGGTAAACTTCGCGAACTGAACCATTATTTTCGAAATAAATTTGCACGATTTGCAAGCGTTGTTCTTTTGTCAACCTGTTCATGATGAAATGGCAAACCAAACTGAACATAAATGACATTAGAGTTGCCAAATTTGACCACAAACTGCTAGTTTTATCTCTATTCGAAAAACAAACCCGTAAAAAAAACACCCTTTATATTAGGGGTATTCATCTAAATGCTCAAATGCCTCGCAACCGCATAAACCTCGTCAACGTTTTTATTTTTGTATGAAAAACCGGTTTGTTTACGAGTTTTACGCAGTTGCGTGGCATTTGCGCGTTTAGATGAATACCCATACTATAAGATCTAATAGAATTGAAAAAAAAACAGGAAACTTTCGTTAAAATCAAGACTTATAAGATTTTTTAAGCTTTAAAGTTTTTGACAGGCGATAATTGCCTGGCAAAGTTGACTTGCTTGTTACATTTTAATACTTAAAAAGTCGACGATAGATTTTGGACAAAGTCTCGGAGAATATTACTAGTTCGAGAAAATCTTAATATATTTTATTTTAATTGCTTATTCTTAATTACTTTTGAATTTAGGAAGAATTTTTTTTTATTCAAATTTTATCATATGTTGCATTTGGCAACAGTTTTGGAGTAATGTGCATGACATACGACAAATGTGATACTCAATCGTTAAAAAAACCATATATCAATAAATGAATAACCCCATTTAAAATAGCTTGACAGATAGAAAATCCCTGCATTAATAACTTTATTTGCATACAACATTTAATTATCTGTGCGACAATATGAACAAAATTTAAAGATTTTATGATAAAATTTTACAGATTTTTAAATTTTGTCCCACGATATTTGAGCATTTGACAATATTTACCCGAGTGCTCAAAGCACGGAATTTATATAAAAAAAATTAACGAAATCGCTTCGACCTTGCACATGCGACAAAACTAAAAGAGAATTCCAAAAACACATAACTCCATTTAAAAAATCTTAATTAGTTTAGTATAACTGCGCATTCTTAACTAAATTTGGCCAAATTTTCGCATACGACATTTGAATCTCCTTATGTGTATACACAAATGCAGCTTTGCACATATACAAATTTTGTTTCTGTTTAAACCAAGTTTAGTAAAACTCAGCTTAAATTTTAACTTAGTTTCCTTGCGCCCAATTAAATTTGTTGCAACCAAAACGAAGTAGTCAGCAAAGAGCTGATAAGTTAAACTAAATTTAACCGTGCGCAAACAGCCGTTCAAACTTAGTTTAAACTCCGTTTAAAGTTGAATGCAACTTAGATTAAACGACAAATAGAGTTCAACTTAATGCCCTTAATGTCAAAAAATAAGGAATTTTTTTAAAAAGGAATTGGTAGCACGAAAATCCGGAACATTGTTTCTGTCAAATTGTTAATATGGCGTCTGAAATGAGAGAGTGGAACTACCTTTAGAAATTATTGTATTATAATTCTGGCTAACTCAAATGTAAACTAGAAGTCAAATTATAATCTTTATACACACATTGAACAATTTTTACAATTTATTTATTTTTATTTAACTTTTATTAACTTTACATTCAGAAAACCTCGTATACTCGTATTACCTAGTTTTAAACTTTTTTAAAATCTTAAATAATTGAACTTTTCTCAAAATTTCAAAATTTTTTAAATAAATATAGAATTTGTTTGAGTACGCCGTTTTGTAGCTCATCCAATTTTAATACAATCAAGTACAATATTCAAGTGACTGACAATTACCGTTGATTTTTGACAATTTTTCTATTGACGGTGTTGCGTACTTTTTCTATACGGAAAAAAATTTCGAGAATGAGTTACCACTCTAAACACAATAATAATAATAATAATCATCCAAACGGTTTTATTCTTCCATACCCGCTTGACCGACGCGAGGGGCGTATGCGCATAACGCACGGATATATTAAAAAAAAAAATTTTTTGTTTTTTTTTCATATATGTTGCGCCGAGTCATGTTAAGTGTCGAGATCTAAAACTGTTCAGCTACAGAATAAATGCTCATCAGCTGATCGAATAGTAATTTATATGTACGTATGTATGTATCAATTATTGAGAGCATTGAGTATAGTTTTCTTTACGTAAAAAAGTGAGTCTGAAATATCAAAAGAACCGGAGTGAGCGGCGTTGGTGATTATAAGGTTGGGCTTGAAGTCGTAATCATATAAATTTGACAGAAAAATTACTCAGAGAAAACAAGCACGCAAATTGATTTCGGTTTATCAAATGTGAAAACAATTTGCATGAGTGCGTGGAGAAGATGTTAGGTTGAGCTGTTAGGAAAAACTCGCTCGGAATTATTAATTTCTTTCGTCACCGCTGGACGTTAGCGACAGTAGATGCCAAAAGTGTCCGTAATTCTTTTGCCTTAAGAATTTTAATATTAAAACAAAATTATAAACGTATTTGGTTGAAATTGCAATAATGTATAAGAATTTATCTCCTTTTACAATTCAAATTTGCTATTAAATATTTGCCCATCATTAAATGTATGTATGTATGTAGAATGTTTCTATGAAAAATTAATTATGATTTGACGAAGTGGCATCAGCTGTCGCTCGAATTGTGTTAAATTAGGCGGATTAGTGAGGTGAACGGTGAACGGTTGTCGGCCGTTTTTTGTTTCAGCTATTTTCTGGAGGAAAAAGCGAAAGAGCTAGGGATGGGCAAATGAAAATATATGTCTATATACATATATCGTATGAATATTTTTAAACAATATCGAAAAATATTGATATTGCGTAATAAATAATATCGATATATCGATTTTTTACCTCAAATTACTCAAAGTGTTGTCAAAATATTCGACAGTCAAAAAAATTATACATATTTGGCAGTTTTATTTATGTATTATTAAAATACATATTTAATTAACTATAAAGGAGTAAAGCCAAGCTAAATTATTATTAGATTTAAAATGTTTTATACAATACTTTCATTTAAAAAATTCTCATTAAACTAGTACACGGCGGATATAAACATCAGAAGTACACTTTCTTTAATGTGCTCTCCTGTTAACCTGTTATCTATTATCCGGTACAGCTAAATTAACAGCAGAAGCAAGTCTTTCGGAGCATACTGAGGAAGCTTGAATAATTTAATTAATTTTAGTTAAGTATTTTAAAGAAATTTCTGAGAAAACCGGTGAGATATGACGAAAACTCACCGAAAAACCGATTGGATTTAATTTTTTTTGTGTTCACAAACTACAAAGGTTACGGTCTTCAAATCAAATTGAGTTTTTAGAGAATAAAAAATATATCGAATTTGACCCAAATTTTATATTCAGAAATAAATATCGAATATCGATACATAGGAATTAAAAATATTGACGTAAATATCCATTATTTTTTTGAAAAAATATTAATAATTCGATATAACGATATTTTTTGCCCAAGCCTAGAAAGAGCGCCAGTAGAAAGAAAAATTTGAATACAACCAGTTTGAAAATTGAAATTGATTGTTAATAAAAAGGGGTAAAAATCGTAAACATTTTTGAAAAAAATGTATATCTACTTTTTATTAAAAGTTTGGTGATTTTTTTTAAATTGTGTAACAAAGTTTGAAGCTTGAGTTCCTATGGCTGTAGATAAAGAAATGAAATTTAAATTGTCACCATTTTTTTGGTGGCTTTAAGGTTTAGAAACCATAGTTTTTACCTTAGTGTATAAATGTATATATATATGTATATGTACATATGTATGTATGTACATATGTTTGTTCCTCTGTCCACCACATTGCTTGGCTGACCGGTCCATTTGCGTTAGCAGCTGGAGTCATTTCGCGTAACAAGATTTTGCTTTCAAAAAATCTTTTTCATATAACTGCACAAAAATTATTAGCACAAAACAGGATGCAATACGTCACGCTTTGTTGTTGCTATTGCTGTTGGTTTTTAAACTTGTTTTTTGTGTGCATAAATTGCAAAGCTGCGAATGCACAAACAGTGTAACTACAAGATTTTTGTATTGCTTTTAAAAGGCGTTGGGGAGAACTTTGAAATTTGTCGCCGAAATGTGATGCGTCGGTTGAGGGGAGTGAGTGCACTTGTAGCAAGTGTTGTACACTATAATAAATTATGTTAATATAAGTAGATATTTATTTACATCATAAGCAAATGATTCGTCTATAGGATAATGCAAAAATCCTGTTTGCTTCAAAGTGTTGTTCTCGAGTTATGATGTGCAAGTTTTTGCGTTGGGCAAAGTTTATTTTAGAGGTGAGGTGATTGGAAAAAAATTTAAAATGGTTGTATGGAATAATGAGACAGCAGTTTTTGTGAAGCTATGGGATGTCAAGTATTACTCGCGGTCGAAGTTATGGAGCAGGAGCTTGAAACCTGGATATCTTTTAGTAAAAGAACGAAATAACTATTAGTAAAGTTGTGTCATTTACTTACATACTCAATTAAAGAAATATTAAAAAGTTTGTATTACGTACTATGTAGTTGTACTAATTAAATCCTGGAATTTAATTGTATATAAACAAATTATATTAGACTTGAATACACCGGTAATGTAAATATTTTGTACAAACTATGTAAACGTGCAAAAACTTCAATAAAATATTTATGTGGCCAAACAATAACAATCTCTTTTTTAGTTATTTTGTATTGATTAATCGCATTGTTGAGGAATTAGTATTTAACCAAACGTCATTTAAAATCGACTATGAGTTTACAAAAAAAAGACTTTTTTAATTTTTCATAATTAGTTTTTATGTTTTGTTTACTACATGGAGATCCTTTTTTTTCAATAAAAACTAAACTGGTCACTAAAGATTTTTTTTTTCGTAAAAAAAGTTATTTTTAATTAAAAATTGGAGCTTAGAAAATATACAATATAATTTAGATTTCATTTTTATAGTTTTTCTTTTCTTTATTTACTTTTTAGTTTTTTCTTTGCAGTCAGTACTGAGCCATTTCTGCCCAATAAAACAGTACTGCGTGTAATAGCAATCTTCCTAAAAGCTTGTTTCCGGCCTACTCAAGATTATATAGTAATCTCTAGCTACTAAAATTTACTAGCCTTTATACTTGTGTATTCAAAATAATTCATTTTTTTAAGTTTGAATTTTTGAAGAAAATTCTTTCAATTCATTTTAATTATTTTTAGAAAGTTAGAGAATGAATTGCATTAAGTCGGCGCCAATGACGCTGGTAGTTGAGCGTTTAAGTAGCTGAAGACACAAACCCTCTCTACCGTTTTACTGCTTCCGCTGATTCATTCGGTTTGACGTTGTCTGCGCAACGAGATAAACGTACATACGTTACTGACGCTATACCATAAATTGTAGTACTTCCTTTACTTATAATGAAAAATCCGAAGAACACATAATTTCCTTTTGTTTTTATGATAAAATCTTTTTATATACAATTCGTTGCTTAAGTGAAAAATATTTGAGTATGTGCTTGCACGAATTTAAAATATTTATTTAGGCCTGTTCTGCATTTCGATTACCACAAATTTGGACTGTTGTTAGTTTCTTTAGTTTTGTGAGTATCAAAACTTATTCTTTTCTTTTTGGAGAATGAAAGACAACACTTTAAAACCAAAAATAAATTATCGCTTTTGATGTATAGCAATGTATTTCATTTAATAGCAACAGGTAAGACATCTTGTGATAATTGCACCCTCTTCGACACCGCAGGATTCAGACCATTTTTTTCTTCTTTTTACTTCGTTTTGCAGAACATGGAACATGTTGATATTTTGAAAGGTCCATGTTTTATGACACAATTTATGGCACAATTTACAATTATTAAATTGGTAAGTGGAACTTAATTAGTTTTTCTACCTACCAAGTACATATGTACCTACACATCTTAAAACATTGCTCCGAAAGCATGCACTAACCGGAAAATTGTTTGGCATGTACAATGAAATTTAAAAAGCTACCAGTTCTTGTTTTCACTTTGTTTTAACAATTCACTCATAACTTAATTGATTTACTAAAACTAATTTTAACTTGTACCATCTATTTTTAGAATAGATAAGCAAATATGAAATATATACAATAAAATAATATTTTCTTGATAACAACTAAAGCCCCTAAAATAACTTTGTTATTATTATTTCGGCAAAAAAAAAATTTTAATTTAATATTAGAGTAAAATAAAGCTAATAAATAATTAAAAAAAACTTTCAGAAGTTTTTAAAAGTGGGAAGGGGACAAATGAAAGACAAATTTATTCGTATAAGTATAATGGAGAACACAGTAGAATCGACTAGTACAAACAAAAGAGCTAACTTTTTTTTGGCGGTTTTGCCATTAGAAATTTTATTTAAAAGTACAAACTAACAATAAATTGACGTTATTTTTTACTAAATTAGCGCCACAGTCTTTGCTTAAAATCATGTACCGATTTGTACAAAAATTATTTCATTGTTGTGCAGTTAACATTCTACCACCTATTCGCAAAAGGGGATTATATTTTGCCAAATTTTTACTTCCCCCGAAAATGCAACCTTTTGTAAGAAAGAATCAAAAGTTGGCAGTCATTATTTATCCAACCTTCCATAATTGAATCAGGGATTTTCGATGTACATACATGTATGGGACAATTCACTTCGATTTGCTTTCATTAAAAATTTCTCTAAAAAGACATTTACGGAGATATTGAAAAATATTAATATTATTAAAATAACAGATTTCATTCGCAAAAAGTACAAACTTTTTCAATCTTCTATATATATAGAAAAGGAGCCTAAAATGTGTGTTCGTTGGTAAAGGGTGTTTAAAGAGATGTGCCGACCGATCTTTTTGAAATTTATACATGAGATGCCCTTACCTATTGTGGTTGTCGTAATGAAGGTTTGGTGAAAATCGACGCAAAAATGCATGTGGTGTGCGTTTTGCAATGAAGAGGTCTTTCATCATTTTTCCCAAGATGGCGGTGCATCTCTATAAACGTTTCTGGAGCGCTTTTATCCATGCTTATTCTTCAACTTGAGAGGAATTTGAGAAGCAGGAAATTAGACGTGTCTATTAAAAGTGCCTTTTAATAATGTCGATAGGTGGCGCTGGAGTCGAGATATTGCTAAAATCCGTATTTATAGACCGATTTTATTGAAATTCAAAACATTTATTAAGTTCCTAAACATAAATAATATTGATAGGTGGCGCT
Organism: Philophylla caesio; assembly: GCA_963971545.1. Classification (NCBI taxonomy): domain Eukaryota; kingdom Metazoa; phylum Arthropoda; class Insecta; order Diptera; family Tephritidae; genus Philophylla; species Philophylla caesio. The sequence continues at coordinate 188,892,318 of OZ020604.1, read as the reverse complement.
GGAGTCGAGATATTTCTAAAATCCGTATTTACAGACCGATTTGAATAAAATTCGAAACATTTATTAGACTTCTAAACATAACTAAACAACCACTTTTGGTTAAGGAACAGCAATTCCCTTATGCAAAAATTACATCTGTAATTATAAATTGTGAAGTCGGACTCTTTTTCTAAGATGTTCCCGGTGGAACAGGAAAGACGTTCCTTATCAGCTTACTACATGCTTACTATTTGCTCTTACTGTAAAATTTTTATTAAAATCGGTTAGGTACTTTTGACGCCTATAAAGGACATACATAAATATTTTTTCTATTTTATATATAAAGATAGATATAGAAAAATAAATTGCCACATGTATGTTACCGCATCACTTGAGAACGGCTGAACCGATTTGGTTGATTTTTTTTTGTTGTACTCACAGATGCCAAGACTTATCTACCATGTAAATTTTTTACGAATAGTCAATACAACGACTGACTAAAATATGTTTGAGACGGGTTGTCACCTACTTGGAAATTTAAACTTAAATAAGTTGATAAGATAAACGAAATATTACAATATGGGTGTCCAATGGAAGGTATTTGAGAAATCTTTGACTAAGAAATCGTTTTAAATAGGGCATTTTTCCTGACAAAAATCCTTTAAAGACGCAGCGAAGCACGCGGGGTATTTGCTAGTTGTTTAATAGTTTTAATCAAATTTATTGCATATACTCGTATCTTTCTACTGAACAACTTACAATAAAAAAATAGAAATAAATAAATTTAAATACGATTGAGAATAATCAATTTACTGTTTACTCAAAGCCACAAATATATGAATTAGTTTCCCTCAAAATTTTGAATCGGTATATTTTTGTAAAACTTTTGTATGTAAATAGAGCACTGCGTGACATTGAGGCACTTACTTAATGCAATTGAAATTACGCTTTTCCTTCAAATACTGTTTTTCAAGAAGGACATCTATAGCATATCTACACATCCATGGTTACATACAAACATACAATAAATGTTTGCAACACAAATGTCTGCATTTTCTTAACTTAATCATTCAACAAAAAAAAGGCCTTGTTCCTACTACCTTTTTACGCCAACGAATTACAATTTTCAATAATGTGACGACAATTGGGATAATCGAGCAAATAATGAATGAGCGAGCGAATAAAAGGAATCAAATGGCAATGCAAGAAAACCAATCATACTCTTACCTACAGAATATTTAACGGTGAAGATGCATATACATATACATACATACATACATAAGTTATATAGTACATAGCAGTGACGACAAAGCTTTTTAATACAAATCAGAATTAAATGGCAAAATTACAAAGGAAAATCGCCTATAGCCACATCATTAAACTGTCGATGGCAAATCGTGTAATAGCAGCAGCAGCAGCAGCAGCAGCGAGTGCGAAAAAGGGGCGACTGGTTGTGGTTATAGAGGCTGGCTGGCTGACTGGCTGCCTGCCTGCTTTGGCACACAGAAATGCACACGCACATGCACTTATCATACATATGTACATACATTGATGTGCGGCAACGAAGTGAGAATGCCGTTACGGCTGCCCTCTGCAACACGCGTCTTGCACACTTTACTGAAAATAAGGAATAAGCATAAACTGCACCGCCCAGAATGGAATAGTAGTAGAAGTTGAGACTAAAAATTTCAATTGAATTCTGGAATTTACTTTACAGACGGCGTTGAACAACAACAGCACCAACAACCACAACAAAATACGCTACACACCAACATCAAATTGAAAATTTCAATCTCTCGCTTGTTGAACAGCTAAATGCAGTAGCGCTGTTGAATGAAACGGCACGCTGGGTGATGTCACACACACACACACACACACACACACAATCGTACATACGTACATACTATGTATGTAGTGGCACATAGGACAGGCCACAAAAGCGCTGTTTGTTTTTTTTTTCGTTACTTTTCAAGATAAATATGAGTATGCCACACTATGTGGCAGCATCATAGCACGCGGCAGGAAACAGAGGATGTCGATGCCGTTTTAAAATACGTTATCATTTAATACTTTTCTCTAGGCATGATATCACCAATGTGTGCATACATACATACACACGTGCATGCGCATAAATACAAAAAACCCCAAGCTCGCAATTTCATGCTAACGCAAACAAGTTGCACAAACTTATTTAAGCGCAAAATAGTGCAATTTATGCGTTGCTGGCAAACACAGAGGCACTTGCAACAATTTAAACACACAAAAAAAAGAGAAAAATAGAAATAAAAAACATAAAAAATCAAGTATAAGAAACTCAAAAAAAAAAACAGTTGTAATAGGCAGTAAACAATTTTTTGAAATCACACTAGGCAACTGTTGGTTGCATAGCCGCGCCCAGAAGTAGTATACTTTTGTTTGAGAAGAATAAATTGGTGGTACAGTATATCCGTTTGCATGTACTTAGGTACATAGAGAAATTATTGCATTTTGTGGAGAAGAAGTTGCGACAATTTTTGTTTGGTTACAATTAAGACAAAATGCCCAACAAAAATAAGTTAATCACTATTGTAATAATAGCTATGTAAGTCTAAAACTTTTTCGATGATTTAAGTAAGTATTAATAAGTTTAAAAGAAAATGTTCGGCATTTTCTACTCACGCAGACACTACTGCTTAGAAAACACTTCAATAATCTGAAAGCGCAAATGTAAGACTGCTGAATTGGCAAATAACACAAACTTTGCCTTTGAAATAAAAATGACAACACCCAGCAAGCATCAGGAGCTCAGTATTATAAAGCGTATTAAAAACTAGGACTTTCTCACTTCCGATTTTTTTGATAAACTTTCTGTATAGCTTATTTAAATTTTAAACAAAGGAATAAACATAAACGGGCGTTAAATGCTGAAGTAAGAATGAGCCGAAGTGTCGCAGTGATTGCAATAAGCGCCGCATTTGAATACTTTCCAGCTGCTTAGCAATCGTTTCCCCAGAGGCAAGAGCGCAATACAAGGTTTTAAAATTGTCGCATAGAGGAAGTGAAGTGAAAAGTAAATTATAAACCCCAAAACTTTTAAAATCAGCAGCTATTCTAAATTAGAAATTCATCAGAATTACCAACATATCAGTCGCATGTTGAAGGAACGCCTGCCAGAGCGAATAAAATTTTCAGTACTGAAAGTAAACTCAATTTTTTTCAAAAGTCAAATTATGAACAAGTTTTCAATATTACATTCTCATTAGTAACGTATGAGTATGCTATTAATTTCATTCTATCGCACTACCTGAACACTGTGCACATTGGCTGTCAGTAGCATAGAAATACGCGCTTTGTTCCAGCTGATATTCAACTGCTGCGTTTTGCTATTGTAGCTACTACTGCAGACATTCATGTTGTTGTTGTTCTTGTTGTTGTTGTGTTCCGCATTCACTCATTCGGAGGAAACTAACGTTAACGAAACAAATCGGAAATGTTGGCGTTGAAACAAAATGTAACTACTTTTTGAGCCTAGAAAAGAAAATTATACACATACAAACATACATACATACATACATGCATATATATGAAAACGTATGTACATATGTATGTGAGTAGCCTTGACGGCTGTTTCTGAAACTCACCGAACACCTGCTGTTTGCTCCTCATCACAGGATTGTTGCCGCTTGGAGCTGATGGACTGCAACTGAAACTGATCGCTTGCATACACAACCGCACAGAAGCACATACATACATACAAATGCTCATAGCGCACGACTGCTTTATTGTCAACATTGGCGAAGCAAATCTAACAACAATAATGCGGCAACAACAACAACAACACACACAAAGTGGAAGTTTTAAGGTGCTGCTACTAGCAGATTCAAGGTATTTTCATACGTACATATTTATGTACGAGTATATCGTAGAAGAGTCCATCAGACAACCCAGCCAAGCGCCAACAAGCAGCGACTGGTAGTGAACTGCTCCAACAATGCTGACGCCACTGCGAATGGCAGCAACAACAATAACAAAGACAGGCAGTAATTGTAGCGACTTGAATTACAATACCGTTGATATACCGTAGATATTATTAAATGGGTCTATTTGATAGCTGGCTGGAAAATGCACTTAATGCGTTGTTATAAAAAAATCGCACAAAAAAAAAAATTTTATAAAAAGTACAAGCGAATTGCAAAAACAGCTACACATAAATGCGGTAAAGTGGAGAAAATATTGGAAAAAAAAACCGGCCGTGCATTTATGCGCAAATATGTAGGATGTAGCAAGGCGCAATGGAGAGAACAACAACAACAACAACAATGATGTTGATAACATGAAAGCCTCCTGCGTCGAATTCCCTTATAGCAAAAGTAACAATAAAAACAGCATTAAAAATAAACACGCAACAGTGCCACTGGCATTTGCAATGCACGCTTAACGACATTGTTGTTGTTTATGTTGCTGCTGCTATTGCTGCTGGTGCTGGTGCTGGTGATTCTACCGTCATCGCCTGCTTGCTTGTGTTGGTTGCAATTGACGATTATTATGAGTTCGATTGAATGAAGTGGAATTGAATTGTGTTGTGTGCATGCCACCTCCCTCGCTAGATGTTACATCAACACACACACACACACACACATATGTATGTGCGTGCCTTTAAAAGTCGGCCATGGAATGATATTTAAACGCACAAAACTTCATTACAACAATCTATATACAAATATATGTACATATGTATGTGCCTAGTAGGCATGTTCCCGGCCTTTTCCAACTCCCAAATATCCCGGGATCAGTTTATTTCAATCCCGGAATTGCAGAAAACAGTGAATTTGTTAGCCATTAATTTTTTTAAATTTTTAATTTACATTTTTTGCAACAAAAATAAACCTCAAATGATTTAAAACAAAAAGAGCCGATTGAATAAAACTAATAACACACTAAACATACCTTTCAGAGTTGTATTGAAATAAGAAAATTTAACATGAGAAACAAAAGCAACAAGTTTACAACTGTCGTTTTACGATTAATAACACGGCTCGTTAACTACCTAAAGGCTTTGTTTTTCCCTTGCCCCTATAAATCAGCTGAAGAATATCCCACTCGAGTAGAAAATGAGCCTGACGAGGTGCTTGAAGTGGATTAGGCAGACAGTTTTAAAAAAGAAAATTGCATAAATATTGCATAATCCAAAGGCATAAAACTTATCAGAAGGCTTGGTAAAACATAGATAGTTTTTGTAATGTGTCGATAAAAGCTATGCCCTACCGAGGGCATTTAACAGTGCTTCTTCACTGCAGATATTAAACGCAACAAATTTGGGTCCAGGATAACACACTTAAGGCTTTTACATTATGTAGGTGCATTTGCTTATATTCCAAATGAAGATGGCACAACGCCGAAACCGGTTTGTCTCCAAACCAAACTTGACAAGGGATGACGGAAAATCGTTCCAACAAATATCAACATTCCACCCTGTCGGACAAGAAAAAGAAGAGAACGTTTATTTTCGATTTTTTTTTCCTTGAAAATACCAATACATGAATTACAACAAATCGTTCTTCTTTGTTATATTAATATTATTTTATATACTTCTATTTATAATACAACGAGTACAGACGTTTTACATTTTTTGGCAAATTAAAAATTACGAATCAAATCTTCGTGAAATTCGGGAAATTCGTTTTCAGATCTCGAAAATCCCGGTATCAACAAAATGTCCAAAATTGACATCCCTAGTGCTTACGTATGTATGTATGCATGTACTAATAGTTGCCAGTTGTTAGCGGATATGTACACTTCAACAAACAATTCAACACGTATGTATGTATGTATGGATGTTTGTTTTTTTGCACGCAGTGCAAATTCAATTCACATGGATGAGTGCGTATACAGTTGTGAGGAGATAATGTTAAGGTAACATAAATACATAGTATATATGAAAAAACATATGTGATTTAAAATAATAAATTTATTTATTTGTTTTCAACTAAGTAAATTAAACATCTTTTGAACTCTGTTGTACACGTATTTAATGTGGATAATGAAACTGCCACCTAAATTTTGCATCCATTTGCGTAGCTTCCTACTTTTTTTTATACTTATAGCAGATTTTCCCAGTTAAAAATGCAGCTCTGATCAATAAAGAAGCAATATTTCGTCGTCCCTGTTAATATTAATAGGATTCTGTAATATGTAAAATTTTTCGCATTTTTCTTCATGCAAGTAGAATATAACATTAATTTAATCAAAATCGGTCGGTTCAGATATACTGAACTGATTAAAATCGAACTATAAATACGAATACGAACCAGCGCCACCTATCGAGTTTTCTCTGCAAAACATTTTTTTCAACAAAAAAAAAAAACAACTTAAATCGGTCCATTCTCGAGTTATGGTCATTTATACGTACGCAACTTACTTTTATATATACATACATATGTATATGCATATATATGTACATATATTTCGTTGCGAAGTGAAAAACTTAAAATTTAAACGCTTCTCCAATATTGTTTAATAATTTGGGGAGAGTTCCCCTTTTGTCTTTTGGGATCGCTTCCTATTTTTCTTTTGTGATCATTGAGAGAGCGCTTCCTTTGTGTCTTTTGGAAGCATTTGGGAAGCGTTCCTTTTATGTTTCTTATCACGACGGATAAATACACGTTTCCAAGTACACAATCACAAACTTAAACGATTATGAACTAAATACGATCACGAATCAGTATGTGAGGGCCTCCGGACCTTCTGCAGGAATAAGAGAATAACTGAGAAAATTTTCACGTATTATTTTTATATATAAATAAGATTTCTATCACATTGACAAAAATTTACCCGAATTTGCTTATACTTATATACAAATATGATTTGATAAGAAAAAAATCAATGCAGCTGCTTTCAAGCATATCCTTTAATAAAAAATTTAACTTGTCCGTAAATCACTTTTTGCCTTCAAATGTTGGATTTTATTAGAAATCTATATTCTATTTGTATAAAAGAGTACACTTTTATATTCCTAAAATGAAGCTTGTTTAAGCACTTTAAAGTCACAAAATTAATGCTTTAATAAGTCAACGTTTTGCGTCATTCCTGTGATAGAAAGCGTTTCGCACTCACACAAAAAAAGGAATACATTAGTTATTTTAGCGATGTCTTTTTAAATTGTTGCATTTGTGAAGAATGCGATTTATTCCATCACGTTCAGTAAGAATAATGAAAAAATAATGACTAGTTAGATACAAAAATATCAGCATGCTATTCATACCGAAATGTATTTTATTTTAAGAAAAATTTTATTCAATACAAAACATTTGATTTTTCGTTTCAATATTAATTTAAGCTTGTCGAATGTAAATTATAAAAATATTTTATAAACCAACTATTTTGGATACATACACTTTCAGTCTTTTACATTTGCGCACTTGTGAGGTTATATTTTGTTTTAGGACTGCAATAAGTAATTTTTCGCCTATCAAGATTTTTACTGTACAGTAAAAGAGTTACAACAATTTTTCCAAAGATGCTAAAGTCAAAAATTTTAAAAATCATTACGAGTACAATCAAAATAAATTACTGAATAACAATAAAAACAAAATACATAGAATCAATATAAATTTATATGAGAGTCCTTCTTGAGTCTTGATTAATATATTATTATAAATCACTTTCAAAATCCGCCTTCCTCCCCTCATAATCATATCCACTCGCCGGCGACGATAGAATTGGTTTGCTTTTATTAGATTTCGAGAGAAATCAGTAAGCAAACTTCTTGACTAAATTGAATTGACTAAACATTTCTAAAATCAACTTACTTGTTCACACCGCTAAAAAAAAAACACGTAAAAAATAGTATTAATAAGGATATGAATTTTAAAGAATTTTGATCATCCAAAATAATTCAGATTTAAATTCAAAATTGTTAATTAAGTAACTAATTGCACGAAAACTTGTTAACATCTCCAATGCGATTTGTTTGAAATTAGTTGCACTTACGATAACTCTAAAGTATCGTTACTTTTACTCACCCATAGTAACACCATAAAGTATTCGTAATCGAGTAAGTATCGGAGGACAGTTTCGATATTTACTTGGTGTTGAGAATTTTGACACCAATTTTATTTTTTAAACTATACTAACGATAAAACAAAAGATTTATTTTAGAAAAAATTAACAAGCTTAAGTCTTACATTGATATCTATGGAATTTTGTATCTTCAATTCATTAATAATCATTTGCAAATATAAACTCATATTTATAGAAAATACATTTAAATATTTATGAATTACAAATCAATAAAGAAATAAATTTTGTGGTACATTGCGTAAAATTAAAAGTTTTTCAAGAGTGAGACGGTTTCCGCTCTGTGCTATTGTGGCTCCCGCTTTAGAGAATAATCGTTCACATGGAACAGACGATGCAACAACTACCTAAAAAATGCGAGCTTGCTTATATAACTGTGAAAATATTAATTTTGAAACCGTTTCACTCTTCTTTTTATAGATGGTAAAGGTGCAGACAGATACATTGTAAGTTCATCAGACTAACAAATATTAGCTCTTTGAAAGAAAAGTATCGATACTTATGTGGTATCGAAGTAAAAAGCGTCGAGCAAAAAAATATTTGTTATCGCAATAAAAGTATCGAGTATATACTTGTACTCGCTGGTATCGTTTGATGCCTATTTATAGTAAATCCCACCTACATTCAAAAGCTTAAGGTGAATGTTTGAGTTTCTTTATATAAATGTTACGTATACGCATAGGTGTCTTGTGCCCTTAAGCCTTTACTTGATTTATTCATATACATAGGTACATACATACATATGCACGAGTATATATTTTATTTATAAATTTTAACGATTGCTTTTCTTCTTTAAATGATGTGTGATTGGTTGAAGCACAGTTGCGACTACATAAATATCAATTTTTTACACCATTACTATATAGAACTGGCAAGTCGTCATGTGCATACATGTATGTATGTATGTACGTATATATACTTATAAACTCCTATCAAAACATATGTACATATATGTTTGTATATGCATGCATTTTTCGTAGTTTTTATTGGTTTATTTGCATCGGAAATTGAAAATGGTAATTCGTCCATGAAAACCAATTAATTTATGGGGTAAGCTTATTAATATCGTAAACAAAAAAAAAACTGTAAATTCACTGCAAATATAAGCGTGAACACTGCTATGCGAGTAAAATGTGAGAATGTATATGTACGTACAAATGTATATTTAGAGATACATTTGTGCAAAAATATAATTAATACAATGAGGTTATATTTTTATTTATTTTTATTTTTAAATAAGAGACAAATTTCCGGTGAGTTGTTGTAAATTTGTTCTTTAATCATGTTTGTGTTTTTATTAGTCGACCAAAAAAGGAATCAAATTTATTTGTGATTTGATGTGTGCATTAGTAAAAAATAAATTTGAATGGCCACAATCCATTTCAAATCAGACAGCTTGGACTACTTTGATATATACGTACATTTTTCATCCTTGCTGTTGGCATCTAAAAAAAAAAAATTTATTTCGTGCATACATTCTCGTAAGCGGATGGTAGCTACCGAAAAAAAATTCATGGAATTTATTGATTTTTTATTTTCCCTGATTCAAATCACAATTACAATTTATGCACAATTACCCGGCACTTTTAGGTGACTTATGATCCGCTGAAAACTAGGGCTCTTTAGGAATGTGCAAAGAAAATAAGGACAACAGGACACTGGCCTGGGGGGGATCATTCCAAAAGGGCAGGCATACTTTTCAAAAGGTTCTGCTCTAGCTGTGAAGACCTAGGCTAAAAAGGGGACAGCTGAACACTTTTTGTGCGAGTGCACGGCTCTTGTTAGGATTAGATTAAATGCACTAGACAAACCATTCCTGCAGAACATTTCAGAGTGCTGCCATCTTTCTCTGTTTGTTATACTGAAATTTATAAAAATCGGCAAATGGCTGTAGGTTGCACGAGATGGCAAAATTTGCTTATTACTGGTCACCAGGATGACAATCCATGAAATGTTTTCATCTTTTTCTTGACCGACAGGGTGGAATGTTGATACTTGTTGGAACGACTTTCCGTCATCCCTTGTCAAGTTTGTTCTGAATGAAAATTGACACTTAAGAGAGCACAACGCCGAAACCGGTTTGTCTCCAAACTTAACAAGAGTGACGGAAAATCGTTCCAACAAATATACACATATAATTTATCTTATTTCTCTATAAGTTTCGTGTTAAACAAATATTTTACCACATTAGTTAAAGATTTACAGCCTGATTCTCTAACTCGAACGAAAGGCCAGACGAACGATTCGTGTCCAAACGAAATCGTCTGAATTTGGAAGTCTATATTTCGATTGCAAATTATCGTCCATCCTTACGTTATCGTCTCTAACGAACTTGCCAAAACTATTTTGTTTACACTGTGAAAAAGTTTAAAAACGAAATAAACTTTAAAAATTGTTGAAAGAAATGTATCAAGCAATAGCATTTCTCGCAAGCGAACGTTCCGATAAAGAGGCGGAGGTTGCGGATTCAAAGGCGGAGGTTGCGAGATTGCGCTAATGTTTTGGAATTGCCAGACGCAGAGTAAGTATTACATTCAAAATAATTCATGTTGTTTCTTTTCTTGCCTTTTTTTTATTTTCAGTCGTATTCGTGATAGAGAACTCAAATTTGTTACGTTTTCGTTCGCAACAATCAGCTGTTATCGACTAGTTATCGATAGGGAACCGAATTCGCATTAGAGAATACAAATACACGAACAAACGACAGTCCGAACGTAACGAAAGCTCGTTTCGAGTTAGATAATCAGTCCATTAATTGAATTACTATTTAGAGAGAAACCACTTAAAGTTAAAGAGAAAACGAGTCAAAATGTCTCACCGTCACTTTAGAAGGACGCACATGGCAATATGTCGTTTACACATATCTTAAACTCAATTAGCAGCTGATACATCCATACTAAATCTAAGCTCTCAGAGGCAGTATGTCAATGAATGGACGTTTTTGCTTTTAATTTTTTTTTTCATCACAGGCACTAAATACTAAGTTAAATCAATTCGTTAGTAGAGAGTCACTACCGAACAAATAAATCTCGTGAAGCAACCCACAGCGAAGCACATTGACATCTATTTGCATGTGTTTGTTTGTGTTTGTTTGTACTCGTATATACAACAATGCATATTTACAAGAAACACTAACTACTATATATGAACACATATAAGCCACTAAGTGTATGAAGATGATCCTTTCAATTGCTTAGGATGTCATTTTGAAGACTTAAATATTTTACTGCTTCAACCTGCGCACTAAAACTTTACCCAAACCAACACTTTTGCAGACATTTGCATCTAATGCATACATAAATATCTTAATCCACTGTACGCTGAGCTACGTAGACAGGGAGGAGACAAAAAGCAAATGAATAGGGAGAGCAAGCCGGCAGAGAAAGCTAATACAAAGAAAGCCTTGACTAAGGCGACTGACTGCCAATGTTGCCTTGTCGCTTGCCCTTCACTCTGCAGCGGCGAGTTGTCAATTCCCGCCCGCTGAGCGCTTTTGTCAAAATCATGCTGTCAATGTAATGGCAACTTATAGCCCACTCACAACGAGCGTTGGCTGGTTGACTGGTTGACTGGTTGGTTGGTTGTGTTGAGCGGGACGTGTGCGACGGAGAGGGATAAGTGCTGGGCGCACTGCGAATGCTGTGAACGCATTTGTTACAAATGTTTACACGAATATTTAAGGATAATCTGCTGATTTCAAAGGGATTATTATGCAATTTTTCTTGCTATAAATATTAAAAAAAAAAAAATAATAAAAAAAAAACAACAAAATTACATATTACAGTTAGAGCAGCAATCAAAAAAAGAACAAAAAAACAAAAACACTATTGTGCATGAGCATTGTAGGGATGTAATTTTTTAGAGCAGCTTTGTAGCTACACTTATGCATTGTTCGTTGCTGCTCTGGCCGCTATTGTCATTGTGGTTGTTGTTGCTGTTGTGTCGGCAATTGCTGCTGATGCATACGCAAGGACTTCTTTGGCAACACGACACACACACACACACACACTTGCATTTGGGTTTGTGTGGGCCCGTTCATACATACAAACATATCTACGTACATACATACAAAAAAATTTTGAAGGATAAAATAAAAAAATGTACAATAATTTGGTTGCGTAAGCAATTCATTTTATTTTATTATCTGGCGTATGACAGCAATAACTGAAATGAACTGCGTTGGCAAACAAGCAAGGCAACAATATACAGAAACATGTACATACAACAACAACAACGACTACCACAACAAGCAAGGAAACAATATCGTCGATGATACTTGCGCGATCGAGCTTGTAGACAAATAGACAGGGATCAGCGGGAGGTTGACAAAAGTCAGCGGAGTCAACTGGCAACTGCCAATACACCAAAACGACAACCAGCAGCAGCAGCAGCAAACAACTACTCAGCAATTCTCACTATTGTCAGCGACTGAATGCATCACTGACTATACAAGCGAGTATGTATGTACATACTCATTTAACATATATGTACATATGTATGTATGTGTGTTTAGTATGTAGGCATGTCATATCGGTGTGGGCACAAGTTGAAGGCATTGGGAATTGCTGCTATAACATTTCATTTGGACTTAAACTGTAGCGGCAGCAACAGCAGCAGCCGCGGCAACAAAGCGTCGTTTCCTACAAAGCTTTTCAGCGGGCGCAAGCCACTGCTCTCCCGCTACGTTATCGCTTTGGCCTTATACATTTCTCTGCTTGCAAATTTAATGCCAATAGTTCATTTCCATTACTTTATTTACAATATATATCGCCATTTCGCAATTTTTTCCTACTTCCTTTTAGCAGACAGTTGGTTTATTTATTTGTTAGTTGTCAGGTTCCAATGCATTTAGCAAGCAAACACACGCACTCACACACACACACACACACAAATATGCAATCAGGCGTGGCTTAATGAGGGGAGCTAGGGGCTTAGCATGTTCTTTAACTTTAACGTATGACCAAAAGCTTTTCGATTGTCTTGAGTTCAGGGAAATGAGCTGACCAATTGAACTATTCAATTTTCTTCATAACGCATAATGTAGCGCTTGCAATCCTATGGAAAATGTCCATAACTCGTTAAGAAAAAGCTACACAGAAAGCTCACTGCAATTTTTTTGTGAAATAAGTTCCAAAAAAGCTACACGAAAGCTCACTGCATTTTGATTGCAGAGTTGCTTAGCGAATCTGACACAATTTTACTGCCAATTAAATGTAACTTGAACTTTTGTAAGGTAAATTGAAGCTTAATTAAGGCTTAAGGCCCTTGATTACCAATTAGGTGCCTGTTTGAATATAAAATTACTATATAAACACTGCATTCCGGTGCTCTACAGTTGACTATGTTGGTTGAGTTTAAGTGCACATTACGACTTTTCGAAATAGTTTTAACTGAAACAGCTGTTCGCTACAATTTTCGGACGTCTTTTGATAAGTGATAACATTCTGGATAATGGTGGCTGAAATTTGTCTATTCCTTGTACAGCTTACTGGTTTTTATGAGAAGTAGAAAGCACTACCGTTTCTGATCACTGCTGTTATTGCAGCGCCTCATGAATGGGCACACCGTTATAAGTTTTTTAGGTTTTTTTTATAACAAAAAAAACCAGCCTCACATCTCTGCAGGCAAAAGTTTGTAAGTTATTCATTTCTCTCAGAAAAATATGCTATTTATTGCTAATGGAGATAACATTTTTCGTATAGAAAGCAATAGTTGCCGTTTTCATCTCGTCTTAATATAAATCTGTCAAAAAAGCTCACAATACATATACATACAAATCTAATAAAAATGTAAAGAAAATATTAAAGCAATAGATAGAATATTATATTTAATAAAAATCATCACCTCGACGAATTTCGCAACTGTAAGACTTTATTAAATTATCAAAACGTACGCAAGTGTAAGACGGGTGTTATCTCTAACAAATTAACGATAAATGTGCGTATGCATTACAATTAATTTTTCTTTTATAAAGTGTATCACTTTTAATGAAAGTTCAACCCTTCAAAATTTCTCTCTGGATCCGCCCCTTAAATGCGCAGCATACACACATACATATGCATGCAATCAACATTTTTAAATGCTTTGCTGCTCCTACGTACAACTTTTTATTATCTTATATGTATGTATGTATGCATGCATGCCTGCCTGTGTGTGTGTGTGTGTGTGTATTTGTGATTGGTGAAAGCACAACTACAGCAAATATTGCTAATGTTCAGTTAATAGTAGCTGCTGCTGTGCCTTGTATCGGCGTCACATGGCAGTTGACAGTACGCTCTCGTCTTTTCAATGTTGCAGGGCCATTCACAACACACACACACCAAACAACAACACACAAATGCACTCACGCTCATACAGTGTTGATGGAGTGTAATAGTTTGTTTGCCCAACAATTCAATGTACGCTACTCCTGCTGGTGCTGCGCGCAATTACGATTGACAAAAATGAAATTGGCATTCATTTTCGTTTGTCATACTGCGTAAAATTACGAGCGCACTCATCGTATTTCACTAACTGAATGACAGCTTAAACGGTTGGCGGCCGCGTGGTGGGCGAGCGAATGGTAGTAAGTGTCCACGAGGGAGAGGAGTTTGTTGTGCGTCGCCAAGTGACACGAGTATTTATGATGCAATACAAATATTTGGCTATGTAATGAGTTGAAATTATAATGGCAAGTATACTTATTAAATAATGGTTACATCGCATACTCGCAAGGCAATTGGTAGATAGGAAGCGAAATGCGTAAATCAAATGGCCAATTCGAAATGAAAATTATGTTATGTAAAAAGCGATTGCATAGCAAAGTAGTTGTCTTGCAAGCAATGCAAAAATAAATTATGACTTATGACATTTGTTTGTCTATTTGCAAGTCGGCAATTGTTATTAATACAAGTAAACCCATGTAGAGTGGACTTTAAAATAAGTCCTTCTCTTTTGAAGATGTACGGAAATAAAACAACATCAACAATTGACGCAGTCATGTAAGCGTAAAAAATCGTGTTCTTACGAAACTTGTCTCAATTGTTTATGATTTTGCCCATTTCAAAATGGACTTTCTAGGCACCGGGCAAGTTTACAAATAAATAAAGAATCAATTGTTTTGTGACGTTTATTTGCAGCTAAGATCAGCAGATTTGTCATTATCTTGGCATGCCGGGCCGTATATGTTTCCATTTCTTTTTCACGTCTTCAAAAGATTTTCGAATGTGATTGTCAAATGAGCTCATCAGTCAATTTTTGTTGAAAGTCACAACCATTTTCCGGCAAGGTGGCGACCTTTCATTCCCCAAGGCCCGTACTCAAGCTGATAAATGGAAAGTTCTATGTAAATAAATAAAAATGTAGTGAATAATATTTGAAAAAAGGCAAACTGCGTGCAACAACTATAGCACAAATACATATTGAAAAATTTGTACAATTCATTTCTTCTTCTAATTAATTTCAATTATTTTTCAATTAAAGTGCACTTTAAAAAAAATTGAATTTTTTCGAGTTTGCATTATTTAAGTAACACTCTTTCACAATTTCTTCTATACAGAGTTTGCGTTATATGGAAGAATTGCCCGTAAGAAAACTAACAATAACTTCAAGCCACATGAAACATACACTTTCGGATACTAAAACTTTAAGAGCTACGAAATTGCATAATCAAAAAAAAGTTGAGGTTAAATAGAGTTCAGTTATACGATAAATCGCCTTTTTATTCCATTAAATGATATAATTATTTTTATAGAACTAGCAAATCGTCAGATAGTGGCTATTTATTATTTGAATGTATTTCAAAAGGGTGTTGGATATAATTGACAAGGACTTACTAAGATATTAAGAAATAGGCTATTCTAGTTCCACACAATACTTTGACCGAATTTCGCTCTCAAAATGTTTATCTCAGAGATTGTTGTTAATGTAATGATAATTACAGTGCATGAATTTTATCTTCTCTAAAATTGGACGATACAGCTCCAACAAAAAGTGTGAGAGGTGATATTAAAGCTTACAGTTCAGTTGTCACTTGGTAGGAAAGTCAAGCCATCGATGGTACTATCGATAGTTTCATATTTTTGGCACTATCAATTATAACACGATAACCAAAAATGTACGCATACTACTTTGGATTAAATCAGCCGATGCTATAAATGACAGCTAATGCTGCAATTTTTTTTAACATTTTTAACAAAAAATAATAGTTCAGATTTCATATCCGTTTTTTTATTTTTATAATCTTTTTTTTTGTATTTTTAATGACTTTCGTACATTTTTGGTTATTTTTTAAATCTACATAAAAAATTAAAGCGCCATCTATCGGAAAAACAAAACAGTTTTCTTAATAAAAAAAATCCAAATTAAATTACCTTTTCAAAACTGGCTGAAGCATTAAAATCAGTTCACCCATTCTGTTTTTAGAGAACTTTTTATATTAGTATTACATTAGAAGTGAACCTCCACGGTCCTTTGAAGCTTAAAAATCGATTTTCTCAAATTTCTGAAGTGCTACAGCAAAACGCCGAGACACGTATTTCTTTATTTTAAGCCTATTTTCATATTCTGTTAACATTTCTCATGTATACCAACCACTGTCGTACTGAGTAATTAATAGTTTTTTTTTTATCTGTGAAAAGTTTCGATAGCATTATCGATCATCGCTACTTGTATTTCGAAATACGAAAGCGCGTTTGAGTGCTATTTTTGTAGCAATGGTACTGTCTTCTGAACAACTAATTCTAACTAATACTTTATTGAAATGAAACTGATGAAAATAACTGCCAGGTTTGTTGCACAATCACTTTTTTTGCGCTTATGATTTCAAACAAAAGGTGAAAAGAAATACTTTTTTTATTGTTTCTTGGAATTGTTCAAATTTCATAATAAAAAAAATTTTAAAGAAAGGGCGCTGAGTTCATTGAAATTTATGTGGGAAGCGATAATCTTCAAAGCGAAATGAAATACTTAATTAAATAAGTGACGGCTGCAATTTTAACAACGACTATAAATTCGATAGTGCCATCGATAGCGCTATCGAAAGTTTGACACCTCTATTCAGAAGTCTGCAGGTATACAACCACTGACCAAAGAAAAATTTGAAACTTTATATTCATGCTGGAATAATCTTTTTCAATGGTGTCATAACTGCTGTATTAAGTAACGATCATAGCACCATCAAAGGTCCGGATATTCTGATTTCTATTTGGCTATCAACAAATAAATCGACTCGTCCGAATGGTATTGCACTGGTGCGAATGCAAAAGACTGCCACCTTGATAATACAAATATTAAAAATTAAAACTCCTCAATTGTTTTGAAAAGATAGAAAACTTATATATGTATGTACTTAAATAAAATATAGTGAAATGAGTTTGTAGCCGCTATGCATTTATTTCATTAGTTAACTTTAATTTATTTATAAACACACAGCACTGTGTCATTACTTTGTAGCTAAAATTAAAAAAAAAAAAAAATTCTATTCTAAAGCCACATACGTTGGTAGTCTGCAGCGTTCAAATTCGAACTAATTTACTATTAAATCAAATTACATTTCGATATTCTTAATATTTGCTTTTTATTTAGGAGCGTTTGTTAATACAACATAGCCAGTGCTTGAATATTTTGTAATATGTAATTTAAAATCTGAACTTGATATAAAAAAAAAAAAAATAGAAAATCACGGCTAATCTCTAATCACATGCATATGCATCGAAATATGTATGTATGTAGTAAATCATTGCTAAGGATGCATTTGTTCGATAGAAAAGCCCGTTTCCATTTACACTCAATGCCTCAACGACATGTCCTCCATCTCACTTCATCGCAACCAAACAACTCCCACTTCCCACTTCTCAGTTATCCTCGAATGTTGACTGTTTGGCTGCGCAAATACAATTTTTCAATTTCAAATTTATTAACTTCTTTTCACACATTTCGCTTATTTAATAAAAAACTTAAATTAATTAGTAAACAAACACACAGTGGTGCGCACTCATACGCTTGCCACAGCAGCGCAAGTAGCGACAAGAGCAATACCAGCGACAACAACAACAACAACAACAACAAGAGCACAAATAAAAGCAACAACCGCACGCCCTCTCAAGTAGCAATCACACGGAAAATGTCACGCATACGCCACGTATGGCACAGAGGGCTCATATACGAGTTGTACAAACATATGTATTTATGTACATACAAACATTCGAGTACCTAATTTGTTGCTTTCAGCGCTGCAATCAGCACGCTTGGCTCAAGCACCAAATCACAGCTACAAACTGTTTGAGCGACAAAAGCGTCATATTGTACACTCGTACGAATGCATATGAGTAAATATTAGAAGCCAATAATACAATGGTGCAGCATAGACATGCACGTGGCATGTATGCGAGGCATGTAGCAAGCAGCCAGCAGCAGTCGCAGCGCTCACAAGTTTAATCGAATTTATCTCATAATATCTTTCAGACATCCGCAGACACGAAGCGAATAAAGTTAAATAATCTGATAACCTACCGCAGTCAACGTTGGATTAAACACACAGACGCCCAACAGCTATGTACATATATGCCACATATACGCACACATATGTATGTATGTACATACATACTCGTATATACAAAAGCACACCGGCAGCTGGCACGACGACACAACTGTTGCGGTTGCTAAAGTGATGGCAGCAGCAGCAGATGCGAGAGAGCGCCAGCGACGGCCGCAACAGCCGCAACAGCCGTCATATGAGCATTCTGCTGCGTGCGATAGCTGCGGCTAACCACACTGCCAACACCGCACGACAGGAATCGAAGGACTACAACAACTACAAACAACATAGCTATGACAATAGCATAAGCTGATAAGAAGAGCTTACCGATTGGCGAAGGCGAGTGGGTAGACAAGAGCGCAAAAAGCAACAGCCAAATGCTGCAGCACCCACCAGAAAACCAGAAAGTCAAAGCAAAACAAAGGCCATCGTGCAAGTGACTATGCAACTGGGCACTTGTGTGCTTGTATGCCAAATTGTTTACGAGCATTGCTTGGTGTGAGGTGTGCTGGTTTATATGGACTCTCAGCGTCCACCAGCAGCCAGCCAACGGACAGACAGTCAAACCAAGCCAAACCAACCTAACCAGATATGTAAGCAAGCAGCTGTCGTCCTCGACGAAAGGGTGCCGTGCGAATGGGTTTTATTATTATTTACATACCTGTTGCAGGCGAGGCATTGTTTTGAATAAAAATTCAATTTCCACACTTTCGACTTGGCTGGGTGGCAGACGACAAACGGCAGACGACAGACGAAAATGGACCGCAAACAGAGGACAGACGACGCAGACAAAAACGCAGGCGTACATCAGCCAGTTGTTGTAGTGGTCGCGTCGCAGTAACGGTGTTTAGTGAATGTGACAAGTGGAAAGTAGCCGTATGCCGTGTGCAATGCACCGTGTAGCATAAGTCGTGCGGCTTTCGGCGTACTCTGGGAGCGGCAAGTGTGCGAGTGATATTTTGATTGCATTGCCGATGTTGAGTCCGAATGTGGCTGCGACGAACGCGAATGCGGTAAAACAGATGTCACTACAACGACAAGGACAACAGCGATGACGTTGACAAACCCTGCGGACACCACTTCACCACTTCCCTTACTTTCGAACATACATACATATGTACACATTTAAAGCAGCTGCAGAGAGATGTTCGAGTGTTGTTGCTATGTGTTGCATCGAACAATGGACGACAGGCGTTTTCTCACTTTAAAGTTTTGGTTGACGAATGTGTATTGCGCGAAAACTTACGATGTGAGTAGTCAAGAGAATGCTATGATGAAATTTTGTAGTAAACGGGAGAAGCCTTAAGAGAGCCAGTCAAATCGTTGGCGTACGAAATACCGAAAAAGTGTAGCGGAAAAATTCTTCAAATAGTGATAGTGTCTTTCGAGCTTCCCGTGCATACTTAGTTTCGGTCCCGCAACTTCATACCTCCATTGCTCCAGCAGAGTGTTCGCCATATCAGTTGGATGCTGCTCAACTCAATTGAAATTATTATAAATGTATGTATATACAAATTACTTTCGGTGCGACGAGCTTGTCGGTTGGCCATCGGCTAGAGCCCCAACAAGTTGTAACGCAAAATGTTCGTTTAGCTCTGTTTTAAGTTATTACTTACTACAATCAAGTTTGTTAATAATAATTTTTGTGGCCAAACCTACTCATTAGCTAGGAAAATGTTTTTATGTATTTATTAAAGTAGAATTGAAAAAGTAGAAGAATTAATGTACTCGTGAGCCTTTTTATAATGTACGAGTTGGAACCGTTCAGGCGTGCGATAAGTTGTGTTAGCGTGTTCATATCAAACAAGTTAATATTGTTGGAATGAGTATATTTATATAACCTACAAAAAAAAGAAGAATTTGTATAAAAATACTTACATATGTACATATGTACATATATATGTACATATGTATGTATGTACACACCTGGTGTTTTAAGCTTTGAATAGGGGGTGAATTTATTAAAAATTCTGTGATATTGGTCAAACAAATTTCATTGCTGTAAAACAAATTTAATTTGCACGAAATGGGATGAAATTATTTCCCTCTCTGTCCTTCTTAGAAGTCTTAGACTCTACAAGGCAGTCGAAAAAACATAAACGTCCACAAGTATCAACCTTTTCTAATTAAATTTTGGGTAGCAGCAACAAACTCTTTTTAATTTTTATTTTATTTTAATTGTCATATTTTGCATATCGTTTAGATAAGAATGCTTTCAGTACAAAACAAGGTAGTTGATCAAGGCGACTTAATAAAGGTGGCAGCAAATTTTTGAGAAAAAAAGCAAATGTATTTTGTTGTTGCTTTCGGTACAGCGAATATCAAAACCAACCAGTAAACAAATGATTTTGACATTTGCTGTACCACGGCTATAGAAAAAACAAATCAATCAGCTGCTTACTGAGGCCACCTTACTAAATTCGTCTTGGTAGTTGATAAAATATATTTGAAACCTTTAAGAAATTGATTTAAGATATTTTTATAGAAGAAAATATCTTATTCATTTCTTGAGTGTCATTTTTCGATTTTATTGAAAGCTGACTATGCTTTTAAAAGCAAAAAGAAAATACACAGAGCTCATACATATTTTTTTTATATTAAACTTAAAAGTACAGTTGAAAAATAATAGAAATTAAAGTAATAGATTCGTGGCCAAGGCGAGTTCATTCAAGTAGGAATACTCCACATATAAGTAAAAAAAATGTGTATTTTGCGAATTTAGAAAACAAAATTAAAGATATAGGTGTAATTCCAAATTTGACACAAAAAGCAAACGTATTGAGGATTAATTGTAAAAATAAACAATTTAATTTCTGTGCTCGTCATACACATGAAATTTTCCATCACGAACGTAAATAAAAATTTAAAACGTAAACAAAATAACCATTTTGACCCTCTTACCGTGCACGCCGTAGATAGAATTAGCAATCAGCTGATAAAAAAATACCACCTTCTATGAACTCGCCTTGTGTGTGGCACAACCCCCTTTGCATATCTTAAAATGCATTGACCACTTCTGTTCTAAAGTTAGATATACAGCCGCGCTCCCAGTTTCACATTTCAATTTCACAATGTGTTTACAAAAAAATTCCTGTGTAAGTGAATTAGTGTGCTCCCAATTTTACAAATTTCTTCGCATATCAGGTCATCCCTGTCACACATATCGGTTATCGTTGTGGTAATTCACAAACAGCTGTTGTTGAAATGTCCCTTTCGGATTCAGCTATGTATGCGCCTTTGAGGAGTCATCAGCAAAACACTTAAAAATACGCATATTTCAATGATAAACTAATACAGAAATGTCATAAATGGCTTCTACAAACATCAAAGAATATTTTAAAAGTTATTCAAATCGAAAATAATTAAACATTCACACACTTTTTGTCATTTACTTTTCATTGTGTCAATGTGAAATTGGGAGCACTAAACATGTGATTTCAAACCGAATCCACAGGGTAATTTGTGAATGTGAAACTGGGAGCACAGCTGATAGACTTTTGGCATAGTTTTCAAAGGGATATCTGTCAAAAATATGTATGAAAGTTATAGGCAATACATATTTTGGAATTACATTTTACATTTTACTTATATTGCTGGAACCAAGGCATGATTAAATTATAAAAAGTTTGCTCAATAAGCAGCTGGCTCGCTTGCTCTTTGTCAAACGGCTCCCAAAGCAAGGCACTGTGTTATTAACTCTTCAATGTTACGTGAAAATTGGAGGAAAAACTAAATTTTTAGAACAAAAATTTCGATGTCATAATTGCTCTTTTATTATTGTTTACTTTTTACGAATGGCTGACATTTCGTTTTCTGACTGCGCGCAAGTTTTTCAATAAATTGATTTTATTCCATAATATAATGAATTTCGAACATATATTACATCTCAATTGTAAAGTAATTAATATCAGCGTTATTGTACGGTGTTAATTTTGGTGGTTCAAGTGCAGCACACTATATTTAAAAGCTCCTGCTTCCTGCCCCAGAGCAGCGACATCCGTTTAAAGTGTGGACCATAATAGCACACACGCATGAACAAGTTGAAAAGTGGTCAATAGGTGAATATTAAACAAGCCAATCTTTTTGCCTACAGGTTGATTTGAACGTTTTTATTTTAGCTACGTTCAAATGCAAATCCACCGGTTCTGTCTTTTGCGGCTTAAAGCCTCATCGATATGCGCTTTTATGTTACGAGTATGATATCATTACTTTTAGTAAATTAATTAATATATTTTATTATTACAAGTTAAACAATAAAATAAATAGAAAAAAAGTTCAGATGCCCGTTTACATTTAGTTATTCATGCCAAAAAACTTTCCCGTTGGTAGGAAGAACATCTAATTTTGTTTTTTTTAACAATTAAGTGAATCAAAAATGCAAAAAGCAAGTTGCGAATTGTGCCATAAAGCATGGTCCCAAGAAAATATCCATATGTTTCATGTTCCGCAAGGTAAAGTAAACAAAAAAAAAATGGTCTAAATCCTGCGGTGTCGAATTGTATCCGCCTTCCAAAATTTGCTCGCTTAATTTCTCTTCAGCGGATTTGTAGCTGGTTCAGATATGAAGATAATAATATTATCCCAATATGCTGTGCCTGTTACCATTGAGGTTACTTGCGATTGGAATAAAATAAATAACAATCATTCCAAATTCTTCGAAGCTTGAACCCAAACTGAGTAAATACTTGTAAAGAGAAGATTGTCGAGTCACGATTGAGCGAAACGAAGGTTGCGCCCATCGCTATACCGCTATTCCTCTCTTTGTGATTAACCAAACCGCGAATAATTCTGTTGTTTGTATGAGTATAAATATTTTTTAATAATATAGCGTTTACGTAATTGTCATGATGTATTTATTACCCTGAAAAAAGCACAGATGTCCGGATACTTAGATGGTGGTGCATTTACCCTACATTACATTTCATTCTCATTTTTTTTTTTGTTTTGTTATATCTCTCTCCCTGCTCAACCAGTGTGACGTCACGCAAAGACAAATCCTCTCTGATGGGCGCAAACTTGTTATCCATCATTCTTGTTGTCGAGTGGCACTTCTCGAAGCATAACAATTTTTTGTTAGATAACATGAAAGCTTCGAACTAGCGAAACTTCTATTTTTTGTTTACAATTTTATAATAGGGATTTTATTTTTGCCCTTTCTCCGTCCTCCTTAAATGCAACCTATAACTTGGGAGTGTCAAAACGCTACTGTCATTAGTGAGGAAGCCTTTATAATTGAATCATGGGACCAAGGCGCATCAAAGAGGTAGCAGCAACAAAAAAATTAATATAATTTTTCTTTATTTTTTTACTTGAATTTGAACTATCAAATTTTGTATTTCGTTTAGATAAGAATGCGCATAAAAGCAAAAACAAAATACACAGAACTTTATAATTTTTGTTTTAATAACCCTACTGCTGCCACCTATTAAAAGTGTATGTATTTTGTACAAAGTAATTTTTGGTGCTTAAATAAACTTTTTTAATGAAGCACTTTTTTTTAAATAATTGTGTTATTAGTGCACGATAACAAAATAATTTTCAGTAGGTGCCATTAAAGGAACAACAATTTGAGAGAAATAACGGAAAAAAATAAAATTACTTTTGAAAATGATTAATAAGTTGTGAAGCCAGTTATGCGAAAGCAATTTAAATGAAAAAGGATATTAGTTTTTTAATCATAACTTTTTTTGATTACCTATACTGGTAATAGGTTTCTAACCATGAAAATAAAAAATGACGTTAATAAGTTTGGGTTTTTTCAATTTTCTTCCGGAAGGTTAAAAAATGTGTAATTCAAGAACATAATATTGAAAGGATAAAGTTAATGTGTCGCAATTGTGAAGTTTCGCTTTTCTGAGTATGTATGTGTTTGTGTATGTACGCTGAAAAAATTTCTTAGTCATTTATCAGCCGTTAAGCTACTTCACACTCGTTTCAAACAAATATTCTGTAAACGCTTTCTTATAATATAATATATAATTTGGGCGCGTACACTATATAGCTCAGTGTTTGGCCGAGCTTCTTCTACCATTTGTGGTGTGCGTCTTTATATTCTACCACAAATGGAGGGACCTACAGTTTTTGTGTCGACTCCGAACGGCAGATGTATTTAATAAGAAGTTTTTTCATGGCAGAAATACCCTCGGAGGTTTGCCATTGCCTGCCGAGGGGTGACCGCTATTAGAAACAACTTTTTCTATTATTAAGATTTTGCTTGCCCTGACTGAGATTCGAACCTCGAACTTACCAGCATATCAAGTTATAGCACGCACCGCTACCAACTCGGCCACAGCGGCCATACAACGCTCTCTTAGTTGTCATTAATTATTAACATAGTTTTCTCGAATTTTAGTTTTATGGAAAATTTTATTTATAACATTTTTAAAGATTTTCCGATATCGAAAAACTTCAGGGAAAAATATTGTACGAAAATTCGTTTGTTTTTTTGGTTTCCCTGCTTTCTTAATGCTCATTTTTTTTATAATCTTAAATACCAGAGTTTAGGATGCAAACATTAGCATATGGCGAATGGCGTATGGCGGAAAAATATAGCTTTAAAATACTTAATTCAAGCCATAAAGCATCTCTTAAACTACATTTACTTTAGCCAAATATATATGTATATACATATGTATGTATGTACATTAATATGTATGAGTAAGTCGGACTCTTGCTTATTTTTTAAATTCAACGAATGCAAAAAGTTCTATTACATTGACGTTGATTATCTGTCTACTAGCGATTAATTTTCTACCTGAATCGGCTGGAGATGTCTGAAGGCAACGAGATCTCTGCATCTGAATGTCCCGTGCTGACCAAATCTAATTTTTTGCAGCGTCTACATTTAAGTAAATGCGGCTTCACTGCTAGATATTTCATATTCTGTTGATATTTTAGTTTTTAACCATAAGCATCTCGAGCGAAAAATTAATATTTATTTTTAGTATTGCAACTCTTTCCATTTCATGCTTCACGTGATAATTACCAGAATATGAAATAGCCTTTTTTTAGCTGTTACTTTTATGTAGTGAATGACTGCTGAATTTAGTATTTCCTTACACACACATACAAGACTCAATTTTATGTAAATATATATTTATAAAGTCATACAGAAATGCAAGTAAATAGTACATGAAAAGGCTTTAATATTTATTATTGCCGCAAAAGTTAATCGATGGAAAAGTTTGTTTGCGGATATGTTTGTCATTTATTATTGTAAGTAGAAGAGACTTTTTGGCATGTTTCACAGCATCCTCTCATTGGTATTGACTGCGTTGTTTATGTAACTGACAATTTACGTATGTATGTATGTATGTACATATGTAAGTAGGTATGTTAGCCTCATTAATATAAAACAGTATGTATTTATGCACGTCTATAGAATTGTTGTGAAGACATACCGCGTACGAAATATTTTGAGGATTTTCAGTGAAAGCGAATGGCCTGCGCCAATGAAGGTTAACTTAAAAATATATTATTTCACTGTATACATTTTTTGTGTGTGTGATAAAGCTCTGTAGCCAACCTGCTGTGAAATGCTTAACTAGTACATGGACTGGTACCTAATGGAGGTAGTAGAACTTAAATTTTCCAGATTGGTACGTCAATGCTCTGTCTTATTGGCTAATGCGATAGGGACAGCAGCTGTAGATGAAAAACATGCTTTTGTTTAAAAAAGGTATCAGTTTGGAAAATCGAAGTGGTTCACCGAAGGGTTTAATGCGTATGCATACGCTAACAATTGACTGAATTTGGAATGCTAAGAACATGAGTCGCTAACATTAAAAAAACAGCTAATGCACAGTGTTCATGTGTTTGTGTGCATATCAAAATAGATTTCCTCTTAAGAATATATTCAATTTTCTGGCTGAGTTAATTTTAGAGCTTCTTAAAAGCTTTGAACACATCTAACAAATGGCTTATTTGAAATTAATTTACACTGATTGCGTTTTCATTTCTCGAGAAAAATGTTACCTTTCCACATTGTAACTTTTGCATTAGGCTATTTGTCCTCCTGAAAAATTACTAAATTAGTAGAAATTGTTGCATCATTGATTGGTCAGAGTTCAATAAAGTGGGAAATGGACACGCAACGACTTGAAAGGGCTGAGAAAAACAAACGGGACAAATGAGACAAATTTTATGTAAAATAAAATATTCATGGTTTGAGAAAAAATAATATCGATTTAAACATAAAGACCGTTTAATGAGCGTAATAAAAAAATAGATATTGGAAGGGTAGAGAGGTATTTACCACATATGTATGTATTCTTAGTGCTGCTCTATGAAAGTATACTTTATTTTGCTAAGTGACGCCCGATGGCTTTATTTCCCCTTCACATTGAGTAATAACGCCACATTTTTTGCGTACGGTATGTAAAATTTTTGTTTATACTTTTTTTTATGCTGTATTTTGGAACGAGTTTCCGTCATCCCTTGTCAAGTTTGGTTTGGAGACAAACCGGCTTCGGCGTTGTGCCATCTTCAGTGTAATTTTTCGTTCTGCCCGAAAAATTACACTGAAGATGGCACAACGCCGAAGCCGGTTTGTCTCCAAACCAAACTTGACAAGGGATGACGGAAACTCGTTCCAAAATACAGCGTATAATTACCCTGTCGGAAACCACAACAACCAAAAAGAATACTTTTTTTTATCTTCTTCCATATTTATTTCTCAATACGAAGTAAAATAAAGCCATGTGATACAATTTCCTCTAGCCTTATAATACTGCGACAATTACATTACTGGAATTGTTTGTATAGCCGTCGAGGAAGCTCCTACCTCATCGGTGCCGATAAAGTGTAAATATGGAAAGATTGTTTTTGACCAAATTGTTCTGCATAAAATGCTAAAATAATTACGAAACATTTCATAGAAGCAAGTACAGCGAATGTGTAAACGACAACCGTTCGGTGAGCCTTTATAGCATTATTTAGATTTTTTTGAGGTTAAACTTGCACGGCTTAAAAATTCTTTCTTGATTTAGGTCAATAAGTTTTGTTTACGCAAACTTAACCAACCACTTATAATTCATTCCAAACGATTAAGCATGCGTGGCATTTATTTTTAAAAGTTGTATTAAATTTTTTTTAAAACTCATTTGAGCAGATTTTTTAGATTTAGATAACGAAGAAATTTTGTTTCTACCCATATGTTTATAAAGAGATCAAATAAATTACTTCATCTTACAAGAAGTTGGAAGCGTGGCTCGTCCCGGTGTTACACTAATGATTGTTTTGAACAACCCACAAAAAAGCGAGCTGAGAAGAAGCGAACTTATCGGTAGGAAGCAAATTGAAAATGTAAAAATCAGAAGGGCTACTATATGAAAATTTTAACCGAGAATAAGTCTTTGGCGGCGAAAACTTGGTGAGTAACGAAAATGTAAATTTTTTCCAAACGATTTCGGAGAAAATCATTGGAGTACTTGAGTACCGCTCCAGTACTACCTTTATCGTATTTGTAGTGAGCAGATAAAAACATCTCCTCTAGAATTAAAATTAGGACTCTTTATGCCCACAATAAAAACAAACATAAATATGTAGTATAAATTTTAACGTTCCACGTTAGCTCCTGCAGATACATTTGAGTGGAAGAACTCTTTAATTGCTTTTGTCAATGAACCAAAACATTCATAGCGGCTACATCCGCTTATTATTAACACTCGTACAAATAATTATTTCCTAGACCATTAACCATTATCGCAGTTAAGCAATAAATGGATAATTATGTACGAGTATGCACAGCAAGATAATCGCTAATTGGCCATCAAAACGCACGACAAATAAAAAAATTTTAAAGTCCAACCACAATTTCTCACTTTAATCTTATCAAATTATAATCCCCTTACTTATGCACAAGTAATAAAGTAATAACTAGTACCGCGAATCAAGGATAAATACCAACAAAGTAAATGAAGAACTTCCTGTGCACTCGGGCGCTCATCAGTGTGCGTTCTCGTACGAACGTGTGTATGTGTGCGTATGAAAGCATCCCTGCAAAAAATGCGATAAGTCTAGGATGAGTCCGGGAATAGGCGCAAGGGAACAAGGGACTACTACAACTTCTGATCTCTTAATATGGAATGAACGAGCATGTTCTATGAAGAGACTAATTGTCTCCTTTTATACCCGAATGAGTGCAAATGAGGACCAGTCTATTTATAAAAAAACTAAAATAAAAATCATAGCTTCGAGCGAGTATCCACCGGCCACTCGAGGGTTGCTAAGCGAACGCTCTCAATGAAGCGCATAAAATCATACCCGAAAAGGAATGAATACAGGACTAATCTACAATTGAGGATTGTTGCGACTAATTAACGGTCAAATTGTACCCGATAGAGACTTATTCCGGAATACTCTCTTTATAGATTAGTTACACAATTTTTTGCAGGGTTTTTCCCCACTTTGTTGGCCACTTTTGGCTACCGCAATGAAGAGTCATTAGGAAATGTGCCAGTTAAATGCTTTTTAGATGCTGCAAACTCAAAAATTCCGCTCATTATAATAATATTTTTGAATCTTATTTTATATATACCCCAATTTAAAATTGATTTTAGTGAGTGCGAGTATGAATACTTACACGTACTCAAGAGTGTTTATGAGCAAGCAAAGTGGCAGGAAGCTTAAAAATACATTTGTATAATCTTGCATACTTACTCGCATGTATGTATGTAGGTGTGTGTGTTTGTTTGTATGCCGACTAGTGTTGCACATAGGTATGTATGTAAGTGTGTATGTACGGACATACTCGTACATATTCGTAGATATTAAAACGCGAGCTGGCGTTAGGCGAATGAATGCGAGGCTGTAAGCTTACTAATGTACGCCGCTAAGCTTATGAGTTTTTGGCTAAGTTTGTGTATTTGTTAGGGCCTGTGTGTTTGTATGTACATATGTATGTATGTACCATATGTATGAATGTATGTATGTATGTACATTATCCTTTCGTTTGGGTAAGTTGCGTTGAGTGAACCTATTATTAGAACTATAAATCAGCAGGAAATGAGCAAAACGCAGCAAAAGAAAAATGTACATACCCACATTCGTGTGTTCAACGAAAAGCGCACACGCAATTACAAACGTACATATGTATGTCTGTATGTATGTATGTATATTTAAAGTAGTTGTAGCAGTGACAGCAACAAAAGTATTCACACATACATACATACTCGTACATTTAATGCCAACAGAAGTGGCAACAACAACAGCAACTATAGACACAATTCCCGCAGAATGGAATAGTGTAAAGTAGATGCGAATAGAATGAAAATATATAATGGAGTGTGTTTGGTAGTAAAATTGCGTGAAGTCGCGTAACCGTGCCCGTGCTGATGCTCCTTCCTGCCTGTGACTCCCTTTCCCTCCCCGTACATACGAATACAAGCACACTCTCCTAACATGCTCGTTGGCTCACAAACTTTTTACTGCGGTAACGTTGAAAATGCACGCTGTGTGGCGGCGAGAATGATAGTGCGATGTGTAGCGAAAAGTGTTGAAGTGGGCCGTAAGTGGGTAGTTAGTTGGTAGTTGGTGAGTGGTGGGGCGCAAGTGCTACATATGTATGTATGTATGTATGTATGTACGTAGGCAGTGTGCATGGTGGCCTAAGTCAGAACATTGTATAGCAACAGCTGGGATGTGAAAAGACGTGCTCTGAAAGCCGGCAAATATTTAGCTGTCTCTGTGCATACCAGTGGCCAACAGGCCGTGTGTGATGAGAATAGTCAGCATTGAAGGCTGAGCGTGCGTTTTGGGCGGGGGGGAAAAGGTCTCATTGTCAAGTCCTTCGACGTGTGAGTGTGTGTGTGTGTGAAAATGTGTGACGAATGTGTTGTTGGGTTGCGGAGACGATCAGAGAAATTTGAAAGCAAGTACAAAAGCTTATACATTATAATGAATTTGAACTTCGTTTTGGCGAAATTTATATTACCTACAAACAGGAAGCGTGAAAAGTGTTTGGGAAATCTTTTAAATTGCTGCATTTAAATATTTGTACATAGGGTATTGTTCCAAATATAAACAACAAGTTTTGCCACTAATCTGTAGCTATTTATTTTGTAAAATATTCATTTAAAATATAATTCTTCATATACATAATTTTTTTTTGTAAAAATTAAACAAACTGCTTAAAATTGTTATCGTCATATATGTTAATATGAATTTTCGAATTCAATTTCATTATAATACAGTGCAAGTTACGGTTGATTTTTGAAACATTTTTTTCTTAGATACCAATTGATGCTTACTTTTGGGCGGACAAGAGTACACTTTGATATTTAGTTTGTTCGAGAAGTGATTAATGAGAAGCTTAGTTTAAAACGTATAACAAAAATGTCAATAAAATACTAAAAAAATGTATTTAAAACATCTACAATACTAAGGAATTTACTTATACAACTTTTTTTCATTGTCATATACTTTTTTTTAAATAATTGTATTATACATTCATATGTAAATGTATTGATCACAAACCGATTAGTTTTAAAAAGCACAGCAATATCGTTAACGGGTCAATTCTGCAAGTTGCCGCAATTACTTTACTAGCAGATTTTATTACCGAAATTTTTAACCACTTCTAGTAACTGCGATTCCAGCATAAATGGTAACTAAATGAATTGGCAAGTGTTGCATATTTTATGGCACACTGTTTCCACTTTGCAGGTGTCATTTTTGTAAAACTAACTAAACATCAACAAGATTGATATGTACGAGTATGTTATACTACTTACTTTGTTAGCAAAAAGGAAATATGTTTTTAACTATTTTGTTGAAGTATGTCTGTAGCAAAAAAAATTGTAAAATTTAGTTTGGAGACAAACCGATTTTAGCATTGTAATAACTTTAGTGTAATTTTCCATTCTTTTATACATACACTTTCTACTGTAGTTTAACATTAAAAGTAATTGGCGCGAAGTTATAGAACAGATGAAGTCGACTGTGAAGTTAGAACAAGTTTTTTTTTTGACAGATATACCGTGGAAAATTATTTCAAAAAGCCTATTCTGACTTTGCAGTCGACGTTATCTTGACAATAACTACAAGCCTTTTACTGTCATGATATTTTCATATAATTTAATGGTAACAATATTCAGCTCTACAATTCGTAATGAGAGTGTTGTTGCCGATGCAGAGAAAAAATTATTTGTGTAATTAAATTAAAAGTTAATTAAATTATTTAAAAAAACGTATTAAAAAAAATTGTTTTTTTAGTCACTCTAGGGATCCGGCTACTAATATATCTAATCAAACCTTAGGCATTCAAAGTATGACCCACCCGTGTTCCGTCTCGAGATGACAACTTTTGTTACAAAAACTGTAAAATGTGAAGCTTATTTTCGTCGATAATACAATTTTTCTTTTGTTTATTAGTTTATTTTATGTTTTCGTCATATTTTAAAGTGTGTCGCCGAGACAATGATATATCGCATTTTAAGACTTGAAAAAAAAATTCAGAAGATATGCCCTAAAATTGAAAGAAAAGCCAAGCCCCAGGGTGACTAAAACCCAATTTTTTTTTTTCGAAATAGCCTCAAGAAAGAACAAGATTAGAGAGTGTTCGGCAAGCATTTTTCTGATTTTAAAAATTTCGGTTATTCTAGAAATGTACGAAAATCTTTGATATACACACATATGTATGTACATATATACATATATACCATATATACTACATTTAATAAATTTCGCAAAAATGTTATAATTTAAAAAATAATTTCATGATAAATGAACCGATCACATCGAGTTCAATACCTAGTTGAACGAAAAAATCGAATATTATTTTATTAAAATACGAGTATATCTTCAAAATATTTTTCCAAATCGTGTTAAAGTTTTCGTCAGCTAAAATTTGTTCAATAATTTTGAGCTACTCCGTTCATAAGATTAGTGTCTGCAAAATTTGCTGTTTTATTTTATTAAATAATTTGTTATCTTGTTATCCATGCAAGGGTATACAAACTGCGATGAGAGGAACTGTGACGTATAGAAAACTACTGCTAAGGCGTTAGCGACCGACCTCTTCCCTCTGCCGTCTTCCATCATTTTATTTTTCTCCTATTTTTCTTCATTCTTTTTTATTCAACTTTACACATTTTAAATAAACGCCATTTGCAGATGTTTTTTCCAATAATAATACTGTTATAATTTTACGCTGAACGAAACAAAGCAACAACCACAATTATTTTGTTTTTTTTTTTGCTTAGGAATTATTCTTGCATCTACATATGTACATATGTATGTATGTGCGTACATTTGTACATATGTATATACATTTATAGGTAAGTTTGTGCATGAGAATCTAATTATTAGCATTTTTGTTAGCACATACCCGTAATTCCAATATGTTTTACACGTTCCCTGGCTCTGCCAACGTCTCTGGCACAGGAACGAAAGGACACAGGAGGAACTTGCAAACAGACACCGAAAACGCGTTCGCGATTGATAAGACTGAGCTCAGCACACCCTGACCGGTAGAACTTCGCACAACGTGTATGTATCGCCGTACTGATGTACTGAGACTCCTCCCGATGGTGGCGATGTTGCGCTTCACCTTTTGCTTCTGCTTGTTTGGGGCGGCGGTTGCTCTACTCCGTGCCTGCTTAGGTAAAATGCTAGTTGGAAGCACGTTTTACGTATTCAATGGCCCACAATACGAAATGTAAAACGGAAGCGTACGCACCGTTATCTTTCAACTACGTATATATGTATGTATGTACGTCCCACGCACCGCTCGCTAGTGACCGTGCACGTTTATGGTTATATTTTCTAATACTTTACTCAAACTATTTTTGCATAGTTGTGAAACACTTCAAACAGCAAGCAACCAATCAACAAAACTTCGTTACCGCTATTGCGGCTCACATTCACACTATTCGATTTTTTAAAATGAAAAAAATTTCATTTAAAAACTCGTACTGTTATAGTTTTTATTTGAAGGTTTTCTTTTCTTTTGTTTTATTAGTTTTTGCTCATTAATTTTATGTATTTGTATTTGATAAAAAATACTTTTTGCACTTTTGTCTTTCTCGGCGTTCGCTTAAAAAATTAAAACCTCACCTTCCAACTAAAATCAGTAACTGCGAGACAAAATTCGAGTCGGTCTCGTCAATGCCTGCAAGTTGGAAGCCACAGTTATAGTCACATCTACAGCTGAAGCTATAGCCACAAGGCGTTTTTCATCGTTGTTCGAGCGCATATGCACGAAGTACATTGAGAGAGAGCGTTCTTGTGGTTGTATAGGGTAGGGGAGCATGTTGGGGCGGCGGTGAATACTGGAGGATGTTCAAAAGGATGCTGATGTAAAATGTATGTTGGATGTGTAGGTTGGCTACCAACATGTTTGAATGCTGGACATTCTTGTTGTAGAAATCATATGATTCAAAGAAAATTACAAACAAATTACACATTCATAACATACATTAGTACATACATATGTACATCTTTTTATATTCATATTTTTAAAAGATTTGCAGTTTAGTCTCGTTTTATTTCAAATGGTTTCGCTTTAGTACTCTAATTTTTATTAATGATTATAATAAAAATTCAAAAATATATTATTTGCAAAGTGATTACCTAATTTCTTGTTTAATAATGTAATAACCATTTGGCGCTTGCCCTCTAGAGCTCAGTGTTTGGCCAAGTTTCTCTTACCATTTGTGGTGTGCGTCTTTGTATTATACCACAAAATGGATAATTCTTGATTAAATTATTTAAAAAAAGTCTAGCGCATTCATACATATTGTGCATTAGGCTGCTGAAATTTCGTGAATAAATCATTAAAAATGTAGATTTGAGGTCAATTTGTCAAAAAAAAAAAACACCTGCAGGAAACACTATATTGCATATCGGAATTATTCTACGAGTAGATTACATTTTAAAACGTTTTGCGTATTGACTTTTCTTTTATGCAAATTTCTTATATTTTCCAATTAAAAAAAAAGTAAATGCTTTTACATGTACATATGTATGTATGTTTCTATGTTTTGAATTTTCTACAAAAATTATAATGTCATTAAAATTTCTAATTAAAAAAATTTAAAAACGTCTTTAATTTCGGCAATGAAAAATTTGCTTATTGCTGCTAAAACTAAGAAGCAGAAATTAATCATCGAATAGCTATAGTCTAACATCACTGCATTAATCAAAGATGGTCGAATGGAAGCATATTTTATTTTTTATAAAATACATAAAGGCATATTGTACACGCTATTACAAATGGAACAGTAATATAAAAAAAAATTCGGTTAAAAATGCCCTTAAAAATAAGTTAACATATAGTTCTTTTCTTTTATGTTAACAAAATTAATATTATTTGGAACTTATTCCAAAAAAGTTAGCTGTAACATTTACAAACAAAAAGACGCTCGGCATTAATAGATGTTACCAGAAATATATTAAAAGCGATTTGAGATACACTGCTTTTTTGCAATAATTTTTATGGATACTTTTAAGAATACGCTCTTGTCTTTCTACTCGTTTTACCTGTATTGACCCAGCCAATGAACAAAGATTTGTCCGAATGCAATATAATTTCGAATTGATTGTTTTTTATTAGATTTGCCTAAAAAGCGAGCTTAAAATCAGACTAAATTTTTGGAGTAAACCATTGAGATCTAGGTCAACCATAAATAAGTCTTCGCTGACACCAGGCGCGGCGAAATGAATGTACTTGAGCCATTTGTTCAGTTTTTTTTAACCTGTGTGGGCAAGGTGGGGCAGAGATGTTACGTTTTATACGCTTTTTATAAAAGTTCGTAGCTTTTTTAAATTGTGTTCAGGGAAAAGTAAATTATCATATTTGGTGCTGCTATAATAATGCGAAAGCGGAGTTTTCTACAATTCCCCATTTTCTTTTTTTACACGGTTTTACTTTGTTAACGCGGATTTTTTGTACCTCCCCAAATTTAAGTTTCGGGTGGAAACTTGATTAATTTAACGCGAAATTTTTTTTTACGCGGATATTTTCAAACATAGGAACGAATAAACATATTTGAATTGAATAGTGATTATTTTTCCGCGAATAAATTTCTGCCCCAGTGAACCGCGTTAAAAAGAGATCGACTGTATTAATAAATTCTTGGGAACCTGGGCGTAAGGGGCGGGTATCTCCACATCGGAAATGACATACATAGGTTCGACTTGTAACCTGTGGCTCACGGACAAAAGCAACATCTTAACCCTCAATTATCAGAATTCTGATTTCTGTGCTATGACCAAGAGAAGCCAATACAATTCCAATATTTTGTGCAAATAAAAGGCACTTTAACTTAAAATTTACATATTGTTAGTAAAAAATGGGGAAAACTTTCCTTTACGGAACCAGGCTTTGAAAAAAGAGAGTTATAAGGGGGGGTAGGGAGGAGCCCCCTGAGTCCAAATCAGAAGTTCCCACCGGCCGGAGGCTTATAGTTTTTAAGTAATTTGCTGTTAAAGTTGCGAAAAATGTCAATTTTAACCTCACTTTCTGCTATGTGCAGCAATGAAATGAAAATACCGTGCTGCCACACATGACGAATATATGTCGAAAAAAAACGAAAATAATAAACTCTATGCGCATATTACGTGATTTTTTATTAAAATTTTTTAATTTATTACGAAATATTGATTTATTTGAGAAAAGCGACGCAGGTGGAAATTTGTAATAAAAAATCGACGTATTTATTACGCAATATTGATTTATAAATGATTTTAAAATTAACATGAAATATTGATTGTTATGAGGAAAGCGCCGCAGGCGAAAATTTTTAATAAAAAATCGCGCGATTTTTTATAAAAAATTTTCTATTTGGTATGATATATTGATTTATGTGAAAAAATTTTCTATTTGGTATGATATACTGATTTATGTGAGAAAAGCGTCGCAGGCGAAAATTTTTAATAAAAAATCGCGCGATTTTTTATTAAAAATTTTCAATTTAAATGTATTGATTTGGTTAAGAAAAAACGTCGTCTCATTTTTATCAAAAATATCTATTGACGTTTTCCAGGATCTGGCATCACACATACTTCGCAGCCATCTGACAACAACTGTGTTTAGAACATTGTGCAATTAGCAAGATATACAAATATCGCATTTAGAAGTATTTATTGTTAAAATTTTAGCAAAAAAATATGTGCATTATGTTTATAATGTGTTTAAGAAAGTGTATTAACAAAAAGAAAAGTGATTTGTGCGGTTTTTGTATTAAAATATTGCTAAGTCAGTGACAAAATTTTAACAACAAATAACTTTAAAACTAAAACAATTTGGACCCAAAATTTGTTAAATATCGGTGAATCAGTGCTACCCCAACACCCCCTGCTAATTTAAGTGAAATATTCCAAGTACTTTGGCTAAAAAAAGCATTGGTTCCGTAAAGGAAATCTCAGCCAAAAAATGTACTTTGCAACTAAAAATTGTTTGTATAAATTAAATTGGTAATATTTATAAAAACATTTTTGTATATTTTTTTAATCTTCTACTTTTATGTTTCTCGAACTTACAACAAGATGTGGCAGCTCGCGTCCTCTATTGTGCACTTCCATATTCTTCTTCTTCTCAGCCGGCATTTCCAATCAGCTGTTTGGCCGTCAACCACAATTTGTTGATAATCGTAGAAATTTGTTTGAACGCGCTGGGATTTCAATATTTTACATTTCTGTGTTGGCTTTATACTTAAAGAGGAAACAAATATTGTGCATTAATGACGGGGGATAGTGACATGCGCAACGACAGTACCGAAGACGTTTCTGATGGCGGTGTTATCGAATTAGCGCACTATCGTAAGCTGGTAAAAATCTTCATCGATATGGTTAGTGTGAGTTAGTAATTGATTTCTTCTTTTAATATTAAGAAGGTTTTGTCAATTACAGCGTCGCTACCAAACCGCACTTTTCTGGGCTGAAAAAGTATGCGTACTAAGTCAAAATGATCCCAAAGATGTTTATAGTCAGGCGCATTGCATGTTTCTGTTGAAGGAATACCATCGCGCTGCACATCTCATACGCCGTTTCGAATTAGAGAAAACACACGTATCTAGTTATAATTTACTGTTGGAAAGCCTCTACGAAGCAAAAGAACTCAATGACGCCGTTAGTATTATAAACACTATAGATATTGAGTTTCTTGCGTCATCATTAATAAGTCAACCGCTGGATAGCGCTGCCATGGGCTGTCATTCTACATTAAACGCCGAAGAAGCGAATAAAAATGTAAAAGAGCCTTATTAGAACTACAAGTACAATTATTGACTAGTATTACTTGTTGTCTTTACTTGTAGGAGGTGATGGCGTCCATTAGCTATATGAAAGGAAAAATTTATGAAGCCTTAGATAATCGTGGCTTGGCTATGGATTATTATGTACAAGCGCTACATAAATCAGCATATTGCTTTGAAGCGCTCGATGCTTTAGTGCAGCATGAAATGCTGATGGCTTGGGAAGGTTCGTGGCAATTTAACTCGTTTGTCAAGTATGTATGTATACAAGTATTTGTAAATAACTTTATTATTTTAGAAAAGGAGTTAATGCAGCATTTGCCACTTGTGCAGCATTCAAGCGAAACTGATGCAAAATTCATAAAAAAATTATATGAGTCAAAGCTAAAGAAGTATTATGAATCCATTGATCCTGTAAGTAGTGTTTTGAGTAAAGTAGATGTATAGATTCAAAAACTTATTCTGTGTTTCAGCAGGCCTCTGGTGATCAGACCATTAAAGAATTGAGTGAGAAAATTAAAAAAACTCAAGCATCTGATGCACATTTGCACAAAAACATACTCTCAAAGTATATGACACCACAGATTATGTCGCCTGCAAACAAGTAAGTACAAAAATGTTTATCAATAACTGTATATCATAAAGACTAATTAAATTATTTCCAAAATTACAAAGGGTACTTGAAGATCTCAAAAATACACCATTCTCTTTGCAAATAAGTCTTACGCGTGCATCTTCACTCATCAATGACTCCAATCGTTCTCATATGGAAACACCCAACCGTGATCGCACAAAAGAAGCCGACAATAAAAATGTTTTGCAACTTGCTACTTGTTTAAGTCGCATTCAAAAAAGCACCGATCTTATGGCAGCTGAAGCAGAGAAGCTTTTTTATGATTGCGAATACAAGAGGAGTTACAAAATTTTGCAGGAGTATGTGGGAAAATAAAAATATTTTTTTTAAATGTGTCTGTACATACGATCGTTTTTTGCTTAATCATAATGTAGATTGTTGAAATCAGATCCCTATCACAATGCTGGCTTAACATTGCAAATTGGATGTTTGGTGGAATTTGGTGATTACAACAGTGAGTTTAACTGATTATTTAATAAGAAGGTTATTTCATATTCACCCTTTGTTTAAATTGAATATTCTTTTACATTTTTCCTCAGAGCTTTTCTATGTTGCTCACAAACTTGTTGATCGATATCCTGATAAAGCCATATCGTGGTATGCAGTTGGCTGCTACTACGATTTGATAGGTAAGAGTGATCCGGCGCGCAGATATCTTTCAAAAGCAACCTCACTTGATCGTCTTTATGGACCCGCATGGTTGGCTTATGGACATTCCTTCGCTAAGGAGAATGAGCATGATCAGGTTCTTTATACATTATGGTTATGAAAGAAAATATAATTAAAAATATATACATATGTACATATTGTAGGCTATGGCTGCATATTTCAAAGCAACCCAGCTCATGCGTGGTTGCCATTTACCACTGCTCTACATTGGCGTGGAATGTGGGCTTACAAAAAATTTAGAGCTAGCAGAGAAATTCTTCTATCAAGCAATGTCGATAGCACCATTAGATGTTTTTGTTTTACATGAATTAGGTGTAATCAAATATGAATACGAATAGTAAGTTAATAATTTTGTAAAAAGAAAAAAACAACATCTGTTAAACCCATTTATTTTCAATAGCTACAAGAGCGCTGAAGAAGTATTTTTGCGCACCGCAGAAATTGTTAGAGCACGCGCTAAGGAGAACAAAGAGGAGATGTCGGCGCGTTGGGAACCTTTATTTAATAACTTGGGTCACTGTTGTCGCAAGCGCAAGAAGTACAAGGAAGCTTTAACCTATCATCAATATGTAATTAATAACGTTTTTTTAAAACTAAAATTATATATTATATTATGCAATCATCTGGCAGGCTCTTTTGCTTAAACCCCAAAGCCCGCAAACTTATACAGCAATGGGTTTTGTGCACGCACTCATGGGCAACCTCGAAGAGGCTATAACCTATTTTCATAAGAGTTTGGCCATCAATCGTGATTGCATTGTGACTACAACCATATTGAAGACGTGCATTGAAGATCTCATGAATGAAGAAACGGTAATCGACGACATATGCGGTAGAGATTTTAGTCGCACTACATCGTCATCATCGGCGAAGTCAGCGTCGAAACGTCTGCCAACAATTGAAGAGTCACCTGCAAAATTCAACTGCATGAAATTGAAATTTGAAGAAGAGGATAGTGCAACAAATCCAACAGATAAGTCTGATAGTAATGTTGTAATGGATATAAGTATGGATTTGTAGTCAATATAGATGTAGAAACGTAAATAAAAAAAAAAAACGTTTTTAAGTATACGGCTCCTCGGGAAGTTTGTCAAAAATCGATGGGGAAATTTGGTAAAAATGTAGTGAGATATATATTATTATATAAAAATATAGTTCGATATATATTAAGAGCAATTTTGATAGAAAGCTTAAATTTAAAAATCACCAATCAAAAATCCTTCCTTTTTAAATAAGAAAAATTGTTAATTAAATTTTTTTATTATTCACGCATTTATTTCGTTCTATTTATTTATTTATTTTGTATTAATTTTTTTGAGACAATGAATGAAAAAGATTACATCGTTGTTGGTACCATAAATCATGCTATTTATTTAAAATTGAAATGATTTTGCTGTAGAGAGAAAAAAACATAGTATTTTGAATACAAAAAATTAGAAATAGTTTTTTGCACATGGAACTTATACAGTATCACCGTCAAATATATTTTTTAATTACATACACAAATAAAAACTCGCAGCAATAATTAATAATTTTGGCGTTTAAAAATACACTATTAAATAAGTCTTTAGTTAAAGAAAAAAATTGGGTTTTCATAGATCTACTGATTAATACATATGTATATTATACACCTTTTCCAACAGTATTTCAGAAAAACACAAATGTATTTCAGAAAAGATCAATTGTATTTCAGAAAAACGCAAATGTATTTCAGAAAAACACAAATGCATTTCAGAATAGGCCAAATGTATTTCAGCTTTTCTGTGACGTAGTGCTTTTGACACCAGGTTTATTTGCTGTCATATGAAGCGAAATTATATTAAAGAGGCGAACAAAACAAGAACACCGAAAAAGTGCATTAATTGAGTGTAATGAATTATTGTAATTATAATAAAATTTATAGAGAAAAATTGATTGGAAATTAGAAGAAAGAGTTTATGGAATTTGGTTTTCGCATTAGAAACTGTTTTACACGCGCCCAATTGCGAACAAATCGCCACGATTATGGAAACAAAGAATGAAGTGTAAACAAAATGAAAAATTTCAAAAGCACTACGTCAGTCACTTTTTTCTCAAAATCAATTACAAATACACAGCTGCTTGATTGTGTAACTGTGAGAAAACGCAAAATGTACACTGAGTGCATAACTCACATTTTCGCATGTGTACACTTTCAGATTTCAAGCGATTCCCTAAGGTAATGTGTAAACATTGTGCTGTATATCCACTGAATGTAAAATCTCATCCGAAAGTGAGAAATTATTCATAAAAAAATATTAAGCGTAGTAAAATAAAAAAAAACTTGCATTTATCAAATTGTTGAATATAAAAGACAAAATGATTGGAAATAATATTATATTGCGATTAAGGAGATTTTCGGCTTCAAACTTTTCTTGCTTTACTTTTTTGATTATCTTTTTTAAAGCTAAATTCTCCATTATTTTTGCTATCAATAGCTTTTCTTCAAATCCCGTTCCTTATCGCTTTCGTTGCTTCCCTCCTGTGGGAATTTAATGTGGAAAGCTGCGCATCGATGTCTTGGTCACGTTCTCCAACTACGCTTGTCCTTGTCATCGCTTCCGATGTTATTTAGAGCTTATTTTCTTCTTCGCTGTGCTAAAATAAAATAAAATAAAAGTGGGATGAAATTTACTGTATGACCTTACCTCGCTTACGGTCAACAACTCGACAACATTTTCTTGTCCACAAATCAGTAGCGGCATTATTTTCTGCAATATGCTCCTCTAAAAATCTGAAGGTTCCTTTTTCTTCACCAAAGATGTGGGGTAAATCTTGCAAGTTCGGCTTTTTTAAGGACTTCTCTATCCTTAACGTGTTTTTTTTTAAATAAATATATTTAATAATAATAAATTTAGGTATGTAATAGTATTTTTATACTCTTGATCCGACCAAATTTTTTTTTTACTTTGGAGCTTTTTTATTTGCCCACCTACTCCGTTAAGAGCTTTTCCTCTAAATTCTTGGCTTTTAAATAGCTTTCAACTGACTTAAATCTTTCACATACAAAATTCAAATTTCACCTAAGATATTTTGCTTATATTTGGATACATATCTATAAAAAATAACTATGTATATCAAACCTATCATTGGCGAATTTAATATTATTCTCCATAAATTATATTAAATAACTTTTTTTGTTCTGCGGATGCCTGTTTTGCTTTTTGTTCCATTTTATTTGCAAAAAATTTAAAAATAATAATACTCAAAACCAAAAACTTACCGGGTAAAATGCTGTGAGTTTGTTGCAGGCACGTAGCGTAACTCAGTTTGTAGGGGAGGCCCAGCCTCAGGCACGTTACGAGACCGATTTTGTAGACCCAATATAGTTATTTCCGCCAATTATAGGAAAGTTCAATTATTCTGATTCTAGACATGAATGTGAAATTTTAAGATAAACATAGGTTTTTTAACAAATTAAATGATGATTACTGAAAAATCAATTATAATCAAGGACGAATATCTTCATTATGTAATACCCAAGAATTATATAAAATAATCTTACAGCGAATAATTTTTTTTATAATATTATATTGAAAAATTGTGGTTTCCAAGAACTTTTCCCAGGGAGGCAAACTTTTTTTCAGGGTAGGCTCTGCCTCTTTGAGGGTAGGTGCCTGGTTCGTTGAGCAAAAGTTTACACAATGTTAATAGTTAAAACTCATTCTCACAATTGCTGCACGCAGTTTTCAGTATACACTTGAAAACTCACAGTTACAGAACCCAGCCCCTGTAGTAATGTGTTCATGGAATTATCTTCTGTCATACATATATTAGCCGGCGTTAAATTGTAGGTTAAGTAATTTGTAACACAAAGCCATGTCACCTACTCTAAAATGTGAGGAGAAATAAGCCATCGAGTTATTTGATGTACATACATATGCACTCAATAATAACTGTTTCATGTACGAGTATGTACATATGTATGTGTTTCAAGCAAGGTTTTGTACGTTTCATATAGAAATCAAGATTTTGTGATAAGTCTTACTGAAGATCAATAACAAATTGTTGTATTTTCCAAGCTTTCAAATGCGCATATTATTTCGTTGTTCCATGTAATTTTTATTGTTTATTTGTTTTTCTGGTTTTCAACCAATATTTAGAATCAAAAAACTGAATGAAGCTAGTGGGTAAATATGTTTGTACAGTGCCTATCTTTTAACCTAAACTAATGATGAAAACCGATACAATCACCGTCATCGTGAGTTTCGTTTACATTTTACTGTACGCTTAGCATAAATTTCGGGTGAATTTTTTTTTTCGGGCGAAACTCAAATATCAAAAGGAAAATGAGTTTTATCAGAAAAATGGCAAATTTATACGCTTTAATAAAATTAAAACTTTACTTTTTATTAATAAAATATGTACGTACATACATCATATTTTTTTTCTTCCAATTTTATCACAGATAATACCGCATATAATTATATCTCTAATGATATGTTAAATTTAGATACTTCCGTGAACTTCGGGAAATTAAATCTGACTGACGATGATGTTATTTTTGGCATAAATCAGCTTAAGCCATCCAATGGTACTGATGCTGTTGTTCTCTTTAAAAGTTGTCCCGCTCTAATTACGCCTTTAAGGCACATTTTCAACTTGTCACTTTCTGCTGGGGTTTTCCTTGATGATTGGAAATTAACTTTTATCACCCCTATTCTGAAAAAACGGTAGA
This sequence comes from Philophylla caesio, assembly GCA_963971545.1. Classification (NCBI taxonomy): domain Eukaryota; kingdom Metazoa; phylum Arthropoda; class Insecta; order Diptera; family Tephritidae; genus Philophylla; species Philophylla caesio. The sequence goes on along the minus strand of OZ020604.1, from coordinate 188,848,576 downwards.
TAATAAAAATAACATTGAGAATTATAGACCGATTTCCAAGCTAACAACTGTGTCTAAACTGTTTGAATGCGTTGTTAAGGAAAAAATATACTTTGCTGTCAAGCATATGTTATGTCCTAATCAACATGGGTTTATTCCGGGCAGGTCTACTATAACTAATCTAGCAGCTTGTACGGAGGATTGTTTGGAGACCTTTGAAAGAGGTTTTTAAATGGATGCAATTTACACAGATTTTTCTAAAGCTTTCGATAGGGTATCTCACTCTATTTTAATAACTAAACTTCGGGTATTAGGCTTTCACTCTCAATTTCTTAAGTGGATATCATCATATTTAGATATTAGGAACTGTGTCGTTCGACTCGATAATGTATCGTCTTATTCTTTTGTTGCCTCCTCTGGTGTTCCGCAGGGTAGTGTTCTAGGCCCGTTACTATTTATTCTCTTTATCAATGATATTTCCTCATGTTTTCCTAAATGTAACTATCTTCTATATGCGGATGACCTGAATATTTACTACGAAATTAAAAATCCGGGAGATTCCCATATTCTCCAGCATGAGTTGAACAACTTACTTATGTACATATATAGTTGGTGTCTGCGTAATCATTTGTCGCTCAATATTAGTAAATGTTACTACATTTCTTTCGCGAAGGTTCTAAATATTGTTCCAACTTCTTACAGCATATTAAATTCACCGCTAAAAACAATTAGAGAATTTAAAGACCTTGGTGTCTACTTTGACACCAAGCTGAACTTTACAACTCACATAAATTATATTGTCTCTAAATCCTTTGCAATGTTAGCCTTTATTCGTCGAAATGGTTCTGCGTTTTGTGATCCCTATACCCTCGTCCTTAGTTCGGTCCAGGTTAGAATACGCGGTATTCGTTTGGCGACCGTTTCATGCGGTATATATCAAAAGATTGGACTCTGTCCAAAAAGCTTTTATGCGTTTTGCTTTGTGCACGATTAAGTTTGCAGATTCCGTCGTATCGCTCTCGGTGTTAACTTATAGATTTCATGTGTTTAGAGTCTAGGCGTGATCTTTTGTCGATGTACATATTTTGTCTTTGATTTATGTACCGGATCAATTGATTGTCCATACTTGCTCACGAAAATTCATTTTAGTGTTCCCTCATGCATACTTCGCTGTAATGATATATTTTTGGTCGGGTTTGCTAAGACTGTCTATGGTACGAATGAACCTCTTAGAAGGACGCCAGCTCAATTTAATGCGTATTCTTTATTACTTAGATTTTGATTTTACCTACTCCAAGTCTACTTTTAAGAATTTACACATACGACTTCTGTCGTTAAGCCTTTGAAATTAAAATGTCTGTAAGCAACTTGTTTGTTGATATGCAAAAATTTCTGTAAGAAAATTTTATTTGTATTTATTTTCAATAATACTCGTATATTTTTTTGGTATCTCAAAAAGATGTTTCGTGTTAAAGCCTGAACTGTCTATCATTAAGCACCCATTAAGTAATACTTTCTCTTATTATAAATCACAGCTGCACACGATTTTTCTTAATGACAACATTTAGATAGCTAATACCCACATGGGCGTACGCATATAAGGTCAGGAGGCTGCGCAAGGCCCCCTAAATTCATAAGTTTCATTGCAATAATTTTTTAGTATTAAAGAACTTGAGGCAGAAAGTCAACTGGGTTACACGACAAGAAAAAATAAGCAAAGACCTGCCGAGGAATTAAAGAAATTTGCTTTAGAGACATAAATTGTTGAAACAGGACCTTTGTTTCCTGCAACGAGAGTCGCAATTGAAATTTTCCTCATATTACCATGAACATCATGTGCAATTGAACGGCATTTTAGTACATTAAGATCAGTTAAAACTTGGTTACGATCATTGATGGTTGAAAATAAATTAAATAGTAAAATAATTATTATCTTTTACTATTTCCTACTTAGTTTGCTTTTGTAATTTAGGTTGATGTATGCAAATGCGGTGTTCAGACGGCGTTTGATTGAGTCAGTTAGTAAATTGTGTCCACTCAAAAAACACGAAGACAATTTGCTAATTGTCGCAATTAAGGCTCTGTCTGCTTTAGCGTTAACAGAGGTCTTGTAGAAAAAAAAGAAACAAACCTGAAATCATAACTCAATCAATTGATCGATATGCAGAAGATCTTCGAAGACATTTTTTCCAATGCGCTTTTATTACATTTTAACAAAAATTTGGTATACAAATCTAAAAAATTTCTGATTTTTCGAATTGTAAAAATAAAGTAATCGCATGTATCGAAAATTGAAAATATTTGCGGGTGCATATTTTGTATTTATTGTAATTAATTTCCTAGATTCTCACATATTCTTCAAATCTCAAAATAATAGTGGAACTATATTAAAATATATATCCTATTTGTCTGATAACTGCCGCATGACCTATCAGCACTTTTTCCACTCTAAATCACAGCTCGTAACGAACTTATTTTTTCTTGTATCCATAAACTTTACCTTGCTTATCGGCCATTTCCAACGCCAAAGTCAAAGTCGACATCTTCATAACATAAAAACCACATTAAAGTATTCAAGTGCCATTCACTTAATTTCAGATAATTTCTATTTTAACTACTTGCACATATGTACATACATATGTATGTATGTACATATTTATAAGTGCTGTTCGCTAAGAATAACCAAAATATTTGAATAACACTAATAGTGGCTGATGTTGAGCAAATAAAAATTCATACAAGCTTTTACCGGCTTACGAGCATTTCACGGCGAACAAGCGGCTGAACTAACAAAGCCGCACCAAGCGCGTCGAGAAGGTCTTAGGCGAAACGCCGATAAGCTTTTGGTAGATATTAGTGGAAAAAGAAAGGTACGAGTACAACGGCTACAATAACAGTTAAAAATGCATGCTCCACGTTTTTTTATGCTTTGAATATTTGATAAATTTATGAGCGATAAGAACCGTAGTAGCTTAATTTTTAAAGCAAAATGATCGCGTCGTAAGAGCAACAACAGTTAATGGGTGGAACTTTGCCGATTTGGCTAACTTTGGTAGAGTATAAAAAGTCGAGCACTGCAATGAAATAAGCACAGTTCGAACATAGTGTCAGCGTTCTCAAGTGCGATTACAAGTTTCAATTTTCTAACAAACCAACGGTTTCAAATATCTTTTTCATTTTCAATACTATATGTATTATAGATTATTAAAAAAGGAATTGTTCTGACAGCTTTTTCAAAATGGCCCAACATTCTAAAACCCTACTCATCACCATTGCTCTATTCGGTAATTTTATGCTTAGCTTGCATGCCTCACCGCTTATTGGCCAGCTCACTTACGACGAGGATGACGACACGGATGTCCTTGAAATCGATTTGAATAGCATCGATGAGCTAATAAATGAAAACGAACAAAACAAGGATACAATCGATTTAAGTTTTTATGGCAATGCGCTCTTTGGCACGCCAGACCAGGAGGTGACTGCCGAATTGGTAGCTAATTACACGCCCGAAGCGTCGCTCGTGAATCCCGAAGAGTTGGGCTCCTACCTGGAGGGTGACATACTAGTGCCTGCCACTACTGTACTAACCAAAAATGGCATTAGCACGCAAAGTTCGCGCTGGCCCAACGCCGTGGTACCGTTTGAAATACGCGGTAACTTTAATGCGCGCGATATGGCCACAATCGAGCATGCCATAGAGGAGTATCATCGGCGTACGTGCATTCGATTTGTGCCGCGTAGAAGTGAACATGATTATATCTCAATTGTGAGCGGAAACTCTGGGTGTTGGTCATCGGTGGGCCGTGTAGGTGGCAAGCAGGAGGTGAACCTTCAGTCACCTGGTTGCCTCACAAAACCAGGCACAGCGATGCATGAACTCATGCACGCCTTAGGATTTCTGCACGAACAGAATCGGCAAGAACGAGACTCATATGTGAATATACAGATACAGAATGTACAGCCATCGGCGGTGACGAATTTCGAGAAGGCTCGGAGTACTGTGGCCTTTGGAGTGCCCTACGATTATGGCAGCGTGATGCATTATTCGGAAAATGCATTCTCACGTAACGGACGCCCGACCATTATAGCTGTGGTTAGTATGAAAAGTGAAGGTGACTACATAATTGTTTTTCAACATATTACATACTTATGTAGATTTTTTATGTAATGAAAGTTAACCTTAACAACTACACATTTGAGTTTTCAAGCTTTGGAAATGAGGCAGGTTTTCTTGAATCGAAGTTAAGTACTGCTCTGGCGTTAAGATTGAAAAAGTTTTCAAATATGTACATATATTCAAAATACGCAAAGAAATAAAAATAGGAAACGATCACGATAAAAAATACTACATATATCCATAACTATAACTAAAACGGTAACGATTTTAAAAACGATACTTACTTATGTGTCTTTAATGAATACGAATGTAGATAAGAGAAGCCAGATCGATTCGAATCAAATATAGTCGATTGGTAAGGTAGAGTTTATAATAATTTGGGTCGCTTTATTTTTTCTTGTATCTTTAGAAAGCCACCATCTCAGTCTTAAGTATAAAAGAAATATTAATAACGTGTTTCATTATTCCTAATTTTGTTAACTTTAAACAGAGTCCGCTTCAAAGTTTTAATTTTCAATTAAAAATTCAAAAATTTTGGTTTAAGTTATTTAAATGAATACTTTCATTTATATTAACCCTTGAAGGGTAACACTAGTTTACACAAAAATAAATCGAATCTCGATTTATCATTCATGTGAATCGTATTGAAAAATTATAAAAAACTCGATTTTATTAATCGATTTATAAGCAATCTGGAACAGCATATCTATTGCAGATAGGGCAAGTGATCTTTTGCACTATAATTAACGACAAAAGAACGGCTAAATCTGTCGTCATTCCGGTATGTTAAGCCAGCTGTCCCATGCTATAGTGACAAGCCTATTTAAACTATTTATCATAGGTTAACTATCACCAATCTTAACTCATAAATTACTTGGAACGGTAGCTGTTGAACAAAGTAAAAAAAAAAAAACGTTCTTTTATTGAACACAAGCTTCAACTTGTCCTGAATAGATCGATTGCTGTTTTATAACATTCTTTTAAAAACTTAACTTAAAGTAAACTAAATTAAACTAATTAAAATGTCCGATTCAATTGTTTCCCTTTTTTCTTCTTATAAAAAACTGTTCGGCCAACAAAAGTGTTAATATCATTCTCAGTAACGTACTTGAGATCTCATGGCATGATATCACTAAGCATATCACTAACGCCACATACTGATAATTATAAGATATATGTTTGTATGTATGTAAACACACAGAGTCGCGTCAGAGCAAGGTCGTTGAGTGTTTACCTCACGTACATAAGTATGTATATTTGAGAATTCCCAACAAATGAAGGTGCCAAAACAGTTGGGTCAATAAACTGGCGACTGCTGTTTAGCTGATAGGTGTGCAACCTTCTGATGAGATTTTAGAGAGGCATGTCGTCCCTAAGTATACGACGACACACTTCCGCTATTTCATAACAATTATTTACCGTTTTTACGCTCAATCTTACAGTAAATATTTACATACAAACGTTATTAATGTTTTTAAATTTTTTTCCTCCACCACAAAGCAATCCGGTGCCAGTCAGCGTATGGGCCAACGTGATGGTTTCTCGGCATTGGATATCGAAAAGTTAAGGAAAATGTACAGTTGCGATACAGCTGCAGTGGGCGGTGGCGGTTTCGGTGGCAGCGGTAGTAATGTGGGAGTAATTGCGCCTGCTCCAATGCCGGCGCCAGTGCCAGTGCAACCAGTACCTGCACGACCAGCTGGAGGCGGTAATGTGATCGGCAGTTTTCTTGGCGGCCTCATCAACGGTTTGGGACTGTTCGAAGAGATTAACGATGCTAACACCACACTGTCAACAAATGAGGTTTAAAATTGTTACCAATTGATAAACGACCAGTGGCGACGTAAGAAGTTTAAAAATTAGAATGTAAAACCATAAACTACGCTAACTCGAATTCCAATATCAGTATTATAAAGTTAATATATTTTTAAAATAAAGAAGTTTTATACATTATGTACATACATATATGTATGTATATATGCACTCGATACTTGGCTTGACTGCTTTAAAACGGGACATACATATATACTTCCTTCAGAGCGCGTGATTACGTTGCGTATTGGGTTGGTCCAAATAAGTATGGGGAAAGAGTATAGTCGCAATTTTAATGCCGATTGTTTTATAAAGTAAAAATATAACCCAATTTTTTAATTTACAGTTTATGAAAGATTTTTGTGTAGAAAAAACAACAACAGCTTTTTAATGGTAGAAATTATAGTACTAATTCGGAAATCTCCACGTTTCCTTATCAGACTTCTTTTTATTAAATTAATTAAATGTATTCTTCATAACCACTTCTGCCAGACTTTGACCCCAGGAGCTCGGACTTGCAGAGCCAACACTTTACATGCTGTGCTACGATGGCCGAGTGGACTGTTGTGTTGTAATAATAACTAAATAAAACAGAATTGGTTTTTTCCACACAAAAATCTTTCATAAACTGGCCTTGAGCTCAACAAAATTTTCAGTTTTTACAATATAATATATCGATATGAAAAAATTAAAATACCGCCTTTTTGGACCAATCTAATGCTTAAGCATTAGGATAGCCTTGATTACAACGTCGATTCAAGAGCAGCTCTTAATGCTTTGCTAGTCACTCATGTATTTGGTGATCCAAGGGAAAGCAATGAAAACCATGTGTCAATGTTTCCGGCGATATAGCACAGCCAGTTTTTTAGAACTTTGCTAAAAATAGTACGCTTTATTTTTGACGACAGGTGACAAACAAATCTCTGGAGTGTCTTTTGGAAGAAAATATGGCATACAAGAGAACGAGCGACACTCCTTCGTGAATATTTTCTAGTATGCCGAAGGCTCCAAGTTAGAAAAATCAAACTCACAAACACACAGAGAAACTGTTCAAAAAAGAGGTTTTTAAAGAATCCAAAAATGCAACGCAGGCAATTTTGAAACCAAGTTCGAGGGAGAAGAAATTTTTAATACATAGGACATCTCATGTGTAAGGACCATCGGACTCGTTGGTGTAAGGCATTTGAAACTGTATAGGGTTGAAAAGAAAATACTTTTTAAGTATAAAAAAATAGCAATCGATTTACAAATCTTATATGGGATATTCTCTATGTCCGGCGTTCGCTAAATTAAGGTGAATCATTAATAGCGTTGAGAATGTAACAATTATATCCTCTATCCCTCGTATAACGTATGGAACGTTTGTGGAAGAGACATGAGTGTCTTACTAAAAATAATCGCGAGCTAATGCAAATTGCAGCGCAATTAAAAAAACAAAAGCAACTGGTGAGTGCTTTTTCTATCCGCGGGCATGTCTATGTGAGAATGCATATCAACACTGATGCAGTCAAAGTACTGGATCGTATGAGCGTCGATCGCATTGCAGCTGCTGTTTAGTATTATGTATTTAATGTCCTATTTACTTTTGTTATATTTTATAAAAATGCATTTATTATTATATCTATGTATGATGCAATATGTCTATCAGGCATTCTACTATTGCCTAATGCTTCCTTTTTCTTTCTGTGTTCCCTTTATGACTGATCTTTTAAAATCATCTTGTTCATGTTACCCTAATGGTTAATAACTTTAACATACACACTAACAATAACAATCGTAGGACGGCACTGAAGTTGGTATGCGAACACCATAAGGGTTTCAATGTTTGTCACTTTAATGCACGTAGTCTAACTATAGACAAACTTGACTACTTAAACATCATTTTTCATAATTTAGATATTGATGTAGTTTGTGTAACAGAGACTTGGTTTAAACCTCATATTGACAATTCTGCATATGCTCTCTGCAACTTTTCAGTTAAAAGAAATGATAGAAAATCAGGTCACAGAGGGGGTGGTCTGGCCATTTATTATAAAAAAAAGCTTAGCTGCAAAGTTGTATGGAATTCTAGTGGCAATGATGTAGTTGAAAGTATTTTCGTTGAGTTTAGTGACAGCGTTAAAAAGTGTTTAGTTGTTTGTGTGTATAACCCTCACAAATCTGTTGATCTCACTCAGCTTTTTATAAAAGTGTCAGAATTGTCGGTAAGTTATATACATCTTTTGATTTGTGGAGATTTTAATATAAACCTTTTAGAAAACAATGCAATATGTAGAAATCTGTTGGATAATTTTAACTCCAGTGGGGTTAATATTATAAACAAATATGCCACCCGTTTTGCGCCCTCTTGTAAACCAAGTTTGTTGGATCTCTTTGGTGTGAGCGTAATTGGTAGAGTTAATCATGTTGACCAATTTTCTTTGCTTGGTGTTTCTGACCACGAGTTAATGTTTTTATCTTATGATATTGATTTCTGCAATGTGGAACCAACCAACTTATCATTTCGAGATTTTAATAACATAAATGTATCTGCACTTCATGCTGAAAGCGACACTTTAAACTGGAATACGTGTTATCTTTACTCCAATATTGATGAAAAGTTAGATCAATTCTCAATGCTAGTAAAATATTTGTTTGAAAAATACGTGCCAATTCGTAATATTAAAATAAGGCCAAATAAAAAACCTTGGTTCACTAAGGCCATTCTTTATCGCATCAATGACCGCAATCGGGCATATAAAAAATGGAAGCATTATCCTTGTGCTGAACACTGGAATTCATACAAAAAGATTAGAAATAACGTAACAATAATCCTGCGAAAATCTAAGAAAGAATTTCTCGAGGCTAAATTCAATCAAAATCTTCCTTCAAAGATCCTATGGAACAATTTAAAATCTTTGGGCGTTGGTAATAAGGTGGTTAAGGCATGTATGCTTAATGCTAATGAACTAAACTCACATTTCATTGGTGCAACTTCTCAAGCTAGTACCGTACACCCGTTCAATATTGACATGCGTCTTGCATATGGTTATTGCAGTGAATTTTCATTTGTAACAGAATACGAAGTTGTAAATTTCGTTTATGCCATAAAGTCGAATGCTATTGGAGTGGATGGAATTAGCTAACGTTTTCTAAAGCTAATCCTTCCTTGGATACTTCCGTCACTTACGCATATATTTAATTTTGTCGTAACATCTTCAACTTTTCCAAATCAGTGAAAGGTGGCTAATGTCATTCCGGTCCCCAAAAACAATATTTGTGATGCTCCCAAAGACTTTAGGCCGATTAGCATTTTACCAGGGTTGGCAAAAGTATTTGAAAAGTTAATTTCTTTACAAATAATTTCACACCTGGAAAAACAATGTTTACTTAGTGAGTTTCAGTCTGGCTTTAGAGCTGGTCACAGTTGTTCCACAGCGATCTTGAAGGTTTTGGAAGACATTCGTCCTGCTTTCGATAGTAAATTTCTTACTTTCCTGGTGCTCCTCGATTTTTCTAAAGCATTTGATACAGTCAACCATGAAATTCTTCTTTTCAAATTACAACAGTACTTCGGTTTTAGCTTGCCTTCCATTAAGCTTATAAAAAGCTATCTGTCGAACAGGTATCAACAAGTCCAGAGTGGATATGCAATGTCTAGCCTTAGTGAAACTACTACTGGAGTGCCCCAAGGCTCAATTTTAGGTCCCATCCTTTTTAGTCTATTTATAAATGACATTGTTCATTGTTGCCAATATCCACGCATCCATTTATACGCAGATGATACGCAAATTTATTATTCACGTCCTATTGGCCTCAGTGAAGACTTAGTGTTTAGTTTGAATGATGACCTAAAAAGAATTTCGCACTGGGCCAAATCAAATGGTATCTGTTTAAATGCGGAAAAAACCCAGCTGCTTCCTATATCTCACGAACCTTTCGATATGTGCAGTCTATCCCCAATCATACTTGATGAGAGAGAGATTGAAATGAATTCAGTTGTGACAAATCTTGGATTTAAGATGAATTCCCGTTTAGGGTGTTCAGACCATATTAATTATAGCATATCGAAAATATATTATATTTTGAGAAACCTGTGGCATACGTGCACTTGCCTACCACTCAATTTAAAACTAAAGTTAATAAAAACCCTCATTGTTCCACAAATTTCGTATTTTGAGTTGATATATGGTTACATGGATTGCGAATCAAGAAACAAATTGAATCTGGCCCTAAATAATGCAGCTAGATTTGTTTACAGTAAAAGAAAGTTTGACCACATATCGGTATATACCAAAACAATTCTAAGTTTCAGTCTGGAAAATTACATTAATGTTCGTCATATGATATTTTTATTTAAATTAATTAAAACTCGTCAGCCAGGCTACCTTTATCAAAAGTTGAACTTTGTTCAATCATCACGAACACACAATATTATTGTTCCTAGATATGCAACACTCACGGCCTCCAGATTGTTTTTTGTTGGTGCCATTAGAACATGGAATTCTTTACCAATTTCAGTCAAAAGTATTAACACAGCGAGATGTTTCGAAAGGTCAGTTAAAAACTTTTTTGCTTAGTGTCCACAATACCTTATTCTCATCCAGTATTCTTTGTACTTATTTAATTTCGTCTATAAAATGTATTATTTGTAAATCTCAACTTTTTTTTCTTTTTTTATCTTTTTTCTTATTTTTAAACATTGTTAGTATTAAGTTAAGTACACAGTTTTTGTAATTAAATATTGATGTTTGGTACATTAAAAGACTTAGCGTCTTACGGTACACAATCTGTAATAAATCTATTAAATAAAAAAAAATATGTAACATCCTATAGCCATTGTTTTCCCTATCATTTTTATATCAGCCCACAAGGACGATTTTATATGCCTGAATGCTTGAAAAATCGATCCCCGTTTTTCGGTTTCCAGCAAATTCTTTCCATTCCATCAACATGCATTTTTATTATTCTCTTTCAGATTAAGTCTTTATTTCACTAAGTTAATTTTTTTTTTGATCTTACATCAATATTTATTAATTTTTATATATGGTATTTATTTAGTATTTTAAATTTTTAAGAATTTTATATTATTTTATAATTTGGTGCTTGTAATTTTTTTTTTATGTTTATTTTAAATTTAAAACTTTTCTAACTCTTAACTATGATCACGAATTGCCATATATTTCCAAATTTCGCTTGGCGGTCAACATACGCGCTCTTGGGAAGCGGCACGTGCTAATGCTATGCAAACGGTATTGCATTTCCGGTTGGATGATCTTATCGTAGAGCTTCCGTTTGATATTTTCTATCGGCAGTATAGCAGCACTTTCAGCCTCATCTATATTTAATGCATCCACTTCGGCACACTCTGGACATTGTTGTGTTAGCACAACATCGTCCAATTCTGTTACATAATCGCAAAACTTTTCTATATGTTTAACAAGATAATCATTTGGGTTGATTTTAGAATTTAGACGCTCTTTTTGATAAACTGCTGTTAGAATGCTAAATACGCGTTTCTCCACCAACTGAAGTTGTTCCCGTAAATTTTGAAGATTAACATCTGTGTAATCACCAAAAAGTTCTTGTAGTGAACTCCAATCGGTTTTCGAGTGGTCGCGTATAAGCTTGAAACCCTGAAAGAGTTTAATCAAACGTTCGTCGTTATTCTTTGATACTTTCTTGAATTCTTCGTTCCTCTTGCGCTTGTCATCCAATCGCCGTTGCATCCTTTGAATTTGCTCCATTTGAGTTTGCATCGTGTTACGATTGTCCAGCTTGAGATTATCAATGTCCGAGTATAGCCGATTTACAGCGTTGTTAAGTAGCGTCATGCGGTAGCTCGTCTCATTTGCATAATTAAAATACGAGTAATATAGGCTTTCTTGTTGTTTAAAATTGTCAATAACTTGCTTAATACCGCTCTGACCAGTGTATTGAAAGATTTTATGGAGTACATCTTTGCTTACATTGAGTTTCTTTTTTAAGTTTTCACGCCAATTTTGACGTCTTGCGCACTCTTTTGGTTGCAAAGATGCCGTAGTTCTGATGGTGTTCTTCTTTTTCGTGCATTCCATTTCATTATATAACGCTGCTCTAGTGCGACTGAGATCGCGCATTTCCATTCTTTTCTGCTCATTATCCCTATTATCTCGTTTCTTTAAAATATCAAACTTTTCATAAAGCTCTATGCTCGAGTCGAACTGATGCATTGCATAGCCTATTAAATCCGTCATGTATTTCTTATCGCTATTTAACTCATGGATTAGCTTGACGTAGAAATCGTTGAACGACCTTCTAGCAGCCAACAGCTCCAGCAATTCATCGCGCAACCGCTTATTCTGAGCAGTCATCGAACATTCCTGATGAATGCCCACTTCCAATTGATTTTCGTGCATCATCAGCCATTTGCGCGTCTTAACTGCATTCTCTACGGCGCGTGTGGCGGGTACAGTGTGCCGATTCAGTTCGTAAATTTGACGTGTTATTTGACCCAGCGCACGTTTAATATTGACAATTCCCGTTTTCAGAAATTGTATGTCTTCAGCTAATTTCTCTTCACAACTTATGTGACATTTAATAGTTTTCAAATTTTTAGCGGTACTCCTTTCGGTTGCAGCACCAGTTGCTGTCCATACGCGTGACTTAATGTCAGCTCTTTCTATTCGCAATTTTGTGATGCCCTTCTTCAGATTTGTCTCCATGATTTGATTGCGTCTAAAGTTTTTCATACGTGACGCCAAAACTCGCCTGTAGTCGCTCTGCCTTTTTGTCAGCTCGCGGAGCTTGTAGGTGTATTCTTTTAAAAAGGATGATTTTAAATCCGGGCTCGACGTCGCCATGGCTTAATAATAGCACGTATTTTGACCAAAAGTTTAAATATTCCGTGAAAAAAATTCTAATGAAAAATTAAATTAAATTTTCTCCGAAAGTTCTTCAGAAATCAACCACGCTACTAATACAAATGAAAATAATTTAATTTCGGCAATCTACTTCAAATTTAGATCACAGTGAATTCAATTATTTTGATTGAACAGTTATGTTATGTAGTTCACAGTAAAAAATGAACACTCAATTTTAGATAAATTGTTAGAATTAGATATGCAGCCAGAGTGTAGATAAGAGTGAGAAGTGTAAAGGTGACATTAACGGCACCTGTCTTCTTAATTTGAGTGAAAGAGAGACATAGTGAACTGTTTATTTAAAACCTTACTACGCTTGTCGCTTTAGTAAGCATACGATCAGAGACCCATAAATTCCATACCGGATGTCCACCAAGGCAGGTAATTTTTAGTGCTTTAAATACTATACTAAAGGATCAGAATTCCTCGTGTCCCCATGCTCCCTGCTTAATATTGAATTACAGTTATAGAACGTTTGATCTTGGAAACTCAGAGAATAAATATAAATAAAGCGCACTTTTTCAAAGACGAAAGTTTTAAGCCCAAACATATTCATATTGCGAGCTTTTTGAAATGTCAGAGCTTTCAAGGTTCAAGTTACAAGAAGAAGTATGTCGATTAAATATGCTAACTCTGACCGCATTACCTAACGGTAACTGTATTTCCTCATTGCTTATGAGCTTTATTATAGTTTTATAAAATACCGTGCCTAAGCAACACTTCGAGATAGAACACATACCTAAACCAACCTCTCTGTTATACAAACCTAGAAATCTGATTAAATATCCAAAGCCGACGATTTTTCGCTTCTAAACTGGATATTCTACAATACCATGGAGTACAGATAAATAGACACAAATTAATTTGAGTGACATCTCGCTACTCAGATTTTATTTTCCAGACACATCCTTTGAATTAAAAAAAAGTTCGGGTGTGGAAACTGTCAAATAAATATTAGGTTGTTTTTACTTGTGACATTTCTATAGACGTCCAGATGGAATGACCACTTTCATGGTTCTTTACCACCTTTTACACTTTCAAGAAAATCCGATTAAGTTAAGAGAAAAAGTCAGCCATTTTTTTTAAATATAGTCAATGCTCTTACCGATGGTAAGAATAAACAAAATTTCGGCCGGCATTATATACTCCTATCTAAAGCCCAGCTTTAGGGATTCTCAATCCAATTCCGTACAGTTTCCTGACTGTGTTCATCGCTATAAAAGTAAAGCTAATATTTATAGAAAATATATTTATGTATTCGTTGATTCAGATCGATTGATTATATAAACTTAGTTACAAAAACTACATTCAATTTGAAGGTAAAAATCTATCTGTAAACGCTTGTTATGCATCATATTGATTCAGTTATTCAATAGAAAATATGCATGCATTTAAGTTGATTGCATAGCAAAAGGAAGTCATTCTCAACCGTTGCGTTTTGCGGCAAGCATGCGCGATCGTGGCAAACGACACTGACTAATGCTATGCAAGCGATATTGCATCTCCGGTTGTATGACACGCTCATACAATTTCTTCATTACCGTACTTAAACTCAGTACACCCTCTCCACCCTCGGTGTCATCAACGTTGGTAGCATCCGCTTCACCACATTCTGGACACTGTTGCGTTAGCACGATCTCATCGATTGTTGTTGGCCAGTCGCAAAGTTTGTGTAAATCTTTGACGATAAATTGAGATTGATGCTTGGATGCGCGCCGCTCGCTCACGTATTGTGCCACCGTGATGGAGTGTATACGCTTCTCTAGTATCTTGAGGAAGTGGCGCATATTGACGAGATTCACTTTGCTGAAGTCGCCTAATAGTGCTTCGAATGATTTGCAATCAGCTCGAGACTGATCCTTGATAAGTTGTATGCCCTGCAGCAGTTTTTCTAGCCTTTCGTCATTTTGATCGCGCACCGCACGCAGATCATTATTTTTGTTTTGCTTCTCCTCCAAATTTCCTTCAAGTTGCTCAATAGTTTCTAATTGATTTTGTAGCGTATTATGATTGGTATGTTTCAGCTCGGCAATTTCATTAAACAGCCGATTAACAGAGTTATTTAGTAGAGTCATGTGATAGCTTAACTCATTGGCGTAGTTAAAGTACGAATAGTAAAGACTTTCTTGTTCCTGGAACTTGTTAATAACGGCGGCCACGTCATTCGAATCGGTGTAATCCAAAATCTTTTGCAATATAGTATTGTATAAATCGATTTTTTTACGATGTTGCTGACGGAATCTCTCACGCCGCTGATACTCCTTTGGCTGCAGATCTTCCATGGTCCTTTCGCGGCCTTTGCAATCCAAAAATTTAAAATTAGAGTTATCGGCAGCGCGATTACGCATAATAGCCTGCATTTCAACCATTCGCAACTCGTGATCCTTTGCATCTTTCTTAATCAGTAAGTTCATCTTTTCATAAACATGTATGCAATTCTCGAACGTGCCTAGCGCATAGTCGATCAAGTCGACAATGTATTTTCTATCGCTGTTCAACTTTTGCACCAATTTGGTGTAGATATCATTGAAGCTGGTGCGGTGTTGCAGCGACATTATCAATTCCTCCCTCAGTTCGCTATTAATGGCAGCAAAGGCGCACTCACTACGCACGCCAACCTCCAATTGATTTTCCAGTATGTATAACTTTTTACGCATGCGCGCCACATACGCCTGATGCTGTGAATCGGGCACAGTACGCCGATTCAAATCGTACACTTGTTTATTGACGCGACTTATTTCACGTTCTAAATTCGCTATCGATTCCTTAACATGTCGTATGTCATCGGCCAAGTGCTCCTGACAGCTGACGTGACAATGGATGTTCCGTAGCGCACGATTATTCTGCCGGCGATGTGTTTCACCACTGGCTACCCAAATTTGTGCGCGCAGCGTATCCTTTTCCACACGCAATTGATCGATGGTATTTTGATAGCTTTTCATAACAATCGTCTCCTTTCGAGTGCGCAATTTCGTCGACAACACCGTCTTATATTGACGCTGCCGTCGGCTGAGCTCCTTTTGCTTCAGCCAATAGGCCTCAAGAAAATTCTTCTTGCTAAACTCTGGACTTGTTGCTTCAGTCATGGTGTTGGCGAATTTCGATAAGCGTTACCTCTTCACGAATAAGCAAATTTTCCAATTAAATCCTGACTGCGTAAAAAATAAATTATATAATTAAACAAAGATATGCAGCAACCGTTTGGTGCTCGAATTGGAAATTGAATGAAAATTTTCTTTGACATAAGCATGAAGTAGGGTTAAAATGAGCTACAAATTTAAATACGGTTTTAAAGAAACTAAATAGGGTGCCTTTTCCAATAAATACAAGAATCTTTGAAATTTCGGAATTCACTTATGTATGTACATATATGCTTTCTTCAAAAACATTGATCTTGTTACAAAGCTAAAGCGTTCGGCGCTAGTTTATTTGGCGAGCTTGACAATCGGCGGATCAGTAGAGATGAGAGATCCAACGAGATTGGTTTACATCGCGAAATTGGTTAATCAGTTAAAAAATTGTAATTTTTAGGAAATCTCGAGCTTAGCTTTAGCACTCTCTAATTTAGTTCGAACTTCAGTTGGAAACAGAAATCACAGCGAACGATTTATTTACTTCTTGTCTGACTCTTCGGTAATCGAAGAATGTACACGCTTTTTCTTTTCCTGACTTACAGATAAACTTAAGGGTAACTTTTCTTTTGGCGTATTCTATGCTAACTAGGTTGAGAGTTGCTGTACGCTTTTTTCTTGAAGACTCCAGCACGGGGCAGCCTCTCCATTCTATCTTCTACTCATTCTTGGTTCCATACTTTTGTGGTCTTAGTTTGTCTGGCAGAAATATTAGTTAACCGCAGTTGCGTCCCTCTGGCACAAATACCACCGTTACTTCCTGTTGTGGCCCGGCATCAAGAAGGTCTTGTTTAAATGCTGTCGATGATGGGAATCACCTGGCTAAAAATTATCAATAGGCACGTTATCATCCACTAGTACCCAGAACATGGTGGTTGGCGATTATTCACCGAACGCCTATTTGGGCAACTAAAAGGAAGTGCCGCTTCCTCTTTCCTCCATCTAAATTACGCCTAAATTTTCTCGCGAAGGTAAGACAATTGTAGGCTTAGTGATACTTAAACGAATGAGGAAGTGAAACCGAACGATTTTGAGCATCTTTGCAGTTTATAAAACTTAAAACTAGTTGTATTTTCAATACCTTTCGGGTATAGGAAAAGAAGACTTTCTATACAAATATAAATACTTATCTCCTTTAACAAGCTAAAATTTAGCGGATTGAAACATATTTTTAACATATTTTCAATCCCAGCAGCAAGGCACATCAAATAGGTAGCCGCAGCAAACTTTTTTTTTTGAACTTTTTTCATATTTTATTTTAATTTGAATTGTCAAATTTTGAATTTCGTTGTGATAAGAAAGCTTTCAGTACAATTCAAGGTAGTTGATAAAATATTTTTGAAATTTTAGATTTTAAAAGCAAAAACAAAATATACAGAGCCCAAATTTTTTTTTTTCAAATTTTCTACTGCTGCTACCTGTTGAATGTGCCTTGCCCAGCAGCAGTATGAAATGTTTCAATAAATTGAGGTTCCATTTATGATCGCCGAGAAATACCTCGTACAATTTATTATTGTGATATGCCTTCCATTTCTAAGGCGTGAAAGATTTTTGAAATTGAATATATGTAAGCCGCCGTGCGCAAATCATTGCAAAGCGCGAATTCGTGC
The DNA here is from genome assembly GCA_963971545.1 of Philophylla caesio. Taxonomy (NCBI): domain Eukaryota; kingdom Metazoa; phylum Arthropoda; class Insecta; order Diptera; family Tephritidae; genus Philophylla; species Philophylla caesio. The sequence goes on along the minus strand of OZ020604.1, from coordinate 188,831,046 downwards.
GCCACCTCTTTGATACCCATGGCGGCTGTCTCCATGACAGTTTGTAGGCCAGCGTCAACTATTTCCGCCTCCTTCGTGCAATCGCGCATTTCTTTAAGCTTTTTATTTGGCTTGAATTTGGTCTGAAAGATTAAAATGGAAATTTGTAGAAGCGAAAATGTATGTACATAGATAAAAACATGTTGGAGAATGTGAAGTTTGGGTTCAGTAGAAATGTCTATAACAATATCAATTTTGGCTACACAATAATATATAGAGAGTGTAATATCGATAACGATAATGCCAATAATAATTCAGATTCCCGCCTTCTTTTCTTCTCGAAAACGAACGATCTTTAATATACTTACACCACCCTCATTGCAATCATTTAGCGAATTGAAAATTTCATTTATCATGATCTTATCGCGTTTCACATGCATTTTCCCATAAGACACATGATTGATATTCTTCAAATACTCGAAATATGACACCGTCACGCCACCAGCATTGCAATACATATCCGGTATTATGAGCACATTCTTTTTACGTAGTATTTCATCAGCTGCCGGCGTTGATGGGCCATTGGCGCCCTCCAAAATCATCTTGGCTTGAACGTTGCCAGCGTTTTCTGTCGTGAGCACCTTTTGGGTAGCGCATGGCATGAGTATGTCACATTTTTCGCCCAGCAGACTGCCTTGCTTCTCTGTAGCTTTCGTGTAGCCTTTAATGGACTTTTTATTCTTTACATAATAATCCATTAAGTCCTGTAAAGGTATGTGATAGCCTGTTAATTTTACTTTAGAACAGAAATGCAAAATTCACATTCAGAAGTATTACCTTTGGATCTATACCCTTCTCATTCACCAGCGACACATCGATTTCTTCTACACCTATCAACTTGGCACCAGCTTCCACTACAAATATGGATGCATAAGATCCGACATTACCGAAACCCTGCACTATCACAGTCTTGCCCTTCCAACCAGTCTTCCAACCCAACAAGTCCATCCAATCTTTATCCGTAATGAAACATTCGGCTGCCTTAAAGAGGCCACGTCCTGTCGCTGCAGTGCGTCCATTTATACCGCCTATCGCCACTGGCTTACCGGTGGTTATGGCCAATGCATTGACATCATTGAAGCCTGTAAGAAATTTGCTAGAATAATAATTGACTCTCATAACTGTTAAAGTGATTTGTATCCAAATTTACCAAATGTCTTGATGTATTGATCCACAAGCCAACTCATCTCTCGTTCACTCGTATTCACATCTGGTGCAGGCACATCAATGCCCGGTCCTATCATGTTACGCCGCAGCAACTCCATAGTATATTTTCGCGTAATTGTCTGCAATTCTTGGACCGTATACTTTTTGGGATCGATTCTTATTCCACCTTTGGATCCTCCGAAAGGCACATTAACACAAGCAGTTTTGAAGGCCATCAGGTAAGCTAAAGCACGAATTTCATCAGCGTCTACGTCCATGGCGTAACGTATACCTATACGTAAGAGAGTTTAGAGAGAGAGTGCAATCTACAAGAATATTAAAATATTATACGAAGCAAGTTCTGTTCTGAGAAATGCAACAAAACGCATCTCCCTTATGAAAATTACTTTTCGTAAAATGTTGTTAATTTTTATTAAAGTTAGATGAATCAGATATTAGAATAACTCGGTTTTGGACATTCGATCTTCAACTAACCAAGAGTAATGTAAAACTCCTGATAATTTACCCAAAAAACAAACGAACTCCGTTCATTAAAAATTCATTAAAAGTACAATTCTTTCACACTTCTGGTAACAACTTCACAATTGGATCCCCAACTGGGTGGCATCTCTACGCATGAGTTTCCTACACAGCGACCCGGAAGCGCTCTAAACACCCTCAGTAGATGAGAGTATGATATTCGGCCTCAAACACATTCGAGTCGAAAGTTAATGATACAGGCAATTATCAGCCGAAACTCAAGCAGAGGGGAAATAAGTTCAGCTGCTACACCAGCTACACAACAACAGCGACAATAACTTACCTCCCTTCAGTGGCAATCGATGTCTGGTATGATGCGCCCGATAGCCGGTGATTAGATCATAACAGCCATTACTTTTGATAATGGGGAATGTTACTTCCAGCATATTCGTTGTTGAACCGATCATTCGGAGCATGGCAGCCACACGTTCTTCGCGTTGATCCTTTTTCATCCAAGGATACTTTTCTAACTCCTTTATCATCATTGGCTCCATAATTTGTGCAGCTGCATGATAGTAGTATTCAATCATTTGAGAAAATCCGGGATCTTTCTCTTTCGGTACATTTTGTAAATGTTTTGGTATCTCATGTTTTTGTCGAACGGCTGTAAAGCGAAATATTTTCTGTCGTATTGACGAACATATAGATTTTCTCCATAGAATTAACATATTTGAATACGTTGAGGGGATAAAAAATATATGTATTTTTTCTAGTTGTAAATGTATGTATTGTATTAAATTTTCTTTTAGTCGTTGATATTGTAAAAGTTCGAAAATTCCTTCAACTTCAGTATTTTTTTTTTTTTTTCATCGTAATGTCAGCCCATGAAGTCAGCAAATTCTCTCGAACGAATTTGAGTCAGTTATCATTCATTGTCAAAGTAAAATAAAAAATTGTATTTTGATATTTGCATTGAGTACTTTACATTTTTAGGTAGAGCAGGGAAATTTACGTATCCATGCTATTTCTAATAAATACCAATAGGAAAAAATTTAATAAAAGAAGTTTCATATTATCTAGCACAGTTTTGTCGATTCAATGTAAGGAAGTAAATTCGAACCTATTTTTAAAGAATCAAGGATTATCTTTTCAACAATTTGCTTATAACTAGTTAACGCGAATGGCAAAAAATGCAAGCAATTGTTTAAAACTAGAGAATATTTTTAAAATTTTAAATTTATTATTTTTTCAAGAACGAAATACGAGTAGTTCGTAGTAAAGATTTAAATTCCATTTTTTAGTTATTTTAAATTTCACTACTTATATACATACATACATACATACATGCCAACTATCTTTAAAAATATTTTCGAACTAAAACATCTTCAGTAAGCAGTAGCTACTTTCTAATATTTGTAAAAATATATACATATATATTTTTTATTTTTAAGACCAGTTGGTATCCATTGATCTCAAAAGAGAATCTCTATTAATTTAAGCCTACAATGAATCTATGCTATATCAAACACCAAAAATTAATTTTGTTTTTGAAAATTTGAGCATTTATTTATTTCTTTTTAATTATTTATCGTATTTGTATTTTTTTATAATGATAATTAGTTAATTGCTAATTAAGTTAAGCATTTATGACAACTAAATACAATATGTTTTTAATTTTTATTTTTTTTTTCGTATTATTTCTACAATTTTATACAAATATAAGAACATTAACATATTTTGTTTGGATGTACTAATCCATGCATATACTCGTACTCGTATGTAAACACACAAATACATATACACGTGCATAGATACTTACATACATACATACATACATATATTGTCGCTGCACAAACAAAAAAGTGTTGTTATTTTGGAAACTTTTTAGGAGAGTAAGAAACTATTTTTTAAGAGTATTTCTAGCATTACGGGCACAAAACTCCTAAACTTAAAGAGAGATAAAAAACAGCAAATGCAGAAATGTGAACAATATACTATTTTTTGTTTTAATTAAATACAACACAATAAAAAAGTTTACAAATATCACAAAACTGCATTTGTTGGCGCAGCGACGTTATTTACATTTCATGCATGTATGTATGTATGTATGTAAAACCATTATGTATATAATTAAATAAACGATAATACTTACAAAGAATTAATTGCTATGTAATTAATTGCTATGTATATTGATTTGCATTTAGCGTAGAGCAGAAGTTCTTCCGTAATGTTAGCAAAATAAATTTATTTATTTATATATTTAAGTATGTACATTCATACATACATATGTATGTACATATGTAGGTACATTCATAAAGTAAACAAATAATGAAAAATTATTAAATAAAAATATGCATAAGAAAAGTGCAGTAAACTTGCGGAAGCACTCATTATGAAACAGTGGTCGGTTTTTGTCTCGGTACTCTTTATTTGTTTTTTTGTTTTTACAAAATGAAACATAAATCACATTCTTACATATACATACATATATGCATGTGTCATGTGTATTTAACTTCGCTTTCGATTAAACGAGATATTAATCACAATATTTTAGTTTTCTATTTTAATTCTGTTACAGGTCATGAACAGTTTTCTTTATTGATTACCTTTTTTTGTGTTGCTGATATCAAAAAAAAAGATATTGTTTTTGCTCCAATTCTACCTTAAACAATGTATATTTTTTATGGTACTGGGTTACATATGTGATGGTGGTGAATAAGCTTATGAAACTGGTATAACATACACTTTGCAAAAATTGCACGCACCTTTTTTATAATTACATACATACACACATACATACATACATACATACATATGTATATATGTACATACATACACACTTTTTTTCATTGTATCAAAGTTTTGTTTTTGTATATGGCAATTTTTGAGTACAAATATCAAAGCACGTGAGAATTTTTTTTGAAGTTTTAATTGCGCATTCTGCAAATTTCTATATTTTTTTTGCTCTTATCCATATTTTAAGTAGGTTAACATCGATGTTTCATTTTGGCATGAATTATAATAGTTCCTTGAAATTAATATTTTGCATTTAATGGATTTAATTTTATTTATTTTTTATTTGATTTTATTTTACTAGGTACTTAAGTATAAACATATTTATTTGTTTTTGATTGACTCCAAATCCAGTGGTTTAATATATGTAGCATTTTAATGATATCGTAAAATAGAAACATTTAATAACTGCTCAAAAACCATGGGATAATAAATTAAACAATAACTCATATGAAACAATGCGCTTTAAAAACTTTCTAGGCACTAGTATAACTATTTTTTCTGTATTTTTAGTTTTTTTTTTTACAAGTTTTTATAGGTTTTTTTTTTGAGTTTCCTTCAATTACGTTCTATGTTTTATCATGTTTTTGTTTATGTTTTAAAACTCACACTAACTTGTTGTTTGCGTTGTTTATTTCCACAATATTTAAAATATTTTACAAATTTAAATTATAAATTTTATATTTCTTAATAATTTTAAACTGTTGTTCAAGCTTAAAAGTAAGATCACGATTTTTATATATTTTTACTTCATTGCACACTATACATACATACATATGTATGTACAGTAATAATATTTAATATGCAATCTTCTCAAGCAAATTAAATTAAATCATATTAAATGACTTACGACTAAAACATGAGTAAGCACAGAAAATAGCAAAGAGTTTATTAAAATAAAGCATGTATGTATTTTTAAATTTATGTAAATAATTACATGTCTGTGTGTGTGTGTGTGTGTGTATGTGTGTGTGGGTGTAAAATATTAATGCACTCTTGAAAATTAAGCACATTCGGAAGAATCCATTGCACCTCCTCCTGTACAGCACTTGCAAACCTCCCACATTGGCGACTTAAAACCCAATAGCAAGTGGTTGAATTGATGATCTCACAGCTTTTGGCATACGCGCAAAGTGCGCATTCCTCATCAAAGCAAGCTTTCTTTTTTTTTTTTGGTGTGTGGGTGGCTTGGGGGCTCGTTGCTGCTGTCATAGCTCATTTTGCAATGTACATATTTGCCCTGGCGTTCTGCCCCTCACAAACAGCGCTTTAATCATCATCCTTCTTGTCCGTCTTGAGGTCATATTTAGCACATAATTCTTCCGGTGTATAGCTGGAAGAAGAAGTAGAAAAAAATGATATCATTTATAAAGTATTCGTTGCGATCGCTGTACAATGCAATAACTTACCCGATAAGGTTTTGTAGATCACAAACAAATTTGTAGACGTAACGCTTGCCAGCCGTCTTGTGAATGATATTTTTGTCGTAATAGTAACGAAGGCCTCTACTAAGCTTTTCATAGTTCATTTTAGGTTTATTCTTGCGAATACCCCAACGGCGTGCAACCTGTAAAAAGAAATTTAAACATTAGATTTTAATTATTTGTTAAGTGGCAAATTAGCTAATTATTCTTGATGAAAGTGTTCCAAAACTGGATTTATTTGAATACTCAAGGTAATTAACTACATATTTTTATACATATGCTGGCAACCCTATCTAAAAATATTATCTGCAATATCTTTTGTTCGACATTTATTCAAACAATTTAATACTTATTTTGGTTTTATATTTATTAGGGTACCATTGCTACTAAAGCTATTCAAGCAAAGAACTTGTAAAAGGGCAAAAAGAAAATTTATAAAATCAAAAAAGACAAACAACAAGTATTCAAGTTTTTCATTAAAGAACATGCTTTGAAATCCAAGTGAGAAATTGGATACATCAAATCTTTTAAAGTAGAAATTTAGAACTAAAAAACATTTTTTTAAAATTTTTTTTTTAGTAACGTTAAATTCTTGGATAAGTAAATCGTAAATTGCTCTCAGGCAAAAGGTTTGACTGAAAATTGCTGCAACTAACTTTTGTGGGAAATTTTGGAAATTTAATGGTCTTGAAGATAATTTTATATGGGAAATTATGGTCCAATGTCGGAGTTTATAACTTTTTTTTGTAACTATGGGAACTAGTGAACTATTGTAATTAAACAAATATGTATTATACTAATCAATATTTATAGATTCAAGTTTAGTTTTTTGAATAAAACAGTCTCTACGCTTTTTTCTTTAATATAGTAAATGATTATGATTATTTTTTGAGTATGAAATTTTGATGGTTATAATAACTATATTGAAGAATTAATTTATCTTCCAATTAAAATAGTTTCTTAACATTTATAAATATATAAAATTAATAATCAGTAATTAATTGGCTTGCAATCAAGTTAACTAATTATTTTGTTCTTGGATAGTTGATAACCAACATATTTGTAAATCAAAATGTAAACTACTTTCGGTTTTGTTGTTTTTATTTTCTGGTGGTGATTATATATATTTTGTTTTTGCTTTTTTTTTTGGATTGCTTGTAAAATTCCTGGAAAACCTCTATTGCCTCAACAGTTCTTTAATTATCTCGCTTTGGTAGAAATTCACTGAAACTCGAAATTAATGTAGGGATGACAAGAATCACGTTCCAAAAAATTCCTACATGCATATCAAACTTACATCCCTACAAGACAGCAGAGCATGAAATACATAAGTGCTCAAATTATAATTTTTTATAATTTCAAAAGTGCTTATTAAAGGTGTCATTTTTGTTCAGGGCGTGGGAAAATACTGAGTAGTTTCCCCTTGTCGGTGTGATTTTATATCTCTTTCCTTCCTACTAAAATTTCATATAGGTGAAGAATATATCTAAATTGCTCTAACAGACAAGGCAACTAATCATTTTTATGCTCATAATGTAATTAGCGCTGGCAACCAAGGTACTTATTGTTGTCATGACAAACTCATCAGCACTAATAATCAAACTCCTCATTTTTGTCATCACAAAGTCCTCAGTACTAATAAGCAAACTTCTCATTTTTGTCATTATAAAGTCCTCCGCACTAAAAAACAAACTCCTCATTTTCATCATCATAAAGTCCTCAGCACTAATAAACAAACTCCTCATTTTTGTAATCAACAAATAAACTTATAATTTTATTAGAATTAACTATAAAATAAAAACAATAAAACCTGTTGAATAAAAACAATGACTTGAACTATTAAATTAAAAATAATAATCAAATCTATAAAAGAATGGGAATGATCGAGCATCAATCACTGCTGCAACACTGCAAATAGAAGTCGTCGTTAACACTAAAGAAGAGGGGAATGCCTGCTGAAATGCCAATTTTTTCATAGCCTACTTTGATTGAAAATTGTTTTATATGTTTCTATCTTCCTCCTTCTATCACATAATGTTCTTATTGGAGGACGGCATTACTGCTCCAACATATGGACATTTTTCGACCAGTTCGAAAAACAAATTTGTAAATGTGTGGGTGAAATGCGTAAAAGTTGTGAATGTTTGTGTAAATTTTTTGAATTTCATGGGGAACTGCTCAGTCATGTCTTGCAGGGTATATGTATAGACGTGAACATTTGTATTTGTATATATATGTACATATATGTATATGTATGAACTGAAGCTCTGGCTATTTATATTTTTAACTTTTCTAATCTTTATTCAAAATAATATTATCTATTCACTATTTCACTGTTGCTTCGAACTCACCTCATCCGGATCGGTTAGCTTAAACTCCCAGCCATCACCCGTCCACGAAATGAAGCCCTGGCACGTCTTGTCCATTAGCAGTTCCAAAAGAAATTGCCACAGCTGTATGGGACCCGATCCTGTGAAACATGGCACGCCTCCCTGCATGGGATATGCCCCTATCAGCTTATCGAAATTGATCGTATTCATATACCCCGTTGAATGCTGGCCCCCGGGATGCACGCCCCATTGATCAACTGGCGATTGCCCGGTCATCGTTGGAAATCGTGTTGGATCGTAGGACCCATACTCGGAGGCATATGCATCGGGAAACGGTGATCTGCCATACGCATTGTACTTCTGTTCGTTGGTTGACGCTGTGATGCCATAGAAATCTGCACCACCGTCCTGATAGCTCGTATGCTCCTGCGACGACAGCGTGCTATGATAGTCGTTGTCATCGTAGTGTACACCCGAAGCTGCAGCTGTAGCAGCGGCCAGATGAGCGGGCAAACCGTAAACGGATGATACGGAGAGATCTGCGGGATCGGTTTGGCCATTGCTGCTGCCACTACCGAGACTTGAATAAGAGGATGTATTTTGGGTGCCAGGCTCCTCTTTCATTTGATGTTGGCTGTACAGTGCTGCGGCGGCAGCAGAGTTTCGTATCGCCATATGCATGTAATTCAAATTGGCACTGTTGTTGTTATTGTGGCTGGTCGCCTGGCCACCCGGCTGGTTGGCGTTGACGGCTGACGCATTGCTGTTGGCGGCGGCGGGATTATTGGTTTGCTGGGATTGCTGCTGTTGCTGTTGTTGTTGTTGTTGTTGTTGCGCATGAGCGAGCAGTGATGCATTGCTATTAGTATTTTGCGATTGCTGCTGCTGTTGCTGCTGCTGCGATTGCGGGGGCGGGCTGTCATTGCTATGATCGTGCGGATTACTACTGTAGCCTGCAACAAAGGAAAATTATTTGAATTAATGATAAATGTTATTGAAGTTAATTAAGTATATGTACATACATTGAAGATAGAAAATGATAATGTCGTTAAAAGCAGAAAACAATAAGTTTATAACAGAAATATCTATCAAAATTGTGCGCTCTTTCACTAAGCTCAATGTACAAATACAAATATATTGTTAATAAATAACAAAAAATATTATTAAATTCTTTGAGTCTGAGATTTTTAGTTATGCACATTTAAGATTTATTAAGTTAGCCTTTTAAGGTTAAGGGTAATTATGACGATTTTTATTTTTCTTTTATTTTCTTTAATGTATTATTCAATTAAAATACAGTACATTCTCTAATAAAAACCGTAGACACCCAAGTTAAAAATTTTATAGAACATTTTTTCTTTATTTTAAAAATTTCCAAACATTTTCTCAGAAGTTTCTAAAAAATTTTCTAATACGTAGTATAAAGGCTTTAAGTGACATAAAATTACATGTTTTTTGCCGCATTTATTTTTGTTTTTTTCTTTTGACCATTGAAATGTAGAAACTGTTTCAGCGGCTGCTATGAATTGTGAACAAAAGTTTGACAGATCAAAGGCCAAATAAAAAAAATCGAAGCAGCTCTTCTACTTGTGTTACCTGTTCAATAAGCCTTGGTTTGATCAATTTTGCTTTTTTGAATAATAAAGCAATACGCTTGAAAATAAGAAATTCTTAAAAATCTAGCCACTTGACACTTCTTTAAAGTGAATGGGCTTAAAAACTGAATATATACTCGAAAATTTTCTATAGCTTCTGAGAAAAACGTTTGAAGGCTTGATGGACATTTTTTTAAACTTTGGTATTGATATTGCTCGACAAAACGACGAGCATTTTTTTATTTTTGTATTTTATTTTCCATGTAATTATATTGTTCCAAATCCAAAATTATCAATAAAATAAAGTAAAATCCAACCAAACACCTTTCATTATTATTTAATAAAAGTCAAATTAACTTAAAAATGCGTATTTGTTTGCACTTATTAACAACGATAGATTTTTTTTTATAAATTTCATCAATATGACGAACAGTACCTTTCATGTACTATAAAAACACGATACCAATGCAGGGTTAAATTGTTATAAACATATGTATTTTGTATGAACAAAGTTGCAAACTTTTGGTTTAATGGTTTTTTATTAGAGAATGTTTTATAATTTAATAGGAAAAATTTTAAACAAGTAAAAGAAATCTAAATTGCTAAAAACTAACCGCCGATATCAAAATTCAATACAGGTGGCTGTGTGAGTTTGTATGTACACACTGTATGTATGTATGTCATTTAGAAACATTTATCACTAAATGGAACTCATTACGTGCATTGGCCGCAGTTTTACATTGTATGTATGTAGGTATGTTGCATAATTAAGGCAGACACTGTATTAACGTAAAGCAATAAAAACTCACGTTCCAGCTAAGATATGTACATATATTTGCATCAACACCTCAATTAGTTTAACACCTGAATGTACTCTAATTAGTGTCTTAAAGTTAAAAAAAAAATATATTTAAAATATGTCACCAGTACCAACAAATTATATCTATGTATGTACGTACATACATACATATGTATGTACATATGTACATATGTATGTACATAAGTGCATATGTATTTATGTAAGCATGTACTATGCACAATGTAAAAATATACCCAAACGCAAGTCTGCGAACGATATCATTTTGCACTAAGCAAGTCTAAATAGCGCAAGCAAAGTTAGCACAACTAAAAAAAAATCTCTGTCAGATATCTCAGAAGGCGTGCCCATCATCCAATCGTCTTTTCTTCAATACTTCACTTCACTTCACACACACACACACACACACAACTCCCGCTGTGCCCCTTTAGTGGAAGCGCTGATTCGATGAAATTCGAAAACCAATCAAAATTCAACTCGGCACAAATACAAAAGCACAAGAAAATAAAATGAGCTCCAAGTGTAGCCAAAGCAAAAACAAAAAAGACACTATATGAGCAGAACAAATGAATCGGGTGATTGTCGCTGGGAGTATTTTTCTATGAGCATAAACGGGTGAATGAATGTGTATATATGTACATACATATGTACGTATGTACATGAGGAGAGTGCACCACTGCTCCCAAAGTATTGCTCCAATATGCCTCACCGATGTATTTACATACAGGTACAGTGGAAATATGGCAATAGATATGTATTTGTGTGTATGTATTATGTATGTATTCATCCGGACGAGCGAGGGTTCTTGCGCTTACTACATAAAGAGTACACACATATGTAGGAGCGCGAACCAAATGAATGCACAGAAAATAAAAACAAGAGGTATAATATTTTTTTCTTAAAAACAAAAAAAAAAAACAAGGAATACAATTATCCACAAACAAATATTGCGAGTAGCACAGGCAGCCGCTGTGAATACCTGTTGAATGCAAGGAGTGAACTGAAATTAGAAAAAGCAAATGAACGCTGAGCCGCCATAGTGTCGCGGTAAGAAAAGGGGAGTGAAGGCCTAATTGAAAAGTCACTGGTATAACTGTGTTGGTATATTCATTCATTCATTCAACCATTCATTCGTTTCTACGAGTATGTTCATTCATTCCCAACACAGGCAGTAAATCGCACGATGCTTTCGTGTCATACGTCTTGGAGAGCGTCTGTTGGCAGTCTAAAAGCTCGCATCTCACTAACTGCTGCTGCCTGTCTCTGTCTGATGCTCACTTTGATGTGAAACTTTTTGGGAGGGTTTAAATGTGTTTTCGATACTGCGCAGATAAGAGCTGTGAGAAGTGCCAAACCGCTCACACATGCAACTACATACGTACATATGTATGTATTTATGTATTTATATATGTACATGACACACGGTGTATGTAATGCTGGGTCAACGATGTGGAGATTAAATATTGAGGCAAACTTACATATACATACATATACTATATATGTATGTACTTATTTATAAACCCTCCTCCTCCTACTTTGCAGGTAATCATGTTCATATGTACATACATACATACAAATGTACATAGAACTTTTGAGAGATACCCCGTAAGGAAATCCTGAACTTATTCGGGTAGACTTTGAATTTTACGTCGCCTCAAAAGAAGAATTCTAGAGGTAAGATTACATAAAATCAGACCTAAATGTATATTAAGTTGTATCGAATCTTTCCATAGTTTCATGCGCTGCCAGCGAGTTGACGACGTCGCAATTGCGGCCATTCATTTGGACTCATTTTGGAATGAATAATGACCGATGATTTTACCAACCCATAAATCATACCAAATTTGAGCGAGCAAGAAACAAGATAACTGAACAAAATGTATGTATGTTGAAAACAATCAATCTATTAAAAGTTGAAAAACTGGAAATGTGCCAATATAGGCAAGCCTTACCATAATGAATCAATTATCAATGCACTAAAAGTGAGTGAAAATGAGTGATAAATTTGTATCTTTAAAAAACTATTTAAAAAAAAATAACCATTGTCTTGAGAAACGTCAAACCTCTAAGTTAAACATTTTAATAAATGGCGAAAGAACTTGGAATCAGACTTCAATTGATTCTTCTAAAAACGTCTAATACTCGTACAAAAACTTGCTACCTTGTTTATTACAAGTAAAAACACCCACAATCTTGCCAAATCTAAAATACAAACAACAAAAATATTGACAAACATATATTAAATGTTGCGTTGGTGTCCTGGGTTCGACTCCCGCGAAAGCCTTGAAGAAAGAAGTCTGATGTGGAGATGTGGTGATCTCTAAATTTGTACTATAACTTCAACCGCTTTGAGTATTGTTGAATTTTCCTAATAATTTCCTTAAAAACCAATCGGCCTTAAGGCTCGGAAACTATTTTAAAAATATTTATATATGTATGTATATATTTGCTAATATTTTACTATTACGTAACAAAATAATGAACCCATTGTTGTAATTAGTAACCACATAATATTATTATGTTTCTTTTCTAAATCTGTTCAATTATCTGTAACAATAATTTTTACATTTTAAAGTGTTAAAAAAAAAACTCACATAATGTGGTGCTTCCTATTATATAAATATGGGACACGATTATTTTCGCTCAATGTATTACTTTGAATGAAAACTGATTGTTTTTTTTTTAATTTTTGTTTTAATCCAAATACGAGTAGTTAAGATAATATTTGGATTTTTAGTTGATATCCTGCTGCAGGGACGAAGAAGAGTAAGAGAGTGTACGAGTATAGAGCTTCATATCTCTGTAACTGCCTCGCTCTCCAAATATACGATATACTATTCGCTCCTTTGTATATTTAGAATATATATTTTAAAGTGTTTAAAATTCACGAAATTTGTTGTCAAAAAGTACACTAAGTATCCTTGTAAGACAATTTTCAATTAATGATAACTCTGAATACACAAAAGAGAGCATAAGATCTCGATTCAGTGAACATTCGCGATACCGATTGGATCGAATTAATATATAATATCAAGCAACGAACGTCACAACTCTTTGATTTCAAAATGGGGTTAATTGTACATGTGAGTGACTAGGGCAGCACACGACCACATGAAGTTGTGTTTAGGTACATAAAAGAGCTCTGAAATATGGTATGTTTAAGCTATAAGTTAAAGATTTCCGATTCAGTGTACCTTATTCAAGAATCAATATTTAAAGACCTTGACATTTCGATGAAGTAGTTGCGTTCTCGAAGATTTTGATTTGACCCAAAACTATATTAAAAATACTTAACATGTTGAAGCAACTTATTTCATCATTTATGTATATATCTGTACGGATCTTTTACTTTAGTTAATTTTAACTCCGAGTAGAAAAAATAATTTTGCCAAAACACTAAATTTTACACTTCGAAGCTAAGTGACCGTATTTAGAGTTAAGTATCAAGTGTGAAGTGTCTTAATGCACACACATATGTACATACATACCTAATAATAATAATAATTTTGGCGCTTACACTATATACATACATACATACATACATAGCTCAGTGTGTTGGCCGAGCTTCTCCTACCATTTGTGGTGTGCGTCTTTATATTCTACCACAAATGGAGGGACCTACAATTTTGTGCCGCCTCTGAATGGCAGAAATACCCCGGATGTTTGCATCGCCTGCCGAGGTTTGGCCGCTATTGGAAACAAACTTTTCTATGATTTAGATTTTACTTGCCCTGGCTGAGATTCGAACCTCGAACGCAGCGGCATATCGAGTAATAGCACGCACCACTACCCTCTCGACCACAGCGGCCACTACATACATACATAGTGCTCGTAATACTCGACCAAGCTTGCAATTTACGACAATCAATTTCATACAATTTTGAAGTAATTAACTTTAATTCAAGCTTGTATTCATAAAATGTACTTCTATTGTGCCTAAAATTTTATATATTACAAAAGGTCGTTGCTCCAAACAAAAATTAATATCTACTTAGTCCAATTCAATACCCAAATCACAATTTATTTAATTCCAGCCATCCAACACTTACTACACACTTAATCAAGGCACAAAAATGTGGAAGAAGCATCGATATTTTAAATACATAAGTGCCAATCTTCGTTCTAAGTCATCAAACAAAAATCATTCAAATAATAAAGAGGCTTAGTTAGACATGTAACGGCACATATGTATGTATGTATGTATGTACACACACATGCATACAAATGGTATGCATACACAACAAGGCAGTACAAAATCACAGAGGCCCAACAAACCACTCAGCGGGATGTCATTTGCGCTCGCTGGGCAAAAACTGCGGGCAGAACAAAAGCAACTGAAAGAAACTTGTTGATTCACATAACGTTTGATAGCTGCGGTCGCACGGTCGTGTCACTGTGGTTGTCACACACTCACACACTCACTAAATTGTTGCTGTGAAAATTCTGGCACAACCCTCATAAATATCTATGTAGTTATGTGCATTTGAATGTATATATTTAACAGCCACCCACAGTCGCCTAACTATACTCGTACATACACAAGCAAACAAATAGACGCACGCTTTTAAGCCTACGAATGTACATACACACACACATACATACATGTATGGTATGTACAGACATGAAAGATTAGTTACATACCGAAAATGATTGCAACCGAACGCTTTATGCCACATTGTGAATGCTTGTTTAGGAATTTAAATAAATTGCAATTTAATTATTTGAAATGTTGTACGCCGCGCACGCCGTTCAACAGCTCACTCATCCCACTCATCCCACACGGCGCTCGGCGCTCAGCTCCCCACAACACGCAGAGTGTAGGTATGTATGTACGTACATAAGTATGTACATAAATAGTACAGGGCAGTGCTGTGAATAGGTTTGTGTGTGTGTGTGCGCGCGTTCAAGTGTGAGTATTTGTGCTTGGCGAGTGTACATATTTATATTTACATTTATCACAAGTTCACACCCTCGTTAGTGCGCAATTAACTTGCAGCAGCGTGGCTGAGTACATAATTAAAGCTTCATGCCACATACATACATGCATACATACTTCATATTAGATGTGTATGTATGTATGTACATTTGTACGAGTATTTCAGTTCAATTTTGGTTAGCCTCCTCAACTCATTTGTGGCATGCAACACGAAATCTCACTTTGATGTCAATATTAATTTTCCAATCCAAAGCGATGGCGTTTGACTTGAAGTTGTCTCTATTTAACTTTGGACAGCTGGAGGCGTGGTGATGCGGTGGAGATGCTATGCGGCGGCTGCGTTTAAAAATCTTAACAAATTTGTGCAAATGCAAGACAATAAGTAAACACGATTTTTAATTAACACATCCTAATTAATTTTGAGCTGTGCAGCGAATTGGCGATTTTAATAAAAAGTATTGTAACGGGTGGTAAATACTGAAGCTGTTAGATGATATACATTTACATACATATGCACATGCAAATGATGCGAACAAGAAATATATTTGAAAAAAAATAAAAAATTTGAAAGTTAATACGGTCGGTATATGAAATGAATTCTTATTGGAGTGCGAAAATTGACACCATCACGACGAGTTTTGGCAATAATTTTTTTTTATTCCCTTAAATTTTAGATCACAATATAACTTAATTTCATAAAACTAAAAGAAAAAATTCCACAAAAATAAGACTAATTTTTAATTATTTTTTGTTTGTCATTGCCAAAAAATATTTCAAAAATCAACGGTATTCTTAGCCACTTGAAGCTTGAACTTAATTTTGCTACAATATGGACTTTAAAACTACATAAAAAAACTGCACCTAAAAATCTTCGTTTCTGTGCAAAAAAAAAATTGTATTGCAAAAAATATGGTTTTATTAAGTGACATCTGCTAGAAAAATGTTACGAATAATGATTGGATCTACGAAAAATTAGGTTTTTTATAATGCGATGCTTATGAGAGTAAAATATTTTGCGAAAATTCAATTGCAGGTCATTATAATTTGAATAACTCAGCAACCTTCGGCATATCTTTAATTCAGATATAAAAATATATTTCAAAACTAGAAATTTATTTGGAATTATAAATCATAAACACATCAAGATTTACAATACGAAATAAATTTCATATGTACATCTCAGAGCAAAAATAACGAACTTCACTGAGAAGAAATGCTTGTCTGAAATTCTACTCCAACTTAGAATGTGTGGGTAGATTTTCTACTTTAAAAGGAGGACTTATAGTTTGGTGTTCATATTAAACGGAAAATACTTTGTATGATAATTGCAAAATCAAGGTAACAAGTACGACATACAAACATACATACATACGTACATACATCATACATCAGTTCAAGTACAGTTCCATAAAGAATTGATAAAAAATTTATCAATTTATTTCATAATAAAAAAATTTAATAGATATAATACAGCAAATGTAAATGTAGAGAATGAGGGCATCTATGCTTAATGAATATGTATATGTAAGTATGTACTAGAGATACCAAGTTTTAGCATTTTATTTATTTTCGAGAATTGAAAACAAAATAATGAAACAATCCCGGGATTTCAAATTTCAGGATAGTTTAATTCGTAATTTTTAATTTGTCAAAAAAAAGTAATACTTCTGTTATCATCCTATTATAATAGGTATCCCTATATATAATTATAGTATTATTCAAAATAAGATTATAACAAAAAATAACACTTTGTTGTAGTTCATGTATATATTTATTGGTCTTTTCAATACCAATCATCACTGTATGAGATCAATATTAACAGCCCGATTCTGGTATTTAATAAATCATCGGTTATTTCAAATTAAATGGAAAATTTACCTAGTTTTATGTATTCAAATCAAAAGTAATTATTTATAAAAAAAAAATGTTATTGACAAATTATAGACCTTTGAATATTTGTATATGTTTGATAATCTAAGAAGAACACAGAATCGGACAGTAAATATAATATAAAAATCAAGTAAAAATTAAATAAATCACCAATTCCATTTTGAGCGTTCAGAAATATTACTTTTTTTTGATCAAAATGTGATCTTAAAGAAATTAAGACATTAACATGTTAAAACAATTTAACATCGACTTCATAGTAATGCTCATTTTCTACTCAAGATGGATACTCCTAGCTCCTTTATAATGGCAGTAAAATTAGAAGCTTCAAAAAGTCGTGTTTATGATTTTATACATTATTTGGATTAATTAAAAAGTGTATACATCTGACAGAATTGTCCTCTGTTGTTTGATTCTTAAAACGCCATATGGCGAGCATATTAAGCTTTAAGTGTAACTTTGATTTAGCAGAGCTGTTTTATCAAATGGTGTTACAAATAATGCTTTGTTTCGCCAATGAAAGGAATATACTTTTAATAATAATTTTATAAATTTAAATTTCTATTAAATTAATTGTTGTCAACATACCCGGGATTTGAATAGACTAATCCCGGGACATTCGGGAGTAAAAAAGGTGGGGGTTCTCGGGATACCGTAATTTCGGGATCCCGGGATTGACATCCCTAGTATGTACACATGCATGTATGTACCATAAGTAAGTTAGTGTACTTTTTTAATTATAGTTTTATTTTAAATGGCGAGAAAAGCAAAAAGTTTTTTACGTAAGCTGCTTTTACAAGTTTATACGTACATATTATGTACATATGTATGTATTTATATATTTAGTTATACCAAGGTGTGAAATATTTATTGCATTTATATTTAAATTTTTAAAAGGATATACATTTATATTCACACATACATACATACATATGTACATATAAATATATATTAGTATTTATAATTAAATGAAAAGGTACAAAATATATGTGATTACAATTTTGCTTCGGAGTAGAATAAAGGCTTCCATTTTGAACTAGGAACGACAACATAATTAGTTATATGTAGGTTGTCTTCATTGATTTTGAATCAAATTCATTGAACACAGCTACATATATACATACATATTTACATATATATGCATACTGCCTATCATATTTATACGAAACACACAAATTGACCATTTATTTTTTACCCATTAAATCTTTATTCTTTTTTCAATTAATGCACATATTTTTCTTTAACAAAAACCATAAAAACATAAGTTTCAAACTTTACAGAAATTAAAAAAAAAATCAAATATGTACATTCATTGAAAGTACACATTAAAAAACTTAAAATATTTTGGAACATACACTTTTTTAGCCTTTGCGCTTTGAATTCATTAAAGTGCAAGTTTCAAGTATTTGCAAGTTACCAATGAATTTTAATAATTTTTTTTACTGATGCTCTTTTCGCTGAACATTTTTTTGGTTCAAAGAAAGTACGGCAGAGCGTCAGTAAAAAAGTTGTCAAAAATCAGCGGCAATCCTTAGCTACTGAAAGGCAAGGACAACAAAACTTTTTTAAATTATCATAAATTTAGCATACATTTGGAAACTTGTGTTTACGTTTTTTCTTAGAGAAAGAACTTTTTGACAATATAAATTTGAAATGAATGAAAAATAAATGGTCGAAATCTGTTAATACGAGTACGAGTATCTGGGTGTCGTACAATTATGAAAACTCGTTTTTTTAATTTTTTTATAAAAAATATAGTTAATACTATATATGTTATATTTAAATATTTTAAAATTGCCAACAGCGACTAATCGCTAATTTTTAATCATAGAGCATAACACTGCTTACGATATGGGGCATACAATACCTTTATATCGGGAAAATTTTCCTGCTGTCTATTTTAGACCCCTTATAAAATTTCAAATGGCAGAAAAACTGCTCAGGCTTAAGTTATTTTTTATTTGCAAAATGTGAGAAAACACTTCAAATTTTTGTGGAAAAAGTGATCAAATTTTCCTTAGCGCATTACCACAAAATAAATAAAAAAATTAATTATTAATAATTATTAAAGATAATTGAATAAAAAACATTTTGGAGCGTATCTAATGGTGGAGCCACAAAGTATATGTTTCTATTGATCTTGGCCTGTTTGGCCGAACTTCTCCTACCATTTGTAGTGTGCGTCTTTATATTTTACCACAAATGGAGGGACCTACAGTTTTTGTGCCGACTCCGAACGGCAGATGTATTTTATGAAAAGATTTTTCATGGCAGTAATACCCTCGAAGGTTTGCCATTGCCTGCAGAGGGGTGACCGCTATTTGAAAAAAAAAAACTTTTCTATGATTAAGATTTACTTGTCCTGGCTGGTATTCGAACCTCGAGTTCAGCGGCATATCGAGTAATAGCACGCACCGCTACCCACTCGACCACAGTGGCCATATTTTTATCATTCGAAAAAGCAACCTAAAGCAAGTCGGACGTGTCTGTTTATCGCTCCGCATTTTTTCAAGTGTTTTCGAAAGCTTTTTGTTTTAAATATAAGTATGTAAACATGCTGAAATCGCTTATATCAAGATAGTGACTTTGTGACTTTGTGAAACAAATTAATTTTCTCATCAACAGTGTTTAAATAACAAATATATAATATTTCTTCAATAATGCCTTGTCTATGCGGACAAAAGGTTGATCGTGCACAACCGAAAGTGCAGTGTGCGAAATGTAAAAACATTTTCCATCTTAGTTGTGTTGGTATTTTACCAGCTGATCTCGAGTTTTTGCTCTCGTCTGATAAGCCGTTTTTTTGCAAATCTTGTTTGGCTGATCGTCGTGCGTCTGTCCGCTCACCTCCTCCATCGGTTGCCTCGGTTGAGAACAATTTTGCCAAATCTGCAATGAATGCTAACTCTCAGAAAAGCAAATCATCTGTGTCAATATGCGAAGACAGTAGTAAGCAACAACTAACATTGCATTCGTTGCTTAAAGAAATGTCTGCTCTCAGAGCTGAGAATGCGCGAGTGTTCTCTCTTGTTAATAATTTGCACGAAGATAAAGCACAACAAATAAAAAGAATTGAAGGTTTACATGCCGAAATACGTACAATGCAGTCTACGCTTACTGATAATGTTGTTAACATTGCACAGCTCAATGCTGAAATCAAAAATCTTCGTGCTGTGGTTCACAGTTATATAAATCTAAATGTGAAAACTGCTAGTGGAGTAAACATACTCGCTGAGAATGTGGTCTCTGCGAATCAAACTCTTTCGCTATCGCATGCTGACAAGTCTGCGCATGACAGTTTTAACTCTCCAGCAGTGAGGAATGCAGTGACGACGACAATTTCATCGGCAAATGTTTTGCCACTGCCTTCCGTCCCGCATAATAAAGCCAATACTAGTGCTAACTCTAATGCTGACTCTGTCTGTAAAGCAACAGCCTTTAGCACTACTTCTACTACTACTACTACTACTACTACGGCCTATGCTTCTCCTGCCACTACAGTCGTCTCTGAAGCTGGGGCCGTTCACTCTGATGCAGTTGACGTCGCTGTCCCTGCTCTTCATGTTCCTGCTAATTCTCGTACTGTCAATGCATCTTCAAACTCTTATACATCTTACTCGCATGCTGTTACTGGTGGAAATGTGGGTTCTGCTGATGGTTTTTCTACTTCTGGTGGTGAGAAATTCCAGTTTCCGGCTTCTGTTGAAAAGAAAAAAAGACGTCAAGATCTGAGGGTGTTTGGTTTAAACTCTAACTCGGAGCTAGAAGTAGCTGTCCGTAAGAAGTGGTTACATGTATCTTCGTTTTTACCTACAGTCACTGCGACTCATATTGTTGATTATGTAGTGAAGCATGCCGGAATAGATAAAAAGCACTTAGCCTGTTTCGCTCTGGTCAAGCAACAAACACCGCCTGTTAAAGCAAGCAGTATTAATTTCAAACTCGGTGTCTCTGTGGCTTTCTACGAAAAGCTGATCTCACCAGATCTCTGGCCAGCTAATGTCAGATTGCGCCCGTTTCGTTTTTTTCAAAAAACCGAGACTCAACAACAACAAATTGTGTAGACATTGGTAAGCGTGCTGGTAATGGATGCGATCTGAATGTGTATTTTCAGAATATATCTGGCCTTCGAACTAAAGCAGAATTAGTTCGCATTTTTAGCTCTCGATTGGACTATGATGTATTTGTTATCGTTGAAACTTGGCTGTCAAAGGATTTCTTTGACAATGAATATTTTGATTCAAACCTGTATAACGTATATCGGAAGGATAGGGATGCTTTAAAGACAGGATGTACAAGAGGGGGTGGGGTTCTCATCGCGGTGCAAAGAAAATTTCACTCTTACTTAGTCACACTTGAGAATAGTGATTCTCTACTTGACCAACTTTGTGTTTGCGTAAGAGGGTCATCGCCTCTTAGCTCTCTGTTCTTTATTGTTTCCTATATCCCGCCTAATAGTAATGATCATATTTATCGTGCTCATTGTGATAATATCACTTCGTTAGTTTTAAGTAAAATGGGTGATAACCATGTTTGTGTATTGGGGGATTTCAACCTGGGTAATGTGCGGTGGTCCAAATCCTTTTCAAACTCAAACTTTGGTCTTACGCCTTTAAATATATCTAAGACTCATGAATCAATTCTCATTGACAATCTTTTAAGCCTAAACTTATTGCAAATCAATAGATTTGCTAACAAGTTAGACAGAATTCTAGATCTTGTTTTTATCAGTGATAATGTTAATTGTTCTATTGAAAAATGCCATGCACCACTGTCACCATCTGATATGCACCATCTAACCCTTGATTTAAAATTTGAGTTTTATAATTTTTCAACAAGTTATCCTGTTCACCACACCTCGTTTAATTTTAGGGTCTGCGATTTTTCAAAAATAAACTCGCTTTTATCGGAGCGTAACTGGGACGATTTACTTTCCTCTCTTGATGTTTCAGAATGTTATCAAACTTTCAAATGTATTTTATCCGAAACCTGTATAAAAAACATACCTGTTTTTAAGAAAAAACCATATAAACTACCTTGGTACAACCACCGCCTGAAAAAGTTAAAGAATCTTAGAAATAAGTTTTTTAAAAGATATAAGACTTCAGATAATGATATTTTCTTTGCCTTGTATCAGAAATACTTGAAAGAGTTTAATTGTCTAGACAAATTTCTTTATAGGAATTACATACTGAATGTTGAGTCAAGTATTAAATCTAATCCAAAATCTTTTTGGAATTTTATAAAGTCAAAAAAAACCAGCTGTAATATTCCGTCTGCCGTTTTTTTGGAGAACAGATCTGCTTCTAACTCCTCTGATGTTGCAAATTTGTTTGCGGAATTTTTCTGCTCAAACTTTCTACAAGAGGATAGTTTTTCTCAAGACAGGTTAGACGTTTTTGATAACGCATCCCTCAGTTTTGGTTTTCTCAGTCTCTCGTCCGAGGATGTTTTAAATGGAGTAACCAAGCTAAAACCGTCTGACAAGACAGATACTGATGGTTTTTCTGCGACGTTGCTGAAAAAAGTTCCTGCGTTAATACACCCCTTAAAGCTTATCTTTAATAAGTCGCTGGCTTCAGGTGTTTTTGTGGATGATTGGAAATTTACTTGCATTACTCCTATTTTTAAAAGTGGTAATAAAAATAATGTTGGCAATTATCGACCTATTTCGAAGTTATCTACAGTCTCTAAGCTCTTTGAATCCATAGTGAAAGAAAAAATATATTTTGCAACGAAAAGCGTGATAATACCAAATCAGCACGGCTTTGTACCCCATCGTTCCACAATTACGAACTTAACGGAGTTTAGTGAATATTGCATTGCGTCTTTTATCGGAGGATTTCAGGTCGATTGCATATATACTGACTTCTCCAAAGCGTTCGACACAGTTTCCCATACGATGCTGGTTAAGAAATTAGCTCTTCTTGGATTCCATTCTGAATTTCTTAATTGGATCAGGTCTTACTTATTAAATAGGTGCTGCGTGGTCTCTATTGACGGGGTTTACTCTAGACCATTTACTGCCTATTCTGGAGTTCCCCAAGGCAGTATTTTAGGCCCATTGCTTTTTGTATTATTCATTAACGATATTAAAAATTGCTTTTCTTTTGCTAAATATTTACTTTATGCCGATGACTTAAAAATTTTTTCAATAATAAAAAGTCCCTCTGATGTGATTAAGCTTCAAGCAGATATAGATAACTTGCATCTCTGGTGCATGAATTCTCGCCTATCATTGAATATTAAAAAGTGCTTTAAGATTACCTACGCGAAAATTCAAAACATCTTACCAACCCGTTACTTGATCTCTAGTTCTGTATTAGAATCAGTAGAGGAAGTTAAAGATCTCGGCATTATTTTTAGTTCGAATTTTAATTTTAATAGTCATATTAGTAATATTATTAGCAAAGGTTATTCGGTTTTGGGATTTGTTAGGCGTAACTGCGTTAAGTTCGGTGACCCCTATACACTAAAATTTTTGTATACAGCATTTGTTCGTTCGAACTTGGAATACGGAGCTATTATTTGGAGGCCGCATCATAGTTCAGCCATAAATAGAATTGAACGGGTGCAAAAAGTATTCCTTAAATTCGCATTACGTTCTTTAAATTTTTCTGAGCCGCTGCCTTCATATAGTTCACGTTTACTATTAATAAACTTAAAGTCTTTGGAAAGTAGGCGAGTTCTGCTCTCCCTGAGTTTTATTTTCGGAGTTATCAGTGGTGAAGTGGATTGTCCATCTCTTTTGGAACGGATTAACTTCAATGTTCCTAACCGCTCTTTACGCTTTGTTTTGCCTTTCTATGAAGAAAATCTTAAAACTGATTATGGCCGCAATGCTCCTATAGCCCGCGCTATCAATGAAATTAACAAGATCTCAAATTCTGTCTTCCTTGACTTTTCAGTTTCGAAAAATGAATTTTTGAACATTTTGAATTCCATTTTGTAATATAATTTCTTAATCTCTTATATGTATGCATATTAATATTTCGATTTTCAAATTATCGTTGTTAATGTTCTTAAGATCATTAGTTTTAAGTTCTAAATTTATGTTCATCATAGTCTGTAAGAAATGTATTTCATAGACTTAATTAAATAAATAAATAAATAAATAAATAAATAAATAAATTATTATTAAAAAGCAATCGAAATGGTTAGAAATTACAAGTATTGAGGATCGTTCTTTAAAATGAAATGTGATGGGAGAAATGAAGATCGTATTCCGAATCAGGAACTGTTTTTTTTTTATCTTAAAATAAGCTAGAATTGGGTCAATGACGATTTTTGAAAATTAGTTACATACACGCAAGAATACATATAAACCCTGAAAAGAGAAAATATTCCTTTAGAAAACATGGCCACATCATTTTCTAATAATAGTTCATACACACAGTCGCTTATTTAGAGTCTACACATTTGCCCTAATTTGTTAGGCTACTCGAAATTCCCCAAAAATTACCTTGACTAAAGAAATTCGCATCGATGTCTGTGTAATATGAATTCGCGGTTGGATGATGTGATGGCGCATAGTCACCAGCAAATGTGGTGGCCATGTCGTTGAAGTAGCCAATGCCGAGCGAGGAGGCGGTAGGATTTGGAGAACCAATAATCGAAGAAGCACCGGCGCTGCCTAAGCCAAGCGCGTTGCTGCCAAGACGGGCCGCAGTTGTCGCTGAGGCGCTTGACGACGAGGAGGAACTAACCGAGGCACTGCCAGTGCTGCCGCCAGACAAGCGGTGATGTTGCGTTTGCTGGGCGAGGGATTGCATATTTTGTTGTGGCTGTGGCTGCGGCTGCGGCTGCTGCTGCTGCTGTTGGTGATGTTGTTGTTGCTGTTGCTGTTGGTACTGATGCGGTGGTTGTTGCTGCTGGTGGTGCTGCATATGATTATGCTGTTGTTGTAGCTGCTGGTGCTGATGATGGTGATGCGGTTGCGACAGCGCATGCGCAGCATGTTCATGATGCGCAGGCAAATGGTAAGAGGTATAATTTTCATAACTTTGCAACACCATTTTCTGAGGCAATTTCTTCAAGGGCTGTTGTGCTGGATATTGTTGTTGCGGCTGCAAATATTGCTGATCCAGCTGTGCTTGTTGCTGTTGCTGCTGCTGCTGCTGCTGCTGCTGCTGCTGAGGCTGATCTACCGTTGTACTCAAGTAATTATAATTTTGCAGCGTTTGACAATTATTATTTTGATTGTATTTATTTGTGGGACTGCACGCTGTCGCGTATTTCGTTGGCGTTGCTTGTGGCGACCCGGACGGTGAGGAGCAGGTCGATATGGATTTTAGAGGCGAGTGCAATTTCGGTATTGCTGCTGGCGTTCTATTTAAATATTTTGTTACTATAATGTTGGTGTTGTTGTTGGGATTTGGGTTTATGGTGGGGCTGCTGCTCTTTGCTGATTTTGTTGTAGTCAAAATGGTTGAACCAACTAAGAACGCAGAGGGCGGCATGTCTTCACTTTTTCTGCTATGGCTGTGGGGCAACGACGGCAATGAGAACTTTTCAAACTGATAGCTGGGAAAATGCTCGTCATTGACGTCGTTTAAACTTTGAGCGGTGATCGTTGTGGAGTTTTTATTTTAATTAAGTTGATTTATTGTATGTATGTAGTTGTTGGATCTTTGATTTTGTATTAAATATTATTAGTTGAATTGAAAACACTTCACTTCAATTGTATTGAATTAATGAAGATTGAGTTAGCGAATTTGTTGCAGAAGTTGTTCTTGTTGTTGTGCCTTAACGTACACAGCGTGGATCGAGGGTTGCTTTGAGCGTGCGTGGATAGCTCGATTTTTTGTTTGTTTTTTTTTTTGTACTTAAGGGATGTTTGCGATTTCAATGTGGTGCGGGTGCTGGCGCTGTTCGTAACGATCCGTTTTCAAAAATATTTAATTAAAGCAAATCTCGTTGCATAAATTATTTGTGTGGTGCTATAAGAATGCAAGAATTGTTGTGGTAATAAATCTGCAGAATTCTCAAATTTATGTTAGCATCTCGTTAATCAATTATGGTCGCTTGTGTAATGACATTGATTCTTGAAAATCTCAACACTTTGTATTGCTTAAAAACGTTTAAAGTGCAATCTCATGAAATTTTCGATATAAAAAAAAAGTATATAACGTCGATCGTTGTTACAGTTAATTAATTATTTATTTCCATTGCAGTTTGTGGTAATCAATTTTTTTTTTAATTATTTTGCTTTTAATGAAATATGCTCTACAATAAGCTTTTTTGAATTCCTTTATTCTATTTTATAATTTAACATCTTATTTGGAGTTATTTGCTTAAATATTCGTTTGTAGGTTGATTTATTGTTTTTTTATATTTTTAATTTAATTAAACTTTTTTGATCGTACAATTTTGTTGTTTTAGCAACTGCACCAAAAATTATGTAGGTATTTTTTTTATTATTTTTTAGTTTTCTGAATATCTACTTATATATTTTTTATTTTGTCATTTTAATTTTAAGAAAGTATTGTTCTATCTTAAATTTAGTTCCGAATTTTTCCGTTATTCTTTTCACTCTTAAGCGCCGCACAATTTTCTTGCTGCCTGTCGGCACGCTCACAAATCTACTAGTGGCGGGCGAGCTTGCTTTATCCAGCGCATTCGAATTAACGTCTGCAAATTTTTTAAATATTTGTTTACACAGTTTGTTAAATAAAAGCAATGAAACCGCGATAAGATTTTTTCTTAAAACTTACACACACACACAACAAATCTGGCGTGTAGGCATTTGCTTTTATCAAATTTTAGCGTTATTGTGCACTTTGAATTCTATTAAATTTCACAAGCTAACGCGCACTCACAATACGTTTAGAATTTATCGCTTAAATGGAAAAAAATAAAACATGTGCTAAACAATTTGATTTCATTCAAGTCGCCACTTTTTTTACTTTAGTACCTTTTGCTTATTTTTGTTTTTGAATTTATTTCAATTCATTTACCTATAGGCACAATAAATTTTAGTTTTCGTTCGCGCAAATTCTTAACGATCACTATAACTCTTCCAGCAATTGAATTTCACGCGATCGCTCTTAATTTTCCTTAAGTAAACTTCAGACATCTGTGCGTTTAGTTTTTAAATTGAATCTTTTTACTATTCAGAAATCTCCTGACAAGATCACTGGTGTCGTCGAAATTCCCATTCTCGTCAACCGTTTGTTTTTTTTCACATTCAGTATCATTAGCGAAATCATTCACCAATTTGTTTTTTTTTTATTTCTCGCTTACTTTTCGAACTGATCGCGCACTTGCCAGTGGTGTGTATTTATATATGTATGTATGTATGTACATATATATTCATATATATAATTATAGCACTTGAAGATTTGTCCGTGTCGCACCTCTTTAACATTCGACATCCGTTTTACAACTGAAGTTGCTTGCGGCCTTTGGGTGTAGAAGTTGTTTGCGCTGGTGTATCTGCATCTATTCGCATACAAATTGGTGCGCCTTAATGTTCTCAATATATGTATGTAGTTGCTGTTGTTGCTATTATTACTATCGCTGACGCTGGTGCTGTTGATGGTGCTGCTGCTTGTTGTTGTGGTGCCTTTTGGCTATGGCACTCTGTTAGCCGTCTTTATCGCCAAAGTGCTCAACTCAATTGGTAGTCGCTTGATACTCTGAGTTCACTACAATTCACGTACGCAAGTGCCCAATGTTGAGTTTGTCCAATGTGTGTGCTCACATATCGTTCACCAAAGTTTTCGAGTGTAGTGGTGCTGCTGCCTTTTCGTGGTGGTGGTTTTTCTTTTGCTCCAAGTTTTTGCTTATTGGCACAAATGTATGTATGTATGTATGTATGTATATAATTGCTCGAAATGAATGAACTTGAAAATGAATATTTCACTCAGTGGCAGAGCAAAGGAATTCTCCGTGCTGACTCTGAGCAATTGAGTGGAAATTGGAGTGCGTATGTGTGTGTGTGTGTGTGTGGGCGCTGTGTGTTTATTGGACAATGAGTTTGTGCGACATAGTAGGTAAGGGGAAATCTGGGTAGAACTGATTAATCTTTTTCTTTTTCCATTCGGTTTCTCCCAATTGAATGCTCTTTTGATTTCTTTCGAAGCGTAATCGGCAATTCATCGAATGTGTATGAGCATTTATGTATGTACATATGTGTGTGTGTGTGCACATATGTATGTACATTTATATGTACAAGGCAAGTTGCAATATCATGGCACTTCCAAATATTGGCAATTTATTTTTCTTGCATTTGATTGCTAATATTTTTCAGTTAAAACATAGTTCATCCTCTTACGAAACTTCAAACTTTATACAAATTTTATAAAATCTCCACAAATTAATTTTAAGCAAAAATTTATTTTAACAAATTCGTATATCAAAATTTTTGCTATATAGTATAACAACAAAATGCAAATTTTAAGTGACTAAAGATTACCATTGACTGTTGAAAAATTTGCGCCACATTTTTTTTTTCATTAATCTCCGCTACAAAAAACAAAATATCGTCAAAAATCAGCATTAATTTTAAACCAATTGAGATTTGCTTTCAACTTGAGTGCTAAAATTCAAATAGGCTACCAAAGGGTATACTAAAAAAATTTTTAAGTGAATTAAAACAATTTAAATTTCAGTTAATTCTATGCAAAAACTAAAATAAAAGCAGAAATTTAGCCTCTAAGCTTTATGGTCTAATCAAATTTAATAATGGGCATTATCGTTGAATTTTTATATTTTTTTTTAGTAGAGGATGTTGCGGTTTTCTTCCATATCTAAATAAAATGTACTTATTCGGCAACAACTCAACACTTGTACTATAACTAAAATCTCAAAAAAATAAACAGTTAAAAACGTATGAAATCGGAATGAATATTATTTAGCTTTTTTTTTAGTTCTCTGCACAGTTTATAACTAAAATTTTCGTTAGCATATAGATGTTTAGGTATGTATAAATATATATACCTCTATATCAGCGGCTTAGAGTAAAAGTTGCCTTTCATTCAATTCAAGTCTATAATTTTAAATGTTAGATTTTGATGCGAGATGAAAAAAGATGTGAAATTAAATATTCGAAAAAATTGAAATACTCTAATACATTTCTCAGATTATTCGAATAATTGCAAAGATAGGCTGACACTGCTTTCGTTATAGCTTCTTAATTGTTTGTTACTTTTGCACACCTTGTATTATATTTAGCTTCGGAAATAACAAGTATTCGGTTGTAGAACGATTAATGCTAAAGGGGGGGGGGGGGGGTAAACTAGATTATCGAATTTCACCTTATATGGAACAGGTAAAGAAAAAATACTCCTGTGAAAGGGTGGCATGCCAAGATGACCGTGAAGTATTCGTATTTTAAAAATTATTATTTGAAAACTATTATCAAATATTCAACTTCCTTTACCTTACGCAACGATTATGTGAACTTAAGTGGTTGACGTGAACAAACCAGTATTTGGGAAAAACTTTACGTTTGTAATGCTTTGTACGGCTAATTTTACAATTTATTTTAATCAAAGCTTTTATGATGCTCACACATCTGCACAATTGGTTCGTTACTAGTTTCTGTTAGAAATTGGCAAATGGGAAATTGGCGAAAAAGTTAAAAATGCGAAAAATCAAACGGCTTGAAGTTATCCGAAATCATTTTGCATTGCTTTATGCGCTCTTTTCTGTCTTTCTTCTGTCAATTATGAAATGAAACTACCGACAATTATTCCTGACTGTCTGTGGGCGAACGCACCAAATAAATTTCATCCAAAAACATCACCGCCATTTCTATATGAAGTTTTATCCAAAACAAAGCAACACAGTGTTGCACTAATATCTCAACTCGATTAACGTTAAATTAAATACCAATTAAGCAATTAAGAGTTGACATTTTATAGAGTAAATTGAGCTCAATTAGCGCCTTAATTGAGAAAGCTAAATGCAAATTGCTCAACTAACTACCGGTACCAGCATCGTATAAGAAATGTGAAGGACAACAAAACAGCTGGTGGGTATAAATGAAATGTAACTCTAGTAGAATATTTACTTTCTTTGTTTCGAACCGAAATATGCACTTTTTGGCTGGACTAATTTCAAGATGAGGACTTATTTCTTTAATCTAACTCAACTACTGATCGTTGCTGTACGAAACGGTACTAAATTTCATTTCTTATTTGGCTTTTTTAAAAATTCTCTTTAAAATTTCAATGCACTTGCGGCCAATTTACGGCAGTGTTTGTTTCATTTGTATTTGCATAAGCATTTTGTTTTAAATAAATAGTCTTTCAACAGTTAAGCTTTGCCAGTTCAACTGCTTGAAAAATAATTCCTGAGCGCAAAAGGCTTACATTGTTACATTTATGTAGGTACATATTTGCATACATATTTACATATGTATAACTTTTTATTAAGATTATTGTTTTGCTAAACGCTGTTGGCGCTTTACAAGTACATTAAATCAATGATTAAATTGCTTACTGCTAAATAATAATTTTATTAAAACCAATTGCGAAATTATCGCAAACAATTATAGATATTTTGCAATACATATGTATGTATGTATGTATGTATGTATGTTATGTACATATATGGATGAAGAAATGAATAAATAGCGTAACGTTATCAATTTTATGAACCTATTTACTTATATGTAGTTACTTATGTAGTTACCTACATAAGTAGGTTTTTATACATATGTATCTCCGTTCCGGGAAAATATATAATATGCAAATTTTATGTATTTTTAATAGATTTCAAATACCATTTAGCGCTTGCATTACACACATTCCTTTCATTATGCAAAATTCACAAATAGTTAAATACAATAAATATGCATTTTCTTACGAAGCGCAATTTCCTTGTATTAAATTGCTTGTTTTTCTACGCGTTTTTGTTGGTTAAAAATTTGCTCTAGAATGCAATTTATTGCCTGACTTAGACGTTTTTAAATTGAGTGTTAAGCGAGAAATTATTGTTTTGTTGCATTGTTATTATTTTTTTTTTGTTCAAAAATACTCTAGTAAAAACTTGAGAGTTCAAGAAAAGTGAATGCTCATTGCTTTCTTGTTCTTTAGAAATATGTTTAAATTACTTCTAATTAATATCTGTCTATTTGAAATTAATACAAAAAAATATGTAGACTGTTGTCTGATTTATGATATTGTGTTCCTAATAAGAAATGTGCAAAGCTCACCAGGTTTTTTAATGCGAAACAGTTTAACTTATCGAGTTGAGTTAAAAAAAGACGAATATTTCTTATAATTTAGCACATTAAATATTACATTGTAAGAGAAGTATGTGTGAATATGTGTAAACTTGTTATTCTTAGAAACGAAAGTATTCTATAGGTAGGTAGGTATGAGTGGCTGTCACTGCTAATCCGGCGACTCACTTAGGCCATTAGTAGAGGCCCGTTGTGATACCACAAGCTTAACGAAACTCGTCAAGCATCTTGGGTCTATTTCACCTAATTCTCCAAGGTCCCTAAAAACAGGTGCCCCTAGAAACCGTAGCCTGCTTCTAGCTAGAGCTGAACAGATACAGAGAAGATGCAGGACCGTTTCTTCCTCTTCATAATTTTTGCAGCTTCTATAGCATCTAAAGAAGGGTACTCCAAGACGACCGGCATGGTTGCCTTTGAGGCAGTGCCCTGTTAAAGCGCCAATTACCCTGATTTCCGCTTGGCTATCACTAAATATAAAGATATACTTGCCTTTTAAAGCGGTCTGTAACAAGTCTATAGCCTCCTTAATGGCTAGAACCTAAGCCTGGAAAACACTACAGTGATTCGGCAGCCGAAAAGAACAGTTTAGAGATAGGTCCTGCGAGAAGACCCCTCCTCCCACTCT
Organism: Philophylla caesio; assembly: GCA_963971545.1. Lineage (NCBI taxonomy): Eukaryota > Metazoa > Arthropoda > Insecta > Diptera > Tephritidae > Philophylla > Philophylla caesio. The sequence goes on along the minus strand of OZ020604.1, from coordinate 188,798,783 downwards.
GCCATTCAGTTTCGAGCCATCTGTAAAGATCGTGAGACTTCCAGGTGGGGTGTAGAAGTCTCTCGACCACGCGTCCCTACCTAGGATTACCATCGCGAATTTCCTGCCCGGGACCACAGTATCGACACAGCGGTCTTTGTATTCCGGAAGCAAGTATTCTATAAGACTGAGTAAATTTCATTTTAAGTGGAATAAGTGGGAAATTTAAATGTGTTTTTTTATTTATAGATAATGTACAAGCTTTACAAAGTAATTTTAAGTTATGGAAAAAATGTCATTTTATCGTTGAATTTAAAGAAAGAAAGGCGTGCTTAAGAATTTTAATTTCGATCTCAATGAATACTTATACCCAACTAACACACAACACAATGCATGTGCTGTGGAATTTTGACATAACAACCTATTTGCCTTTAGCAGGATTTACTTGGTATATATTTTTAATTAATAGTTTTGTATTGTTAATTGTTTGAAAATTGTGTAGCAATTATGGTATCATCCTAAAACCTTATAGGAATAAAGTACTTCGAGATAAGTTTTTTTTTTTGACACATACTTATTTTTTTAAACCTATAAATATAGATATTGTTATTAAAGTAGTTCCGTTCATCCGCAGACACATTTATTATCAGGACATATGTACTTCTGTAGAAAAAGCTGCTGCGGCGTCAAGCTATAATGTTTGAAATGAAAATGTTTGTGATTGGTGTACAAAATGAGTTGATGTGAAGATACATAGTTAATTAAGTACTAAACGATATAAGCACCGTTATACAGGGAAATGCAAAATAACTCTCATAAGCCTTCTCAGAGAACATTATCAATGCTTGCGTTTCGTACAAGAATACTAGAAAGGACCGTACGATTTATACGAATTAGAATTTATGTCAATGACGTTGACCATTGTCTTGCATATAAAATTAGATTTTGGTGATACTTTATATGGAAGGAAATAGTCAACACCCTTGACAAAAAAAAAACTATAAATAAAATGTACGTTTTAGTTCATATTTACTTCGTGTGCCCTAACCTCTATTCAAGAGTAGTACAGAGACTGAACATCTCAAATTCAGCCGTTTTAGGCAAATCTACTTTTATCACAACGGAAATATTACACAGTACAAAAAAAAATGTGCTCATGAAAAATTAAGCATTGTTAGTTTTTCACCATCACGTCAGTTTTTTTAACCAATTAAAAATTTTAATATTGCAAAAGTTTATGGAAAGGACAAATGGTTATCAAATGTAAAAAAAAATGTCAGGCTAATTTTAAAGTTATCTTTTTATAAGAAACTTAAGCAAAAATTAAAAAAACTCTTGTTTTTAACTGTTTGTATTACGACAAAAAAAAAATAAATATATATCAAAAAATGTATCTATGTGTTGTGCAAAGATGAAAATAGTTTAAATGCCTGTTCTGCATTTCGATTTCGACAAATTTGGTCGGAACCAGAATGTATAAATCATTTCTTCTCAATCTGTTGTTAGTTTTTTTCAGTTATGTAATGATGAGAACTTATTCTTTTCATTTCGAAGAATCAGAGACAAACTGGGCCGTCGTGAGAGAATCCGGGCCCGGCACTGAAAAACTTTGTGCCAATATACAACAATGAAACGTTGAATTAATCAAATTTTCGCTTTCGGTGTATAGCAATGCCTTATATTCCAATTTCGACCAAATCGAAATGCAGAAGAGGCCTGATAATTTGTAATTATTTCTTCTTTAATTACATAGTCATATACGTATGTACATATTTACTTTTATGAACGAACCTTAGGCTCTTTGGGTTTCAAATCATGCTGGGTTTGTGGGCAACAAGAGAGCCAATAAATAAAAAAAAGAAACCACTTAATTCGTTTTACATTCCGTGGACTTTGTTACGGTACAGGGTATGGGCACTGCGTACCTCGAAAATGGAAAAAGACAGTCGAAAGAGATATTGAACTACCAAAACACACAAGCTTTCCAGAAAACAGCCTCGACGAAAAAAATCGCAAAAAAGTTATGCCGTACTTCATCAATCTGAAACTTGCACTTTGTTAGACTAATGCCCGAATTTAGTAACTTGGTATAATCTCAAGTTTCAAAAAGAGCTAGAGATTAATGCCATTCCTCGCTTTCACTTCGTTAATTTTTGTTTTTATTTTGATTTTTTGTGACCTGCTCATCACGAGATCACAATTTTGAGACTTTATTTTGAGACTAATGAATGGCCAACTGGTCTAAAATTGTGACTTTTGTCTCTATTAGAGACTGAGACTGCTTACTGAATTCGGGCATAAAATTAAGTAAGCTACAAAACTGCATACGCAAAAATTTTCAACTAATTTAGATTAAAAAGTAAAACATTTTGGTATATTTTTGTGACGACCGTGCAAAGATTAAAACTTAGGTCTGCACAGATTTTGTTTGACAATAATTTGAATTTTGATTAAAAAATAAAAAAAATTTAATGAAGAAATATTTTTTTTTTTTTTTATTAATTTGGCGCTTACACTATATAGCTAAGTGTTTGGCCGAGCTTCTCCTACCATTTATGGTGTGCGTCTTTATATTCTACCACAAATGGAGGGACCTACAGTTTTGTACCGACTCCGAACGGCAGATGTATTTAATTAGAAGCTTTTTCATGGCAGAAATACCCTCGGAGGTTTGCCATTGCCTGCCTAGGGGTGACCGCTATTGGAAAAAACTCTTTCTATGATTAAGATTTTGCCTGCCCTGGCTGAGATTCGAACCTCGAACTCACCGTCACATTGAGTTATAGCACGCACCGCTACCAACTCGACCACAGCGGAAGGAATAATTAATTGACAATATTTCCGTAATTAAAATTTGTGCTATTATTTTGAGCGCGACTACGTGACTCAAATCTGTTGCTTAAAAAATAATTTAAAATGGCTTTATGCCCTCCAGTTGAAGTTGTTTATAAAAAAAACATAAATCATTCGAAACTTATTTGCGATATAATATAACAAATTCATTAATCAACGTAAATTTTGCAGAAAAATTTAAATATACAAAATGGCATAGGGCGTTAACAGCGTTTTTTGGTGCCACTGTATGTGTGTGTGTGTGTGTATGTGCGTGTGTGCGTATGTATTTGGGCACGCCATCGACCAACGCGCATATGCAAAGCAGCTGCTGGCATACGACAGCGATTGAGAAAGAGGTAACAATCAGTTGCTTAATTGATGTCAGTTCAGCATAAAAAATGCTAACGATTTGAACTCCTTTTCCTTAACACGAAAATCTTTAGAGCTTGGCAAAAATCAACTTCACATGCCCACAATGAATCGGACAGCAATGGCTTTTGCACATAATCAGCAAAAAAACACCTAAAAGTGTATATACATCGTCATGTACATACATGTATGTATGTGTGAGTGTTTGTATAGATTAAATGGCGATACAAACAAAAAAAGCAATGAGCTGCCCACAAAGTGTGCCCCAACGAAAGCAAAGCAAATCAAACCAAAACGAAATGAAACTTAATGAAACGAACAACATTTGTGAAGCAAAAAAAAAAACAAATGAAAAAATCACGCAAAACAAATTTTTAATGTACAACAATGTGGGTAGATCATCAGTGCCGCGACCACGATCATCAGCGTTGTCGTGGCGAGCTTTTTATGCGAGATTGCCATATGTTTGTATGTACATTTGTATTTGCTGTAGTAAATAGAAATGGCGTTCGCCAGCGAATGAATGAGTGAGAAGAGGCAAAACCTAAGACTTCGAAGAAATATGTCTTGTTCATTTAAGATGCAAAATAAAAAAATAAAAGCAAACTTTCAAATTCATTATGTGACCAGCAAAAATCGACGAGTTGTGCAGACAACAATTAGAAGAAAAAAAATGTATAAAAAGTTCAGTTAAAGCACCAACAAAAACATCGAAAGAGCATTAGCACGGCAGATCAAATCAGACCAGACCAAAGCCAAGCCAGTAGTCGCAGTCACAAATGATCGCCAAGATCGTCATGATCACTCACATGCATAATTGAATGGGGATTGGTGGATTGGTGGATTGGTTAAAGCGAGAAACATATTTCAGCCACATTTCTCACGACAAAATGCCAAACATAAAAGCTATACATACATGCATCGAACGATCTACAATCTACCCACTTATGCTCACATCGAACGCTATAGATCGTGGTATCAAGCACAAACAGATCACACGATCGGTTGCTGCTGCTGCTGCTGCTGCTGCTGCTGCTGCCACTACTTTGGCTGGTGCGACATGGTTATGTGAGGCGAATGAATGAATAAGTCGAATATTGTCTGTCGTCGATTGTTGCCTGTCCAATTGAATGGCTAAGCATACTATTTACACATATCTACCATACATACATATGTATGTACATACATACGAGTACATCTATGTATGCTCGTACAAGTTTATTGAGGCGTTTTTTCAGTGGGCGCCAAAGTAGCGCGAATTGGCTGGCTTGTCGATGCTCGCTGTCGATGATCGTTTTCACTTTATCTGGCTTGGTTGCCGTAAGATACATATAGATATTGCCGCGACGCAGTTAAGGCTGGAGCAGACTTAGAGAAGCATATACATTATATGTTTGTATGTAAATCCTCGTCTATGGGCCTACAAAGTTTTTGTGCATACTTTTTGAATGTGAATTTGTGTACATATACATATGTACTTTTGAACTTACATACAATCATACAATAAATACATGCAATAAATACATACGAGTAAATATGTATGTATTAAGGTATGAGAAAGCAAATGATTATCGAAATGGCGTCCTCTGCTTGCCAGCAAACGCCATTTGATTAGAGAAAACACCTTATAGCGCAATAAAATCGATGGGACCAATCAGAAAGAGGATTTCGGCGCAAAACAAATTACCAGCACCTAGAAACGTTCCAATTTAAGTTTTAATAAACATTAAATTTTTTGGAGGATATATTCTAAGTGCACCCTTTTTTTGACTTCAACCCAATGAATTCCTTCTCAGGGAACAATACTTCCTACAAGATATGCTTGTATATGCATCAATTAATCGATGGTCACTTTTTTGCGATTCAAAGCATTAATGATTAGTCGATTGAAATCCAATACTGAAGCCGTAAAATTGAATGCTTAATTGATAAGTAAAAATTTTTGTTTAACAGTTAATCACTACTACTTAGCTATTTGACGCTATTAATATTTTTTGTGTTAATCAATTGTCTTGAAAATTGAATAATTGCCTTGCGATTTAACGCATGAGAGTGACGACTATTGAAACGCTGCTATAGCAAATACATAAATTAAATATACTCAAGTAAAATATTTGAAATCTCTTAAATATCATATTATATTGCTGTGGTTACATTTGGCAGCTGTTTAATGAAAATCGTTGCTGATTTGCAATTGTTAGGCAACAAACAAACATTGCTCCGGTTGTAAAGAAAGCAAACAAACAAATTTAGTTACGTGGGAATTAAAAAAAAAAACAAAAAATAAACAAAATCTATTACCGATGTAACGGTATATCATAAAAATATACATCCTTATTTACATATGCACACATTTCTCGTTGTTAATATTAATATCTAACTAATAAAATATCCAATTAATGGGAACAGATTTTCAATGTTTATAAATCAAGCGTTTTTTGTATATCAAACATTTAATACATGTGCGTATATTATGTATACATATGTATGTATGTATACAAGTATTTGTAAATACTTACACAAACCATAATAAGAAACTTAAATGCATCTTTTCATCTCACTCCAAAAATATGTAACTCTTACAATTTTTACAATAGAAGCAAAGTCCTTTTCACGATATTTTAGTAGTAACATTAACTTAAGTCGTCAATAGAGTCAAATTTTTTCAAAAATGCTTTGTACAGATTCTACTCGGCTATGCTGGCGATTCGAAATTGCAAGTGAAACTAAAATAGAGCTGCATCAGTATCCAAATCGTATCAAAGTTGAACAAGTAAAATATTTTGTTTCCCTTTCACGAACAATTTATACAGTTTTGTACACCAATTAATTTTATAACAATATGGAGCAATTATTATTGTATACAATATACGGTTTAAGCTTAGTACACAGCTCTAAAGAAAATCGAGAAATTCAAAATGAAAAAGAAAAATAAGTAAAAATTTCTTAAATCAGTCTACAGCTGAAAAACGCTCATATATTTACATATGTATTTCTTCAAGAAAATTTTAAGCAACGGCAAAGTACTTTTTCAAGCAACAGAAATAATGAAAATTATTTCTTGATATTTTATTTGAGAGCTGTATTTAAGCTATTATGTTTGAATTTTGTTTTACTGGCGCCTTTTCGCAATTACGAATCCTTAGCAACCAGGTTCATAGTTTGCCTATTACGTTCATTTTTTTTCTTGTTTTTAAGAATTTTCATTTAAAATTCAGTTCATTCTCTAACATAAACTATATAAATTCAATTTAAAAACTTTGTAGAAAACTAAAAAAAAAAAATACCAAAAATTTTGACATAGATTTTCAACTTTTTTTTTCAGAAGTGTTAGATTTTTTTGAGTATGCAGTTTTATAGCCCATTACATTTCAGTCTAACAATGTGAAAGTTTCAAGTAGATAAGAATTAGCGCTGATTTTTGAGAATTTTTTTGGTCGTAACACTTAGCTACGTGAAACTTCCACATTGTTAAGACTAAAATTTAAACTGCATACTAAAAAATCTTTTTTTTTTTGAGTTCGAAATTTTGAGAGAATATTCTTGATTTTTTTAGTTTTGTACAAACTGTTAATAGTTTAATAATTTGTTGGAGTGTGCAGTTTTTATAAATGGATAAAAATAAAGGAACATTCAATAAAAAAACGACTATGACAGGCGTTCGTGTGGCCGCAAGGTTTTAGTCTCAATTGGATGATATGGATCGTATAAAACCATCCACTAATTGGAGAAATAATTTCTCTGACGAATTTTTATCCCGGCAATTAGAATTGAATTTTTTAAATATTTTCATAACAATTTTTTTATTTTTTTATTTTTTTACAAGAAAACTGAATTTGCTCTCTCTGCATTGAACGTAAGTATGATTCGAATTTTGACAAACCGCTGCAAAATTTTGTAGACAGGCGATGTATGTACCTATAAAATGGAAATGTCACAATATATATGAGACCAAAAGTTATTTGTTATATGCAAAAAAATTCTAGGTTCTAATGGATTTTATCAACTATTAACACGTGGTAAATATTAAACAAACAATTCTAAATTTTCAGACCGAGTCTCACTTTTAATTAAAGCAAAAAAAAAACTGGACTTTTGCTTCAGAGTACACATCTTTTTTTCAAGTATAGTACTTGAAGAAAAAATCATGTTTTTTTTATATCAATTGACCCATTTAACTTTGGTCGTCAAATGATTTACGCGCCTAGATTTTCAAAATAACACACTGTGCATATGTATGTACTCTCTGTACCTCTTTTTTTCTTCGAATTATGAAAAGTGCAATGATTTATTTAAGACTGTTTTTTGACGTCATTAAATACCGTCAGTTTAAAAGAAAGTGACAGAGGTAGTGAATGCTTACAAGTGCTAATTGTGATGCAAATAATTAAATATATACTATTATTTTTGAGCACAAATTGCTACTTAACAGATAAAATATCACTCACTTCCAATGTAATCATTTCAATAAACTATTCAATATAATTTGCAAAAAAAAAGTATTTTCTAGAAAAATAGTGCAAGTTCATAATAGAAAATTATCAAAGAAAAACTGTGTTCATTGAATTTCTGTGAAAAACAGATTTTTTCTTTTTATGCATACAACTTTTGAAGAGAAACCTTACAGGCACAATTCAGTTTAAAATTGTCGACTTACATGGAAAATTGTATGCAAAAGTTGCGCAACAATTTCAGATGAAATGGTTGTATTTCCGCTTTAAAGTTAAATTATAAATGCAAGTAAAATTTTTTCTTCAACTAATTCAAAGTGACTTGCTTGCATTTAAATTTGTTTTATGAGCATAACTGTTAAGAAAATTATTAAATAAGAATGCATGACCATACTTGGAAATAAATTAAAAACACTAAAGCAAGTGTTTGAAATGATTGGTGCGAAGCAGGCGCTATTGCCGAAAATCCAAGAAAAGGTTCGTATAAAATATTGTTAAAAAATTCAACATAAAATACATACATATGTACATACATATGTATGTACTAACAAACATACATATGTAAGTATGTTTGTAGCAAATTGTAAGAAAACAAAAGCTCTACTACTAAGAAAGGCGAAAAAAAATAGCCGCTCGGCACACGTCAAACGTTTAATGAACCCAAGTGCAGTGCCAAATATGGCATATCCTTACCAACTACCAAGGAATATATTTGTATGCGTGCATGTACAATTTTTTAATGCTTGTAGATGTGCGACTGACTACAATTCGCCAATAATAAATGAGTTGTCCAAAATTATAAATAACTACAGCGACAAAGCGGGCTATAACGATCAATCAAATCAACGGCACACGCTTCAATCGTTGGCAGGCGCTGCGTGACGAAGTCTCCAATGGGAAGAGTTTTTAAAATTCAAAATACGCAGGAGCAAGTCGAAAACCAAAAAAAGCCAAATTAACAAAAAAGATCATTATTACTAAACAAGAAAAAAAAAAACAGTCAAAACAGCGCACGCTCGCGGCAAATCATATTTTATTTTTTATATTATTTACGTTTTAATGCTAAGCATTGTTATAATTTTCATGTAGTGTCGTCAAATTACAAAAACGGAAATACAAAAACTCAAATTTAATTAAAAAAAAAAAAAAAAAACTAAGAGAATAGAAGCAAGCCGCTGCCTGTCAAACCAAGCGCTGATCGCGAACGCTGCTGGTTTGCGCCAAGCCAGCAATAAATATCAGCGCTTACCACTTGTCTTTCGCTGTTGTTATCTGCCCTTAGTCGCTATGCAGTAGCAAAAACAATAACAAAGCGCTTACTACTCGTATTGACATTAAGCCGAAAATTACAAAACAAAGAAATGAGTATTCAAAAAAAAAAAAAAAATGAAAAGAACTCATTGCTGTACTTCCGGTAGAAGCACGTGCGTATTTCAAATGCGGCTCAAAGCACAGCAACGCACACACACACACATTCGTACCAAGAGCAAAGCCAGTGCCCAGAGCACAGAGCGTCACGCACGCTATCGATTGAAATATGTACGTATATGGAAGAACCTCAAGAGCCTACAACAATTGTCTGCGATGGCGGCCAACCAATTGTAAAGCAAAGTACTAACCCAAAATCGAGTCATCAACAAAAAATCGAAGATCACACTCGAGCTGCAGCAGCGTTGCTCAAATTTAAAAGCTGTTTAGGAGACACTGAGCACTTAGCTTAACTACTGCCATTCAAGCGTTGAAAAAGAAGGAAAAAAATTGAATGCATAAAAAAAAATTGTTTTAAGTATATGATAGTACTTGGAAATTCAAAAAACAAAACTGTAAAAGCAAGCCGATCTTCACTGATCGATGCAATGAAAAATTTTCGTTTGCACGTGCGCGCTCTTCCGCAAGCAATGTTACTAGAAAATATTAAAAAAAAAAATTAAAAATACATACTAGATACACAACGCGACAAATCTGTGCTCAGTCGATCGTGTTATAGTTAGGGTTAACTCTATGCAGAAAGGGGCAATCCTCGACGCAGCTGATGCGATCACACGAGGGAGCGAGTGCGCGCTAGAGCAGGGGCGGCACATGAATATCATTTGGATTGTAATGAAAGCGCTTCTTGTGAGTAAAAATATATGTACATACATAATTATGAACGCGCGGTAAAGTCTACATACTCGAACACATGAACACATACGCCACCGGCCGCCGCTCATGAGTGACAGTGTAGAATATGAAATTAATGGTGTGTGCCAAAGGCTATGTATAAGTATGTAAGTATGCATACGAATTAGGGTGTGATTTGTTATTGTTGTTTCGGAGGTTGTTGTAATTTTTTGGTGTAACAAAGCTTGATCGTTTGGCTTTTATATGCACCTTTCTTTGTCGATGAAGTGGCTGAATACTTGTGTTAATTTGAGAAGAGCACGGTTTGAGGCGGATCATATGCTTAACACCTTCCAGTAGGGACGCACACAAAAAATAAAATCATAATTTTTTTCTTTTAAAATTTTTTGCAGAAGCAGTTAGAGCATTTTAAGTGAAAGACTGAAATCCACCGTTAACGAACTGATTGCACTTTATCAGTGTAAAACTATTAACAACCAGACGAAAACACAATATTTATGAGAGATCTTGAAAACGATCTGAGAAAAAAGAATCAACACGTAAGATGATTTTGAGCCACACAAATAACTCCAATAAGAGTTAGTAAGCAAATAAGAGCTTTACAAATGAATCGGTCAGGCATCATCTTCATATTTTGGAGCGCGACACTGCTAACATACGCCATTGATATTCGTATTTAACTTTGAAATGGATAGAGAAGCGAAACAAGTAGATTTGTAGGCGAACGAGGCTAAACTAAAAATATCCGCACCGACAATAAACACTCAGTCTCGTTTCGTTTTCGTTCTGTTGTGGCTATCAAGAGAGACGACTTTTGAACTGTTAGACCGAACGATTCCGCGAAATATTTACAAACCTTTACGGTTTTGAACGGCAAAAACAGCGAACGTAGCAATTTTGCCAAGGACATGGCCATAATGCAGCTAATCTAATCGCTGCGGCTCCGTTGGCTATATCATTCGATACCAGCAAGAGCTACTAGTTCGTTGGGTACCAGGTCACGCTGGTATCTTTGGAAATGAGATGGCGGACATGGTCGCAAAAAAGTTGACATCAACTCCATTTGTTGGTCCCGAACCCTTCTCAGGATTAGGGAAAGGGACATTAGCCGCCTCAACAAGGAAAAAGGAGGAAGTCCTCAGTAAATCACACTGGGGCAATCTGACAGGTCTGGTGCACTCCAAATCCCTTCTGGGTAGCTACAACCAAACAAGATTCCTAAATAAACTGTTAAGATGTTCGCAGGAACGTTGCAGATTCTGTAGGGAAGAGAAGAAACTTCTAAATACGTCCTGGAGAAGTGCCCCGCATTAATGCACAAACGCCAAAAATGTCTAGACGAATATCTGATTATGGACGATGGGATAACTTCCAGAGACTTGGGTTCAATTCTAAGATTTATATCGGAGGTTGGACTCAAGGAAATTATTTAATCTAAGTAGGGGGCGCAATAGACGTTAAGGTCGCAGTGATATCTCCCCAACATCAACAAAGAGCTCCTAAAAATATTCGCTTTTATAAAACATTGAAAAAAAAAAACGAAGTTGAAAATAATTTGGCTTTTATTGGTGTTTCTAATTGGAGCCGGTTGTAGTAAGCAAGAAAAATATTTGCCGGAATAAATCTTGCAGATGGCGCAATTAATTTGAAAAAAAATTTTAATTTTGCAATGTCCTCCCACTGCTATAACACAATATGCGCTTCATAGTGGGGTTACCGAGAGTTAGCAATGTCAAGTGAGCTGGAATTGATAATTTTGGTAACAAATTTACCAAGAAAATAAATCGCTCGTTTAAATGACGGGTTTACTTGTATTGTAGGAATTAGTATCCTAACTTCCTTGGTCACAGTATTTTATTCTCAACTACTTAATTTATTTAATTTTCTTTTCTAAAATATTGCATTTAATTTAAAGTTTTTCAGGCACGCGGTGTCACTTCAAACACAAAGGCGCGCAAAAAAAAAAAATAAAGGATAAGGGAAAGATAATAGCAGTGGCAACCATTAAAAGGATTACAATTTAATGCAATAACGCGTGCGTACACAAACAATGGGCATTGCGAAACGGAATAAAATATTAATACAACCCTAGCTATTATAAAAAGCCGAGGAATTCACACATACATATGTACATACATACATGTAAACAACCACATACACATTTATATTTATATAAACACATATTTCATTACATATGCTTGTAGTTGTTTGTAAAAAATGCCGAGGGATGCGCACACCTTTTGGTACGAGACAAAAAGTAGGTGGTGCCCGAGAAGGAAGCGCCTACAGGCGCAATTAAAGACACACACACACACACACACACACACACACACACACACAAGTAAATATACTTTAGGCGTGTTGAAAAGGATTTCACTTACGAGTGTTTCTACAACTCGCTTTTTTTTTTCTAGCCACGCAGCTGCACTTCAACAAATGGCGGCTGCCCTTCATGGGCACAGGAAGTTCAAGGAAGTGTGTGGCATATATCCTTTTGTAAAAGCACTAAGCTCGTTAGATCAGGTTCCAATTGTTTGTGCGAACAATCACTGAATAGTTAGCAAAAGCAAAACAAAAAAAAAAATTACGACAAATTATAAGAAAACGTAGAATAAAGATTGCTACATACGCGTACAAACAGACAAAGGGCAAAATGAAATGCAATAGGCAGCGTGGCAAAATGCAATATTGGTAGTAGAATGTAATTGCATTTTTATTTGTTTATATGTGTTTTTTTTTTTTTTTTTTTTTTTTTTGTTTTTCGTTCAGAATAAGAGCAATCTGCTGCATTTATTGCATTCATATCATCGAACAGAAAGCAACACGTGTCCTGGCAGCAAAACATCTGATCCCTTTTTATCGGCACATTTTATTGTGCTCTAGTAATTTTCCGTGATGCACTTATTTATTTCTGTTAAATCGAAATGCTACTACGCTGCACAAGTGTAGGAATTACACTTAATACCGATTGCTGGGGAGTACGCACCTACATAGAAGTATTCGTATGCCAGCTAAGCTAGTCAGCAACAGCGCGCAAGCGCAAACGCCACAACGCATTGCCATACATACTATGTACATACATACATGTGAGTGTACTTGTTTTTACGAGCATGTGTGTGCGTGTGCGAGTGCGTTTCTTGTGTTTTTTTTTTAGAACAATAATATAATGTGCACTTCCGGTGTTTTCAATGGCGCGCAGTAACCACCTCGCACATGTGCAGCAAAATGTTTACACACACACACACATCCATCCATACAAACCTATATGTATTTAAGTATATATCTGCGCAGTGCACCCACATACATTCGCACATAACGTTGCTGCGGCTGCGCTGTTGCTGCAATTGCAACACGCATGTTGCACGTTGCACGTTGCTTGCTGCTTGCAGCTTGCTACCCTTGAAGCTCCACCAACCAAGCGATAATGTAAATCGGATGTCAACGGCGACGGCGTAATAACGTCAGCCAACAGCAGCTATTCAGCCAACAACCGTTCGCGGCCGGTCATTCGTCGGTCGCCGTCTGTTGTGCGCGTAACGCATATAAATTTTCCAACCGACGCGAGATCAATTTGAAATGAAACGCAACAACACAATAAATAGCAATTACAACAACTGTTGTATGTTCTTATGTATGTATGTACATATGTACGTGCATCCAGCCACATGCAGTACAGGTACAGGGGTAAATGAGTAAACCTGCCACATGAACCTGTTAGTTCGAATCGCGCTTGACAAACGCAGAACGACAGCGAATGACACTTGCAATCACAAAAGCAACTATCTTTAATAGAATATGTACGTATGTACATCTCACATACTTATTTAGTCGGTTACTCATGACCAACAGCGATAAGAATATCGTTACATACTCGTACTGCTAGAGAAAACAACACAAAACAAAAAAAAAAACAGTTTAAACTGAACGGAAGGAAATCGTAAAGTGTTACGCAGACAGCGAGTAGAGTTAGTAACGGCACCCACTGGGTGGTTAAATGATGGAACCATAAAAAGGAAGCGACTTAACGGGTAATTCATAAACAATTTTATTTTTATATTCAATGCTTATTTTCTAAAAGCATAAGCAACGATAACGCATTTGCATAGTGATTGGCTGTAGAGGCCATTAAAAGTTGGTGTAAACTTAGAAAGAGATAAAAACGCAATGGCAAAGCTTTACGATAAAAAGTAAACAGCTTGCATGAAGACTGAGAAGGTACAAATTTAAAATGATAACTCAGAAGCAAAAATTTTAAGGATTTTTTCACTTTAAAAATAAAAGCCTAGCTGTGCCGGAGATCACTAATTGATGCATCAAATATTTGCAAAAAATTTTTTGGAACGAGTTGCCCTTGTCAAAATTTTGTTTCGTAACAAGCCGGTTTTGGCGTCGTGCCATTTGCGGATAAATCACTCTCGCATTGTAGCTTACATCTGGAAGTCAATAATATATTTGGGGTACTCTAAATGTGCCATAAAATGTCGTAATGTAGCAAAATTTGTAAAATTTCAAGGAACTGAAATTTGTGTTTTTTTTTAAACCTTTTTCTGCACAGTGCAAAAAAATAAATAAAAATAATTTATAAGTTTACTTAAAATCAATTGATTTTATAACCTTACTAGATTTTACAAAATTCTCTGCGTACCCTAATTATCTCAGAAAAGCTACAAACAAATATTTATCTAAGCATTTGAGAAACAATGTGAAAATCTGTATCTAAAAGTGAATTAACATCCTAACCGAAAGCGTTAAATAGTGGGGAAGCGTAGTACGTCTCCTTACACAACCTGGTGTTCTCTTTCCCTCTCCATTTTATATCTCAATGATCCTCTAGTAATCAGAGATAGTTTTCATAATCTCTTATGACAATAGCGGTCCGAAAATTGTGGCCGATAAATTGCAAAGATTATCTCTTACATTGCTTCCTTCTTCACTATACAGCGTCTGACTGTCTTCCATAACAAGTCATCGGCGATACTTTTTACAAAAGTGGATCTCGGCATCCCCATCGACTTTAACCCAATTTCGGCGATTAATACTTTTGGAGGTTATTTCTAGTGGATCTCGGCATCCCCATCGACTTTAACCCAATTTCGGCGATTAATACTTTTGGAGGTTATTTCTAGTGGACGGCACTGCAGACTCGACAAATCATCGCAATCCGATCGATACCAACATTACTTTATGTTTAAGAGACAAATATGTTTCCAGTAAAGTAGCACACTACTATTGACGAGATGTTTAATCAAAATACAAGGGTCCCAAAAATAGCCAAAAAAACGTTTCGATTTTTAATAATTTTTATTATTGTTTACTTCCTGTTTATGCAAAAAAAACCGATGAATTTATTTATTTGCATAAATAAAAATCTCTTCTCACGACATTTTGTGATCGGTGTTTATACTGACCGACGCACTGCTACATTCCTTTGACAACCACCATCCCCAAAATCACAGCCAAGATGTCTGCAACAAATAATGGGGTGGATGAGAACAAGAACAATATCTTCTCGTATGGCGATATTTTTTAATGTACTCGTATTAATTATATTACTTCTTTTTTTGATCCTGTTGCAAAGGTAGCTACAGGCACACACACATTCATACTTACACGCTTATTCATAAGCTCATTTGTTCCGCATTTTTTTTTTACCTAGGCATACATACATACATACTTATGTATATGGTTCTTCATAAACAACCACTTATACGCGATGTCGATCAATGAGTTTTATATACATATATTGCTTGTATGAATATATAGTGTGTATGTACATATATATGTATGTAAGTATGTATGTACATCAGAGCGGAAATGAAACCAGATATCGTCGCAAAGTGATCATAATGAAAGGAACAAGTAAACGAGTAAATAAGTAAATAAATATGTATCGCTGTATGTATGCAGAGGGAAAAATTATATATTAAGGAATGCAGGAATATTCAAGATGAATGTGATATACATAAATACTAGCCACATAAACTCACATGTGTTTGTACATGTGTAGCTGTGTGAGTATGTTTGTATTTAAAATTGAGATACTCGTAGATGCAAAGTTATATTAATGAACTTATTTATTAATGAAGTGGCTTGCTGAAATGTGAGTAATTTTGATGACTGCATCTTACTAGATATTGAGTTGATTTTGGGGAAAAAAACTCGCACACAAATTGTGTGTGAGAAAATTCAAAATGGAATATCAAAAACAAAAAAAGGGTATAAAACATAAACAAAATTTTTTTTTTTTTAAATTAATTTAAATAGTTTATTTATTATGCTTATGGTATAATAAAAGTAAAATAAAATATTAAAATTGAAAATAAATATTAAATTAATATAATAAATTATTTATTTATTTGAGATGATACTCAAGACTGTAAATACATTTCAAAAATACAATAACATTTCATTATTAGCAATATTTTTATAACAAACATAAATATATGCAAATGATCTCAAATATGTACAATTAACAATTATTACAACCTGTTATCGTAGGATTATTCAATACGGTACGTCTTATTAAAATAGATTTTCATAATATAAAATTGAAAGGACGATGACCAAAAGAAAACACTAAAATAATTTTAATTAAGTAAAATATTATGCAATAAAGAAAGAAAACATAAAATGAAATTAAGTAAAATATTATGCAATAAAATAATAAAATACGGAAAATAAAAAAAGCTTAAAATAAAATGAAAAAAAAATAAAATAAAAAAAATAAAAAAAATATTAAATGCAACAAAATATAAAAAAACCATTAAATATCATATAATTAAAACACATATAAAGCATATAAATACTTATTTAATAAAATTTAAAACTAAAATAAATAAAATGATCTTAATATAAAATTACTTTTAGTAAGATAACTAAGCAATAAAATAAAAATATATTAACAAATAAAGCAGTCAGAGATATTTTTAATCAAAGTATTTTTAAATAGAGTTGCCAACTATTTATAAATAAAAAGTTAATGTTAACCGAAAGACGTTGAAGAAAACTTAACTCGAAACATTGTGGCATTGTATTTATTTTGTTTTAATACATAAAATATAAAAATCGGTTAAGAATTTGTTCATAAATTAAGCATTGATTAACATTTTTTTTCGGTTGTAATATTGAAATTTATGAATAATTATTCAGTTATAGCTCGACTACGGCAACATCTTACGCAAATGCATTTCTTTCCTTATCACTAATACCTAAAATTCTATATACATATTCCGAAAAGTAACGAAAGAGAACCCTAAAACCATTTTTTAGTAATAACTCGACACGACTCGGCTGAAAATGTTTTATTTTGTCAAAGCAGTATTTTTCCTATGCCAATACAGTAAAACTGAAAAAACCAAATCGCCACATAATTAAGGCGTTTACTAAAAACAATACAGCAGCGTCACTTAGCAGGTTATTAATTTGCAAAATTGTTGTTTTTTTCCCTACCCATTTCCCTTCAGATATGGCACGAAACAATCCACATAATTTTAATTTTTTTTTGCAAAGTTATTAGTTTCACATTGACCCTGATGCCGCCCCCAGATCAAAACCATCCAGTGTGACCCATTAAACATATATAAAACTTAGGACGAATTTAAAGAATGATGAAGATAAACAAGAACAGAGACATCAAATCTGATACATTTATAAGTTTCTCGTTTTATATTTAGCTAAATGCCGAGCTCAGTCCGATAAAGAACACTTAAAGCCAACCAATGCAGGGCCTTCAACAAAATTCATTGTAAACTTGGAAAAAGTAAAACCTAGCATTTCTAAAAAAAATAATAATAAACAAATAAAATAATTTTTTATACCCACCATGATTTTTAGTTGTAATCTTTTTTTTAACTTCACTCCGCAATATTTACCTGCGGTCATTTAAAGGATCAGTAAAAAAAAACTATTGTTCACCACTAATTGTTAAAATGCATTATTACAACATCTTGAGACTCTTAAGTAAACAAACACCCCCACACACACATTTACACTCAAACAAAATTGTATTTATGAATTATAATACACGCATACATATTTCTTATCTTTAACATTAATATAAACATAGCGTATATAAACATAGTTTTATTTTATCTACGAATGGGACCTGGCAATGCTGTGTACTTTGTAGTCCACAGCTTGCAGCCCAAAATGCACTCGATCTCCAATGTACGGTAAATTCTAGTTCCACATAAGTTAGCCTTAACGCCTATAAAAGGGCGATCCTCTGAGCATTCGACCTCATTTCTGTCAAGGCGTCCGCTCAAGAGGTAAGTAAAATAAAGCAGTTACTGTATTGGAAGATGAACACCGCAAAGATGGTCTCTTCCAATATAGATTATTATATGTATATAAGTACTATTACATATGTATGTACAATAACGCATAGATGAACACCGCAAAGATGGTCTCTAGCATATGTACATACATACGTTTGTTGTTATTGTATACACGATATGCGTTAGATGAACACCGCAAAGATGGTCTCTAACCTTCGTATTAATATAATAATACTATAATTGGGATGATCAGGGTAAAACTGGTCTCCCACTATTAAATCATGCCAATGTTTATAACTTTGATATATAATTTAAGGTTTCAACCCTATAAGTGTTCTACACGCAACTAATAAAGTACAACCAAATTACATTTTCAATAAAACCTTTGGTGTATTCATTCTACAATTGGCGCCCAACATCGTGGCAAACCTCTTAAGTGATACGCCGACTTCGATTCGCCGAAGCGAACGCAATAAATCCAAACCAATGGCGACGTTTACAAATGAACAATTTGAAAGGCTAATGCAAGCGGTAGGTCAAGTCAATGAAAGGCCTGGCTCGTTTATACGCTGCACTGCTCGCTATAGTGGAGAACGTAACTCCTCAAAAGTTGAGGAATTCATCGCTGCAATATTAACATTCAAAACGGTCGAAAAAGTGAGCGATGCTGACGCAATAAGCGGTATGCCAATGGTGCTCGAGGGTGACGCTGCAGAATGGTGGCGTGGCGTAAAGTCAAAAGCGAATTTGTTTTCTGATGTCGTACGCATGCTGCGTGAAGCGTTTTCCCCTCCGAAACCATCGTGGCGTCTTTATGTCGAAATTTTCGATGCAAAACAACAAAAAAATGAACCAACTGACACCTTTATTCGTAGGAAACGTGCACTATTTTCCCAACTAACAAATGAACCAGCCGAAGCTGATCAAATTGACATTTTGTTTGGGTTGTTGCACACCCAAATTCGCGACAAGGTTAGCAGACAGAGAGTTCAAAGTTTTGATGATTTGCTAAAGGAAGCACGTGAAGCTGAAATGTGCCTACAGGAACGCAAAACGCATATAGTGAACAGTGATGATTCTCAAAAATCAGATGGTCCAGCGCGTTGTAAATTTTGCAGGAAAAATGGGCATAGTATGGAAATGTGCTTTAAAAAGAAAAACAGTGAAGCCCAGGAAGCGCACGCTTCAAAGTTAGCGCAGGTTCAATCCTTAAAACCTAAATTCGCTTGCTACGGTTGCAATGCACCAGGGGTAACTCGTGCGAACTGTGCGAACTGCAATAAAGCTGACATAACGAAACCAAGTACAGTAAGTTTCAACTCCTTGAACGCTACCATAGGAAGAAATATTCCAATAGCGAACATCCAAATATATACGGTTCCAGGTCAAGCGTATTTTGACTCAGGAGCGCGAACAAGTGTTGCTAGCGCTAACCTAAAACGCATATTGGATTTGAACGGGTGTGCATTCAAGAACGTAAAATGTGAGATAGCTCTTGCCGATGGCAGTTCCTCGGTAGAAAGATGCTTATCAACCGTGTGCGAAATAATAATAGGAGGACGTAGTTTAAACATTAATTTCATTGTGTTGCCAAATGCTAAAAATAATAAAACCTTGATAGGTGCAGATTTCTTGGAACAGGCGGGTATTGTCCTGACCATGGGCCAACGTTATTGGTATTTTGAAAGTGAGCCAACAAAGCATTTTGATTTTGTCAGTCCGTTGCCGCTTGAGCTAAATCTTATTGAAAGAATTAAAGTATGCGATCGAATCGGTAAACGTAAACAAGAAGATGAATTGGTAAAGGATGGTGCTCCATCGAAAGTTTATATGTCCGAATTTGAGTACTATGGACCAGAAGTTCCGAATACTTATTCGCCGCATTCAATTCAAAATATTTTCAGAGACTCTCTTCCACCGAATGTGACTACACCCGAAAGAAGTTATGGTTCAGGGTTATTTAATGGTCTTGTCAACAAACAGTCAACAGATTTGTTTTCCATCGATTTCCATTTCCTTAAAGAAACTGACGGAATGGAGTTAACGGAGACTGAAAGAATGCAGCTTAGCGACATTCTAGAGGCGCATCCAAACATTTTTGGCGCTTCATATGAGCCTACTCCATATGCCCAACACTTCATCGACACTGACAATCATCAACCTATTGCACTTCCACCATATCGGCTATCTTTTCCAAAACTGAAACAACTGAAATTTGAAATACATAAAATGATTGAGAACGAAATAATTGAAGAATGTGATTCAGCGTGGTCGTCACCGGTTGTTATGGTACCGAAAAAGGACGGAAGCACCCGCGTCTGTGTAGACTATCGAAGGTTAAATGCGTTAACGAAGCCTGACAGATACCCACTTCCTCGCATGGATGACTTGTTACACGCTGCTAAAAGCACCAAATTTATGACAACTTTGGACCTACAATGTGGTTACTTTCAAATCGGTGTAGCAGAGAAGGATCGAGATAAGACATGTCTCATCACGCCTTTTGGTACGTATCGTTTCAAGCGCATGCCGTTCGGACTTCGCAATGCTCCGGCTACTTTCCAGCGATTGATTGACCGTTTCAAGACAACACTACCACAAATCCAAATCCTTGCGTATCTTGATGATATAATCATTTGTTCACCTACATTTACCGATCATTTAAAAGACTTGCACATCGTATTTGAGAAACTTGAGAAGTTCAAACTACGTATTAATAATGCCAAATGCCGTTTTTGCTGTGCCAGTGTGAAGTATCTAGGACATATCCTCACAGCTGATGGTATAAAAGTTGACCCAGAGAAAACGATGGCGATCGCAGGACGAAGAGCGCCTCGAAACATTAAAGAACTGGTGTCGTTCATCCAAACGTGCTCCTGGTACCGACGATTCATTGATCAATATGCAAAAATTGCCAAGCCGCTAACAGATTTGACTAAGAAAAATGCTGTATGGCAATGGCGCGAACAGCAAATCGAAGCATTCAACAGGTTGAAGGATCTACTGGTCAATCCACCCATTTTGAAGCAAGCAGAAGATGACGCACGTTTTACAATTAAAACAGATGCAAGCGCTTACGCATTAGGAGCGGTATTACTGCAGGGGGAGAAAGATCAAGAGCACCCTATTGAATATGCAAGCAGATTGTTAACTTCAGCCGAGCGTAACTATTCAACAACGGAACGTGAAGCACTTGCCATAGTATGGGCATGCACAAAGTTCAGAGGTTACATTGAAGGCGCAGAACTGCATTTAATGACGGACCACCAACCGTTAAAATGGTTATTATCTATAAAATCACCATCCGGCCGCTTGGCAAGATGGGCGCTTCAAATCCAACAACATAATTTTCAAATTGACTATACTCCTGGTAAGAGTAACTCGGTAGCTGATATGCTTTCACGACCACCATGTCCCGAAGACAGCCATGCCACTCCGAATTGCATTTGTACATTTCATGTGGACTTACCACGGAAAAAGTCAAGCGAGTTGAGAAGCGAGCAACTTAAAGATGATTATTTAAAGAAAATAACTAATTCTTTAGAAGAGAAAGACGAAAATGTCACCTTATGGTCTAATCGCGGGTATCTCTTGAACGACGGAGTACTCTATTGTTACGCTAATGATGATGTTGAAGATGCACAGTTGGTAATCCCAGATCATGAGCGTGTACACATTTTAAAAACATATCATGACGAAAGCACCGCAGGCCACTATGGAGCAGAAAAAACAATCGCGCGAATCGCAAACCGATACTTCTGGCCAAAAATGCGCACCGAAATTACCAAGTACGTACGGAACTGCATCGAATGTCAACGCTATAAAGCAACAAACATGAAGCCGATGGGTTTACTACAAACCACAACAAGTAAGCAACGTTTCGAAGTTCTTGCCGTAGATCTTTTTGGTCCACTTCCAATGACCAATGATGGGTATCAATGGATACTAATAGCGGAAGATGTTGCTAGTCGTTGGGTTGAAATGTACCCCCTCAAGGAAGCAACTGCTGAAATGTGTGCCAAAACGCTTATAAATGAGTTATTTCTACGATTTGGTGTACCCAGGCGAATTAAATCCGACAATGGCGTTCAATTTGTGTCTGCAGTTATGCAACAAATAGCTTACTGTATGGGAATCAAGCAAGTTTTTACTCCTGTATACCACCCTGAAGCGAATCCAGTTGAGCGTAAGAACAGAGATCTTAAAGCCCAGTTGGCAATACTAGTCCAAACTCAGCATAATATTTGGGATGTTGGTCTACCAGCTATCCGCTTTGCGATGAATTCTGCTACGTGTAAATCGACCGGCTACTCAGCAGCATACCTCACTTTTGGACGAGAGCTACGTACATTTGATGATATAGAGCATGACGTTCGAGCCATTATAGAAAGCGATAACTTCATTCCTCAAATTACACCATATCTGAAGAATATGGTAGAAGGGTTTAAGAACGCGAGAGAGACAGAACAGATAATGCAAGATCGTAATAAAGCGTACGTCGATAAACATCGAAGGCCTCAAGACGATATAGCAGTAGGAACCGAGGTTTTAGTGACAACGCATGTACTCAGCCAAGCATCGAAGGGAGTGACAGCAAAATTTGTGCCGAAACGGGATGGCCCTTATCAAGTAATCCGCAAGATTGGTGCATCAACTTATGAAGTTGCATCAAAAGCTGAACCTGACGTGCCACTCGGAGCTTACCACGCCTCCGCTCTGACTATATATAGAGGAAGCAACACTGATGAATGTCCGCATCCAGTACAGCCTATTCGCAGAAGAGGAAGACCAAGGAAGGCAGTTTGACGCCTGACTCGTACTTACACTCATCATTCGTCAAGGGGGAGACTATAATACACGCATACATATTTCTTATCTTTAACATTAATATAAACATAGCGTATATAAACATAGAAACATAGCGTATATAAACATAGTTTTATTTTATCTACGAATGGGACCTGGCAATGCTGTGTACTTTGTAGTCCACAGCTTGCAGCCCAAAATGCACTCGATCTCCAATGTACGGTAAATTCTAGTTCCACATAAGTTAGCCTTAACGCCTATAAAAGGGCGATCCTCTGAGCATTCGACCTCATTTCTGTCAAGGCGTCCGCTCAAGAGGTAAGTAAAATAAAGCAGTTACTGTATTGGAAGATGAACACCGCAAAGATGGTCTCTTCCAATATAGATTATTATATGTATATAAGTACTATTACATATGTATGTACAATAACGCATAGATGAACACCGCAAAGATGGTCTCTAGCATATGTACATACATACGTTTGTTGTTATTGTATACACGATATGCGTTAGATGAACACCGCAAAGATGGTCTCTAACCTTCGTATTAATATAATAATACTATAATTGGGATGATCAGGGTAAAACTGGTCTCCCACTATTAAATCATGCCAATGTTTATAACTTTGATATATAATTTAAGGTTTCAACCCTATAAGTGTTCTACACGCAACTAATAAAGTACAACCAAATTACATTTTCAATAAAACCTTTGGTGTATTCATTCTACAGAATGAAATTCTTACTTGTATTTGTATGCAATTTGAAAGTGGCAGTCACAGCTATTGCAATTGGCAATCTATTAAGAACACTCATACAATAACTCGATGGGAGACAATGCCGAACGACAAAAGAACAACGCACACAAATAAGAAAATCACATCCGGTAATTTACTTCCTTTCATCCTTAATGCCCAAGAGCAAAAATGCATTGCGCTGGACGCTAAGGTGCGACATGGCTAGGTGAGCAATCATGCAGTTTGAGCGCTAAAGTATGTTTGTATGGAAATGAATGAGTGTTATAGGATTTGTGTGTGGGTGTGTGTGTGTGTATGAGCGATAAAAAGAGCCTTGAGCGGCATTGAAGAAAGTTTATCCAAAAACTATAAAATACTTCTACTTGCCGCTGCTGCTTAATTGGTTATTGCTGCTTTGCTCCTTTTTTATTTTGGTAAATTTGTACTTTTTCTTCGTTTAAGCAAATATTTGATAGTGAGTCTTAAAACATAACTCAAAACCAGTTGGAATTAGAATTATTTATGAGCGCACAGCAGCAGTATCAGCTCAAGACAGCAAGGATATTCATGCGTGTGTATGTACATACATATGTGTAGGGTAGCTAGTTAACTAGCAGGTAACTTTAAGATAGCATATCTTATAAATAGCCACAACAACAAGCACTGTGTGTCACAACAACAGTAAAAACAAAAGATAAAGCGACCCGGACTGATCAAAATGCCTATCCAGTGTTCTAAGCAAACCACCTTATGGCCCTTTCGCTTCTACTCTACCCAAGCAGCTACACAAACATTCACAAGTGCATTGCGGTGGCAGAGGCGACGGCAGCGCATGCACAGTGGCATTTCGGCGCTAAATAAATGTGTTTTGTCTTTTGAGTATTCAATACTTATAAAGCAATATTTGAATAAGAAAAATGCAGTAAATAATTATTACGAAATCGAAAATTGTATGCAAAATAAAAAGGAAAGAAGTCAGAAGAGATTTTTTTTTTCAGCTAACATCGTTTGGGTTTATTTGTTCAACTAATTTCACTGTCGAAGTTGATAAAAGTTAGTACAATAAATATAAAAAAGCCAGAATGTCTGACAACTTTTAACGTAACCTTTCATTAAATAACGAAAAGTCGCAATGAAATTTTCAAGCGTTTATGAGTTTAGGTATAAATCATGATTCAATCATACAAGGTTGGATAATTAGGCAGTTGTCTCACTCTTGCACGCTCCCTTAAGGTAGCCTGTGTTGCTCTTTTAATGTAAGAAAAAAAAATGTTATCAAACACGTGGATATTAGTACTTTTCTTGTGAAATGGCCTGGCAGGCAACTCTGTTGCCTTTTATAGATTTTAAATTATTTCAACATGCCTTACATTAAATAATTGAATTGACGGTATGTTTTCCAGTAGCCTTGCTTATCTAGCAAGGAACAGGAATGGAAATTTTTTCTTTGCATGTATAGAATTGATTGGTCGTTGGTTAGATTCCCGGCCAGGTTAGATCATTTTGTTTGATTTCATGTTTTTAAATTTTTTACTGTATATATTTTATATAAAATAACATAAAATTAAAAAAAAAAGAATTTATATACATAAATATTAACAACCATAAAATTATACAGTTAAAATATCGAATAGAAGAACATTTATTAGTATTTTGACCAGTTTTGACTAACGTCTTTACTTGATTTCTAACAGATGTATATCAATAAAAATTCCGTTAATTTTTTGACGAAGGTATTGTGTGGTGTTTTCCATATAAAAAAAAAAATTTCGAACAACTAATGTTACATTTTTAGTGACTTGAATCTTACAATTTTATGTAAGATTCAAGTCACTAATTATATTTTTAAAAAAGTTTGAAATTGTAATGAAATATGTATACAAGCCTGGTTACTGGGCTTTTAATAGATACCTCTTACATACATGTGAGGTTGAATATTCGGTTATATTTTATTAAATTGAAATATCAAATTTCTGCAAATATGTTTCATTCTATGTACAAACCGCATTTCGCTACTAGTTACCTACTTTTCTACTACCTTTGCGCGAAAAGGGATACAATATTTTCCGCTTTATCAGACCTTCCTAAATGCAACCTTACAAGGCAGTCGGAAAACTTAAACGTCAATCAGTATCCAACCTTTTATAATTGAATCATGGGTATAAATGAGACGTACGCGTTCGTCATTTTTTGATTTTTTCCTTATAATATCATTATAAATGTATGAACAAAATTTCGTAGTTATTTAGTTATAATTTCGTAAATATTCATTTTTAAGTAATTTTTGAGGTTAGGTTCATATGGGAGTTAAATTTCTAATTAAATCTTTTAATGCACATTTTTCGTGTTTTTTTTTTGTATGTGCATAAAGGCCACATACGAAAAAAAAAATAATCGAAATCCTTTATTTTTTTTTTTTCGAAAAATGTAAGAGGTCGTACCACTGTGCACCGCTTGCCCCAGTTTCGGTCGTGGGCATGTCGCCGACGTACGCAGAGGCAGGATGAGGGTGCGGCGTGAGAGCAAAAACTAAATAAACGCAGAAACCTAGCTAATACAATATTCTCACAGGATATGTGTTGTGGCGAAAGAAAAAGTGAAAAAGCAAAAGTCGGAAGAACCAAAAAATTTCGGAAATGTTGGTATTGTCTGTGAGAAATGCCCACAATGCAAACATGCGCACACACCTCAACAAATATTGAATAATTCACACATATATATATATATGTATATACGGATGTCTGTATGTATATGTCAAATATACAAGGATTTTTGTTTGTGCAGCGCGGCAAAGGTCTTCCGTCAACAAAGTCTATTGCAATAAAGTGAAGTGAGCTGCAGCGAAGGTGAACTGAGCTCGAGTGGATTGCAATGCAGTGGAAAGTGGAATGGAGTGAAGCGTATTGAGTGTGGCAACAAGCACCAAGCCGGTCATGCAACATTTAGGATAATAACAAGCCATTGAAGTACACAAAGTGTTCCTTCATTTATGTATCTATGTATCTATGTATGTGCGTATGTCTTCTACTGAGTTGGTAGGCAAATGCAGCGACTTGTTGAAGTATTAAAAAAAAAAAATAACATCATATTCCAGTAAATGAGTGACCGAATAAATGACTGACTGACTGACTGACTGGCTGACTGAATAGCTGGCCAACTAGCAGATTGGGGTGCGAAATGAGCAGCAATAATGAAAAGCAGAAATTCATTCCTCAACGACAAGAACAACAACAACAACAACAACAGCAACAACAATAGCGCGGCACAACAGTTGCTGGAAGTCTGCGGCGCACATGTGTTCTTTGGCTTCACTGCTGCGGCTATGTTAGTCACTCCTGCATGACTGTCTCGCCTTTTTCCCTTTTGCGACATACACCCATACATACATGCATTTGGGAGCTGCGCTGCTTCGCTGTCATGTTGATAGTTGGACAGGTGCATAACGTTGGCGCAACAGTCGCACAGCCGTTATTTGGTATTTTTTTTTGTGTTTCTCGGCCTATTGGTAAGCACAGATGTGCATTTTGTAGTAAATATACATACATACATACCTAAATAAATGTATGCAGATTGATGTGTGAATAGTGCTCATACATACATATGTATGTACATATATGTGACTGCGTGTAGTGTGTAAGTATGTTGATCCTTTTGTAAACTAAACTGTTTTGTGGAAAGATGTGTGTGGTTGTATGCTGGCGCTGCGTGCGACATTTAATCGCAAATAAAACGCAGTGGGAACTGCATATGGAAGTACCTACATACTTATGTATGTATGTACATATATATTAATTAAACACACACAAATAAGCAAAGAAACATATGCGCATGCAGCGACCGCTCCGGAAAAAAAATTTCCAACTTAATTATTCACCAATGAATTAATTTTAGAGCTCATAACTACGATAACGTTAATATCATAGGTAAAGATCGCAAAGTCGATATTGTTAACAATAAAGATAACGATAATTGCAACAAAATATATACATATATATGTAGATATGATTAAGCAATTAAACTACATAAGTATGTAGATATCAAAATAAATAAAAAGTTGTTGGCTCTCGGCAATATCGTAAACGATACATCTTTCAACACAATGAATATAACGATAATGATAAGAATATCGATATCGATAACTTAAGTTTCAACATATCGATAATCAGGAATGAGACAAAAAGACGGAGAAACTTACATTGGTATATTGTAGCTGGTCATAGACTGTCTAAGTGTCTCCTTGGGTGGTACAATCTGAAAAGATACAGGCTTCTAATGGAACTACCGAAGTTGAGATTGAGAATTATTGCAGGTTTTCTGACGGTTCAATGTAGACTAAAAGATCACACGTATAAGTTGGGGATCTGGTCGGGCGATCTCTGTCGTTTCTGTGACTCGGCATGGCAGACTCCACCTGCACCTGCTTATAGAGTGTGAGGCTGTGGCGCACAGACGGGTGATGACCCTGACACGGCCATGGCCGAAAGAGCAACACACATACACTCAATAACCCCGGCGTCATGATCCACCAACCGTCTTCGAATTGAAAGCAAAATAGGTTCAACGACATTTTATAGTAAATTTCTAAAATATTGAGTATCATCATCAGTAACGATATTTTTATTGTCGTTAATAAATAGTATTAATAACAATATTACTATAGTTATTTCATCATATTATTATATGTTAATTTCTTCTTCTTTTTTTGATATTGCCACCGTGAACGTTATAAATATAATTTTAATCTTTAGTAGATAAACTAAATACAGTTTTTAAATCGATATAATCGATTTATAAACCCAGCAAACCTACGTAATTAAATCTCTAGCACATCTACAAAATTTTTAAAAATACTAATAAATACGTACTCGGTTTGTTTTCAAATGTGATAGAAAGTCGCAAGTATACAAAAAACTTTGCACGCTTAACACTAAGCTCTTAGCAGACTGATTGTAATAGGAAGCGTTGGATTACCTTATTTATTGACACGCATTACTTTCACGTTACTGGGTGACCGGGACTGTTCTAACTGGGACCGCTCTACACGCGGGGTTCGAATCTCAGCCAGGGCAAGTAAAATCATAATTATAGAAAAAGCTTTTTTTCAATAGCCTCTCAGCAGGCAATGACAACTCTCCGAAGGTATTTCGGGCATGAAAACGTTTCTCATAAAATATATCTGTAAAATAGTTACATTAATTGTTTGAAAATCGAACAAGATCTATCCCATTTAAAGCTTATTAGCAAAGATTTTGAGCAAGTAAAGATAGAAATAAAACAAGGAATTCATATTAAGAAGAGTACATATGTACATACAAATGAATATAACGTACATATTAAATGCTCCGGTTTGTTCTCACTGCTGTCTGAGGTTATAGAAAAAATGGGAACAGTTCCAGCAGAGTCTTGGCTTAAATACTAATTCGTGTTCGAAAGAAAACATCTGGTTTTCATCTAGTAAAAGTGCAGCTTTGTAGCGAACAGCTGTGGAGGAAAATTATCAGTGGATACCAACAATTGAATTGAAGGCTTTTGGCTTCAACAGAAGTACTTAACGGAAAACGGATTTTGTGCTTCTCAAAATATTTAACCTAATTGCGAAAGTGTATTCACGCGTTTTACTGATCTTTCATAATCGAATATTATCTTTTGTTAACGTGCCTCGTATTCATATTGATATCTGTTCATTTCACTGAACTACGAACTCTTAGCGAATGCATGCTTCTATTTTTTTTTTACACAGAAAAGCTGGAGCATTACTTAAATTAAGCTCCAGCGTCCCTTTTCGCATATTTCCACACACAAAATGGCAGTGGGTTTAGAAGAGAATGTAAGAAAAGAGCACAATAGGTAACGAAAAACGGGTGCTGTTAATTTCTGTCTTAATTTAAAATTATTTATGAAATTGTTTTCCTTTCTTTTTTTTTTTTGCCCAGCTGTTCGCAGATAATTACCCACTTGCTCTCACGAGGCGTACATTGCACAAAACCAATTACTTTATAATTGCCGCACGACTCTCTACCGTACAGCGGCAATAGGGTCCTGTGCAAGTTCACTTGCCCTAAACATCGTTCAATCATTGACACCCTCCACTGCGATCAACTCCCACACAACAGCGCCATTAAGACCATTGTTCCCACGCATTTGCAATGCCGACGTTAGTTTACTTATTGAAAATGGACATTTATCTGTTTGGCTATTTCAGTTTTTTTTTTTTTTTTAATCATTAATGTGCAACCTCACGGCTCATTGCGCGCACAAATGTTTATTTCGTCAAATTTAACCAATTTTATTAACCCCTAACGGACAAG
Source organism: Philophylla caesio (assembly GCA_963971545.1). Taxonomy (NCBI): domain Eukaryota; kingdom Metazoa; phylum Arthropoda; class Insecta; order Diptera; family Tephritidae; genus Philophylla; species Philophylla caesio. The sequence continues at coordinate 188,768,901 of OZ020604.1, read as the reverse complement.
GCCCTGAAAGAGTGTCCTGTTTACATGTGCACAATCGCACTTACATACATATGTACATAGATACATTAAAAAAACACAAATACATACATGCATACTAGTATGTTCATAGAAGTTTAGCGTGCCGCCGTTAAATTTTATTGAAACAAATTTTTCATTCAAATTTCGTTTGTATATTTGCATACATACTTGTGTGTGTGTGCGTTTGTTAAATAATGAAGATATTACAATAAAATTACAAAGTTATTAACCCGATAGATATGAAAAACAAATTTCATGCTCATATGCACATTTCAAAATTTTCATTATTTATCGCCCGAACAATTGGCCATCAAAGGTAGTGGCGCGAAAAGTGGCAGGATGTGTGAGTTTAACGCTTTTTGAGGTAAACAAAAGCAAAAGCAATCCAAACGAAATAAAATGCATCAACGTGAGGGTGAAATAACGAAATAATTCGGTATTTTTTTTTTTGTGCTGCTAATTTAAATGTTTATTTATGAACAGGGTAAAATTATTAGTGCTACATAATTTTTTAATTTTTCGTAAAAAAATTTGCGGTGTACTTATTGGAATAGCTCTTATTTCCTTCGTATCGCATAAAATAATTTGCTTTACTATTTATGCAAAATATAAAATTTTAAAGAAAATATTAAATAATATCAAAAAATTTAAATTATTAATTTTTGTTACACGACTGATCCTTTTTAATCAGAGGTCTTTATTTGATAATATGTTATAAATTTGGTCTATGTACATACAGCGAAGAGCTATGTATGTAATATAAATCGAACCTCAGAATTTAATTACTCGTACACTTGTACTTGTGTCTAAGAATATTTTTCAGTAAATAAGTTTTAAAAAATATTAAATTGTATGTAGGAAAATATGCATTCAGAAAGATGTATTTAATTCTTTATTTGAGATAAACTCAAAAAAGGCATTAGAACTCGAAAGAAATGGTCAAGTCAGGTAGGGCAGATTTTATGGAAGTTGTCGTTTTTTTTAACAACAGATTAATTGGTTTCGATTAAAACTTAGCACACGTTTTTAACCAATTTAATATATTTCATTTTGGTAATCACCGAATGACTGTAATGACTGGTGGCCGCTGTGGTCGGGTTAGTAGCGGTGCGTGCTACAACTTGATATGCCGGTGAGTTCGAGGTTCGAATCTCAGTCAGGGCAAGCAAAATCTTAATAATAGAAAAAGTTTTTTCTACTAGCGATCACCCCTCGGCAGGCAATGGCAAACCTCCGAGGGTATTTCTGCCATGAAAAAGCTTCTCATTAAATACATCTGCCGTTCGGAGTCGGCACAAAACTGTAGGTCCCTCCATTTGTGGTAGAATATTAAGACGCACATTGCAAATGGTAGGAGAAGCTCGGCCAATCACTGAGCTATATGGTGTAAGCGCCAAAATTATATTATATAATCACCGAAACAAATTTTTTTTTTATTATGAAGGAAACGAAAAATATTTTTTGATTATTTTTTGGTACACAATAATGCGAATTTTTAGTTGATATATTTTTGTGTTAATAAGAAAAACCTTGGATCAAATTACAATATTTTCATAAACTTTGTTTTATGTTAATTGTAAAAAAAAAAAACAAGTAAGAAAAGCTAATTTCGGATGAAACCGATTTTTATATACCCTCGCGATGTATTTTTATAAGGTCGGTGACCATGATTTCATAAAATTCCCGCTTCTTTGTTTCAAATCTCAGCTAGTAATAAACTTTACAAAATTTCTTCCAATAAATATTGAAAAACGAAGTTTTTTGCATTTTAAAAATTTCCGTTATATAGAAGTTGGGTGGGGTTATGGTCCGATTTCAAAAATTATTGACGGTGATGATAGAGATATCAAGAACAATATGTTCACCAATTTGTGTGACAATACCTTACATCGTTATTGAGATACTTACAGACGTTTTTTTATAAGTGGGCGCCCATTTTTCAAAATTTCATAAAAATCAAGTTTATTAATTAACTATCAAATTTAATTTAATATGTTCCAATAGATAAAGAAAAAACGAAATTTTTGCATTTTTCAAAATTTCCGTTATATGGGAGGTGGGCGAGGTTATGGTCCGATTTCAAAAATTTTTAACGATGATAACAGCAATATTGAGGAAAATATGTCGACCAAATTTTGTGACGATACCCAATACTGTTATTGAGATACAGAAAATGTTTCATAAGTGGGCGTAGCAATGCCCATTTTTCAAAATTTCATAAATCCCTAATTTCTTAGTTCAAAATTGCTCCAAATACCGAATTTCACACAATTTCTTTTAATAGATACCGAAAAAACTAAGTTTTTGCATTTTCCAAAACTTCCGTTATATGGGAGGTGGGCGTGGTTATTGACCGATCTTGACCATTTTCAATATAAACCTACCCTGTCCAAAGAAGCAATCTATGTACCAAATTTCATTGAGATATCTCAATTTTTACTCAAGTTATTGTAACCACGGACAGACGGACGGACCGACGGACAAATCGATTTCTGTTTTCATTCTGAGCATTTTAGTATATATATGTCTATATATATCTTGATTATTTTATGCTGTTACAAACAACCGTTATGTGAACAAAGTTATAATACCCTTGTATACAAGTACGCTCGGGTATAACAATGGCCCATGATAAACTGATCATTTCTTTTCATCCGGCACAGAGTATTATAGATCACAAATTTACTGATTATGTTAACAGCGTTCAAAGTTACCAATGAAGTTTTCGAAGTAAAACAAAATATGCTAGCTTAACAAAAAAAAATTGCTACAACGGGGTCTATAAAAAAATTTAAATCTCTTTAAGATGGTTTTGAAGAAGCTTGCCAGCCAATCCGTTGCAACCTTTGATTCCAGTGCAAAGATATCAAATTTATATTCTTCAGTGACAGCAGACGTAAAGCATCCCAGTACTACTTGATGAGCCTATTGAAGATCAACAAAGTATGGATCAGACCACTCACAAACTAAGTAGAAACTTCTTATCGTTGATGAAATATGGAAATGCGCTAACTGAAAATCCTTCATTATTTCTCTTTTTTGTGTCAAATTAAAACTTGCAGCAGTTCCTTCAGCGACTAGAAACATCAATTGTTCAATGTAACCGTGAATTTTTAAAATCAAAATTTTGATAAATGTTTCTTTATTTGTGAATAATTTTGAAGACAATCATTTATTTATATCTAACGTTATCTAGCTTTATCATTAGTGTGTTTCTATTATTATTAAAATGTTTTTTTTTTTGTAAACCAAACGTAAACAAAGCAAAAAGTCCATTAAACCAAATTAAGTATTAATTATACAGACAAAAAAACATATCTTTGCTTTTTATCGTAATGCGTCGTAAATAATACTAGTACCACCAGTTAGAGCAATTGTTTTTGAGAACTAAAATTTTCTCACGCTCCTGAAAAGCTCACAGCATGCGGGTACATGCGATCAGATGCGGGGAGGGGACGCAGCAGCGCGGATGCCTACGCAAATATATTCCGTCAGAGCTCAATCAGCTCAGGTGCAACATAGACAAAATTATAACATTTTAATAAATTGGTCAGTGAAGTGGCATTAGACAGTGTTGTTGGTGGTGGTGCGTTGCCATGACAATTATGCTGCTGACCGTCGTGCATTTTCCCAGCGTAAGCGGTTCGCACAGCATTTCGATGGTGGTTGCCGACGGGCGCGCCAATCGCGCCCTGCTAGTGCAACACAAAAACACGGCTAACACAGTGCAAGCCGTTCGTTAGTTTTTAATAAATTTCCTTTTTATTTTTGTATTCCTTGGTGACAGTGCTGTTAATCGTAGAGGGTTGATTTTTATCGCAGGACCAACAATTATTTAGTCACTGCACGTGCAGTCAAGCATTGAGCAAATAAATGCACTGCCGTCCTACACTCACTTGAACTAAAATTTGTTCCTTGCAACAGGATTTCTGATGATTTGTTCACGTAGTTTTTAATTTTTATTACCATCGTGTTTTGTGTGACACTTGTTTTCATTCTATCATTGCGGCTGCAGCAGTTCACTGTGCGGGTATTTATGCTATGCACCCTCGCCGACCAAAAATGCAAGTATACGTATGTGTGTGTGTGTGTGTATGTAGATGTATGCGGGTAGTCTTACGTGTTTGTACTCGTTTTTTGTGTTTATTAGTTATGTGAAAGTGCAGGCACTCATATTTGATTGCTTTGCACGTCGCATATCCTGAATTCCATGTAATTTCGTTATTTGTCTGACAAGTGCGGGTGTGCTGTTATTTTACTCATTTGTGTGTGTGTGTGTGTTTTTTTTACTTGTTTAAATGCGCATGCGTAAACACCCTTTTTGTGTAGGAAAAGCCGTTTAATTGAATGGGAAATTGAAAATGCTGGCAAGTGCTGCGGTGCTTAGAAAAATTGTTAGCGAATGAATGCAAAAGTCAATCGTGAGAAATAAAATTTTTTTTCTTTCATTTAATTTAAAATTTTTAACATTTCATTCATAAGCTTTTATTTATTATTTACATTAATCTTGTTATTTCATCTAAATTTTTAAAAATATTTTGTACTATATTTAAACTTTTGTGCAGTCATATTAAACGTCGATTTGAGTTTTACAATATAAAATAAATTTACTTAGATTTAAAACGAAAGGTTTCTTTAGTTTTATCAAATATTTATGTTTATGTAAGTTAAGATAATTTTAGTAATATCAAAGTCTATGACACTAACAACAACAAATAAATGAAAACTGGTATAAAACTGCCACAGATGCCATATAAGCAAAAGGTATCCAGAATTTTCGTACATAATTTTCAAGCGATATGCTGTATTATAGTGATGCTTATACGAAAGTTAAAAAAAAAATTTAAGAAAATATAATCAAATTATTATGAAACTCATAAAAATTCTGTTGGGCTATTCTTTGAATAAGTGCGCTTGTTCTTTGATATAACAGTTAGTTACATATTTTTTTTTTTATTATTTTTTTAAATATCTTACTTGTAGTATAATACTTTGCTTTTTATTTTGTTTTTCTCTTGATTCTATTTTTTCATTTATTATCATATTTAGACTTTTTTAATTTAGTTGTTTAAAATTACATTTTAAATTATATTTCAATACTTTTTTTTTTAATTAATAGTTAAATTTCTTTTTTTTAATTTTTTTTATGTCTCACTTCCTTTTACTTGCTGTAATTTTTATATTTATTTTATTTAATTTCATGCCATTTAATTTTTTTTACAAAGTTTTATTTTATTTCGCTTCATTTCATTTTATGATTTTTTATTTTATTTTACATCATTTTGTGTTATTATGTTGACATGTTCAATTTATTAATTTCGATTTTATTCAAATGAATGGTTTTTTGTTAAATTTAATTCAGTTTCAATATATTTTTTGATTTTAAGTTTTTAATACCTCTTTCATTTTACTTTACTTTCTTTTATTTGTTGTGTAACATTTTTCATTTATGTAATTTAATTTAATTTAATTTTAATATATTTTGTTTAAATTTTTTTCTTGTTTTTTTTATACTCGTAGTATTATAATGACTTATTTGATTTTTAATTTTTTTATCTCACTTTTTTATTTTTTATTATTACCTTTTATTAAATACTTTTAATTTTGTTTCATTGCATGTAATGTCATTTGGTTACCTTATTCTATTATAATTTACTATGAGTAACAATAATTATTAGTTTATTATTTTTTATTTGATTTATTTCCATTATAACTCAACTAACTTTATATTAGTTAACTATTTTTTTAACTTTCTTTTATCTTTCTCAACTAATAAAATTTTACATAAATTGTGTTAACTTAATTTTTTTTAGTATTTTGGCAATTTATTGGGTTATTAATTTTTCTTAATATTTTGTAATAAAATACAAGTTTTATAAAATAATTTTTTTTTTTAATTTTTTCTCACTTATTGTGTTTTTTCCTTAAATTTATAACGTTTAACTTATATGTATATCTTTTTTTTTTTAATTTTTCAATTCAAATTGCCTTTCATCCAAGTGAGTAAAACGCTATCCACAATTAATCTTCAAAAGACATAGCCGCATAAAGCAATTTATCATTCAAGTTTCTAGTATCCGCTAAAACGCATCATCTCATAAACACATTGGCTTTTTAGCACACATACTTTTGTACATATCTAAGTATGTACAGAAAGATCCCCATTTGTTGGAGCTACTTATTAGATTTGGCGTAAAACCAAATTTCACACAATTCAATTAACTCCTCACAAATCGCATAATTAAAATTGTGGGCGCCACGGATAACCAACCAATACAGTTGCTTTCTACAAATAAAACAACAAGTAGCAACACTAAAAGCATTTAAATGGCAATACATCTTTGTAAATACTCCCCTCAACAAATTCGAATCACCAAGATCAGGACGTGCACGCGATTCGTTGATTCAAAAAAAAAAAACAAAACACTTCGTCAGGTTATGATATATAAATTGGATTTGCCACTGAAAAAAAAGAATAAACAAGTTTGCAAAGCGCACATTACGAGCGAATGATGTTGCATGCAACAAACAACAACAAATGATAACTAACTCGGCAGATACTTGCAAATTTCGTAGCATAAAAGCAGGCGGCTAAGCCGAAAAAAATTAAATACAAAAAAAAAATGACAAACACAAAATGCAATAAAATGAAATGTGTAAATCGGAAATATGGACGGAAATTAAAAACACTGACAGCCAAATACGAGTAGCAACAAGATGCGCCGCGCCCTAAAGAGTAAAACAATTTGCCACAAATGTAGTGGCAGCCAGCGCCAACAAGAACTGCGTCGATGTAGGAAAATGCGATGAAAAAGCTTGCGTTCGAATACGAGTATGAGTGACAGGAAAAAATCAAATAAGATTTCTGATTACTTGCCGATCATAAAGTCACGCACACACACACACAAAAACAAACACGCGGTCTTGTAATGCAATAAAGATGCTGCCAATGATGCGGATTCAGTTGAGGCGGCGGCGGCGACGGTTCTTTTTCCCTGTGGTAGGAATTGGAGTTGGGGAAAGGAAAGTTTTTTTGTTGTGTGTACTCAGCAATTATGAGGCTGTAAATGCTATTTGGAATTTCTACTTAAACTTTGTTGATGCTTAGTGTCATCATTTGTCAATCGCTTGGGTGGCAAATAGAATGGAGGGAGAAATTGTGGCAATTGACTTCTTGAATGCGATTTGAGGATACAATTTAAAGGTGATTTAGGATAAGTTAGGGAAAGAAGAAAAGGGAAATTTTGTGTACTAAAGAAAATAGTGATCATTTAAGCTTTATGCTTAGGATGATTGGATAGAATACAAACCTGTTTGAAAAGAAGATATAGCCTCTAAAGAGCTCCAGAATTGGAACCTTATGGAAATGCAAGCTAAATGACAGCTCTTACATGAATTTTTTTCAAAAAATAAAATATAAAATAAATGTATGCGAAAAAGTGGGGAAAGTGTAATTTTTCAATGACATCAATATCAGCGACCTCTAGCGTTTCTATATGTACACAAATATTTCTTATCAAATCACCAATAAATGTCCTGAATTTTAAATTTCTCGAACTATAAATACGGATTTTCTTTATGATTCTCGCCAGCGCCATCTATCGGTTAAAATTTTGCTTAGCCTTTTTTTATCGCTTTACGAATTTAAACCGACTCGGAGAAGAATATCACTGACTTTTTTTTGGTACATATTTTAAAAATTCTTTGAAAAAATATTTACTTGTTAGACAATTTCGAAATGAAAATATATATTTTTTTAAAATTTGTACTAGTAAAATTGTTATGCTTTAAATCATTGCATAGCCGTTATTTTACGTTCATAATTTTTGGATGGATCTGACCGTTAATTTTAAATTTGTAATATGTACATATGTATATCAATCATTAATTTTAAATATTTTCTTTTACTTTTTTTTTTAAACTAATCGGTTTTTAATTTTTTACATTCAATCAAATCAAAAATGATTTATTCAGATACAAGTATTCGGTCTTTTATGCCTACTCTATCCTGAAACAACATCAAATATGTCCGAAATCCTTAAATACATTGCAATGTTATGATCGAAAAAAATTACAGAATTCAAAATATGAATCAAAACATATCGAACAAAATTGTATCCAATTAGGAACATATACATATGAATATATAGTATTTATCTACTTCCGATACAAAAACCTGTGACCACTTGAAATCCCAATTTACTAACTAAAATGATTAGCTCAAGACTTAGTTTATATTTTTTTTTATTAAATTCAGACAATTCAATGACAGTTTCACTAAAAATATATTTTCCAATAAACATAATAACATAGTTAACAGTCTCTTTTCTTCTTCCATATATTTCTTGCTAAATAAATCGACTTTAGTTCTTGTAACTTGTAGTCATAGATATATGAAATACTATACGATAGACAAAACTAAAATACATATAGTATTTAACTGACAGTTTCATGAAAGCATTTTTAATGTAAACTGACAGAATACCAATAATTAAGTTACATTTAAATCACTGGTAATATTAGTTGTTGTTAAATTGCAAGAAAAAATCACCAGCTAATCCATTAAATTATAATTTTTATTATAAAATTGATAGAAATTGTTTTAAATTTGAAATTTACTTTGTTTTCCCTTTTTTCCATCACATTACAAAACGTTATTTCTCGCTCAACATTTCTAAAGCCAATTACCCTCGATTGATTTACTAATTGACCACTTGCTCGCGGCAAAAACAAAAACATAGTCCGTTTACCATAAAACATTTGACGAGTAAATAAAGAAAAAGCGGTAAAAGAGTGGAAGGAAACTGCGTTGTGCGTACATCCTTTGTGAAAAACTTATAACCAACCTACATATATATATATCAGTGGCAAGTAAAAAGTTGCTCATTTGCTTTGATGTTAAAAAAAAAACATAAAATGAATTGTTAACAAAAAAAAAGACAACAAAAAAAAGAAAACAGCGAATGTTAGGCATAATGAATTCAGTCTTCCCTGGGAATGGTCAAATGTGAAATTTCCCTGCTAAAAATTTCTCTATCCGCGGTGGCGTACAATAAAATGACAACGCCAATATTCATCTATCCCCCCATTGATATATTTGTATGCATGTTTATATGTACATACATATAATTATATATATACATACATCGGTCCATATTGTGCCTAAGCATTAGCTGGCTAATTGAATAAATTAGTGAAAATGTAGGAAAAATTGTTTGAAGTTTTAGTTAAGAGCGGAAGGGCAATAGATAAATGTGCGGATATTTTTTTTTTTTTTTTTAATTATAATATTTTTACTATAAGCAATATTTGTTTTGAATACTAAAGTGAATGATGTGAGAGGAAGTGTTGAAGTAAAAGTAAGGTGATGAAGTGCCGATTGAAATGGAAGTGAGATGATTTTGTTATTGAACGATTACTGCAATGATTTAAAGTTAAGCAAATGTTACGAAAGAAGTAAATGCAAAAATACATTTGGTAGATTTAAAGCTAAATTGTGAAAATTAATCAAAAAAACATAAGATATTTTTAAATTCTATAAGCCATTTGGTAGTCGACTATGGAAGAAACACACTTGTAATTAACTTGTTTAACCTAATTATTACTTAACTGCAATGTAATGCAGAATTTCTATGCAGTGACATTTGCGTTTGTTTTTGACAATTTCGTAGTTTTTTATATTAAAATTTTTTTTTACATATTTATCATACATACTTATGTATCTACATATGTGTATATTGTTAACTATAAATAAGAAAACTATTAGCACACTTATGTATATTTAACTAATTTTAATTTAGTTGCAAAGTTATGCAGAGTCGAACGATTGACTACCGCCTAGGACATCGTTATGTTGAAATATTCGTAGTCAGTTGTTGCGAAATAGTTAGGGAGTTCACAAACGTGTTATTGGTCGTATTCTTTAGTGCATTAATAAATAACAGAGGAGCTTGTGAACGCACTGCACTGTGTTATTTCTTTTACTATTGTATGTGGTATTCAAGCAATTAATCCGCAAAAAATCACTTTTAATAAATTTGAGCGGTCGGTTTCTTTAAAATATGTATACGTACATACATTACTATTTGACTTTATTTAACATTTTTTTCAATCAAAAATAAGCCTAAAATGATGAAAAACGGTAAGAGCTGATCGAATAACACACACAAATAACACACTAAACATACCTTTCAGAGTTGTATTGAAATACGAAAATTTAACATGTGAAACAATAACAACAAGTTTAAACTAGTTTATTGTAATAAGCGATACGACGAAATACGAGATACGACAGTCTAAGTGTGTTCTCAAGGCATTCAAAATTAGCTGAGTTCGCGGCAGGGAACGTTTTCAATATATCACTCAAATACAAATGCAATAATAATTTAACGATTTGTTAGGAATTTGGTTTGTGGAAAGGCAATCCATAAAAAAATCATTTGTTTGAAAAGTCTCACCGAGCTGTCACCTCAGAAAACTCATTCTGATAAACTTTTTTTTTAGAAAAACCTCATCAACAATAACCTCTAATTTCAGTTAAGTTCCACACTAAAGAAATGTGATATATTGGAGAGGCATTAGCAAGAGAAAAATCAAAACAATAAATATCAACGGAGATATTTTACATATAGGGCCATAATCGATGAAAGGTTATTTATATTATTTTTCAACTAAAATATAGTTTATCCTGTAACAAAAACCATATTAACCGAAACCAAAAAAAATTGTTCGAATTCTAACAATTATTTTTATGTTTCAAAAATATTTGCAGAATTTTAAGAATTTGAATTGTTCGAGCATTCGGAAGTTAACGCGGAAAAGAATCAGTACAAACCACCTTAAGTCACTTTAAACTTGCCGAAAGTGAATGGCTATAAATGCTTAAAAAAAATTGTATTTCACAAAAATATTAGTAAAAAGGTTGAATGGCCTTAATTCAAAAGCTTGAAACTGTATGTCTTAAGCCAAAAGTTAAAATTTTATAAAAAATACCCAAACATTTTGGTAGACGACTTAATAAAAAATTATATTAGCGATAGCCGGCGTAGGCTCTAATTTACGTACATACAGTTAAATTTTATATAAACACATTTTTTATAAACGCTTTTTTTGAATTAACTGGAAAGTTTTTGTAAATATGATGTACGAGTATAAGAAACTTTTGACAAAACCTTGTTTAACATTGCACCTAAATATAAAGTTTTAAGGGTTAAGGTTTAACAAAATTTTTCGGCGCAAAATTGCGGGGTGCCTTTGACTAGATATAGCTTAAAAACAAAAAAAAAAAATTTTGCCAAACTAATATCTCGAAAAAATACGCGATAAAAAAAGGAATCAAGGCTTTATGCATATACCTTGGACATATTATGGACAATTTTTTTACGTTACTACGGTGTTTTAGTTATCAATAATTATGTTTAGTAAAATAGCGCGAAATATAAACTTATGTACATATGCACATATGTACATATGTGTGAACTGTATATCTACCGCAAAAAAAAAGAAAATAAAAGAAAAGCAAAGCAAACAAATGAAGGATTGCAGCAAAAAGTTCACATCCGGTCAAAGTTGTCGTTACCAAGCGTCAATGGGCATAAGCTTGTGGCCAGGCTCGAATCCGGCGGTTTGGGCTCGCACCTGTATTTTTAACGCAAAACATACACATAAATACGCTTTAATACATATGTACATATGTACATACACACATACTCGTATGTGAGTACTAATACTAATGCTGGCGTGCTTTCCCGTTATTTTTTTAGTTTTGGTTGAGATTGTTTTTTGTTTTTTTTTTCTGTGTAATTTATATTTGTTACATGAAATTGTGTGATGAAGCGAATGAAGCAAACACCAACCGACACATACACCATTCATACTCTGCAAATATACATACAAATGTATGTATGTATGTATGTATGTATGTATGTGGCTGCATACATCAACCCAATACTCGTCTGATACTTTTTAAGGCCTTCTCTGTCTGATTTAGCGCAAGTACCGTTGGTAAACCCAACTTTTTAGTTCATTCATTCATTATAATTAAAGCAAATATTTATATGTATGTATGTACATTCGTAGTACATCTGTACTTATATTAGTTAACACACACAAATACTCGTATGTATGTATGCATAATTATAGCTCCATCCATGTGGCAGTTACTCTTTGACCGGATGTGAATGTGACGTTCTTTACACTTTTGTGGTATTTAGCCTGTCTCGGCGGCTAAGCCAGCTAAGTAAGTTAGTCAGCTTTTAGTAGCTCGGTTTGAGAAAATAATTTATGCCTGATTTTACATGTTTTATTTTTAAATTTTGTTAAACGTATTCATGTGTTTTTTTTTGTAGTTTTTTTTTGTTTCAATTATAAGCAGCCATTTTAGTCATTCACTTACACTCAAATCAATATCACCGCTATTAGGTTGCAGGTAAGAAAAAATTACCAGACATATTATAATTCCAATAATGTGATAATTAGTTTTTAACTTGCCCTATTTTTTATTTAACTAAAAATTTTGAAAATTGCTGACCCAAATTGACGAAATAACTTGCCATTGCATGCCATAAATTTAAGCCAAGTTTTTCTATTAATATTTGTATTTGTTTTATTTAATATTCGGCGAGTTATTGCTGGCATACGGCCCCAATTGCAAAGTGGTCGAAGATTGGGCCTTTCGGCTGGAATTTATTCGAGCCAGCCGCGGCGGCGGTCACTTGCCCGAAATCATTTTTAAAACATAAAGGCAAACCCTTATCTTTATAATAAAGCTAAATTCTTGGTCATAGCATTAAATTATATGCGTTTTATTTTTTCTTAAAAACCACATGTCTAAAAAAAAACCCCCCTTTAAATGTCTGCAGAGAAGTGTTGTGTAAGTAAAATTTAGTTTTACTGACTTAACTTTGCTTGCGACCCTTTTATTATTGTTATTATTTTTGATTTTGTTTTTTTTTTTGCAAATCGGCGCTCTTCAATTGTTGTCATCAGTTTTAAATTTCAACATAAAAATTCTTGTGAAAACAACAAAATTAATATTGTACTCTGATTGCATGCAATTAAAATTGGATTAGCGGACTCACGAAATTTATTATTTGTCCATCTCACTGCCAATTGTATCAAACATGTACTAGTATGTTTGTGTTCTTTATTTCGCTCTTAAGAATTCCAATATCGCGAACGTGCATTCTATAGGACAATTTTTAATGAACACGCGATTAATTGTAGCAGTTACGAGTAAACGAATCCGATGACAGTCTTGTAAAATTTTACCAAAGGAAGTGAACAGTAAAACTTTCTACCAGAAATCAACTTTTACTCGAAAGATAAAGATTTCTATAATTAAGATTTGAAAAATTGAGACGTTTCGGAATGTAATTATATTATTTTGATGTACTTGGCGTAATTGTTTTGGTATTACTGTTTAAGAGAAGAACCAACAAAAACTTTTACAGCAAATCAGCTACACATAATTATAGTGGTGGTGAAAGGGTTAAAATTTGCAAGCTAAAAAAATACGTTTGTACATATGTATCTCCTACTTTGCTAAAATTTAGTTCAGCTTTTAAATTCGCAAAGTCAGTTTCTTAGAAACAATGTTTTGTAAAAGTCGAAGCTCAATTTCACTTTGTCAGCAGGAAATTTGCACTGAGACGCGTTGGAAGGAATCATAAATTGGCAATAATCTTTTTGTAATGACAAATTAAGCTCGATATAATGAATCAGTAATATGTTAACATGATTATTTGTCGACCATTGTCTTTTCTGTTTACTCAAAAGTTGGCAGTATTTAAAGAATAATACTAACAAGCGTACATAGCGCAGAGATATTATATAAAAAAAATTAAGAATTCATATGATTATGAAAAAAAATGCAACACTACTAAGTACATAGTTGAACAGGAGAGCAACGAATGTTGCGATCACAACGCCAATAGCAATGGTCGTTGTGATAAGGGGCCCCAAAAAACAACATTTTTATTATTTTTGTACTCAAATGATTATTTTTGTGTGTTTGGAAAACTTATTCAGTGTCAAATTTGCGACATTTTGAGTTTCAGGCTTGTATATATATATATAATAATAGATAATCTTCACGTGTAAACTTTTTTTTTTTAAATCTATACAGCTAAAGGTTTTTAGGTCGGAATTAAATATGCACCCGGCTGCTCATCTAACCAAAATGCAATTAAAAAAGCTGCATACAAAACAACGGCAAAATCAGCAACAAGTGTATTAATTAAAGATGTTAAAGCAATCGATATTTTAAAGATTTAGTATTGAGTTTTTCAGTGCTTTGGCTTTTTCTGAGATTTATTTTATAGCCGATTTATATTTTCAATATTCTCACATGACGCCTTTATTTTAACACGTTGGTCTACGGTTCTTTTCCATTTAAGGCTGTGCGAGTTAACATGGAGGGGCGACATTAACGCCGACGCCGACTTCTATGAAAAGCTTTTTCATGGCATAAAAGCCAAAAATTATTTTTCCACGATTTCATACATATTATATGGCTTCGTGCAGTCCTCAAAATAATATCATTGTCACTGGGTGCCTTTATCAGCAACACAATGTTCACAAATTATAGCACAGCAACATATCGACACATGTGGACAATTTACTTTTTTCTAATTATGAAATTTTAATTTTTTAATTAAAATACAGTTCAGACTTTAAACAAAATCAACCATGACTTAACAAAATATCCCCAAAATTTCGAACTTAAAAAAAAAATTGAATTTTTTTGGGCCAACAGTTTTATAGCTCTTACAATTTTAGTATAATAAAGTGCAAGTTTTAAGTGGCTAGCAGTTACGGTTGCTTTTTGACCAAATTTGACAAGGAATGAAGCAAGGCAAACACATTTCAAAATGCTCGTACATTTAAGGAAAACTGTGATTCCAATAATAACGAAAACATTAAAATCATGTAACATCAATTAAATGTGAATATTTTTGAACGAAAACTCGATAGTCATTTACGTACGTAATATCTAAAATGTTTCCCATTTTCAAAACTTTTTTTTATTCAGTAGCGAGAAATAAGAAAATCGTAGTTAGCTAGACTTTGAAGTTTTATAATAATTTATTTTTATGTTGTTCAATTTTTATACTACTTTCACATTATGCAAATATATATTTGTTAAGATTTGCAAATATATTAATTTAAAATTGTAACGTAACATTTTTACTGCTTAGTGGTCACCTTAACTGTGATAAATGCTTTTACATAAGCACGACTTTCTAACTAATCTAACTAATTCAATTAAGTAAGTAGTGGCTTAAAGCGCCCTAAACATCCGCTCATTTGTTTTTTATATAATTAACTTTTCATATACTTACATATGTTTGTGGTCGTTAAACATTAATTATTTTGCAACATCCCCTAAAAAGCTGCCTTTTGATGAAAAAACCATGGCAATTTTTTTTTTTTAACTATAAACAACTCGTGCCTCGAGACGAATGAAGTTAAGTGTTGGATATAATCATGTTTTTTCTGAACATATCTTATTAAATAAGAAATTATAGTTTTTTTTGTAGATTTGAAAATTATTAACAATTAAATATATTCAGTATTATCAGTTTTAGTGATGAATTTCAACTCGTAGCTTCATGAAAAGCTTTAAACGCTTCGCTTTTCAAGCTTAATTTGAAAATCTTTCATTTCTTTATTCATAAAGAGCAAATCATTTCGGAAAAATTTTGAATTAAAATTTGTATCTATTGTTATTAAGATTAGCTATTGTTACTTTTATTGATTTGGGTTCTTTTATTGTTTATATTAGGAATAAAATGGTATTTTTTATCAAAAATTCCCAAAAACCATAAATTTACCCAAAACTTAATATTGATCGTCTAGAGGCACGTGTTGTTTTTAATTTAAAAAAAAAAATGTCCAGTGTTTTTTCAGGGGGCGTCGCAAAAAATTTAATTTTTAACGACCACTCGAATGCATCTATCTGTTAGTACCTTTTGTATAATTTTTTAATGCTGCATATTTTTTCTGCTCACTTGTTAAATCGCAGCGAAAATTGTTGCAATAAAAATGAAAATCACTGAATACGGTTACCAGCGCTTCATAGCAAGAAAATGAATTAA
Organism: Philophylla caesio; assembly: GCA_963971545.1. Taxonomy (NCBI): domain Eukaryota; kingdom Metazoa; phylum Arthropoda; class Insecta; order Diptera; family Tephritidae; genus Philophylla; species Philophylla caesio. The sequence continues at coordinate 188,752,786 of OZ020604.1, read as the reverse complement.
TTCAAAAATCAAACATTAAAGTTTTGTAAGACTCATTAACACGGTCATAACTCTTCATTATTGGCCACAAATTTGAAGCGCACAGCAGGTGTAAAAGATTAAAACAATAAAAACAAAGCTGAACAGTGAAACTACACTAAATAAATAGCAACAAAAATAACAAAAAAAAAAAAAACACAAGAAAAGGCAAAAGTAAACTTAAACTTAAGCATGAAAAGTCTCGCCTTCAACTTAACGTTGCTTTTAATTCTAAATAAATGAAATTTTTAACCGTCATAACTATGGAAATTTATGCTTATTGCAAATTTGTTAAGGTCATAAAAATACTTGTGCGAGTATATACATACATAAGTATGAATATACAGAAAGACACATAGACGCAAAGTAAAATGTTTAATTTTTTTTTAAAATTTTTTTTTTTTTTCAAAACGCGTTAAATATATTTTATTTGTTGCTATTCATACATATGCATGAGTTTGCACAAGTGGCAGTTGTCTTTAGCGGCTATGCGGGTTGTCGAGTTGGAAAAACATACTTAAATACAATGTAAGCGAAGGTAGGCGCTCTGGCGCTTGCGGCAAAATGTTGCAACAATACACGTATGTATGTATGTATGTACATAAGTATAACATATTATTATGGCATTTAGCAGAATTTAATGTTGATTCGCCTTAAAAACAAAGCGAGAAACCAAAGACGAAGCCAAATTAATCATTTACATCGAGTTGAGCCGGACAGCAGCACCAGCAACAGTAGCAGCAGCAGAGTGACGCCCTCAAGGCAAGGGGGCAGGTGAGAGGTGCCGCAGGTGAAGTAAGCAAATCATTGGCGAGTGAGGGTGGTTGGCGCACACTACACCACTGCCATTGCACGCATTGAGAGGTTTTTCAATGCGCGGAATAGACACGTACGTACATATGTATGTACATATTTTTGTTTGTAGTGTTTTCACAAGCTGGAGGTTATATGCATATGTTGGTATTATTGTTGTTGTTGATCAGAGATCAAGCGCCTAAAAGCCTTCAAGCCAAACGCAGTAAAAGAAATTTAAATAAAATACTTAAAAAAACCAAAAAAAAAAAAAAAATAAGAGCATCATAAAAAATCGGCGTAACTAATTAACATACAAATTTTTGCATCGGTCGGCTGGTCAGCGGTGTTGAGTGCGATTGATGTTACAACTACAATTCACACATATACACACGCACACACACACGGTAAGTTTATGGTCATTGTTGTTAAGTGTTTGCTAATGCGGGTGCTGTGGCAACAGCAACAACAACAACAGCAATAACAACAAAATCAACCAACTTGATTGAGTGGCAGACATAACTAGTATGTATGTTTGTAGCTTAAGAATCTTGCTTGCTTGCTGCTGGTCAGCCGGAATTTCGAAATGCTCCAAAAAGATGGGGAGACAATTTGTTATTTTTTTTTTTGTGATTTCTACATGTCTTTAGTTGGATTTTTATGTTTTCTTTATTCTGTACGACGTAGATGATGATACATGTAACATACATATACTTAGATAGCTGCGATTAATTATATTAGATGTGTAACGAATTCACAAATTTTGACAGTTCGCTACGTTGTGCAAAGTTAAAAAACGCGTGTTTATTATATAGAGTTTCTTACAGAATTGTCTAGATTATGATTAAAAAATAATCAACATTGAATAGAGGATAAAATAATTGTCAAATTTTAGTTTTTTTAAACCAGCGAGTAATCGCCATTACACGATTTTTATTTTTTCGATCATAGTTAGGTAATATTTACTTACATTTTTGGATCATATTTCTTCGATCAATGTGAATGGATTTTTAGGTTTTCATTTTTTGACAATAATAAAGAAATTAATATCCGAAAATAGCGCTCAAATATGCATACAAGAAAAAGTTAAAGTCCAATAATAAAGATTACTTTCGATCGAAATGATAAAATTTGCCTACCTTTAGGTGGATAAAACTGCGCGTTTTTCGGTATTTTTTATACAAAAGAAAATAAGAACTGTGCCCATTAATTTTTCATGGTGTTTTCCGTGCATATTTGAAGTATACATATATAAAATTATTTTCGTTAAGAAATATGAAGTTGCCCACAAGCAAATTAAAATTTTCAAATTTAATTAATTTTAAAAATATCTTATTATCAATTTTATTCTTTAACGAACTTTTGAGTTTCAAACTAACACACAAAAAAAAACAAAAAAAAAAGTTTAAAATACTTACTATATTCACTCTATGAACACCAAGCAAGAGGGGATGTGTCCATATATTTAAAAAAAAATTACATTTCGGCCGCACAAATAAAGTAAAATAATGTCCTTTGAAAAATGTATGCGTAACTACAGTGAAATTTTCAATGAATTGTTTTGAAAAATTTACATCTTTATTAAAATCGACGTTTGAGATTATAAAAATGTAAAAATAGTTGAACTTTTGTGCTCTTTTGGATACCAAACAATTAGTATCCTCAACGAGAAAATTATTAAAATAAATTTTTTTTGACTCACTAAAAATTATTCTTTTAGTAATTTTAGTGTATTCAAAATAACTTTTCGTTTCATTTAAATTTGTTTTTGATTTTATTGAAATGGCATTACAGCCGCAAAAAACTTCACTTGATTTACTAGATTACTAGTGTAGAGTACCTAACGTAGTATTTGTTCTGAAATTTAAATAAAATCAAAACCAAAAAATCCGTTCTCATTCTAACTTCGCCACCTCACCCACACATACATATGTATGTATGTACATAAATATTACATTTAAACACATTAAAATTAAAAATTTTTACAATTTGTATTTGTTACTTCTGAGTTGCTCTATAGTTTTACTTTATTTTAATTTATTGCTGTATTTGGTGGTTTCTTACGCGTCGTTTATTTTTCAAAGAAATACAATTAGACACACATTTCTACACACGAATAAAATATATATACTAAGAGTACAAACACACAGGCTAAATTAAGCAGACGTTCAGACAGTCAATTAGTCACCTTAGTAAGTCAAGTCGCCTAGCTGTTTCGGCACCCTCACGGTTATATACATACATACTCGTATATGTATGTATGTATGTTACCTTGGACCTATAAAAGCGTAAACACACATACACATACATACATACATACATATGTATACGTTTTTTAACAATCGCAATGATCTCTAATGTAAATGTAGAAGTGAAGTACAATGCTTTGAGAATGGCTTGCGGCGTCAATGGCGGCGGCCGTGGCGATCGGCGGAGTCGGCGGCACTCTCTGATTCTGATAAATTCTACTGCATATACCTATATATACATATATATCTATGTATGTATGTATGTGTCTGTTTGTCCTCCCCTGCTTTACATAACTGCCATACAATTTTCCCTCACTAAATTTTATTACACACAACCATTGTATTTTTTATGTAGATTTGTATTTTTTTTTTTGTTTCAACGTGCTGCTGTTGCATTGCTTTTATTTTAAAGCAGTTTTCACTTCGCACTCAACGTTGTTTTTAAATTTTTTAACAATTTTGTAATTTTTTGACGCGCGACTATAAATTAAACTTTAACAAAAAAAAAAAAAAAAATAAAAATAAAGATAAAAAAAAAACGTAATACAAAAAATCAGTTTCAACGTTGAATGCTCCCAGTTGCTACGAGTATAAACTCGACTCGCCGCCTGCCGCAACGATAGCGCTCTGATATAAAAGTTCAAATATATTCATACAAAGGTACATAAGTAAGTACATAGTACTTTCAGCAAACATATGTATATATGCACATACATGTATGTATGTATGTGTACACATATCCACACTACATCACCTACATACATACATATAACAACTATCATTGTATGAATATTTAGAAAAAATTCACGCCGTAGAAAATCGTTACGGTCGAGCTCATTCGAAAACAAAGAATACTAAATACCGAAAGAACAACATCAACGATTTCGAAAATAACATATGTACACTTTGTGTGTTCACAAAAAAAGTCATGACACCAAACTGCAGCAGTAACACCAACAATTACAACGCAAAACTGCAAATATAAAAAACAAAATTAAATAAAAAATCTGTAGATTTCAAATTAACAAGTATAAAAAATCGCAACTCCTACATACAAACAAATACACTGTACGAAGTGAAACGCATTGTAGTTGAACAATAAATAATTAAATGCAACTGTACTCAAGCTAAATACACTGCACATTAAGGTGCAGCGATTAAGATGTTTCAGATAAAATGTTTAGCGTAAAAATGAATGCAACGATTCACTCTCATTTCCTATATCAATACAGAGACTAGGTAGATTAATAATCAAATAAATATATTTCAAATAATAGGACGCAATCAGGAAACGTGCAGCAAAGCGCCCTCATCGAAAAAAAAACAAGAGTTTAGAAGACTTTATGATGCATAGCATTTAAAGGCTTCGGAAGCGTATCCGTATATTGACTGTTAAGTGGCCATTTGGCAAAACTCTTCCAGCATAAAAGCAACGGTCTAACCTTTCCATAAGCTCAAAATTGTATTAACTAGAATTATAAAACATATTTTTCTTTTGATTATTTCTGATTAAGTTTATGCATTCCTATGAGCTTTCAGTGAACGACCCGGTTTAATGTAATTTTGTAAATGGTTGTATGGACACTGTGTATATGTTGAATAACATTTGGGTGGACTGGGTAGACTTATGTAAGTGAATCGAACTGTTTCAGTATTATCCACTCTGACACATTTCGAGATGAGCTCAATCGCCAAAAACTACCTCAAACATTTAACTGGAGTGTTTAAGTGTATTAGTTTTGTATCAATTTCAGAATCGGTGTTCTTTGAGAGTCCGTTGAACTGCTATTGTTCGCCTGAATACTGCTTACCAACTGACTAGTGCAAGAACATATACATACAAACTAAGTAGTCTAGTACTACATTTTTGAGAATGTGGCAATTTGTATAACTACAGGGTGCAATCTTAGCACATTTTCACCAGATATGAATGGAGTGATTAAATGCAAATTTTCGAATTGTCATGTTCCACAGGAGAAGCACAAATAATTACAATGCATATGCAGAAGTGCATACATAAATATTTGGAAAAAGAAGTGAATCACCGACAGAATTAAATATATATACATATGTATATGTAGGTATTTCAATTACGATTGAAATTTCGATAAAAAAAAAAAACAATGTCACACAAATATAACGCAAGATTGTTGGATCATTTAATTTGATCAAAACTCAATTAAAGAAATCAATTTTATTTATGTGGGTTTAAATGCGGTGAGTTTCGGTGAGAGGAGTTCAAGAATGGCGCGTTTACTTGGCATTGGCTTAGGTGTGGTTAGTTTGGGTATGGTGCCTTTGGGTGTGGTGAATTCAGGTATGTTGAGTATATGTATGGTGGGTTTAGCTGTGGTGGGTTCAGATGTATCGAGCTTACGGCTGCTGCGATTAGGTGAGGTGAGTTTGGTATGGTGGGTTAAGGTGTGGTGAGCTTGGGTATGGTGGGTTTAGGTGTGGTGTGTTCAAGTATTGTAAGAATATGTGTGGGGTTTAGGTGTGGTGAGTTTAGGTATTGTCCATGTTGATTTTTCAATTTATTACCAAAGTGGTCTGAATTCTAAACCTGCTTAGGTGGATACAATAATTTTCTCAGAGTCGCTACATTTTGGCACCACTTTGTTTCCATAAGATTCTGTGGTCGTTGATTGAGAATTTGAAGTCAGATTGCAAGTACTTTAAAAAGACGGATCTAAAATGGCGATTACAAATCCGAGGAGTTGATGATATTGGCGCTTTAAAGTTTTTCGGATTCAGTAGTATATTTTAATTATTACATACATTGAGCATAATGATAGCATCCTTCAACAATCAGATACTAAAAAAGGCATTTTTGTGAAAAATGAAATTAAGTTATTATATTTGTACCTGTTACGAAAGTCATGAATGAGGTAAAAAAGTTTTTGAGAAGTTTAATTATAATCCAATTCAAGAAGCAAATTTTTCTCTATATTCTCTTTATCAATTATTAAGCGTTAATTTAAAAAATAATAATTTTTGAAAAATGTTAGTGAGTTTCACTATTGGCAACAATAACTCCATAACTTTTATAAACGTAACTAACTCAACGAAAAGCAAAATAAATAAATCACAATTTTTTTTTATTCAACTAGACATTACCAAATTCGAGATGCTTTGCTTGATTTTCATACCTTTTGCTTTGCAGATTTTTCAGCTTAAATTATTCGTTTGTACGCGCTACTCTCATTTTAACGTCAACCAAGCGTGAAATGTCGAAAATGAATTTCATCATTTTTTTTTAGATGTCGGTTGCACGGTGCCAAGGGAGGCCAATGGAGGCGGTTGGGCGTTATGAATGCGAGTGAGCGAGAAATAAAAAGCCAGTTTAACTAATGTGAAGTGCTGGCTGATGATAAAAAGCGTTGGAGCAAAAAGCAAGCAGCGTAAAAATCTAAGCAACTACATAAGTATGTACATACAAGTCAAATGACCCGTCGAATGAACGACTGACAAGCCTACAAATTAGCATGCATCACCCACACATACATACATACTTGTACGCACACACACACACTTAAAAGCTCTGCTTGTACTACGACTGAGCACCTCGTCTAAGACATTTAAATCGTATAATTTGAAGAACTATTTTTATTTTTTTTTTCATTTTATTTTGAAGGTGACGCTCGCTCAATGGGGGTGGATCGACTCAATGAATCAACAAATGAAAAGCTAACTGAAGGCTGTAAACCAGGGAGTAGATCTTCGACAGAAAAAAAAAAGAAAATGTAAACCGTTACAGCTGGCCGCATTTTTGTACGACTCTTCGAACAAAGAATCACCAACAAATTCTGTTGGCTGATGGCAGCAGTTAATTTGGTTTTTGGTGCTTCTAAGTAAATTCTTTCAACCGATTTGTGGTGTAGCCAAATGAACAATAGTCATCATACAAGCAATAATAATGAGGGAAAATAACAACAAAAGTAAAAAACAGCGGCTGCCAAAAGACTGGCAAAGTGGCAACAGCAGTTTACAGCTCAGCCAAGCGCGCAAGAGTGGCAACAAAAAAAATTTAATTTAAGAAAATAATAAAATAAAAGAGTCCAAAAAACTCTCCACAACAACCGCACAGAATGTGAACTGCGTTAATTCAGTCATTCGCTTTTAATGAAATGAAAAATGTAGAATATTTCTTTGCTGAATTTTGCGCTTTGCTTTTAGTTTTTTGTTTTTTTTTAAACGTTTTGAGCAGTTTGTCAGTGTTGCTTATTTATTGTGGTTGTTTGTTGGCTTTTTGCCTGTTGCTCCTCTTGCTATTTCTGCTGCTTTGCCTTCTTAAATATTATGCATTAGCGGCAATTATTGTTGCTGTTGCTTTCGTGCAATAATTGCTATTCATCACCTTTTTTGTGAATATATGTATGTTTCGTTGCGACGCAAGCAACACACGTCATCCATCCTCCTCCTCAGTCTGCCCAGTCATCCAAACATTTATTGAGGCAACCGGCAGCAGCAGCAGCAGCGTCGGCGAGGCAAAGTCAGCTGTGCGAGTTCGCTTGCCAACCGGCCAGGGTCTTCTGCTGATTTGGTTGAGAGCATAACTAGGCTAGTGTATCTTAGATTTTTGCACGCAAAAAAAATATATATATACATTTGTATATCGCATTCGCACATAAACGCCGATGAAACTTCAATGAAACCAAATTCAAAAAAAAATGTACGAAAATGAAGGAGGAGGATGGAGGAATGTAAGAGCAGCTGACTTTTAATAGAACCGGCGCTTGTAATTAGTGTTCGACTTAGTATGTACATATGTACATGCATACATTAAATAAAAGTACTTGTTTTCAATTTATACATAGTACGTAGTGGCTTAAAAAACGTTTGGAAAACAGACAAAATTCAACTGCTGTATTTTTTCGTCTTTACTCAAATGGCAAAAGATTTCACAATGCCATAGCGGCGATAAGTCAATACACAGTCTAAAGATTTTCTAGATAAGATGAGTTTTTATTATACCCAAATGAAAAACTTCCAAATGAAAAAGTATTTTTGAATATGAATAAATTATGATTTTTTTTTTTCTAAACTTTTAAACGACCGCACTTACAAGGCGAATTCATAAAGGTGGCAGCAAATGTTTAAGAAAAAAAAGTACATGTATTTTGTTGTTGCTTTCGATACAGCGAATGTCAAAACCAACCAACAAACAAATGATTTTGACATTTGCTGTACCACGGCAAACGAAAAAACAAATCAATCAGCTGCTTACTAAGGTCACCTTACTAAATTCGCCTTGGCACTTTACCTGTATGTTGTTCTACGCGTATTGGCATATTTTTCAAGAAAGTTTTAGGATATAACTTATTAGACTTTATTTTCTCAGAAGGTTAACGATAAAAATTTTATAATTATTAAATATTATAAATTATTAAGATCTTATAAATCGTATTAGACTTGCATATTGCCGAAAGCCAACCGATAAGTTTTGTCAAGTATGTATATATTGTCATTCATTGTTATAAACGTATACGATTTTCTTATCGTTATCTTACTTCCAACGTTATTGCTGTCGATAATATTGCTCTAAAAGTAGATCCATAAAAAAACGGACCTCGTGATCACAAACGAAAAATGTCCTTGCAAAACCACGCCCCTATTGAAAGTTCTAACCTTGACATAGCGGAAGGCTTTGTATGCCTATAATCCAACATAAACGCCACCAAATAACCTCAGTCGGGCGATCAAGCGAAGAATTACACTTACCAACAGCTGCTACCTTTGGGCTCGGTATGCGCAGCGGAGTTCTTTCTCGATTAACAAAAATGTATAAGATTTATAAGATTGTTCGTCATGTCCATCCTTTTTAATGGCGAATAAGCACGGATGAAAAGACCTTTGGGACATTCGAGAGAACTATTGTACGTTAAGGCAATGTTCCCATAGGGGGCATTTCATGTTAAGCGGACAGGAAAGAAATGGTGATGCTTTGGCATTCGTTCATATTTTGGGTAATTGTACTTGTACTAGGTATGAAAGTGTACACACAAATTTTTTTTTATATGATGGTTATTTGTCGAGTTATTGGCTTCTACAGAATAGTAATAATGAAAATTATGTTTTTTAAAATAATTTTTTCGTACTGAAAAAAATTAAAAAAAAAAAATTCCATAAGTAAAAATTTCCAAAACTTTTTTTTTTAATTTCTTTATTTCAAAATATAGCCTCAGGTACAGTTATAATATCATAGAAGTTTTAGAGTTGGATCTCTATCAGTAAGGGAAATATGTGAATTTGTGCACATACACCTCATTGTGTATAACAACAAGTGAGATATCTTATTTGTCAGTTGCTTTTGACAGGATACCTAAGATGGCGTTTGACAGGGTACCTAAGCTGGCCGCCAATATGTCGACAATTACGAATGGCCCGAAGTTGGAAAAAGCTGATCTGAAAATATTTTGGGGGAGGTTTAAATTTTTTAGGATATTTTACATATTTTGAGATATTCGATTAATATCCATTATAAACATAGATACATACATATAATAATATTGCGTAAAATGTTGAATGCATTTTTATAAAGCCATCGATAGGCTATGATATCATTTGAATCATAAAACGTCAGGGTTTTAAAGTGCTTCATCGATTCTCCTCTTTTTCTTTGCCAAAATATCTAGATCACTAGTAACCTCAATATCTCGAGATACGTCTTCATTCTCCGTAAAATAGAAAAGGACCGTTCACTCGGAGCCACCGTGACTGGAAACACTGATTTGAAAAATTCGGTAAATGTGTTTGTAAAATTGCATATTACGAAGGCGGTTTAATAAGTCATAAACTTTTAGAATAAAATATACTTTTCGGCAAAAAGCATTTTTTGTATTCCAGTTACTGGGTAATAATTTTGATTTTTTTTTTGTCTAGAGTGAGTTTTTGTGTGTGCTACGAATTTGAAAACACGGTTGAAATTTTCTGAGACTACCGATTATTTTGGGGGAATCCAGACACCCAGAACCCCTGCCCTGTATCCGTCCCTGCATTCGCGTAAAATATACAAGGAACGCCAGGGTTGCGAATTTACTTTGCAAAAACAGGTGATCTCAGCTGTTCCAAATTTTGACGTTTATCGAAAATATATCTCACTTGTTCTTATACACAATGGTTTTGATGATAGGAATTCATGCAATTCAAACGATTTTCCCAAACTGCTTGGCAAAAATCCACAACAATTTCACCAACAGTACTCATCCTGTTCACTTTTTCAATTCTTAATGATTTTTTGCCAATTAATTAGCTGCCAATATTATTTTCCTTACTTTCCATTTTTCAGCTCAATTTCATTTGTCAAATCAGCTGATGTCGAAATGCAGATAAGTGTCGTCTGTCAGGCCTAAAATATTATGCAGATAAATGAGCTCGTTTAATTGCATAAGTGTCCCCATCTGTCAGCCCTTTAACCTTCGGTTCATGTGAAAAATACTTATGTATTTAGTAAAACTGCTATGCAATTTTAATGAAAATATAATGAATTACAATAGTAGCAAATAAGTAAATAATTTAAAACTGTGTACCTACTTTGTTATCATTATCGTTAATTTATATTTCTTTTAATTTTTGTTCGAAATATTTGAATACCATTTTCTTGTGCGATTACCAATAAACTCGCTTCTTGAAGTTCGCAATTTATTATAGTATTCTCGGTTTGTTCAAATATCAGCGACGTTAAGCGCATCCCCCTCAGACGCGATAAATGCCATTATACACCATTGATTTGATTAAGAAAGAAGTAACAGAAAACTCTTAAAAAAACAGAATTGTTGAGAGCGATAACATACGGACTAGATCAATCATAAAAATATCTGCATAGTAAGACTATGTGATAGCAAAGCTCGATTTTTTTTTAAACACAATTTCTATTTCAAAAATAAGCTATGAGAATTGACCTCTTCCTCTACTGAAATGTTCAAGCTGAGCTTGGGTGTTGAGTTTATATGTAAAAACCGCGAAACTTGATGTCCATCGCTCTCAACGATTAAGAAATGACGCTCTAGTACTTGCATTTATTTCAGTGATGCCAGCATGTTTGACTGAATAAAATCCAGGCTTAATTCATAGTCGTTTTGTCAGTAATTTTGTTATTAAAGAAAACAGAAGAACTTTTTCTTTTTGAAATGCCACAGGACTTCACTCGCCTTAATCACTTTGGTATAGAAAATGTAATCTTTTACGAAATATAAACATTATATGTCCTGCATCATACTACTATTATCACTTAAATAGAAATTGCTTTATAATGTTATCTATATTTTCCCTATTTCGATGTAAGTGGCGTTAATCAATAAATATTTGCAGCTACTCGGAACGTTGTCAACTGCTGCAGCGTGTCAATTAAAGTAGGTAGACGCACGTATATATTTACTAAATGATTATTCTTATAAGGTAGAATAAATGGCAGTCACTTTGAATTTGTTGCAAGTTTAATTATTTTATGTTAAAAAACTATTTAGAGTAACTAATATTTATACAAATGGAAGCGTATTGGTGCAATTACCTGAGATATATACATACATACTATACATATGTACACAATTATTTTGTTTACTATGCTTCATAAAAATATGTACATTTTAAACTTCTGTGTTGTAATTCAAATTAATTTATGTTTATTTGATTTCTTAGTAATTTTTTTCAATGGCCGTTTTCTTTGTTTTGCATTTTTTTTTTTTTGGGAAAATGCATCATGCGTAAAATGCTTGTCCAAGCTTGACGTATAAAAGTATGACCGTAATAGTATTCGTACAAATGTTTGTGTATAGTTTTGCATGTTCGTGTGTCCACGATCTTTATGGCAACAAATAACGAGAGTACAATGTACCCAATTCGCAGACAATAATAAAAAATCGCGCATATATAGTTGGACTATATTATGGAAATATTTCGCCGCATGATTCAGACAACGTAATTGATGTAGTGAACGGTACATTCATCACCCCCATCAGTCAGCTGAATGACGATAGGCGGCCAATCTATAGATGTGTTCGTGTCATTCGCCATATATGTATGTATGTATGTATGTACTTATGATCGTACATATTTGCCACTGCCCTGCAGTAAAATGCCAAACTAGTCAACAAAATTTCTAGTTCACGAACTGGTAAATATTTAAATGAATAAAGTCATAACATACTAGTTCAGAAGTGAGAGCGGCTCAGCGACATCTGTTGGCGAAAAAAAAACAGATTTCAAGGGTAGGAGAAAAACTCTCTCGCGCACATTGCAAGTGCGTGCAACGCGTGAGACAACTGCAACTAGCGGTGCTGAGGTCTTGCGATCGAGTTACGTTATGTGATTTATTTTCCCCCTGACTGAAGATATTCTTAGTTAGGTTCTTTTGAGCCAGCAGTGAACTGAAGATGACGTCAATAAAGACACTGTTACTCAAAGCTTTTAAGCTCTTTACTTGAAGCGTTTCCCAATTTTTTTTTTTTTTGTTCATCGACCAGAAGAAATCTGATGTATGTACTTAGTTCACTCAGAAAGGCAATTGTGAATTGTTAGCTTCTGTACACTATTCTAGGTTATACTCGCTATTTTTCTATTATTGTTGTTGCCTAACAGTTGGGTTGTCTGATTTCTGGAAAATTATGTCACATATGAATTGCGTTTACCTAGTATTCCTTAGTAGCTATGCATGGGTGTATGTTTAAGCATTAGGGAAAAATCACAATTTGGATGAAATAGTATTATGGGAAAATCACAATTTGGATGAAATAGTATAGAAAAAAATGTAAGTCAATATTTTTAAATTGGAGTATTCCTTCAGTATACTTATAGACTAATCACCAATTTAATTATTTAACAAATTTTTAATGTTAACTGTTTAATATTTACTATTTAATCTTATTTAGTATGAACGATTATTTATTTTGCGGAGCTTTTGGGTGTAACAATAGCAAATAGTTGATATTTTAATTTTTGGTTATTATTTTTTTAAGCTTCCAGAATAATATAGATTTTCAAGGTGTTGTTACCATTTCTACGAACTTTTTTTTTGCTATGTATATAAAATACATGAACATTTTGAGTGCTTTCAGGAACCTTCAAATTTTATTTTAAATAAAACTTAAGAGGTATATTTTTTTGATAAACATTAATCTAGGGTGAGGGCATTTTTCTGGGCCACCATAATGCTTACGTATGTGCATATCTAAAAGTCTACTTAAGAATCACTTTTGTTACAGTTTGTTGATTTTGAAAATGAAAATTGCATTACATAACTAGTTATTTAAGGTCAAGTCGTTTTTGCAGAAACACTCGCCTGTTATTTGAAAGTGATCTAAAGCGTAGTTGGAGATACACTATGAAATACACGTTGACATACTTGTATATAAATTGTTTGGATTTGATTGTATAAAATCAAAACGCTTTCGCTATTTCTAAAATATTTTGTGTTATGTTATGGCCACAAAAATTAGAAAACTTTGCGAAAATTCGAATACAAATTTTCATTTATCTCAGTAAATTAAACGCTACATTAAACTAAAAATATATATATGTATGTATATATAATAAATACATATTTTCCGTAATCTCGGGACTATAAGGAAAAAAAATCTCTAGATAGCCACCTTAACTCCTTAAAACATAAAAAAAATTACTTCAAAAAAATATTAAATATCAACACTATCTGATTAAAAATTAAGTAAATAACGTGATAAGTACAACAGAACAACAAAGCCAATGAAACGAAGAAGCAATAACGAATACTTATCACCTGAAAGGGGAGCGATTTAATGAACTCAAACATTTGAACACCTGGGCGAGTAATTCATTTCAATGTAGAAAGTGAGTACACAGCGGGTTCAAGGATAATTATATATAGTTTCTTTTTTCTAGCATATGTATGTGTGAAAACTAAATCAACATATACGAGTACATACATACAAATATATTTAAATGTACATAGATATTTACATACAATAGAATTTGTAAAATACGTACAAAGAAAAACGCTTGTTATAAAGAAAGAAAATAAATGTAATAGTCATAAAATATTTTAGTGGACTTGGTGAAGTTGTTAAATGCGAGTTCAACGAGTCATGAAACAAATGCAACTATGTACTAAACTGAAGCAGAAATACTCTGCTCGTTAAATCGTAGAATCATATGCAAATGATACAATAATAATATGCAAATTGAACATATGTATGAGCGGTGACTGAAGGAATACTTAAAAAAAGTGCCAACGAATATCATTTAAAGCAAACGAAATAAATAGTAATAAAAATCACTGCAAAAATGTACATACATACATATTTACATATGAAAACGTAACGCTCGATTCCTACTTTAAACCGCAATACATTTATTAATTTGAAAGTAGTTGATGCAGAGCATAGTAAAAATGTATGCCACGTACTTAAATCGGAGTTGTAAAAAGTGGTTGTGCTCTTTGAACATACCAAATTTTGGGAGTCAATTCAAAATTTGAAGCCTGCGGATTATTCCTGGCTAATGAGACCCACAAATTGAGTTATAGTATTGCAGGGAAAGTGATGTAATTTTGTTATTTTGTCACAATATATAGTTTATAGGTAACATCGTTCTGTCCGAAAGTTAATACCGGAATTTCATACTACCAATTGTTTTTCACACTTAAATAAACATGTGAAAATTACCGACTTAATGAAAATATAAAATTTTTCTTGATAACAACTATACTTTTTGACAAAAAGTAGCTCTTTTTTTATAATGTCCGAGACGAAACTTGTTATCTTAACTCAAATCGCAATAGCAAGGTTCAATGTTTAACTATTTCACGAAGTTTTTAGTACTAGATATGGCAACACTGGTAGGCAAGCCCTACTCAATGCGACATACGAGCATGTGTAGTTTGGAAAAGCCGTATTGCCACTCGAAAATCTTTTTTTCCTACCAAAATTTCATTTGAAACACTACCAAATAGCACACACGCCTGCACACTTTTCTTTTTGTTCACAAAAGATTAAGTGCTAAATTATTTAAATTGCATTTTAAATACATTTGCATTTTGTTTTCTAACATCAACGATAAATGACATAATTCAGTTTTTTTTTTTAAAGTAAACAGTTTTTAAATAAAATCTTCATTATAATGCACAAGGCTTTGGTTGATATCTGTGCTAAAAATTAAATTGATAGCTAAAGTAAAAATTATTTTAAAAAATTACAACTAACCGTAAGCATCAATTAAATTTTTGCTACGAATTAAATTTTTAAATATTATGCATTTTATATATAATAAATTCTTAAACATTTCATGAAATTTATACAAAAAAAAAATTTTACGAGATGCATCTACAATTTCTTATTTAGATCGCTTTTAATTTTGCTTATATTATCCTAAAATATATTTAAAATTCAAATTGCAGTGACTAGCTCTCACTAAATTCTTACTATATTATCGGTTAAGGATTCAATTAATTTATAAAAGTTAATAAAAAACGTGTCTCTTTTAGAAACACATTTTGTCGGTATTATAGTTTTTAAAAATCTAAATTAGACCGGTCAAAATCAAAATAATTTTTTCAAATACTAAGAAAATTAAAGAACTGCCTATCAATCTACCAACCAAATTGATTTTAAACGACCCAATTTGGTGGTTTTCTGCCAAGAGTGGTAACACGATTATGGCGACCTAATCAAATGAGTGTAGACTTGATAATCAGCAGCGGCGTCTAGCTAAGCTTAGTTTAAACCAAATATCGAGAGCCACAGAATGTTGCAGGATATGTCCTTTTCTGTTTTATTAACTTTTTTTTATTGTATCTAATTATTAAGCTGTTTTTTACTTTTTGCTATTTACTTATCGAGCGACTAGCGACTAGCGACTGAGCACTTCATCAAAAGACTCAGCGCGCTCATTAACATATGTACGAGTACATATGTATGTTAATGTATCTAATTCTACTAATCTCAAGTTATTAATTTTCGGGTCATTTAATTAAAATATTTTATTGTCGTTGCTGACCAAGTCCGTTCATCATTTGCATTATTTTATTTGTTTAGCCATTGTTTCACATCATATTATGTTGAAATGCCATAAATTCAACTAATTTATTACGAGTATAATGTCAACAGCAATGACAGACGGTGCCAAGCAGAGGCGGACAAGTGAGTGGCGATGAAGAAATTAATATTAAGTGAACCACTGTGCCATGTCATCGGCATGATCATAATCATCAACAATAGAAGCAGCCAAACTAAAAGACACTTATATGTACATACACATGTATGTACATATGTGCATACAAATTTATATATAAAAACGTAACATCCAAATAGGAGTAAGTAAAAAACAGCCAAGCGATTATAAATGCTTTCATCTGAGCAAATGTTTGCCTTTTAATCTCTTCACATTTAATGTACGGCATGCCACTAGCTCAATTAAGCCACCGTGAATATTAATAAATACGATAAATAAATTTATTTATGTATATATCATGTTTAACACCACGACAGCTAAGTTAGTCGAGTGAAGATTTCGAATTACGAAAAGGAAATGCACAAGCACACACACAAAGTTACTAATTTTGTATATTTTGTATGGATGTGTGTGTGTGTGTGTGTATGTGGTCGAGTTGTCAAATATACAAATGTATCTGCGGCAACTTAAAATTTGTATATCATTAATATTCTTATTGGAGTTGTCTCAATGATAGCCCCAATTGCGCTGATACAGACGATGAGGGAGCAGCCGCTACCGTTTTAATTCAATTTGTATCGCACGAAAGCGAAATTATTTAAAATATTGTAAACATTATCAAAACGAGCAGCAGTAGGAGGTGAAGTTTAAAAAAAAACAACAACTTTGTACGTGGGTTGAGCGTGCGCCGTTGGCGGTCGGCGGCTGGCGGCTGGCGGCTGGCGCCAAGCGCATCCAACGCTCTTAGCTGCCACTACCAAAGCGGGCGATCGAATGCTACCATTTGTAGCCCCACAATATTGTATGTATATACATATGTATATGTAAATACAAATAGTCAGTCAGTCCCCTAGTAAATATATCTATTTTTTTTTTTATTGATACTCAAATGCTGCTGTCTAAGATTTTTTGCTTGGTATGATTTTTTGAAAATTAATTTCCGTTTCTTTTCATTTCAAATTGCTCAGATATACATACATATGTATGTAGTAAATAAATTAGTCAAACAGCAAATAAAATTAATAGTTTGTCCAAACAAAGTTCAAATTGGCAATTAATAAACGATATACAACGATGTCATAAATTAAAATCAAATCAACAACAACCGAAACGAAACGAAGCTTTCAAATTAAATTTCAAAATAAACTCTTTTGGTAATTTTATGGATTCGGTTACGGTTTGCTTTTGATGATTTTGCTGCAGCGCGTATCATTGAAGCATTAGCGCCATGTAGGGAAATTTATTGGTACGATTCTCGTGATATCGAAACTAATTCTAATTAGCGTCCATTCAGTTTAACAGACGAGCCACTGGCGAATAAGAGGAGAAGAAGGTTACAGCTCACAGGGCTGATTGATATTGCCATAAAAAGGGTTTGAAAGGTAAATCTAGATATCCTGGCTTAGCTAGACCCTGCAAAATCGTCTGTTCCATCAATCGTTATTGTCAAGCTCGACGAACGTGCGGCCCTGGAAACATGTAGTACCATACATCACTAAAAGAAGAACTGTTGATTTACTACATAGATAGATAAGGTTTTCCAAAATGAGCTAGATAATGTTCCTTCGGATTATAAAGTGAACTGATAAGCTTTTGTGCAGTATCATAGAAGGCCAAGTGTCTAAATATGTCGATATATTTAAACAGGGATGTCTGGAATGACTCGAAGCAATTAGAAATCTCAAAAAATTTGTATCTAAAGTCAGATGCCGCTTTTCACTACACAAATGTTGAACTGATTCTAAACTGCTCAGTGTACTCGCACCATCACTACCCAGCAGCAAAAGAATTCATAACTGAAAAAAAGGTAAGCGAGTTGATAAACGAAGTTGTGGGACAAGAAACGAAAGAGATTACATTATTGTCAACATATATGAGAATTGTATTCGTATCAGTCGGTCATCTGCACAACTGATCGGTTCATATATTTAGGTATGTGAGTCGGTATGGCGTCCAACTGATCGATCTCTGGGTATGCGAATTGATCTGGCCTAAGGTTCCTAGAAAGCAACGTACATAACAAAGAAGTTGCATGGCGTTTCATTCTCGATGGCAAATTATATCGGCTTATTCCACCACACTGAAAATTCAATTAGATCGCATTAGATTCTTATATTAATCAGCGAATGTCGAATTCGTTCAGTATGGTGAGGTACTTACACCACCTTTGTTTCCTAGTTCATCGCTGTGTTTAAAATTCACCGATAAATTCAACGTAAGATCCTCAATTTGGCTTTACCACTCATTTACTAGATATAACCTTTTGCTACTGGGTTAATTTGTTTCGCTGGCTCAGGGTTGTGTATTTCTCTACACACCTACATACATATTTATATATACAGATGTAATAATTTGCGCAACTGCCGGATGTGTACGCACAATAAATAATAAGCGATATCGCGGAAGAGTATCTCTTCGCGCAGATTCTAATACGTATGTATATGTTTATCTTAATTGGTGAACTTGATTTTTCGAAATTTACGATAAGCAAAGCAAAATTCGAAAATAAAAAAGAAACAAACATTTTATGTAAGTGTTAACATCTGCAACACATTGCATCCGCTTGCAATTTCACTCTCACACAATTCTTTTGCACTTTTTTTCCAAGCGTTAAATTCAAATTTCATTTACTGTTTCCCCCAAATGCTTATGAATTTGTTTTGAATTTTTAAACATAATTTAATGAAAATATTAAAAAAAAAAAAAAATTTTTAATTCTTTACTCACCACTGTGATGCACCGAAGGCGAATGGAAGCTACTTTTATCACTCGCTGGCGGTGTTGTATAATCGGGCGCTAATCTGTGACTGCTGTTGTTGTTGTTATTGTTATTATTATTGCTGTTGTTGTTACCTAAATAATTGCCCACTTGATGATCTGATCCACAGACTGACGCAGTGGTGGCCGCCTCGAAGGCGCTCTGCTGTTGCTGTGCATTTACAACATCCTCAATGCCACATTTCTCACAATCTAAATAGTTAAATAAAATTTAAACAAAAATGAAAAAAAAACAATAATAACAAATAATAATAAAAAGAAATATATATATAATAAAAATGTTTGCTATATCATACAAATAAACTATCGTGTAAAAGAAAATAGTTAAATTATGTAAAAAAAAAAGAATTAAAATTGATTTGATACTTCGAATCATTTATTGTCGCAGATCAGTATTTGCGCTCTAATGACGGAACTAACGAAATCATTTTGACATCTCAAACCTATCCGTCGAGTCAATAAAACTTGAGTTCCTTATTAAATGCGGTACGCTGAGGAGTTAAATTTGTGACAAAGTCGTTTACTAAAAGGTTATAAGCTCGTTTTGCTTTAAAAAAAAAAAAAATTTGCGCTTCCAAATAATTTTATTTTTGTGCTTTTTCATTATTAGGCTCCAATGCAAGATAAAAAAATACGACATTTGATTACCATATTAAGAGTTAAATCTCTTATATTTTCCATGCAACCCAACATAAATTTAAATTCAATAAAGTCGCTATTATTTATACTATAGAGCGTGGAGTGATAAGCAAATTCTCGAATGATTGCGATTATTGTCTACTTCCTTTCAAACATTAACCTTATCAGCGCACCAGGTTGCTTTTGCCAACAAGCTGGCCACCAACTAAGCAGCAATGGAACAATCAATACACATATCTACACACAAACAAGCATAAACATACATAAATATGTATAGTGACCAACGAAAGGTGAAGCACGCGACCAACTGCTGCCGATTTAATACAAAACCAAGTGAAGGAGTAGATGGAGATTCAAATTGTTACACAAGCAAAGTTAACCCATTCACAATCGAATTTGCTTTAGTGCTGCTGTGGAAGTGGAAAATCAATGAAAAATCAGCGTTCAATCAGTGAAAGGCTGTTGTGTTGTTACACCCGCCGGCGGCCGTTGGGCGAGGTGATTTTGTTACCTCGAAGACATCCGCTTTTCGAAAGCTGCATGTACATATACATACATACATACATGTGCGTATGTGCACGTGTGCGTGTGTGTTTGCATTTTTTCTTTTCTTGTTTTTTTTGCTACTGCGATATTTTTACTCCTTCTCGCAGTTGGTTAGCGGATTGGTTCATTGCTGGAAAAGCGTCAAACTGAGTTAGGACAATTGAAGTGGTCAGAGAGCAAGCACACATAGGGACACCGGTGTAGATATGTATACCTAGTTATACTCTTATAATATTTCTTTTGTGTGTGTGTGTCTGTGCATTGACGCAACAGGTTAGCGCTGGCAAAACGGCAGCTGCAATTTGCTACCAATTCACTCCCAACCAGGCCCAACACTCTGCTACCCATCTGTTGGACTTTAGTTGTATTAGCGGAAGTTTAAATTAAATTTTCTTTTTCATTCTCTACCGACGAACTGTTGCATTGTTGTTATGGAGGTATATAACTCGATTTATTATATGAGAGCAGTAAAAAAAAGTGCATATGTTAAATAAAAAGGTACTCTTGCCTTAATGCGCTGTGGCTTAGAAATTGTGTTTGAACAAGACAAAATGCAAATATGAAGCGCTTCTCGCACGCTTGTCGCAACACAAAATCAAATTGAATTAATTAAATGTGTAAAACATGTCCTTGATATACATACATATGTATGTAAATACTATAATCACTATTGCTTGCAAAGAAAATTTGTCCAATCGCAAATACATTAAAATTATATTATAAATTTGTGTTGGCGCCAGTTGCGCATTAATATTCTAAGCACTTGTACGGCAAACATGGCGCTGGCATTAAAAAAAAATATACTTACATATTCTTACCAGTTTATAATAAACAAAAGCCAGTCATACGCGTACAATCAATTAATTACTTTCTCTAAAAAAACTATTTGCTTTCGTTTCTTCAACATCGTCCATTACTCCACTCACCTTTCTGCAGTATATCTAAATGTTCCCATAAAATATCACCAGTAAATGGCGGCGTTATCGCTAGAAACTTGTCTTTGCCTAATTCAATCATATCACGTCCTTTCATTTTTATAAACGGCTCCAAATTCATTGATACCAATGAGAACTCTTTGCTTGCCCAGTTAAGCCAATAGATCACATGTTCCTCTTTCCATTCGCGGGGATCTTAAAATAATAAAAAATTATGAAAATAAATTAATTAATATTGGCATGCATGCAATGATTAAAAAGCACTTAAAATACAGTGGAAATTATTTTCCCACAATAAAATGTTGAATGAATGAATGTTCGAGTGAAAAACCGAAGAGATATTGAAATTAAAAAAAAAAAAAAAAATAGTTATTTGTATGCATTCGATATGCTCACTTAACAGTGTTGACAATGTAATTTTTTATTTCACTTGCAACTAATTTCCCTTAATTAACATTATTGACGAAAGCCATGAAATGCATACATACATATGTATATGTACACTCGTATAAGTAAATGCTGTTTGGAATATTAACAAGTTGAAGCTTGAGACATTGGTTTATGAAATTATGTTTAAATTGTTTAACTTGCACCGAAACACGCGCTGTGAATTGAGCGTGGGAGTGAATTTTGTTTTGTGTGGTACTATTAAAATGGTACTAAAATTAATTAAGAAATATAGAATGAGAATACCATTAGTGCTAATTCGATTTCATGTTTCAAGCAGCTTAGAGGAAATTTAAACGAGAAATGCACGGCTTGACTGATGTAAGCTAAAAGTGTACATATTTCGGTATACGAATATAAACTGGCAAAGAGCTAATACAGTTCAAATTGTGCCTAGGAGAATTTATGGGAATAATTTCTTGGTTCGACTTAAAAACTGAAGTTAGCAAATTTATTTTGTCAGCTTAAAAAATTAATCAATTTAAATCAAACCAATGCTCAAAGATTTTCTCTTAACCTATCGATGCTTCCAAGTGGGAACGTTCTCTGCGCTAAAAAAAAAACATCGATCCTACAGTATGCGACAAACTATCCCGGTATCAGTCTTCTTAATATCCAATACATGGTTCTATCTATTGCTTGAAAAACTTAAGTTCAACGCCAATGTAGTGCATTAACCTTCTGAGTGTTGCTTTAGATCTGCTAAATCTACCATCGACCAGATGTTCTTGGTATGACAAGATAAATCGCCACTTCAACATGTTTTTTGTCAATTTTAAAGCCGCATTGTCTGAATTTGGTATCCCCGTAAAGCTAATACGGTTATGTAAAATTATGTTTATCAACACTACCAGCTCCATCAGAATTGGGAAGGACCTCTTCGAGCTGATTGGTATCTCTTTTCCGTGCAGACTTCTTTAATCTGATGTTGTATAAGATAGATTTAAGAGCGTGCAACTGCTAGCATAAGCCGATAACGACTGCAATCTTAGCTCTGGATAGAAAAACGAAGCGAATGCGCCTGAAGGTGAACGAGGACTAACCGAAGTATCTCCTGCCATCAAATAAACAAACAGGACATCCACAAACCTGTTGATAGTTAGTTACAACTTTAAAAAAGTAAAGGAATTCGTAAGACGCTTTCGCATTGAAATCAAGCGGAAAATCTCTCTTGTGAGCAAGAGCTGAAAAGTTCTCTCCCAGCGAACAAACACCACACTCTACATATAAGTCTCTCATTATGCCCGACCTATTGTATCAGATGAGAGGACTTTAGAAGTGTTCGAGAGAAAGATTCTTCGAAAGGCTAAGGGATATTTACGCCTTTGCGATGGCGAATACCGCAGACGATGGATTGGTGAGCTGCACGAGCTATACAAAGACATTGTGCAGCGAATTAAGATCCAGTAGTTCCACTGGCTAATATTCGACGGGATACCCAGTGGTGGTGGCAGAGGAAAAAATAGGTGCCTCTTCTTTGGAAAGACCAAGCGGTAAATTACTTGGGTACAATTGGGATTTCCAATTGCTGCCAGTTAGCGAAAGATTGAAGGCGCGATATGCTGAGGACAGCTAAAATCAACAAGGCGGATATATAAATCGCCTAGGCAGATAAACAATCCAAAATTATATTTCTGTCAACCATTTTCTTTGTTGCTGCTTTTTAAGTTTTTCCAACGTAGAACAGAATTTTGGTAATTTCGTAGAATAGAACCCTTATAACCAACAAACAACTTAATATTCTTTCGCCTCCTTCTAATTGGGATCGCAATGGCACTCCAGTTCTAAACTCTACAATCACGTAGTAGTTTAAACACTTTAATTCCCTGTTGCCTGAGGCGTTAATTAGAAGGAGAAAAAAATTAAAGCTTGCTAAATAAATAAAAATTTAAATCAAATAATATTTTCAAAGCACAAACATTCGTATATAGTAAGTGGGTTAAAATGAATTTGAGAAATATAAACGTTTCATTATTTTTTCTTTTTTTTTTTTAATTTAAGTAGCTCACCTTTGGTAATATTGCAATTCTGCACCTCCTTCTCCCATGAGGCGAAGGAGGCCTTTAAAACTTCAGCTACCTTCCGATTTGTACCCGGAGTGAGTGGTGGAATTTGTGTTGGCACATCTGAAATGAGTAAAATAATAAGAAAACGTAAATATTTTAAATCTTAGCTTTTTTTTATAATGTAAATACTGGGTTGAAATATATTCAAAATAATATTACTGCTACTAACTTTGTAACAAAGAAAAAATCCTTTTAAAGATAATTAAAAAACTATTTACAAAATATAGAAATTTTTGTTCTGATTACGAATCCGTAGATATTAAGATACTTAGTATGTATATTGAGAAAAAAGTTTCAAAAATTCACGGTTTTGGCAATGTTTAAGTGGCTCTAACGAAGAGACAAAAGCTGGTAAACGGTTCTACTTAGTCTTTAATTAAAGCTAGAACTTTCGTCTATCATCCCAGCAGCTTGATTTTAGGGTCACTTTTACAAATTTATTAAACAGCAAAAACTTTTTTTGGCGAATGAATAAAAAATTATAGAATTTTGTATTTTAAATTTAATTAAAGATAAGTTCATTAATAATATTCCTGAAAAATGTATGACTATAATCGCAAATATGAAATATCACATTTGAATATTTTTAGTAATGAAACATATGATAAAGGCATCTGTTACATTTTTGTCAAATAAAACTTGTCAACATACCAAATTCTTACTTTATAAAGTTTTAATTCAAACCTCCTCACCTGCTGTTTATATACATACATATTTACATGTACGTAAGAGCTACTCGAAATTTTTGCTTTTCAATAAATAACTTTAAGTGACCTTCCGGCTTAGTGAACTCAACAAATTCGAGTGAAAGTGAAATGCGGAACATGTCCGTGTAGTCGAAAGTTCAAGCTTCAATTTAATTTCCAGCAGAAATTCACAGTCTTTAAGTTTTATTTCCTTTTTGTTGGCAGGTATTATAACATAAGTATGTATTTGTTTAAATGCGTAAATTTTTGATGATCATGAATGTATTTTTAATAAAACTTTTAAGGATAACATTGTCTTACAATTTACTTTCAAGTTATTTCGAAAATATGGAAAAATTACTTCCAAAAACTGAACGCTCTTAAACTGCAGCTCGATTTTATCACTGTCAGCCATGCTCCCATTTTCGGAATCGCAAAAATATTTCGATTTTCTTTTAAAATCAAAACTTATGTGTTCTAATATTCGTAAATCGCACAGATTCCGCTATTTAAAAACGGCTTATTTCAAGGCATTGGAATCAGAAGTAAACTGCAAAATTAGTAAAATTTTTTTTTGCTGCTACATAATACATAACATACTATATATGTATGTATGTATCTACTGAAATAATCAAAACAGCTATTTTATGTTGAAAAGTGAAAAATATCGATCACATAAAGTCGCGTTTACAGGGGCACCTAAAATGAAATGTACGATTTTGATCAGAACGCAAAACACAAAAAAAGTAAGTGAAAACAGGAGCATTTCCGTGCGAGTATATTACATATATGATATTCAATATGAAGCAGGCGGTAGTGTAAACTAGTTAAATCAAATACTCACATAATTTCTCTAAACGTTAAGTGTTTATTAAAGTATGTAATTGTATGAAATGATGAGGACGTCACAAATAATTGCTTTATATCTAATTATTGCAAGTATTGACAAACATCTAATTACTCCAGATTAGATTAAAATAACTATGCATATGTATATGAAGGAATGTACATACATATAGGGTGTTCAATTAAAATTATACGATATATATTTTTATCAAACTAGCAGAATTTTAAACAATTCCTTAAATGTTGGATTAAGGCCGGGGTTAAAAAAATCGGCACGTGACCTATGGAAAATATTTGAATTCACAATGAGTAATTTTGTGTGCGGTTTTTGGTAAGACGGCATGATTTAGACCACTAATTTTTTTTTAATGACGTCTGATTTGCGGTGATTCATTAGAGGGACTAAATGACGCAGGTTTTGCGGCCGAAACTGAACGATGTGGCTGTGGATATGTGGTTTACATTAGCACTGCACCGCATGCCGACCTGCTTATGAAAGAAACGACTCCTGAGAGAAACGATTTCGAGACCAAAACCATTTTACGTAGGTGCTCATTTATCAAAAAGTACATTTTAAGTTCTACCTTTGAGCTTTTGGAAAGAACGACTTACATAGACGTCAACATGCAAATAAAAATTCCTTATTTTCATGTGCTGATTATTTTATTACGTACTTGATCCTAACATTTATGTGTGTATACGAGTATTTTACAACTAACTAAATATCAATATTACAAATTTCACAGGCAAATGACAAAAATTTTGACTATTTATTTTTCTTTTATTGGATTTCATAGATTTTTTTATTTAAATACAGTTTATTCTTTAACAAAATCTATATAAAACCAGTTTTTAGACTTTATACAAAATGTACAATATAATAATTTAAAAAAAAAATTATAAAAAATTCACACACAAAGTAAATTCGAATTTTTTGAAGTTGCAGCTTTTCTAGCCCATTCTATTTCATTAGAATAATATGCAAGCTTAACGTTGATATGTAAAACTGTTGAGTTTTTAAAACTTTTCGATAGCAGTTGAGAAAGAGCATCAGCAGAAATATTGTCAAAAATCTTATACTCAAATTAAATGGGTACAAAAAATGCTTAATGTTTTTTTTTTAAGTTAGAAATTTTTATATAATGATATTCAATTGTTATAAATTTTGTATACATTTTGAAAACAGCATTAACTATTTAAATTAAAAGTATTTTAATTTAAAAAAAATATTTTAAATTTATTAAAAGAATATTTTATTTTTTTATTAAAAGAGTATTTTAAATTAATTGAAATAAAAAGAAAGTTATCTAATATTTATGTATCGTATAATTCTGAAATCCACTATATAGTCGCCCGAAAAATATGCGCTCTTTTATTACATTGTGCACTTTTATTGGAACACCCTTTAATATGTTTGCTTTTTTTTATAAATGCTAAAATCACCTTTTAACTTCACACCAGCGGTATGCAATTGCTGCAATTTATGCGTTCGCAAATGGAATTTATTCGAAAATCCAGTGTAATTGTTATTGAGCAGCAATTGATGATGATTATAGCCGGCGCGGACAGGTGTACGCCAATGGCTATCCGCCCAATCGATCCATTCATTTGTCATACTTTAAATAAAACGCGCGAAATGTGTAAAATATCGGCTTGCTTCCGGTGGCAAAATATTAAAATGTATGAACAAATTCAGCACTTCACTTAACACTTATCAAAATGATAACAGTTTTGTCTTTGTTTTTTTCTTATTTGTTGTTTTACAGTAAATTTTTCAGTAAATTAGCTTTGATTTTTATGTTGGTGTTAGAGGATAAAAATCTAGGTATACTTTCGGTTGCTTGACAACGCGATAACATTATTTCTGTGTCACTCAATTTGCTAATTAATAATAAAAGCGATAAAAAAATGCGTATGTATGCAAAAGTGGGAAATTCAGATTTTAAAAAAATTGCTTGTATTTACTGTAGTAAAATTTTCAATGTCGACACACCAATACGCGCTATAGTTAACAATCAGTGCCTCCCTACGCATAAAAAGATTACAGCTGTCCAAATATTATTAGTTGGAAATTGATGTGGCGGGCGCAGCAGACAAAGGAGAACACACACACACACACACACACATACGTACGCACATACAAAACACGCAAACACTGAGGAGTAATCAAGTGCATTTCATCAGTAGCCACAATGTCCGCGGGTAAACACTTTCGTCAGCTGACTGCAATGTCAAAAGTCGAAAAGTCAAATGATTTGTGTAAATAAATTCAATAAGGCGAATTAGAGAGAAAGAGCTGCAACAGCTGGCGCATTCAATGAAACAATGGTGGCGGAGGCGATAAATTTCTTTGTAAGCGATACAATTAAATTTCACATACTTACACTTTCATGCCACAACAGCAATAAAACATAATTGCAACAGCATACACAGAGGCTTAAACAATGTTGCCGCTTAAAATCAAATCAACGATTTTGACCTGCAATGTCAATGAAAGTCGTGACCCTTTCAACGCCACTTTATATATGTATAGCGCGCTATTTTGTGATGGGTGTTAAGCGAGCGTATGTGCATACATACTCGTACATACATATAAACATGACAAACAAAGGAGCACGCATATCCAGTTGCGAGTGCTGGGCGTGAAGTATTTGAATTGACGACTTTCTTTGGTGCGCGTGTTCTTCCCCTTTCCCCTTGCCATAAAATGCACTTATAGAAATAATTTGTATTTACCATTCAATTCATTTGACTTTTTCAAGATAAGCTTGTTAGCTTGTTGCTAATGAATTGGCTGGCGGGAATTGACACTTGCAGGGGGGATAAAGATGCGAGAGAGGGTGAAAATCAAGTGAAAGTATGAGTGTTGAAATTGTAACAAAGTAAACCGCTTGAAAAGAAAGTGATCAAGGAAATGGTAGAAAACAAATTAAATATTGGAACTCATTGCAAATTAGTAAAATGAGTAAGAGGATAGGCATCAGGAATTCTTTGCAAAGTTCACAATGCTTGTTTGTTAATTTTTGTAAAATCAAATATTTATACATACGAAATTGTTCGAAACTAAAGCAACAACCGAATAGTATATATTAAATTTTTACATACATATCTTCATATCAACTACCATTTTTATTTATTTTTTAATTTATAAGACCAACGGCTGACAGCTCCTAAACAGCACTTTCAGTGAAATCCGACCATGCGTGGGCCCCTTAAAGGTATTTTTTTTATCATGTGGTACGGAAAGCTTCTTAAGAACTACTCGCACATTTACAAGTAACAAATCGAGATTGCAAAAGCATATATTTAAAGTCATATGTATTAAACATATACATATATATATAAGCCGTTAATGTTGATAAAACTTTCAGCGTAACGTCACATTTGCTCAGCTTAAGTAAACTTCATTTTGAAAATTGCTTAAACAAGCACTAAAAACATTCACAAAATTTTAAACGCTTTAAACAACAATTTGACAAACGTTTTAATGAACACCTTTGAATTGCCGCGCTCTGGTTCAAATACAAAAAGAAAAAAATCCTTTCTACTGATAAGAAATATGCGGTTTGCAAATAGTACATATTATAAATTAACGCGTACGTAGGTTAAGGAATTTTTCAATTGAATTCTGCAGAAAAATGAGAAAAATGTAAGTCCCAAAGAACTTTTTTTTTCAGAAATACGTAAATTGCTGGCGTCCAAAGTTTATAATATTATTAATTTGTTGCTATGTGAAGTTGGCTTATTATCGATACGAAACTCAATTCTTTTGAACTTTAATTCACAAAACCGCAAGCAGTTACTTACATCGTAACGTGGACAAATTTGGCATTTATGAATGTAAGTGCAAGTATTTGGTGTGGGGAAATCTCATTTAAAAGCTCCATGAGTGCTCTGCAATGAACGTGAGCATTCATAGAAAAACCCAAACACAAGAAATAAAAAAATATTAAAAGTGACACTGAAATTAACTGAGTGGTTTATAGCTCTGGCTTGAAAACTCCTCATCTAAACCGAATACTCTAACAATACTTTGAAGACTTTTTGGGAATTAGGTGTTCGAACCGAGTTCAGAGTGCTTCTCACATCATCTTCGCCTTAAGGAAATATACGACGGTGCGTCAACGGCCGAGGCTCAAAAGCAACCGATATACTCGTAGTTTTACGAACATTCATATGCCCAGCAAGTGATATTCTCTCGTTCTCGTTTCCTCTACTCTGATTAGTTATTATCTGCACGTGTTTTGTCCTATTGCAAGAAAGAGCTGCAGATTAACTGAATTCCAGCAGCAAAGGAATTCATAACTGAAAAAAGTAAGGGAATTGGTAATAGGTTGCGGGTCAAGAAACGAAAACGAAAATCGTTGTTGTTTGTTATTTTCAACAAATTCATTCGTGTACGTCCGTCATTCGCACAACTTAACGACTCATTGGTATGGCTATGTGATCCCTTCAGTAGGGCTGATCGATTCATTAACCCCAGCATGTGAGTTGGTAATGCATAACAATGGTCGGTTAATATCCCTTGGGTAAGCGAGTTGTTCAGTTCTGAGTTTTCTAGGACATCGCTGTGTTAAAATTCAGCTATGAACTCAGCAGTAAAGCCCTCACTTTGATCTTACCAACTCATTTACTATGTAGCTATTACCTTTCGCTACTGGGATGTATTGTCGCTGCTGTTTTGCGTATTGTACATATTGTGCGAAAAAGTTCGTTCTCTCTGAGACTCAGAAGGGTTCAATCATAACCTAGTAAAAAAATTAATATGAATCTCAGAAAAATAAAAAAGACAAAACGGTAACAATCCAACGAACGAACAAAATTGAAATAAGCAAAAAAGAAAGTAAAAATTGTATGCAGTACCAATCTGACATTATTTCTGATTATATATAACAACAAAAAATAAAAGAAAATGTGGATTGTATACAATTCTTACTGTAATCATTTAAAATGCAACTCTGGCGAGGTACTGATTTAAAAACAAAAAATTTAATACCAACTAGCAAGCACCGACTGTACATTTTTTCTTATCACTTGATATTTCGCTATCAAACAAACGTGTTTTTTTTTTGGAAATTCAGTGCCAAAGTTAATAGAATTTTGGAGGGTACATATTTATACATACATACATATATGTATGTATGTATATATGTACATTTATAGGTGCATTTGTGTTCAACATCTTAAGTCACCCACAGCTTTTTAAAATGTCACAATTGTGTTTTTAAAGAAATCAATATCCTTTGTTAATTTGTATTAAAACTTTAATTCGTTCAATAAGTAAAACTGTAGATTTCAAACTTTGTACCGAATTCGAAATTTTTAATTTTCGAATTTTTTAAATTTTGAACAGAGATTTTACACAGTTTTATAGCCCATTAAATTCTAGTTAAATATTATGTAATTTTCAACGAAGTAATTTTTGATAATTTTTTCACCGATTGTTTGATATTTTTATGGAATGTTCACACATCAGAACATTTCAAAATATGCCTATCTGGACTTATGGATAGCCCACTGTTAGAATGTTAAAACCTACCATTTTTTCCAAAAATGTCAAATTTTTTCTTACTTGAAAATATTCATTTATTTTTAAGTGCGTCAAAGATTTTATCTAACTTCAAAATCGTTAGTTGAATTACTTAATTAAAATGCTTCAACACTGATCATTATTTTTTATAAAATTATCCCGCTCGTAACGATGAAACATACCTCGTGAGTGGTATGGAGGAAAATACTCAATAACACTTGTCGAAAAAACTTGCAAATTTAAAATTTACCTTTAACCCATTTGAAGTTCGCAGATTATTATACTAAAATTGAATGAGCTACAAAACTGTGTATCCAGAATTTTTCTAAGGATTCGGATTGATAGTTTGTAATGTTTGTGAATTCAGTATAAAGTTTGAAACAATGTTTTATAAAGAACGAACGAACTCAATTTCTATTAAAAATTAACGAAAAGGATTTATCATAAAATGAATATTTAAAAATGTGACTCAAGTTGTTCACCACAAGGGTACATGCAAACAAGTATGTATGTACCATATATATGTACATATATATACTACTTTTGTATCTATGTATGTGTGTTGATTTGTCGTGAATTCTTTCAAGGCACTCGAATGCAAATTAGAATTGTCAGGCAAAGAATTGGCGTGTTAGTAATATTGTTAAACATTTTCAGAAACATTTGTCTGGCACACAAAATTTTAAATGAAATTTTAAATTATCCCAACCAAAACAACAGGGAATTGCATTAAAAATAGCTACGCGCTTGTTTTTTCTTTCTGTGTTTTTGTTTCACTTCTATTTACACTCACGCACGCATACAATGCGCACCCCAACACTTGATTTTGTTTCTCTTCTTCTTGGCAAGAAGGTTACACAAAATTATCTCGTGAAAATATTATCCACATACTTGAACACACATACGATACTACAAAGATATATTCGCAAATGCAAAATTTCACTATAAATTTACACTTTTTTTTAACAACAAAGTACGACAATTAACGATAAAAACATAATAACGTGTAACAAAAACGTTCTGTATCTATCGGATTCATAGAGTCAAACTGAAGCGAAACGGATCGCAAACGCTGTCAAACGAGACACTCAAAACGGCCAAAGTATATCCTAAGCGGAACGCACACAAACGCACCAAACAAATCAAATGAACCACTCAGAGAGAAAGAGAGGGAAAGAGAGCGAGAGAGAGCGGAGCGCGCTTTTCAGCCAAGAGTGCATGCATATCAATGAGTGTATGTGGAAGATCACTCCAATATGTATGTGTGTATGCTTTTCGTAAGGAGCACAATAGAAAATAAATTGAAAAAGAAATACGCGCACAACTGGCAAAATTCATTCACAAAATTTCCGAAACAAAACCGCAGCGGGTGATCGTGTGTGGGAGAGTAGTAGCGGCGGCACGCACACAAACAGGCAAGCGGCCAGCGCGAGAGCGTGTGTGCATGAGCGAGCGCATTCGCTGAGCACTACTGAGTTAAACTACTAAATAGTTAGCTAGTTGTTGGTTGTGTTGTTGCTATGAAGGCACGCATGCACACATACATACATGTGTATGTATGTGAAACGGAAACGGCCATCATCGTATCTCGACATCAACATTTTGTTTATTTTATCTTTTCATCATGTGTATGTGTGTGTATGGTAAAATGAGTGGAGTTACATACATACGCACAAACAAGTCTAAAAAAGTAAAGCGGATAACGAAAATGATAAACGAAAAAATCAGCAACAACAACGAGAATGTATGTATGTAACTGCCTGATTTGAATGGCTAAAACAGAACGAAGAAGAAAAAATCAGATTTTAAAAATTAATTTACATATTTACATACATACATATGAACGTAAATAGTATGTAGATTTCTATATATATTTTCTAAGTTAATTGACAACAGGGTGCTACAGGTAATTGACTAAAAGTGACGTGCCATGCAAAATATGAAACTTTTGAATCGAGCATGTTTTATGGGTCAAACACAAGATTGATGAATAAGAGATTGCGCCTTGCGCAGGTCCATCACTTTTTAATTTACGATATTGGCAATCAGCTGTTCGTGATGACGACACATCATTAAAGTTTCATTAAAATTGCAGCACGCGTGAAGTAAATATTTGGTGTTCTATTATTTTTTAAGGTTTAAATAAATACTTTTGTGAAGTGCAGCACGATTTTATTTTATTATACGAACTTATAAACCAATTCTTCAATGAAAATGAGAATACGTTATTGATGGTGTGACGTATGTACATGCGCAGATCGTAAACTTTTATTGCTAGCTGTAGGCGCAACCTCTTCTATAACAATTTTGAGTCAAACATAAGAAGTGTTTTCGAAGTGAAAAGTTCGTAAAAATTGTTATAAACTATCACATTTTGGTGTTTTCGGTCCCAAAAAAAAAATCCAGATTAGTAGAAATTGAGCGAGCGAAATGATATTTCATTTTGAGGCAAAAATTTATCGAGTAAAAACTTGCAAGTCGGGAAACAACTGATTGCAATTTAAACAAATAAGAAAATTTTGTTTGTGAATTTTAAAGGGCAAAATTTTAAAGTATGACTTATTCCTTAGTGAAATAATATTGAAAAACACTAATGCAATGCTTTTCAAACATTTGAATGTGAAAGAGGATTTAATCAGCTTTTCGAAAAACTCCCAAATTTTTTACAAATACATAATCAAAAAATAATCAGGATTACTCTAGATTACTGAAAAGAATCAAAAAGAATCAAAATAAATAATTGATTATATTCAGGATTCTTTTTGATTATTTTTGATTCTTTTTGATTATTTTTAATCCAAAATACCAAACAACTTTTCTCTTTATACTTTAAGACATTTTTTTATTAAAATTTTGTAAATTGTTTTTTTGTGCTAGTGATCGTCGGGCATTTTTGACCCATCACTTTTTCTGTTACTTAAATGACAATTCAAGAACAGACGATACTTGGGAAAAACATAGCAGTCTAAAAGAAGCTTTTGTTGCCTTTAATACTCCCCTGACATCCTCAGCACCAGTAGAGAGGCTATTTTCCTTTGCGGGGATAGTGAACAGTCCAAGGCGCCAGTCAATGTCTGACTTATCATTTGAGAAATTGGTGTTATTGAAAGCAAATTCTAAATGGAGTAAGTGTATATTTTTGTTGTTATTTTGTTATAAATGAATTTTGTTAATTTTTTGGTGTTACATTTAGTTATTATGTCTTGAATATCTTTATTTGTTATACAAAATTTCGTAAAAAAATGTATTAAAAATTAAAAAAAGCAAAAAGAGAAAAGTTGTTTGTGGTTTTGGATTGAAAAGAATCAAAAAGAATCGCTGAAAAGAATCAATTATTTATTTTGATTATTTTTGATTATTTTTGATTCTTTTTAGTAATCTAGAGTAATCATGATTATTTTTTGATTATTTGTAATCGTAATCATTACGTAATCTAGTTGGGACCGAGATAAACGTAATGTAATCAATTATTTCACTCTCAAATACAAAGTAATCAGATTACTAATGATTACGATTAGTAATCAAAACTTAACAGGTTTGGAACAGACCTATGTATACTGATATTGTTAGAAACCGCTCATATTAAAGCGAAGTTTTTATAAGTTGGAAACAACAGCTGACTTCTTGCGTAGTACCCACATTAAAAAGCATTTTTTTTTTTAATTTACGTAAGTATTTTTCAATATGTTTGTATATATCGATCATAGTACGATCAAATGTGTTTACATATTTTAGAAAAGTATTTTTTGAAATATTCTACAAACAACTAAAATAATTGTTTTCTGAAAATTATTTTTTATCAAATTACATATGTATGTATGTATTTGCCTTCCGATTACAATTAGTGAAGGCTTTCATACATGTCCCACAAACATTTTGTTAAATCTCAAGTTGAGAAGCAACCTTTTCTGAAATAACAAGCGTTAATTCTCAAATGCATCTCAAATATACGTTGTTAGTGCTCCCACACTAAAAGTCACTTCTTCACATGATATATGTATATATGTACATACATACATATATATATTTTTTTCAATTGATATCGATATAGTAATCGATAGCTACGGTTGAGGTACGTAGCTTTAGCTATCGATATTTTATGGTCTTGAGTGCTAATATTAGCCTCGTTTTAATTGTAATAATTATTGTCGAGCTCATTATGCTTATCGTCGACGTGATCGATGTTGTTATTCTTATGGCTTTAGCTATCGTTATCGACACTATTATCGCCATCGAGATCGTTTCATTTATACCCGAATTCTGTAACTCAGTCTCATCTCAAGTCTCAAAATGATCTAGAGATTATTGCTTTGCCTCGCTTCCACCTTTTTCTCTTATGTTTTTATTTTAATTTTTTTTTGTGACGAGCTCACCACCAGGTTACTATGTAGAGACTTTATTTTGCGACTAGAGGCTGTTTTTTTTTTAAACTAATGAAAATTAAAGACTGAGATTGGGGGTTAATATTCGTTAACGTTCGATTGCGATTTGTGTGTCTAGAGCTAAAAGTTTTAAGAGGCTTTCAGTTCGTTTGCAAATTTATTTTAGATGAAGGGGTGTATGGACAAATTAATATCGAAATCTTTGCCGTTATTTCTATCTTTATCGATTAAATGCTGCTTTCATTTCGGTTTTGATTACGTATATTTATAATGGAAATATTTTATATAAGATCTTACAACACAAATAATATATTCAACAACTTGTTATCATTTTAAAATTGAAGTTGCCGCTTTCAATACTGTTAGTTGTTTGAATACAATTTAAATTATCATTACGTTTTATTACATACAGACTCTAAATTCAAGTTACTAGTTACCGAAGAATTAGTCCGAGACTAGCTGCAATGCAGCTACAAATGTATGCAATGTGCAACATATGCGACTTTGTTGTATGTAGTAGACACGTTGCCCCATTCATCAACACACTTGAATGCATTGATCAATTGGACGGACAAACAGAAACAGGCTGCCAACCAGCCATTCAGCCAGCCAAGCACTTTTGACAGACAGGCACGGCGGGCACTTGTGCTCAGATTACTTGTACTCGTATACTGGTATCGCCTGGCAGCCACTAGCTAGATTCATACATATGTATATGAATACACAGCTATATAGATATATAAATACATGTATGTATGTATGTATGTTTAATTTTTGTCCACAATCGTTTTTCGAGTACGATCAGTTGTTCTTCTCTCTACAAGGTGAGTATTTTCATTGTTGAGCCGGTCTGTGCAACGTAAAATTTATGAATGAATTTCTCGTATTGCTTCACACGCTCTTCGCGAACACAAGCAAGTCACGCAGCCAGGCAAACCGACTGGCGGACGAACACAATCGCCAACTGAGTGTTTTTATTTTTTCATTTTTTAAGAAATTGTTGTTTTTTTTATTTATAGTTGCCTTCGGCCCATAAAGATACACGCATATAACATATCATACGATTACTTGTTTTCGTTGCTCATTTCTTTTTCTTTTTCTTGTTTTTGTTTTTTGCCTTTATCATAGCTGCAGCCGCTGTGCGTGTTGCTTTTGTTGGAGCCACTTCCGCTGCTTCCGTTCAAGCGGCAGTAGCAGCAAGCAGCCGGCTGTTAGGCGATCGAACACCTTCGTTCTCAGGCGACGATCAATCGAAGACGACGATTTTTTGTTTTATTATTTTTTGCGTTTATTTTTTTTTTGTTTTGTTTTGTTTTGTTTTAGTGGTGAGGTAAGGTACCTAAAACGAACCTCATGCGATAATAATATACTGAACATGCAATGGAAATTGGCTATGAGCGGCAGCGATAGTGCGGGCGCGATACGAAAGTCAGTAAAATGATACTCGTAGAATACAGAAAGAATGACGTGCGCAGGTAGAACACTTTTTTTTATGAATGAATAAAATCGATGAATGAATTGAAATTGCGTGTGAGCCAGGCGTGGAGTGGGGCTGGAAGACGAAAACGACGACGGCGACGACGAAGGCTGGGCTGTAAAGCGATATGCGGCATGAAAGCATGAAAGAGAAGCGGCGTGTAAGATTGTTAATATTGTTTCAAAAGCAAACAGTAAAAAGATAAGCTCTGATAGGCAAGAGGGGCCGATAGCGAGTGGAGTGGTATTGACAACAAGTTTCTTCGTAGTACATATGTATGTACTATGTATGTATGGGTATTAAGTATTAAGCTGATTCGATTAAAACCACTTCAATCTAGAATATGTATCTATATGTACAGTAGTTCGAACTACCAAGCGCATTACACTTATTCAGGAAAATCAGTAATAATTTAAAAATGTATTTATTATTACAAAATAAAACTATAACAATCACTGCGTTTTCGGATAGTCAAACTGCCAAGTACAGAAGATTTTACAGCGTGTTCGTGGTTAACATTATCATCTTTCGTAGCTTCTTCATCTGAGGAACACTCGACCGTTGCGATACTTACATACACACCCATCGTGGTCATGTCGGATTTTTAAGTAAATTTGATAATTTTGTTCGGATTAAAAAAGGCCACGTATTATGGATTTGGAAAGAATTATAATACTAGGGCGGCTCAAATGTACTAAATGTAATAAAATTAGGCGCATGATCGATTCTAAGCCCATTTATTCTTGTGAAAGTTAGCTTTAATGCACCCTCTCGAATATCGAGACACTTTAAATTTTTTTTAAAGCAATATTAAAGTAATTTCGATTTAAATGAATCGTGTTTGTGTCAATAGCTATTGATGACTGCGAAACACTGGACTGTTCTTTCTTAATAAATGACTAACGATGGTTTAATTTAACTTTGTGTACAGTTGTGTTTATAATTTCTATTATTATTACCTTCTAGGATTGATCTATACAAAAACTATTATTCGCATATCATTATACTGTAATCAAGAAATATATAGGGAAGCCAGTGATAAAATATAAATAATTGGGTATTGCTCCTTAAATTCTCCTGTTAAAATGCAGCGTTGGCCGATGGAAAAAAAATTGATTTTCAAAATTATATACCTTTTCGATGAAAGTTTTCGTTACTCTATTTAAACTACTTGGCCAACTTAATATTGCTTAATTAAAAAAAAAAAAATATTTGCGATATAGAACAATCGTAGCGGATGGCCGCATTAGAATTTCGAATTTTCTTTCTTTTTTTTTGGCCCACCCTAATTTATACATATGTATGTATGTATGTTAAATGTTAATATTTGCGCGAGCGGCAACGCTAGAAATCACCAGTCATTATCACAAACCGCATAATTGGAGCCGGGAAGGGCCAATAAGTGCTGCACGCGTGGTTGCATGCCAACAAGCGCACAAACACCTTTACATATGTACCTAGGCATACATATGTATGTATGTACATATGTATGTATACACATACAAATGTTTGAAGAAATGTATTTCCATTAACAAATAGGATTGTAGTAATTGCTTTGCTTTTTTTTTTATAAAATACTTCGAAGGAAAAAAATCATGACGTACATAAATGTATACATTATTATTGCATGTCAGCTCAATTTTCTCACATACCAACAACATCACGCATTATATGCAACAACAACAGCCCAAGCACTTAAGTGACTGCCAAAGCGTTAAAGATTAAACAGTTAACGTGACGTAGTAGCAATGTACAGTCGTGTTAACAAAAATAGTATCTACATATAGACAAGTTTTAGCAATCAAATTTTCTATAATATGTATATTTTAAGATTTTTTTTTTTAATCTCAATCAAAATTGTAATCATTTTAAAAGTGTATAGAAACTTAAAATAAAACCAAAAAACAATTTTAGATATTAAAACATACGAAAAAATTTGTTTAGGAATCTCGTTTATTTTTAAAATATTTGCAATTTTTGCATTTAGAATTAGAAAACAAAACTTTTTTGGAAATTTTGTTACGCGCTTGAAACGATACCAAAAAAATAAGATAATTTTGGTAAACTTTCTTTGAAATATGTTTGTTTTTATTGTTAATTTTGTAGTTCAATTTTAGAAAAATTTTCTATAATATATTTTAAAATCTTTTTTTAACTCAATCAAAATTGTAATCATTTTACAAAGTGTATAGAAACTAAAAAAAAAATCAAAAAAAAAAATTTTAGATATTAAAACATACGAAAATTTTTTTTTTTTAAATTTCGTTGACTTTAGAATTGTATTTATGTACAAAAAAAAATTAAATTAAGTAATCAAACACTTGTAAATACGTCACACGACTATATCGTATTTAAAATTGCAGATAAGTAGTTTCAATTGTTGTTGTTGCGCACCCGTAATATTTGCGGCAAATTGCCACGGACTGCCTTGCATTTTCCAACTTTTCATTGAGTCGCCATTTCACTTGTTTTACTCTAACATTATTTGTTTTCATTTTGTCTGTCTGTTTTGCTTGTAAAAATGTAAAGTCGTACAAAACGTTGCTGCGTGAGTAAAATGCATTATGAATGGAATTTTTCTTGCGTCTAGCAAGAGGCTAACAACACACACATGCACACACGCAGAAACACTCAGTAACACATTTATTGTCATACATACTCGTACATACATACATATGTATGTACGAAATATTTCTAAAAGGCAGTCATACTCAACAGCGTCGAGTGCAAACAGATTTATGTGCCCTTTTAGTCCAAAACGGAATGGTATTCTTCTGGCGATGACTAATTTGACGTGCTGCAATACTATGTACATATGCAATTGTGTGCAACAAGCGGATAAATAATAAGCGCAAACATACATACATATATACATATGAATATATTTCTTTTAATACATATCAATTTCAGCGTCTCCGAACTTATCGACACAGTTACCTAAATGAATGGCTGCCCATTCTGCGTTCATACATATACATATGTATGCATGTATGTATGCATATAAGAATGATAAGGAAATATTTAATGTCAATCCAATTCTGATAGAAACTCCCGGGAATTTTTTCTCCCTTTCCCATGTTAAAGCAGTGGGAGAAGGGAACAACAAATTTCCCGGGAGTTTTAATTCGGAATAGAGCTGTATGTCAGTTTGCAACACATGAGTTTATCTTAAACAATTTTTGCCCGGCAACCCTTAACTGAAAGTGTTCTGCTGTAGCATTGTTCAGATCGAATCATATTTTGAAGCATACATAACTGATATGTATATTTCGATGTTTGTCCGAGCTTGTGAGGGACCTACTGTTTTAAGCCGAATACGCATGACTTTCATTAAAAGCTTTTTTCAGACAGAAATGCACTCGAAAATTTGTCAATACTTTCCGAGTAGTGAATGCTTTTAGAAAAACGGATGTTAGGAGCAGGCATTCAGTTCGATATTTGCTAGAATACAAATTTTCTCGTTTGCTAAAAATAAGCCAAAACCTAATTCAAAATAATTCTCGTTACTGACCTAAATTGCAAATTGTTCAGCAAGCTTTTTTAATCTTTTACATATACAGCGTGACTAGAAACAGCAGAGAAAAAAAGTTTTTTTTAAGCAAAATTTAATTATATTTCCTGTTGAGTAGTTTTCTGTCCAGAACTTGAAACATCGTTTCGGCTTCTTGATCTCTGCAAAACGACGTGCACCAAGCGAAAGTGCTGGCTCTCCGGGAGGTTACGCAGTACCTTAAAAAAAGACCCACTAAAAAAAAAAGGCAAGACAAGTTGTCACGCTAAAACCTTCAGCACTATGGCTATCACTTTAAAACCAAGATAAACACCTTAACCATTTTTGGATAATAGTTTTTTGGTTAATTGCAATTGATATCTCTCAGGCTTTTAGCAGATCACGCGCAGCGTCGACAATAAATGACTCTTCGAACTACAAACACACCATATAACTATAATATACTATATTTAAAATTATATTCTTTACTTTCACGAAAATAAAAAATTTAAATCATCTCGAAAAACAATTTGCGCCCTGCAACCAAATGAGATTAGCGGTGAAAATGCACCTTAAATTTTATACCGATCAACAATCACAACTTTTGGAATTTTCCGAGGACAAGCTGACAACTAAAAAAATCGTGGCAAATTCACCTTTATCACGAGACAACTTTGTGAATATGAAGAGGCATTTCCTAATGCTTCTTATCACTATACTTATAATGTATAAATGCACCTCACCATCATCAAATTGATCCTCAAAGGTCCAATAAAATCATTTCATTTCCACTTTTCGAATTTATCAATTTCATATAATTCAAATTGTCACAAAAGGATACAAATTTACAAATAAGAAATCAAATTCCCTTGAGGGAACACCCTCGGCGTTTCCTGTTTCCAAATTGATGATGACAAGAGCAACAATGCGCACAAAAGTGATAGCAAATAAGAAATGTTGACGAGAAAGAAAATCACAGACACAAAAGGATGCATAGCGCAATTAGAAATTACATACATACATACATATGTACATATATACATATACCAATATAGCTGCTTGAGTGAATGTACATATATAGATATGTATCTGCAAGTGTATGAGGTAATGCGGTATGATAGGTGCCATTATTAGTTTCACCAGTTCCATACAGTACATACGAAGTAATTTAGCTATTGAATATAAAGTGCGTTTCATAACTTTAGCACTATCGACACATTTTGCGAACTAGTTCATTTTTAAATTAGTTTATTTATTTTTTTTTTTTTTTTTAAAGTTTATTCTATAAAAGAAAATAAAATAAAGCCAAGCATCCAACTTTGTACACAACTAGAAATATTTCAACAAATTTTCTTTAAAATTTCAAAAATTAATAAGAATTTTTAGAAAAATGTGAAATATGCAGTTTTGTAGTAGGTACTTACATTTCAATATAAAAAACTTAAGTTCTATGTGCTTAAAAATTGTTTTTGATTTTGAATTTTTTGCATGTTCTGTTTTGCTGGAAACTTAAATTCACGCGATTTTTAAAGAACTATGGAAAATATTATTATAAAAAAATGTGTAAAATCTAAACAGCAAAACGTTGCCAATATCGTAAAAAATCACTGCAGGTACATTAGGGTAGTCAACAAAAAAAGTGAAGCCGGAATTTTTATAATAAAATTGCTTTTTATAAAATAATTACAATATTTCTTTGTATTTTAAATGAGCGCAAGCACAAACCTTGAAAATCCCCAAAGGCTAATTGTGATAGGCGTCAAAAAACTTCAAAGAATTATAATCAATAGTTTATTTAAATTTATCCCATATTTTTTTAATCTAAAAAAGGGTCAGTTTCTAATTAGAGAAAAATTTTGTTCTAGTTGTGGGTATCAAAAGAACGGATTCACTTTTTTGTACCTCCCGAATGCCTTCCTACGTACATAATTTTCGGTGTGTGTTCTAGTGGGGTGGCGACAATTGCGGCATTTATGCAATTAGAAATCTTCCTGTAGCAAATAAAGCTATGTACATACACACAGGTGCCCGAGGCCATGCCAGCTAGCACACAGCGTTACTAAACGCTCGAATCGGGAGCAATTTTGCACACATTGTTACTAAGGTGCAACGTACACACACACGCACACACACAAATATACAAACAATTATGACGTATGTAGTACGTCGTGTTGTTACTCGCATGTTGTTGATTTGTTTTAGTTGTTGTTGTTATGTGACTGTGCCACAAGCCTGTTGAATGCCACATTGCGTTCACAACGACCGGAAGTTAATAACAAATAATATTATTGCCCTGTTATATGGCCCCGTCTATATGTATGTATGTAGTTGTCTCTGTGTGCTGTGTCTCTGTAATTGTTGTTGCTGTTGTTGTTAGTGCCGCTTGTTATTGCCACTAGTATTACCAATCATGCGTACTACAATGTATGGCTTCCTATCGTCTCTTGACCACACTGCAGGCCAAAATAAATATGTTTATAAAATATGTACACATCAGACAATCTATAAATTTATATCCTTTCATTTTTTGTTCAATTAAAAAATGTGCGAAAATTCTGTGCTTTTAGCCTGTGGACTATTGAAAAACGTATAGCAACTCATATCGAATTTAATATTTATTCCTAATTTGGTCTGAATTGAATAGTTCTAAACCATGCTTTTTGCTCTGATTAAGCGATTAGCCGGAGATGATGCAAACGG
The DNA here is from genome assembly GCA_963971545.1 of Philophylla caesio. NCBI lineage: Eukaryota > Metazoa > Arthropoda > Insecta > Diptera > Tephritidae > Philophylla > Philophylla caesio. The sequence continues at coordinate 188,710,065 of OZ020604.1, read as the reverse complement.
CCCTGAATTGCACATGTCTTTCGTTTTAAAAATCAACATCGTAGAAATCGATTTAAAATATCCAATTTCAAAAACAGTACTTAGTTCGATTCTTGTAAAAAGTTGTTGTTTTTCCATGAAAAATCTTCCACTGCGGAAATTAACCAGCTCAATAATGCCGGAAATAAATTCAAAAACAAATATGTATAACATATATTTATAGCCTACTATCAGTTGAATATACAATTTTAACTCAATAGTCCTTATACGAATTGTGTTTTTTCTTCTTCTTCTTTTCAACGATATTAAAGTATAAGAACTAATTCATCCTCAAGTTATTATCAACATTTTTTTTGCGCGTACAAGTGTGCCGCAGCGTTTGTGTGACGCATAGTCAAATCAAGAAAAGTGAAAATGAGCGACTGAACAAATGAATGAATGATTCATGCATGGACGAAAGTAAAATGTGAATGTAAATGAATTTTGTGTGCTAAAATTAGACTCACAGCGTCTTGTTAACTATGCAAAGATTAGAAAAATACGATACTGCTCTTTAGAGAAAAAAAAAAAAAAACTAAAAAGCAAGCGATAAAAAATACAAACAAATGTTAAAAAGTAAAGAAAGTGTTGAAAGGAGTTACAGTCCTGATATGAGTTTATTAATAGTTTGTTAACTATGCACTACAGAGCAAATGTGAAGTGATGGTTATTTGTTTTTACAATATTGGCCGTTTTTCATGTCATATTTTTTTCCTACGTTTTTATAAAAATGTATTTCATGCTCTAACTGAAATCCTCTACACAATAGTTTCAGAAATAAATAATTTAAATTTCAAATGTTCAAAAGGAACCTTAAAAAATTTAGTAAGAGGTTTTATGGCATTTTTAATTTTACTTTAATAATGTGCGACTTTCTTGTGGTTAAAAATTACCGCTTTTTTTTCGTATGTTGAACTGAATCCAAATAAATTCACGTTTTATCTTATTTCATACTTTTTATTAGAAACGCACAACAAAAGTAACAAAAAAGTGTATTAATTATATTTATTTTTTTTGATTTCTTTTTTATATCGAAAACCGTTATTGAACTGCAGAAAAAAATCCGCTGGTCCTAAATCAATTTAAGTTTTTGAAAATAAAACTATCTCAATTATGTATCTTAAGTGTTCTCTCATTTAATTAATTTTACATTTTTTATTGTTCCTGGAGGGAAACGGTTTAAGGAATAAATATACCATGAGCATCAACTGTAATAGAATTGCTCTTCGTTTTCATTCTTTATATAAAAAAATCTATTAAAAAACAAAAACTGTGGGTTTTACGTCTAAATATTAGTAAATAGCGATTAACATTAAATCCAACTTAAAAACTAACGATATAAAGTCTCTTTATATGTGGATTCCAAAGCAACAAACAACACAAGCTAGACCACTTGAAATACAGATCACTCAAAGAGGTGTCAGAGCACAAACGAAAAAAAAAAAACATGTTAATTTTATATTCTATCAAAACTCATTTAAAATAAAACTAAAATCTTCAAATAATTTATCCCTGAGCAACAGTTTAATCAACTTAGAAATCGAAGAGTACTCAAAGGATTAAAAACAGAAGCAAAGATAGTCAAGCCAATGACGACGGCTTAGAATGCAGCAACAAGTAGTAGATGACAACAGTCATTGGCTATTCACTAACACTGTGCAACAGAGATTGATAAAAGTGATTTTATAAGAAAGGAATATCAAATTGCCTTTCTCAGCGAAAAACAACGTACACATATTTATTTATTTTTAAGAATTTTCAATTAAAGTTCAGTCCATTCTCTAACATAAACCATAAAAATCAAAGTTTTAAACTTAGTAGAAAACTAAAAAAAAAAAAAATCGACAAATTTGTGTATAGATTTTCAACTTTTTTTCTGAGAAGTGTTTAAATATTTTTGAGTATGCAGTTTTATAGCCCATTAAATTTTAGTCCAACAATGTGAAAGTTTCAAGTGGCAAGAAACTACCGTTGATTTATTAGAAACTTTTTTCGTCAAGAGTGTTGCGAATTGAAAATTCTTAAAAATAAATAAATAAATATACGTGGCAAGCTATGGCATTTTGAATGATGTTGCTTTTGATATGCACAACACTGTACGTATAGCAAAATACAAAAAGAAATAGAATTCAAGAAAAATTTTTTTTACTAATTTTGATTAGAAATTTGATCGGTGTTAACACGCTGTAACAAGTCAAAACTTCGACAAAAATTATGTTATTTTATGTCATACTATAATAAAATGTGATATGATATATTGGTGTGGTGTGATGTGATGTGATTATGACGTGAAAACGAAAATATCAAGTTTATCAATTCAAAACTTTTTGCCCAGAAAATTTAATTGTCTTTCATTCGGTATATATTAGTTTTTGTAGAGCGTGTGTGATATGTTCATATAAATGTAAGTATTTTCTTAGATTAATACTTTTGAGTAAATAAAACCAGGTTTAAAAATTCACTTTCCGCTTTTAAATTCAGTTCCAATGCAAACCAATACTTGCAAGTCATTCTTTGAAGTCGCTTAATGTACATACATACATATGTATGTATTTTATTTAAATATAATTTTATCAAGTAGTCGCATTCTCATTTCAGCTTTCGCTTACAATTTACATATAATTCATTTAATTACGGAAATGGATAAAAAATTGTATCGGTTTTAGTTTTAAATGCAATATTCTCATGCTTGGAAAAGTCGTACTATATTCATACATATGTACATACATATGTAAATTGTGGCTGATAAGAGAAAAAAATATAAAGTAGAAATAAAAACACAAAAGTCAAGAACGCGAAGGCAGCACTTTGGCAGCGCGCGGCAATTCCCAGAAAAACTTTTTATGTAATATAAATATATTTATTTATGCTGTACATATGCGAGAAACAAATCGAAATGAACATTTTTTTAAGGCGACAAAGTAAAATAAAGTTGGAGGTAACAAAATATGTATGTATGTAAGTATTAAAATGATACAAACAGATGCGCGTGGTGCATAATTTTGAAGTGCAAAGTTGATGTAAAAAGAAATTTAAAAAAAAAAAACAAAATTATTATTATTTTATTTCTACTTTATCAGCAACTTTCACAACACTCCTACTGCAACAAGTATTTAAGAAGGCGCGAAAAAAATTGTGCTGGAATCTCGGGAGCGAAATGGCAGATGCAACGAAACAGCAGCAATACGGCGATACGAGCTATGTAGCAGAACAGCTGATATGAGTGCAAACAAGCAAATAAAAACAAACAGCCACAAACTGGCAGTCGATGGTATGACAGCGAATGGCAGGCAGTGTGCAAGTAAAAAAAGAAAGGCTGGCTGACTGACTGACTGACTGCCTAGCAGCCTGAAGCGACTACAGTGCGCACTTTACACCAGCACAACAACAACAACTTGCTTACACCGGAAATATAAAATTACACACTCAACACTTGAAAAATATGTATACGAGTTTGTATGTGTGTATGTATGTATGTTTGTAAGCAACGACACAAGCACACACACACACACACACACACTCGCAAACACCCGCTGCTGCTTGCAGTTTTGAATATATGAATGAATAAAAATAAATACCGATTGAGTCAGCGACGTAGCAACAACAACAACTACAACAGCTGGGCCCAACTAAGTAAGTGACTGCATGTTGCATGTTGCATGAATGTTTGTTCGAATAATGTGTTTTTTTTTGTTTTTTTTTTTTTTATTTTAATTTTTGCTATACACACTTGCTGTTGTTGTTGCACGTGTTGCATGAAATTATTAGTGCATAGAATGCAGAAATAGTGTGACACTATTAAAATTTATGACATTGTGAAATTTTAATTGATTTTTAATTGTATGCGAAGCGCAATCTTGTGGGTGAGGGGGCGGGCCGAATGGGTCACGTTATAAGTTGCAGAATGTATATAAGTTGTATGTATGTATGTATGTACATACATAGGTGCATGTGTGTGCTGTCCCTTCTTTTGGTTATTAACACTCTCTCTGTTTTTTTTTTCGGTTCTCTTTGACATTACTGGAAATTCATAACGCCAACACCTGCCAACTCGGCTACACTTGAACGGTCAAAGGAAATACTATCATACGGTTCAACACTTTGTCAAAGAGGCGACAGATGTTTTCAAGATTGGGAAAGTCAACGCAGTTGCCAAGAAAAACTTTGAAGATCAATGAATGTGTTAAATTGTGTACATGTCGCTTAGGTTTTGTTTTGAGCTTCGGTATTTCACGAATGGAGAGATTTTCAGTATAGTATACTCGACCCCTAAATTTGGAGGTAATCGAAGTTCTTCTAGAACCTAAGCAATTGTGTACCGACATAAAACAGTGGTCGAAAATCCCGCAGTTGTACGAAGACGAGTTTTTTATGATATGCTAAATATTACTTGCATCAATTCTTGCATTATTCATAATCATAATAGGCAAAGCAATGGTGTACAACGAGTAAACAGAAAGCATTATAGGATAAGCCTTTATGAAGAATAGGAAAATCTTGGTTGCCAACTTTGCAGCGCTCATTCGAACAAATGATCACCGATATTTTGGATTTGAAAATGAATGGTCATCAAGTGGTTTCTGTTGTTTAAAAGAGGACAACCTGTTACTTGTGTCCGTCGCAGAAACGACTTCAGAATGATTTCACTTCATTGCAGTCACTGCAATCGACCTTATTTTGTTGCTAACTATCGCGCGACAACAAAAACTTATTAGATCTTCGTTAGTGGATTGTGTTGTTTTTTTATGTTTTGTTTTTTTTTTGTTTCAAACACCTTTATGCACCTAAATCTAAGTAGGAGTTATGATTTTGTTTTGAATCAAAAATCGTAAAATTTACGAATGGTCAGTGGCTAAGTAACGTCAGTTTATGCTTAGTATTCTTGAGTTAAACAATAAGCGAGCGCTATTTAAAACAGCGATCTAAGGAAAATTATCTCTGTGAAGGGAAACCAATATATGTATATAAATTACAGTCATTGAACATCGCCGATTTCTTTTCTAATTCCTCAACATCAATTTTCCAAAATTCATTTAAAGCTTTGGATATTTGCGAAATGCATGAGCTTTTCATTTTAAGTTTTCTCTATTGAAAATAATGTAAGACTTTTTTGTATAAAATTAAATTTTTTTTTAATAGATTTCTTTTTATGTTGAGCACTCCTCGAAAAATAATTCGGAACACTCTTGAAATATTAATCTGGGTCGTTTTGACTATTGAGAATCTACGTTTAATGAAACTTCTTTTAGAATGAGCCCAGCAAGGCCCAGCAGGATCCTTCATCAGTAGTTCAGTGCAGTGGTATAGCCCATTGATTTTGAATTTTATTTAAAGATTTTGCTAAATTCAAGGGGCTAGGCATTAAAAGTTTACCACATCTGAGAAAGAATGTTGGTGAAAATTATATTTTCTTATTTTTATTGAGTTATAATTATTCAATTAAAATACTATTCATTCTCTAACAAAAATTTTGTACAAAACTAATGGAAAATTAAAAAAAAATTCATAAAAAATGCAAGCTTTATTAACAGAACTTTTAGAAAATTATTCAATATCCAGTTGTGTATTTAATTTCGAAAAAAAAAATGAAGTAACTGTCTAAAGTGGCAAGAAATTCCAATTTGATTACAATTTTTTTTATCTAACTCAGTCCTTACACAATTGTAATTCACTCCAGAGATGCGCGTTAGTTAAATAAATATTAAAAATTTATTCACAAATTTTCTGTTTTTGAGTGAAAAATAGATTTTCATTTTTTATTCGAATAATATTGAGTGTCGATTAAATTCTAATTCATCATTCAAATAATTTAAAAAAAAATTTCATTTTTGTTCTTAATTTAAATAAATTTTAATAATGAATACATTTTTATTTATAATTCAAATACTTTTGAAAATTTAAAAAATACTAATTTTGAATTAAGAATGTAAACTTATACTTATTTTTTGTCATTAAATAATTCGGTTTTCAGATAACTTCCATTTTGTTTCAAAAATAATATTAGCGAATGCTTCGAACTTGGTACGAAATTTTTAGAAATTTAACGAATTTCAAAAAAGTTGTTATCGAATTAAACATTTTTTTAGCGGAATTTTTTTTTAATTTTTCATGTACATATATGTTCTATGTATGTAGGTAGTTGTTTAGCTCTTGTCATTCTAGTGCGTTTATATGTATGTACTTGCACATATCAAATATCTTTTACGTTGCCATATCGACTTCTACAATATAACTCTTGAACTTTTGGGTTTTTAGTTGGTCAGAAATGGTGAATCTTCTCCAAGCTTCTCAAGCGACCAACGACTGAACCGTATCGGTAAAGCCTCTCCATGATAAAATCTCAAAGAAAACTGTAGAAAAATAAAATGTCAGTTTTTGATCTATCATTAAAAAAACACTACTGAAAAAATTACCTTAGAGCTCATAATTGTTAAAAATATTTATTTTTTACGTTAATGAAAAATACGAACTTATTTGAATGCGAAATGAATGCATTTCATTTTAAAAAATTAACATCCGCTAAACGTGCTCATAAAACGGCGGCAAAACGAGGGAGATAAAATAGGTTTTTTGTGTGATTTGTTTGTTTTGTAGACTGTTGCACATTCATGCTCATGTTTTTAAAAGCATTTTTGCTATATTCTTGATTTGGAACACGCAATCCCAACTTGAAGTAGGCGACAAAAGGTCACGAATAGGAAAACTGAAAGGCAAATTAGTTCGAAGGAATTTATCTGCGTCTTATTAGCTTTTTTATGCGTGAATTTGAAGCTCGCAAAATTAAATATATGTATAAATATCTTCTTTTTTTTTGTTTTTATTGCTGTAGTACAACTTGCGTATGTAAGTAAGTATATATGTATGTATGTACGTATATATGTATGTATATTATTTCGCCAGCAACTTGCTTGCCATGAACACAAACCTTTTTTTCTCGCACTAACTCAGCAATCTAGCTGAAAAATAAATGAGTATGTAAATCATTGAAATTCGTTGAATCAAAACTTCCCACGTTCTGGGCGTTTTGCTGGCATTGTTTTGCCTTTAATGACTGCGTTTTTTTTTATTACTTTGATATTTAATTTATTTTGTTTTTCTCTGTTAAGCATTTTGTTCATACAAATCTTAAATTTGTTTAACTCGTCTGCACTTTTTATGATCCTTTATCCAATTTAATATAACATGCCAGCAGCAAAATCTACTCAAATTTCAAAGACACGAATATACATTTGGGGGGTTTACGTTCAAGCCAACACAAACCAACATGCATATGCATGCAAACACATACATACAGATTTGGACCTGTACTTGTTTGATTTTAAAATTATTTGCCAGCAATTTTTGGTAGCATTTGAAGAAAGGAGTTAATTTTTGTTTATGAAATCGACCCTTAAACAGTTCAAGCATTCAGGAGCGAGGAGGTCGAGTGTGCAAACACGAGTGTCCACAATGTACTTTTCTGTTTTTTTTTTTTCAAAACTTACATAAATACCTGTTGCAGTCTGAGCCAGCGTCTGGCGGCTTTTCATACTATGTCCAAGTAGACTTAAGTCACCGAACGAGCCAGCCTCCTTGGGCCGCTTTATTATTTACTCGCCAACGAGCCGCACTCGTTCTACTACATAAAGCAGCTATTGAAGGGACACAGATAGGCAATCGTGGGAATTTTGAAATAAAAATCATTCAATGCCACCATTGCCGCCCTCGCTTGTAGTGCGCTTGGACTTGAACGAGTTTGAATTCGAGTACTTGTATGATATTTTTAATAAGTTTAAATCGGCAATTCGGCAATAAAGCAGCCACTTCTTGCACAGATGCATGTACACATAACTACTTGTGTATGTATGTATGTAGCCGCGTATGTTTGTATGTATGTATCAGATGTGGTTATCTACCGCAGCTCAAGTGTGTAAAGTACCTAAATAAGTACATGGCAAATAATACGGCGGTTTATTGTTGTTGTTGTGCGCTCTCAGTCCCTTTCTCGGCTGCTGCCTCCTCGACACTACACACCTTGCATTGGCCCGATCGGTCAATGTGCTCAAGCGAGAAGGAGCCACTCGTCACAATTCTTATATATTTTTTTACAGATTTGAGGTTAAATTTTCAAGTTTTTTTTTGTTTTCTTTCCTTTTTAATTTTTTTTTTTATATTCCTTTTCTGCATTTCCCATTGTATTTTGCCTAATTTTTTTTTCTTCTTTTTGTTTTTCACTGGCATTGCAAATATTTATTTCACACAAGACGCGTTGCGCCGCTCTGCTGATTTAAATCCAAAAATGTGGAGCAACATTTGTCAGTTATGCAAACACACGCAGAAATTCATACATCTGTACATACACATGTATGTAGGTATATACAAACACATGTAAGTATAAGTATGAGTGTACCAAGTCCAAGTGGCGCGGCGCTCTTTTTCGGCTTTCAATGATTCCTTGCGCAGGCGCACATTGCCGCACAATTTATTATTTATTTTTCATTTTTTCGGTAATAAATTTAGTGGGGGAAGATCTTTAAACTGGTTTATATGTAGTTGATTGTGCCATGGGAACTGCAGATCAGAAGTGACGATCGTAAGTGCTGCAAAGGTACAGCGGCTTGTGTGTACGCAGGTATCCCCAAATAATGTATGTATGTATGTATGTATGTGTCGAACATTGTGTATGAGAATTTCTTTTGCTGCGAATTGTGAGGGAGTTGCACGTGATTTTTTTCAGATTTCTGTGATTTGGCGATAAAGAAGAAATTAATTTGATCAATAAAAGGTGCATAATAAGAATTAATGGAAAATTATCGATTTCAACCCTTAAATCGTTAAGAAAGTGTACGAGCAGCAGTTGTTGAAGTAATAGCTTGTTTTTGAAGCTGAAAAACTGTTATAGAATAGTGGAATGAGATTTGAAAATTCTAACTAAAGTTTAAGGGTTCTATTGGTCGTTGTGTGTGAGAATGCTGTGATCAGATTATGACCACAACAAGATGATGGACGCCATTGTAAATAAATCAAATTTAAAACTTAAATGATTAAGTAAATAAATATCAGTCTCATAGTGACAATGTATCGAAGGATTTGTGCCTTATGTGCCAAGATAGTCGTAGCAGTTTTATATCAGAGAATCGATATGTATATTTTCCGAGTATGCCAGAATGGAAAGCACAAAACAGATTATATTCAGTTATAGTAAAATTATTATGTTACATTTAAGTTTCCAAAAAAAAATAATAAAATTGAACGTTAAAAAACATATATGGTATGTATACATGTAAGTAAATACATATGTGTATTGACAAAAAACCACTTTTCCTAGACATCTGATTTTCAACATTTCACGTGCTTTACCAAAGCTCGACTCAATCGATTATTGCAAAAGCAGCAACAGCTCAAAAAAATGTTAAAATGTAATTGAACATTTTTTTTTTAACTTTTTAGGCTATAATACAATAATACAGTATGTTTGAAAGGACGAGCAACTCTTAAAGATCTTATGTTAAAAGCATCGCGAAAAAATTCCAATATGAACTTTAAAAAAAAATGTCTAATATTTTGTCATAACTCTGGCATTAGGTGCCTCCTTTTTATATTTTTTATTTTTTTTTTATTCCTTCATTCATATTTAGTAAATCTAGAAATGCATGATTTTCTTACTACAAAAATACTTAACGATAATAGTTCATTCTTAATTTTATAATACATTCAATGACAGTTTAAACGATTGCTTAGAAGACGAAAAATTAAAAGCCAAAGAATTTGAGATTTGATTGAATTCTCTCAACTCAACTCCAAAAAGAATAAATCATTGCTCCGCAAGTTTCTTTGTGGAATATAAAAATGGATGCGCTCTAAAATAAATGGGCAGTCGATTTTCCCGCTGATAACATCAAATATAAAGCAGAGTGAAAGAAAACTTCTTCTGTCTTGTAAAGGCTTCAAATGTCTTAATGGTCGTCTTGCATCGTATGAAGGAATTGGATCCGTAAAGTCAAGTGATCTGAGAGCGAAACGAAGAAAATTCTTTTGAATTCTCTCAAGTCTATTAATGTGACAAAGGTGATATGGCCTACATATAAAAACAGCGTATTCCAACTTAGATCGTACAAGCGTCGTAAATAGTAGTTTTAGAGTGTATGGATCAGTAAAGTCAGAACGAAAGCGCCGAATAAACGAGAGTATAGAGTATGACTTCGAAATTATGTAATTTAGATGACTCTGAAATAGGAATTTTGAGTCAAAAATTACACCCAGATCTAAGACTTAAGTCAAAGTTGAAAGACGCGTTCCGTTAATTAAATATGAGGAAGCGAATAACTGCCTACACTTAGCAAACATTATATGAGAACATTTCTTCATATTCAGGTGAAGGTCATTTTTAACACACCATGCCGCGAAGATCTGCCTAAAGCTTACAAGAATCAGAGAGACTAGAAATTGTTTTAAAAATTTTTAAGTCATCTGCATATAAAATAAATTCCGAAAATTGAAAGCAATCAGTTATATCACCAGTAGAGGCAACAAAAGAATGGGATGACACAATATCAACGACGACTACACATTTGCGACATGAAAGATACGATTTTACCCAGTTTAAAAAAATGGAGTGAATTTCAAAAATACGCAATTTGGAGACTAAAATTGAATGATTGACTTTGTCAAAAGCCTTGGAAAAGTCTGTATAAACAGTATCAACTTGGAGTCGGTCATTGAAAGCAGACATACAAAACTCTGAGAACACCCGAAGATTAGTAACCGTTGACCTTCCAACCATGAAGCCATCCTGTTTGTTGGATATGTAACGCTTTACTGTAAAATACAACTTTTGTTTGATAATATATTAAAATAGCTTTGAAGTCGAAGAAAGTTTAGCATATTTCGTTTATAAACCGAGAGTTAAACAAGCTTGACTATCACTTCTTAAATAGTCTGTAATATTGTACTTTCCAATGTTGCCATCCTTTCTTGGTCTTATTTTCTGGTATCAAACAAGATGCCTGTAATACCGTAGTGCTGGTGTAAGAAATATTCAATTAAGAAAATATCATCAAATGTCATGAAATGACAAAAAGTCCACTGATAGTTTTACAGTAGTTCAAAAGTGTTTGGGACTTTGAGAATTTGCAGCATTAAATATCAAGTGCTGATTAACTTTTTCTTTCGTTTATTTGGCTCTACAATCTGTTGCCTACTTTGGCAGAGACCACAAACATTACCAGCTGCCTCTTTTCTTTAGAAAGTTCCATCAGTTTTTCATACTAAATGCCCTTTTTTACTTGGTCTATCCATTGTTTTGCCTTTTTGAAGGATTTTTTAGAAGGCACAACCGTTGCATTTGTATATACGAGTATGTTTATAACTATGTATATTTAATAAAGCTTATTCAGTTCATAATAGCCTTTTCTCCGAAACTCGTCTATTAAACAACAAAAAATTGAATGAACTTTAAATTAGGCTTCGAAATAAAATCTTAATTTAATCATAGCAACATTCAGCAAAAGCAATTTTGCATGAAACTTTCTTTAAATAATATTAAAAAGCGGAACTTCGAAAGGCTTTTGCGATTTGAAAAGCATATGATTTTTATTCGAATCTTGGCACCAAGGCGAATTCAATAAGCTTGTGTTGAGGCGACAGTTGTTTTTTCGCTTTGCCGTACTAAATGTCAAAATGGCTTTATTCTAATTGGCTCACGAAATGACTACAGAAGTTTAACAATTATAAATTAACTGATTTCCTTTTGCTTTGAATATTCATTTTAATTGTTTTTCATTTACTTTAGGATATAAGAAGCTGAGTTGTGTGAGAAAGCAGTTTGTGGGAGGTTATAACATTCTGGGAACACATTTTGTTTATGGAGCTCTCAAAAAAAGAGTTAATAAGGCTGAAAGGATGCAGCAAGTTAGCTTTTCATTGTGTATGCTTCATTAGCAACAGAGATATGAAAGCAAGCCATTTATCATTTGCTTGAGCCTGTCGGAATTATTCGTGCTCAATCGAAAAAATTCAATGCTTAATATAGGTTTTTAATTTTAATTTGTACTTATTAATGAATGCTTAAAATATGTGATATTTTTCAAAATGTTAAAAAAAAAGTTGCCTTAGTTATCAATTGATACTCAACGAAAATATAATTTACATACTTCTAAACATAAAATAATTTCTAGTTCAGAGTTAAAATTTATTTCAAATATATTCAAATAACTTTACCACCACACAACTGAATTAGGAATCCTTCAATTCTTTAAGTGCACTAACGAGCGCTTCATTAAATCTTTAAGTCATACTTATTTCGAAAAAAAAACCCACTATCTACAACGATAATTAACTATAAGCGCACAATGAATGAAGTCAAAGTCTCGCCTCAGAAGTGAAGTTGCGTGCGATTCTCCAAAGCTGGCTTAATTTTTAAATGCGAACAGCCAGCTCAGCTACTGACATAGCTCCTCAGCTTTATCTTTTTCACTTAATTTTTTAATGCTTTGCAAGCATGTGTTTTTTCTTAACTTTTTTTTTTTTGTAATGCGTTAAATTTGATTGTCTGAAATCTGTAGATTTAATTGATGCTCGGTCAAAGGAATCTTTAACTCTCAATGCTTATTTGTCGTCGCAGTGGCCGCATCAACGCTTTGCTTTATGTTGCGTATTTTTTTTTTGGTTCTTGATTTTTTATTTTTTAATTTACTTGGGCTTTAGTTGGTTGTTAATTGCCTTAATGGTCTAAAATACGACTGAACATTTAATTGACTGTGGGCGGTTAAGGCTATGTGTAAGGAAAAAAAATAACAAACAGCAGTTACAAAAAAACTTAAAAAAAAAAAAACGAATAAAATGCATAAAAGTAGTAGAAAACTTGTGAACAAAAGTAAAAAAAGTAGTGCGCAGTTGTCGGAGCGTCTTGCAAATAGTGCCTTCCTAGCAACAACCCCAACAGTAATTGCAATTGAATTGAATTGAATTATACAGACAGACGTCCAGTCCAATAGACAGTCAAATAGGGCAGTAAGATTGTCATTTCGCAGTTCAGTTGAATGCGTGTAAGTATTAATACTCGTACATATGTAGGCACATATGTTATATTGCTGTGTTGATTGCTTTAGGTTGCGTGACAATTTGGCGAAAATTGCGCGATGGATCAACGCTTGCCTGTCTGAGCGCGATAAACTCGATTTTTACGTACATAGCTAACTTATTAAGATTCTATGTAAATTGGTTAAAAAATTGCGTTAATGTTTAAAGGTTTGGGGTAAAATCATGTCAACGTCATCCATATTTTTACTTTCTACATCCATACTTTTACTTTCTATAAAAAAAAAAAATTATTAAATAAAATATTCAAAGATTTGTGTCAAATGAATCGTGCTTTGATAAGTTGTAATCCAACAACCTAATTGTTGAGCTTCAAACACAAAAAGTTGTCACCTATATTTATATAAAAATTAAAAACAATAAAATAAGTTAGCTATATAAAATACTATAATACAAATCTGAAAATGTTGAATAATTTATCATCTTAACTATGCATTTCGGGAACTGTCTTAAAATATAAAAAAAAACATCATCTATCATCAACTATCGCTTTCTCTCTCTCTCTCTCTCTGCTATTGGAAGGATCTCAAGAATGACATAAATTAAAGTTTGCGACAATCGTGGTGTTGTCAATCCTTCTTCTTTAAAAATTTCTTAAATCGGTTCGAAGCTATGAGGAAAAAAATACTACTTTTTCAAGAAAATTTACAGCAACGGCAAAGTACTATTTCCAGCAACAGAAATAATGAAAAATGTTTGTTTTGAATTATTTTTAAGAGCTGCATTTTAAGCTTTAATTGCATATATGTATCGCTCAAAATAAGTAAAGACGTGCTTTAGAAGTAAGTTGAATTAAAATAAATTGCGAACTTTCATTTTATTGCAAAAAAAAACAGTATTTTATCGGCACTTGAAACCTGCTCTTCGGGCCTAAAGTTAAATGGGCTATAAAATTGTCAAAAAATTGTAAAAGAACAATATAATTCTAATTAAATTTTTTGCGTTTTTAATTTTGTACAGAATTTTACATACATATATACGATTTTAGTGAAATAAAATGCTATACTTTTATAAAAAATAATAAGTAAATTTAATTTGAAACAAATAAATACATATGTATATTAAATAAATAAGAAATCAATAGCAAAACTCGTCGATTGTATTATTTTATCGCCGGGAATATATCGTTAAGTAAATTTAGCGATTGTTTAATAATAATTTTAGTCTCATTTACATATAAATTGTAGCTTTGCTCCAAAATAATTTGTATTATAAAACGTTAACCAAGTCCAAAAACAATTATATAGCTTATATTTAGTCTCTGTTATTAATAAAGTATTTTAAAAATAATATTTAATTTACTACATAATAGAATTCGATGGTACTACCGATTGTGACTGTGGTGTTTTTGAAAGCATCGAAAACTATCGATAGTTCTAATATCAAAAGATTTCCTGCTCTATCTATCATTCTTAACTTTAACTCATTTTATTTATCTTTCTTCGCTTCACATCATATGAACGAGTGACGTCATGCAAACATTTTTCCACTCTCGTTGACGCAATTTCTGCAATCTATAGTTCTTGGAAGGATCGCAACGAACAATTGACACTCAACAAGACGGTCTACTAGAGGCAAATGCATGAAAATAGCTATCAGTGTTGAAACCTCTAAATTAAGACGCAATTTTTTTAAAGTTTAGTGATATTAAAGTACTTAGGTTTAAGCTGTAATTGTGTTTTATTAATAAACTTATCATCCAACTATTTTTACAAAGACATTTACATTTTTAATTATCACAATACTCATAAATATTTATATTTTTGACGAGAAAGTAAATTAATTATTCATTTATGCATTTATTATATTTGCATACGTCAACGGTGGTGAGGAAAAACGAAAAATCCCCAAAAAATGCAGAGAAAACATCCAAACTTAATTTCTTACATAGTGGCACTATTAAAAAATATTATAAAAAATCAATCAAAGAGTTTCGTATCATCTTAACTTTGGCATGAACTCGCTATTATCAATGGCCACTAAGAAAAAAACTAAATAGCAAAATATGGATATCAATTGAATAATTTGTAGTGATGTTGTTACTTAATTTTATGTGCTTTAAAACAAAAAAAATGTTTTGCGACCTTGCAAGGCCTGCAAGCCAAGTATGACAGAATTACAAATCAAATCGACAAAGAGCGGATTAAAGATTCTCGGAAGGCGTAATCTCTGTTTCTGCTGCACACCTGACTACCCAAATTTTGTTTGTAATTTATAAATTTAATTATTATTAAAAAATTACAATTTTGTCCCAATTAACTTTAATTAACTAATTTTATTCTTTAAAAAAAAAATTAAGGAAATAGACTTACACACAAATTCATACAAAATGTAATATATGTATTTCAAAAGTCGTATAAAGTGGCGCTTTCATACACTTGCTTTACTTTTAAATTATAAAATTATTCTCAGTTTTCTGAAATTGAGATTTCAAAAATATATCTCTGTGATCACGTGTTTGAGTCACTATATTTATCTTGAAATTTGTATAAGTAATTTAAAGTTCAACCAATAGCGAAGAAGTACTAATGAATGAATCACGCTATGTATCATACAACTTTATGCTACCAAAATTTACAACAAACCACCAATTTGCTGGAAGTCCTCAGCTGTGTTTTTTGGAAACCACGAATTAATTATAAGTATTGTAGGTATGCGGTTTCTGTGTCGTAGAGCCACAATTTGGTTGCCATTTTGCCTTTGCAGTCAGCTGCACTTTCATATGTACGAGTATGTATGTATTTTGTAACAAATGGGTCTAGTAAATAATAATAATGAGAAATTAATTTAAAAGCAGATTTTTCGAAGAACGTACGAGCCACAAAAAAAAAAGTTGCAACTTTTAATTTTCTTATTTCGATTTTTTTGTCGATATCTCCTTTTTTTCATTACCTTAGTAATACCACTGTTATAGAACGAATTTCCGTTTCTTGCAATACAATTAAGTTTTCGCAATAAAATATTGATTTGTTCGCTGCTCTGCTCTTGGCACACCTCAGCGCCTTTCCATTTCAATCAACACCAATTGGCTCGCTGCCGTCAAAGTTGATGAGTTACAACAAAATGGATCGGCGGACATAAAAGATTTTAAAGCAAGTCGACTGTTAGCGGCTTGTTTGTTTGCCGTAAGGTAAAAATGTTAAAAAAAAAAAAAAAAAATTTAACAAAATGCAAAAACATAACAGAAAATTATTTGTACTTGTTTGTTTATTTGTGCTTGCCATAATTGTTTGTTATTTTATGAGCATGTATGTATGCATGTATGTTTGTATGTACCGTTTGTGGCCTATTTGCGGCATTACAATATTTAATTTGTATCACCAGAAAAGGTGAAATCTGTTAAACAAGCAGTGAATGGAAGAGAGAGAGAGAAAGAAAGAGATCTAAAGCAACAGCAAAAGGTGAAAAGCAGATGAAGTCAGCGTAGAAGGGAGTGGTGTAAGCGAAATTATGTTGCATATGTGTAAATAATAATAAAACTTAAAACAAAACACGAGCATCAAAATGCTGCAGAACAATAAAATTGATGATCAAAAAGAAATTTACACGCGTCGATACAATGCGCACGTAGCTGAGAAGCTGCTAAGCTGCGGCTGGAATGGACTTTTTTTTGGCTAAAAGGCTGATGACCAGGCCAACATAAAGTGTGTGTTTTGATGCGTGATTTCCTTTGGAGTACATATTTTATAATTTCAAGTATTTGTTTACCCACCTCTTTGGCTTAATTTATGTTTGCGTGTGTTGTTCCTTAATGTTTTATGCTTGCGCGGTTTAAATTTTTTTTAATATTAAAAAATACACCAATATGCTTTCATAATATTTGTATTTATTAATGGCATTATTTTCTACCTACGCGTTAATTGTTAAACTTTTCTCAATTATTGTTCTGCGTTTATTTTGGTTTGCCAAAAATAAAATGAATAAAGCGTGTAGCGGATAAGTATGCAGTATTGGAGGAAAAGCGTTTAATTAGCTGGAAATTTTATGTTTATAAACATGTCGTATACACCACAAAATTCAAAGAAACAAGTTAATATCTACTCTAACATACACCCACACATGTACGCTTGCAGCCTGCCCAGTCACACTTCATTCGCACTTCACATCGGCCGGCCCTACAACCCGCCACTCCTTTGGCAGTCATGCATTTTCGAGCGCTCTCTGTTTTATCTTCAGCCAAGCACTCATAAACTGTTGAAATTTATTTGAAAACAATAATGATATGATTTCTCCGATTAAGATTTTGAAATGTTGCTCACTAAATTTTGTGGCGATCTGTTGCCCATCGCCAGTTGCCGGTTGCTGGTTGCTAGCTTGCTGCTAGCCATTTTGTTGTTTGTTATTGTTAAGCATTTAGCTACAAATGAAAACATCAAACGACAAAATAACCGACACATTCATTGCTCATCAAACAAAATACAAAGCTGTGTAAAAAGAAAATAAAAAAAAGGTGTGTAGATTTTGAGGAAAGCCTACCCTGTAGGACACGCATCGGCTTGTTGGTAAGATCATTTCGAAAGTGGTGCGAATGGTATTGAATCTAATGCTTGAAACATTCAATTGGCCATTTTTAATTATG
Source organism: Philophylla caesio (assembly GCA_963971545.1). Lineage (NCBI taxonomy): Eukaryota > Metazoa > Arthropoda > Insecta > Diptera > Tephritidae > Philophylla > Philophylla caesio. The sequence goes on along the minus strand of OZ020604.1, from coordinate 188,692,391 downwards.
GACTTAAATATCAATAAAATTGATAATAAACGTATCGATAATGAACCAATTTTAATAACGTTAACGTACCGATAATTTTAACGATAAAAAAGTTGCGAATTAAAATATATACAACGAGCATCCCAATTTATTATTAGTCAATACTAAAGAAAAACACAAACACGGAATTTGCTATGGCTCTGAAAAAAAGACTTACCGACTACAAAATGTAATACATCCTAAATGCTGTTAGTCTCTAAAAGAGAGACAAAAGTCACAATTTTAGACCAGTTGGTGCTCATAAGTTTCCAAATAAGGCCTCTTGTATCAAAATAAAGTCTCTAAATAGTGACCTGGTGATGAGTAGCGAGGAAAAGCAATAATCTCTAGCTGATTTTGAGACTTGAGATGAGACTGAGTTACAGAATTCGGGTATTCGTTTTTGTGAAATAAATTGATGGTCATAAAATTGTATTGGTATGTGTTCTAATAACGCAAAAAATTTATTTTATTGTTGCATAAAACCTAAATTTTAAGAACAAAAATTACTTTTGCCAATAGCCGCAAGACGCCAAAAATTGTAGCGAAAGACAATAAATCGAAGTAATACTCATTGCAGAAACACATGTGCAATAATTCGAATTTGAGGAGTGTAAATTCCTAAAAGGGTATCACTTGGCAGCAACAACATTGCGGAACGCAAATTACAACTACGGAAATCAATTTGTTGCTGCTTTTACGTCCGTGTGCAACAATTTTTTTCCCCTAAAATGGAGTTTCCTTTCGCTTCAAAACTCAACAAACCTTAATGCCAGCGATTGCCTACTTCCTTTGTGCGTTTGCTGCACTTTCTGATTTGTTGTTGGTGTGATTGTTGTGGTTGTTGTTGTTGTTGTTGCCACTATGATATTTGCCGCAATTAAAAGCATTTCTCTAACAATTACATCTCATAATGCGCTGTCGGTCGCAAAGTGCATTCGACAGCCGCCAAACACTTCGACACACGCCACACGACCAACGCATCTGCCGCGATCAAAGGATTTCAAAATGGCATGCGTGTTAATACCGATCGACGAAATGCTGTGAAGTGCGCCGATGGCAAGCGTCAGCTTAAATCTTCACCCACACTTCTCCCCTCACACAAAGTTCCGTAGTAGCACACTTTTTGAAGTATGTGGCAGACATTCAGGGAGTTGGGCACAATCGAAGGGGCAGACTGTATGGCAACATACCTGCTATGCACAGCTAGACTGCCTGCCTACCTTGCCAGCTGTACGGTGGGTGGAAGGGTGCATGAAATGTTTATATGTAAATACATACTCGTATATTTGTGTGTGCAGCACTAAATACAAAATATGTAAATGTGAAGCAGCGCCTTTCCTACCTTTCCTACGATTTGAATATTTTGTTGCCACTTTGAACGAATTTCACAAAATACAAATCGTTCTTTAAAGTAGCGACCAACTGCTGTGTGCGATAAAAATATGAGAAAAGTATGAAATATTACCAATGCATCTAAAAGCAAGTGCATGATAGTGCTAACAATCGCACAAGTGCATATTAAACGCGTCTAACTGTGCTGAGCTGTGCAGCGAATGCACACATTTAACGTGTTCGCGAAACGCTTACACACACACACGTACGAGTATAGCGATCGGCAGTGATTTCGAACGATCAGCAGCGATCTCCATTGATCCCAATTGATCTGTGCTGAACATCTGTGATTTGCATTGATTCCTCATCGAACACAAAAACAGCAAAGTACGGTATTTACCAGGTCGTAAAGAGCATTGCGATATTTCGCCACTAGCGACGGGACGCCTTGTAAAGGCATTTGATTTACGATTTATGCACGGCCAGCTTTCGCTGTAGGCGCCGCTTTCAATGGCTTTTCAACACAAAAATTGTTAAATAAATGTGAATTAATTGATTTTCACACTCATAACTGACAACAGTGCAACTGAGTTGATTTGAAAGCGTTGAATATTTCTGAATTCAATTACATACATTCTGTCTACGCAATATCCTGCTTGTGATTTAATATTAAATAAACTTTTGTTTCAATGTTTAACGAAATGAAAAAAATGTATCAATACTTACAAGATTGACGCTTCTACTCGTACTTGCATTGTGTAAAAATAAAAAATTGACGCTCAAAAGCAATTTGTTTTTTTTTTTAACTCTCCAGAAATCATACTTTTACTATAAGCACACTAAACTTGCGAACTTTAGCTTGATACACATTTTCGATGATGCTATTATCGAACAACATCAAGGCGTTGACAAAACCAGGCAATTGAGGCACGAAAGAAGTGGGTTTTATCCACACTTAACCCATACAAATCACCCAAACTGGATTAAGTTTAACCTTCATTGCCTTTTTTTTTTAAGCGGCATAGATAAAATTGTATGTAGCTTATCAGAGCAATTAACCTTAGATAATAGACATGTGGTTTATAAGAAGAAATAAAACGCATATAATTTAATGATATGACCAAGAATTTAGCTTTATTATAAAGATAAGTGTTTGCCATTATGTTTTGAAAATGATTTCGGGCAAGTGACCGCCGCGGCTGGCTCGAATAAATTCCAGTTGAGGGGCCCAATTTTCGACCACGTTTTGCAGCAATTGGGGCCGTATGTCAGCAATAACGCGCCGAATATTATCTTCCAAGGCGTCAATCGTCTCGTGCTTATCTGCGTAGACAAACGACTTCACATAACCCCACAAAAATAGTTCAGCGGTGTTAAATCGCACGATTTTGCAGGCCACGCCTCAGGCACACGAGAAATAATGCCTTCACCAAAAGTTTCCTTCAATAAATTGATTGTTTCGTTGGCTGTATGGCATGTAGCGCCGTCTTGTTGGAATCAAAGGCCGTTAACATCAACATCCTCCAGGCACGAAAAAGTCATTAATCATGGCTCTATAGCGTTCCCCATTGACTGTAACATTATGGCCGGCCATTGAATGTAACAAATATGAACCAATGATTCCCTCTGCCCCTAGAGTACACCAAACAGTGACTTTCTGTGGATGGAATGGCGTCTCTACAATGACTTGTGGATTATTATCACTCCAAATACGACAATTTTGTTTATTAATGTACCCGTTCAACCAAAAGTGAGCTTCATCGCTGAATAAAAGTTTCTTGTGAAAGCGGGATCGGCATTCACCTAACGTGCGAACGTTGTTCCTGAGTAAGTCTGTTTATTATGAAATGGCAATCCAAATTCAAGAAACAGCTGTCAAAAATATCAACTCCGAAAAAAGTATTGCCTCATTGAAAACCACACGTATAAAAAAAACACCCTTTACAAAGGCAGCCATTCTCACTTAAAAGTTTAAAAGGCTCTGCAATCGAAAAAAAAGTTACCATGTTCTGCGTTTATGAACAATTCTAACAATATTTTTTAATACACACTACCACAGGGCACTGATATATTAGATTACAAACAGCACCTGTCCCTTTCCCATCTTATCAGCTTCTACAAACTCCATACATGGAATTCCTAGTCGTTGTGCGTGTCTCCCTGTGGGAATATTTCTTCTAAGATCCATGAATAGAAATATGTATAGACTACTAGGCGAGAAAAGTTCTTGACGTCTTTTTTTTTTCTTCTCACACTTTTGCCACATGAGTTTTAATTTGCTAAGAGTGCGAATTTTAAGGACCTTCGCATTTGATTCCGAAAAGTCCGAATCCGACTTCGATTGCCATAGTTGTTAATCGATATTTTAACAAGGATCGACGACAACTTTAACGTAAAATAATTATGATTACATTATAAAATATTTGGCAGCACTAAGACGCATCTTAATTTACGTTTGTTTGTTTTTTGGTTTTCTTTTCCAACCGTTTTGGTGTATAACACCAACCCAGCACCCCTCTTCTGGGCTTCCTATAGTTATTTTTCATTCACAAATATGAAAAATAAAACTTCGCGAAAAAAAATTTTCTAGCGATGAAAAAGTGAAGTGAAGTGACGATTTTTTAAATTATTTTCCGACACATTTTTTTGAAAGTATTCAGCAAAGAAATACAAATTATTTCTCATGTACCATTGTAGATAAAAAATAAACTGACTTTCTTTTGAGGCAACTTTTATTTCATCAAACCCTTCTGTAATCGCAACTCTCGATATTATTTTTTTGTAAATAAATTTAGTAAGCAACTTTAGATTGTCACAAAAGGTCAAAATACTAAATTTGAAAGTTGAAAAAGGACTTCAGACTAACGTTTGAAATATACTTCATTTCAAGCGTTATATAAAAGAATATGCCAAACACCACTGTGCACTCACAAATTTTAAAAGTACTGGTTAAAAGTTTCATACTATGAATTTTCAATAGCACAATCACTAAAAAATTAAAAACATAAAAATTATTCACAAAATGCGGCTAATTTATTAATGTTTAAAATTTTCGTTGCTAAATTTTGTAATCACATTTTTTTTTTACTTTTTATTTATTAGTCAATTTTTAACAACGTTGCAAAAATTTTCATTTCAGGGCAAAATATTAAATTGAAATACAAATAGTTTCGCTAATGACCCGTATCATTTACGGAAATTGTTTTTTCGATAATCAATTTACATATACATACATATCTTTCCTAATTCAAATTTCGAACTCAATTGCATTCAAGGTTTCTTAAACTTTAAACTTTTAATTTTGCGATGGGCGATATGCGATTTCGGCGAAAAAAATAAAATGTTTTCAACATTCAACATCCTCTATTGGAATTGGTTAAAAAAAAAATTTATTAGAAAAATATTTGAATAAGAAAAAGTCAATACAACCTTTTAGGAAATTGACAATTGAGAACCAAATCAAAGTAGCAGAAGACGCACGAATTGTATGCAACTAAAACTGCTCGAAATTTTAATTGAATGAGTTTGTGTATAATATTTTTTTATTGCTTTTGTTGTAGATTCGTATGAAAAACAAAGGGTTATTTATTAAAGCAGAAAAAACCAGTGCAATCAGTCAATTATTTTACCACCGTTGCATAAAATTACACTCCCTCGATATTCCTTCGTTGTCTAGCTATGTATGTTGTAGAAAAATAGAAGACAGAAATATTTTCTTTCGTTTTCTAAAAAAACAATATCAGCACATATTTGCAGGGCCGGCGGAACACTTTTAGCTCGAGTGGGTAGTGAGAAAAAAAAGTCTTTGCTTTCCTCCTTTCTGAAATTATCTGAAGTTTTCCGAGCGAGTAGGACTATTTATGCTACCATAGGTTTCCGCCGGCCCTGCATATTTGCGACTTTTACCATAAAATTGTTTTCAATGGCGATGACTTACCGCATTTTAAGGCTCTTTGAGGTTAGATTTGAATTAAAACAAAGACATCGTGCTACTTTTTTTGAGTGCGTCTTTATAATATTTCTATGAATATGTGGACGAAATTTCGTTGTTATATATTTAGCGGTGTACTTTTCATGATAATTTGAAGATTTTTTGAGGTTAGGTTTGTAAACCGATTATGCTTATTTTGCAGGTGTTCTCTTATAATATCCGTATAAACGTTTGGACAAAATTTCGAAGTAAAATATTCATCGGTGCTCATTTAATGAAATTATTTAGACGTTTTTTGAGGCTAGTTTTGTATGGTTGGTTTGATTTAAATTAAACCTTTCTGGTCCATTTTTAATTTATTTCTTGTTTTAAGTATGTACATACGCCCACAAAGGTAACATATAAAAAATTAGAGCCCTAAGCCGACTCCATCAAATTTTTTGCCGACTCCATCAAATTTTTTTTCCAAAAATGTATGGCACCGTAGCACTGTGCAACGCAAACGCCACTACCTATTCACAACTTGTTTACAACATTTTCGATATTTTGCTGAATATTTACGGTTTTTGTTTTAGCGAAATAGAAAAAAAAACAGCCATTCATCTGTCGATCATTTCATTCATAAACTACTGTTGTACATTCATACAAACATGCAGACATCTAACTCGAAAGTGCAATGCTTGTGTAGTTAAGCAGCAGCAATCTGAATGAATTCACACACTTGCACACTCTTACCGATGCGCAATCAAACGTTCATTTAACAACCGCCACCGCCGCCACCCCCGCCGACACCATCGCTACAATTGCCAACGCCAATAACGAAAAAAAGTAAAACAACACTAAAACTAAAATTGTGGCCACCTGTCGACCGCCGTGCAACCCCCATTCGCCGCTTCTAATGCGAGTATTTTTGCATCTCATTGTTACTTTGTGGATTTGCGTGTTTTCGGCGCAAGCGGCGAGGGGCAAGCGAGAGAGATATCAAGTGAATTTTCTATTTTACCACACATTAATTCATAGTTGTGGCGCTTTTTCTCAATGGAACTGGTTTTCGCTGTAAGCTGCGGCTGCTAACCAGCGATTTGATAACTGGATGCTGGGGCATGCTGCCGCAATTGTTGTTGTTGCTGCCGTTGCTGCTGCTGATTGTTATTCATCCATCCATTCATTCGAGTTCAACTGATCCCAACAAACAACAAATCGACAAGCTCGCCAACCGGCCAACGAGCCAACCGATCAACCGACCGGGCAGGCAGCCAAGCAACCAGCTGCTCATCCGGTCTGGTCAATGGGAAATGTTGGCGCACACACACAAGTGCCCATGTATAGCAACAACATATTTAGCAACAACAGCAACAATTAGCAACAAACGCTTTAGGAAAACACACATGAACGCAATAAAACAACTACGATTGCGGACAACAAAAACAATATCATTATTTTACTACTCGCACAGTTGTTGTGCTTTTTCTTTTGTTGTTGTTGTTGTTGTTGTTGTTGTTGACTAGAAGAAGCTTGACGGGTGGTTAGCTGGGATGTAAAGCACACAAACAAACCAATCCGGTCGAGAAAATACTCAATGAGTTTCATTGATTAACGCGCGGTCGCGTATGTGTTTCGTACAAAAATGATTTGGTGGCAAGCTGATGGTGCAAAAGCAACAAAAAAATAAATAAATAAATAAATAAAACTGTAGCACACAACAATACGGACGGAAAGTGAATAAAGTTGGCGATTTGGAGTAACGATTTAAATTAAAGAAATTCTATCCGTCAAAATGCTTGGCATAAAAATGGGCTAAAACAAACAGCGCAAACAACAACAACCAAATAGCAAAGCAATAAAATACGTCTTGCCTTAATTCGCAGCAATAGCATCGAAATCACATTTGACGCTAAAGTCGACATTGGTCCGACTCTTTTGATCAGCTACTTTTTATCTACGATCCTCATCGGCCATCGCATGCTCGAGACCAAAGACACTAAGTAAGCAATGGAAATGGTTGATCTGGTTAAAGCGTGTAGAGTTGGTCAGCTGCCTGTAGACGGACGAACTCAGTTAGATTGAGTAAAAGATGCTTGTGCGAGTGAGTATGCGTGTGAGTTGTGTGAGCGTGAGTGTACAGCCAAACACGCATAGCAAAAGCCGTCAAAATGTTGACTATTACAGTAAAATTCACACGCACAAACAGCTAGACATACACACACACACACACACACATATGTATGTATGTGTGCAGCAAGCTACAATAGAAGCTTCACTTAGTTTCCGCCTGCCCGCGGTCTGCCGCTTTACCGCTCCAATGCTAAATACGGAGCAATCAACCTATTTCAGCACATCCGCTCGCTCACCGGTCGATTGCGTATCACGCCAACAACAACAACGAAATACTTATAAAAAGACAAAACAAACAACAAGCTACAAAACCGCCAACAGAACTTTACTAACTTTACTAGTAAACCAACAACTTGTGCGTACTGCGTTAAAATGGACCAAAAGGAAGGATGTTGTTGTCGCCTTTGAAGAGGCAAAATAGAGTAAGACTGTGATAAAAGTCAGATTACGAGTAGTGCAAAAAAAAGGAGTAAGTATGTAAATGAAATCTCTAAGGAAAAACTAAAAAAAAAAATTGCCATTCATTCATTGAAGACAAATCTATGCCGCACTAGCGCGCATCCCTCCCAGCTTGGTCGAGTGGCTGCTGCTGGCGGAAGTTCCCAACATGCAAAACAGTTAATATGCTCGTATGTATGTATGTGTGTAGTAGCTGTGCATAAGTGATCGACGATCAGCGACGATCGTTATCATTACATACATACATACATGCTTTACATTTGTATGCTGTGAATCAGGATATATTTCCGGAATGCTCAATGCATGTGAATATTGGCGACTTTTTTTCTTTTTGCTGCTCTTTGTCATTGCTTTGGTTGAAGCGGTGGTCCAACCACTTTGTTGGCGCTGGGAAGCAAGCCCACGTCTCTAACTTTGTAATGCTGCTGGCGCCGTGATTTTAAGGTTTGCACATGTCAGTTTAGTGGTGTTAATAAAATTTACATTTATGAGTAGGTTGACACACACACACACACATTTTTAATGATGATAATTTGCGCGAGACACTTTCGTGAAATGTGAATTAGTATAATTTAGTAAAGTCGCACTGATCATTAGTAAGCGATAAGGGAAGTGATTTTTTTTTTATTTTAGCAAGGTACATATATACATATTAACTCGTAATTGGTGAAAGTCCAATTAATTAATATGCAATTGCTACTCTTACTCGTTCGCGTATTCGCACAACTAAGACGGATAAGTCGGGTTAGTTTAGAAAACGAATGTTTATACTTTCTGTGCGTTTCATTTTTTTTAGTAAACAATCGAGTAAGGAAGTTGTAAGTTACACCGTAAATTTACTGAAAAAAAATCGGTAAAGGTGCTAAATGTAAAAGGGGTTTCTTTTAAGGCTATGAAATTTCAAAAATAAATATAATAATTCTTTAAAATTGAAGACATGAACGCCTCTCGCAAAATTAAAATTTCGTTCACAGTTTCGAATGAAACTTTTTAGATATAGCAAAACTATGTAGTAAAGATTTTTTTTTAAAGGTTGTGTAGCAGCGTAAAGGCAAATTTTTGGCTAATAAAACTTGATATATCTACATATAACATCTTCATTTATGCATTAAAGAGCGAAAACACAAAAATGCTATGAATCACCTTTATCCAGTCATGTCTTTAATTACTAAAGAAAAACCAAAGCAAAGTGGAATGCCAATATGTGTATTCAATAAAAAGATAAATTCTATAGAACCATAATTTTTTTGGAGTACAAGAGAAAATTAGTTGTGAAAATTTCCATTTAAAAATGTAACACTTTATGTGCTTTTAAGTTTCCGAAAGTTATTTTTGTAAAAATTATATTTTAAATATTGATATTTATGCCGCCAGGTAAAAACACAATATTTTTTAATTTTACAAAAATTTTGTCTTTCACTATCTAATATTGTTATTCTACAAAGTACAAAATTTAAAAATATTTTTTTTTAATAAAACATTCTGTGAAATTTCGAAGTCTTTTAAAAAATCTAAATTTTTTGCATATTATTTTTTTTAATTAACAATTCTGTATAATTTCGAAGTATTTTTAAAAGTCCTGAAGACAGAGTCTTCTTTATTTTATTTTTTATTTTTAATTTTTGTCGCATGGTGTTATGCATATGAAAAATAGTTGTAAATTATATCCCTCAATTATGTGTCACTTAATAATTATTCAATTTGCAAAATTATTAAAAAATTTTAAATTTTAAATTAAAAAAAATGTAAAGCTAATGATATATTGTTATTAATAAATTAACATTAAAACTATCAAATAATAAAAATATTGAAAAAGATAATGTTTTTCCAAACAAATATCTTTCACAAAATGGCTTCGAGCTCAGTAAAATTGTCAATGATTGTTAATTTAAAAGCCCACTAAAAACTTTACAAAAATGTATATGCAAGAAGATGCCAACTAAATGTATTTTAAATTATTAAAATAATTAAAATATACAGAATTACTAAAAAAAAAACCTAAACAACAACCACATAGGCAAGTTTAAGTTAAACAAATATTAAAAAATTTAATGCATTAAGATTTTCATTAGCACCTTTGGATGATTTCATAGAAGAAAGTTCGTTGTTGTCATTATTTAAGAATTTATATGTAGTAATTAAATCAAAAATTAAAAAAAAACCAGAGAACGAAAAAAAGAAAAAAAAAAAAGAAAAATAACACTGAAGATGGCACAACGCCGAAACCGGTTTGTTTCAAAACCAAATTTGACAAGGATCGACGGAAAATCGTTCCAAAATACATCAACTTTCAACCTTGTCGCAGTAAAGAAACAACAAAAAACTAAAAAAAAACCAGTTAAACCATTAAATTAAATTAAAATAACATGTTTAGAATAATCTTACAGCAAAGATGTCCCACGAAAAAGTTTGCGAAATCTGCATTAAGAAAATATTTTAGAAGAGGGTTGCTGTTTAAAATAATTAATTTTATATAATAACGGTGGGAAACAAAAGCGATTTACTTGTAAATATTTTGAAAATGGTAACCTTCTGTTTAAAATAGCACGCTTTATTTCAATAAGTAATTTTTTTAAATATTACAATTTTGGAGTGACTAAAGATTTCTAAAAAAAATAATTTTGCAACATAGAACAGTTAGTGGTTTCATTTTGAAAAATTTTGTTAGTGGAATTTCCACCTGCCTTCAAATTTGAATTAAATTCACTTAATAACTTAAGTGAAGTGCTTCAAAATTTGAGTTGAAAAAAATAGCTTAAATAAGACTTCATTGCGAAAATAACTTGAAGTGGGTTGCCAGTTGTTTAAAAAAAGAATAGTTTAATTCTAGTTAATAAAAAACTTTGAATGGTATTTGGAGAATAATATTTTGGAAAGGTCCAAAATGTGAAAATTGCAAGTCTGGTTTAAGGTTATTCAACCTAAATAAAACAGCGAATCTTCTTAAAGATTCAACTGCTAATAAAATTATAGAATAAATGAGTATTATGAAGCGTACATCATAATAAAAGCAAAAGTTACAATTCAAATGCAAAGTATGTAGTAAAAATATAAAAATGGAAACATAAATTTAATTCAATTATTTTATTGTTACAGTCAATGTCGTCAAATCGTGATAACAAACTGAAACCATTTAACGTATTTTTTGTAGTTTACTTTCAATTACTATTGCGGTAATGCGAAATGCAGTTCGTTCACTAACAAAAATTACATAAGCCCATGTTTTAAACTGCATTCAAAGCCTGAAAATAATTCAAAAAAATTCTATTAAAATTTCGAACTTTTACTCGAAAATTAAGTTTTTGTCTTTTTAATACACAATTTTAGAGCTGTTTTTTTAAGTGCACGTGGCAAGACGATAGGAATTTCCGCTGATTTTTAACAGTATTTTTTATGCCGAAAATGTTGCGGTTTTCATTTATAAAAAATAAATTGCGTACGGCAAAAATATGGTCTAAAAAATCAGCGCTAATTCTAAGCAAACTGAAACTCGCACATTATTACATTTATTTTAATTAAGTGCGCTTTAAGAATGTATGCAAAAAAAAATTTTGAATTAGTTTACCTCTGCAAAGTTTAAAAGTTGGGTGTTTACCCTTTTTTGTGAGGAAGTTAATCGTATTGCAATTGTAATTTAAACAACATATTAATTTCAATTTAAGTTCAATAAAAGTTAGAATATCAAATCGCTACTATGCGTCAAATTTGTTCGTTTGCAATTTTTTTTTTAATTTTCTTTTAATTCATATCAGCAAACCCCGGCAGGGAGCCCGTTGCAACGACCTTACAACATAATATACAAGCAATACATTTGAAACGCCACATAATTCCGATGTTTATGTACGAGTGTGCACTTATTAAATTTGCTTGTACGAGTCTATGGATGCTGGACATCCCACTAACCAAACGCCACATGCACCGATCTTGTAAATTCACGTACCCGCAGACTAACGTAGAAAGATAGAAAGGGGGGGGGCAAAAAAAAACAAAAGAAACGAAAGGCGTGAGAGTGCGACTTAGATGGGGAGGAGAAGTGTGGCGGCGCGTTTACACGCAAACCCTCGCTCTCACACAGAGGCAAAAACACACGCTCTGAGCTTACAAATGCGAATGATCGCTTTCATTCACGTTCAAACACACTAACAAACGAACGTGTGTGTGTGTGTCTGTGTGTGTAAAGACAAAGCGAAAAAGGCAGAGAAAAAACGTATTTAATTTGAGGCAAACTAGCAATGATTAGGCACATCCGGTTTACTAACCGAAAAACTGTGCTCGTATGCGCCACAACGAACATACAAACACACACGCGGTTACATGGCACCACATACTAATGTATACATGCATGTATGTACATGTGTATGCATGTATGTATGTACATACGTGTGTATGCCTGGATAAATGCTGCCCGAATGAAGATAAAGTTAATGACAATGATGATGCTGCTGCTGCTGCTGCTGCTGCTGCAGCTACTGTTGTTGTTGCTGTTGCTGCTGATGATTTTGCTATTGTGTTGCCATTGCTTCAGAGATTGTTGCTGCTGCTTTTAATCTTGTTGTTGTTGTTATAGCTACTGTGTAATTTTTATTCGCCTATCGATGCTGTTCGGTGGCTGTTGATGATGTCGTTGTTGTTGTTGTTGTTGTTCTTATTGGCCGTAGTGTTAGTGGTGGCTTTACGGCTGGCGTTATTAAGTCCCCTCTTGTGTGGATTTTGTTGTTGCTGTTGGTACAACCGATAATGATGGTGTTTGGTGGAGCTGCACATATACATACATACATACATATTCATATGTGCATACATACATACATACATATGTATGTACATACTAGTCCCGGCTTCTTTCTTTCATTCTGTACCAACAATATCGAATGCCTTCTGGCTGCGATCATTAACGATGCTGTTGTGGCTACTGTATTGCGCATTACTCTATTGATGATCTTACCTTACAAATGTACGTACATATGTATCTCTGTATGTATGTATGTATGTGTCTATAAACCTTTAGCGTGAGCTGACTCGAGTGCTGGTTGACCATTTGACTAACTATTAAAGTACCTACCAGCCAGCTGGCCTAGCTTTAATCATCATTAATAAATCGCTCATCAATGTGGTAGCAATCATTCGTTGGGAGCAGTGTTTTACTCATAGCAATTAAGGATAGAAGAAATGGCAACATAGCAAAATAGCCGTTTTAGTGTTAAAATGACTCCTGACATAAAAGCATCATTTTAAAACTTTACAAAAAAAAACGGAATTTGTTAAGTCGCTAAGAGGTTACTTACGGCTCTCAGAAGTGGTATAAATGAAATTTACGTAGAACTCTGTAGCTATTAGGATGTTCGATTATTCGACTTTTTGTAAAACCGGTTTTCGAATTATTTGAAATTTTTTTTAATTAAGAAAAAACCGGAAAAACCGGTTCTTGTTCCAAGTAAGAAAAAAACTACCCTAATGTAAATGTAACTCAATGCAATTATTTTAATGAAAAAAATCTTTTGAATATAAAATCTAGTTTAATGTCCGTAAGCAGTATCATTCGCTTATAATCGAATTCGGTAACTTGGTATAATCTCAAGTCTCAAAATGAGCTAGAGATTATCGCTTTCACGTTTTTGTCTTGTGTTTTTATTCCGATTTTTTTGTTTGATCTGGTCATCACCAGGTCACAATTTAGAGGCTTTATTTTGAGACTAATGCATGCCAACTGGTCTAAAATTATGACTTTTGTCTCTGTTTAAGCGTCTGTCACCGATTAAACTGTTTAATCTTCTAAGCGTCATAACCAGCCACTTGCCGTCATCCCCATACCACTAGTTACCCTCCTGTGAAACAGAGGCTCACAGCCCTAACAGTCTCTATTAGAGATTGAGACTGCTAACTGAATTCGGGCATAGTATGTATACAAAAGACACAATTTTAGACGAGTTGGCATAAATTGGTCTCAAATCATCTACTCTCAAAACAAAGTCTCTCAATTGTGATAAGCAGCTCACAAGAATTAGACAAACACAAAAAAGAAAAACGTAAAAGCAAGGAAAGGCAATGGTCTTCAACTTATACATAGTCACAAAATTTAAAACTTGAGATTATACCAAATTACTGAATTTCACATTGAGCTCATTGAGTGAGTTAGAAGGACTTACTGTTAGTAAGGGGTTATACAATTTTTCAAGGCTTTGCCGTCCTCTTTGTCTAAATACATACATAAAATCTTCTAAAATACATTTGCGGCGTTTTTATCTGCATATTTTTTGTTTTTAGAATACATATATATAATGGTCTTATCTAATTGATAAGCACTTGGTGTTTTCAATTTCACTAAAAATATAATGGATGTAAAATTAGTCGATGAGCTGCCGTATTTTTATTATTTATCAAAATACGGCTTTAAATTTACAACTAGGTAAAAAACCCGGTTTTGGAGATTAAAAAATCCGATTTATTCGATTTTGGAAAAATCAGGATTTCAAAATAGCCGTACCATAATTTAGAAAAAACCCGGTTTCAAAAAGCCGAGTCAATCACTCTAGTAGATACAAATTAATCAAAATACAATAAATTTTCTAAAAGCATTAGGCAATGGCAAGCCTGCGAGTACATCTTTGCCATGACAAAGCTTGTCCCTCATTTATATAATATTTTAAGGACTAACAAAATTCTAGATTAATATTTTGCCAATTGCTTCAAATGCTGTGTGTCTGCGCAAATGGCTTAAAATACTCCAAATTCATAATTCGCCTGAATTTTTAATAGACATTTTAATGTACATTTACACAAGTACACACTGATGAAATACGTGAGTAGCCCCGGGGAGGGAAGGTGGCGCGCGCTATCTCAACGTCCGTTAAAAAAAAACACACACACACACTAGGTAATTCGCAAAGAGGTACATTTTTTGTATAAAAACTTATTTGCTCCAAAAATGACGATTAGATATTTTTTAACTTGGTATAGGTATGAACGAAAGTACATTAGGCCGGGTTTGTATTCATAAAAGATTAGAAATAAATCGCTTTCCTGTAGCTAATACCTCCTTGATATATATAAAAAATATATACCTATGAGTCTCTTTAAATGAGTGACATCAGCGCCTCAGAAAGTTCGTTCTGATAACATTCAAAAACTGCATGTGAACTCCGCTATTCCCTTATAAGTTTTTAAAAGATCAACATAAATCACCCGATAATAGCATCAGATGGATTATTTTATTTTTTTTATGATAAAACTACTATACATACAAGTAAATTACTTTTGAGGACTTCCTCTTTACTATATTCTCGAAATTCTCCTTCGGCAGTAGTAGCTTTTCATTACCGCTTCGAAGGCCTCGCATATGGATGGCTGGCATATGACTTTAGAATTGAAAACCAACACGTTAAAAAATCCTTTAATTGTTAACAACAAAAGATTGATGTGTATGGAGAATATAAATTAAACTTTAGGTGTTTTTGGAATGGTTAATAAAGTTTTTAGTTATACCCGCAGATACGTTGCTGGATTAAGTACTTAAGATGCACTGCAGTCCGAGGCGAAGCATTTTATCGACTGATAAATTAGCTTCATTAAACACTTACCACATACAATCTAAGATTGAATAATGATTTTCTCGAAAATTCATCACACGACATGTGTACTCACCTAGAAAGAGAAAAAAATTAATATTAGTAAAGTTTTTGAAAGGTTCGCTTGCATATAAAGTATGTATGCAAATATAAAAGCTTTTTAATATAAACTTATTGCAAAAAAAAAAATATTTAGATTTATTCACTCTTTTGTGGTTTCAGTGTACGCAAATTTGTTTAATTTGTTGTTGCAGGTGTATTTGGTGGAATTTAGTATATATTTAAAAGTTTGAATATTCAAAATAAAAATGGTTACTCAAAAGATTTCGCTTTTTCTTTTTTTTAATAAAAGACTGACTTTATATTTCATCTGTACTATGCATTTTAAGATAACTTTAAAGGATCAATAAAAATATTTGTATAAATCATGATACAATCATTTTTGAAGGTAGTTTCACTCTCTCATTTCAGACGCCATATTAACCATTTGACAGAAATAATGTTCCGGATTTTCGTGCTACCAATTCCTTATTAAAAAAATCCTCTATTTTTCGCTCTAAGAAAAACAAAGACAACAGAAACAAAATTTGAATATGTGCAAAGCTGCATTTATATTGTTTTGAAAATCGGTTACATCAAAGGACATACAATGTAGTCCAGATAAATAAATGTCATAAGTGAAAATTGGGACAAATTTAGTTAATAATGTATTTGTTATTGTTTGGCCATCTATCAACTATTCACCGATCGGTTTATTAGGAAAAAACAACAATACTTAAAGCGGTAGAAGTTATATTATTTTGGAAATCACCACATTTCCCTATCGGACTTCTTTCTTTCTTTATGGCTTCTGCGGGAGTCAAAATAATGTTGTTATACTTAACTAATTAAGATCTTTTCAATGGCGCTTTCATTTTTAGGATTTCTCCTTTAGAGTCGGTGATATTGACTAAATTTTGTCGTAAGTCCCAAATATGTTTTACATACGAAAATTCTACATATAAATTCGGTGCTTTGAACATTCGAAAAAATATTGTCAATTACCGTGGAAAAATCTTAAAATCTCTAAAATTTAGTCATAAAATTTTTTTTTATTTTTTTCCTATTGTCGCACGGATAATTAAATGTTGTATATGAAAATAATGCAAATAAAGTTAATAACGCAGTTATTCTTCATCTATCAAGCCATTTCTAATGGGTTATTCTTTTTTTGATATCTTATTTAGTTTTCGATATATTGAGTATAATTTGTATCACATTTAGCCGATTGCCATACACATTCCTGCAAATGTAACATACGACAAACTTTTACTGAAGAAAATCTTTCATAAATTCAAAAGTGATTAAGAATAAACAATCAAAATAAAACAATTTAAGATTTTCGTGAACTAATAATATTCTCCAAGACTTTTAGGAAAATTGAATTTCAAACTTCAATTACGATTTCCTAAAAGTCTTAAAATGTAACATACTACATTAATTGCAAGTTAACTTTGCCAGACAATTAAAGCCTGTCAAAAAATTTCCTTTTGCAAAAACAACTTTAAGGCCTAAAAAATCGTATAGGCCTTGATTTTAACCCCACTATACTGTTTTTATTTTATTTTTTCAATTCTATTAGAGCATATCGTTTGCTTAGTTTAAAGAATAGACCACAAATAGTACATTTATGTACATTCATAAATAAAATTATATTGCGTTGGTGAAAAATATACATACATCCAATAAATGAAACATATTTATATGCATATATTCACAAAATTTACACGATTTGTTTTTAAAATACAATAAAATTAAAATTAAAATCCCCAATGTCTATTTTAAAGTAGTGGCAATATTGGGTGTCTGCCGTCGAACACTGTTTCTGTCAAAAAATTAAAAGTGAAACTACCTCTAAAAATATTTGTATCATGGTATAAATCAACAACTCTTAAATACGCTCATTGCATTCTCCTCATTGAACCAAACTAATTACAGACATACACTTATAGTGTGTTTAATATAAAACCCTGCAAAAAATACAATTAGTATAGGATGAGCCCGAGAAAAGTTTCAAAAGAACATGCGACTAATACAAGTTCTGATCTCTTTATATGAAATGAACTGTTCCTTTTTGTTCGGTCTTATGAAGAGACTACGATTAGGTCTAAGTGAAAACAATTATAAAAAGCATAGCTTCAATTGAGATTCGAACCGTCTGCTCGAGGTTTGCTCACATGTCAACAACGCGCTTGAAATTTCGTTGCCTAACTGCGTCAATATATCAATGCATCGTTTATTATACCCGAAATGTATGATTACAAGACTAATCTACGTTTATACCCGTTTCATATTTGCTGCGACTAATTAATGCTCAATTGCACCGGATAGAGACTAGTTCCAGAATATTCTCTTTAGAGATAAGTAGCACAATTTTTTGCATGCAAATTAAATCATTCTACGATTCTACAAATAGTGCATACGAGTATAACACCAGCGTTGAAATATTATATCTTTCAACCGGGTTCAGCGAGTTATAGCATAAATCAGTTCGATCTTTAATGTTATTCCGGACCTGCAACTTGTACTTTTTTAATTTGTGATAACTTTGCACTATCTATGATCACTGTTTCGGAAATTTGTTTATTTAACTTATTTCTTGTCACTACTGTCACTTTAACTTCATTTTGAAATAATAATAAATTATATCGAAATCATGCGCCACCACGAGTATTTCTATCGATGAGCGTCATTTTCTATAATTATAACCATTTAGGCATGTTATTGCTATTTGCTTTCAATTTAATGTGATCAAGCACAGTGTTGTTGTTAGCGCTGTCGATTGTCGATGAAGTGCTTCCATATTAGTTGCATTCAATTGCATTGTTGAGTGGCTTGTTGATAATCAATTAAATTGCAATTTATTGATGTGTTACCATGCATATCTGCGGTTTTAAAGTGAAATTGACCCTAGCTCTTCAATTCATAAATTAAGCATATTCGCTCACATATACAATGCATACAAACATTAAAAATGACAGCGTATTTGTTTTCGCTATTTAGTATGCAAACTAATTGCAAGAAATTACGCTTATTAAAGCCAGTAACATGAGAGAGAAAATTATTGAAGCAACATTAAAATTACGAGTATATTAAATATGAATGTGATATGTTTAAGTATACATACATACATACATACATACATACATACATATTGAAGGTACATATGTAAGTATGTGCATAAATAGAGACAAATTAGTGATCTCCATTGACCATTAGCTAGAGTCGTAATTGTTGAATACAATCAAACGGACATTGAACTTTCATTAGCAGAGGCGACCACACAGGATTATGCAGTTCTCGAATCTGCATTTCTCTGTAAGATAGTACAAGTATGTATGCATAATTTTTTTATACAGCACACAAAGTAAATGCAAATGCAAGAAACTATATATTTATTTATTTTCCAAACAAAAGAGCAATTTTGTTTATTTTTAACTTTGCTTCGTACGAACAAATGTCTTGTTCTTTCTACAGTTGTTTGACTGAGGTGGTACAACTTTAGTTCTTTAACAGATTTGTTTAAAAAAAACTTGTTCATAACCTAAAAGTGATTAATTTTTAGATTTAATTGCATATTTGCTATTGGCAATTGATGGAGTAAACGAAAAGGAAGTCACTGATAGTGCCTTAATTTTAACAATTAACAAATTGTCGTAAAAATGTATTTATATATGTGGTTAAGTACACTGGTGGCATTTTTATTTAATCTAATTTCGAATATGTTAAGTTTTTTTTCGAATAGCGGTTACCCCTTGGCAGGCAATGGCAAACCTTCGAGGGTATTTTTGCCATGAAAAAGCTTCTCATTAAATACATTTGCCTTTCGGAGTCGGCACAAAATTCTAGGTCCCTCCATTTGTGGTAGAATATAAAATCGCACACTGCAAATGGTAGGAGAAGCTCGGCCAAACACTCAGCTATTAAAGTTCAGTTCATTCGTTTATAAAAACCATATAAACCAATTAAACAATTATTGAAATTTTTTTGAGTATGAAACTTTGTAGCCGTTAAATGGAATAAAATTCAAGCTTCTAGTTGCTAAAAATTACCATTGATTTATGAAATTTTTTTCGATGTAACGTTTAAACGAAATATATTTATATGTCAAAAAAAACGCAGCATATTTTTAATTTAAAAAATATTTTGAAATTGGATAAATGAAAAACAAATAATCGAAACTTATCGAAATATCACATTTTTATTATTTTTGCTGGTAGTTAAAATGAGCATCAGCAGTCGCCAAATATATTAGAATTAAAATAATTAAATGCAATTTGCCTTTGCTTTTTGACAATTTTTTTCCCACGGTTTTGCGCTCTTTCCTTCATGCTTTTATTATGTTATACTATTTTATGGAAAACAGTGCGCTAGATTGTCGTTGAAAATTCTAAAAAATCAACATGAATTTTTAGCCATTTCGGGCTTACACAAATATTTTTTAGAAAAATTTATATTGAAAACTTTACAATTTTGTCGAATTTTTTCAGATTTTGTACAAAATGTGTTGAATTATACATTAGAGTGGCACATAACTTTTAGACTAAAATTTGGCAAGCTGTAAAACTGCATACCCACAATTTTTCATAAATTTTTAGTGAAAAGTTTCTGCGAATTTTGGTAAAATTTGTGCAAATTTTGCTGAACTCTAAGCTATGTTTATATAAATAAAATTTAAAACTAAAATTGTTTGTTAGAATTATTCTCTGGTCAAAAAATTTGAATATACGCTGACATTTTTTTAAACATTTGTTTAATTTTGGTGAACTTTGAATAAAGTTTAAAAGCTTTAATATTTTATAATTTTATTGAGCTCAAGGCCAGTTTATGGAAGATCTGTTTGTGAAAAAACAAAACAGTTTTTAATGGTTGAAGTTATAGTACTAATTCGGAAATCACCACATTTCGTCATCAGACTTCTTTTTGATTATTAAATAAAATTATTTTTAATCCATCTTCCATAAACTGGCCCTGAGCTCAATAAAATTATAAAATATTAACATTTTACTAGGACAACAGAAAAATGAACAAACATTGTATACAAGGATGAGCACGCCTTAAAAATGCATAAAATAAAGAATTTGCAAAATAAAAACACAAACAACAACCACACAACCATTAAAAACTGTTGTTGTTTTTTCACAAACAAATCTTCCATAAACTGGCCTTGAGCTCAATAAAATTATAAAATATTAACATTTTACTTGGCCAACAGAAAAATGAACAAACATTGTTTAAAAGCTTTGTTAAAATATAAATGATATGCACAGTACTACATGTAGAGTATATCCTATGAAGGTAATGAATTTTGTTACATCCAACTAGCAAATGAGTCCAAAAAAAATTTAAAAATATTATCTGTGCCTTTGAGTTTCCAAAATTTTCCCAAATTATAAGATTGAAATTTCTTTGGAGTTTTGGGCAGTAATTCTGGTGGTGAAAAATTGCCAGTCACTTTGCTAGTTTTATCAGTTTTTAGATTTACTTGTTTTCCATCACGATAGAATCAAAATTCATGGAATTATACTCTCGACTCAACGCTTAACATTTCTCTACATATGTCATCATTTTTTTAATGCCAATTAATTGCTCAAAAAAAAAAATTATAGACCTTTCAAAATTTAAGCGCATTTCATTTAGCAAGGTTTTGTACTTGAGAAAGAGAGCCAACATTTTGTATACATTTTTTTCTTTTTTTTTTTGGGACGTATAACCTTCTCGTGGATCACACTAATATACATATGTACATATGAATATGCAATCTAAAAACTATACACGACTTTTCAATACACAGATATATTCTGAAAAACCGCAAACTACTGCCAGCAACTTGTTACCATTAATCACTATGCAAACCGAAAAATGAGTACAAATATATCACGAATTTCTCATTTTAACCCCCACTAATTAAACAGCAATGCAACTAAACTATAATTCGATATCAATCGCATTACCCTGTAGGCCAACTCGTTCGCTTATGTGCCATAATCACTAGTTACACCTTTTAATTTCGCCACCAGCAATCTGACAGTAATCTTGCAATTGCATCTTCACCAACCGGCCAACATTGGACGCAAAAACCCTGACTCCTCTCCATCCCATCCCCCGCCTTAACTCTACCTTTCACTATTTTCAATGCAATTCGAAGTACAAATGCAGCTGCTTTCGCACGATTGATTGCTGGTTGAGTTTTGATGAAAGCATAGAAAAAAGTTGGCGCGAGCAAGTTGCAGTTGCAACACATCATCGACATTGATACTATGTTAACGCATATGTATGATTGTATGTATTTAGATGTGAAAATGAATGCAGTGAATAATCTACGTTGATAAGTGTGCAGTGAGTATTTACATACGATTGCAGCGAACGATAGGCAATTGAACGGCGATGCAGTCATTAGAAAACGCACCTGCCACCGCCAGCCGGACAACTCGCTTTGCGTAGAAATACTCGCACGATACAAAAAAAAAATGTTGCAACTATTCTGCTTGTTGAGAACTACTTACGCGAATGTGTTGCAGCAAAGCATAGTTAATGAGTTGTTGCCTGCCTGCCTGCCTGCCTGCCAGCTTTGCATTGCCACATTTGTGGCAAATGAAGCGTTGCATTATTTTAATGGCAGCCAAGCAGCAAACGATACAGTCAACAACAACATACAGAATACAAGAGCAATGAAAATTAACCACCCAAATTTGGCAGCCATGGTTTCGTTTAAATTTCTACTTTGTTTCCATTATTTGTTTTTTTTTTCTATCGATATGAATATAAGTTGCATTTTATGCTATGAGTTCAATGTATTTTGCTGCACCAATGCAGGTCAATTTGCAATTTAACGCTTCATCTACTTGCCTATGTTTTTATTGTTGTTGTCGTTGTTGCGATCGCTAATAATATTGTTAGCTAGATCATAATTGGACATGTGTGTATGCAAATAAATTTTAAAAGTCAGACCAATCAAATATATTATGTGTTTGCTAGTGTTGGACAGAATCTGTATCAGAAGTATTAAGTATTCGATGTTGAAAAGAAAAACGGCAGTACCCAATTTAAATACAAAAGGCTTTTAATGTTAATCTTTTTTTTTTTGGGTCATTGCACTAAGTTTCTGGTTTACAACCATTTTGAATTTTAACCTTATTATTTTCACCCTTGCAGTGCATGTGTAGCTTAAAAAGCCGCATTTTTATGTATCTTAAAAATGTGTGAGAGTATTTTATTCAGTAAAAGTAAAATAAACAAAATTCTCTATTCAATACTTATATCCTTTCTGGGACAATGTATTTTGTATTTCACTACAGCGCAAAGACCTTCATTGCTCAAGAGCGCTAAATCTAAATCTTTTCGTGCGATCTCAACGAATTTAAAATTTGTATTAAGCAGCATCAGCGTTTCATGGTTGGTGTATACTACTTTTGTATGTATTTAAAATACGTAAAGCGTGTGCGTTTTCTTTTAAGTTAAAATAAATACTTTGAGTACCTACTCAAAAATGATGAGTCGCAGAGTTGAACTCAGTACGGTCCCATTCGCTGCGATTTTTACGTTTATTTTGTTTCAACACCTCTGACATTTATTTTCGAGCTCCACGAAACTTGAGCTGAAAGTGTTTTTATCTTTGCATAAAGATCGGACGGTAAGTTATTCGGGAGAATTTTAGTTTAGCACCCCCCGAATTGAAAATCAATGGGGTGATAGGGGGGTAGAGGAGGACCTCCTGATTACAAATATATAGTTTTTAGCTGCCGGAGCCTTATAGTTTACGAGATATTAACACTTAAAGTTTATAAAATGCACACTATTATATTGGTTATTTCACTGAAAATTACACTATAACCACTTATCTACCGTCCGTAAAAGGCAAATAATTAACATTTTTAAAAAATCGCGCGCTTTTTTATTACAAATTTTCACAAAAAATCAATATATAATGAGTACAATCAAAGACGACTATGACTATTTTTTGCTTATTCTTTTATGCACATCACCGATATGGCAACACACTTGTTACGTACGAAAGCGAAAAGCGTATTTCCAAATTGAACGAGCGTACGTAAATATACTGCGGGGTTTTACGAAAGCGGATGATACAAATGCGGATTATATTCGATTTAAAGGCGGTTTAAACAAGTTTTATGTTAGCGATTTTTATACCAAGAAAAAACACGATGTTAGCGATTTGACGTCTTATATTGTAAGAAAGTTCATTTCCTTATACTATTGTAATGACATAACAAGAGCGTTGCCATATTAGCACAAACATGCCGGCCGCCTTGAACGACTGGGCAAGTTCAAAATTAATTCATATTTCAAATACATAATACATTATACTTAAATATGTTACAAACGATTTGATTCTATCTACTAAGAGAATAAATCATCGCGCGTTGGCAAAAGCGTCAGCTTAGCTATAGGCCTAACCAATTCTCCCACGGATGTCCTTAACTTCACCACACGGACCAGTCCATCTGCACCAGGGTGACACTGAATCACACGCGCAAGTCGCCATTTAGTGGGTGGGCTATTCGGATCGTGAATGATAACCACGTCATCTTCTTTCAGATTCGAGGAAGGGCGAAACCATTTAGCTCGTTGTTGTAAGTTGACGAGATATTCGTTCCGCCAACGGGACCAAAAATGATGCCGCATTGCACTGATGGCTTGCCAACGTTGATGTAAAGCACCAGAAAAGTTTTCAGTATCAGGTTCAGGAAGCGCTTTGATTGGCTCGCCGATCAAAAAATGGCCAGGAGTGAGAATTTCCAGATCATCGACGTTAGCAGTGTGCCAAAAAAGCGGTCGTTAACAGCGTAGCGAATTCTTCGTAGGTTAATAAAGATGAACCGAGAGCACGCTTTAAATGGTATTTTACCCGCTTCACCCCGACTTCCCAATAGCCACCCATATGGGGTGCACTAGGCGGGTTGAAATGCCATACAATTTGCATGTTAGCCATATACGAAGCAAACCTTTCGTCCTTAACGCAACGGTGATATGCAGCATATAACTCTTTTTCGGCGCCAACAAAATTAGTGCCATTATCCGAATAAATATGTTGGCAATAACCCCTTCTATTTACAAACCTCGAGAGAGCCGCAACAAAGGCAGGAGATGACAGATCTCCAACGAGTTCGAGGTGCATTGCGCCTGTGCTCATGCATATAAAACTGCATATATATGCCTTGCACGATTTGGCTCCTCTGCCTTGAGAAAACTTTATAAAATAGGGTCCCGCAAAATCGACGGCGCTGTGGAGGAAACTCCGAAGGCTAGTAAGACGGCTTTTTGGAAGATCAGACATTCCCTGACGTAACGGTTGGCGGTTTATACGCTTACATTTCACGCATTTGTGGTAGATTGCGCGAACAAGATTACGAGAGCCCAGCACCCAGAAACGTCGTTGTAGCACCGTTTGCATAATTTGCGGACCGGCGTGTAGCGTACTGTGGTGAATGTCTAATATTATGAGTTTGGCCAGTGATGAACCTTTCGGCAGGATTATCGGGTGTTTAACATCGGTTGAGATCTTAGCACGTTTTATTCTGCCACCAACGCGAAGAATACCATTAGTGTCCAAAAATGGTTGAAGACGTATTAAACGACTTCGCAACGGTATTTGTTTGCTGGACCTGCAAGAAGAAATTTCCCTTTGAAAGGCATTATTTTGAGTATACTTTACCAGTATAATTTCAGCGTCAAAAATTTCGTTGCTGGTGAGGCAGCCTGTGGTGCGTCGACTGCTTGTTGTACGAAGGTTTTTGATGAAGCGTAGCACGTAGGCCGTGACCCTTTTAAGTTTAATATAAGAATGATATCTAGTAAATAGTTCCCAATCTTCTATAGTTTCAGTAAGGTGTGATGCGGATTTTGTTACTCGAAGTTCGTAGTCAATATTCGAATCAATCCCAGCCCGCGATGCCAACCCTTCTGTTACTTGAAGTTGCCAACGATTCTCACCTTCGGCCAACCAGCTTGGCCCTTGCCACCAAAGAGAATGCGCAAGTAGATTCGCCGGAGCTAACCCTCTAGAACCACAATCAGCTGGGTTGTGCTCTGAGCGGACGTGTCTCCAGCACTCGGGAGCTAGAATCTCTTGAATAGCGGATACGCGGTTTGCAACAAATGTTGACCATCGACTTGGATGACTCTGCAACCAGGCTAGCGTTATAGTTGAATCAGTCCACGCGTATAAATTTCCCATGTTGCAACCGAAACTTAACTGAACTCGTTTTACTAGTTTGGCACCTAAATGCGCTGCGCACAATTCTAAGCGTGGAAGTGAAGTGATTTTTAATGGCGCGACCTTAGCACACGCAGCCACTAGAACAACCTTAAAGGCCCCATTAGCTAGTCGCGTGCGGCAATAAAGTACGGCAGCGTAAGCACGTTGAGATGCATCAGTGAAAACGTGGTATTCAGCATGGTCGGCGATTTCGCTGGTACCGATCCAACGATTAAGCTTAAGAGCTGCGAGTTCAGGCAACTGCTGACGATGAGAGAGCCACTCTTCGGCGACATCGGAAGGCACCGGTTCATCCCAATCAACATCAGCTCGCCAAATTCGCTGCAGCCAGATTTTCGAACGTATAGTGCAAGGTGCGATTAATCCGAGAGGATCGAAGATTTTACTGGAATCTGAGAGAAAAACTCTCTTCGTGACGATTGCAGGCAGTGGAGCCAAATCCACCGAAATCGATAAACAATCTTCGCTCGTGTTCCAAATAGTTCCTAAGGTACGTACTTCATCGCCGTCAGCTAATAGGTGCGAGATTTGCTTCGAAGCGTGCGGTATTTGCTCCCTGAGCTCAGCGCAATTTGTCGCCCACTTGCGTAACTCGAAACCAGCGTTGGACAAAACGACAGTCACGTCATTTTGTAGCTTTATAAGTGCGTCGATTGAGAACGACCCTGTAAGGAGATCATCCATGTAGAAGTCGCGTAGAATTACAACAGTCGCTTCTTTGTACGCTTGGCCAGCATCTAACGCAGCCTGATGCAGCGATCGCACGGCCAAGTGGGAAGCTGCAGCGACACCGTAGGTGACGCGAAGCATTCGATAGTCCCGAATAGGTTCCATCGTCGTATCACGCCAAACTATGCGTTGATAGTCGACATCTTCTTCTGCGACGTATACCTGTCGATACATTTTTTCGACATCAGCCATTATGGCGTAGCGATGAGTTCGGAAACGAACCAGTATAGAAAACAGATCCTCTTGTAATTGCGGACCTATCATCAATGCGTCGTTGAGCGAGAAACCTGTCGACGTTTTTAACGAGGCGTTGAACACCACTCTAAGCTTTGTGGTGGAGCTAGTGTTCTTTACTACAGCGTGATGTGGCATGTAGTAACCTTTATGCAATGGGGAACCATCTGCAAGCTCCATATGGCCCATATCTACGAGCTCCTGCATAAATTTTGAGTAGTGGAGGCGTAGCTCATCATCAGCAGCGAAACGCTTTTCCATCCTCAACAGACTTCTTACAGCTATTTTTCTCGACTCACCTATGGGCACGGATTCTTTAAGCGGGAGGCGAACGATGTAACGCCCGTCTTCAGCGCGACGGTAATTGTCGCTAAAATGCTTCTCGCAAAACTCCTCTTCGGCGGTTAAGTAACGCTTGGAGGGAAACTCTTCGAGTTCCCAAAACTTACTCACCATTCGTATAAGTTGCACATCACAATGTAGGGATAGCACTCCTGTACTTGAGCTTTGTGCGCATATGGCCCTGCCGAAAAGCACCCAACCGAAAACGGTGTTTTGTGCCATGGGTGTGCCAGGCGGCCCTTTGCAGAGACCATCCAGCAAGAATTTTTCCATTTCATCTGTCCCCAATAAAACGTCGATAGGACCTGGCTTGGCATAATACCGGTCAGCAAGGGGTAGATTTCGTAAGTGTGGCCACGAAGACATCTTTACGTCAATGGTGGGAAGATCGTTTGTAATCTTCGACAATATTAACGAGCTGATAGCGAAGTGTTGATCAAGAGATCGTGGAGCGAGTAAGAGGCATGCCTCACCTTTAGCTTTGCCGCCATCTACCGAACCAATCCCGGTAACGTATGCTGTCGAAGTTTTCCGCGGTAGGCGGAGACGTTGCATACAGGCCTCTGTCACGAAGGATGCATGTGAGCCGTTGTCAAACAACGCTCGTGCAGGTTGCCATCGGCCTGCATAATCTTGTAAATATATTTCTGCGGTAGCCAACAAAATGACTTTATCTGCTTCAGCAACGTGAGATGCCACGCAACCAGAGTGTGTTGCGTCCACATTCGAATTAATCATAGGCGCCGTTGTAGCGCTGTCTATATTAGAAAACGTAGAAGGTTGTTGTACGAGAAGATTGCTTTGCTGCTTTACGAACGGTGAATCGGGTACGTTCCGCTCATCGTTTGTAGGAGAGTCTTCCTGGCTCCCGTGTAGTAATGTATGATGACGACGTCGGCAGGTATTGCAGGTTGATAAACTGCGACATTTTGCTTGAAAGTGACCCTGGCTGAGGCAGTTAATGCAAGCGTTATGTTTCTTAACCAATACGAATCTGGCGGCAACATTTAATTTACGGAAAGCTGGACAAGTATAAATTTTGTGTTTGGCGTTACAATGGAAGCAGGAAGGGGAGTTGGCTACTGCATTAACCTGGTTAGTCGGAGATGTGTGTCGTTCACCAATAGCATGGAGCACGTTTGTTGCGGTTTTCGACGAAACCTTACCAAGCTGACGCGCTCCTTGCACTGCAGTCGACAGGATGCCACTCGTCGGTACCATTTCTAGTGAACGCGCACGTGTCTCCAAAAACTCTACTAGCTCGTCAAATGTTGGTAGAACGTCCCGCACCAATGACAGCTCCCATTGTTTCCTGGTTTCGTAAGCCAACTTTGCAACAGTAACATGCACAAGCCAATCGTCCCAAAACTCCACTGGACGACCTAAAGCGCGTAACGAACCAACGTGCTGCATGATAGCATTTAGCACTTGCTTAATGGCCTTACCGTTATCTCGAGGCGCCCTTTCAATCGCAAAGATGGCTTTGAAGTGACTGTCAACCATGACACGCAAGACTTTATAGCGCGTGGTTAGTAAATCCCACGCAGCGCTGTAGTTACCATCACAAATTTGTAGGCTGCTGACAAGTTGGAGCGCTTCACCTTGCAGGCAATTACGCAAATAATGCAATTTTTGACCATCAGACAAACTCAAATTTGTGTGTACCAGTGACTGGAAGGCGTCGAAAAAGGCTAGCCAATTTGTAGGGTCTCCACTAAAAGTCGGTAACTGCAACTTAGGCAGATGAACTGGTGACGGCGTCAAACTCGTTGATGTGGAGAGACGCGGTTGCTCATGGCTTCTGGCGAGACGTTTAAAGTTCGCCTTCGCTGCTGTGTACCATTCTTCTGCTTGTACGCGAGATTGCTCTTCAACTGGCGCATTTTCTTCGCCGCATAATAACTCTACTTCTTGTTGAGCGTCTGCGAATCGGAGCCACTGCTCCTCGAGAAGCTGAAGATACGTTTCTACTGCTTCTTTGTCTAATGCCAATTCATCATTTTTGCTAACTATGATATATCGTTTGATAGCATTTAATGCGGAATCACGAACCTTCACCTTAGACATGATGGTATGTACATACATACATAAGTAGGGTTATGTCGCACACGTGTAATTGTTGCTGCGTACTTACACTTTAAATGTAGTTTATGCAAACGAAGTTGTTAAATCCTTTAACAATGTTTTTACACTAAGCTCTAACCTTCTAGAACGAAGCGGGCTTTTTAAATGTATCTTTATGGACCGTATTTGAATTAAGTTAAATTACGCGATCCGGCTCGAAGGACCAGTTTGTTACGTACGAAAGCGAAAAGCGTATTTCCAAATTGAACGAGCGTACGTAAATATACTGCGGGGTTTTACGAAAGCGGATGATACAAATGCGGATTATATTCGATTTAAAGGCGGTTTAAACAAGGTTTATGTTAGCGATTTTTATACCAAGAAAAAACACGATGTTAGCGATTTGACGTCTTATATTGTAAGAAAGTTCATTTCCTTATACTATTGTAATGACATAACAAGAGCGTTGCCATATTAGCACAAACAACACTCATCTAATGTTATTGTCAACCATTTTGCGTGTATGCAAGGGCGCGATTAGTTTAATTTTATTTAATTAATATTTATTAATAAAACGTTTAAATATTAATTTTCTTAATTGTGCGGGTTCGGGAATGTTAATAATTTGCATTTTACAAACGGTAGATAAGTGTTTATAGTGTAATTTTCAGTGAAATAACTAATATAATAGTGTGCATTTTATAAACTTTAAGTGTTAATATCTCGTAAACTATAAGGCTCCGGCAGCTAAAAACTATATATTTGTAATCAGGAGGTCCTCCTCTACCCCCCTATCCCCCCTTGATTTTAAATTCGGGGGGTGCTAAACTAAATCGCAGCCAGTTATTCTAAGAATAACACCGCTCATTACGTCATTAGTCAATGGCGAGCAGTTAATTAAAAAAAAGTCGTGGTGGTCCGAAACCGACCCCAATTTATTGGCAGCGTAATTATTCAAAGCGTGTTTTAAACGGAAAATATGTGATTTAAAGTGATACAAAATTATTTCTCATTGTTGTTGCACATGTTTATTTAGAAATGGGACGGACATTTAAGTGGAAAACCTCGAAAAGGAATCCGGAATGCGCGTGAATTCGCAATTCCTTGATCAACATCACAGCTAGATCGCAGAAATAATAAAAATACAACACCAGTTGCAATTGAAACAGCAGAGAGTCTGGAAGAAGTGAATGTCAACAATATAAAAATTGTGACAAAGGACTTCAAAACAATAAGATTCAGGTTGGAATTGTTCTTGTTTTCTTATCTTTATATTCGATTTTCAAAATGTTTAACGCTGAGCAGGGAATTCCTCTTGAATTTTCTGGAAAGAGCCTTCAAAATGTTTCGTAATATATGTTGAAATCATTGAATTTTATTCTATGCTATTTAATTTTTCTTGTACCTTACAATAAACAATAAAAATTCAAAAACATACTTTTGCTTTCGATTTCCTGCTAAGAAATAGGGCGTCGGTTTCGAACCACCATTTTTGAGATCATCCAAAATGTGGACTTTCATATTTGTCTGAATATCTAAAACTTCAAAATACCTACGAACCTTACTAATCGATAAGAAATGTAGTTAACTAATCCCTCTACAAAGAGAATTTTTGAACTGACCAGAAAAATTTATTTTACTCACCTCTATTGCCTTTTTCATTTAAGGGGTCGGTATGGGACGACTCTCCCCTATCAATAAAAAGTACCCGGCAATAAAAGCTTTTAGTCAATATCAACCAAAGCTCTTCATCATAATCACTCAATGGTGACTTTAAATACTCAAATTAACAATGAATAATGCGCTCGGTATAAATTCAGAGTACACAGTTACTACAAGTGTGCTCAGTAGTACCGATTCAAAGTATTCGATATAGATGGTGCTCGAGAAAGATGGTTATAATGTCATTAGCCGTATATTAATAGTTGTTGGGTGTTCGATTATGCGAGTTTTTTGTAAAACCGGTTTTCAAATTATTCGAAAAATGGCAATTACAAAAAACGGGTTCTTAATTTTTAAATCAAGAAAAAACCGGGTAAACCAAGTAAGATCACCAGGTAACAATTTAGAGTCTTTATTTTGGGACTAGAAGCTTTATTTTTAAAGTTATGAATTTCATCTGGTCTAAAATTGTGGCTTTTGTCTCTATTAGAGACTGAGACTTCTTACTGAATTCGGGCAATAGTCTCAAATTTTAAAACAAGAGATTATATTAAATTACTGAATTCCACATTGAGCGAGCTAGAAGGACTTACAGTCAGTAAGGTGTTATACAATTTTTCAAGATTTTGCCGTTCCCTTATGGCATTTGTCTAAATATATGTATCAAATCTTTTAAAAACATTTGCAGCGTTTTTTCTGCAAATTTATTGGATTTCGAAAATTTATTATGGTATGGTATTATCTTATTGATAAACATTTTCTGATTGCCCTTTCAATAAAAATATAATGGATGTAAAATTAGTCGATGTGCTGCCGGATTTCTATTATTTATCAAAGGCTATTATATTACTATACACCTAGGTAAAAAACCGGGTTTTCATAAGAAACTCAATGATATAAAATTATATTTACACGGAATTTGTGCATAACAACAACATTTATTTAACATTCAGTGTAATCGTTATTTTTCAATTAAATTCTCAAAGTACTCGATGCCATGCAACACTAGTATTAATGTCGTATTTAAGTACCTACATATGAATAGTTAGCTCAAACATAAGCTCAGCTCGTCAATTTCAATGCAATATGAGGCGTGCAACATATTGCAAGTCATTGCACCACTCGATATGTGTTCATCATGCGTTCATATTTGTGCATCATTAGTTCTACTCAAAATGCTTTTAAAGTTTGACAAATGCATCGCTGACAATTGATTGAATTTGTCGTTATACATATGTTTACTTTTTTGACTGTGTCACTGCATTTAAAAGTAGTTAATTCAAACCCTATTTGATGCAATTGTAGCGTTACTAATCGAATTTTATTTTATTTTAACGCAAGTCTGGGTGGAGTAAGTCGAGAATTAAGAGTAAGTAGTTATATCGTTTCGTTGCTACACAAAAGGCTAAAATGTGAAAAATTTATGTTTTCATAGAACTTTCCCGACATGTGCAACTTTCATTTGCTATAAATATTTTAAAATATTGTTAATGTGTAAACAACTTAGCTCCTTCACTTTGCCTGAACGCAGCAGAAAATTTGTGTAACTTTATCTTAACAATGTTTGTGTGCTTGTTTCAAGTTTCAAAATCTTTGTAGCGCCATGTGATACTATTATGATTTTTACTACGCCCTAGACTCTGAATTAAATAAATGATTTTAAGTAAATAAGAAATGTACGAAACGATTTTTAATTTGTTTGAATATGCAGAAGTATGTATATTTTATTAAACAAGTTTAAGTCTCAGTTATTATTATTATTGCCTCGACCTAATGATTTGCTTCCTGTGTACAAGGCTTTTTCAGAACCTTGTTAGTACTAGTTCGCGACCATTTATAAACTAATTCCGTGTAGTTTCAGTACCAGCTCGGGACCATTTCGAAACGAGTTCGGGATAAGTTCAGCAACATACCTATGGGTCATTTGTGACTAGTTAAGAAATATTTTGGATTAACTTTGACACTAATTCACTACTTTTTTGGGACCATTTCGTAACTGGTTCAGAAACATTTCCATACCATTTTAGGTATACTTCAGGAACATTTTGATCATTTTAGGACCTGTTCAGGACAATTTAGGTACATTTTCTGGACTGCTACTTCGGGACTAACAACGAATCATTTCGGGACTTGACCGAATTTTATTCGATACAAATGCATGACTTTATTACGACATCTACAGGACTATGTATTTTGGAATAATTTCTTTAAATTTACAAAATTATTTATTTTAACCTAAGCTTTGAATGTATTAAAATGAAAGGCCCAATGCGTTGTTCAGCTTTTCGAGGATGTTAATACATCAACATTTCGCCTGTTTTCAAACAAACTAATGAAATTAAAAAAGGTACGTTTTCAAGCGTGGAAATATATGTATCAAACGACAATTATAACAATCGGGAAAGATGAAAAAGTGTAAAAAACAGACTTAAAAAAGTGCACGCTACCGGTCATCTGCTAATCTTAGTTGTCATCCAAAATCTGGTAATCTCGAATGTCTCTCATATCGATTAAGTAACAAAAATAAAAATCTCTGCATTAAGCAAAAGCATTTGAGTGACCCCAAAAATGTATGTCGATTGTGCTTACGATCGATGGACTGTATTTTCTCTTGTCGATTTCTAGCAGCTTAAAACGTAACGATTTAGTTCAAACTGGCATAAACAAATAACCAAAAAGCGTGTGAATTTATGTATGTGATTATATCAGTCGACGCACACACACACACACAGACACACATTGTAACATACAAACAAATACTGCCATACAAAATTGTATACCTTCGCATTACACTTAGAATTATATGTATGTTAAGAAGTAGCTGTATACATTAGCGCTTACATACTCTGATATTTTTATCATCTGCCAATGTTACGCACTTGAAAGATTTTCGAAAGTAATCGAATTGCTGCCACTACCCCCCCGTTCACACTTGGCGATCGACAAATGGGGAAAATAAACTCACACACACACATATGCCAGATGAATAAAATGCAACAAGTACTATTCGTATTGGAAAACAACAAACCAAACATAGACGAATGAGTCGAAATATTCATGCATGGTAAATAGATGAACGTCGCCGCCAGCACAACAACAGTACAAAATTTAGGCAGCAGCGTACTCTACTATTTACTCGTATTGTGGCAACAACAGCGAGAACATCAATTAATTGTTATTTGTGTTTTTGTTTGTGCCAGGTTGGCTGCCGTGAAAATATCATGTGGCGCTTTTGTGTCTGTGCCGCCAAAGGCTGCATTGGCAGTCAGCTTTTATTCTTTTTTTTATTTTTTTTTTTTGCTGGATAACCAAAAAGAAGAGCTGCAATTACACTCTTACAAACTTACATACTCGTACAACGTACATACATACATATATAGAAATACAAGTGTAGAGGCTTAAGTGCTTGTTGCTAGCAAACTGGCGCTTTGACGCTTACACAAATAAGCTACATATTCGACGCTACTGGCCACAAGCGGCGTGTCTCATCGCATCGTACGGCAGTGCGCGGAATGCAGGCAGTGCAAGCGCCACTCGCACAGCGGGATGCGTTGGAAAACGCTTTGAAGCGGCTGCTATACGCCATGTCATGGCCAGTCAGCGCCACCATTGCGCTATTGTTCCGCCACATCAACACCTCGCCGCAGTAGCTGGAGTAAGCATTTCCGCGCGCACGCGTGCGTGTGTGTGTGTCTTCTTAGGTTTTTTTTGCTAGATATTCGTTTTCTTGCTCCCAATAATCTTTGTAAGCGTTTATAATTCTTTTGTTATACAATTTATTAACCATTTTTATTGCATTTCGCATTTCGTCTTTGTTGATTGACCTGTCTCTTTATGTCCGTCAGACTTTAAATCTTTTCGAAAATTACTGTTTATTCACAAATGAATTGCTATTCGAACAATTTATGTACATACATACATACATAGATACGTACTTCTATTCGCTTAGGCGTCTGGTTGTGAAGTGCGAAGAAGTGCGGTGTGTGTACGTATTGCAAGCAAATGCCTTGACGTTGACCATAACACCCACAATGCCAAAAACAAATTTCACACACTTGCGCCGCGCGTATTGCGGCTCAACTTAAATATGTACCTTGCGCGATATCGATCAGACAGATTAGTCTAATTTATGAGAATAATTGGTGGAAAATGCGCACAAAAAAAATCTGAATGAAAACTTTATTGCAACAAATGGCCATTTACATTTGCGCTCAATGAGCAGTGAGCGTCGAATGTTTAATTAAATTGGGGAAAAATATATATATTGCCGTAATTAAACGATCGTTATAAAGTTAAGAAGAAAGATCAATTTAAATTAATTGAAAAAATAAATGCGGTTGATGCAAGTTAGAGATTTAATTTTTGAATTGCTTAATTCAAAGATCGATTAATCGAGGCGGTTAAATGGGTTGCAGATGGCGGCATGGATTCGCATGGATCGTGCTTGAAACAAGATCTCGTGATCGATTTTACACACAACTGTCACTTCAAATTTTTGTCCTTGTATGACGGGAGTTTTGTTATCTGGTAAATTTTAGCGACTAATTGATCGATCGCTTGAAACAATAGCAAAAGTTGAATCAAGAACTAATCGAATATTCGACCAACCTTAGAAAATTAATTGAACCGTTCACATTTATGCAAAAGAATGAACTTCCACTTTCTTTAAAGATTTCTACCAATTTCATTATTCCTCATTTAAATAAATTCGAATATACTCGTAAGATAAGAACTGTAAGGAATAAAATAATATGATGTATAATGAACTTAAAAAAAAAATGTTCAGCTTACTGATTAGCATATTTCTGAGTGATAAAATACATTTTTTATCATAGAGAAAAGAAATCCTAACAATTAATAAGTTTTTGAAAAGTATTATTTGAATAAATGTAATCAGTGATCACTCAAATTTTAGTCAAATCTTTTTATTTTCAGACCAGATTTTTTGGACTGTAAAATATGTACTAGACATTTAAAATTAGACTTCTATGATCAACGTCATATTCAAAAATATGTATTATTGTGATTGGTGGGACAGGGCCATACGACGAAAGTGATTATATAGAAAGTAAAAGCTTTCATAGCCAAAGTGTTTACTTTTTTTATATGTAGAAAAGTTTTCAATATATAAATGGAATATTGGCCGCTTTGGTTGAATGTGTAGCGGTGCGTATGTATTACTCGATATACCGCTGAGTTCGGGATTCGAATCTTAGTCAGCGCATCTAAAATTTAAATAATAGAAAAAGTGTTTCCTAATAGCGATCACCCCTCAGATGGCAAACCTTCGAGGGTATTTCTGCCATGAAAAGGCTTCTCATAAAATATATCTGCCGTTCGGAGTCGGCACAAAACTGTAGGTCCCTCCAAATGGTAGGAGAAGCTCAGCCAAACACTGAGCTATATAGTGTAAGCGCCAAGTTATTATTATTATTATTATTACTACCGAAATAGGGATGATTAATATAATTTTCAAATCTTTGTCGTTCTCCTTTTTTTATATGGAACGGCTCTTTGCCGTTGTTGGTTTTGCTTATTTTTTACTCTGTCCTTTATTCTTAATCTTGTAATAATAAAAACAATAAGACAGAAAACATAGTGTACGAAAAAAAAAAGATCATTATAATCTAGAATTAGTTTATTATCGTGAATTAATACTGTTTGATTTTTAGTTCATGATCAATTTAAATACTAATTCACTTTTTTTGTGCCCTGAAATAATTATTGAATTTTTATATATTTTGTGCTGAACAGCTGATTGTTGTTTGGTTAAAATGCAATTAAACGAAAGATAATGATTAGTCCACCAAAGACGGTTAGTAGACTAATGTTAATGATTTAAGCGAGGACGAAATTTTCATATTCAATAATTGATCTAAAAGAATTCAAGATATCGCGAGCTTCAATAACTTCTTTGTTAACTCGATATGCATTGGTCATGGAATTAGTGCTCTTGAAATCCAGATAGTAGACGAACGTAGTGACCGCTGTGTTCGAGTGGGTGGCGGTGCATGCCGCTGATTTCGAATCTTAGTCGAGGCAGGTAAAGTTTTAATCAAAGAAACAGTTTTTTCTACAAGCGGTCACCCCTCGACAGGCAATGGTAAACCTTCGAGGGTATTTCTGCCATGGAAAAGCTTCTCATAAAATACATTTGTGGTAGAATATAAAGGCACCGCACCGCAAATGGTAGGACAACCTCGACCAGGCTGTGAGCTATTAGTGTAAGCGCCAAATTATTATTTATATTAGCATGTATTAGAAATATCGAAATGATTGTCTTTTCCGACAGGCTATGAGAAGTATGATGTACTTTGGAACAAATTTTCGTCATGTAATCTCAAATTAGGTTTGAACGCAAGCCGATTTTAGTTTCGATGTTGATTTATACCCACTTTTATTGTTAAGATTTGTGTACGAAATGGCGTTACGTATCGTAAAAATTTGAATTAAATTGTGGTTAGGATTAACGAAAACAAAAAAATTGTTACCAATAAAAGTTCAAATCGAACTTGCACTAACGAGGTTTTGTTATTTTAAAAAAATAATACAGCAATCTTAATAACAGCAAAATTTCTATCCTCAGCGGTTTAAAATATATTGAAATGCAGCGTTTCGATTTGAAATTAAAAAAATATCGAATTTTAAGTTTCAATCTATTGTATCTAATTTTTTTTTAAAACTATCATTCCCTTATTCTCTAAATGATACAATATTTTTTTTTTTAGCTGGCATGGGCGTACGTTGAATTCCACTTCAAACTCGAAACTTTGTTTATTTTCCAATTTTATAGGTCTATTTTCTTGGCAGACTCATAAATTTGTTTGTCACTCGTTGTTTCCAAACAAAAATCCTCTATCCAAAAGTGTATTTAGTAGATATCTAAATATGTGGCAGTGTGTGTGTGTGTGTGGACTCCTACTCTTGTGTGTTGACTACCTACCTCTTTCAAATAAACATAAATAAATAACATTGTGCATTTAAAAGGTGCATTTTTCGTATTTGTGCAGTTACAAAATGTTGACAGCATTTGAAATTTACACTTGCATTTTTACAGTTATAGCTGCATTTGTTTTCATTACAAACCTAAAAATGTCGATTTATTCTTTCTAAAATTAAACTAGGAGTTAATGTATTAATTAAGGATTTTAGTTAGAAAAATATTTATGTATATACACAGGTAAGTATGTATGCATACATATGCATGAGTATAGGTTGTGTTGAAAACGCTCGGTTGTATTATACTATAATAGAATGAGAGCTGAAGTGCAAGACAATTTAATGCAAAACAACACAAAGTATCCAGAAAATTGAGGTCGATGTTTCAAAGCACTCAGGCGTAGGATATGTGAAAGAGGTGTGCTTGGGGAAGGGTTAGAATTCTGCTTAACTTCGAAGGCTTGTCGAGGTAAAGAGAGAGAATGCACGCAACTTATCAATTAGTGATGTTTTTTACCCGAAATTCTTAGTCTAGACAAGCTACGCTCCGCAAGTCCTCTAAGGTGGCTATGGTTTTCATATGCATTTCGCATGGATGGTGTCCTATAATCAGCCACACCACGTCTCACAATAACTTTCCCTGATATTTAAGAATGGAATGAGTCACCATCAATCTGAGTATTTTCAAAAAATATAAGGTTAGATTTAGGCGAGCCTTTTTAGAGCACACTTTTATATTGCTGAGTGACTTAATATATATCTTTATGCTACCTTCAAAAACTATCTTGCGCTTTCAATTATTTTTATCATATTTCCCATCTTCGCAGATTTGAGGTCGTCTATGCGCCCAAAGTAGTGGCAACCGAGCGCTTTGGTTCTTTATTTGTCAAGTGCTGGATAACTCAGGTACCACCGCGCTGACTGTACTTTTGCGAAGAGCTAAAATAATCTAATTGTCGGGCTAATAGACACCATCTGCTTTATAGTTTTTCTCAACATTACATTGGTTCGGACCCCAGCAATTTTAGACATTTCATTCCATGTCTTTTGTTGACGACGACGCTTATTTTAGGAATTTTATATTAGTCTGGTTGTCACAGAAGAGACGATTGCTGATCAATCGACCCCAACTCGTCTATTCAGCTTCCATCGCTCCGTGTTTACATGGATTGGGACGTCCTTGCTAACCGCTGATGTTCTATGAAACTTTTGGTTGCTTTGCAGTTGTCAATTCAGCATCAAATGTTCTCATGTGGCTTGATATTGTTGAATACTCACACTTTATGTATGTACGTCATCCTCCAGTACAATTGTATGATCAAACGTTCTACAGTCCGCCAATGTCTCAGCCGATTCGTTGTCGGGCGTTAACTGTAGTTTTCTACATTTGCGCTTCAACATGTAGTTGTATAATGTAAGCGCGCAATTGTTATTTTGTCGTTATAGAAGCCTTTTTAAAAAAATTATGAGGAACGGGAAAATGATAAGTCCTAGCCCACTTATTTCCTGTACTTTTATGGTTAATTTACTGTACTTTTCAAGTATTTTAAGGCCCGTTATTTTTCAATACGTTCTCGGTACATTTTCGGTAATTTTGTGGCACTTTTCTGGACCAAAATCGGTATTTCCTCGGTCCGCTTTCTGTACTTTTGCTGTACATTTTTGGTACTTTTAAGGTACTTTTCTAGACCATAATCGGTATTTTCTCGGTACGTTTTCTCTACTTTTTGATAGTTTTTCGATACAATTTCGCTACATTTTCGGTGGTTTGCCGGATCTTTCTGATCTTTTTCGGTAGTTTCCGGTACTTTTCTGGACCATAATCGCTAATTTTTCGGTACGCTTTTTCTACTTTGTGATACCTTTTCGGTACAATTTCGCTACATTTTCGGTAGTTTTCCGGACCATAATCGGTATTTTCTCGATCCGCTTTCTGTACTTCTTCGATACCTTTTCGGTACATTTTCGGTAATTTTCGGGTACTTTTCTGGAACATAATCGGTATTTTCTCGTTCCGCTTTCTGGTCTTTTTTCGACATTTTTTCGGTACAATTTCGCTACATTTTCGGTAGTTTTCCGGTCCTTCTATTGACCATAACCGGTATTTTCTCTGTACGCTCTAGGCACTTTTTCGGTACATTTTAGGTAGTTTTCCGGTACTTTACTGAACCATAATCGGTATTTTCTCAGTCCGCTTTCTGTACTTTTTCGTTACATTTTCGGCATCAGCTTGATCTAAATTTTGACTCAGGCCTTGTTCTAGACTATTTCGCGACTAGCCTCGAAAGTCATGAATGGTCTTAAGCTAGTCCCAAAATTACCCTGAATAAATCACAAAAAACTCGCAATGAACTAGTCAAAAACAGCTCCCTAAAAATGTATGAGGCAGTCTTTAATTCTTCCTAAACATTCCGTTTTACAATGGAACTTCACATATCGGATTAATGTATTTATGTGCCGCTATAGCCTCTCACAAATAAACTAAAGTTTTCTTCAAAAAGCTTTTAAAAAATACATTTATTTTAAATTAACGCAAATGCATACAGCATAATAATGCTTGTGGCTTAAAGCAGAAAATGGCAAAAATTAGCACAAAATTCAAATTTCCACTCCAGCAAATTGCCACACTCATAATAATTAGTAGAGAAAATTGAATAACAGTAGCTAACAAGTGAAAGAGGAGATCAAACAAAAGTTGCTTTTGTAGCAACAACAACAACAAAAAAACACAGAAGTCAAATGCTTTTAAAGCTGATTTTATGATTTTATTTTATTAAAAACATTTGCCCCCAACTGCATTTGATTAATTTTTTTGTTTTAACAACTTGTTTTGCACGCAGTCGCTCGCTAGTTATGGCATTTACGCCAGTCAAACGGAGTCAACAACTATCGCCTGCCTCATCGACCAGCGACCAGCGCGACCAACGGCCAACTCCAAGCAGTGGGGTTGACCAAGTTGTTGGTTCAACGTGTGGCGCAGTGATGTTGCGGCATTTAATGGCTGTATCGGATCGCCAGTTGCGGCGCTGGCTTATTGACGCGCTCTACGTACTCGCACACAAACACACATACATATATGTATGTACATGCATATGTTTGTACATATGGGTACGAGTATCAAGGCATAAACTTTTAATATTATTAAAAAGGAGCAGGTGAAACTTTACGCCAACCGACAGCAGCGGCGCGGCTGACCGGACTGGACCACTTTTTATGAAGTAAAGTCGCGACCGACACAAAACGAGCGAATGAACGGTGTACGCGGTATATTTACATACAAACATACATACATACATACATACATACATACATACATACATACATCCATAGATATTTATGTATATGAATTTACTACTTCTTGCTGTAGCTAGCGTAATTGTTTTTACGCTGCTCGCTGTTGTTTCGAATTTCGCAACAAATCTATCGTATCATCGCTGTCTAATGACCAAAGTGCGACACAGTGTTGCCACACTTTGCCATTTTGCGAAGCATCCGAAGCGCTCGAACGCATGACACGTATGTCTGTATGTATGTATCTATACGCATGTGTGTGTGTGTGTATGCATTGTATATTGAAAACAAATTCATTGATGCCATTCAATGGTTGCATGCTAATTTTACATGTTGCATGCATTTGCAGCAAATGCAATGAAACACAGCACCACTGTCCCATTCAAAGTTATTGGCCGTGAGTTGGCAGGTAACAATTGCTGCAGTCAAATGGTTTCATCTCGATTTGAAGAGACAGTCGTTGTTGCAGCATCATTATTGCAGGCAGCAAACGTTCATTGAGCAAAGCAATTGTTGCTGTTGCATTAGTTGCGCCATATTAATGACGCTACCGATGATCATGATGGTGATGATGATGCAGACAACGAAGGAGTGTTGGCGGAGTTGGTGCTGGTGCTGTTAGCGCTGGTGGTGTTGTTGACGGTGTTGCAAAGTTTGTTGTTACTGTTCAATGTTGATTTAGAAGCGTTTCGCAAGCCGCTTTGGTTTATGCTGTACGTAAGCCAACCGCTTGCCGACAAACTGCACACATTTCAAGCTTATGATTGTTGGGGATTTG
This sequence comes from Philophylla caesio, assembly GCA_963971545.1. Lineage (NCBI taxonomy): Eukaryota > Metazoa > Arthropoda > Insecta > Diptera > Tephritidae > Philophylla > Philophylla caesio. The sequence goes on along the minus strand of OZ020604.1, from coordinate 188,650,653 downwards.
AGTTTGATTTAAGTGGAAGGCGAATATATGAACAAATATATAAAAAAAAGTGTCCAACGAAAAAAAGAACACAGATCTCCGAAAGCAGTTGCCAAGATCCACGAAAATTTAAGGAGAATCGGCCACTTGTTTTATAATTCAATTAATTTAAACCTTCGAATCTTTAAACCAGGGACCCGGACTTTTATGACTAAAAATAAAAGTGCTTAGATAAAAGTTTTTCTTGAACTTCCATTTTATTTGAAATAAAATAACACAGTGCTACAAAAAAGAATGAAGTCGAAATACCTGGGAAGTGATGTAATTTTTCTTGCCGATTTTGCGCAATGGGGGACTTAAAACCTTTTTCCTGCCTATCTTATGTGACTCTCGAGATGACCATACTTTGCGATCATAGCGAAAAGTTATAAAGACGTCAAAATTTAGTAAAAACTTAAGACCCCATTGTTAAAATCTGAGGATATTATCTTACCACCACTACATTAAAAGCTAAGATACATTAAACAGTTTGTAAAGAAATTGGACATATGTAACCATTACCTCGAACAAGTGTTTAACTTTGTTGATCTTGGAATTACAATGGACCCGAAATTTAATTTTAATCATCACATACATGTTACAATTAACAAAGCCAAAGGTGTTTTTGCATTTGTAAAACGATGATCAAAATAATTCAATGACCCATACATTACGAAGGCTCTTCTCGCAACGTTAGTGAGGATCTGTTGTTTGGAACCCGCGCTATCAAGTTCATTCCGACCGAATAGAATCAATTCAAAAACAATTTCTGCTTTTTGCTTTAAGAAATTTTCTTTGGGATTCTCAGTACAACCTGCCATATATAAGTCGTTTAAAAGTCATTAATCTTCCTACACTTGCTAGTCGCAGATAAATGCTAGGCATTGTATTTTTGGTCAAGTTACTGACAGGCTTGATCTTCTAGCCCATCTCTTCTTGGCGAAATAAAACTAAACGTTCCCTCCAGAATTACAAAACATTTCCGGCATCTCTTTCTCAAGCTTTGTAAAAGTCGGTCGGACGGTTATGGAGGGATAAAACCGTTGGGATTATTATTATTATTATTATAGCGAAGCTTTTCTTCATCTTAAAACTGTCTTCATAATATTAAGTGAAGCTGGTGAAGCTCTACTCGATAAGACCTACAAGAAAAATAACATCACTTCCCAGGGTATTTCGAGTGTCACACTGTGTAACCGGTCAACCCGGACTTTTATTTTTTAGCCCGCTAATAACAGTTAAACCAGATATTTTTTAAGACCGAAATAAAAGTCCTTTCCTAATATTAATAAACAAACCGCTTAAATTTGGTATCAAATGAAAGAGGACTGAAAGAGCTTTCATATATCGTACATCAAGGTATGTACATGTGTATGAACATATCAAAAACCACCAAAAGTTACATTTTTTTAAGAACATATTATTATATATGATTATAGATACTTTAACCATATTATAATTTGTTTTTATAAAATTTGTATGAAAATAGCATCCTTAATAAGTGGAGACTCTGATTGTAAACGCTATCATATTATTGTAGCATTGTAGGCTTGAATTTTGTTTATTATTTGAGAAGGACTTTTATTTTGGCATACAAAATATTTTTACATTAGATATTTCATTTTCAATGCTCTTTCAGTACTCTATCATTTGATGCCAAATTTGTTTAATTTGGATAAGCGGTTTGTTTATTATTATGAAAGGACTTTTATTTCGGCCTTAAAAAATATCCGGTATTGGACTTTTTCCCAAAAAGTTGGAAAAATAAAAAAAAATCCAGGATTCTCGTCCTGGAGGTTCTGGGATCAAAGGAACCTTAATATTTTTCTTCTACGACAATATTTTGCCCAGGACTTTTATAACATCGAAAAAAAAATTATTTTCGATTCCTGCTTTAAACAGTGATTACAAGGAGTTATATTTAATTCAGCGCTACCTACTCATTTTATTCAAAAAAAAAAAATTGAAGTAAAAAAGCTTCTATTTTAATTTCGAGTTATTAAATAATTCACAGTTTTCGCCCGAAATCGTTTACTATTTACTGTGCGCTTAGAACTAATTTCAAGCCATTTAAATACAGATGAATTGTTATTTTTTTCTAATATTTGAAATGAAAGTCAGTCAAGTTGTGTCAGCTGTGTAACCGAAATCGCTTTATGGCAACACTTTAATTATTTTGAATCGTAAATTTAAGCTAAGAATTATTCAAACATCTAAATGAACTTGCAAAAAATTATATAGTAAAATTACTCCCCCGCTCTTCGGGTAATGGCGAACTATCAAGAATATTTCTGCTATAAACTAAATCAATGCGTTTACGGAGTTTTCGACAATTTATTTAAACCGCTAAATTCATTTTTCTTTTCTTGAGACAATAAAATTGTATTAAATGTTTAAAATTTTTTTATTTTTTTCATTTTTTCATTTTTTTTCTTGTGCCAACATTGACTGCATCTACAGATTTTTTTATCATTCAGTCAACTAACACACCAACAAACTCTAACACACCACTCGCTACTACGAGTATTATTATTATTATTACAATCGGTGGCATGCAATTGTAGAAATGTTGGTCAAGTGGCAATCCACGCGCCGTGGCCGCAAACCAGAGTACTCAGGCTTAGGCGCGTACACACATACATATGTACCTACATATAAAAATTGAAATACATAAATATAGATTGCCTTCACGATTTACAATTTGCTATGAAATGTGCCACTGCAGTAATGCCAGCAGCAACATTTCTAAATCAGTGCAGCGCAAATGTAGGGTGAGCAGCAATTGTTGCTCCATCGACTTATGTTTGTACATTCATACTTACATACATATTTATTTGCATATATGTATGTATGTACTTATCAGACTCGTAACTATGTAGAAGTGTACATTTGTAGGTATGTAAATTTGTACATATGTAAATGTAGATGTGTGTAGTCATGTGCCACCGCAAACGCATTAATCACACCAGGTGCTACTCCACAAGGCATGTGCGACTCCAATTGCTCCTATTTCTGACTTTTGACCAACAACTACTTACTTAAAAAAAATCACCCACCACAAAACTGCAAACATACTTACTATTGTTGTATGTTACACACGAGTATGAAAGTATATTTGCAAGTGTGTAGCCCGCGGTGAAATCTGTGGCGCGCGCCCATTCAAACCTAACCTAAGCAACGTATAAAAGGAATATATGTATGTACTAAAAAAGTCAGAGAGAAATAGTTCTTGCTCCAGTTCCGCCTCCACAGTCACCCTCACGACGATCATGCTCGCTTGCACTTGCCCAAAGTTGGATTCGTAACACCACACAATTGTTCTTCCTTCTTTGCTGAGACTCGTAAACGGAGAGCTTTAAATTGATGCAATAAAATGTTCGGATTACTTTTACTTAGACAGCGAAAAGGCAAAATTGGAATACATTAATATTTGTTGCCGAATACTTTTGTTGGTATTCGTATCGGTACTGAAGTAATAATTAGTGGAAGTAATTGCTGTAAGATTCCGAGGATCTCCACGCGACCGAAACATTTTAAAGGCAAGAAGAGAAAAACTTTGGTAATCCAACTATGAATACCTTTTTAAATACTCTTTTTCGGAGTTGTCTCGCATAAATACTTTACATTGGTGGGTGTACGATGAAACTTTTTTTTCTCATACAGCCTAATGTTCACCATAGTGTTAAGTACTGTCGAGTAACATATTTATATTGATATTAATATTTGTATTGGTATCGCTATTGGGATTGGATAGTATTGGTAATGGGATTTTTGTCGGTACGCTGTCGGGGAAAAGTAGAGACTCTATAAAATTAACCAATTTTATAGTAGTTGAAAATCAAATGTTTGAAATAAAAAAGATATGCGAATCTTTAGTTCTTCATAGCTGTAAATAAACTCATCTCGTTGCAGTTGGAAAAAAAATTATTTTGATGTTCTTTCAAATATATTTGAGAGTGATTGAAATCAAATGCAGAGTCGAATAATTGACTTGCTCCTAGGACATCGCCATGTTAATAAAATGAGTTGATTACAAATAAAATGGAGTAATTTAAATTACATGTAGTTGGGAAAGAAGTACCATTTAAAATGTTTATAAAGAACTTTGATTTCGGACAGGCTATTGTTACCGGTACTGGTATTGCTATTGGTGGTACTGATATGGGTGTTGTCGTTGGTAGATATTGATATTGGATATATTGGTATTTAATTTCATTTATTTATTTATAGTCTATGAATTTAACAATTTTACAGACTGCATATTAGGTTGTTCAATTATTCGACCTTTTTGTAAAACCAGTTTTCGAATTATTCGAAAAATGGCATTTTGAAAAAAACCGGTTACTAATTTTTAAAACAAGAAAAAACCGGGTAAACCGGTTCTGGTTTTAAGTAAGCAAAAACTACATCAATGTGCATACATACATACATATGTAACTAATTGCAATTCTTTCTATGAAAGAAATCCTTTGAAAAAAAATTTAGTTTAATGTCCGAATTCGGTACGCAGTATAAGTCTCTACTCTCAAGACTCACAATTTTAGACGAGTTGTCTTTTATTGGTCTCAAGTCTTCTACTCTCAAAACAATGTCTCTCAATTGTCATCAGGCGATAAGCGGGTCACAAAAATGAAGACGAACACAAAAAATATAAACGTAAAAGCGAGAAAATGCAATAATCTTCAACTCATATATATGTAGACACAAATTTTAAAACTTGAGCTTATACCAAATTACTGAATTCCAAATTAAGCACACTGAGCGAGCGAGAAAGACTTACTGTCAGTAAGGCTTTATAAAATTTTTCAAGGTTTTGCTGTCCTCTTATGACATTTTTCTAAATATAGAAACTACATTTGCTTCGTTTTTTCTGCAAATGGATGTAAAAGACTTTAAATTTACAACTAGGTAAAAAAAAACCGGTTTTGGAAATTAAAAAAACCGATTTATTCGATATTCGAAAAATCAAGACTTCAAAACAAATGTACAATAATTTATGAAAAAACCGAAGAAAACCGTTTTGAAAAAACCGAGTATATCACTCTACCACATATGCACTCGTATGTAGAGTGTTTAATAAGTTCGAAATTTATTAAATGTACAACGACCCAATATTGGATTTAATATCGATATCGATAATAAAAACTCAATATTAACTGTTTTTGATATTTTATTTAATTCGGCGAGAGCTCTATAAATTGGCACCAAAGTAAAGTAATTTACCTTAACTGGATGCATATAAAAGGGTAATTGAAAACGCAAGAGTATGTTGAAAACATTGAAACGTACATAGCTGTTTAAGTGAATCAGATCAATCGATATATCCACTAACTAGACAATATATAAACAAATGTGATAAGATAATTATTCTGTATTTTACATCAATGAGTTTGCTGTAAAAATGGTGTCCACCTGAGACCCACATTTAAAAGATGCCACGCAATATTCATAAAAAGACACTAAACCATTAACCGTTAAACGACCACGAACGAAACCATGCTGATTTTGGTAGCACGAGTAGTGTTGGTATTTTTGATGAAATAGGTTGTGGTATTGGTATTGTTTTGGAGATTGGTATTGTTATTGATGTGAGTATTGAAGTTGTGGCCGCTGTGGTCGAGTTGGTAGCGGTGCGTGCTATAACTTGATATGCCGGTGAGTTCGAGGTTCGAATATCAGTCAAGGCAAGCAAAATCTTAATAATAGAAAAAGTTTTTTCTAATAGCGGCCACCCCTCGGCAGGCAATGGCAAACCTCTGAGGGTATTTCTGCCATGAAAAAGCTTCTCATTAAATACATCTGCCGTTCGGAGTCGGCACAAAAACTGTAGGTCCCTCCATTTGTGCTATAATATAAAGACGCACACCACAAATGGTAGGAGAAGCTCGGCGAAACACTGAGCTATATAGTGTACGCGCCAAAATTATATATTATATGTATATATTGAAGTTGGTATTGGAATTGGTATTGGGACTGGTATTGTTTTTGAAGTGAGTATTGAAGTTGATTTTGGAATTGGTATAGCGATTGCTATTGGTATTTTTATTGATATCGGTATTGATTGGAGTATTCGTAAAATTATTATTTAAAATAGGATAGTTTTTGGTATTGGCAATGTTAGTAGTATGGGTAGCGGTATTGCATTTTATTGTTTGGCATTTTTTCACAAATCAAAAAGGCTGAAATCCTTTTCAAGATCCATCGAATTTTAGAAAAGTAAGTACTTATTCGCTTCTGCCAAAAGTCGAAAAGCAAACAACAGCGCCCTGAATGCAATCGATCGACGTAAAGAACGATAAGTATGTATGTATTTCACTATTTTTGATCAAAAGCTAAGGAATGGATGCTAGATTTTATGATAATATTTTATTGCACAAATCAAACCTTCAGCAGTTCTGACTCATTAGCGATGGAGCAACAATTGTACGACAGTGCTATAAATACCTACATTTACCTTTCCATATACATATATCTAGGTATGTAACTATGTGCACACATACACATACATATGTAAACATTCTAAAACACCTGTTTCGAAAAACAGTTAAAAAAAATATGATAGGTTGGTAGTAAATTTAGAAAAGCGTTTTATGCGAGTAGTTATGAACATAAATTCATACATTCATACATTCATGCATTCGTTTGAATATATTTGTATACTTACATATGTATGTGTTGATGTTACTGCCTTTTCATCAGTGTTGCCAGGTTAGCCTTTTCGAGGCTAGATTTAGATTTTATTTTTGTCCTTTAGCCTCATAATTTTCGGTTTAGCTTCGTGGCTTTTTTCTAGCCTTTTTTACTCAAAATGTTATTTGTACTAATTTGTATAACAAGAACTTGCAGTAATTCATGTGAACGCCGTTGTACGTATGCGACGCCATGAATGTGTTCTGACCGTAAGGTTTTTGTAGCAACCTTGTTACATTGTTGTCAAAATATAGTAGGCCTTGCTTTCCCCGAAATATATACATGCATACATACGAGTATGTTCGTTTATTTCGAGTTGCTGTCAAGTTGTTTCGGTCGCAAGAAATGGAAAAGTAAGTTAACTATAATCATATTTTACTTATTCCATTATATTTACGTAATTTTTTTATAAATTTAATTCAGGTATTTAAAAAGGGTGCCGAATACTCCTTCGCCCAACGCTATTAGCAGCAGTGGCGCTATTACCAATCAGCAAGCGAAGTTCCGTACATCTAACACGTATGTATGCATGTAATTAGAATTCTGGAAAATATTACATTACTATTTTTACAATGAATATATTATATATTGTAGAAAATCCAGCCGAGATAATTGTGAGCAAAGCGGAAGCGACTCGACATCAAATGATAGCGAATCGACCTCAAATGACAGTGGATCGACATCAAATGACAGCGAAAGCTCAATATCTGAGGATGAAGAACCTCGGAACAAAAAAAAGAAAATGTATGTAAAGTGATTCACTGCCTATTGTCATTGTTTCGAATATAAATATATATACGTGCCTCAATAATTTCAGGGTATATAAACAAAAAATTCGACAGAGCTGGCTAAGTGACAAAAGGTTCAACAAGTGGCTAATATTAAGAGATGACTGCTTAAGTTGCAAATATTGTTCATGCAAATTACAACCAAAACTTTCTGGCCTTATTGCACATGCAAACAGCAAAAAGCATATTGAGGCATTAGCCCCATTTAAGACTGGGGGGCAACCAGCAGTCCCATTTATACCGAAGGGTGTAAGCGTCAATTCAAAACGAGCCGCTTTACGAAACGCAGTCCACATTGCAATACACTCATCTATGGTAAATGGGCGAAATTTATACGAAACCTCAAGCTCTTCTGGTTCATCAGACGAAGATGATATTATTTCATTAATTAGTTTGGAGTGATTTTTTGTTCTATGTATAAGTATTTATTTAAAAAACAAAGTCATGTACTAGTCAAGAAAATGTGCCTGATATGTGTTCATACATGAATAGTTCCTTTAAGTAATGTTTATAGTTTTTATATGCAAATAAAAAAAAATTTAATAAAAAAAATTTAAATGAATTTCTTAAAAAAAAATGATGACTTTTTTTAGCTTCTTTTTTTTTTAGTTTCAGCCTTTTCTAACTTTTTTTTTTGCCAATCTAGCCTCGTTTTTCTTCATCACCTGGCAACACTGCTTTTCATACATGTCTATGTATGTACTTATGTATGTATGTGTATGTGTGTCCATAAGCGCTCATAAAATCGTATGAAGACATTAGTTATAGGTGGAAATAACACACACAGCCATACATACCTACTTGCGTGTTCGTTCTAATTTTTGCAACTTCTCGACGGCTGCTGTCTAATTTTTTCCACCCATTTCTTGGCCGCCTCTTGTCACCGCCGCCGCCGCCGCCGCCACCGACATCAATGCAGCGCTCGCTAAGCCATTAAATTTTCACATTTCCTTATGATTTTAGAGCAACTTTTGCTCGCTTTTTATGCGCCTATCTATGTACATATATACATACATACATAAGTACGTATGTATGTATTTTTGTAGACCCATTTGTGCATGCTCCTCGCTCAGCTTCATGCAAACTAACTCCTGTGCCGCACTAAGCTTCAGCTGCCACAACGCCAGCTGTTCTTTTCAAATCTGATCATTCGAAGTGATTTTTATGACTTGCAGCTAACTGGCGGCAAGTGGTCGCTGCTAAAGTTGTTCTTTTTATTCTTACACTCTCGTTATATATATGTTCAGATGGATGTATGTATATGTGTATGCATGTATGTGTTTACTGCGGCAGTTGCAAATACTGTTTGTGCTCTGCAATAACTTTAATCCAACAATTACATTACGGTTACAAGGCGTACGAAAATAGTAGTATTTACAGTAGTAGAAAGACAATGAAAAAAGTTGTAGTAGGGAAATTGCAATCATATTTACATATTTGCAAATTCATGTGTAGGTTTGTACTTATATGTAATATGTGTGCTACCCAGTTATCAAAAGGAGCCTTGCCATTTCTGAACTTTTGTCGATTAGAAGGGAAACAAGGCGATCTGTAGATTTGCGAACACACATTCCAAAGAGAGGAGTATATTAAAAATAATTTATCAAAAATGTCATGTGCGAAAATATTTATTTAGAAGCATTCCTGGAATTGCATACTGGCCATGTGTCCAATCTAATAAAGGTGGTTGATTTTGGCAAATTTTGGGCATTTCCAACTTTATATTAAGTTTCTTATTAATTTTCATCAAATTTTGAAATTATAAATTAAAATAATATGCAAGTTTCAAGTTGCTTAAAATTATCGCTGATTTTTGACAATTTTTTTTTTTTTGCCACAGTTGATTCCATATTAAGTTTGAACTAAATTTATATTTATATAGAAAGAAACGTAACACTCTCGCCTTAAAAAAATCTGAAAAAATTCAATTGCATACTCGAAAATATTATAAAACTGCAGAGAAAAAAGTTGGAATTTGGAAGAAAATTGGTTAAATACATAATTGTAAGTTTTGGGTAAATCTTGAAAGTTTTGTTTTTAAGGGTTTGCACTAAAAAATATAGTCCATTTGAATTACAAAAAAATTAAACTAATGTAAAGCAAAATAACAAGCTAAAATTTGTCAAAATAAAGCATTACTACTCAGCTAAATCAGCTTGAATGAAACTCCAAAAAATATTCAATAATTCAAAATAGATTTGCTATCTGAAACGTATCACATTGGAGAAAACACGCAAGAACCAAATGCTAGTAACCAATGGATTTCTTTTTCCAGTATCTTTCAAGCGAAGTACACGCTATTGAAAGATGCACCCAATTCAACATTGACAGGAAATACCGCGGGAAAATTATTGCTATACTATTCGATAGTCAAGCTGCGATTTAAAGCTTAGGCTCACTTGTTGTGAAAACTAAGCTAGTCTGGGAATAGAAGGGAATGAGATGGCGGAGTCAAGAATGATAGAAAAAATTTTTCTGATTTGACAGTTGAGATAGTGACGTCAAGATAGTGACAGCATTGCCACAAAGATATTTACTTGAACACCAAAACTTGAAAAAAAAACATTGCTAAACCCAGAAAAATTTTACCAAAAGTCGTTTAAACCTTCAATTTTTTTGTTTTTTTTTTTCAATATTTATCTCCATAAAGGTACAACCAAATACGTTGCTCATATACTGAGCCAAATTTTCAGTGTAAGTTTAATTTTATTTGTTTAAAGTTTTAAATTTTTTAGAAGTAACTTAGTATTTAAAACTTAAAAGAAAACTCTTTGAAAAAATTTCCAAATTGAAAAAAACAAAATTAATCCGTTTTAATATAAAAAAATATGTCCAGTTTTTGTAAAAAAAAAATACCCAAGTGGCAATGCTGTTCGGCGGTCGCTCTTCCATTTTTACTCTCTTTCGCTCATTCACTATGGTGACGTTACCATTCAATGGTCCGGAGCTGCCATTATGTGGGCTATCATCCAACATAGTTGGAGATTTTCTAGTAAACTCTACAAATGCTAAAGAAGTGAAATATGGAAATCTCTTCCAGGCTTAAGGCAGAAGTGCTACGAAACTGAAACGCATCCTCGAGGGAAACTGTGGATTCTCACTAGGTTTTTTAGGTAATCATTGCCTGCTAAATTATCACTTGTATAACATTGAAGTGGTCACGGAGTCAATTTGCAGAATGTGCGGAAAATGTGATGAAACTTCACTGCATTTGATTGCAGAGTGCGGAGCGCTAACTTATGCTATATTCAAATGTTTTTGTAAAAAAAATACTCTATCTGGAACTTCTCTTCCAAATATCAAATCAAATCTGCTTGAAGATATCCAGGGGAGATTGCCTGCTTAAAAAGAAAAGGGAATCTATGATTGCTGCGGATAAATATTTCAAAATCTATACGGATTTCCCACATACATATTGATTTTCTATAAACATTTAAGTTTTGTTTTATTTAAATTTGAAGCAAGTTTTTGTGATTTTGAGCAGATTTTAGTGCGGTGGCAATGTAGTATAAAATTAAGTTAAGCCGAATAGATTTCGCTTAATTTTCAGTATCTTCCTTCATTTCCAGAATAAGTACCGCGCTGGTGCTATAAGATACTACATACATATATACATACATACTATAAATATTTAAATATTAGGTAAATGTAAAAACGATTAATTCATTGGCCGCAACACAGTTGAAATTGTCTACAAATCGATTAATTGTGGGAGCCGCACAACCGCAAAACCGCAAAGGCATTAATGTTTGATGTAATATATACATATGTATGTACATATGTATGTATTACTGTATTTATTCCGCCTTCCTTCATTTCCTCGCCCAACAAACGTAACCAATAATCAATGGCTTTTTTAAGCCAGTTCAGTCAACTCGAACCCCCTCGACGTCGTCACTCAACGATTGTGTTGCATACTAATTGCGGCTAAACAAATACTAAATTTTTAATTAACATAAATTTATGGCATAAATTACAACTATGAGCAGTTAGTTCCTCCCTTTTTATTGTTTGTAGATTTTCTTTCCGTTTCTTTTAATAAATTATTAATTCTTACTATTCGAGCGCCACTTTGTTTTCGATTGTTCGTTTTCTTTATTGTTCTTCTATTAAATATTTAAATACCCACTGCATATGTACATATGTATATGTATATGTGTATGTAAATATGTATTAGTCCATTGACCAGCTCCTTGATCATTTGCCGATTTAACATTGTCAGAGCGATCTTCACGTTTTCAACTTTGATTGCCTCTATTTAATTTTCTTCGACTGATGGGAAATTAATGAATGAACGAATGAGGTCCATTGTAATGAATTAATGAATGAATGAATGAATGGATGTGCGCCCATTCATATACATACCAATATAAATACAGTGCACTCGTGAAAATTCGAACACGCAATAACTCGAACGTTCGGAAACTTTAACATATTTTTTATTCTGCATTGACTACTTTAAAACTGAAACAAAATATGATGGACACAATTTTTATCATATTTTCTCATGCAAACACATTAGAAACTATTACTATTAGGATTTTTAAAAGTTTCGGTACCTTTATTCCTATGTGGCCATCACTTTTAATTGACATTCTTCAATAGCAAAATAAGTTTTGCGCGGTTAAGATAAAAACTATTTTTTTTATAATGTGTATGTTAAATTTCTTGAATTTAGCAAAAAAAAAGGGTGAAATACATAATCAACGCAGTTAAAAATGTTAAAAGTGGCACAAGTTCTCTCCATGAAATACAATATTGCTAAAAATAAATTAAAAATTTTAGAATGCGTTAATAATACAATAGCGGGCCTTAGAAAACGTAAAAATGTACATGCCTCAGAACTCGGAAAGCCATAGAATTCCAATATTTTGAATTTTGGAAGAAAAATTAAATAATTATATGTAAAAAATCTGATAAAACGAGTCAATAAAATAAAAGTAAATGACATTCGAAAACTAGAACAATTCGTAAATTCGAACAATTCTGGTTATCGTTAGTTCGAGATTTCGCGAGTGCACTGTAAACTCGTAGAAGAGTACAAACGTTTGCTCATTCCTATGTAAGTCAAGCTTTGGCTGTTGTCGATTGCGATGTTGTTGGCGATGCTTCGATTGCTGATTGGTTGACCGGCTAGCGTATCTCCTCATTTATTGACGCTCGCATGAGATGCTGAGGTTTTTCTTTGTACCTACATATCTATCAATTAATGATTTTGCATAAATTTACAATAAAACATGTTTGGATGCCTTGCGTGCAATCGATTTGTAAGCGTGTATCGGAAATGAATGTATGTGAGTGTACATACATACATACTCTACGTACATACATATATAAAATTAATTGGTACGCCCACAAATTTAATTTGTTTATAAAGTATATGGCACATACAAACATATACTAAATCTCTATTTTATTTTTGTATGAACAAATTGGTACATAAGTATGTTTGTACATATATAAATAATAATACAAAATAAAAAAACCTATTAAAATTTAACATGTGCCTGCCAACATTTTCGTGTACCAAATCTACACAAATTCTTAAGCACCCAAAAAATTTCATCTCGTTAAATCAGATATCAGATAAATCCGCATTGATGCATTGAGCTTCGTAATTTTTAAAAAGAAGCATTTTATTTGTACAACAAAAATACAATAAAAATGTAAAATAAATTTAAATAATTTATATGGTGTTATTTAAGTTATAAATATGAACATTTATATGTATGAACGTTCTACATATAATGTACATGCAATAGGATTTTAGAGTTTCCTATAAATTTTCATTTCGTTTGAAGCATTCTGTGTTTTCTATTGAGTGGTTGTAGTATTTGCTAAGCAGAGTACACAAAAATATTCATATTAGCAAAAAATCATTTTCTGTTGCATTGTTTTAGGCGCTGATTATACACTGGCGTACGCAAGAAAAATTAAGCAAGAGCAAAAAAAATTTAACAATTTAATTATTTGGCCAATTATTTCAAAGCACAAAGATATACAAAACTAAAAATATATAAATTTTATGAAATTAATGAGAAAATTTTACAAACGAATATATGTATACATGCATGCGTGTGTATATGTATATATGCAACACATTGACGTTTATCAATTCAACAAACTTACTTTATTGATTACAAATTTTGCTTTTCTAATTTAACTGTACTTGAGCTTTAAGGTTGATTGGTTTTTGCGAAAAGTTATAAGAAAATAACAACAATACTCAGCTATTCCAGAGATCACCACCTCCTGATCAGGCTTCACTTCCGTTCGAGCCGAACCCCAGCTTACGCTGTGTGAGATACTGTTATTTACTATTTTTCCCTTAAAAATTTAATCCAATCAAATGCGGCTATTCTTCATTAATGAGTACGAAAAGGCGGAGAAAGAGTAAACATTAACAAGACTATTGTTTGAAACTAGTTTTTGAATTAAACTTCTTGGTGCATAATAATTTGAGAGATTTAATTTATCTACATATTCTATCTATTAAAATTCGTTTACTCATCAGTAAAAGCAAAACTTAAAAAGCAATACAAAACATTAAAAATAAATAAAATTGATTGTATAAATGATTTATAAGTATACTCTTTTAGTCTTGGACACGATAAATAGTGCCCAAATAATTAAATGTAAATAAGTATGTTTTAAACTTTCCTGATCCTAACTCATTTAAAAAAAGGGCGAAGACTGCAAAAACATACCTACTTTTTTATGCTGAAACTTTTTCGGTTACTTTATGTATTTTAAATAGAAAATAGTTCAATATCACCAAAATATCGACCCAAAATTTATAAAAAAAAAATCAACAAATATTTTCTGATATTAAAATAATTTTTATCAAATATTTTTTTTTATTGTAGATAATCGTAATTATGTGTACGACTTTACATACTTACAAAATATCTACATATGTATGTATGCAGCTGCTACAAAATTAATTTCAATCATTTCTTTTAATCTCAATTTTTACTAAAAATTTACGTTTTAACAAAGAGCTAGAATGGAATGGTTTTCCACATAGCAATATTTCATAGTAAATTGTAAGTTTTAGACTATCGAAATATTCTTGCCTTGAAGTGTACTCTTTGAGTGTCCTAATTTGTATGCACGCCACTGTAAATGGTCGTCAGGACTTTGAAAATGCCGTCAAACGTGCCTGCATGATTTATAGATATGTATGTACATATGTATGTTTGTTTGAAATTACTCGAATTTATTTCTATTTTTATTTACTCTACACTTTATTGTATATATGTTGTTGTCTTTATTTCTTTAATTAACACGAAAGTAGATAAGGATTGGGCACAAAAAAAAACTCAACATTTGAACAAATAAACGAAAATTACAAAAAAGAAAAAAAGATTTGAATAGAATCATACACAAAAATCTCTGCAAAACAAAAACAATTCGCAAGCCAGTGGAGCAAGCCGATCGCCACCGTCGATCAATCAAATGTGCCCAACAAATTTGAAAATGTTTCAATTCAAACGCAGGTGTATTGCGCGATTTAATGAATTGTGTTGTTAACTTGCGGGGGATTGGCGGTGTGTAAATTAAGGAGAAAGAAACACTGCCAACATTCCGGCTGTTTATTTTATGTGCATAGTTTTTTTTCGCAAAATTCTCGTACGCTGAATGACTAATACAGCAGCGTCGTTGATATATTGTTTTGCTTTTATTGTTGCTCTGATAAATGTACTCGTAATTTTTATTTACTTATTTATATTTTGAATTTTTTTTTCCTTTGCATTTCACGTTTGTTGTTTACTTCGCACACGATAAATTATACTTCGCTTATCGTAAAATTTCTCTCTCATAAATATGTAAGTATATGAGAAAGTACATATGTACATATGTGTGTTTGTATGCATGTGTGAATGTATGCATGTGTGAATATATGTATGTATGTGCCAAAATTTTTTGCGCCACATTTGCTGCACTTATTTTAATATTTTATTTCTAAATACACAGAGAAAAAAAGCCTTATAAAAGAATATAAATTTTTTTTTGTTTAAAATCTGTTCAATATTTCTGAAAAGTTCATCTGCTTAAAATTAACAGATTGGTTCTTGTTTACCGTTTTACATATCTCCAGTTCTTAAAGCAACGCAAAACAACAAATTTATAGAGATTATTTTATATATTTATTGGAAAACTTTTAAAAGTACTACAAAGAAAAATCTTTTTAATCCTCAAAAAAAGTTTTTTTTTTATTTAATGCAAATAAGTAATGGCGCGATAAAGTGACGCCTAAGTTAAAATGCATTTTTTACAGCTACATATTTCGTAGAAAATTATATCAAAAAGCTGGGCTATATTTTTAGCTTCACACGATGGCGTTTCACTACAAATTGGTAATTTACTACTTACGAGTTGAATTACACTCAAAATATTCGTTCGATGTTAAATTTTTGTAAAATATTTATAAATAATTTTTGATTTTAAGAAATAGCAATTCGAAAATATTTGATGGTCTCATAAAAAATAACAAGAAAATACACTTTTATTTCTTCTTTTTCGCCGATATTATTGAACATTTTTTCTAAATGTAAGAAAACTCTCTTCTTAAGAAAAAATTATAGATATTTTATTGACTTTTAGTCTCTTTTATTAGGTAGCTTTCAAATTGTATTTTCTTCTGTTTACATAGAAAATACATAAAATAATTTTCTTAAGGCAGTTAAAACGCAGTTAAAACGGAGCAAAATTTTTGCCAAACCCTTAGCCATAAATATCATTAAAATATTCTTGCAATTATGATATATTTCCTTATAAATAATTTTATAAATATTTAGGAGCCAATTTTTTTTATGTTTTTTCAGAAAATTTTTTTTAAAAAATATGAACAAAAAAATTAAATTTTGTTTATTTTGTTTGCATTGCACTTGAATTGTAAGCTAATTGCAGACGAATTCGTACCAGGTGATGACATTAATAGGTACGTTCGTTTACAATCTCCAACAGAAAATAACCAACAGCAAAATTCAGTGGAATTGTCTTCTCTTCGCTCACAAAAGAAAAATATCCAAAACAGTACGCGAACGCAAAATTTGCAGAAACTTGCAAATTCAACGAACAGCTGATTGAATTCTTGTCCGCATTCAAATATGCAAAATGGAAAACATTGCATTAGTGTTTTCTTGAAACATTCTACTAAGAAAACTTAACCAAACTAACATTTACATGCTACTAGCATGTTTAATACTCATATTTTATAATTTTCACCTTTATAATTCTTAGACAATAATTTCGTAATTATGCGAATTGCAATCATCTGTTTTTGATCAGCTGTTTTTTTTTTCAGCAGAAACCAACAGCTTCCCCTCAAATTGAAATGTCACTTTGCTCTCTCAATTTCAACTACTTTGTTAGTTCTTGGGGTAGACGAACGCTAAAAGCTGATAGTTTTCGAAAACTTTCAATAATTATCCGTACCCGAACTTACCTAATTTAGGCGAATTTTTCTTCTTCTTCTGGTGGTATTTGATGCCTTCTCATATCTCCAAATGAAGAACGTCAATACAGTTCATTTCGATGGGAGAAAAATATGCTCATCGATGTTGCATCAAATCTTCTGAGTCGTAGCGAATATATATTTTGCTTCACTTAACGCTGATAAAAACTAATAATAAACTTGTTTTACGAATGATTGATATAATGAATAAATATTAAGATTTGTTGGAACCCCTTTTGATATAATCATTCAACCGGCGACCAGCATATGTACGTATTGTAGATCGCGGCATTTTGTGAAAACTTTCGTTCTGTAATGTTTGAGATCATATACATACATACATGCATATATGATATTGCTAGTGCTCAAATATTCTTCTTGGTTAACATAAATTTTTGCTGTAATGTCAACTGTATGAATGGAAAGACAAGTATTTAGTTTCTACTTCAAAAGCCATTTTCAGCGGATAACCAAATTTATTTATACTAAATTCATTGAATTCCTATAATTTTATGTCATATGTTTTGTATGTTCATATGTTTGTATGTATCTATGTATGTATGTACACAGTATGCGTACCCTCATTCTCAAACATTTCGAATGATTCAACCGAAATGAATTTAGCACACATTCATGGGGCAAAACAGACCACTTGTTGAACGTGGTCAGTACCTTCAGAGGCACACATATAAAACGAAAATATACACACACACGCACACACACACATACATGAACAGCATGTGCATAAAAATATATGTATGAATGTATGCAAATAAGTGCACGAATGTAGAGTACGCGATGGTGAACAATTTACCAGAGAACGGGATGCGACAATTTAGCCATTTCCGGTCGACAATCAAAAAAAAAAAACCCCCTCAAACAAAATAATAATAAAAGCTGCAACAGCCATTCAAGCAAAAGGCAATGAGAATTATAAAATAAAATCGTCGCTTTTAGCATAAATGAAACGGGAAAATGGAAGCGATCGCACTACGGTTAAAGACACACATTCCTATGCATACATAAATATAGGGAGACATACCCCTAAGCGTATGTGCATGTGTGTGTGTGTGTGTGCTTGTTGTTATGAGTGGACAGAGAATATAAATAAAATTTCAGATTAGATAAGTACTTAATGGGAGGAAGATATGCCGAAGTACATACATAGCAGCAGCAGGTAAAATGTACAACACAGTGGTGGCGTAGGAAATTGTTTTCGTAGAAATTACCAATGAATTAATTGTGCGAATATCTAAGAAATAATATAAATCTTCAATTAAGCATTTATTCTATTTTCAGCTTAATATTAATTTATTTTATTTTGTAAATATGTATGTATATTGCATACAAAAAAATAATTCGAGCCTTTGTGGTATGGAAAAAAAGTTGTCAAGCGTTAAATATTATAAAAAGTTTTATTAAATTGATTTTTAAAAGAAAAATTCCATAGAGATTTGAACAAACCTGCAACAAATTATGTATTACAACTTTAAATTCGTATTTTGTTTTTATAAGATTAATTTTAAATTTGTAATGCCAACTGTGTCCTCTACTGTAAGATAATATACATAGATACAGCGGTGGTCTTATGATTTGGAAAAAAAATATTTTACAAATTTGCATCCGACTTTCAAACATAAAAAAAAATGAATTTTACTTAATGTGAAAGTAACTTATAAGACTAAACTTATAATATTTTTCATAAAAATGTCTAACATTTTTGTTAGACCTTTTGTTTTATAAACTTCGAGCACGCAGTTTTGTAGCCCCTTAAATTTAAATTTAATGATGTTCAAGTTTAAAGTCGATAAAAAAAAACTGAGATTTTTAGCCGTCTTTGCTACATATACAGCCGTGCTATCAGTTTCACATTCACAAATTTCCCTGTGGATTCGGTTTGAAATCACATGTTTGGTGCTCGCAATTTCACATTCACATACATTTTTGTGAATTAAATCCGAATGCTTGGTTGTATGTGAAATGAAAAGTAAATGACAAAAAGTGTGTGAATGTTTAATTGTTTTCGATTGGAATAATTTTTAAAATATTCCTTGATGTTTGTAGAAGCCATTTATGAGATTTCTGTATTAGTTAATCATTGAAATATGCGTATTTTTAAGTGTTTTGCTGATGACTCCTCAAAAGCGCATTCATAGCTGAATCCGAAAGGGAAATTTCAACAACAGCTGTGTGTGAATTACCACAACGATAATCGATATGTGTGACAGGGATGACCTGATATGCGAAGAAATTTGTGAAATAGTGTGCTCCTAATTCACTAATTCACTTTCACGGAAAATTTTTAAAATCACATTGTGGAATTGAAATGTGTAACTGGGAGCACGGCTGATAAATTACGAACTAAATTTAATTAATATAGCACCATTAAAAAAAATAAGTTAATATAAAAACGTTGAAATAAAATAATATACAATAAATAAAAAGCAAATAAAAGGAATAGATTGAACAAATTAAATGAATTAAATAGAGAAATAGAGAAATTAATTATACATAAAAATACGACAAAACAACTTAAAATAAGAATTTATTTTAATAAAATAAAATAAATAAAAAGAATTGAAAAATTATTTTAACGAAAAAAATTATAAAATGAATACATGCATAGATATTATAAAATTTCATTGGAAACAAAATAACAAAAACTAATAACAAAAATAAATAAGAAACACAAGTAAATAAATGGAACACAAATTTTTTTCCGATTTTCATATTTAAATTTAACCAACCTCATGAAGTAGCGCAACTAATAAAAGTTGTAAAATATGATTAATATGAATTAACTGCATTTCGATTTCGAATCAGCATGTGAATGACTCTATTCACGTCGCCGTACATTTGGCAGCGTTAAGTGTTAGCGATAAGGATGTGGGCGCGTGTAAAGTTTTTATTGCGTTGCATGCAATTATTAACCCACACATGTGCCATTTGAAGCATGCAACCCATGTAGATTGTGAATTTGAAAAACAAAGAAAACAAAACATTTAAAACAAAGATAATAAAAAATTGCAAAGTGCACAGACGAAGAAATTATAAGAAATTATATTGTTTGTAGTTGGTTTGTTTAAGGAAGATGAAATAAACACAACAGCCAACTCGGCTAGCGTAGCACAATATGTAGCGTATTGGCTCTGCAACTCCGAGCTCCCAGGTTCAAAGCCTGGGAGAAGTGGCTATGAAAAATAAATTTAATTAATTTAATAAAAATAAGTCTGATGAGGAAATGTGGTGATTTCCGAAATAGCGGTTTTAACTTCTACCATTAAAAACTGTTGTTGTTTTTTCACAAAAATCTTCCATAAACTGGCCTTGAGCTCAATAAAATTGTAAAATTATAAAAAGAAACATTAAAAATATACAATTAAGGCCTAGAGTTAATTAATAAAATCTGTTCAAGAAGTATTACAGAACAGGAAAATATGTATATTTATATTATATATTTGCATACATACATATGTAAGTAGAAGTATATGAGAGCAATTTCTGAAAATATTTTAAAAATTTTGAAAAATAAAAAAACTGATTTGCTTTTGCCAGTTGAGCGGCACACAAAATAACAAACATAATGGCTGAGCGACTAACTGAATGGCGGCGAATGATTGCAATGATTTTCACAACCACGTAATTGCAATAAACACAATACAACAAAAACAAACTTGTAATGAAAAGAAAACAAGAAAAACAGCAAAAGTCATTTCAACTGCAGCTGCCATAATCGATTGCGGGTAAAGACAAATTATGAATGAAAAGCTTATGCATATGTACATACATACCATACATACATACCTAGATACATATATACATACATACATATGTATGTCGAATAAATGCATGAATGATCAACTGAAAGAATGAATGAATGAATGAGCGAAAAGACAAGCAGCAAAACCGGCAAGAGAGCGACTTGCAAAGCACACAACTTTATGAATGAAAAATTGTAAAAACATAAAAATTGTTAACGCAGCGATTCCATGGAAACACGAGTAGGGGATCAAAAGTAGCAACGATGGCAAAACAAAAACCAACAGATAAAGTGTGGAGCAGCAACAACAACAACAACGACATAATAACGCTAAGACAGGCAAGTGATCCCCTAAAGGCAGCAACAAAAGTTAAAATAAAAAAGGGCCGACCGCAAAAGTGATGGCACATATAAAAAGTGAGCAATATGTGGACAAACGTATGTGCATAGATCTGTATATATATATATATATGTATACATACATATGTATGTATGCATGTGCTTATATACTTATGTATTTATGTTTTTTTTTTTTGTTTATGGCTAGAAAACAACCAGTTTGGGCACTTTGAACGCCATCAAGTTTATAGGAATTGTGCTGAGTGTTATCGTTGCCGCGGCACGTTAAGATACATACGCACATACACACATACATACAAACATACATTTCATCTGCGTATTAATAGAGCACACACACACACACACACGCACTTGTTGTACCTACGAATTGGTGAGCGATTATGCTGATAGATACATTTATACAAATGTGGATATATGTACATTCTATCATGCGATTAGACGCAAAAAGGGCAAAAAGGGCTAAGTGTGATGAGGCGTAGTTGAATGGCGCGCAATTGGGGGGGACAGCGGGTTCATTTTTTTTTTTTTTGACTCCACTGAAAGTACTATTTGCCAGCCTGACTGCTTGCCTCTCTCAAATGAAACGTTTAACCAGCTGCACACGAATGGATCACAATAAATCCAAATGCAATATAAACAAAAAACTTGATTTCCCTAATGAAATGCTGCAGAAGTTGTGAGCTTGTGAGACATCGCGTTTAATATGAAAGGGAATATGAGTGTACGAAGAAGTGCAGGCATAGGAGGCATAGGAAAAATTGTATTTATTCTCTCTCTTGCTTTGGGTTTTTTTTTCTTTCTTAGGAATGGAGAGTTTGGGCCATAATCTTAGTCAAGTTAAAGCCGACTCTTAAGTTTGCATCAGCTTTTTTGACAGATACCTCATCGAAAAGTATGCCAGAAAGCTGCAACTAACTTTAGAGTTGACTTTAACTTCACTATGATTATGTCCCTTTATGTATGTTCAAGTGTTCAATAAAACAGGAAAAGCGCTTAAATATTTTTTTTAGAAACAGAAGGTTTCAAGACCGGGGCGAATTCCTGTAAGAATGACAACGGCGACCTGGTGACTGATGTCCACAGCATACTTAAATTATGGAGGGAGCACTTCTCCACACTGCTTAATGGAGGCAGTTACAACAACGTTGGGAAGATGTTGAACCCGAATTCCCAATCAATGATGAAGGACGTGATGTACCATCACCCGACTATGACGAAATTCGGAAAGCGATAGCACGGCTGAAGAACAACAAAGCCCCCGGGGCCGACGGGTTACCAGCTGAGTTATTTAAGTACGGCAGAGCGGAGCTGGTTAAGTGCATACACGAGCTCATCTCTAGAATTTGGTCGGAAGAACGCATGCCTGCTGATTAGAACTTAAGTGTGCTCTGCCAAATCCACAAAAAGGGTGATCCAGCAGTCTGCGCCAATTATCGCGGGATTAGTCTTCTTAACATCGCCTATAAAGTTCTGTCGAGTGTATTGTGTGAAAGGCTTAAGCCCACCGTCAATGAACTGATTAGACCTTATCAGTGTGCCTTTAGACCTGGTAAATCTACCACCGACCAGATATTCACAATACGCCTGATCTTAAAAAAGACCCGAGAAAAAAGAATCGACTTCGAAGCCGCCTTCGACAACACGACAAGAAGTTTCCTATATGCCGCAATGTCTGAATTTGGTATTCCGGCAAAATTTATACGGCTATGTAAAATGACGTTGAGCAACACCACCAGCTCCGTCAGAATTGGGAAGAACCTCTCCGATACCAAACGAGATTTCAGACAGGGTAACTCTTTGTCGTGCGATTTTTTTAACCTGATACTGGAGAAGATAATTCGAGCAGCAGAAATAAATCGGTCAGGTACCATCTTTTATAAGAGTGTGCAATTGCTGGACATTAACATAATAGGCCTTAACAACCGCGCAGTTAGTTCTGCCTTCTCCAAACTGGATAGAGAAGCGAAGCGAATGGGTCTGGAGGTGAACGAGGGCAAGACGATCGGCTCCGCTGGCTAGGTCACGTCGTTCGAATGCATGAAATAGAGCAGAGTTTATAAAAATGTCCAAAGATCGTGTTTGTTACATACGTACATATGTATTAAATCAAGATTTAGATATGAGAAAGCTATCCGCGCATTGAGTGCCGCGTTTGCTCACGTTGGAACAAAAAACGTTTTCGAGTGAACTTTTCGAAAAATCCACGAATTATAGTTCGAATTGCTTGACCAGCACACGAAATCTAGCCCTAAACGACTTCGTTCTGTTCCCTAAACTAACAAGTGCACTCGGAGATGTGTGTAGAGTTACAAAGGAGCCTATGTAGAAAAATAAAAATTAATTTTAAGAAAAAATATCTTGTATCATTGTTAAGACGAAAACTTTTCAGACCACCCTCTTAGATATTGAAATTCTGAGCTGCTTTTGCGCAGATTGTTAGGAGATGCAATACAAAATTTATGTTCAGCCAAAACTGGAACGAGTACCTAAGGTCCGGGTCTTTCAAACATTTCCCTCAAATGATAGATTGGTATCTAAAGCTTCTTTAAGGTACCTTTAAATGGCACCTCAGCTAGCCTAGGGTGAACGTAACTGTCCCAAATTCAGTGGTATCGTGGACAGTCCGTTTTTTGAATAAACAGAAAAAGAATTCGTATTAGACGAATTGTCAAATATATGTACATATTTGTTTATTAACAAATTGGAATATATATCACAGTAGAAAATCTTAAAGTAAAAAAATAAGACTTACACTTATTATCACAGATTTAAATCATGTGTGTAGAAATACATACGAGTATTTTTGGCTAGAGTGGCGAGCAGGCATTTAAATGCAGTGCCCTACAACAAAGTGGAAGGTGGGAGCAAGTCATATACATACATACATACATACACACGTACAAACATATTTACATAACGTAAGCGTTTGTGAAGAAATTAATAAAAAAAAAAATCTGGCAGCAAGTAGGGAGAAGCCGCGTAGAAGCACAGTCAGCACAGGCACCATTCATCAGTCAAATGTATGTATGTATGTCTGTTGGCAATATGAGCAGCGGCGCGTTCGCATGCACACATAAATGTTGGTAAAAATACTCATTTCTACATTCAAATCAATCGCAAGAACAGAAATAAAACGAAAACGAAATTCGCAAAAAACTGTTGCAGTGGGAAGTCTAAGTAGAAGCGGAGTGTGCGAGTCAAAAAGTTTTTGAATAAAGTTCATCAAGTCAAAAATAAGGGCAAAAAACAGAGGAGAAAATAAAAGAAACCAAAATTTGACATACAACTAAGAAATTAGCATCTGGTAAGAATTGTAAGCGTAGAAACACACATACATACATATATATATATACATACATATATGTATGTGTCTTCGTTAATAGTAAAATAGACCTAAATGAAAAGTTACTTTTTTATATAAAAATGCATAATAAATAATTTATTTATTTTAGTTAGTATTTTATTTTTTTATTATTTGAGAATTCCAGACGCTTTTAGCGGCATGAAAATTTCTGTCCTAGTCACACCTTAAAAGCAGCCAAAATGTCTAAATGATTTATCACCGAATATCAGGGTGTAATAAGACACATTTCTTTCGTTCAGACAAATTCGATATGCCAGGGAGAGGTCTCGGATTTGAAGCTCAACAAAGACATGTAAAATCTAAAATCACAGAAAACGTATTTTTTACTAACAGTAAACCCTTCGCCAGTTAATGGCAAGCCAACAAGAGTATTTCTGCTATGAAAAAGCTTCTTCGCGACCAGAGAAGAATAGGTAGTACAGATCTGAAGACAAAGCGTTCTTGAGATCCTACAAGCTACAACGTTTTGAAGAAGGCATACAATGATCAAAGCACAGTTTAAGAACCATTACCGACTGAACTCTCAATTGGGCAAACAGGCATTTTACCCCTTAGGAGTTTTGCAAATTTTGGAGGACATATTCAGCAGAAGTTTTATGTATTGATAAACGCAAAATCCACCTGGGTAAACGATTTACTTAATACTGGCTGACGGGCTAAATTAAAAATATTTAAACTCAATACTAAAATTTCTTTCCGCAGAAGTATTAAAAAAAAAAAAATGAGAGTCCAAACAGCTGGGCGATGGAAGAGAAACTTCACTTTTTTTTTTGGAGAGTAAGATGAATGCATAAGCACGGAACACGTCACGTAGCATCATCACATAACATAACAACATCACCTCATGTCACCTCCTAACCTAACGTAACCCGCGTGATCACGTCACGTCATTACATCACGTCAAATCACATTATGTGTATAGCTTCACATAACACGTGACCATAATACATCACATCATATTACAACATAACAAATAACACAACATAACATAATAAAACGTATCATAACAGAACTGAACATAACTTAACTCTACTTAATTTAACTAAGAGACGAAAATTACAATAAATACGATTTTTATAATAAGTATCAGGGCATAAAAGACAACGATGTTGCACTGCAAAAAAATGCGTTCGCCCAGGAAGGAGGCACACAAGCGATCACACTTCCCCTCTCGCGAAAAAAATTATAATAAAGAGGTTCGACGTTAAGGGTATACATATCTCACTGTAAGCTAAAAATCATGTAACAACATGTATGTATGTACATACAGCAAACAAACAACTTTTGAATGAATGAATAATCGCTGAATGAAGAACCCAAAGAAAACGAGAACTTCTGGCAGCGGCGTAGAAAAGTAAAACCGATAATGACAACAGAAACGAAGTGGCCACAACAAAAACACAATGCTACAGCAACATTAAATATAGCAATGAAAATGAGAAGAAACAAATATTAAAGCAGCAATCAGTTAAACTCAATGGCAATGCCGCCATGGAGAGAGAATTCGTTTCCCAGCTCTCTGGGATTACATTCAGTCATCAACTGTAGACGAAGCTAGCAGCGAGCGAGCGATGCCAGCAACAATTGGAGGAGCAACAGCAGCGATAAGCGGCAACTGATGCAAAAACAAAAACGACGAATAGCTAAAGTCTCTGAACAGATGACAAGAATGAGAAATGTAATTATAATCCAACAAACAACAGCGCGCTTAGCTATAAAAGCAAAATAAAATTGTTGCAGAAAAGTAAAAAAAAAAACGAAAATAACTTCTGCCCCTTCGGTGAATGAAATCGAACGTGTTTGCGGATTAGACGAGAGAACTTCCACACAAAAACTATGAATGAAGTAATGAATGAATGATTTAATGGACGCTAAGACTGGCCGAGTGTAATCCCACTAGACAGCAGCAAACTACACACTAACAAACACTTTTATTCATATACTTATATACATATGTATGTAGATATGTATGCAGGCAGGTATATACAAATGTATGTAAGGTTGAAAATACGAGTATGAGCGCGAGAGGTATCGCGATCGCCAACGTTTACGCCAACATCACCAGTCCGTCGCTGCCAAGGTGGAGCAGTTGCTGCTGCTGAGAGCGTGTCAGTCAGAGTCCCAAAGCAGTGGCACACGGCGAGGGCTGGAAGGTGAAGGTGTGTCAGCAAAAGTCGCTACATATGTACATATGGCAGAAAATTAAACCAATGTTGCGCGAAGATGGGAGAGCACCGAATGGGAGTATAGCGGCCGCGACAGTGGGATGTCCGAAGCAATTACTCACATGCATGCGTACATGTGTATAGGCTCGAATAGGTAGGTGTACGGTGGAGACATAAGAATAACTGGTCTTGTAGGACAAAGAGAAGTAACACAAATAAGCATATGCAAACCCACTGTAGGTTTAATTTCGGATACATTCGATATACATTTCGATAACGATAAAAAAAGTCGATATCGATTACGATAACGATAACAATGGCGATATCGATTACGATGAAGATGTTGTTATTCATAACAATAGCGATAAATATATTAATAACGTCGACTAATATTGATATCGATAATAATAGAAATCAATAAACTTATCGATAACTATGTAGATAAATAAATCGATAACCAAAACTAATATGAACATATTTAAAAAATAAAAAGAATTTCTTCTAATTTTTTAACCGACCGCTTTTCAACAAAATTGGTGATATTTTATCGCAGAAAATACTGAACTTGTTCGCACGAATACGAAATCGAAAATATTGATATACTACAATGCAACCGTTTCTAATTGAAAATTGGAACTACCGAGTTAGCTATAAGAAACTTATTTTCCTACTTATGCATATGCGAGCATGGGGCATTGAAGGTGACACTCATGATCAAATTTGCTTATTCAAATTTGATTAATTTATTCGTAGTAGTTTTCGTCTGAACCTTAAAATTCTTATTAGGACTCTTAAAAAATATTAATTTATTAGAAAAAAATAAGCTCTTATCCCTACAGGGCTGTTTGGTACCCATTTTAATATAAAAGCACCTATGTATTTATACAAACACACGTACATACTCGTACATTTATACGACATGTATGTATATAAGTATATTTCTTTTCGAATAACCGTTTCCCCACTGATTAAATGCATTTATTACAGCGAATTTATGCATTCAAGATAACGAAATCAAGAACAAAATAAGAGTACTACTACTTATTTAAAATTGTGGCAAAGTTAAAACGAAAACGACACGAAAGAAAAAAGACACCAAAACAAAGAACAAAACTTATAATAAAAAAAGAGAAAAACAAAAACTATTACCAATCAAACGATTGGGTTGGACTGGACGCCTGTAGCGTCGAATTAAGAAGTGTCGAATTTAATTATTCGATGATCGACTGAGAGAGCAGCTTTTAAACGCATCAAAATGAACAGCGAGTTGGTACTCGTATTTTAGGCAGGTAACATAGACACGCAGCTGAGCGGCTAATTGATGAATTGAAAAAATTTTTAAATTAAATATTGAAAAAGAAAATCAAAATATTTGATGGT
Source organism: Philophylla caesio (assembly GCA_963971545.1). Taxonomy (NCBI): domain Eukaryota; kingdom Metazoa; phylum Arthropoda; class Insecta; order Diptera; family Tephritidae; genus Philophylla; species Philophylla caesio. Next base: position 188,622,668 of record OZ020604.1, on the reverse strand, counting down.
CTTTTATGCGGTTGATTTAATAAGAACTTGGAATACAAAGCCCAGTGAACGAAGGTGATTTCAAAGAGATCATTAAAAGACAAAAGCTATATATGTATTTCTACAAAAAAGGGCTTTGAGATTAATTTTAATGAAATGTATAAAGATCATTTTATGTTTATAAATAAATGGTTTGCTCTTTTCCTTTACACGACATCCAATTCACGACGGATGGTTGTCACATTGACTAGTTGTTTTCATTCATTCATTCATTCATTCATTTAAATTTAAAAACAAAAAGTAAATATTCAGCAGCCTTACAATGTGCGAAAATAGTCCCAAAAGCAAGATCTGAGTATAAGATGAGATGGCACATGCAAATTGTCACAGCAACAAACAACAACTTTCTGCCAGCTACCGATACAAATATCAGTGCTACAGCCATGTACATATTTATAGCTACGAGCGCAAACATTTACCGCATCTTTAGGTATTTAAATATGCGTACAATTTTACGTCCACTAATAACAAACTATACCGTTTCTAGCGAAATTCCGAGCTACTTTTGTCTAGTTCGCATTAATTCTAATAGGTTTCTTTTGATATTTGCGAATTGAAAATTCATTCGAGCTTGGTTTTTGATCATAAAAATGATTTAGAAAGCAATTACCCAGCTACTGATAGCAGGCGTGTCTTGTCATGGAGTCTTCTTGAGTGTTTGTCTCTTTATCGAATTTAAGGTGAAGATAAAATACATGAAAAAAAATTATTAAAAGTATACCCAAAAAAAAAACTCAAATAGAAAATAAAAGACTTTTCGAATCACCCCCAGAATTGAACAGCACTCGGTGAACTTTTATGTTGACATTGAAAAGTACAAGATTATAATATTACTTTAAAAAAAAATCATATTAAATAAGTAGGTTTGTTTGTGTGTATGAGAATTTGTTTGTATTCACAACAATGCCATTTCTGCTTCCGATTTCAATAACTGGGCATGCATTGATATGCTTCCATTTATAAAATGTTTTCATTTTTACACTATTGAATGAATACATTCACACTCGGGATGCCAACTTTTGGCATTTTAATGATCCCGGGATTTTCGAGATCTGAAAGCAAAATCGCAGGACAAACCCCGGATCCCGAATTTTAGGAAGTTTTGATTTGTAATTTTTTATTTGTCAAAAAAAAATATAAAACGTCTGTTAATCGTCCTATTATAGTATTATTCAAAACAACATTAAAACGAGTTTGGCACAGCAGCAAATGCTTATATATATAGTAAAAATATTTTTAATCACTGTTTGAAATGAATATTAAAAATATATATATTACCATTTAGTAAAACAAAAGAAATGCATCAAGTAAAAATTTAATACATCACCCATTCCAGAGAGAGACAGAATTATTCCTTATACGAGTATTGATCAAAATGCAATGTTAAAGAAATTCAAGCCTTAAGTGTGTTATTTATCGCCCCACAATACAAAAACTTCCAAATTTATTTTACCAACCTTCTGTTAAATTGCATGCCTTCCGATTATTGGACACTTGCGAGCCGCTCGTTAAAACTTAATGCAATTTATCTTTGAGACTTTCTGCCTTATGCATCTGCGTCCATACGTTCCTCTGTTATCTTAATAGCAGACTATAGAAATAGGACAAATAACACGGTTTGTGAACTCTCTAAAGGCTTTGTTTTGTCCTTTGAAAGGAAATTTTTGTTGATACCAAATTAAAAAAATAAATGGCTATTAAATTCACTGTTTTCAGCAATTCTGGGATTTGAATAAACTTATTCCGGGATATTCTAGAGTTAAAAAATACTGAGATCCCGGGATGCCTAATTCACACATTTTTACTTACATATAAACATTATTTTAGCTAAAAAAATAAAATTTTTCATAACATCGAGCTCTTAACTTGGGTTTATATGATTTTTGTTAGAGAATTGTTTATGCTTTAATGGCAAAATAAAACAAGTTTTATAAATATAATTTAAAAGCTCATATATGGCGGAGTTATAATTATGAAATGGATTTAACTTTCATGGAAAGATGCCAATAAAAAGTTTTATAAACTAAAATTGTAAAATTGAAATGGAAATTGCTAACAATTGTTCTGTTTTCAACCGTTTACTCTTTGCTTAACAATCAGACAAACCTTTGGAAAAAGCATGCCAAAATTTTATGTTAACACATATCCGCATTAAGAAAGCGTCCATAAATTACAATCGAAAATAATGGGTTGCTGATTTGAAATTGAAATTTATTCACAATTTTTCTCCAAACACCCTTTCAAATTAAGAACTTGTTGAGAAATAGTTTAGAACAAATTTGTAAGTCTTCGTTTTGTTCCGCAAATGTCAACGTTAGAAACTGGGTGCGTATTTCATATTATAGGCAACTCTATACAAGTAGTTACATAAATCAAAATAACTGGATTCAAATTTGTTCCGCTTCACCCACGTTTGTCAAAAAGTTGAGAATTTAAAATTTCTTAATTTGAAAATAAAAAGTGCCCGTTAGTTTAAGAACAGTTGAGAAACGATATTTTTGAGATGCATTTGAAAACAAACGCTTGAAATTTAAGAAAATAAATTATTTCAAATTCAACTCAAATTGAGATTTTACAAAAATATTTATAGGGAAGTGTACGCACAAAATGTGAGTGTGTTGAACATTGAAAGAAAATTTACCTGGAAATTTGAGCATTAGAACTAGATCAATTCGAGCAAATCTTTGGTTTGGAGACAACGATAATTGACACTAGAGCAGTTCTCTTAAGCAAAGATAATCGTAAATTAAAATTTTTTTAGAACTAATGCTAAGACGTCTTGATGAGTTTCGCCTACAGAGGCCACCCACCAGTAAGCAAAGTATTTCCTCAACAATCAACGTACAAAGCAACGATTAACGTCACAAAAAAATTGGATTGACTTATTTCCATACGAATATATTCTGTACAATTGCTATTGCGGTAGGAAAAATCCAAGCTTGTAAGTTCCTAGAACGCTTGTTGTGGGACCAGCACAAATTTGATTTTACAACGGAATTTAGGCCCCGCCCCCACCTGGATCCGCTACTGTGTGAGAGTGAATCAAAAAAATGCAAAGTGAATTAAATGAAAAATAATGTGGTGATACAAATATTTTAAATTCCGAATTGCCACCAAATTATTTTTTTCTTCTTACAAACTTGCTCTGCAACTTATCAAGTCGTTTGAAGTCTTGGAAATTCCAATATCAGTGCTACTAACTTCAGAGTCAAAAAATATGTGTTACTACTTCGAGGGTAGCCTTTTTTCCGATACCTTCACTCAGTAGATTACAAATTTAGAGTTCGCTAATTTGCATTTCATGATTAATAACCAACGAAACGGCACTGCCATGATTTTCTTACAGAGCATATTCGCATTTTATGACCTTTTTACTTCAATAATACTAATCCTTTCGCAAATTTCAACATAGTTTTCCGTGTGTTTTACAGTTGTACATAAAAAAAAGTAGCAAAATTTAAGTGCACTGTAATTATGAACAGTATTAAAACATCTCGCCATAAGATTATAAGACGACGATGTTATATTGCCGTTAAATATTGCACATGTTCGTCAAAAGTATATAAACTCATTATATTGTAAGTACAATAAGTTTTCGCTTACTAACAGCCAGTTTCACGTAAGCAATCAATATGAAAAATTATTATAATTTTATTTTTGGATATGCTAGAATAATATTGTCTTGCGACTAGCAAAAGGCTGCATATAATTTTAAGCGTTTTTACAACAATTATACATTTCGACTTAGTGCTCTCTTGAAGATTATGGGCGATGTGTATTTAAATGTGCGCACACCCATAAAGATGGCGTCCCTTTTTTGTAGCGCAGCTGGCAGGAGCTTGTCTCTGCCCGTGGCCATAGCAGGAATTAAGTCACCGCACTGTACCACCATTGTCATCGTCGCCGACTATAATGGATCACCTAAATCGTATATTTGTGTGTAAGTAATTTTTTTTTTATGCAAATAGTATGATTCTCACAAAGCCAACAGAGAAACCGAGCGTTCAACACTGGCGTTGTACGCCGGAAATAAACGACGTGACTTTTAATAAAAGCAAATTGCACTCACAAAAAAAAAGAATCAAACGAAAAAAACCGAATATAAAATAATAATGAATGAGTGGAAAAATTAGAACCGAAGAAGGGAAACATGAAATATTGTGAATTAAATGCACCAAGAACAAAGAATAAAAGACAACAAAAAAAAGTTGACTTAAAAGAAATGAAATTATTGAAAGATGAGTTGTGTTGCAAGTCATTTTTTTAAGAAACTTTGCAGCACAAATGCGCTTGCAAGTTCCGATACCATACATGTATGTACATATGTATGTATATATGCATGTACATACACTTATTTGGTGTACAAACAAACGAATGCAATCAAATTTAATAGCGCGTTTGTGGAAATCTTTTTACTGCTGATGAATTGCCGCTATTTTAGGAAACTGCAGCTGCAATAAGCCCATTATAAAGTGTAATTATATCGAAATACATTCTTATGTAAGTTTTATTTTGAAAAAAAATTAAAGAAATTTAATTTAAAAGCTCTTTAAGTTTACTGTTATTTGTGTTAATATTACGATTATTTGATTTGCTGTTAACCGACTACTGATTTTAATTAATTAAAAATAATCTGATTATTTTTCTAAAGTACGCTGTGGTTTATAAATCGAAAACTCCAAGCGCGAACGCTCCGTCCTTCACCATTTGGTATTCCCAACGTACAGTGGTTCATATTTTTATTTGATTCATTAAAAGTTGTCTCTCCGCTAAGCAGCAATACCCGAGTATCACTGTTTAAAATTTAAATACGTCGAAAAATTGTATTAAAAAAGGGTATTCTCCCTTCAGTGTTTTACTTGTTCACATATACAATACTCTATTGTATTTCTAGAACTTTTGATCTCTAAAAAAATTAGCGCTCACAACCGACAGATAAGGCGTCAACAATTGGAAATTTTGAGAGGACTTGTGTTGGAGCAATTTCAGTGTGAGCTGAGTGCCAATTAAGAGACGATGTCGCGGGTAAAAAGATCAAAGAATCTTGCAAAGGCATTCAAAATGTAGCAGTAAGCATGAAAGTCTCCTGCATTGCATTGCATTCATTAGTTGCCTAGTGAGGCTACAATGAAAGGCCCATACAGCGCTAACTTACTGGGTTAGAGATTCGAGACAGTCGCACAGAAGCAACGAGAACAGTTGGGTCTGTTTGCTTTATAGTTTGGAACGAGACCTCATTGAATTTTTTTTTTTATCAAACTTAGTTTCTCATGAATACTTTAAAGGACAACTCATCAGATGTTAAACATGAATCTAATCCATTCAATATATTGAGCAGGATAAAAGATTTTTTTTCTGTTTAGAACAGAAATTTTTTAGGTTTGTTTCTTAGTTGAAACTTTCTTAAAAAAAATCTAAGGAAAAATGTGCCATTAGTTAGTAGAATGATGAATAACACATGAAATTAAAATTTTTCCTCAAAACATATAATGCAATACTCATTTGGTTATAAATATTTTCTAATAATTTGAAATTTTGTTCACAGCAAAATATAAAAACAATGCCAAATATTTCTACACGCATAGTCAACGTTAAACTATACATATTTTTCGAGTCTAAACATCATGACGAATTTTTTTAATATGCTGTTTCGTAGCTTTTAAAATTTTAACTAAAAAATCAGCGATCAATTTTAGCGACTTCAAACTTGTGCTTTACTACTTCACTGCGCATTTTTAAGTTCGAAATTTTGTTGAACCATTTTTTAGATTTTGTATAATGTTCAAAACTTAGATTTAGAAGGTTTTTCTTGAGTTTTAATATAAAAAAAAAACAAGTTATAAGAAAATAAATAGTTAAAACTGGTAAAATATAAAAAATTTTTGCGGCCAAGCTCAAAATATTCAAGGCTATAAAAGGGCTACAATGCAAAAACAAATTATTTTGCAATGCAAACAAAAGTATCGAATAATTAAATATTGTGTTCGTACCCAGATATGTTTGTTTGTATGTATGGTGTATTTATGTACATACATATTGCCAGTGAACATCGCCTACAACTTTAATTTCATTGCATTGTTGTGCGTCAACTTACTAGAATTCTCAATTAGTTATTCGTTTAAATTTAATGCAAAAATTTCGCACTGTTTTGCAAGTACTGCCTACGTTCTACAACAGTTTTGTTTTGCAAATATCAAATTTACATAGATCTCTATAAATATTTACTAATATAAAATACCCTGTAGAGAAAATTAGATATTTTAAAAGGAGTAAAAAAAAGTGATGGCAATTTTATTTTGAAAGTTTTTCTTCTTAAACTTTGGCATACGTCGCGCGAACTTATTCTCCAATTATTCAAGTGCCTGGTTTTTCTGGGAGAAGCATTGAAATGTCGGCTTTAATACTGAAGCATTGCGATAGAAAATCGCATAATCGTCATAAAAATGAAATTCAAACCAAACATTTGTTTAAGAGTTAAAGAAAAAATAAGATTAGCTATTGGTTTCCTTGCAGGGTGTGTTTATGAGTAAGTAAATGTACATATATGCCAGTATGTATGTATATGGTTAAAAAGATATACAAAAGTAAATTTGAATACGATGACGTACGCGTTAAAAAGACACTTCATTTTTTAGTTTACTTTTGTATAAATACTTGTAGATAGAAGTTTGTGGCTGAGTATGTCAATTTTGCTAAGTCCAAACGGACATACATATGTACATACATATTAGGGTGATTGACTCGGTTTTTTTAAGCCGTTTTTTAAGCCGTTTTTTCCGGTTTTTTTCATACATTTTTGTACGGTTTTTTTGAAATCTTGATTTTTCGAATAACGAATTATAATGTCCAAAACCGCGTTTTTAGTAGTTGGATATAGCCTTTGATAAATAAAAGAAATACGACAGCACATCGATTCATTTTATATCCATTACGTTTTTATTTAAATGGCAACAGCAAAGTGTTAACCAATTAGTTAATACCATTATAAATATATACGAGTATTCGAAATCCAAATAATTTGCAGAAAAGGCGCAGCTAATGTATTTTACAAGATTCTATATATATAGGCAAACGTCATAAGAGGACGGGAAAACCATGAAAAATTTTGCAACGCCTTATTGACAATAAGTCCTTCTAGCACGTTCAAATTGCTCAATGTGTAATGCAGTAATTTGGTATAATTTGGTATAAAGATTATTGCCATGCCTCGCTTTTACGTTTTTATTTTTTGTGTTTGCCTTAATTTTTGTCACCTGCTTATCACCTGGCCAAAATTGAGAGATTTTTTTTTTAGACTAGCGGCTTTATTTTAAGACCAAATAATGTCAACTGGTCTAAAATTGTAAATTTTGTCTTTTAAATTCTGATACTGCTTACTTAACTCGGACAATAAACTAATTAATTACATGTATGTATGTATGTACATACATTAATGTCGCTTTTTTCTTACTTGAAACAAGAACCGGTTTACTAGGTTTTTTTTTATTATAAAATTAAGGACCGGTTTTTTTTTCAAATTGCCATTTTTCAAATAATTCGAAAACCGGTTTTTCGAAAAAGTCGAACAATCGCACACCCTAATACCTATACAAAAGGGTAGGTCCAAAAATGTATGGAAAACAAGTAAAGTCGAAGTTTAAATGCTCTCACCTTCTAGTTAGGACTGTTCTACCATATTTTTTTTAATTTGAACTCCAAAATATTTAGCGCCCGATCAAGCTTTCTTTCCCATGGAATGTTTTTTATAGAAACGTTATTGTAAAAAAGGAAATCAATATTCTTCAATACAATATGTCGTTTTATCATTAAGAGACTTCAAAACCAATTACGAGTTGTTTACTTTACCATTTTTCTTAATATTAATTATTGAGTCTTATTTAATATAAACGACTATTTTGCGGACCCATAACAAAAAGTTAATATTTGAAAATATTTAAAACTTACAGTTGGCTGGTATTCGCTCGAGTCTCTTGAAGGGAAATAAAGTTTACCGATTGAAAATATAGTTTTTTCCATATCTGTTAAATACATTTTTGATACAATTTTTATAATTTCAAAATAAATAAATTGAAAATAAATAATATGAGAGCTTTTAAATCCCAACTTTACTGTGTTTGAACCGCCAGAATATACAAAGTGCATTTTTTCCGTTGGTGTTGCGTATTTCTTTCATAAAAAAAATAATTAAAATTTTAATATTTTAATATAAAATTTAAAAAAGGTATACATATGTATATGTATGTATATATTGTTTTTGCTTTTTCAAAAATATTTTATTGAATACCAGGAATTTTACGGAAACCATTCTTATCTAAACGAAATACAAAATTTGAAAATTCAAATTAAAATTAAAAAAAAAAAAAAAAAAAAAAAATAAAACATTTTTTTTTGCTGCTGCTTGCTTAAATAAAAACACAGCACTGAAAATTTTTGCCACAAAACCAAATTTTTTTTGTTTATTTGGACAAAGTTGCTAACTCTGTTTTATATAATTTTTGTTATTGTATTTTGAAATAAAATTTGAAAAAAAATTGTCAATATGTATGTGCTGGTGTTATGGTTGTGAAGGCCATAACCGTATTGTATAATTAAATTTTCGTGCTCACTAAAGTTCTTGCTTCTCAACAATTACTTATCTTATCGAACAAATTATTTACATGTACTATGATGTATGTATGTACATCTATATGTTTGTATGGAGTTATTTACATTTAGATATATTCGATTCGCTCGACTTTTACTGTATACTTTTGCAATATCTCTTTTAAGCGTAATGAAAAAATTTATTCGATAACAGTGCAAGCCACGTATCAGCAAATGTGTACGTACGTAGACATAAAATATCCAAATACAAGCAAACACATATTTTGTTATGAAAATGTAGAATCCATTTAACCACTGAATACAATTTTATCAAGCGTAAAACATTGGCGCGAGTACACACAAAAAGACGCCACTCATTTAATTAGCGCTAAATGTTATTCTGTTACTAAATTTTTTCCAAGAAATTTCTTATCATATTGTGAAAAAATAATTATAAAAAATGTAATACGTAAAGTTTCTGCACAGTGACTTAAAAATAGCAGTAACGAAAATGTGACGCAGACATATGTATGTATGTGTACTTATGAGCAAAATAATAGTAGCACTACATGTTGATAAATTTTGACGTTAATTATTCTTCACCATTTTTCAATGAAATTATTTTCTAAATTTTAAACTAAGTTTCCCAAAAATTTCTAACTTTAGTTCGATCTTTTGAATTTTTCGTGGACTATTCTTGCCTTTAAAAAAAAAATCGCGCTTGCTTTGGAAAGTGCGCAACACTGTAGCGCTACTAGAATTTTGTTCCCAGGTGTTGCAGTTATCTGTAAATCCCAATGACTTACGAAACACTTGCGTTAATGCGTTCCTTTGCTTACATACATACAACACAATACTACGTATTACTTAGTAAACAAAAATAACGATTGTGAACTTCACTTTGATTTGTGTATCCACATTCAGGAATTTTTAAAAGGAAAAATGCACAACTGAATTCAAAAACTGTGTTTAAAGCATTACATAGTATGAATGTATATACATACATACATACTTCATATGTACTCGTATATATATATATATTTATTAATGTTCTTTTAAAATTTTATTCTAGCACTTACCAATTGACGCCTCGTGATCGGACATATCCGATAAACTGCACATTGGCGGTGGTATGTCTTTCGTGCCATCATCAGGCTCTTCTTTGATGCGGATATTTGTCTAAAACAGAAGAGAAAGACAGCGTGTTAAAAATAAAATGCCTACATGTAATAGCATTTTCTTTTATCTTGCCTTTGTGCAAAAGAAGTAAAGATTTTATATAAGTTTTACATTTATGGATCTTTAGACAAAAAATTCCATTATCTGAATTTTTCAAATTTTATGTTCGAATTACTTGATATACACGCTTAACGTTCTCTAAAGAGTATGATTTAAAGTACCTAGCAAACACATAAATGTGCCTTGTCACTTTTCTCTATCCGTTTTCTAAAAAAAGTACAAACTTACAAGAATGGTACCTATCCTAACATGCTGAGCCCTATCACAGTTCTTGGAAGATTGTTCCGACAAAGTGCGATTTGATTGTTTATTGTAATTTTCACTAGTAGGTTGCAAGACTGTCTAGAACCTGGAATCCAATCACTTTCTTTGTATATTTGGAGACAATCTTTTTTTCAGTACTAAGGGACGATTCCAAATCTAGGAATGGGACCAGAGGCGTTCTCAAAACATTAATTCTTAGCATCGCCGCAAATTCCTTTTTCAATATAGTGGAACCAACTCTCTTAACTGAGGTCAAGTAACTTTGAGTTAATCTAGACACAAAACGGCTACAAAAGAGCCACTACCACCCTATATTGAAGTTAGGCGGCTATAGGCAATAAATGAGGAATAAAACTATATATATGGTAGTAACAGCTATGATATGTCCAATCAACTTCTACGTGGTCACCATGGAACACGATAAACAAGACTATATCCAGAGCTACCTTGAAACGTGTGATTGGTAGAGAAAAGCAATTTACACCAACCAAACCAAAAAATCTTCTGTCAGTGGATCCATATCGCAAAATCATAACCGACTGTGATGCGAACAGTAAAAATTTGAATCAGTCGCAAAGAGACGTCAGCGTACAGAAAGATGCAAAGATTTTGGAATAATTCCCAAAAACTGATTATACTACATACATATATACTCTGTTTAGACTAAGAGTAAAGAGAACATATAAAAATTGTTTGTTTTCACAGATCATATTTTACCGCAAACATTTGGCTCTAATGCATTGCTTACTAAAATTCTAGAAGAGAATTCTCTAGAAAAGAAAACCAAATCGTCGTATCATTCGAGATTGCGACTACGCATAAAGAATTCCCAAACATACTCAGATTTAAAAAAATAGACTGAAAAATAAGACAGAGCATAGCAATTAGACCTACAAATGATATCTCTTATTTGTGGAAAGGGCATAAATTTGTCCGTGCCCAGATATGTATTTTATATAAAACATTATTTTTTGTATGATTCAGGCAAGTCGTACTTTTCATGAGCTCTCAGTAAGCAGCACGGGCAACACGATTGATAGAAAAGTGGTTTCAATAAGCCTTCTAAGGGATATCCTGCAAAAGACTTTCTGGTAAGCCCTTCTATGGGTAGCGAAGGTAGCAAGCTTCCAGTTTGTGCCACTTCATATAAAAAAAAAGGAAACAAAAGGGGATATATGTATGTAGAAAGGAAATTTTTTCGACTCTCAGTCAGGCCGATTGGAATGACTTTTAACTCCTGTGATAATTTACTTGGACTGAGCTACAACGTTACCAGACTCCATTGGGATGGATGAGTGCAAAAGCAGATCAACGCATAGCTTTTACTGGATTTGACTCATAGTTTTTATGGACATGTACATTTATATGTACTCATTCAGACGTACGAAAACATATGTACATACATACAATGTACGCGTATATGTATGTATGTATGTACATTCTGTCAGACGACAATCTGCTACTAGTAAGTCACTATAATCATAATTGATCGTAGTTTATGCGTATGTTGTTTGTCATATTTTTGCTGTCTTTGGACCAGTTCATACACTCGATGTATGTATGTATGAATGTCTGTATTAAATTTGCATGTGTCTGTGTGTCGATTGGTTCGTTGTACATCTAGGATTGGTTATGAAAGAAAGCCCATACTTGACTTCGAGCACTAAATCTAATTGTACGTTTGGCTCGTAGTGCCTCCATGAACAGTGGGTACATTAAAGTGCGTACTCGGTCTGGCAAAAATAATGGCACTTTGTCAACTGTGCGAGCTAGAGCTAATTCGCGATTATTCTTTATAGATTTATTTACATATATGTATATATAATATACAGAGATACATACAATAAATATATCAAATGAATGGTATTGATGTGTATATTTGCACAAAATTATCAAATTGCAAATCGATTTGTTAGTTCCTGAAATATTGTGGAGAGATACATATACATACGTACTTACACATTTTCAAATTGTTTTTTTTTTTTTTTATATTTAAAAATAAAGATTATAATTATTTGTTGAGTCAAGCACACCCGATTATCGGGGTTACATACTAGTTGAATTTTACTTTTCTTATTTTGCCAGTATGAAATATGCTTTTACGAATGGATAAAATTTGAAGTGTATATATAAATCCTTGCCCGACGCAATTGCACATGAACTTACAATTTCATTTCGGAGCTTACTTCTCAAACTGCTCTATTTTAATTTTACTTTTAACACACCAATCGCTGTACAAAATCCCACTGTGCAAAGTAGCTCTGATGTCGGACGACTTTCGTTCTGATGTTTTCATTAAAAAAAAAAATAAAAAATAAAAATATGTTGACAAGATAGCAAGGGTCAAATAGTCAAGTAGTTGTTTCATAAATAATACAATCAAATTTATAAAAAGTTTGAAAACAACAAATGTTGCTCTTAGTAAAAGTTTAGATGGATGAAATAAAAAAAGGCAGTTGTTGGGTAAAGTTGAGTTGAGACATTTAATAACGCAAATGCGATGTCAATGAAACATTTCAATGTTGTTAAAGTCAAAATATATGTACATACATATGTACATATAAGAAGGTCGGCGATAACAAATGACGCAATGTAGACGAAAAAAAACAAGAGTTGTTTTAAAAATTGATTATGAATTGCGTTTTGCGGAAATATGTATATCTATGTATGTATGTAAACATATTTATTAAAAAAAATAAAATTTTTCACCTATGAGAGTTGTATGTACTACACAGATGTACAAAACTTCATTAAAATAGGTTTTATCTTCATTTTATGTATGTATCATACATTAGGATGGTCCATAAAAACAAAAAAGTCGAAATATTAATGTTATCACAACCTATAATTGTGTATTTATTTTATATGGAAAATTAGCAATTAACTGGATTCTTGGAAATATATATTCAACAAAATCTGTTTCTCTGGAGAAAACTTGAAAGAACCCGAAAAACTCCCAGAAAAAAAAAGAATAATATAAAATAAGATAAACAAATAATTGACTATTAATTTTAGGTTTCCTGAAGAAAAATTGACTTTTAGGTATGATTAACATTATTTTAAATTTTTTTTATACAATTTTTACATAGCAAACATTGAACGCTTTGAGCGATCGCAAACGTTGAAAGTATTAAAATTTCAACGTTACTTTATTTCCGATACATTTTTGGTTCATATGTTCATGGCCAAGTTTTGTTTCGGTAATAGTAATAATATAGCAGTGATAACTTCAAATCAACAAGTGATTGAAACTTGGTCAAGTTCTCGAAATTTCCATAATAATTTCATTAAAAATTTACCAACTTATTGCGAATTTTTTTATTAAAAAACAAGTAGAAATGGAATAGGAAGAATGGAAGAATTTTATGAGAGCAATATATTTTCATATTCCTGTAAGAACGACAACGGCGACCTGGTAACTGATGTTCAGAATATACTTAGTTTATGGAGGGAGCACTTCTCCACACTACTTAGTGTTAGTGACAGAGACCACCTTGGAGAAGATGATGATCCCGAAACCCCAATCAATGACGACGGAATTTATGTTCCGTTACCCGACTGCGATGAAATCCGTATAGCAATAGCACGCCTCAACAACAACAAAGCGCCCGGAGTTGACGGGCTGCCAGCTGAGTTATTCAAATACGGTGGAGAAGAGTTGGTAAAGCGCATGCACCAGCTAATCTGTAGAGTATGGTCGGACGAATGCATGCCTACTGATTGGAATCTAAGTGTACTTTGCCCAATCCATAAGAAGGGTGATACTGCAATTCGCGCCAACTATCGTGGTATAAGCCTTCTTAACATTGCATATAAGGTTCTGTCGAGCGTTTTGTGTGAGAGACTAAAGCCCACCGTCAATGAACTGATTGGACCTTATCAGTGTGGTTTTAGACCTGGTAAATCTACTATCGACCACATATTCACAGTGCACCAGATCTTGGAAAAGACCCAAGAAAGAAGAACCGACACGCACCACCTTTTTGTCGACTTCAAAGCCGCTTTCGAAAGCACAAAAAGAAGTTGCCTTTATGCCGCAATGTCTGAATTTGGTATCCCCGCAAAACTTATACGGCTATGTAAAATGACGTTGAGCAACACCACCAGCTCCGTCAGGATTGGGAAGGACCTCTCCGAGCCGTTTAATACCAAACGAGGTTTCAGACAGGGTGGCTCTTTGTCGTGTGACTTTTTTAACCTCATGCTGGAGAAGATAATTCGAGACGCAGAACTAAATCGGTCAGGCACTATCTTTTATAAGAGTGTGCAGCTGCTGGCGTACGCCGATGACATTGACATCATCGGCCTTAACAACCGCGCAGTTAGTTCTGCCTTCTCCAAACTGGATAGAGAAGCAAAGCGAATGGGTCTGGAGGTGAACGAGGGCAAGACGAAGTATCTCCTGTCATCAAATAAACAGTCGGCACATTCACGACTGGGATCACAAATCACTGTTGACAGTTATAACTTTGAAAAAGTTGAGAACTTCGTTTACTTAGGAACCAGCATTAACACCAATAACAGCGTCAGCCTTGAAATCCAACGGAGAATCTCTCTTGCCAACAAGTGCTACTTCGGACTGAGTAGGCAACTGAGCAGTTAAGTCCTCTCTCGACGGACAAAAATTACGCTCTATAAGTCTCTCATTATGCCCGTCCTGATGTATGGCGGAGAAGCATGGACGATGAAGATATCTGATGAGAAGGCTCTGGGAGTGTTCGAGAGAAAGATTATCCGAAAGATTTATGGGCCTTTACGCCTTTGCGATGGCGAATACCGGAGAATATGGAACGATGAGCTGTACGAGCTTTATAACGACATAGATATAGTGCAGCGAATTAAGATTCAGCGGCTTCGCTGGCTTGGTCATGTCGTTCGAATGGATGAAAGCGCCCCAGCTCTGAAAGTATTCGACGCTGTACCCGCCGGTGGTAGCAGAGGAAAAGGGAGGCCTCCTCTGCGTTGGAAAGACCAGGCGGTAAAGGACTTGGGTACCTCTCTGAAGTTGGCAAGCCAACTTTTACTTAAGGAAAAATTATCTATTGGATAATTTGCCGTAATAAAAATGAAAATAAAAATTTTGCCGCGGTCATATTCCAAGAACTGTCGCATGCACTGCTAACTTCAGCTGAAGTTAGCTTGCCACCTTCAAACAAAGCATGAAGGAGATCAGCTGGAAAAATTTTTATTGCACAGTAATTTGCCGCTTTTTTGCCGTACTTAAACGGCCTAATTCAAAAATTCTAAAAATAATTTTTTTTTTTAATTTTCCGTATACATTGCCAACTTCAGGTGAAGTTAGCGTGCCACCTTTAAAAAAAAGTATAAAGGAGATAAGCTGAGGAATTTTTTCCTGCACAGTAATTTGCCGTTTTTTTGCCGTAATTAACCGGCATAAATCAAAAATTCGAATAAATTTTTTTTAAATTTTCCATATGCACTGCCAACTTCAGGTGAAGTTAGCGTGCCACATTAAGGAAAAGTATGAAACAGATCAGCTAGGGAATTTTTTCTTGCACAGTAATTTGCCGTTTTTTTGCCGTAATTAAACGGCATAATTAAAAATTCGAAAAAAACAAATTCTATACAAATAAATTCGAAAAAAAATCCCTGAAATTTTTCTTTTATTGCAGTGCTTATAAAGCAATACAAATATTTAAGGATTTTATTAAAACATAAGAATTCAGTTTTGTCAACATTATGTATGTATATGTATGTATGTACATTTTTAGTTACTTGATTTTAATGTAAAAAAGTAATTTCGGTTTAATGGAATGAGAGTTTTTCAATTTTATTGCGGTATCTTTCATGTCGTCGTATAACACCCAAGTTCCGCCTCTGAGACAAATTGCAGAATAATGGCCTATTTCTGCAGCTGATCTTTGAACCTCTGATCCTTCATATGCGACCATTCCAGTAAGATAAAACGTACTTCCATTCTCATCGGCAATTTTTTAATGCTATATATAGGCCACTTTCGCTTAACGAATATATTTCAAAGCAAATAACATTTCCTGCAACACGTTTCAGAAATTAATAACTAAACTTCTTTTTGCAATATGTGCTAGTGAATTGTGTATCTATCTAAAAATTTTATAATTAATTTTAATTTGATTAAGTTCTATGATCCAAGTTTCAAACTGTATATACAAAAATCTAAAAATAGGATATTTTATGAAAATTGTAAACAGTTTGAGACTTTAAATAATTAAGAAAATAAAGATTTAAATTTAAAATAATTGTTTTCATTTAGAGTATTCAGCTACATGAAGCTTGAAATGTACATGTATGTACGTATGAATACTAAAAATTAGTTATTAACGTCATATAAAAACTAGTACGCACTTTGTTCGGATAAAAAATGGGTGAATGGAAAATGATAGATTATCATAAATTGTGTATGAAGTTTGAAACTTGAAATTACTTTTTGCAACCGAAATTACTTTTTTACATTAAAATCAAGTAACTAAAAATGTACATACATATACATACATAATGTTGACAAAACTGAATTCTTATGTTTTAATAAAATCGTTAAATATTTGTATTGCTTTATAAGCACTGCAATAAAAGAAAAATTTCAGGGATTTTTTTTCGAATTTATTTGTATAGAATTTGTTTTTTTCGAATTTTTGATTATGCCGTTTAATTACGGCAAAAAAACGGCAAATTACTGTGCAAAAAAAAATTCCCTAGCTGATCTGTTTCATACTTTTCCTTAATGTGGCACGCTAACTTCACCTGAAGTTGGCAGTGCATATGGAAAATAAAAAAATTTTTTTTTAGAATTTTTGATTTATACCGTATAATTACGGCAAAAAAGCGGCAAATTACTGTGCAAGAAAAAATGCCTCAGCTTATCTCCTTTATACTTTTTTTTAAAGGTGGCACGCTAACTTCACCTGAAGTTGGCAATGTATACGGAAAATTTCAAAAAAAAAATATTTTTAGAATTTTTGAATTAGGCCGTTTAATTACGGCAAAAAAGCGGCAAATTACTGTGCAAGAAAAATTTTTCCAGCTGATCTCCTTCATGCTTTGTTTGAAGGTGGCACGCTAACTTCAGCTGAAGTTAGCAGTGCATGCGACAGTTCTTGGAATATGACCGCGGCAAAATTTTTATTTTCACGGATAATTTACGGATAATTTACGGCAAATTATCCAATAGATAATTTTTCCTTAAGTAAAAGTTGGCTTGCCAACTTCAGAGAGGTGACTTGGGTACGCTTGGTATTTCCAACTGGCGCCAGTTAGCGAAAGAGAGAAATAACTGGCGTGCTGTGCTAAGCTCGGCTAAAATCGCATAGGCGGTTATCGAGCCAATCAAAGAAAGAAGAAGAAGACTATATTTTCATATATTTCAATCTTTTAGCTGATTATATCAAATATCCGAACTAATGATTATACATCATAAAAATGCACCTGACTGCCAAGTTTCATCCATATGCTTAGCTTTAAAATTGAGGGATGGACAGACGGACCTGGCTAAATCGACTCAACTCATCATCCAGGTCATTTAGATTACGAACATCGGACCAAGGTTAATTTTTAAATTTCTCATGAAAGGTATAAAAAGAATATGCATAAGAAGTTTACATTTTCGTATAAGAGCTTGTTCAAATAACGTATTTATAGGTCAAGCAATAAATTTTGTATTTTCAGAATACACGAAGACAATTTACTAATTACGAGTACCACAAACAAAACTCGGCCTGAACACTGTTTTTATTAAGGATCTTAGCTTTACGTGCAAAATATTGCATTAAAATTTGCCTCCAGAAAAATCGTTTTTTTTCACACTATTCAACGCAGAAATGTTGTAAGTTGAGGCAAATATTTTGATGAAGATGATAGGGACATAGCAACTTTAAACGCTTAAAAAAAAAGTCAATATTTTTTAAGAAAGCGCCATAATAGAAACACTTACATACATACTAGGGATGTAAATTTATGGTATTTTACTGATTTCGGGATTTTGAGATGTGAAAACAAAATCTCGGGACAATCACGGGATCCCGAATTGCAGGAAAGTTTTGATTCGTAATTTTTAATTGTTCAAAAAAATTTAACACGTCTGCAATCGTCCTATTATAGTATTATTCAAAATAACATTAATACGAGTTGAACAAAAAATAACACTTTGTTGTAGTTCATGTTACATACAATGAATAGACTAATCCTGGGATATTCGTGAGTTAAAAAAGACCGCGTTTGACATTCCTTATAAAATATAGTTGGAATATATTGTGGAATAAATAATTATTTATTTTATATTTATTATAATATAATACAATATAAATTGGGGTTGCACCATTGCACTCGAAAGCTCTCCATATCATGAGAGATCCTCCCTGGAAATTTCTCGAATGCCTTGTTTCTAGTGGTCGTCGAATATCTCTCCAAAATACGTCATTGCCGTCGGGGCCATCTTAATACAATTTTTTCTCGTCACTAAAAACCAATTTTTTACACTCGTCGTCCCACAACAAGTACCTTTGGGTATATTGCATTCCTTGCAGTTTTGTGTCGAGGTACCAACTTAGGTTGAGGCGCTCGTTTGACATACTGGATGTCACTATTATCATTTTAAATCTGCTGAACTCGATGGGTGGACACTTCTAGATTTAGTTGCTACTTAATTTTTGCTGGGGAAATGTTTTTATTGACTGCCAAACGCTTTATTTGCCGCTTCGATCGTTCATCAACCTTTGGAGGACGCCCACTTCTTTTTGTTGTCCCATAAATTTCGGGCTTTTTTAAAAAGGAACATATATGTATGTAGTTTTCTTATTGCGCTGTAATTTTTCGGCGATATCCCTTATTGAAGCACCACATTCTCGCATCGTTTGAATTTTAGTGCGCTCTGCAAGCGATAAATGGGTTCCGCGTGGCATTTCTAAATTAATTACTAAATTAAGTTCGTTAAAGTGAACAAATAACTTTGTAATTATTTATTTAAGACACTCACTTTAAAAATCTTTTAAATTACAGAACGAATGCAACTTCTTGCCGCTATGGAATATTCATTTTCAAAAAACGTATGTTTACTTTGATAAATTCTCTTTTTTAGTTTGTACACAATACTTATTTCGTGGACTGTATGTATGTAGATAAGTACAAATATTAGTGCATACGTTTTTCATATTCGAATATATTTGGTTAGCAAAAAATTTATATATCGGAAGTGGCATAAAACCATATAACATTTCTCGTGCTTCTTCCCTGCAATATCAATTTCGACCAAATGTCCTGATCTGGCTTGCATGCTTGTACATATATGGACATATACACATACATATGCGGAGATAGTACGAACATATATTTTGAGTGTAATTCGATAAGTGATCGCAGCTACATATTTGTGTATGGTAGAGCCAAGTACATATGTATGTATGTGTATGTACACGTGAACTATATATATTTATTGATTTAGTATGTATACACATACATACATACATACATATACATATATACGATTTTTTTTATTGCCTTTCCACATGCACGCAGCTGCTCGTCTGCCATTTTACCTTTTGCACTCACCAGCATATTCAATTTCATTTCATTTTCCATTTCACTGCGCAGGCGCGCAGGTTCACTGTACTGTCACACAATTTTCGGCTTCCAAAGTAAGTATAATAATAAAACAAACTTAAAAAAAAAAAAAAATACATGATCTATGTGTGGGCATGAATACTTGTATAGGATTACAAAGTGGCGTATGGCACGTCTGGAGATCAATGCACGATTTCAAAAGAAAAGGACACCAGTAAGTACATAGAGAGTCGGTCAGGGTGTGTCAAACGACGATCAACGATCAAGCAATCTAAACAAGCTAGTATAAGGAAGCTACATAGCACATATGTACATACATACACACATATGTAGATATCGACAAGTGTTAGTATATTTACGTGTAAAAAGTGCACATCCAAATGACCGGATGGGGTGCGTGGTTTGCAGTTTAGATTACATCAAACTTGTCAGCCAAAACTGGACAGACAACCAACCAACCAACCAACCGTCCGGCACAATGAACTGATCGATTGTCTCGATCGACTACCGTGTCTCGCGATCACAGTAGTTCAGTAGGTACGTAGGTGCGGACGACGCTAAATTTGTTTTTAGCGAGGAACTTCACTTGGAAAAAGTCAACTTTTTATTTATAGATAGCACTTATCTACGAGTATGTGTGTATGTATTTTTGTATATGTAAATATAATGATCAGTGATGGGTAGTCAATGAGTGACACACGTTGATCGCCACAAACATACATAGGTACATACATACATATATTTCCTTTTCGGTGCAATGTGACACACCAATACATAAGCACATACATACACGTGTGCATATCCACCTTTGTACTAATAATTATAATTTGCAATTTACGCACATCCAACGTTCGTCAATTCCAACATTTGCCTTCTAATTTTTTTTATTTATGCGCTGAACTTCGCCTACACACAAACAAACATATGCCGCTTTCGTTGTATGTATGTATATATGTATGTATGTGTATATGCAAGTAGGTGTATACCTGCCCATTCAAAGGATAAATATGTCTATTTAAAGACACTCATCGTTGTCAACACTGTCACTCAGCGCGTGCAAATCGTATATGGCTAGAAGAGTGTATGCTTATACATACTCGTATACATATGTATGTATATACAAATGGCCAAAATTATAGTTACACAGAGGTATGAATAAATTCTAGAAGGGCTTAGAAAGTAATAAACGTACTATTTATTAAGCGTTTTCACTCATTTCATATATCATTCTGTTAAGAAAGAAAGAATGAAAGAACTAAGTAACGAAAAAAAAAATAATAAATAAAACAAAAATAATTTCAACAAGTAAGAAAAGCTAAATTCGGCTGAAACCGATTTTTATATACCCTCGCGACGTGGTTATGGTCCGATTGCCAAAATGGTTGACGGTGATGCTATTGATATCAACGACAAATTTTGTGGCGATACCTTACATCGTTATTGAGATATGTACCTACAGACGTTTTTTTATATGTAAGTGGTCGTGGTAACGCCAATTTTTCAAAATTTCATAAAAATTAAGTTTCTTAATTAACTATCTCTCTAAATATCAAATTTTAATTAATAGCTTAATTCCAATAGTAAAGAAATAAAAAAATTTTGCATTTTTCAAAATTTCCGCTATATGAGAGGTGGGTGTGGTTATTAACCGATCTTGTCCATTTTCAATACCAATCTACCCAATCTACATATGTACCAAATTTCATTGAGATATCTCAATTTTTACTCAAGTTATCGTCTGCACGGACGGACGGACGGACAGACAGACATCGCTAAATCGACATATCTTTTCATTCTGAGCATTTTGGTATATAGGTATGTATATGTCGACATCTATCTCGATTATTTTTTGCTATTACAAGCAACCGTTATGTGAACAAAGTTATAATACGCTTGTGTACAACTACGATCGGGTATAAAAATTTCCCAATTCATCAAAGAAGATAAATGAACTTAATAAAAAATAAATATTTCGTTTAACGTCAAACGGTTGCTCTTTAATCTTAGAGACCATTAATCGCAGCAGCGGTGATGGCACTATTTCCAGAGATTGCTCAAAAAGGATAGTGTTACCTACCTCCACTGAGTTTATTAACATAGTCAAGCAAATATAACGTTTATTTCTGACTTTCACCCTCGGCCTCGATGTAGCCAGGTCTGGAGGGGCTTTTGTGGGTCCTATCTGAATCTTTAAGTTGTGGGTTTCGGAAAGGCAACTAAAGGGCCCATTATTTCACTAAAAGAGGGACACAACAGAGTTTTTATGGCCCTCAGCCACGGCAGAGTTTCTAAGAAAGTGGAAGGTCTCAAGAATCTCAACCTAATGGGGATCATCGAAGGGTAATAGACAATCAAAGATGTTCATAAGTCCGTCCCGTGAAGCCTATAAAAGACTACTCAATCTCAGCAGAGAGGGTCTAAGAACTCTCACCGGCCACCGGTCGACAGGTCCCCGGCTACTCAGGACTAGGCTGAGATATCATCTTCACAAAATGGAACACTCAGAGATTGTGGATTGCAGGTATTGTGGCATGGAAGATGGAGACCTCTGAGCATATATTAGGTATGTAAATGCCTGCGTATAAGTGGATTCGGCATATACACCTTGGGGAGTGACTATCGTCTCTATCCAGAATATGGACAACGACACCCTCCAAAGTGCTTAGTTTCATAAACAGCCTAAGGATGGAGTGACAACTTAAGTGGTTGGCAAAATAGATCTTGAATGGTCGCAGTGCTCTTATAATAATAATAATAATCTGAACGTTCCGCTACATTGAAAACTGAGAAAATGTTCCATTACTGCAACCCTCAACCTTCAGTGCATAACTTAACGTGTATTCGAATTTTTCGACGCGTATAAAAGTGATGATTAGATGAGGATATTTAAGATCGTATGTTGTACAAGAACAGATCTGGTGCAGAGGAAGCTCCATGAAAATGGCGCAGAGTACTAAAGATGTTTATTCGATTTGAGGTTCCGTTATCTGTATTTATCGGCTGTTCGACAGGCCTGAAGAACTGATACAATCGCTTCGAATAGCAAGGACGACTACATACTCGTAAGTATGTATTCTATTGAAAACGTTGGCTGATGATGGCGTTCGCGAACTTTCTACTTGATCTTAAATGAGGCGGGGCACATTGTCTTATTCATTAAAATTACATGATTTTTCTACAGATATCCGGAAATGAAAAAATTTATATAATCTTAACATTTTTTTGTAAAAATATATATATGTAGCTACATAGTCTCTTAAAGTTCTTTTATGAATTTCTCCATAGGTTGAAAAAAAAAATACATTAAATTTCAACATAAATGTCAACTGTAATAATTAAAATAAGAAATGATTTTAATTTTGCGATTCTTGAACTGTGATCTTTACACAAAAAATCGACATTTCTAAAAAATAATTTAGTTCCATAATCAATTTCGAAAGCACAGTGTTTTTAAAACAAAAAATAATTATGTAGACTTTTGACAAAACAACTTATAACAGGATTATAAGTTATTTAAATTTTTTTTTTATCCTTGATTTATTAATAGCCAATTTCACCAACCAAAAACAAAATAATTCAAACAGTACTTCCTATGCCGATTGTTTATCGCACACGAAAGCCTTACAGTAATTGAATTATAGAACAATTTTAAACAATTTCACAAAAAAAATTTCACTAGAAGTAAACTTCTATTGGACTAGAACTAACGTAACTAATATTTTGACCATTTGTGTAAGCATAGAATATTTGCATACTTATTAATATTTGTGTGCGCTTGCATGATCACTTTAAATGAAAGCCAACAACAATAAACAAACATACATATGTAACTACAAAAATATGTATGTGTGTGGTTGTGTGTGGCTGTGTGTGTGTGTTATATGAATAGTAAGTTGCATTTAGCTTTGCACAAAACTGGCTAATAACGTGACCGGCATGGCCAATGGGCTGAAGCACACGTTCATTTTCACAGCACTCGCTCGCAAAAGAGGATATTAATAAATTTGTATATATGTATGTTGATATGTATGTATGTTGCAAGTGTTAGCATATTTATTTGAATGCGTAGTGTAGTAGCGCACTGACTCGCTCACTCGCCTAACAGCCCCAGCAGCGGCACATAAACTCTGATCTTACATATTCAAATGCGAACTTTATGCGATTGCAGCGGAAGACAGCAAATAATCGAGCAATATGATAAATCAAAGTAATTTATAATGGAAGCGATTGAAAGCGTAATTTCCTTGATTTAAATGACAGCCCAACTACGCGTTTAATGTTAATTTGATGAGATATATTTTATTCATAATTATCTCTTAGATAGAGAACTGGCTTTTTTATATTTCCTTATACGCGTGAATATATTTATATTCACATGTTTTAGACTTAAATGTACATAATTTTATAAATAAAAAAAATAATAAAAAATTCACATTCACAAATTTCCCTGTGGATTCGGTTTGAAATCACATGTTTGGTGCTCTCAATTTCACATTCACATAAATTTTTGTGAATTGAATCCGAATGCTTGGTTGTATGTGAAATGAAAAATAAATGACAAAAAGTGTGTGAATGTTTAATTATTTTCGATTGGAATAATTTTTAAAATATTATTTGATGTTTGTAGAAGCCATTTATGACATTTCTGTATTAGTTAACTATTGAAATATGCGTATTTTTAAGTGTTTTGCTGATGACTCCTCAAAGGCGCATACATAGCTGAATCCTGAAGGGAAATTTCAACAACAGTTGTTTGTGAATTACCACAACGATAATCGATATGTGTGACAGGGATGACCTGATATGCGAAGAAATTTGTGAAATTGAGAGCACACTAATTCACTTTCACAGGAAATTTTTAAAATCACATTGTGGAATTAAAATGTGAAACTGGGAGCACGGCTGATATATTCATATATGTACATTCATACGTATGTATTATAGATACGAGTATATTTATTACAAAAAAAGTTAGTGAATTGAAGTGTTTCGATGAAGGCAAAGTGAAGAGAGAAGAATAAACTAAGTTGGAAAGAAGGGAAGTATGGAGATTTAGGAATGTACTTCCAGATTGCCAATTGTTGGGAAAGTACCAGAACTTATTTAGTGAAAAACTGCTTTCTCTATATTTTCTGTACTCCTAGTAAAAACAAACAAGCGTTCAAAGCGCAAGTAATTTAGCAATTTCATGATAGCAAATGCGTGATTTGATTTCTATAGGTACGACATAAAATATACACACTCTAAAAAGTAATTTTATTATATTATAAAAAAGATTCACATAGAAACTCTATGTCCGCCGGTGCAGTTCCCTTAAATGTCAAAAATGTCACCCAGCGTAGAAATGTGAATATTTGGCAGCAAATATTCTTCACAAAAACTTTCGCTCGGACTGCATGCAATTTCATAATATTTTGCAAGGCGAAGTCAATTCAGCGGCGAATTTGTTTTTTTTCATTGCTTCATTGTCGCGATTGCGTCTGCAAACCGACTTATTCCCGTTTTTTTCGGTTTTCTCTTTCTTCTATTCGCTTACACTAATTTGGACAAATTTTAGGCTGAAAACAAAACAGAATAGACATAAAATTTGGTTTTCGTATGGTTGCCACCATCTTGAATGAATTCGCTTTGTTTTTGTTTATTTTAATTGTGAAAACGATTATTTAGGTGTGGTGAGTTCGCCATCTGCCGACTTTATGCTTCAGCACTTATTCTACACTATTTCTTCTTTTCAATTGCACTCTTTGTCAACATCCGTTTATGCAAATTACCGCAAACGGATGCCGATCCTTAGCTCTCAGCCTAGTATCTAGTTTTTCCGAGTACGAAGCACGAGCACACTTAAGCCACAGATCATCCCAATCGAGTTCGCATGAACAACGGGATAGTGTCATGTGTGGTGTGGCGATTCACGGCGGCGAGCAAAAATCACCGCTGCAAGAGTTTGCTTAAAAATAATAATTAGATTTTGTAATAAAAAGTTTTTACAATAATTTTCTTTTAGCAAAAAATTAAAACAGTCTTACCCTTGACTGATCGTCTAAGGTCATTTCAACGAGATTTTTATGCCGCTTTTTAAAACTACACACGCTCGTACTTATAATAAAGTAAATTTTTAAGAAAACCACCAAGTCGCATCAACGTTTTAAAATTTTTATCACACTTTCGTTTCGCGCAAATTATGGACATAGATATTTATGCCAAGAACAAACGCAGACACTGTCACAAAACGAACCAAAATTAATTATGCTTATTAATAAAGTGGGCAGTACGTACACAAGTACATAAATAACTAAAAAAATCAAACTCCCCCACATGCAATCTGTACACTAGGGGTGTTCTTATTTTTCAGTTTTAGTTGAGCATATCAAAAAGGATTGTAGCACAGATGCAAACTGAAAACAATTAACTAAATTATATATTTTTTTTTAGTTATACAAACGTACGCAGTTGTGTTCAATACAGTTGTAGTGATTAATTTCTAAAATGGTTTCAACAATGAATTTTCCAGTTCCATTTATTTACTTTAAATACTTTTTAAATTAAACGAAAATTCCTTATGGTAGAAAAATAAACAGTTCAACCAAAGTTTAAAACTTTCTACACAATTTATAACACTTCAACAAAGTTGCATGAAAATTCCAAATTTTTTTCTCACAAATTTTATAAAATTTTCAAGTATAAACTTTTTTAGTATATTCAATTTTAGTAAAGTTATTATATCAGCGGACTACAATAGTGCATACTCTAAAATTTTCTAGAACTGCTGAGAAAAAAGTTTAAAATTTTGATCAAAATTAAAAAAAAAAATTTATTGTACACATTTTTAAAGTTGTATATTAATTTTAAAAATTTTTAAGTAAATAATTGCAAAATTAATTGACGAGATTTGTCAAAATGAACCACAACTAGTTAATAAATTAAAAACTTTTATGCAAATACGAGCATCCCTAACACGAGCACACTCACTTTCGAATGCATTGAACTATGTCATGCATGCACACATACATACTTATATATATGTATGTTATACATACAAAAATGTAAGTAAAGAAAACAAATTACGCAAATGCTGACAACATTCGATGCATACTTAATGCAGAGCCTGGCCGGCCGTTGCATCTATCACATGCATTTTAATAAGACGCAGCAATGGAATTGTTTCCAAATATAATCTACCATTACTATATATTTCGTATTTTTTTTGTTTATTTTTGGTTTTTTATTTTTTTTTTTTTTATATTTAAGATGTACACTCACCTCGATTAGATTTTTTAGAAAAGTCACTCGCCGATTCTTTTTCAGACGCATGCCGCCGCTGTTGCTTAAAATTGAATTGTTGTTATTGTTGTTGTTGTTATTATTGTTTGCACTAATATTTTGATTATTATTTATTTGACTAGCACTAGTACTAGCACTGACACTGACACTGTCCCTACTATTATAATTGTTGCTGTTGCTATTTTGATTATTATTATTGTTTGTGTTGTTCTTATTAAATAAGTAATTTGTATTGAAATTAAGTATCTCACTGAAGTGTGCGTTATTATTCTGATAGAAGGAGTCCGGTGCAGTTGGTAGCATAAATCTGTTGGTGGGCAACTCTGTTTTACAAATCGCTAGTTCCATATTGTGTACGCATCTGAAATTGAAACATTAATGCTTTTTAGTAAAATGATGATAAAAAGAGAGATTCAATGATTTCTACTCATTTATATTTCAAATAAATGTACGTATGTAAATAAAAACTGTCCACACACTAGTCTTGGTACTCTTATTCGTTATTTGGTGTTGTTTTTTTCATATAAATATTTAATATTACCTTCTTTCTTTGTAAAACTGATTTAATTTTACAATGAAAATATTATACGTAAATAAAAGTGCTATCAAGTGACAGTTGTTTTCGAATTTTAAAATAAACTATGAAGCTTGTTAGCTAGAGAATCTTATATTAAATAATTTATTTTATTTAATTAAAAAGAGCAATCGATATTTTCACAAACAAAATTAACTCTTTAAATTCGGCTTTTGTTTATTCGTTCTAAATATAAAAAAGATTAATTTTAACTTTTGTTTTTAGGTTAAAAAATGTAAACCATCTGTTTCTATTAAAAGGTGTAAAATCGTTTTGTTTAAAACTGTTGTTTAATTTTTCACCGAAAAAGTAAATAACAAATTTTAACTTGTATTTTTGATCAAAGAAATAAGATAAATTAAAAATTTTTATTTTTAATATTTTATAATTTTATTGAGCTCAAGGCCAGTTTATGGAAGATTTGTTTGTGAAAAAACAACAACAGTTTTTAATGGTTGAAGTTATAGTACTATTTCGGAAATCACCACATTTCCTCATCAGACTTCTTTTTGATTATTAAATTAAATGAACAAACATTGTAATTTTTATTTTTGATTAAAAAAATATCTCATATTTTCACTATTTGCGGTTATTTTTTTCGAACGCTTATTTATTTAATTTAAAATTTATGAATTCAATAACAATTCAATATATTTTTATATTAGCTCGAAAAAAGTTCAATTTAAACTATTTTTTTTTATAAATACATATGCATCTATAAAATATTTAAAATTTTCAGACAACTTTTATGCAATCATTTTTTTAATATTTAAAAATGATTACAAAAAAATATAAAAATATTTAAAATGAAAAGTATTACGCGGAAGTGGGTGAAATATTGATTGCGAGATACCAGGACATGCTTCAACAAGTTTCCATCCAATTTTTTTTCTTAGAATTGTTCATTCAGTTTAAGTATAATTATAGGTTTGTTCCCTTACAATTCGCACCGCATGCAGTAATTAAATAGAGAGTAAGCCAAAAAAACACATTTCATGTTCAAAGTGTGAAAAACAGCTGAAATAGTATGAACGGTGATATTATCCTTTTTTTTTTAATTAATCGCACAAGCGTGCATTCTCAAAACTTTCTTCCATAATTTTGATTTTTTAGGCTTGAAGAAGAGAACAAACCTAAAGTACATGTTCCAATCGGCTACAATTTACGCTTGATTCTTTAGTGTATTTTTTTTGTCAAGGTGTTCTGGTTGCACCACCACAGTACACACAAGTAAAGCGAACTTAAAGCTATAAAAGTAATAAATGTCGAACGTATTTTTTTCCATAAATAACCAATAATAATAATTTAGAGATTTTCTCAAAACATATTTAACTCTCTCAGTACTCAGCCCTTGTGGCCCCTCGTGTAGAGGTGCATGCTATAACTCGGTATGGTGCTGTACGGCCCGTTTCGAACCTCTACCGGCTTCTGTAAAATATTTTCTTATAGCAGACGCCACTTGACTGACAAATGGTAAACTCCGAATGTATAACTGCCATTAAAAAGGCTTCTCATAAAAATAAGCTACCATTCAGAGTCGGCACCTTTGACCACTCCATTTTAAGTTGGAAAAAGTTAGGCCAAACACTGAGCTACATATGTAAGTATGTATATAGTGTAAGCGCCAAATTGTTGTTATTATTAATTAAAACAAGAACATTATAGAAATATCTGCAAAACTGTCAGCTATCCAATAACTAATATCTTGAAAGCTTGATAAGATAATAAAATAACTGATAACTGACGCGCCCGTGGTTGCTCCCAACAATACTCGTATTGCTATAGGTACATACATATGTATGAACGACACAAATAAAACTGACAAGAGCATATCAATTTTTGTTCTATTACAAAAAAAAAACAAAGTTTAAATTTTTGCAATGTTAATAAAATAAAAAGTGTTGAATATAACTTCGAGTTGACGTGGGCAAGTTTTCAGGCAATTTTTCGTACTGTTTCAACCAAGGATGCATTTTAACGTTAAATTTAACCGTTCCGAAATGTTTTCTCTTGTTTCGGTTGAAACATTTCAAAATATTATCGTTAAAGCAATTATCATAATAAATTTCATTACGTTTTTAACCGAAACGAAATGCTGGTGTTAACGTTAAAACGTTAAGAAAAACGATAAGAAAAACGCTGGAGATTCACTCGTCGCAAACAGAAGCGTTGCATACTTTCAGGCACATTAAAATTAACGAAAACGGAAATTTTATAACGTTGCAACATTAACGATTTGATTTCGTTTTGATAACATGGCGCCGAAACGCAACAAACTCATTTCGTTAAGTTAATTTTGCTCGTTAACAAAACAAAATGGTATCGTTTCGTTTGTTGAGCAGCCCTGGTTTCAACAAAGCTTCATGAATTTCGCTAAAGTTTTCCGGTAATTTCATGTACTGTATCCATGTCACAACTAAAAAAATATCGTTAGAATATAATTGATTTAGACTCTCTTTTAACTTTTTAATTTTCTTTAATTTCTAATTTGCCTATTATTTTATTTAAAATAACGCATGAATGCATGCAACAGAAGTGTGTGTATAATTTATTTTTCGATTGCATAGCTTATAACAAAGTGTTCGTATTTTAAATCGTCTACAGACTAGCCAAATCTAAGTTAGAGAGCAAAGGGAAATAAGAAATTATTACGCCTTCTTTCAATACAAAACGTCAAGGCGGCACCTTTGTTGTGGTTTTCTTCTTGTACCTTTTTCATTTTTTTTTTTTTATTGAGCTCCACTAGTAATCAAAAAAACTTTACACTACTAAACGCAGAAAAAGCAAAAGATAACTACAAACATATGTTTGTTTGTATGTATGTATGTATGTATGTATGTATGTATGTATATATATGATGCACAGTGCATCCCCGCCAAAAGTAACCTTTGATGTCGCCTGCTTTGACGTATTGAGGCTATCGTGTACCAGTTGGGATGTACAATTGTTTGTACGAGTATGTTTGTATTGTCTCAATATTTACCTATACTAATTATGGCGTTGGAGACTTTGTAAAGTGCCGATTTTTCAACTATGTAACTACATATAAACCAAATTGTTGCTTCGGATGGTACACAAAGGGAGCATGCGATGAGAAGGAGTGAGGGAAATACATAGAACCTGAGAGGAATGTTTTCAAAATTGTTAACTTAAAATGCAGCTGTTTTTCAAGTAAAAGAGAAAAAAAAAAAAGCTAGATGTTGTGTTGAATTTCCCCCCTAATGACATCTAGCAACTTATATGTAGATATGTAGATACAAAAAAGCAATAAAACCAACAAAAACGTTTAAAACATCATAATTGTCATAATTACTTAAATCAACAAATAATTTGACGCCAGCTTGTCACTACACACATACATATCTACATTGTACATTAATACTTATTTGCCGAAATTTAACAGCAAGGTGAAAATTAAACGTAGCGCCAAATGGATTGTCAATTTGTTAACAATGGCAAAATAGAGATATTAACAGAATATGTCGTTAGGTTGTTGTATCTGCATATATTTTTTAATGTTTATTTCACGCTGGTTGTAGGTGTTTTGTTGTGCTACAAAAAAGCAACTAAAAAATCAAACTACGTACGAGTAGTGCGGATTCTTTTGAGGCAATATTACTGGAAATGCGAAATTTTGAGCAAGTTGATTATTTCTTTTTTTTTAACCTTTTTTTTCTTTCTTTTATATAACTAATTAAAATGTCGGGCAATTAAAGAAATATAATTTTTTGAGTATACTGTGTTGTAGCAAATTAAGTTTTAGATATTTATTGTCGAAGGTATTGCAATTTTTTGCATATAAAAATAAATTTGATTTAAGCGATATATGGAAGCAAATGCACAAAAAAACTGAAAAATCATTTTTAGCGACTTCAAATTCGCAATAAACCTTGTAAAAGTTTTTTAAGCTACAAAATTGCATGTTTATTTAGTTATATATACCCTGCGTTTAACAACTATAGCACAACCACATGGTGACGAAAAAAAAATTCATAAAAATTACAAATCTAAAAAAAAAATTTTATTTATTCCAGTTACGGCATTGATTTAACACAACAACCCAGCGTTCAATTATAATCTTCAAAATTGCAGATTACTATTTATATTTAACAACTTTTCCTTTTACTTGCGCTTTTCTGGTATTTTGTTAATAAAGTCAAAACATTTACCAATATTTAACGGTGATTCATAGCCACTTAAAATGTTATTGACACAGAATAGGCTAAAAAAAAAATTTTGATTTTTTTGTAATTATTTAACTTGTATAGTCTGTTCACAAATTATAACACAACCACATATTGACAAATTTGGACACTTACTTTTTCTACTAATTAATTTAAATTATTTTTCAAGTAAAATATGGTTCAGTGCCTAAGAAAAATTATAAACACTTATTTCGTAAACTGTATGTACAAAATGTGCAATTTAAATAATAAAAATTTTAAAATTTATTAAAAAAAAAATTTTAATTTTTTTTTTAGTATGCAGTTATTTCATTATTTTTTTATATGGAAGGAATTGCGAAAGAGCATCAACAAAAAAATATTCAAAAATCAGGGGTAATTCGTAGCCTCTTGAAACTTGCACTTTGTTGTACTAAAATTGAATAAGCTACATATCAACATACACCACAAAATTCGAAAATGTGATGAAATTTATTAAAATATTTGTAATTGTTTTTAATAGTGTTTGTTAGAGTATTAACGATGTTTTAATTGAAAAATAGTTTTAAATAATTGGGATGAATATTATTTTATATTTATTATCTGCGAGTTAAATTTTTTTTTTTTTGAGACTTACATATATGTATTATAAAAGTCTTCCCATTACAATTAAAAGTGGAAAAAAAAATATTTACATAAGTCTTAAAGGACGGGACTTATTTAGGACAAATTCGGGTTTAGTTCCAGTCCCTAACTCTTTCGGGACTAGTTCAATACCCATTTGGGATTATTTCGAGGTCGGTCAAGGACTAGTTTAAGTCAAGTTCGAAATCATTTAGGATCAGTTCACACCCCGAAATAGTCCTGAGTAAGTCCCATCCTTCAAGACTTTAACATTTTAAGTCTTTATTATTGGACTTTTATTATTTTCTCTTATGCCTCTCTTATTTAGTTATGCCTCTAAAATTATGTTAAAACAAACATTGTTCAAATTTATTGATAAATATATAGTTGTGATATATGTAGCTGTTAAAAACACTGAATTTAGATTGCTATAAGAAGGCTTATAATGAGAGAACGTGTTATTTTTGCGGTTTCAAAGGATTATTAGAATTAATGCGTTTCCTCGGTTTAGAGTAAGTAAGTGGCATCTCTTAGTTTTTTTATTTTATTAATGAACGTAAATAACTGAGGATTACCAATTCACTCATAAGTCCTTTGCAGATTTTGGTTTTGTCTGCACATATTCATGACTTTCAAATTTTAAGTTGTAAGTTACGTATTTATTAAAGAAATTTGAAATAAACAGAATTTAGAAATTGTTTTACGAATTTAAGCGCGATATGAGAATTTCTTATTGAAAATTTTAAACCATCTCTCCAACTCTGAACTACTATTCAAGTCAATATGTAAATATGTATACTGTTTCAATCACAAAATGAATATATGTAAATATTTACATACATGCAGGCATTGCAATCACAAATTACAGCTTCCAAACAACAATGTGTCCATAAACTTTAACACAATGACTTTTATTTTGCTGATATCAAGAAAATAACAAAAAATAACAAAATAAAATTATATTTAGATCAACTGGTAATTCAAAACTAATGTTGATAAAATTATCAGTCGTACACATAAACACACATACACACATATTTGTGTAGTACATTTGTATGTGCTTATGAATAAAAACTGCATGTGTTATTATTTTATTCTAAACGTGGTGATATGGATCGAGCAAGGCAAAGCGTCGGAGGCCCATTGTAATAAATAAAAGAAATTCTACGATTTCTGAGTATTATGTGGTTTTAAGCGCTATATTTTTACATATAAAATTTGTATATGTGTCTGTATGTAAGTAATACTTTGTATTGTAATTCTTTTATCGCAGGAAGTTCGTTGGGACGTCCAAGGGGTGAGTCTGCAGTGCAAAGCCTAATCGCAACTTTTAAGAAATATGTCTGAATATTTATATGTTTATTAAATATGTGTACGTACAAAAGCACATAATGGACTGTGTAAAATATATCGAATATGTAACATATTTTATTCGATTCCAAATTCATTTTCGGTAACAAAAGAAATTGACGAAATTCAGCCATATTTTCCGTTACTATTTTTATTTAATAAAAATGTGATAATAAAATTTTCGAATAATCAGTTTTGCCGCCCGCTCAATTTATGTATCATTAAGTGCAAAGAGACAACAAAATACTGTTTTTTTTTTCATAAAAACTTAAAAAATCGATAGAGCTGCATTCTAGAATTAAATGGGCTACAATACAAAGCTGCATACTCGAAAATTTTATTACTCAACTTTAAGAAAAAACAAAAATAGATGCGTTGTACAGTGCTGTACCAATCATTAGCAAAGTTAAAATTTTTTTGAGTATGCAGTTTTATAGCTCATTAAATTTTAGTTTAGTTTTCTTGTCGCATTTGCTTCCATATAACGAATAAGCAAAATTTTTTTATATGGAAAAATGTCGCAACACCCTTGACGAAAAAAATTCTAATAAATCAACGGTAAAATCTAGCTACTTGAAACATTCACATTGTTAGACTAAAATTTAATAGGCTATAAAACTGCATATTCAAAAAAATTCGAACACTGCTTATGACTTCTGAAAAATAAGTTCAAAATCTATGTCAAAATTTGTTGAATTTTTTTTTAAGTTTTCTAGTTTTAAAAATGGATGTATTAAGTTAGTTTATGTTAGAGAATGAACTGAAATTCTTAAAAATAAAGAAATCAATGTAAGGGGCAAACATGTCATTATGAACTTGGTTGCTAATGATTCGAACAGCACGTACATATGTACATATGTATATATGCAGCTATTTTTGTGATTGCATGTAAGCACATTTTCTTTGTAATTCTGTTTACTAACTAAGCGATTAATGAATGAGCCTGAACTCTGGGCACTAAATTTATCTACACTTAGTACATACATATGTATGTATGTATGTGTGTACATAGTTTACAAGATATTCCTAGCATGCGAAAGGAAAATACTTGTAATATCAAAAACATAATTGATGTAGTCAAAAAGTACGCAAAACGGTGTGCATACAAAGTTATTACAAAGCGATTCATTTTTTTTAAATATATGAAATATACAAAAAAAATAGTTTCAAACCGATGAAATATACAAAAAAAATAGTTTCAAACCAAGCTTTCGAAAAATTGCCATTAAACCAGTTGTAAGTTTGAATGACTTTAATATCCTGAAATTGATTGCGCTTAAAAATGCAGATTTTTCTGGAGGCTCGCAATGAAAAGTTAACATTTTAACGGGAGTTCGTTGATTTTTATAAATTTTGTGTTAAGCGTAAAATTAATGAAAAATTGTGCATGAAAAACATTTCAGCTTTGAAAACAGATACAAAGTGGTCAATTGTCATACAAGAAATAATTCAATTGGCCAAAATATGAACTGAAGTGATGGATATTTTTTTTTAGGTGTGTTGTTTTCAATGAGGTAATACTGTTTTCGGAGTTGATCTTTTCGACAGCTGTTACTTGATTTATACTCAGTTTGGTTTGCCATTTCAAGACGCCTTGGAAGAGAATATTCGGCGCGTTATTGCTGACATACGGCTCCAATTGCTGCAAAAAGTGGTCGGAAATTGGGCCACTCGGCTGGAAATTGTTCGAGCCAGCCGCGGCTGTCACTTGCCCGAAATAATTTTCAAAACATAATGGCAAATCCTTATCTTGTCCATAGCATTAAATTATTTGCATTTTATTTCTTCTTAAGAACAACATGTCTGAAAAAAAATATCCTCAGTAACGGCCAATTGATACGCTTCGTCTGCTTACTGAAATTATCAAATTAGAAAACGCTTCGTTTGCTACACATGTACATATGTACATTAGACTGCCACTTAGAAGAAATACGCTTGCGGCACCCC
Organism: Philophylla caesio; assembly: GCA_963971545.1. NCBI lineage: Eukaryota > Metazoa > Arthropoda > Insecta > Diptera > Tephritidae > Philophylla > Philophylla caesio. The sequence continues at coordinate 188,587,052 of OZ020604.1, read as the reverse complement.
CCAAACGGGTTCCTTTTCCCAAAAAAAATTATTGTGGCAAAATTTTATCCTACTCGGTTCGGAGAAAGTGGTGCCTCAAAGCCTCCAAAGTTTCGAAAAATCAGCATTTTTTCAAAAAAGTTGACTTTGGCCTTGAATAACTCAGCTAATATCAATTACTCATAAAAATGACATTTGAGAGAAATGAAAAAAATTTCACGCCAAGTCATTTTGCCATAGAAAGTTTTTGATTATCTTCAACCGTTTTCTATTTATACCCCTAGCAACAACATTTGCGCCTAGCAATTTAATAGTAGGCCTATATATGTTTCTGGTTGCATCTAAAGATTAATATTATTACAAAAATTATTTTATACGCGCTAGTTATGGGAAATATCGTCAATTTTGCTTGTCGACAAATATCGATACTTCGGAAGAGCTCAATGGAATGAGCGATACTAAAAATTTCGATACTCTTGTGACTTAACGATACTAAGCGATTATTGATACCTTATTGTACGTATTACGTACATATGTATATATGTTTAAACACATACTTATTCAATTTATTTAATGTACATTTGTATTAAAACAAGATATGATAAAGTATTCCAGAGATTGATGAAAGAGGAGCAGAAATAAAAAATACCTTAGCTTTTTGAAATGTTTAATTTATTATTTATTTACATAACAAATGTACTTGGCTTATATGCACATACATATGTACATATCCACCAGTATATGTAAATATACACGTACATACAATTGTATTCGCGCATTTTTGGAGGATAAAAGAGAATATATAAAGTAATTTATCGCGATGGCGTAGCCTGTATGCAAAATCTTTGATCAAACCAACACGTCTCGAAGCGATGCTGAGAGCTCTCTTACATTTTTCAAAGTAATACAAATGAAAAAATTCATGTAAATTTAATATCTGTAGTTTGCTTAGATCTTGAGTAAAGCTATGTATGTAGATACATTAAAGGAACGAATTAAATTTTTTCGTGATCGAATCTCTTTAATTCTTTAATCACACTTTGAGAAAGTAGTGATGGACATTTTTTCTCTTCCATAAATTTTTGATACATTTTTAAAATATAGTTTTGATCTTTATACATATGTACATATTTAATGTTATGAAAGTCGATTGCGATTAAATGTGCCTTGATTTTATTGATTTAAAAAAATCAATTTTTTATTTTCGATTTGGCGTAGGTACGAGTACTTGGAACTTATGACACCGCTATGAATGCAAATTTTTTTTTTAAAGATTTGAACTAACAGAATTTGCTAAATTAAATTGATTAAATTCTTATTTTGTTATAGAAAAAAGGGTTAAATCCTTAAAAACATTAATATTTTACTCTTAACCCATTTTTACTTAAGCTTTATTTATCATATTCACTCCCATTCATTTAAATAGAGGCAGTGTTTATTTTCTTTTTTTGCTTAACCTAAGCTTTATAGCTGATAGAGCTTCAGTAAAACAAAGCAAAAATCGACTGTAGTTTTTAGCCACTTAAAAATTTCATGGAATTCACTTGATTTAAATGGGCCGCAAAACTGCAAGCAAACAAATTTTAATTTGTTCAAACACTCATGAGCACTTGAATAACGTGCGTCTCTTCGCGCTTTTTTGGTTTATTTTTATTTTATTTGATTTTCATTATTTTTCAATTATAATACAATGCATTTACTACAAAAACCATTTTAACTTGAGTTTCAATTTCGGTAGAAAGTAAAATGGCAATAACGAGACGTTCTTCTTTAAGTGCACAGGCGTGTATTGAAATCAACTAAAGATCCCTTTCTTCTCCCATTTATTAGAAGTTTTGAAAATTCAAACAAAAAAAAAAAACCCAAATGATACATACATAGTAGATATCCCTGGTAAAAGGCACGTCAACACACTCCATTCATATAAAACCTCCTGCGTGAAAACTAACTGATCGACGCTTTCTGTAAGCGACTCGAATAGTTTAATTAGCAAAACAAAAATATAGAAATAAATTGGCGGATGTGACTTTTCAATCACGTTCGCAATTATTTCATTCATGCAACATATCACAAATCACAACCGTTATATGTACATCTAATCTCTTACCCCTTAGCAAGCCCAATCCGTAACACATAAAATAATAACAATATCCGACAAGTGTGCGACATCAGCCAGACAGTTAGTGCAACTATTGCATTTGTAAGTGCTCATAAATATGCGCATAACTATTTTCAAATGTACCTACACATGAACACATATGTACATATGTACATACATACATATAAATTGGCATGTAAGTTGCACTCCCGATACTGCAGATCTTGCTATCTAAACCCTTCAGTCGTACGTCGGTGTCGCTGATATGTCTGAGTGCTGTCAGGCGACTTGACTACTGAACTGATTTTCCCGCACTTGACTTGTACGTGGTCTGCAAGTTTTTTATGTACATAGCACAAAATTAAATAAGTCAAATAAAAATATAAATAAAAATGTTTTTGAGTGCACCGATGTCTATATTTAAATAGATAGCCAGTGGCTGCGGTAGCCAAAAAGCACTTACTCGTATGTATGGATGTGTGTATGTGTGTAGTTATAGGTATCGAAATCTGAATCGATATCGCAATCGTTATCGATATGTTTAGCGATGTTAATATAAATAATAATATTATAATAATTTGGCGCTTTCACTATATAGCTCAGTGTTTGGCCGAGCTTCTCCTACCGTTTGTGGTGTGCCTCTTTTTATTCTACCACAAATGGAGGGGCCTACAATTTTTTGCCGACTCCGAACGGCAGATGTATTTTATGAGAAGCTTTTTCATGGCAGAAATACCATCGGAGGTTTGCCATTGCCTGCCGAGGGGTGGCCGCTATTAGAAAAACCGTTTTCTATGATTAAGATTTTGCTTGCCCTGACTGAGGTTCGAAACTCGTAACCAGCGGCATATCGAGTAATAGCACGCACCGCTACCCACTCGACCACAGCGGCCGATTACCGCTTATAATATTGTTATCGATATGTTCATCACTTTCGATCCATCATCAGACCTCATCCAATAAAATAAATGTGTGTTTCAGTACGACGGAAGTGTTTATACATACATATATGAACATTATTTTTGTTTTGTTGACTAGCAATGACTGCCGCAGACAAACGACACGTAAAGGCTTATTTATCGAAATCGATATCGATGTTTCGATATAATTAGCATTATTGTTATCGTTATCGATATCGTAAATTAGAATTAATTTTTGTCTAACAAAATAATTTATAGACGATATTCACAGTTAACATATGTACTTTCAGTTATCGAAATCGAAATAGTTATCGATATCACAATCGTTATCGATATTGATATCGAAATTTTGAACAATGCCGTTTTTGGTATATGTAGTTATCGTTATGATTGTTTCATTAATTCATACATTGGGTATAACAAATGATATACTAGGTGTAATTGCACTTAAAACTTTGACATGTATATAAATATTAATATATGGTATGTAGTATAGTATGTATTTATCTAATAAATAAGCATTCGTAGTTTTACAATGTTTGCTCAATGGTATACTGCATTCAATGTAACGCAGCAATACAAAAGTGATCCTCAAACGCTCTGTGAGCAAAGCGACATACACTTGTCTATATGTTCGTATTTATGTACATACATACAAATAATGTTGTATGCACGATATTCATATGCATTTTGAGGCACATAAATTGCAGGGATCAGCAGGTGTGCATACATACATACATATTCGCAGACAAACACTTGGACCTTGCTTTGGCATTCTGTGGGAGGTGGTGCATTACGAAATTTGCTAAAATGTCAACACTGGCGTGGGTTTATGGTCAGGCGATTTGTGAATTTGCCATGATTTGGGAACACATTCTAAAATGCGCTCGATTATTGCTCATATTAAACAAATCATTCAAAATTTTTACATACATATGTATGTACATACTAGGCATGTCGATCCCGAGATCTCGGTCTTTTTTAACTCCCGTATATCCCGGGATAAGTCTATACAAATCCCGGAATGGCAGAAAACAGTGAATTTAAAGCCATTTTTTTTTTTAAATTTTGTATCATTCATAAAAATGTCGCTTTCAAAAGCAAAACAAAGCCTTTAGAGAGTTCACAATCCGTGTTTCGTCGTATTTCCATAGTCTGCTATTAAAATAATAGTGGAACGTATGGATGCACTGTGCTATTTTGTTTACTATTGTATGTGGATTCAGACATCTAATCAGCATAAAACCGCTTAAAATAAATATGAGAGATCTGTTTCTTTAAAATATGTATACTATAAAGGCTATGTCTTATAGAGAGCATTTAACTTTTTCCAACCAACAAGTGTTGAGGTGCAGCAGTGCTACTCCACTGCATATTTTGAATGCAAACAATTTAGGTCCAAGTTGGAGTATAATACACTTAAAGCTTTTATTTTTTAAGATTGCATTTTAATCAAAATAAGAAATATATCTGCCTCGCTCACAATGGAATCGGTGATGTATTTAATTTTTACTTGATGTTTCCTTTTTTTACTGAATGTTAATAGTATTATAATATATGTATAATAATGGTCTCAAACAGTGATTAAAAATAATTTTACTAAATGCAGGTGGATTTGCTGCTGTACCAAATATGTATATGTACATATGTATGTGTTTTTTTGTCAAAATAAAAATTACGAATCAAAACTTCGTGAAATTCGGGATCCTGTGATTGTACTGGGATTTCGTTTTCAGATCTCGAAAATCCCGGATTCATCAAAACGTCCAAAGTTGACATGCCTAGAACATCCATACTCGTTTCTATGTAAATACAAATTTTAATATTTATGTAATAATATTGCGTTTATAAGATTTGATTTGTCACTTTTGTAATACGAAATTATTCGCACACAGGTCCTATACTTAACTTTAATTTACTAAATTGCAGATTTAACATCAATTTATTTATTTTTAGTGGCAATTGTACGAGTACATTTTGTCTACACTGTTGCTGTATTGAATTATTTTATGTACGCGATTCGGTAAAAGCGGCGTGTGGGCGGTGACAATAAATTGTATTGGCTTGTCTAAAGTTTAATAAAATAGTGTTAAACTATACACATAAAAATTTTCAAAAATATACGCATAAGCAATTATAAAATAGTTGGATTTTAATGTCTACCCAATTTATTTTCATATTAAAATAAATTTTTGAAACAAAGTTGATACAAAAAGGCTTAAAAAGTCATTATCCTGCAGGAAATGAATCCTGATTTGGAATCCACTATTATATGTATATTTGCTTTAAAGCAAGCCAACTAGTTTCGTATGACGATGGCCGCAAAATCATCATTATTTGGCAACTAACTGCAATGAAACTTTTTATAAAATAGCAGCATTTGAACAATGGCTGTAATACTTTATAAAATGTCAGGAAAATTTCTCTGGCATTACTTTTCAACCACTTTCAAGTTAGCTGTTTGTAGCTAATTAGAGTTGAGCTAGTGTTCAGAATTATAAGCTCGAGTATTTTTATTGCTAAATATTTTCTCAATGGTATTTGCTAAGTATGTATGCATTTGTTATGTATACTTTGCTTCGATGTCTGGAGTAGGCTTGGGACGAAGGATACAGTTATGTATATTGGGAAAGGTGTCGGAACATGATGAACATTACTACAATGAGCAGGCCTACCAAAACCGGGACTTTTTTATGGGGTTACCAAGGCACACACTCTAATCGCTCACTGGCTCGTTCACTTGGGTTTTTGACTAACTGAATTTCCTTAATATATATTTTGGAAGTGTTACACTGTATGGAAAATCTTAAGTTTTAAGAGGACACAAAAGAACACCGAAACACTTAAGCTTAATTTTGAGTCATAGATTACAAATCTGCATATATTAGGGGTCAGGGCCAGTCGCAAAGGGGTTTTTAGGGGTTTATAAAAGACCGACCCCCCCCCCCCTCTCTTAAAGGGAAATATGCATACAATTTTTCTTAATTTAATTTACGATAATAATTACAAAAAATAGTTTAAGATCTCTGTAAAACTTTTTTATTTAGGTAGCCTAATGGTGACAACAAAATATTTTTTTCCTTACAATTAGGGGAACGAAGTTTATTGTGGATTTAGCGGCTATTGAGGACCACCTATTTAACCCTAGAATACTAATTATTCTTAAAATTTACGAATGAACAATTAAATTTGCATCGGGCAAAACAGGAAGCTCACCATATTATTGAAATCTCTTTTATTTTTCATATTTCACGGAGACGAGTTGTTTCGTGTGAGAGTCGGGTTGCTTTGTGGTGGACTTCAATTCGTGAATTTTACTAATAGTTAGTGTTACTGAAGTTTTTTTTTATTACTTATTACGACCCCCTAAATTTGGACGAAATCGAACTCCCCGAAAAACAATTTGATCAAATGTGTAACGACGTGAACTATGCTTAATATTCCTGTTAAGACTTTTGCGATTGAAAAAACGTTTTCAACTTTGCGCCGCCGCCTAAGAACTTAAAGAAGATCATCTCAATGGGCTAGCTTCTCTCAATATTCATCGCAATCTGGATGTTAATGTTGACTCTGTATCTTTGCCAATTGCATTATTGATTAAGTTAATAACACATCATATTACTTTTCTTTGAGTTGTGCCGAACTCTATCCACAACTAAATACAATATGCTGTATACTCTAAATAAAACCATGATATTATTGGTTGCTAAGAATGATCTTACATAAAACCCCCTCTAAAAAGAAATCCTGCGACCGATCCTGTTAGGGGTATTCACTCTTTTATGTATTCAATGTATTTAGTGTGAGTGTATCGGTTATAATTGTAGATTAGTTTTTCTTTTTTTTATCTCTTTCGGGTATAATAAACAATGCATTATAGGCAACGACATTTTATTCGCGTCGTTTGCACATAAGCAGACCATTTGCTTAGCAAACCTCAAGTAGCCGGTTTGAATCTCACTCGAAACTATGATTTTTATTCTTCATAAACAGACTGATCGTCATTTATACCCAATGAAACAATTAGTCTTTCCATTGGACATGCTGAAACAAAAGGGATGCTTGTCGTATGTTTCTTTACGACGATTTCCGGACTCATCCTAGACTAATCGCATTTTAAATTTGTTTTTATAAGTGTACTTTTTAGACTGTTGTAACTTTATATATCTAACCCTATTTAATTTTCTAGACCAAGTAATTTCTGATATAAATTTGAATGCTCTCTCGAGTTATGTTTCGATAAAATTTTAATGAAAACACTCACAATCCTCTCCGATACTATTATTTTAAACATAGCTTTTACACTGATGGGTATACAAAATTTAGTTACATATATTAGTTTTATTTTATTTGATGAATTGATATCTAAATATTTCAAGTTTTTTTAGATGTTTTACTACTTTCATATTTAAAAATTTTTGAGATAGGGTACCTAAAGGTGATATGACCTCTCGCATACCATCTAAAAAATTCTCACACTGCTTAGCTGTTAGGTTACAGTTGGAAATGCAGGACATTCGAATTGTCGTGAAAAAATCATTTTTTTTTTATTCCAAAAAATACAATGTATTTTATAAATATGTATGTATGTATGTAAGCACTCAAAGTTATTTTCTACTAATATTCCATACATTTCATATGCAAACCACTGATGAACTCACAACTAATTCCCTGAAGTTCAAGGAATTTCTGAGTGTAGAATTGCGGAAACCGACATTGTTAAATTCAAAGAAATACTGAAAATTTAAAAAAAAAAATTGCAGCAATTTTCCGTTAGACCACAAAGAGGTCATACACATTCCCATGCACATACAAACATACATACATACGGGTTTCGTCATACACCTGTAATAAGGAGCTGAAAAATGTTGTTCCATTTCTTACTTTTCCCCTTTCTTTTTAAATCTTATATTCTGGTAAACTCACTTATGAATGTGTGTATACCGTTCTTGAAATCGATATTCTCCGTACTGGTAGGAACATAAAAGTCAACCTGTCACTATATTGTCTTCGGAACAAGTGATCGTGCAAGGAAACCAAACTCAAAAACGTGGTTAATAAAACAAAAGCGGCACCAGTGTGTACATACATATGTACGTATGTAAACTCAATAAACAATGAGGATATCTTTCATGTACAAGGATGTACATATGTATGTATGTATGTAAAAAATTGCTATACAAATTTTTACCGCTATGTAGGCAAAAAAAAATCTATATGCTTCGTATGACCCAAATAAAATAATAAAAAAAATTAACCCTCATTGCTTTTTAGTTATGGCGTAACACAGGGTAGCGTAATCGGGGTAAAAATAAAATACACATGCATACCACAGTGGTGGTGATAAATTTGACATAATTTTGTTTGCCAACATGTGGAATTGTTGATTGTGAACGTAGGAAAAATGCCATGAATGATATTTCTTCTCACATTGTTCGCGTGACGTCAATCTCAAAATTTCTTTCTGATGTGCGCAATCTTCTATTCTCTAATTCTTGGGTATACTTAGTTTGTATTCCTTTATTATATTAATTAAAATGAAGTACTTTCACAGTAGCGAATGTATGTGTGCTAAATGTTTGACCTTCACTGTATTCGCATATACATATGTATGTATGTTATATGTACATCTGTAAATACATTACTTTTAAATACGCAGACACATGTGTGTACTAGAGGGCTGCACAAGCACTATAAAAGCGTCAATACAAAACATCGAACTCATTTCAAATACTGTCGTTCAATTTCATTGGCTTTACAAAACAGAGCATCGATCATGAAAACGTTTTGTATGTACACGAACAACAAAATCAAAACACAGCAAATACAAACTGAAGTAAATACAAAGTGAAGCAGCGCCACGCTGTACTGCTTACTGCAAATAAATATGTGGTGTTTGTTTTCTTGTTTTCGCGCTAACATGTACATAGTAATAAATATAAGAGTAAATGCAATGAAATAGTTTTAGCATATACATACATGCACTTGAAGCAGGGGTGGCAAGTACCCTGCAACTCGTCCTAAATAATATCGGGAATTGATTTTTGTTAGTATCCCACCATTTCAACACGTCAAAGTCATCATAAAAATTAATTATTGTACTTTTATACATCGCTAGTTCCTCAGCTGATTGAGCTAAAGGACTGAACTCAATAAATTCTGACATGATTTCTTTTGTCCTTTTTCGTATAGCCTCCTTTTCCTCATCATTGAATATAAGCAGTTTGTTTGCCGGCGGAAACAAAAAAGGGCAATTTTATGTAAAATATTTAAATTTTCTGAAACTAAATTCTTTAAGTAAAATAAAGCTTTTCAAAGAAAAGCTTAGGAAATGAAAATTCATTTGTTGATCCCTTTTAACCAATAATAATTAATTTATTATTTAGTTCTTGCCTTTGTATACATTTAAAAATTAATACTTCATTCGACTTTTATTTTTTGTACAAAAAAATATTTGACGGCACTCGCTGTTCTTACTTTGATTTGCCTTTGTCTTTGCTTCATTTCATAGTTTTGCATTTATACAAACACTTCCTTAGCAATACCCAAAGCCGCTTCGTGTGCGTGAAGTGTTTGATTTTTAGACTTGCTTCATACGAAATACTTTTGTTTTCGTAGCAAAGCTGCACTGAAATTCAGTAGTTGGAAGTACTGTACAGCAAGAGACGACGACGGCAAGACGTTTTGCGCAGCCCTCTAGTGTGTACATTGATATGATTGGAACGTTAGATCGCCCTGACGGAAATGCAACTACTTTAAAGAAAGAGTGAAAATTGGAATGCGAGTTCCAATGTGATTGCGTAAAACAGGTGTTCATAATTTGAAGCAGATATTTTTATGTTATGTTGTGTTGTGTTATGGTATGTTATGTGATGTTATGCGATATGATGTGTTGTGATATGGTTATGATATGTTTATATGATTATAATGTGATTTGACGTGATGTGTTCATTGAAAGTGATGTGATTATTTGATTTGATATGTGATATTATGTTTTATGATGTGCTGTGATGTTTTATAATGCGATGTGATGTGATGTAATGAAATTATGTGATGCAGGGTATTAAAGATGTTGCTGATCAGGATACCGCTTCTCTTCTGCCAAGTTTGCAAGACTCAGCTATTTGTGTGATGTCATCTTAGATTATTTACAAAACATTAACTTACAATCAAGGCAGAATTAACAGGTAACCTCAGTAGAGTTCATTATTTGATTTTGTTTATTTATATTAATTGTCAAACTTGGTTTTCATTCGTTAAAAACAAAAAAATTTGTATACCTCTGTTTTATGCTTCGTAGTGAAAAAATATATTGTGCACTTTGCTCATGAAATGCATTAATATTTTGTATATTTGCGTTGTGTATTTTGTGCCCAATTTGTACAGAGTTAGGAAAGATCGTTCACAGCAAGAAACAGCTAGTAAATGGTGGATTTTCTTTATAAAAAGTGCCGCAAACACACAAGACGAAGAATTGTTAGGCAGAGAGTTAAAGGCATCATATTAATATCATATTCAATATAATTTGGTGTGATCGGCTAATGTTCTACCCTAATGCCCTCCGTGTCAACTCATTGTGTAGCCAATTGCAGGCCAGCATGCCGACCTGTTCCTCTTATTTTTGCCATCATTGGCACCAACACTGTTATGTCTGTTATGTGTTTATGCATTTGATGTTTTCCCCCTTTTGCTTTATGTTTCGAAAAATGCGATGCATGTTCGACTCTTATTCACTTCCATGGTACATATGTACATATGTATGTAGTATGTTTATACATACATACATACATTGGTTTGCCAATGACACACTGCTTGCATAGTACAGATAAGGTGCACCGATCTTTTTCACATAATTTTTCGATACATAACGCAGTGTTAGCGTAAAGTCTGCGCAAGGGTAGCAAAATTCCCCTATTCCAATTGGTTTTGTACACATTGCTGTGCACAAAATTTTTATTTATGTATGTTATGTACACAATTAAAATTTTATAAACGTGCATTTCGAAATATTGTACTGCCAACAGAAATAACCTTGAAAATTCGGCAAGCAGAAAGAACACTGAACTGATTACAGAATTTTTGTACTCGTTTTATGTACTCGTACAATAGATTTCAGTTGATTGTAGAATTTTGCAATTGACTATCCGAACAAGTCGTTTTTACCTATTTATCTATTTACGCGTTCAAATTTTAGGAATAAAATTTTAAAAGTTATTTAAAGTCGGTTCAACTCATTGGTCTATATCTCCTACTCTCTTTGCGTTTCTTGGCATTCACTAACGCAACGATATCTGTAGGAACTAAAGAGAGTGGCGGCGTCATGGAAATACAACTTCTCTTTATTCATGTCTTTCGCGTTCTATATTTCTGCAAAAACATCTTAAATAAGACAACATAGCATAACGGTAGGATGCGTAATTTACAAATGTATTGCATCACAATTAAAGAAATCAATTGTATTTATGATTTACTTCGCTTCTGTGAAGATGTGAATAGAGATGAGGTGGGTGATGTACAATGTAACAAAATGAAGTGAGGTGAAAAGAGCTGACGTTTGAAAAGTGTGTGGGGAGTTGAAAAGTGGTCAATTCAGGTTTGGTGAGTTAAGCTGTGGGAAGGTTAAGTGTGGTGAGTTTAAAAGTGGTGAGTTCAGGCAGGGTGAGAATAAGAAGAAGCACTTCTTATCTTGTCGTTTTTAACCTTTTCCGTGTGCGATTTTCGCATCGCCATCATTTCCGTCTAATTCTACATGTTTATTTTTTTTATATTCTTACTACCGCCGATAAAAAATATAATATAATGAAATATAGCAAAACATAGCATAACATAAAGTGACATAACATAACGCGACATAACATAACGCAACGTAATGTAACGTAACACAACATAATATAACATAAGAAGAGCATCTTAAACCTCATGATCAGCCTTTATCGTTGACAAAAAGTCATAAAATGCATAAACAAAATTATTTCGCTTAGAAAGAAGTGCTGGTTTTCTTCTTTATCAGACGCAAGTGACGCTAATAAACATTCATGCATAACATACATACATACATGGATACGTACACTCATACATAACTACACAAGACGCATAATAACATATACATAAGATTAAGATGATTTTCGAAGGGTGATATACATTGCGACCTAAAAGATCTATTATGATACCCCTTTTGTTCTTAAGGCGAGCGTAGTCTCCCCTGAAGATCCCAATTTTGGAAGAGAATTTCCAGATAGAGTGCATACTCCATAACATCTGAATCTAACATCCATTAGCGCTCCTCACTCCGCGATTAAATGTAATGGAGTTTCGTCACATTCTCCGCACGTTCCGCAGATTGACTCTGTGACCACTCCATTGTTGTTCAAATGATAATTAAGTAGGCAGTGACCACTCAAAACCCCAATGAGAATCCTCAGTTTTCCCCGAGGCGTGCCTCTTAATACCTTAGCTCTTCCGGGATTAAAATCTCCCAGAAAGGCCTTCGACTGTCTTAAGCCTGGAAGAGATGTCCACATTTGGCTTCTTCTAGCCTTCGTACAGTTTTCTAAAAAACTTCCCACTGTGTTGGATGATAACCCACAGAAGGGCTGAGGACTATTGAATGGAGAGGCAGCCGCCTTTCTAGCAAGACAGTCCGCCAATAACATATACCTCAAACGAACTCTCAAATGTTGATTGGGTATGTACAAAAATAAGCTACAACACATACATATTTATGTATGTATGTAAGTATATTTATGTACTTACACGTATGTATGTATGAATTTTTATACGTACACATCTGTTTCTCGGTGTACGCGTACACAGATTGACGATTGATTCGACACTATTTCATGTACTTAGTATAACGAAGAATTAATATGAATTCATGTACATACATTTCACTTGATTGCTGAGAGAAGCGCAAAGCAATAAATTGGTGTTGAAACAATCTATCGAATACTCGTAAAATATTTTAGGCAAATCAAACTTGCTATTCGCGTAAAGCATTTAGAAATGAGTGACACAAATTTTTGTTAACATAAACGACAAGGCTATGAAATTCTGTTAACAAGACTTCATTCTTAGGTGGTGATAGCAAAATTGTTGTCTCAATAATGATGGAGAAAAAAGTTGTAAAAATAGAACCAAACTAGATTTTAAATTCTGTTTGTTCTACTATCGAGCTGATTAATTTTCCGCCAAAATTGAGATCACTGCGACTTAGTAATTTGTTGAATAAAATTTAAAATGTAAAACAATAGCAAACGTACAATACCGGCGATGTTTTCGTCAAATATTTGTCTCCTTACACACAACTAGAGTGAAAACGGAGGAGGTAGTATATCGATATTTTAAATATGATATCGACATTTTAAATATGAAGGTGGCTTACTTGATTTGAACTTCAAACCATTTTAAACTGTATTTGATTTGTAGCAAAACTTTAAAAAACTGCATACTTAAAAAATATCTTAAAATTTTTTTTCAGTGCTCAGTTCTGTTATGCATTAAATTTTAATTGGGTAAAGTACGATGATTTTTGATAATTTTTTTTAGCTGCCGGTGTTATTTAAAGTTTGTGGAAGGAAATGCCTAGCATTTTCAGCTAAAAAAAGTATCAAAAATCAACGGAGTTTCGTAGTCACTATTTTTTAAATTTTTAAATTTCAGACGTCAGTGTATTTAGTTTGCTTTAAATATTGAGAAAGATGGCAAACTTTAAAGTATACATTTTGGTATAATATGTATATGTGCATATGTATAAATAAATTAAATCAAATTTTAAGTAAAATTTGTTTTTTTTTTGGATCCCTACCCTTGAAAAAAAGATTTTCTTAAAACTATTATAATTAATATTACAATTTATTAATCTTATAATAAGTTAAAGTATATACATACATAGGTAGTTATACACTCAGAACTGTTGCCGCATTCCGAAAATTGTTGCTTCACTGTTAGCAAATATGGTTGAAGCTAGAGAAAGTAAATAATAATCCCAACGGTTTTATCCCTCCATGCCCGCCCCACCGACGCGAGGGCCACATCCGCATGACGCACGGGTATATAAAAACTTTTTTTTCATATAAGCCAAGTCTTGAAGTTTGTTAAGTGTCGAGATCTAAAATTGTTCAGCTACAGAAAAAATGGCCATCAGCTGATCAAACAATAAATAAAATATATGTACATATGTATATATCAATTATTGAAAGTATTGTGTATAGTTTTCTTTACGTAAAATAGTGAGTCTGAAATATCAATGGACCGGAAAAATCTTGAAACTCGGCAGGGAACGTTTAGTTTTATTTTGCCCAGAAGAGATGGGCTAGACCAAAAATAATATGCCTAACATTTCTCGGCGACTAGGTAGTGAATGAACGTTATAGCGCGGATTTCAAACAACAGATCCATATTACAATATTGGCCTCACTAACGTTGTGAGAAAAGTCTTCGTAATGTGAGGGTCATTGAATTCTTTTGACCTTCGTTTTACAAATGCAGAACCTTTGGCTTTGTTAAATGTGAAGAAATTGAATTTTGGGTCCATTATGATTCCAAGATCACAAAATTAAACACTTGTTCGATGTTATAGTTATATACATATGTCATAAGAAGCTGGTGGAACCGTCGTGTGAGAAAAGCACATTAGTTCACGTTTTTTAAGGTTTAGTGGCATGTAATTTACTTCACACCACCCGTACTCGGACCTTTCCTCAACAGAAAATGATACGATCTAAAAAGTTTTACATCTTAAGCATACAATAAAATTTTTTGAATATTTTATTACAGAAGGTATGTCATTTATAAAAAGTAAAAACGGAATCGGACCAAGGTGACTTACATGCCGGTCCCCTGAAGATAAATGAATAATGCTCGAGAAAATATATTCAAGAAGTACATAAATTCTCTGAATCCATTCATACATTTTACAGTTACTGAAGTACAATTGACTATTCTGAAATACATTTTACTGATTCTGAAATTCAAGTGATGCTTTCTGAAGTACTATTGGAAAAGGTGTAGTTGCATTTGAAGTTTACGTTCGCCAAAAATATTATAAAATATTATTGGTAATTTACAACACTTTGAACTTTCAGTTTATTTTAACTAATTCTTTTCTAAAAATTGTGATGAAAAAATATTTCACTTAAATTTATGTTTTTTTTTTTATTTCTTAAAGTTTTGGAAAACATCATTCAATTTTTCTAAAAAAAATATTTTAACTAACTTTTTTCTTTAGAAGAACATAGTTTAATATAGTTTTACATTTTGATGAGAATAAAATAATTACGGGTGTTTCTTTTAGACGTGTGGTTTTTAATGAGGCAATGCCTTTTTCCTGGTTTTTTTTTTGACAGCTGTTACTTGATTTATACTAAGTTTGGTTTGCCATTTCATAACGAACAGACTTACTCGGTAACGTGCAAATTTATTACCAAAATAATGGTACGGTTCGCGCGACGCAAAAATGAAGCCGGCCATAATGTGACAGTCAATGGGAAACGCTATAGACTCATGATTAATGACGGCCTTTGGTTCCAACAAGACGGCGCTACATGCCATACGACCAACGAAACAATCAATTTATTAAAGGAATCTTTTGGTGGGCGCATTATTTCGCGTCGTGAGCCTGAGGCGTGGCCTCCAAGATCGTGCGATTTAACAATGCTGGGGGGTTATGTGAAGTCGCTTGTCTTCGCAGATAAGCCCGAAAGAGAATATTCAGCAAGCCTCGGCAGTCACTTGCACGAAATTATTTTTAAAACATAATGGCAAACATTTATATTTATAATAAAGCTAAATTCTTGGTCAAAGCATTAAATTATATGCGTTTTATTTCTTCTTAAAAACCACATGTCTATAGAAAAACAATCTTTATTATTAAAATGTTAGCTTCTCTTTAACTTCTTCAAGATTTTTCTATAAGGTTTCTACATCATTTCATTATTAAACGAACTACAAATATTCTTATAAAAAATATGATAAAAGCAGTTAGAATCTGAGTATGAATCTACTTCAACGGTCAATAAACATAATCAAAAATCACACACAATCAAACATGAGTTACAAAGCCAATAATGAGAAAATAAATAAAAATGATAAAAATTAGCATAACCCTAATTTTTATGAGATCTGGTAGTCATAAAACTATCATGCTGTTGATAATATCTCAAAGTGTGCGAGGTAACAAGGTAGCTGATAGCTGAGCTACTCCTTTTACCCTTGACTTTTTTAAATGCTTGCTCATCGCCAACCTTTAGGCATTTAACTGTTTTCTGGTATTAACCAAATTAATTACAGCTTCAAATTAGTAGCCTTTATCTTGATTGGACTGCAGAGAGCAAAAGCGATACATACTTACTAAGTAAAAACATATTTAGATACATTTGTATTTATTATGTACATACATACATACTCGTATGTATGTATGTATTTCTCGGAGGCAACATTAAGTGTAGAGCAGACTTGTTTTCCTTTTAGATTCAACTAAAAACCTGATTTGATTTATATTTTGTGAAGTGCATTAGCCGGCAGCTTTCATTCACTGGTCAGTTCAAAGAAAAGCTCGAAAAAAAAGAAAGAAAAGCAATACAAACAAATTGTAGAATGGTCAAAATATTTAGAACTTAGCGAAGAGAGTAGGTTGGGATATACGAGTATGTAAAATTTAATTCAACCAAATAATCTAACATAATTAACCACAGAAGGGTCAGACAAGAGAAATGTCAATATTGGCCTGCATAGCTTTGGCTAGGTGCCAGTGAGCGCCAGTGCAGAGCGCAAAGGAAGCGATGCAGCAACAAAACCAAACTCTAAAAAAAAAAAAAAACAAGTAACGAATCGGACCCTATCATCAGCACTTTGTTATGCTACAAAACAATTATAAGTTACTATGAGGGGCACACAATTGAATTCACTTGGTCATTTGACTTCTCGATCAATTTACCACCATAGCGCTGTGCAAACATACATATCCACATATACACAACACACACATGCATATGTACATATGAACATGTGTGTAAAAGGAGTAAATAGTGGAGTAGCAGGAATCTCGGTAAGCAAGCTGTCTTTGCTGATTTTTGGTGATATCTTACAGCTGCTCTTGGCTGAGATACTCGTACTTACACTTGATGCGATCAATAAACTGCTAAGAAAAATGTATCTACATATGTACCGATGTTCATTAGGATGTGTAAGAGTGTGTGTGTGTGTGTGTGTGTGTTTCTGTGCGGTGCAATCAGCGATCGATAGTGCTAACGTGCTTTGCTTCCATAGTAGAACATGTGCATGCAAACGGCCATATGTATGTATGTATGTATGTATGTATGTATGATTGTATGTGAAAAAGGGGCGCACATGTGCAACTTCGGGTAATAAGAGACCTAACAGATGCTACGAGTACTCGTACTACGGTTGCGTTCCTGCTGATGCTGTTCAAGAGCTAATACATAGTTTGCGAAGACGAAAACGCATCGCACACCGCGCATGAAGATGCTGGAAGAGGTTGAGGAAGATAAAGATGATGGCGACGATCGCAAAGATGTTGGTGCTTACGTTTTTTTTTATTATTATTTATTAACTTTTTGTTGTGTTTTTTTTCTTCCTTGCTAAGTTTGTCAAAGCCTGCTGCTGAAGTTCTATTCCACTTGCTGGAGTGTGGGATTTACATATACGCTCAGGCATTGGGCACTCAATTGGAGTTACATACATAAATATTAAATTTTTTTATTTATTAGGATTTCTATATGCAAACATATACATACATATATGCAAGAATGATAGAGTAGAAAATTGCGCCTTCCCAAAATGCGTGACGTAATTATAGTGAGTGAGCGAAAGAGGGAGTAAAGAAGAGTAAAAGTGGAAGAGAGTCCGCAGAACAGCATTGCCATTTTGGTAGTTTTTTACCAAAACTAAAAATTTTTAAGATTTTTATTGGCCTTAAAATGAATAATAACTCACAATTTTATTGAGCTCGAGGCGAGTTTGTGAAAGATTTTATTTAGACATTTTAAGGCAAATAGAAAAAACCTTAACAAAATTTATATGCATGGATGAGCACGCATCTAAATCTTAGTAAAACTAATTAAAAATATAAAATTGCTAAAAACACAAACAACAACCACATAAACAAGTTTAAATAGCGACAGATCAGTTGCTCTTGTTTGTAGTTAGTTTGTTTATGGAAGTTGGAATAAACATAACAGTTAACTCGGCAAGCGTAGCACAGTATGTGGCGTGTTGGCTCTGCAACCCCGAGGTCCATGGTTCAAAGCCTAGGAAAGTTTTGATGAAAAATAAATATAATTAATTAAATAAAAAGAAGTCTGATGAGGAGATGTGGTGATCTCCGAAATAGTGGCTATAACTTCTACCATTAAAAAACTGTTGTTGTTTTTTTTAAATAAAATCATCCACAAACTGGCCTCGAGCGACATGTACATACATAAATGAAGATAAATATTGCAAAAAAAAATTTTAAGTTTTTGACGAGTTAAATGACTTTTGGTAAAATTTTTCTGGGTTTGGCAATTTTTTTTTTAGAGTTTTGGTATTAACTTAAAATCTTTGTGGCAACGCTGTCACTATCTTGACGCCACTCAGCTGTCAAATCAAAAAAATTTTAAGTAACGGTACCCCGGATGACGAAAACTTCTATTCTATCATTATTGATATCTGTGTATGTACTTATTGATATATATTTTGTTGATATGTTTGCATCGGTATATACATATGTACATACATATGTATGTATGTATAGATGTTTTTAATTTTTTTTTTACCCAAAATTGTAACCACTTTTTGTAACCGCAATTCCAACGAAAATCGCTACGTTGTCAATATTGATTTAAAGCAAAACTCGTACCGAATGTTGGATACGAATTCATTGAGCGTTGTTGCCATTTTCGCAGTCCAAATAGTTCAAAGATTTAAATTAGTAGTTTCTAATCTCGTATAATGTTAACAACCTTCGAATATCCTTAGGATGCCTTGAAAAAATATGTATCGAAAATAACTTAAAAATTCGCCACCCTTCAGGGGCGTTAGAAAACTTTTAGCGCTTTATGTAAATCTCGAAACTTGCGTTTTGCTATGTGTAATGAAATTGAATGGGCCACAAAAACTGTTTACTTAACAAACAAAAAATATTAAAGTACTTAAAAAAAATTTTAATGAAAATTTGACGAATTAACTTGAATTGGGTACAAAGTTAAGAAAATGTTTTCTTTTTTTGTTGTTGTGGTCTTTAAACCAAACTTGACAACGAATGACGGAGAATCGTTTAAAAAATTCAGTTAAGAAAATGTCGTTGTAGAGTTAAATACATTTTTTTATGTAATTAAATTATTAAAATTCAATAAACAAAAGAAAAATACAAAGTCAAAACTCGACAAATAGTCGCAAACCAATTTGTTTGTCTGTGAGCGTAAATATGCATAACACCGGTCAACAAAAAAAAAATTTTTTTTTGGTTTCTGTTTTCATGTTTACATACATATTCTAATCATAACTTAAAGTGACATTATAAAAACAAAATATAAAAATCAGTATTTTTTGCTAGAAAATTTAAAAAATTGCTGTAGTTTCGACAAAAGCAAAAAAAAAAATTGTGTATTCAAAACTTAAACACTCACATCTAGCCAGCTAAACTGCCAGTATAAGTTTTACTGCACTTGTCGCTGCTTTGTAAAATCGAAAGTTGGACTCTTCTATGCTTGACCTCTTCGACCAATCGCTGATTCTTGATTTCGTATTATGCAAAAATTAACACGTTTTTGTTGTTGTAGTTATTTGTTTTTTTTTATTGATTTTTTATCAATAAATTTTGGTAGCTTTTTAGTGACATCAGACTGATGAATGTTTTCATTTATTAATTAATTTTTTTAAACAATGAAACGTTTTGGCGCCTAAAACCAAATATGTAACACTTTATTGTAATTTCCAACCTTTTTCACAATTTATTTGTATTTCTTATTTTTTTTTTATATTTTGTTTAAAAAAAAATTGATTGAACTTTTGACTTTTAAGATTTTCACTTAGCTTAGCGATTTTTTATATTCTATGTGTATATTTTTCTGATCTATTAAGCAACTTTACACACAATTATGTATTCACAAAAGATTTGTTTTAAATTCGATATATTCGCGTTTGGCTAATTTCTGCAGCAAATAACCAACTTGACGAACAATTTTACTTTGTTCTCCATAAAAACGCAAGTTTTTCTTAATTGCATACAAATTTTGTATTTTTAATTCTTTTATACGATATTACACTGAATTAAAATGTGTATTTCTATTAGCGATTAAAATGTTGCTTGACTTTAACTATCCATTGCAGTATGTACTGGCTTGTTTTTAAACATTAGTTGAGTTTAGAGAGCTGTGTGAGTGTTAATTTAATATTCCATATTACTAGCAAATCAGTTGATTTTAAAATTTTTTAATTCTACTTTCGGCAGTGTTTTTGTTTTATTTATACACTTCCACTTTATGCGCCAAAAATTGTTCGCAAACTCGAAAGAACACTTTTTGTAGTTTTTTTGTGAGTTTCACTTTTTTGTCAGGATCACTTTGTAAACTCTTCGAGCAAGAATCGTTGTAGGTACATACATACATACATGCGATCATATGTATGTATGTAGTTGTGCTTTGCAACCGATCGGATCACAACTCAGATTGGATGTACTAAGCGACTTGAAACTGTTGTTGCTAGTATATCTTACACTTGTTTGTTGGCTTGTTGTATGTAGTTAGTGTTGTTGTTGCAGCTGCTGCCGATACAATTCACTTTTGCTGCGATCAGTTTGTTTTTGGGCGCTCCGATAGTGCCAGTAGGTACATATGTCCATACATACATACACACATACATATGTACATAAGTAGGTAGAAGCGACGAAAATACGTAGGTACCTGCTGCGTTTGCACGCTGCGTGGTTGACTCGCTCAAAAACTAACTGGGCTGACTGCCTATGGGACGGTTCGGTCGGCTGGCTCTGTCTGCATTTGTTGTTTTCATCGACGTAGACGTATCTCGTTTTACGCCGCCGGCGTTCGCAATGTGCACATATGCTAGTGAACTGTGGTCGCAACTTTGTTTTTCTTGTTTCACTATGGCTGGCTGATCGCGTGCGTGCGTGTGTGTGCGTATGTGTGTAGGCAGATATCAAAAGGCCGTTTAAATTTTTCGACGCTGCGCCGTCTATAAAGTTTTTTTATTTTACTATTGTTGTTGGTCGGATAAGTTAATAAACCGTAATGTATCTAGATACAATCTGTAGGTTTTTGAGTGCAATAGCAATATCTCTGAACCGCCAACACTTTGCAAAAGAAATATTATTATTTTTTTTTTTTTAATAATTTTATGCACGCGCAATTTGCATAGCAACAATTTATTTTTTTCGCTAATTGTACATATGTATGTACCGTTATTTAATTACTCGCACACTTTGTTCGTTTATTTGACATTTATGTGATGTCTTTTAAATTTTCTTTTTTTAGAACTAGCTAGGTATTTTGTTTAAAAAAAAATTGTCACTGTTTTGACAATTTATGCGTACAATATGTATTAATTTTTTTTTCTTTTATATTTTTTCACCACATGTTTTTTATCGTTATTCCTTTTTTTTCACTGATCTTCACTTTGTTCTTTTCATTTCACGCTTTGCATAAATTATTTCACATATTTTATAAACAAATTTAATCTCAAATCGCCCGCTCATAAAATTGTATAGTTTTACCGCATGCAGAGTGTCGCTATCAACTGATTTCGGCCACACTGCTGTTCTGCCAAAGTTCTCCTATCCCTAAAACTCTGTCGCGCAGCCACTGCTGCAGTCTCAGTCGACGCAGCCGACGCAGCCGCCGCTGTGATCGTTCGGTTGGTCTCTCATTCATTCGATTTAACTGCGGTCCGCTTACATACATATGTACATACATACATAAAAAATAACTTTGACTCTCTGTTTTGCTTGAATGTATGAGTAGATTTATTTATACTCCGAGTCGAGTATGAGTAGATTTATTTATACTCCGTTGTATTGTTTAGATACTTTTTAGTCATGCTGAATTTTTGTACAGCTGGAAGTTGCCGATAGCTGTGACTGCGCTGATAACACACCAAAAAGTGAGAGTCCAAAAGTGCTTATCTACACCCTACAAGACAGCAGATAATCAAATATGTTCTCATATCAACATTATACATAAATAATTACAAAAGTGCTTAGCAGAGTAGTCATTTTTGTTCAAGGCATGGGAAGAAACTGAGTAGTTTCCCTTTGTCGGTGTGATTTTATATCTCTTTCCTACCTACAGAAATTTCATATAGGTGAAGAATATATATAATTTCAACTAATCATTTTTTTTCTTAT
The DNA here is from genome assembly GCA_963971545.1 of Philophylla caesio. Classification (NCBI taxonomy): domain Eukaryota; kingdom Metazoa; phylum Arthropoda; class Insecta; order Diptera; family Tephritidae; genus Philophylla; species Philophylla caesio. The sequence goes on along the minus strand of OZ020604.1, from coordinate 188,564,698 downwards.
AATGTAATTAGCGCTGGCAACCCAACTACTTATTGTTGTCATCACAGACGCATCAGCACTAATAATCAAACAAGTCATTTTTGTCATCACAAAGTCCTCGGTACTAATAAAGAAACTCCTCATTTTTGTCATTATAAATGCCTCAGCACTAATTATTAAACTGCTAATTTTTGTTATTACAAACTCCTCAGTAGTTATCTATAAACAAACTCCTCATTTTTGTAATCATAAAATATTAATCTTATACGTTTTTAATAACATTAACTACTCAATAAAAACAATAAACACAGTTGAATAAAGTATTACATAAAAAAATAATAATCAAATCGCAAATAAAAGTCGTCGTTAACACCAAAGAAGATGGGAAGGCCTGGTTTTAATGATTAAGTCGGCCTTTGATCATACTTACACAAACTAGATAATTAAATTGATTATTGGTTAAAAATAAACGACGGTTTTTCTTTGCAGTATTGACGCTGGAACATCCGCAATCTATACATACTATTATTATTGGAGTACGGCATTACTGCTCTAACATATGAAAATTTTTCGACAGTTCGAAAACAAAATTTGTAAATGTGTGGGTGAAATGGGTAAAAGTTGTGAATGTTTGTGTAAATTTTCTGAATTTCAGCAGAAACTGCTTAGTCTTGGCTTGCAGGGCAATTTCAGACAAATACATACATATGTACATATGCACATACATACATACAGTACAGTGAATTGATGCAAATTTTATTTGTATTTCTTTCTCAGCTTTTGTACTTAAGGTCTGATTTATAAGATCACGCTCAATCGCACACACACTCTGGTGGAAAAAGAAGACAGCTTAACAAAAAGTTCGCTTCTATGTTTCCAAATCTTCTTTAATGTCAGCGCAGACGAACAATTCACACGAAAAACACAGCGACACAACTTTCAGCAAATTCAAATTAGTTGTCTTGTTCAGAATCCCATCTACATATTTCGACAACTTCGGCAGAACTAGTATTTTGACGATTTCCGATGTATGGTACTAAGCTTAAAGCGACGAAATTTGTAACGGCAACTACGGAAAGAACAGTGTAATGAAAATCTTGTGGTTTTGCCGTCTGATGCTTCCTGCGAAAGGCCGAAGTATTTTGTTAGCGGAACGAAATGGAATATGCAGCTTTTTTGTCATAGATGTACGTTCTTTGCTATTGAGGTCTACCCTTGGACATGTGCAAAGAACGTCTATTAAGTTTTTATATGTATACGTTCTTTAGACAAGTGACGACTGGCAAACGCTTAGTGGCAGAGGCAGTTAGAGTGCCGTGTAACTCCCGATGAGCTATTTAGAGGAAGGTGACGAGGTGGAATTATTTCCCCATCTAAATACCTCACAGGTACCCAACATTTCGAAGTTTTGCGGGACAACCATCCTAACACTACCCAGCCAAGCCATATCCGACATCAACAATTGGGCAAAGATGAGGTCTGTTGTCAATGTAGAAAACGCTGGTTTGACATTATTTACTTCTATCATGAGATAGGCTCGATGTAAAATTTCACACTGCAGAATTTTATTTTCTGTTTATTTAATATAATCAATTCTTTTAACTTTTGTTTTATATTACTTTATTACTCGATGGCTCTCCGCTCAAGACTACTGTGCATGTGTTCATTTAATTTCACGCAAATAATTGAATCCATCTCACCAATCTTCATTTGCTCGTTCATCGAAATGTTTTATATCCTTTAAAAAAAATTTATCAAATACACAAAATTGTTTTTATAGCTCGTACAACACCTCCAAAGAGCAACAAATGTAATAAGTGAGTATGGAGGTGATCGTTTCAATGCATAATCGCTACACCATCATTTGCCAAGGGGGACAGAGTGAGCGTACGACGACAGCTCTGTCGACGTCGTCGTCATTATCATGCAGCACGGCAGCGCGAATATCAAAATCCGAGAGAGAGAGAGAGTTGGAGAGAGTAATCGGTGAAGAGCAGGCACGAGAAAAAGTCCATTCATTTTTAATTGTAAAACCAAAACAAATTTATTCTTTTCTTTGTCTTTTTTGTCTCTATGCTTTTCTTTTTCTTCTGCATGTTATTCCTCCAACACTTGTGCATTTTTTGTCAACGGATTTATTTATCTGTAGCACAAAACAACAGACCCAACAGAGCAATACAAAAGAAGAAGATACAAAAGTATCCACTGTGGGTTGGTGGGATAACGAAGTTTTTTTATTTTAGCTGCGGAGGTGGGATGAAGCAGAAACCATACTCGGCATCAGTGGCAGTGGACATACGCAGATACAAATATATCTATAAATGCATGCAGCTATGCACATACATACATACATATGTACGACTACTTTACAAAACCAAGGCACACAGCCACGACATTGTTGGTTTCTTTTTTGGTGGGTCGACAGCGCAGTGCTGCATGGTGGGAAGAGCGTCAGGCGGCATCGTTGCAACTCAGAGAGCAAATAGCCAATGAAGCCGGTGGCGCACCTTCTCAATGTGCGTGTATTGGTAATGCTGTGTTAGTGTGCGTTTACTACGCATATATTTATATACATACGTGAGTTGAAATTTATGAATGAACTTCCAAGTGTGCCTTTTCACTGTACGTCTGTCGCCGTAAACAGCGTCGACCATATAAACGTATTGTTACCCAGTCCACTAATGCACTTGGTTTTATCAAAGAACGTACATATGTATGTATGTACATATGTAGGTACAGTAACAAAGAAGTTGCATGGCGTTTCGTTCCCTATGGCAAGTTATATCGGCTTATTTCACCACACCGAAATCAAATTAGATCGAATTAAATTCTAATATCAATCAACGAATAATTAATTCCTTCCGATACGTTGAAAAAAGCTGAGATATTTTGTTAGCGAAATGGAACGGAACTTGCACCCTTTTTGTAATGTACGTTATTTGGTTTTATGTGATGTGTGACAAGCATTATCGGCAACAATACTGTCGAGCCTTTGACAAACCATAATTTTTCAACTTGAATTTTAGAATTAGATAATGTTTGCCCTGTGACCAATAGACGGCCTCCTCATTTCACAATACCTCCGTGAGACCAAATTTAGCAGGTTATTTTCAGGGTAATGAATGTGTGTTCTCTTCGGGTGGTCGCAGGTGGCCAAATTGCTTCTCAAGTTTGATAGAAACAAAAATTCATTAGTTCAATACATGCGAAGATGTGACAAGGCCGAACCTCGGAAACGTCCGAATTAATCCCACCATATTCCTAAATTGTGCTCATGTCTCTTCAGACTGTATTGTCCTGTGAGAAAACCTTTGAAATCTTAACTTTTCTTTTGAAAGTTTGATCAAACATATATGTATACCTTAGTACTCTCACATTACGAAAATCAGACATTACGGACAGCAAAGCAACTATTGGTGCGCTGACATCACCAAAAATAAAACTTCACAGTAATCGAGACGATGTTGGCTTGAGCTGAAGCGTCTTTTTTCGTTTCCTTTATGAAACGAAACATTTACTACATAGAAACAACAAGTTATTTATCTGCAAAACCACTTAATAAATAAAAATCAAGACAGACAAATTTTAATTTAGCCAAAAGAGGGCTACCTCACAATATACGTTGGCCACTTCTCAATTGAAATATTAGAGATATTTCCAACCAAACAATGACGAATATAAACAAACTCATCGAATATACCAAATCGCTTGAGGAAAACAACTGCAAACTATATCAACGGTTTCAACGGAATAGTACCTTAAACGCCGTTTCATACGTTGACTCACGAGCAATTGCTGCTGCCTAACTACCTACATATCCTCTGTAACTTGCGGTCTTCACCTGCTTTCAATTCTCGTTTACTTCTGAAAGCAAGCTACATGTCGCACGTGAATATCGCAAAAATTAGATAGTATGCTTCGTATCGCAAACCGATCGGTAAGCGAGCGCTCGCTTGCTTCCAACTGTCATTTTTTGTAGTTTGACAGCCATTTTCGCATTTCGTAGAATCTTTCATTGTGGCAACATCGTTTATCATAGGTTCTTCTAGCACAAAGGAGGTTTTTGATGAGGTATATTGATAATATCGAGTGAGCCGTTACTGATCTTTTTAAATTAATTAACTTATACCGTTAATATGAGGTTTGGAGTTTGAATAGCACGCAGGACACGAACCTTCTTGCTCTACGACATGTTGCAAATGAAAAAGTATGCTTTCAAAATGCCCAGTGAACAAATCTCTCTCTCTCTTGCTTGCTACGACAAGAAACTGAAAGCAAGTAACAATTGGAAGCAGATGAAGACCGCTCGTAAAACGGAGTTATTACTGGGATGATAGCAGCTTCAGATAAAAACTAATCGGAAATAGACAAAAAGCCAATAAATTGTATCGTGGCGTCATCTATCGCCTGGTAGTGGAGAAACAAGTCAAACACATGAATGCGCAACCAACTTCTCGAGCCAAAAATTGACGTTTCAACTTGAGAATAAATTTTTGACAGCAATTGTCTTCAGCCAGTTTGAGTTGTTCTTGTTGCAAATCAAATTTGTGAGATATTTCGACTTGAAGAAAACACATTAAAAAGGTAAATTTAAAGCAATAATTTAAAAAGCAAAATATAGCGCATGCTAACACTGAACACGCATAGCTAGCGGAAGCTTCAATTCGTTTGGCACGGTACACTTTATGTTGATATTACATAACCTTTTTAGGTTACTACGCTGGTGTTAATTTGTCAAAAAAAAAAAAGAAATTACTAATAGTGCAACCAATCTTTACAGATGTTGTCGCAATCTATACTGTCCGGCGTACATGTGCTCCGCACCCAATCCCGTCGTAACATTGGCATTATGGCACCAGCGCTCAACAAGGTATCCGATCCTATTCAACAACTCTTTTTGGATAAAGTACGTGATTACAAGAAGCGCAGCAGGTACGCCAAAAACAAACAAAAAATTATGAAACAGTAATCAAATATGTACCTTAACTACTTTTAGTGGTGGCAAAATGGTTGATCCTTCTCCCGAAACCGAACGCGAACTTAAGAACGAATTGCAGCGCGTAGCAAAGCAATACGGCAGTGATGGCAATGTCGACATGACCAAATTCCCCGAATTCAAATTCCCTGAAGTCAAAGTCGATCCAATCTCACAAACCAACTAGATATTTACGCCATTTAATAGGATGCTAATTTTGAATACCGTGCCGATTGTTGGTTTGAACGATTGCTGCGGTTCATTTCTATGCGGTAAACAATTTATTTCTTTATAGTTTTAAAAATTAACAACTTTCACGCCGCCTAAGAAAATAATAAAAAAAAGTTATTATAAAAAACTCCCATACATTTTAATATATTTGAGGAGTAAAACGTACTTATATGTATGTGGTAAAACTATTTCTAATGTTTAGTATGCTAGCTTCATTTCGTTGAAATGATCTGATCCACAGTCTCCTGCAGGAGTTGCATTTTGTGAAACTCAGCAACATGTCTGAACGTGCGCAATAGCCCTTTTATTTCGTGCGCGCTTATTAGCGGTACAAACTCGCCGGCACAGGGGCAAAACTCTGCAAGATTTTCACGTTTGATTTCATTACAACGCACGCAACGAAGATCCTGCAACACGTAGGACATCACTTTACGTTGCACTACATCAATAATACGCATCTCAATTTCCTCATTCTCGTAAGCTACAAAACATTGGGCACACAACCAAACTGGACTGTAGGGAAAAATATGAAGGAATTATATTAGTGGTGAGTAAGGGAAAAGCTTCTGTTTTAGAATAATAAAATATACTAAACTAAGAATTCTTAACAAATACAAAAGCTGTTAGTTGCAAAGCTAAATTTGCTTACATGCCATCCTTCATTGCGCGATGTTTGTCTTTGCACAAATCCAGGTCGCGACAGTGATTGCATGCTTTACAAATCATCTCTGCAATGGTATATGTGTCACTAGGATCTTGCCACTCCGCAAGATCAGAGAACTCGCCGATCCCTACCAGCCGCAGCATGTTCCGTCGCAACTCATTCACATCCTCAGCCAAAGCTTTATCAACACTTAACGCTTTGATCAACGTACGCGTCAAATCCAAACCAGGACTGGGCCGTCCTTTACCATAATTTTTATGCAATTTAGACACGTAATCAAAAGCCGGATGTGATATATCTTTCATTGCATGTCTAGTGTCTTTGCCTTCGGCCAGCGACTGCATAAATAAGGTAAGTAGCGTTTCAAATTTTTCCCGACAAGCATTTTCTTCCGGCAAATGTTCGCCGATAGTCCAATTAAGCTCCAAGGAAAGCTGCTGTTCGCCTTCTCCAGCCGTCGAACAGTTATCAACAGTTTCTTCAGGTCTCTCAATCTCTTCTATGTCATCCTCGTCTCGATGTTCATCCTCATTGTCCTTACTCTTTTTTCGGGATATCCTATTGGACCTTTCACCCTCTTCGACGTCATCATCCACACTACACAAGACAGTGTCGCTAGTTACGCCTGGAGGCAGTTGACCTCTTATGCCAGCATAATTGGCCTGATCCAGCCAAAGCATAAAATTCCAACATTGTTCATACGATAACTGTATAGAATGGAATAGTTCTTTGTTCCGCAGACTCTGCACTACATATTCAACATAACCCAAAGCATCCGAAATAGTATTTTTACCCGAGTTAAGTATAATGCGATTGAAGTCGGCATAAATGATTGTGGCGCCCAAACGTTTAAATTCAGCCACAATCCGCAAGAACATTTTGCGCATTAAATTATTCAAAGTGCGTCGTAGTGCTGGATCGTATAAGAGGGCATTTGATGAACGCACCCATCGATAGAAGTGTATCAACTGGAAATCTGCGAAAATATTTTGATGTAGCGCCACTTCGCGCAACCAGCCGTTGACCATATGCCGCAGCACCCTAAAAGCAGCCGAGCAGAGCGCCGTTTCATCGTAGCTGGGCAGCGTTGCAGCTGGCACAGTGCCGATCATCTCCTCCAACGAGGCCTGTGGTATCACATCGAATGTTACAGCCGAGCTGGCACCCTCTAGCTCCTGAATTCGATTCGACTGTAGCAATGCGCTTACGGCTAAGCTATCCAGCCCCAGTTCAACGCAGACATCATTATAGAAACCGGGCCGATTCTGTACAACAGTAATACTCTCTTCGAACTCGGCCAGAAGGCGACTGTCATCGGCTTCCCGTCCACCCAAATCTGGACGTGTTGTGGTAGACCACCAGAGTACGAAATTGTTTCGTTGTAGTACACGCGCAAAGAATAGATCTGCCCCAAAAAGTACTGTGTCGGGCGGCATATTGCCGATGGGGACCTGAGAATATTGAATAATAGTTTCAATAAACTATAAAGAAACATAGTTGACACCCAAAAATATGCGAGAAAAATTATTCTTATAATTACAATTGACCCGAATTAAGCTAGCCTTTCTTACTAAGTCTGACCTAATCTGCATATTGTTTTTATGTGTCAGTCATAATATATTTCAAAGCCATAACACAAAACAAATGGCTCGATTTGAAGTTGCAACATTGGATACTATTGAGTTCTTGATATTAGAAACTCAGAATAATATTTTTTTTGATAATGAAAAGTCATCCGAAATTTCGAGAGAATTCTAAAACTCTTTGAATACTTTTATCTTTCAAGGTTGCAAGTTTAAAACCACGAAACTTGCTCGGTGTCATTTCGAGATTAGTTCAGTATATTTTAGGTACAGTTTTTTATACTTATATATACTCTATATACTTTTCCGGTACACTTTCATTATTTCTTCGGTACATTGGGTTCATTTTTTTGGGCCTTCTAGGTACTTTTTTAAAATATACTTTAGCAGCTTTTTCACTACGTTTTTGGTACACTTTCCGTTACTTTTTCGGTACATTTTAGGGACATTTACGAAACATTTTTTGGTAATTTTCGGAATGGTTCTATGGGAAGAGCCGAACATACTCTGAAAATGATCTCGAACTATTCCCAAAAAACGTTTTTCTTCCTCATAAAAAGTAAATGTTTTTGAAAACTTAAAAATATTTATCTCACTGCAAAGTATTATGGAAAGGCATACTAAGTCTCATAATAATTACTTTCTATAAAGATTTTTGATTCACCTTTTTTCATTTATACCCGTATTAATAGTTCTCTCGTTACCATTAATTTTCTGACTAACTTACCTGAAAGTAGCGACACTGATCCAACATCATCTCCACCACATTGTTCAGATGTAAAAAATGCCGCACCACCGCACGTGAACCTTGACGTTGCCAATCCAGACCAGATAAAAGCGATGCATCGTCTGTGATGTGTATGCGCGCTTGTGGAAAGTCAAGTAATATTGGCATTGCTGAATTTAATTTGCGCGCCTCTGTCGCCGTTTGCACATATAACATTGAAGGGCCACGTTTCTCTTCCTTGTATGTGGTGAGAGCGCGTTGTATGTGTCGGTAAATTTGCTTCACATCCACTTCGATTAGCACCTCGAAGGTGAACTCCTCGGGCGGCAAGCGCTCCACTTCCGCCACGTCTTTCATAGTCTTGATGAGCGCCAAACGTTCCGCCGTATACAATGTTCGCATATTTGGCATTTGATTGGTGCGCACTGTGTCGAGTGCAAAGATCAACGCCTTTCGGCTGGACAACAAAAACAGTCCCCAAATTTCCTTTTTGGCAGTAGGCGTATTATGTTGGTAAAGGAATATTTTACGCAATTTATGTTGCGTATCCTTTAGATAAATATGACCTTGCAGGCGTTGTTCCAGTTGCTCAATCGAGAAGCTCTCTAAATCCTTGGTGGCCAGTGCGGCCAAACGTTGCGCCTCCTGCCGTTGCACAGAACACATACAACCCATGTCCATGAGCGCGCGAAACTCTAAAGACATTTGCGTCTCATAGATGCCTTCGATGTCCGGTGTCGCCAGATCAGCCAACATACCAAGACAATTATCTTTGAATACCTGTTCGGGCACACTGTAGCGATATAGATTGTAGACGGGTCGTGCACGCGGCAATATACGATTTACTTTCTTCCACAACTGGCCATCTTCGGGTGGTGCAACGCTGCGCTGATTCACATAAAATATGCGTGGCACTTGCAACTTAATCCGATGCAGCTCATCGCCAATCATTAGCCACACAGTAAAATGGCCCATATCATCATTTGCCACTATTTGCAGCACATGCCAGACATGGTCGATGAGCGCACGTTGCGCGCGCCTCAAGAAGCCACCGATTGTGCCTGTAGCTGTGACGCCATCCCTAGCGCTTGGCATTAGCGGTGCCAAGGTTTGGCCATTTCGTGGCCGCTTATTGGCTTGCCGCACTCGTTGTCGGCGTTCCAGTTGCCATGTCCATTTTTGCTTTTGAAAACGCACCCACTCTATTATTTCGGCGCGTGTTGTACCAATCGGTGGCGGCGCTCCAAGCGCTTGCCGCCACGTCGTTGCCTCTGGTGCGCTGTCCGCATCATCTTTTTGCTCATCGTCTTCCCCGGAGTTTACACGTTTACGTTTCGTTACTACAGGTCGGCCACCCAGTGCACTGCCAGCGACATTCCTCTGCACCAAGTCCTCCATATCTGCCACTTCGCTGGTCGCGCGTATCTCACGTGTACTTTTAGCTTTGGGCATAAACATTTCGTTTATGCGTCGCTGTTTGAGTACATCATTCTTTTCCAGTATTTTCTTGTGTAACCAATCGGGATGTTGTACGCGTGGTACTGGGTTCGATAGACCCTGAAGCGCTGCAGGTATAGTGATGATCTTTTGTATAGTACCGCCCAGACGTTCAATGTAGTAGTTCCAGTCGAGCACATCACGTATATCGGCATCGCCCATTGTGTTGTCCTTGAGCCAACGGCGCAGATGATACCGACGCACATTGGGCTCCGATTGGAAAATAGCCAACGGTATCGCCCGTTCGGTGACTGGTGCGCCTTCAGGTTTTTTTGAAATAATATACTTGCAAGCTAAACCTGCATCCTTCACTATTTGATCGCCTAGAAATTCGGCTAAACGCTTTGCTGTGGATATGGAAGTACTCTTCTGCTCTCCATAATCCGCCAACTTCTTGGACATTGATTTGTTTTCAGCAATCAAATCAAAAAGTTCCGAGTCAGGCAAATTAGAACCGCGACTATAAAGTACATCTAGCCAGTAGTCAGCTACTTTTGCTACCGAAGCATAGCACTCCTCCAGCGTGTTGCCCGCCAAGAATGCCTCGAACACTGAACTTTGAAAATTCTTAATTAACTGCAATTCACCGCGACGCTTTACCTCGAAACCCTTTAGCTCAGCAAGTGAACCATCGAAATTGAATACTGCATAACGCTTTTTCAACTTCTTGCCCTCTTCCTTGGCTGCAGGCAACACCATCGCCAAATATGGACCATCCACTTCGAAAAATATTGAATTCTCATCGCGTATCATGTATTCTGGTGGTTTGCCGTCGTGCGCAGGCTTGACTAGCTCGTGATACTGTTCGTTTGTGAAATATTCCTTTACCATAGTATTCAATACTGCATTGGGATAAGAGATGTTGAATTTCTTTTTCTTCTCATGCGTCGTTTGTACCGAGAATTCCTGTGGAAATGAGCCAGGCAATATGCACCAAATACCATCGGTATCCAATTCTAAAGGCCGTCCGACCCGTTCGATTATTTCACGCGCTTTTGTAATGATATTTGAGCCCGTTAAACAGACGATGCCAGCCATGGGCATGGAATGCCAACGCGCACCGCGTCGCATCACATAACCATAGAAGGAGTTTAAAATACACTTATGCGCCAATTGTAGTGAGTCATACAGAACCTCTCTGCCTTTAGCCGCCTTAATTTCTGCTGCATCGCCAGCTATGAGAGCAGCATTTACAGCTGCCTTTGCCACCTTTGTAAGGCCCTTATACTCGTATCGTCGATCACGAAAGGCACGAACAGTGTCCACGTAGAAACTGTTCTCCATCTCGCAAACGGTGGATGTGCGCGTTTCTAATTTGGTGATCTTCGTCTTTTTGTAAGCCTTGCGACAATAGTCACTAAGTCGTTTCTTTTCATAAGCGGCTTGATCTTCGCGTGACAGCTCGTGAAATGCGCGTGTCGGACCACCAGGGAAAAGAGATGGGAACTTCTCCGTTTCCAGCTGCTGTTGAATGCGTTGAAATTCATTTCTAGATGCAGGTAACATCTCGCCGCGCCACAACCAATCCATTACACGTTTACATTTAGCGCCTGGCTTATTGAAATCGCAAGCAGCACAGTCAGTCTCGGTGACCATGGCGGAGGGTTGTAGACGATTGGTTAAAATAATATTCGGATACATCGCACCCACATCCAAATGGTAGATGACAGGTTGTTCCAAACGGTTGGGAATATCGTGGAGACCTGAAATAAAACAAAAAATTAAATATGTATGTCTGTATATTAAAGTTTAATCTCTTGCCTTTCAAAGCTTGTGTTATTTCTTTATTAATCTCTTCCAAATTTGTCACTTTATCAATTGGAACACCTTCTTCTATTTCAATCGCATGCACTAATACTTTGGTCACATTATCTTTGAGTTGATTAACCATATTAGGATCGAGTCGGAAACGACATGGTATATCAGCACGAAATACACCCGATTCCAATGCTTCGACGTGGCCACCAACATATGTCTCGGAATCCAATACATGTCCTTCGTTCGACAGCTTATTTAGCTCGTTTTGTTGTTTGTTAGGATACACAATGTTCGCGTGGTAAGCCTGCACCATAAGTAAGGTTTCACAAAGTGTGCCGGAGCCTTTACGTAGAATTTCATCTGGTTCCATGGGGATGATAGTATTAAGCGCAAAGATAAATGGATGAACATATTTCATGTACAAGTAATAGGTGGCCACAGCATCGGAAACAGAGTAGTTGGACAGTACTTGCGGTTGTTCGACTGCCATTCGACACATATCTTCTGGGTCCAGTTCAACTGGATCGTAACGTAATTTAGCCTTTGCCACTGCTTTAAGACCTTGCGAACCGACTGGTAGATATGAATCACGTTTTACCTTAAAAACGAAAAATAAAAATTAACGTGCAATCAAAAAATTCTTTCACTGGACTTTTATTCATACCCAACACAGGCAATCCATATGAATGGCCGGCCTGCTCAAGTAGAAGCCATCTCTCAGTTTGGAGAAGCCGATTTCCTGTTTCATATCCAAATCATAGACAGCAGCACGCGTCTCAACAAACGGCCAATCAAAGAAGTCGCCGTTATATGTCACCACAATATGTGGTCGCACCTCCATTATGTGATCAAAAAATTTTTGAATTAAATGCATTTCATCCGCTTCATTAAACACGATAAAATTGCCCTCAAACTCTGGTTTTGGAGTATATTCGAAATCCGCTACATCTGTAGAAATAATTTCACGATTTGTTATAAGATAACCTTGACCATCAATCATATATGATATCATCATTATTTGATCCGTTTGAGCATCCGGAAATTTTAGCGGTAATTTTGTGGTTTCTATATCAAAAGCCAGAACCACTGGTTCAGGTCGTTCAAGCAGGTCAGGACGTGCTGTTATTATTGGCAATTCTAATCCGCCACTTCGGCTGCGTATATTGTACCACTGACCACAAAATATGCTCAAATCAATAGACACACGCACGTGATAAGGCACATCGTGCTCTCGTATATCCAAAATAAGGTCCATATAATCCATTTGCTTCTTAATTTCTCCGCCACTACCAATATTGGATGACGCCAAAGATGAAGACAGCATTTGCATATAAAATGTATTTGATTTCTCACGTTCTATATTGCGACGCACTGCTGCGTTTATTTCCCGACGCACTTTGGTCATAGCTGTTTGATTGAGAAATGATAATTTCAGGAAATGATTCTTCTTGCCTATCAGATGGTTTGGCAAGTCAAGATCCTCTTTAATGATATGTTCTACACTCGCCAATTGGCCAGAATACTTCCGACTAAGAAATCTAGCTAACTCATGGGATTGTTTCTCTTCTGGGCGTATCAGCAGGTAAGGCTTATATGCAACGGTGCATTTAAAACGCGAGCCATCCATTTGAATAAAAAACAGATCTAAAGCAGCGACCAACCGACGGTCTTCATCTAAAATCTCAGTCTATAAAAATAGGGCGCTTATGAGTGGATGTGTATGTATGTGTTAGCAAGTACCACTTACCGAATGCATATTTATAAGGTATCCAGTGCGTTCAATACTATCTTTTACACGGTCAAATCCATATTTTAAATCAATTTTGTCGTTTTCACGCGACTGCCGATATCCAGCCTCATTGAAATAGTCATCACTAAAATACGTTACCAGTGGTCTTAAAATATATTTCTTTAATTATTTCAACAACATACCCCTCAGCACGCATCTCTGCTGTAAACTTTCCTGTGTTTTGAAGGATTTTTGCCCTGCTTCCGCCGCCCTCATCCATTTTTTTTTTAATTTTTCAATAATTCTTTACTCAAAAATAGCACAACTAGCGAAAATGTATATCCAATTTATGTGGATTTGGCGGTAAAATGTTTTGAAGTAAACATAGGGTTGCTGTTGTTGCTACATAAAAAGGTAGATAACGACCACAGCTGACCGCATAGCAGCAATGCCACCATACTTTTGTAATTTTCTTTGTGTTATTAAAAAATAATAATAGTATTTAATTTGGATAAATAATAACTTACTTAAATCATTATTGTAGAAATCTGTTGGAAAATTTCATCAAGTCAATTATTTAAACTCGATTGAGATGCATGTCGTAATTTTAAACATAAATAAAATTATTGTAATTATCGCCTTCTGGCATCACTCTACATAGCTCCACGTCAAACACGCGAATTATCTCAAAAGCCGTCTTGTTCTATAAAAAAATAATATATTAAAATTTTCATAAAGTTCTAGTTTGTAAACCCCCTTGCAATGGTAAGTTTAATCAACACAGTGGACACTGGACATGAAGATATGATCCATAATGCGGTGCTGGACTATTACGGACTGCATTTGGCCACTTGCTCTTCAGATGGTTCTGTGAAAGTTTTCGACGTAAAGAACGGTAATCAGATATTGGTTGCTGACCTCAAGGGTCACCAAGGTCCAGTTTGGCAAGTTGCATGGGCTCATCCCAAGTTTGGAAACTTATTAGCTTCATGTTCATATGACCGCAAGGTAATTGTATGGAAGGAGGGTGCATCAAATGATTGGACTAAGTTGTAAGTACACACAAACACACACATTGAAGTGCCGTAAACTAATAAATATACATATTTCAGATACGAATACAACAATCACGATTCTTCCGTAAATTCCGTTGCCTTTGCGCCCGCTGAATATGGTCTCATACTAGCTTGTGGTAGCTCGGATGGTTCAATATCTATACTCACCTGCAACATAGAATATGGAGTTTGGGATAGCAAGAAAATCTCAAACGCACACACTATCGGTTGTAATGCGATTTCTTGGTGTTCCTCAACAGTGCCAGAACCAGCATTCGATCAGCGTGCCTCCACGCGTAACACTGCCGTAAAACGTTTGGCCAGTGCTGGTTGCGATAACTGTGTAAAGATTTGGCGCGAAGATGCCGATCGTTGGGTGGAGGAGAATCGACTTGAGGGCCATTCCGACTGGGTTCGTGACGTAGCTTGGGCACCATCTATCGGGCTGGCCCGTTCACAAATCGCCTCTGCGTCACAGGATCGCCATGTGATCATTTGGAATAGCACAGATTTGACCACTTGGTCGTCAACTATTTTACATACATTCGATGATGTCGTTTGGAGTGTAAGCTGGTCGATGACAGGCAACATTTTGGCCGTTACAGGTGGTGACAATAAGGTAACGCTATGGAAGGAGAACAACGAAAATCAGTGGATGTGTATTAATGATGATGCGGCGGCTTTTAATGCACAACAAAACGAACAGCGTACATTGTAGAATGTTATTATTCAAAAAGTCTACCGCAATATGTATGCTAACCGGGACATCAAAAAAAATATTAGAAATCTGTGCGTGTATGATGAATAAATATTAAATACATAATTTTTAGATTTGCTCCTACGATCGTTAAAACTGGTTGCGTTTTGTCATAGACTTCTACTTCGAAGTAATTTAAAAGCTGATACATATAATGAATTAGAGATAAGAAATTAAGTCTTGCGGTGCATAGTCTCGTATTCTTTTATGTTCTCTTCTATATACATATGAAACATACACATATTTACAAGAAAAAACTTAAATATTCCTATATGTTGATAATTTCTACTATATACTTAAAAACGATTTCTTTTTAATGCATTTGCTCAGTTATTGCGAAATCCATATTGCTACACTTAAAAATGTATTTTAATACAAAATAAATATAAATTTTGTTAAAAAGCGAGACGGTTTAATTTATTTTATTAAAGAAAACAGCCACTTTTTAAAGGATTTTTAACTTTGATTTATAGCTAAACTATTTCCAAAGGAGTAACAGCAACCAAACCTAACTTTCAGATCGGGGACCATTCCTAATGAATATTATCAGTAAAGTGTTATATAGTGTGCACAGTATATAAAGTGCATACAAATATACATAAATATGTATGTATGTATGTACACTCACGGCCTTACTAAAATTACAGAACTATACACAAACAAACTCAAATTTTCTTTTTATTATTCGAACTCTCTATGTACATACGTTCATATCAATTTTTGCTGAATATACTACATATTATAAACGTTTTGTATACATAATAAATAAATATGTATGTCTTAAGTTTTAAATTTGAGTTGTAATGACTTTTAAGAATGAACTAAATTTCAATAGAAAATAATCAAAACTCGTCAATACGTCCGAGTGCTATTGTTTTTTCTGCCAGTATATACAACTATTTATGTACGAGTACAATCATATGTACGTTTTTTATTATTTATCTTTTATAGATATAGAAAGAAGCGAAAAGCTAAGCTCCATCCGTGTAAGACTTTTTCCCACTAAAACCAACTATTCTCATCTAGTTAGACTGTAGAACAAGCTTTTATCAATATTGCACTTTCTGAAAAGGCCCGACTTATCGATATGATCTCGCTGAGGTCTCTTAGTTCTTATTTAATGACAATAAAAAAATTCTTGATGTACTGGTTTAGATTTTATTCAGGTCAGCAAGTGAATCCAATATTTGTTGGTCATACGTATGTATGACCCGCGCCCGCTGACATGCGGAGAAGCGGGGAACCTGTGATTACGAAGCAGACAGAATCAGAGCCGGTCACAAAGCGTGGCAATGAGCACATCACACCACCAGAGCAGCCATCTAGCAAACGGCAGCGGGAGCAGCCTCCACTCTCAACCTCGGCGTCAGGCGGCCGGGGGGGGACGGCGGCGGAGGGACGGTCGCAGGGGGCCCAACAATCTAGCTACTCGGCTGCCTTAAGAGGTATCCGTGTGGCTGTTCTGCCGAGGGACTATCCGGCGGCCTCTCTCAACGCCGACGACCTTACTCGGCTGCAGGACGCAATTGTACATGAGGTTTTCAAGGGGACGTCCTTTCCGATCTCCTTTTACGGGGTGTATTTCCGTGCGGGAATGCTCCTCGTGGGCTGTAAGGATGGAAGGACAGTGGACTGGCTGACGAAAACTGCCGACAAACTGGAGAGATGGAAGGGACCCGTCATGTGTGTTAAGAGGGGGGATGATATTCCTCCTTTGCACAATGTCACGGTGTTCCTACCGAGGAGCGCTGAGGAACCAGTTGTGTATGCGCTGCAGCTGTTAAGATCGCAGAACGAGGGTATACACTCCTCGGTGTGGAGAGTTATCTCCAGCAGCACAGAGGAAGGTGGCCTGAGACTCAACCTAGGCATCGACGAGCGATCCTACCTAGCTATTAAGAGGGCAGGCTTCCTCCTGCACTACAGGTTTGGTATGGTCGTGGTGAGGCCGTGGAGGCGCGGGCCTGCCGGCAGCAAGGAGCCCGCGGCTCAGTGTCCGTCGGATGCTGGTGTCTTGGGCGCTGCCGATCCTCCTGCGACTATGCCGGCCGATGTGGTGCCAACGAACGCGCAAGCGGAGGTAATTGCGCCTGCCCGATTGAGCACGAGCAAAGCAGAGGATATAAGCGAAGGTGACAACAATCCCAATACTGAGGAGCTCCTTGAGGAGCTAGATCTGAGGCAGCTTGAGCTAGACAGAGCAAGCGAGGGCGACTTACTGCTCTCGGATCTGGATGAGCCTGAGCTATGAGTATCCCACGACTGTCAGTAGCCCAGGTCAACCTTCATCATGCGGTGGCCGCTTCGGCGGTCATCGTTGGAAGGTTTGCCACGGAAGACCTGGGCCTGATACTGATTCAAGAACCGTGGGTGTACAGAGGCCAGGTAAGAGGCCTGAATCATAGCAGCAATAAGGTAATTTGGGACCTCTCCTGTGAGAGACCAAGAGCATGTGTAGTGCTTAAGAGTAATATTAAACACTTCTGCATTACAGAGTTTCTGACACAAGATCTGGTAGCAGTGCAAGCGACGCTGGTGTTGAACAACGCCGCCATCGATGTCGTCTTCGCAGCAGCCTATTTCCCGGGGGACAACACTAACGTGCCACCCCTCGAAGTTCAGCAGCTGGTGGGCTTCTGCCGCCGAAAACGGCTCCCGCTCATCATCAGTTGCGATGCGAACGCCCACAACGTTGAGTGGGGCAGCTCGGACACCAATCAAAGGGGTGAGTGTCTATTAGAATTTATCTTAAGCGAAGACCTACGTATCCAGAACGTCGGACACACTCCAACGTTTGTTACAAGGGCCAGAGAGGAGGTACTAGACGTCACTCTCGGCAATGAGCTGGCGAGTCCCCTGATCCAGGGTTGGAGGGTCTCAGCTGAGCCCTCTCTCTCGGATCATAGGATTATCCGCTTTGAGCTGGGGGTGACGAACGTAATAGCTAAGGGCAGAAGAAATCCCAGGAATACTAACTGGGATCTGTACTGTGAGGTATTAAGAGCTAACTTGTTAGGCTATGAGTCTACCCGTAAAAGAGCCAACTGTATGGAGTTAGAGGACAGAGTCTACAGGCTGAATAGTATCATTATTGATGCTTTTAACTCCAGCTGTCCTGAGACGAAACCAAAGGGCAAGACCCAACCTAAATGGTTGTCTCGGGAGCTCTCAGAGCTCCGCAAGGAAGTGCGCAGACTATTTAATAGATCTAAGCGTACCGGGCTCTGGGAGGAGTATTCATCCTGCCTAACAAAGTACAGTAAAGAGATCAGGAGGGCTAAGCGTAGCAGCTTCAGGACCTTCTGCGAGAGCATAAGATCAACTCCTGCGGCTGCAAGGCTTCACAAGGCCCTAGCCAGAGAGCATCCGGAGATCAAGATGGCAATAAAGATGCCGGACGGATCGTATTCAGGTAATGAGAGGGAGAGATCCCTTGCTTTGCTCTCGGCTCACTTCCCGGATGCCATCGGGACGTCAACGGAGCCTTTGGGCGGCGCGGCCAGGCCGGCCCCGGAAGACTGGAGGGTGGCCAGATAACTGTTCACCCGCAGCTCGGTCGACTGGGCGCTGGGCTCGTTTGACCGGTACAAGGCCCCGGGCGTGGATGGTGTTGGTCCGGGCATGCTGAGGCGGGGGGGGATCTACTACTCCCATACCTCGTGAGTATTATGAGGGACAGCCTTGCGCTGGGCCACATACCAGCAATATGGCAGAGAGCTCGGGTTATTTTTATCCCGAAAGTAGGTAGGAGAGATCTCTCCTTAGCCAAATCATTCAGGCCGATCAGCCTCACGTCCTTCCTTCTGAAGACGATGGAGAAGGTTATCGACCAGGAGATCAGATCCAACGCTCTAAGGGCAGCACCACTGCACCCGGATCAGCACGCATACAGAGTGGGCCGGTCAACCGAGACTGCTCTGTATGCGCTGACAACGGTCATTCGGGATGCCTTTGAGAGCGGAGAGACGGTGCTCTGTGCCTTCCTCGACATCGAGGGGGCCTTCGACAACATCTCTCATGTAGGGGTGGACAGAGCCTTGGAGCTTAGAAATGTGCAGCCAACCATTCGTAGATGGGTAAGAAGGCTTTTGCAGAGCAGAATAGCTGAGATAGACACTGGCGATAGTACAGTACAGTTGCAGACAACCAAAGGCTGCCCACAAGGGGGTGTACTCTCACCCTTACTGTGGAGCCTAGTCGTAGACGAACTTCTGCAAACCCTCACGATGAATGGAATCCGCTGTCAGGGATATGCGGATGACATAGTTATAATCGCCAGGGGCAAGTTCGCCAGCACTCTTTTTGAAATTGTGCAAAGAGGTTTGAATATAGCAAGGAAGTGGTGCTGGCAGGTAGGCCTTAGTATCAATCCTTCCAAAACAGCAATCGTTCCCTTTACCAGGAAAAGGAAACTGCAGGGCAGTAGAGACGTGGTCCTGGGGGGTGCCGAGGTCAGGGTCGTCACGGAAGTAAAATATCTAGGACTAATCCTGGACTCCAAACTTTTGTGGAAGCCCCAGGTCGCTGCGGCAACCTCTAGGGCTACGAGAGCTTTAATGGTGTGCAGGCGTCTTGCGGGGAGATCCTGGGGCTGCAGCCCCAGAATCCTGCGCTGGATGTACACCATGATAGTTAGGCCGATGGTCACCTATGGGGCGGTCGTGTGGGGTTCCAGAGCCACCCTGGCTACGACCAGACAGTCCCTAGCCAAACTCCAGCGGCTGGCATGTGTGTGTATTACGGGGGCGATGCGCACGTGCCCTACAGCCGCGCTGGAGGTGATCCTGGAGCTGGAGCCGCTCCATCTGACCATCGACCACGTAGCAAAAAGAACCCTACTGAATTTCTCCAAAGATGGGTTTGGCAGAGGCAAGGTGTTGTCATGCAAGGCGGGGGAGGCACTAATCTCACAACTCCCGCTGGCGAGCCTCCCCCGGGATGACATGCACAAAGTTATAACCTTCGACAGAAGGTTTGAGGTAATAATACATAGCAAAGCCACCTGGAGGGCTTCAATTCTGGATTACCACATCCGGGGTAGTACTCTGTGGTGGTACACAGACGGTTCCAAGACTCCGGAAGGTATTGGGGCGGGCGTCCATGGTCCCAGATCAGATGTCTCGGTTCCATTGGGGGCTTACCCCAGCATTTTTCAGGCGGAGGTCTGTGCAATCAGTCTGTGCGCCGAGATAAACCTACGTAGGAGGTATAGCAACGAAAGAATACTAATTTCTAGCGATAGTCAGGCGGCGCTCAGAGCTCTCTCATCATACGAGGTGAAGTCCTCTTTGGTACTGGAGTGCATAATGAGACTAAACGCACTGGCGGAGAGAAATCGTATCCAACTCCTTTGGGTACCGGGACATATGGGTGTGGAAGGCAACGAAGCAGCAGACCTGCTAGCAAGGAAAGCGGCGGCCACCACTCCTATTGGACCAGAGCCGTTTATAGCATTAGGACCGGACACGGTAAGAGAAAAACTTAGCTGGGAGACAAAAAGGCAAAGAAACCTACACTGGTTTAACATCGCCGGTCTCAAACAGTCCAAAAACATCCTTGGGGGGTACAATCTAAGAAGGCTCAAGCTTCTTATGGACCTTCCCAGGGAAAAACTGAGAATACTTACAGGCTTTCTAACGGGCCACTGCAGACTTAAGGGTCACCTGCATAAGCTGGGGATCTGGTCGAGCGACTTATGTCGCTTCTGCGACTCGGCAGGAGAAACCCCACATCACCTGCTTACGGAGTGTGAGGCTGTGGCACGCAGACGGGGGTCAACCCTGGGTCGGCCATGGCCGAGAGATCAATTCATACAGTCCCTAACCCCGGCGACCATCCTCAGATTTCTGGGGGTCCTGGGGTTGGCTGAGTTATTGTGATGAGCTTCGAGGGCACAATAGACCCATTGGTCGCAGTGCATACCTCTCTTTATATCTATCTATCTATGTATATGTATGTATGTGCCTATACGCTTCGCATTTGGGTGTTTAAACCAGGAACCTCTCTTAGGTCTTGTCTTGCCCAGACTTTTAGTTCCAAACCCTCAAGTACTTGGATTTATAAGGCTTTTTTATAAGTAATAGAACTATAACTTTGCAAAAAAAAATTAGGAAAAAGTTGTTCCAAAAAATATATATGTACAGTGCCAGTAAAAAAAAATAGCACTACAGCGAAAATCTTTCTTTCCCTTTAAAAAAAATTATATTTGGTCACACTTTATTGACTTCTTCTATTGCATTGGTTTATTTGCGATCATAACGGTTCTCTTTGTTGCGATTAATTTATGCCCGAATTCTGTAACTCAGTCTCATCTCAAGTCTCAAAAAAAGCTAGAGATTATTGCTTTTCCTCGCTTTCACGTTTTTTATCTAAAAAAAAAATAACCCTTTTGACTCGTAGACATATAGGCAAACGTATTAAGTTTGTAAAAGATCATTTGGACTGGCCGGTAGAGATATGGTGGAATATTTTATGGACAGACGAAAGCAAAATCGTAATGTATGGTGGCAAAGGAGGTCGGTCTCAAGTTAGGAGACCCCCAAATACTGAGTACAATCCTCGATTCACAAAAAAAAAATTAAACATGGAGCGTCCAGTATAATGGTGTGGGCTTGCTTTTCCTAAAATTGTGTAGGCCCGGCCCTATACATTGCATACAAGAAGTCATGGATCAGAATGTATACGTAAAAATTCTACAGGAGGTTATGTTGCCTTACACCGAAGAGGAAATGCCATTTTAGTGGGCATCCCAGCAGGATAATGACCCCAAGCATACGAACAAGAAGGCAAAAAAATGTTTTGGGAATTATTTGATCAATATGATCGAGTGGCCCGCGCAGTCGCCTGATCTCAATCCGATTGAGAATCTTTAGACTGAGATCAAAATGCCGATTCATGATGCAACACCCACCAGCAATGCAGCGCTTTGGACGGTGGTAAAAGATTCCTATGGCAAAATACCACTAAAAAGATACCAGGACCTTGTTGACTCCATGGGAAGGCGTTGTGCCTAAATATTAATTGGAATACATAACATTATTTTTGATTACTTATTAATAGTTTTTAATAGATTTTAAGGTATTTTTATTTTATTTTAGTTTTTAATATTATCTTAGTGCTATTTTTTTACTGCCTCATTTTAAAAGTTTCCATTGAATTTTATAAACATATTGTGAATCATTGAACAAAATGCAAATCTTTCTTTTTTAACTATTGCCTTAAATTATAATAAATATATTTGACCAAAAATATTTAAACTTTTTCTTCCTCAGAGTGGTCTTATTTTTTTTACCGGCACTGTATATACAATTGCCAATTTGTCAACGCAACATACAAACTTACATAGTTATTTATTTAACAAAATCGTGAGAATCAAAGTTTCCAGACTTTTTATAAAAATTGTACGAAATCTTATTACAAAAAAATCAAAAAAAAAAATGAGAAAAAACCAACAACCGTTTACAATAAATTAACAAATTAATTGACATTAACGCTGCATGTTCAAATGTTTTTACGAAAACACTTCTCCTCACTTAAGCTTACAAGTGCCAACACTTGGTTTTAATTAATTGGTGTAAATTTAAATTCATTTTAATTTGCTGAATGTTACTTATACGCTCAGGAGGGTAGTTCAACTTTTGCCTGCTACATATGTACATATGTACTTACTTCACTAGTATATTCATATTTTTATTGAATTATGTATGTATATACATACATACATACTCTTGTAATAGAGATGCCAATTTTTAACATTTTATTAATCCCGGGATTTTCGAGATCTGAGAACAAATTCTGTAATCGTCCAACGAGTATTATAGTACTATGCAAAATACCATAGTTATACTCGTATAACAAAGAAGAACACTTTGTTGTCATTCATGTAAATATTTATAGGTATTTTCAATACAAAAAAAAAAGTAAGCGTCAAATTATACCAACACACAAAGTAATTTATTCTTCAAGTACAAATATACGAGTGCATATTTGGTGCAGCAGCAAATGTATATACATACATGCAGTAAAATTATATTTATTCACTGTTTGAGATCAATATTAATTGCCCCATTCTGGTTCTTGATAAATCATCATTTATTTACACATATTAAAAATTGAACATTTACCATTTACCAAGTTGTATGTAATGTAATAAAAAAAAGATTTTTTCTTTGCTTAATTATTATTTATATAAAAAATTTTATTAAACTTTTGAATATTTGTATGTTTGATAATCTAAAAAGAACACCGAATCGGACAGTATATACATAATACAAAAATCAAGTAAAAATTAAATGCATCACCTATTCTATTTTGAGCGAGGCTGAATTATTACTTCTTTTGATCTAAATGCGGTCTTAAAGAAATCAAAGCATTTAGCGTTTTATCCTCCAACCTGGACTTAAATTTGTCGCATAAAAAACCTGTATCGGCCCCATTATAATAATTTATTTTACAAAACATTCTAATAAATTGTATATCATTCTGTTGTTGGACACTCGCTCGTTAAAACTTGATGACATTTATCTTTGATACTAACTGCCTTATCCACCTCAACCACCTCCTCTTTGGTCTTTTTAGCATCGCCTTCACAGTAAGGCTCATTTTCTACATAAGGAGGATATTATCCAGCTCCTTTATTATTATTATTAATCCATATTTTACAAATTAATTTGTACGGCTGACGAAGCCCTGGAAACATCCAAAGCGTGGTTATGGAAATTAGAAGAGTTGAAGAGCAACAACAAATCACTATCCTTGGCCGAAAAACAATGTGAAGAGCACTGTGCTCGTTACCCTTCTAAAAACCACGACAATCGGTTTGTTGTTAAAATACAATAAGTTGATTGCGGTTAATTATCTTGTGCTAAATTGTGGCTAGATAGGATTTTTTTTATTTCAACAATGTTGTCTTTTTTTGCGCAATCCATTTGCTTGTGAAATTGCTGCTCAGTCTTTGAATAGGGACAGTGTAGTACAATGTGTTCCACAGTCTGCTTTGCGTAGCAGAATGAACTGGACAGTGGTTGGCTAGGTGTGTATTGAGAAGAATGTTGTTCCCAGCCTAACCCTGAAGAATGTAATACAGTCCTGGCGGGAAATTAGGTTGTCGTAGTTTGGTCTGATGTGTGTTTTGTTGTGCTTTTTGAAAAAATAAGTTGAGTTCTTCCAGGTATTAACTTTAATTTCTTCGCTTAATGCTGAGTAGCCACATTTTATTAATGTATGAAAGTATGGACAATCATACACGAGTAACTGGAATTGCGCGTCTTTTGCTGCCACGTCGGCTGCTACATTTCCTGCTGGCAAGTGCTTTGATGACACCTAAGCTATCTGAACATATAAACTAGGAAGGAACCATCTACGTACAAGGTCATATCCGGTGCGAACGTTGAGCTTTTATGTCAAAATAGTCGTTGGTATTCTGCGTTACAGCTCCTTTATAATGACAAGTAAATTAGGAGCTTAAGAAAGTCTTATTTATGATTATATATGTATGTACATTATGTGGAAGCTGTGGACGAGTTGGTAGTGGTGCGTGCTATAACCCGATATGCCGCTGAGTCATAGAAAAAGTTTTCTAATAGCGGTCACCCCACGGCAGGCAATGACAAACCTCCGGGAGTATATCTGCCATGAAAAAGCTTCTTATTAAATACATCTGCTGTTCATTGTAGGTCCCACCATTTGTTGTATAATATAAAGACGCACATCACAAATGGTAGGAGAGGCTCGACGAAACACTGAGCTATATGGTGTAAGCGCCAAATTATTATTGTTATTTGACATTATTTGGATTAATTAAGAAATGTACACTTCTGACAGGATAATCCTCTGTTCTTTGATGCTTGAAACGAGTTTATTAAAAAATGTATTACTCAAAGTAGATTTCTTAATTTTTATTTCCTCAGCATTTTAAAGCGATACCACATTTATGTTAAATAAGTCCTTGTTGCGAGCACATTCAGCTACAAGAGTAACTTTGACTGGGCGGAGCTGTTTTATCAAATAGTAGTGTTACAAATAATGCTTTGTTTCGCGCTTAAATGAAAGATTCATATGAATAGACTAATTCCGGGATATTCGTGAGTTAAGAAAGACCGGGATCCCGGGATTGACATTCCTATCTTGTAAATATATATGCGTGTGCGTAGGCAGGTGAATTTTTAGGAGAGCGATTAAGGCTATAAGTCTGACTTGGCACAAAGTTCACTATACTCAAAAGCTATTAGGACATTCCAACACCGACGCGACAAGCGGCAAAGCAGCAGTAGCACGGGATAGTTTAGTGTACTGTAGGATATTTACATATAATATAGGCATACATATGCAAATGTCGCGGTTAGTTTTCCCATTTTTTTAATATTCGCTTTTCTTGTGCATACATATTTACATATATATGTACATGCAAACATAATATTGCAAGTTCGAAATGAAAAGTTAGTGAAATTGTGTAGTAAAAATTTAGCACAACGCTGCGTAGAGTGTGGCGAAACGTTTGGCGCTACGACGTTTATTCACGCAATTTGCGACGAATAAGTAAATTCACTTGGACACTCATTAACCTCACTTTATATGCACATTTTATTTCGTGTTTACTATAAACGATAGGCCAGCGGGCAACACACTTAAAAAAATAAAAAAGTCGCATGCAGACATCTATAACTGAGGGTGGGTTACACTACGTTAAGCGATAGCTAACATTCGATATCAACACTAATGGCTGTGACCTGAAGTGTACAGACCAATGCCACCACCTACGTCACCATCGTACTTGCCAGCTACATCCTCGTACACATGTAGTACATACATACTTACCGAAATATAAATAAAATTTCGAATCCGAATATCTCAATAAATCTGTAGTGCTTAGAATTTTGAATCAGTTATCAGAATACATATTCGAATATCTTGGACAGAGGATTTCAAACATATTTCGCTCACTGAGATCAATCAAAACGAATACTCGTAGCATTTAAAGTTTAGAATTTTTTTTATTTATTAATGTTACGAATAAATTTGATGCGTTATTTAATGATTTTTATAATAAGAGGCTCGCATTTACTTAACAACAGCCGTAAAACGTCACGTTTAGTAATATGCTGTCTATTTTTTTTTTTTTCTTTTTTTTATAGCTATGTTGCTAATGCTACAATAAATCTTTGAATAATCGACCCAATGCAGGGTAAAATTACAAATATTCTTGGTAGCCATTTTTGAATTTAGGTTTTAATTCCTCGTTATTTGTAAGCTCTATGATCGTGTTGTGTTGACATTTGAAAATGGCTCCGGAACCCAAATCGAATCATTGTAGACATTATTCAAGGGTTGACAATATTCGAACCAGTCACCGTTGTTAAAGGATACTGCCGAGAAAATTAGGATATTTATCAAATTCATGCATTTGTAAATAAGCAATTTAGCTTAAAAAAAGCAGCAATAATATTTTTGGTTTTAATCAAATTTAAGCCATCGCCTTGAAATTGAAGATTCACATCATTAAACAATTTATACAAGTCTTTATTTTCTAGAAACTCAATCACAGAGTTTAGTAGACTTTAAAGTTGCCACTTTTGATAGCCAGCGAAATTTGTATCTGCCACTTAATTTCTTGCAAATAATAGTTCTTGGCATATTTTAACATCTTTAATAAGTCTCACTTATGACAATGATTCATTATTAGGTAATTTAAACTCATCCAACTGAATTAAAAACTTACAAGTCTGCAGATATTCGCACAATGATTCTTTAATGTTACCAGCCATTTCATCAATTCGCCTTGGCATAGAGTTATTGCTCAAAGGATTTTTTCAGATAATCAGGCCTGTTCTGCATTTCGATTTGGAGGAATCGCTATACATCGAAAGCGAGCATTTATTTTTAGATTTATTGTATTGTCTCTGATTCTCCGAAATGAAAATAATAAGTTCTCATCCTCACAGAACCGAAGAAACTAACAAGAGATTGAGGAAAAAGGATTTATACATTCCGATTCCGACAAAATTTGTCGGATTCGAAGTGCAGAACAGGCCTGAATATCCGCCGTTGGTTTATAGAGCACCGTGGTAAAATTATGTTTTCTCTGAGCTTTGTACTGCCTCACAGGAATCAAATCCTTCAACGCCCACAAGAGGGCGCTATCGCTCACTTAGGAAAATACTGATCTAGAATATCCGCATAGTCGAACAAAAAAAAAATAAAGTCGAAATATTAATACTCTTAATCTCTTGAAGTGTTCTATATAGAAAAAGTACTTATACCCCAAGTTTTTTATATGAAATTAAAAAATAATTGAAGTAGGACCGCTGAAAATGCTCAAAATCGGCCATGTACTCGTATTTTGCCATTGTGCAAAAAATATAACAACCAATTGTTTATTTAGCAAATTTTAAAATTTAACTGACTTAAAAAACAATAATATTTAATAAGATTAAATAGCTAATATTAAATAGTTAATATATTAACATTTATTAGGCCAACAGAAAAATAACAAACACCTAAATAGTTAATAATAAAACATAGTTAAATATACAATTGGTTAATAGTTCAGCAGTATTGTGAAGAGAAACTGAACATTCTGAATGAAAAATCTTGTTTTTAATTTCTTATGCCTTTCCTACATAAAATGGTTTTTCCCTCATATAAATTGCATGGGCATTAAAGTTTGAACTTTACTTTTTTCCATTAATGTCTGGATCAAGTTGTTGTCCATCCGTTAAAGATATTCAAAGGAACTGGCTAATCACTTTTTTGTTAAAAACTGGTTTAAAGTAAGAGTTAGTATTTAAGATTTTTTGAAATTCAAATATGTACACAAGCCGAACAACAACCGATCTTTGAAATAATTGGATATATTTTGGTGTTAAGATAAACAAAGCAATGAAACAAATATTTGATCCTTTTTGAGACAAGAATATAAATCAGTTTTTTACTCATACTCTTTGTGAAATAAGATGTTTGAGAAAATTCTGATTGGTAAGAAGATTTTATATATCTAGAATGAGTTCTCAGAGCAGGCATTTCTGTTTCAGATAATTTGAAATTTCGTCACTCTGACTTACTTTTTAAAGCATTCTTAAAGACATAAAGCAGCGTGCTGTGGAACTTTTTCTAAAACAATTAAGCTTTTAGTATAAATGAGTTTTACTTTCAAGATAACAAACATACTTATACATAGGTATATTTAGTGCAAAGCAAAGAAGACTGCCAAACTTTTGCTTTTCACCAATGCCTCCCACATTAACAACGAAATTGACTAATATTTTTTATATCTGAAAAAAAAAAAAAAAACTAAAACACCTTGCGAGTGCACGCCCAAAATGCCAGTGAGTTTAATCAAAGGCCAGCGTTCCTAGGTGACGCAATGGATTGCGTGCAACCACGCCGTCATCAATTTAACAGAAAGCAACCACAACCCGCGAAACGTACAAAATGAAATAATGGCCGAAGAATTGGTCAAAAGTCAATGGAAAAGCCACCAAAAAAAAAAAAAAAAAAATTAAAAAGAAAAACATACACATTTGCAAAATTATGGACAAAGGGTCAAATAATCGCACGGCCAAGCAAACTTTTGTGTACCAATACGAACTTACTTCATCGCCGAGCACTTTGAAAGCTCCAGAGGCTTTATCAACTGAAGCATGAAGGCAGTACGCGGTTTGACGTACATACATACATACATATGTACATATCAACACATGAACATACTTACTTACATACATATATATGTATTTGTAAACTATAATACTATATATACAATCGTTCATGTAAGAACAATTGTCGACGATTATAGGCACAGGTGGAGCCACTTCCAACACATAATCAGTGAATCAGTTTAGACGACAAAAGCATTCATTTTTTGGTGTGTTTTTTTTTTAATTTTGGATACTTTCTATTTCTTACGACGCCATCGAAAATCATTACTCGTCACTTCTCAGTGGTAGGTCTTTTCCGATTCGGTGTTATAATGTCTGGCCGAAATAAATGTATGCATGAAAACTTGTTCAAACAGTGTAATAAATAGGGTGGCGTGTGTAAATACATATACAAAATAAATTATAAAAACCCGTCGTGCTCAGCAATAACTATAAGGTGGAATGTTAGGTTATTTTCTTGCGCCTTTTGGTAATATCGGCCATAAGACTAAATTCGGTTAAAATTGCATTAGTTTACATGAAAAATTAAGCTTAGTAAAAACCGAAAGCAATACACATTTTTTGAGATATTTTGGTTAAACTTATGCGGCCACCCCTCCGCAGGCAATGGCAAACCTCCGAGGGTATTTCTGCCATGAAAAAGCTTCTCATTAAATACATCTGCCGTTCGGAGTCGGTACAAAACAGTAGGTCCCTCCATTTGTGGTAGAATATAAAGACGCACACCACAAATGGTAAGAGAAGCTCGGCTAAACACTGAGCTATATAGTGTACGCGCCAAGATTATATTATTATTTTATGTTATGAAAGGTGTCAAAAAACTGTTTTTCGAAAGGATATCGCAAGAGCTTCTATAAAAAATAATTATATGGGTATTTTTTTTCGTGTTCAGCGGCCCAAAAAAAGCTTAGGACTTTAGTTTGGCCATAGCCATGCTCTGAAGAAACTACAGTTTCTGATAGTTTCGCTTCATTCTGTTATTATGAAATTAAATTTGCCTGGTTAAAAAACGGATTTTGAAAAAATTATCTCATAAATAATTCACTTCAATATGTACATATGTAGACGTACATTTCATTACTGTGTCTCTATGGTCGCCACACAAATGAGTGTGATAACCTCTGACTTTGCCAATACGCTCAACGTAAATTAGCAATTCCTGACATTCCTGTAGTTTATTTTGACGATGCCGGCATGATAAATGCTTCTTAGCTCCTTAAAAGTGGTAGGTTCGTTGGATATAATATTCGTGCGCATAGTTAGGAGGTTGGAATGAGACTGAGACAGAGACAGCGACACAACAACCATTTTGAATGTACAAGCAACTATGAAATTCATACCATTTACTTGGACTTTCCCTCGCTAGAATTAAACAAGAACTTTCAGGTGATTTTGCCAGCTAATTCCTGTCTATATTAGCTAGCAAAATTTAATTCTAGCGAGGGAAAGACGTAGTTTAAAATTCGGTCCTGAGAGCTTGTCAATAATAATGCATTGACCTATTAGCTTGCACTAACAACAACTTAACCCACTGAGCCCTATAGCCGAAATGGATGCAATTTCGCGAGTGTAAAGTTTAATGAGCAGCTAAATTAAAATCTCATTTAGCGCGTCTCTTGGGACCGACTTTATAGCTTTAGTAATATCTACGAAAATACCGTAACAAAATAGTGCTTCCATCGCGCTAATTGGGCCCTTGTCACTCCAGGACTAGGCAACGCTTCATCCAACCAACCAACCAATATCTACGCCGGGCGCTCGTTGAAAGCTGTTCAGTTTCTTGGTAAATTTATAACGCCGGACACCACACAACTGCATCATTCATTAATGGTTTAGTCATCATTTAGCATACGTCTTCCTTAATCTTTCATTCAACGTTTATCCTTCAGCTCATGGAGAAGGCACATCAATTTAGTCTCGGAGGATAGCGTGAGTTGCTTTGACTGTACATATTTATTTATTTATTTATTTATTTATTTAATAGCCAATGAATACAACAAAATTCTTATAGGCTACATAGAACATTTTAAATGTTCGAAGTAACAAGAAACTTACAAAACTACTTATAAAAAATATTTACAGAATTCATAAAGCGATTTTTTGAAAAAGAAAAATCAATCTCAACATCCTTAGAAATTATGTTGAACTCAATTAAAGCACGATTGATGGGAACATTTCGTACATACAAAGCTCTTAAAACGCCAACATGGAAGACCTCCGAACATCGGAGAGATCTGGTAGGAATATTAAAGCAAATCCTCTCAAGGAGTAAGGGACAATCTACAATACCACAGACTAAATCGAAAACGAAAGACATAGACAGCATTATTCGCCTGCTTTGCAAGGTTTTTAAATCTATCAATAGGCATCTAGATTTGGGAAGATGTTGACTTTCCTCACACATCGAAGATAAATGCATGAGCTTCTACCCTTTAAAACTTATCTGTTGGACCCTCCATTTGTGGTATAATATAAAGACGCACACCACTAATGGTAGGAGTAGCTCGGCCAGCTAAGTAGTGTAAGCGCCAAAATAATCAAAAAAAAAAAAAAAACAAAAAAAAAAAAAAAAAACAGTTCTCATAAAAATCGAAAAACTCATACACTCGACACAAGACATAAAAAAAATGAAAGTTCTCAGAAAAAATTGCCCGTATTTATGTATATGTATTTCTTCAAGAAAATTTTCAGCAACGGCAAGTACTTTTCCAAGCAACAGAAATAATTAAACAATTTTTTTTTGCGTTTTTTCTAGAGAGCTGTATGCAAGCTATAAAGTTGGAAAACAATTCATTCTCGAAGATGTGAACGCTTTTCAATAGCTCATAATTTTAAATCTGGATTTTGCTAGATTTTTAAGGTAGGCACCAATTCTATGAGCGGCAAGTAACCAATTTGCAGTGCAGTGCTCGCAGAAAGGAAACCAGCACGATAACAAACGCTTTGTTGCACGGCCATGTTATGTAGTATTTGTTTGTTGATGCGAATTCAAGGGCGGCAATAAGACCGGAAAACAAGGGAAATGCACTTGAACCACTTTGACCAAAGATAAATTAAAAACCGACGACGTTTGCCATTGAACGAAAGGTTAATTTCGGGGCAGTTGCAATTCCGTAAGCACACACGCATACACGAACACATACATACATACATTTTATACATACATTTTATACATACATTTTTCGCACATACTTACGAACGTATGCATATCTGTACGAAAGTAAATATGTAACTAAATATATATGCATTTACATACGTATATAATCGTGTCGATATGCGCATTACATATGCCGATATAATGTTGTTGTGTTAAATAATGGTCAGCGTGCAACATGCATACATTAGTGGCCGATTGTTGTGAAACACGGATACAAAAAAAAACCCCAAATTGTTAGGTGCAAGCATACAGAAGTGGCTTCGAGACGGTGAACTTAGGTTTTTTTCTGTGGTTGTAGGAAGTAATTAGACGTTTAAGGATGCGATGCTGTTTATTTCATATGCCAAATTACCCAAATCAATCAAAATGGAGGGCTAATTTGTAAACAACTTTTAATCTAACTAAAAAAATGCATTTAAAGTTGTAGCTTTTTCGCTTAAACACATAATAAACAAAACAAATTTTGAAGAGTATGATTATGAGTTAGATAAGGTTAGATAGTTTGTTTACAGTTTTTTCAAAATTTAGCCTATCCCCATGAATATCGGCGACACTACTTTGTGAACTTAAGCTAAAGTCTTTTTTGGTAGTGCATCTCTTTCTGTTAGTTCAAAAATCGTTGATATATAGGCAGTTATTTTATTGGCTATAACGCCGCTTAGAAAGTTTTTGGTCTTTTTCTCTGCCATCACCACCGAGTACTGCGTTGAATACCAGCCAGAAAAGTTGATGGATCTTAATTCGCTGCACTGATGCAGCTCATCGTTCCATTGTCTGCGGTATTCGCCATTGCCTGCTCATCCAAAGTAACACTATTTGGCAAGAGCTACTATTCGATTTCAGCCTGACATTATTATGCATGTTAATACTGGTTCCGAAGTAAAAGAAGTTCTTTTTTTTTTTTTTTAAGTTATAACATTCAACAGCGATGTGAGTGTCCAGCCATCTATTTAAGTGTAGTTCTTATAAGAGTACTCCTTGAACCTGAAGAGAACTACATAGACAAATTTAAGCTTAGAATGAGACTCCATCTTTAGTCAGTAAAATACGCATAATTTATTAGTAAACAAGACAAGCTCCTTGATTGCCACAACATTTAGTCATTTGCTGACCAAGTTTAGATATCCTTGGGTAGGGACATATTTCCTTGACATATACATCTTGGAGAGGAACTTTCATATTCATCCAGATTTTGGAGCATAGCGCCACCCAAAGTACTAATTTCATAAATACACGAAAATGTGTGTGACAATTTTGAAGGTTTGATCAATCAATATCTATAATTATTATTAAAATTATAATAATAAGATTGTCCACAAACCTTTTTACTTACTAATTGGCACAGTAACCGCCTAAGCGATTTTGGTCGAGCTTAACACGCCATTTTTCCATATCTCTTGCTAACTAGTGCTAATTGGAAGTTTTATGTAAGTGTAAACCATTCACCATCATCACATAACCTATAATTTTCGTAAGCCCAAATGTTCAATTTAATTGCGTTAAATTGATTTAAATAAAACAAAGGAGGAAACACAATTTTTAAAAGGTGTGATTTGCTCTGGAACACCTTGGCTTTTTTATTATAATAAGCCTTAATTTTTATTTTTTAATTTGGAAATTATTTCATAATTCCCTCTGACAAATTTTTAAATTTTCTTAAGTATGTACATATACATATTTACATATGTACGTATGACTATAAGTAAATACTTACATACAAATAAAATTGTGCGTTCTTGGTTGTCGTTAATAATGCTTCACATTTTTGCGACTTTCGCGTTCGGTAAATAAATAATTTAACGTAATTTGTGGGATTCGAAAATAATTATTTCATTTTAAGGCGCATTTAGGTTAGCATGCATTGTTTTTATTTCGTTATTATTCTAATTGTTGTTTTTGTTTGCATACCGCACATCGCAATCAATCTTAATTAAGGCAAAAGTATTTCATTCCAAAAATCTACCATTACGCGATAAAAGCATAAATATCAACACATACATATGTATATAAGTACATAGGCACTACACACACACACGCGCACACAAATCTGTATTTTCAATAATTCTACTTACATATGTACATATGTACATTATATACAGCTAACTAATTTAAATATTTTTAGCAAATTTTTGCAGCAAAATGGGTAATTAAACGTCGAGTGAAACTGTTAATTACAGACCATTCAACAAACAATCGCAATGTTGCGCATACGCCCCGCCCGGTGAAACCATGCGCAAGTGCTCGCTTATACTACATATGTATGTACATACAAGTGTACATACATATATATTAGAGGTGTTCTTTGTTGTATGGAGATTTTTGAAATATTGTTCTAAGTTTACATAATTTATCTCCTTTCCTCTCAAAAATAAATAAAAACCAAGTTTTATTGAAATCGGTTAACGAAAAGTCGGCGCGGAAACGACTTGAAAATTTCGCATGTATTTTGTATGATAAAATACCAGTTTTTATGTATTCTAATTATACATTTCGAATTCTTTTATTAAACAAGTAGTAAAAGGAACTCAAATTTAAACATTTTCTGTATTCATATTGATTTTTTTCCAAAATATAATAAATATTTTTTCATAAATCTCTATATTTTGTTGTTGGGAGTGGCGTAAAATATAAAAAAAAATTGGTTTAGCTCAGTTTCCTACAACAACTATTATACTATAAATTGGTATTAAACAGCTTCAGTAGAG
Organism: Philophylla caesio; assembly: GCA_963971545.1. NCBI lineage: Eukaryota > Metazoa > Arthropoda > Insecta > Diptera > Tephritidae > Philophylla > Philophylla caesio. The sequence goes on along the minus strand of OZ020604.1, from coordinate 188,530,229 downwards.
CTGAGAGCCAGATGTTGTGAACTTCGCAACACTTTTGTTGTTTTAACCTTGAATGTATTTATGTGACTCCTTGTGGAGTCTCCCCCTTTGGAGGAGCTGATGACTGGTTTCGCCATCTTGGGGAGATGCTGTGAAGAGCACGCCATGTAGTTTCACAAGTCATCTTGTGGGTGATGCGCCATCGGGGGTGATGAGCTTTTATTTATTTTTGAGACAAAAAGAAAAAAATAAGCCCATTCTGTAAACTTAAACACATTTTGAATTTTAAGAACACGTCTAATATATGTATATACACACGTACATATTTATGTACATGTGAAATCACTGCCACTGCAGTATGAGTAGACACGCTTTTCCATCTTAATTTGATTGCAGTCGCAATTTCAACGCTGCATATAATTATATAAATATATTGAAGAAAAAATATAAAAATAAATCTACATACATACATACACACATATGTACATATATGCAAAAGAATTCAGTTGACTCAATTTATATTTATGGTGAAATGGTGTGCGTATGAACAATTTGTTTTATGCAAATCCGCCCGACACTATGTCGAACTGGTCAACTTACCATTGTGAATTCCGGCACGACTTAAACTTACCAACTTTTGGGCACAAACGAAATGTGGCCCATTACAAGCAAGGCGGTCATTGCCATTGCAATTGCCACCAACATTACCATCGCCATTAGCGATGCATAGGCACACACGCACACACAGAAATATGTCTACCATTTATTTATTTATTTCTCCACTTCACCAATTTCATACCACAGCCGTTCGCCTCTGCCGCCCCAAAAGCAGTTCAGATTAAGTGTAAGACTTTGACTCTATATAAATAAATAAACTTAATTTGCCAACTAAATAAAATGTCTGTGATCGATTTGGCACTGCCGCCTTTGTATCCAAGCGGCAGCGACTAAATGTAGTTTCAAGTATCATATTTCAAATGAGACACACACACATCTTTTGTTTGCTTTTTGTTTTTTTGCAGCCAAAAATAGTTGAAAATTTTGCGCTAGCGGTCATTTACAGCAGATTGTGAGAAGTTTTTGCATACTTTAAGGAAATCGAGAATGAGACACCTTTGAAATGTGGGTTAAGTATTTTGTATTTAATGTATTTTTGATGGCATTTGCTTTGCCTTCAACTTCCAGCTCGTCGAATTTGAAGATAAATGGTATGTAATGACAGTGCTTACGGTTTATTAGGTGCCACGTTGTTTAAGAAGCTATTTAGAAGGCTTGAAATTGGTTTTTTGCAAAATGGTAGATTGTGCCCACATCGTCATACCTACATACCTACATACATACATAAATACATTAATGTGCTTAAAAAGAAGCAAACCTTGCTTGTTCTTTATGCGCGTTGAACCAGCAGATGTTCCTGCAATTAATCAGACAGTTACATATCTAATATGCAGTAATTGGTAGATCTAAAATTATCACCGTCTAAAATGTATAAATATTTTTGTTGCACTACCGGTTTACAAACGAAAACAAGCTCGAATGTTCTTGTTGAATTGTCAATTTGCGGTTGCTAAATTATGTCGTGAATTTTTCAAACTATGTCCCTTATAAAATTTGGTTCGATTATTTTATCTAGGCTGAATATACTACTTATCATATATATATATATTTATATAGAACACCCAATAAGGGCGTGAGTGCTAGGAGCTTGAGATGCTAGCAAGCAGGAATGCGGCCTGAAAATTCTATCAGAAAATAAGGCAGCAAACAAGTGGTTTCAAGACCGGTGCTGGTTCCTGCAAAGACGAGTATGGAAATATGGTGACGGACGTTCACGCTACTGTATACGAATACTGAGGACGCGTTTGAAGAAGAGGAGCCCAGAACAATCTTTAGGAATGAACAATAAATCCTTTCACTCGATCAATATCGCATATAAGGTCTTATCGACGATACTGTGTGAAAGACTGAAGCCGTATGTGAACCAGCTGATTAGGTCTTATCAATGTGGCTTCAGGCATGGTAAATCCACTATTGAGCATATATTCATCCTAGAAAAGTTCCTAGATAAGCAAATCGACACGCATCATATCTTTGTCGATTTTAAAGCCGCTTTTAACTGCACGAATAGAAGCTGTCTGTACGACGCCGTGGATAAATTTGGAATCCCTGCTAAACTAATACGGCTATGTAAAGTGACGTTGAACACAACTTTTAACTACTACCAAGTTGGGAAGGACCACTCCGAGCCGTTCGAGACCAAACGAGGTTTGGTACAAGGCGACTCACTTTCGTGCAACTTTTTCAATCTGATGCTGGAAAGCTTAATAAGAGCTGCCAATCTGAATCGCAGTGGTACAATATATAACAGAAGTACGATGCTGCTGGCGTATGCGGATAATATTGACATCGTTGGTCTTGACAACAGGGCTGTGAGTGCAGCATTTTTTAGCCTAGAGAAGGAGGCAAAGAGGTTGGTCTTGCAGTGAACGAGGACAAAACAAAGTACCTTGTCAACAAAACATCCTCGCGTATTGAGACCTACGTCACTTTTGACAGCTACAACTTTGATTTTGTACCTGTCTTCACTTGGTGTGAATAATTGGCGTAATCTAGCGAAGGAGAGAGGGAACTGGCGAAGCTTCTTGGCCTCGGTCCAAGCCGACAAACGGTCCATCGCCATAAAAAAATGTGTTATAAGAACTGGTTTACTAAAAAAATATTTAATAAGCATTCAATTTTTTTTTCGATTTCACGCAACAACTTTAAATTTTTTTTCATTATTTGAATCGAACCAACTTTGATATCCAAAAATATATAATTGGAAATATCGGAAATATATGAACCCAAAAATATAAGTACATCTTTAGTTTCCAAATTAAATACAAGTTATAAAATATAAAAAACATAAAGCACTTACTTTCCATCTAAAAACAGATTTCTTCTTGTGAATGGGTCAAATTCGACGCGAAGACCTTACGAATATATTATTCCAGAGCAATATAATTAAAATTTCGAAATTAAAAAAAAGGTTTTTAAATACAATTTTAATGTGATAAAGTGTTAGTTTCAAATGGCCACAATTTGTTGTTGGCTTTTGACAATTTTGAATTGACGTGCTTCTGCAAGTTTTTTATATGATATAACGCTTCCTCAAGTTTTTTTTTTTAGCAAACAATTTGCAAGTTTTTTATATGATATAACGCTTCCTCGAGTTTTTTTTAGCAAAAGATTTGCTGGTAAAAAATTTGCAAAAAATTAATTGTAATTGTAAGGCATTTATATGGTTTTCGTTGGATAATAAACTGTGTATAAAAATATTATAAATTACAAAAATTTTCCAGACATGTCAACATTTGGTTAGTATGATGGGCAGTTTACAACTATATTACATATTTGGGTTTTAAAAAACAAGTGAGAAAAACTTTTGTTATGCTAAAATAATATTTCAAAAACGATAAAAAAAAAATTGGCTTTAAGTTTTGAATCATTTATGACAAAGGTTCCGCAGAAAATATGTCAAAACGCTGCCGATAATTTTAGATTCGATTTTATCTTCACTATTACTACGCGATTTTTATTTCTAACAGATGCACATAAATATTGATGTTCAGTAGAATACGAAGATAAGGCCAGAGAATAGTTTTATCATGGAAATAGGTAAGCACAAGCGAAGACAAATGGCATAAATACGAGTATAAATATCTATTCGGTGAATAAAAAAAATGAAACGAAGAAAGCAGACGATGCTACTAGATATTAGTAACCATGACGATATCGACAGGCGTAACGATTTTTATAACGATTTAGACTTCTTACCAATATAGATGGGATGAGAGAAATAACGCAGTTTTAACGGACACTGTAGGACGACGATTTATATATTTAATTTAAAAATCTAAAATAGCTTTATATTTAATGCAAAGCCAAAACTGCGCTCTTATTCTACAGGTAGAAATAAATTATCAAACTACAACTAATCATAATTTTCTAATAAAACATCAATTGAATTTAAACATTTAACAAGTGATTTAATCTGAACTCGACATGTACTTGTATGTACTGCAATTATTTTTATCTACATATATGTCACGAAAATATTTATAATTTTTGCATGTGTCCGTATCAATGTGTCACAAAACTTGGTATAATTATTTTAGTTGAGATTATCAAATATTAATTGCGCATAACAGACCAACAGAATTTGTGTAACTTTTGTGCAATAATGTTTTCAATAAATATTTAACGTTGATAGTACAATTTGTTAACTGACGTTAGGAAAAGGAGGAGGTTATCAATTCGTATGTTATGAGATGAAATTTTGAATCACGTCAATCGATTTCGATAAATATTGTTTTTGCAAGTTGCATAAGTTAGTTAGTTAGTTGATTTACTTACCGTTTACATCTGAAAGGCGCGTGATTTCTTGAAGCATTCCTCTAAAGAAACTCGGCCAGTCGCATACTTACTTATCTCTCGCTTGATTAATTAGTCTCACACTAAAATGATCAAACATAATTTTTATCCACTACCGTTCTAAAGGCATGACTATTTTAAATTCGAAAAATTTCATGTTGTGCTATTTTACTTACTTTTTCTGTGTAATAGAAAAGAACAAGAAAAATATATTTTAGGCTACCGAAAACTTGAATGACTTTACAACTTTATGACATTTTACGACACTTTGCGAATACTCTTATTGTGTTATAGGACGTAAATACGGATCATTCTGCCACCTCAGACTCAGTTATCGGGGGGTTTGGAAGATCTCTGGTCTGATATCTATAAGTTTCACTTAGTTCAAAATGCTGAAAAAGGTTTTTTCGGCATTCCGAATTCAACAAATCAGTTCAGATTATTTTTATTTTTTTTTGTTTCGAATGTATTGTCTTTTATACGATTTCAATAACTGGCATGCTTAAAAATAATAAGGACTGCCGTTAATTTTCTCATGATACAATGAAAGTAAAGCAAATTGAAATGGAACCACCCTTGAGGTGTCGCCTTACAGGTAAAGAATTATCGATATCGTTTCATGGGATCAAAAGTCATTATCATAATTAAAATGTATTTAAAAAAATACTCCGACGAATTGACGAACTCCTTCGCTTTCAAATTAGTCAAAAACACCAATAACAGGTTAACAAACCAGTCCGGTCAGATTGCAAAATTCGTGATTCGAAATTACTTTCATTCTCTTTCTACTACTTTGTGGTACAAAAGTAAATTAGAGAAACTCGATACTTTCCGCTAAATGGTGTTGATGAGGTGTGGTTTTTTTCATGCTAGAATCAAGATAGTCACACACAGTACTTAATATACACACATATTTTCTTGCTTTGGACTTTATAAAAAAAAAAATATAATAATATATTCGCATATTTACATAAATAAAAAGTCCAAAAACCACGATATATTTCAAAATTACTATTATTAATGCCACATTACCAGCATTACGAGGAAATGAACTTTTATTAGAGAAACTCCGTGAAATTATAAATAACATTTATTTACAACGCCAAACTTTACTTTTACTCATATATTTTTAGTAAAATTTGCATACCCAATCGGAAATCGTTAGTAATTTTGAAAGATTAGTAGTGTTCTCGTACGCAAAAACTTGCAAGAAACTTGCAAAGTAGGGGAAATCGAGAGAGCGAGTTGACATTTCATTTTGAGGGGAAGTTGATAATTTTTACTGGAAAAATTTTTGCCAGTAAAAACTTACAAGTATGAAAAACAGCTGATCAAAACCAGCTGATTGCAATTTGGATAAATACGAAATTTTTGTTTAAGTGTTTTAAAGGCGAAAATTATAAAATGTGGGTATCAAACTTGCAAGAATCAAGTACAAGTTCCTTTGGTTAAGCTTCGTTAGTGGAATGTTTCAGAAAAACAATAATACAACGTTTTTCATTTTGTATATTTGGATGAGGACAAAAATTCTATCAGCTGTTCGTCAAACTTGCAAGTTTTTACTGGTTTTCCGTTCTTGTACTTCTTGGTATATTTTTCACTCTGAGAGCGAACGTTGTCAAATTCTAAGAAATTTCTTTACTGGATAATTCTTACTGGAGAAGTACGAGTACAGACCTATTGTGAAACGCATAACTGCGTCTTCTCAGTAGCGCTGAATTCACCATTGTTATGTGATTAGGCGCTTCTTTATCGCTTCCCTCAATGCGCATTGGATGCACATCTTTTTTAAACGAGTTTCAACTTTCAAATTTACCTCAACTGTGTTCTCACCGATTTGATGGGATTGACATAACCTACCTAAAGCGCATCAAGAGAGCACGTTAAGGTCATGATGGTAAATGGACATTACAAATTCCGATTGGGTATTTATTTCACAAAATCAACTAACGGCCAAAAATTGGCAACAAATTTATATTCAGACTTAGGACTTTTGTGTAAGAGCGCTACACACCGCGCAAGGCGCAATTGTAATAGCTGTACGGTAAAAATCTAAGTGGAACTTTGAATATTTTTGGCAAAATAAACACGCACGCACACTGGGCAACGCAGCAAATGGTGTGGGCGTAAACTAAATTTTGTTGCTGCCTTGTTGTTGTGTCATGTTTCGGTGCTGTAAAACATTAGCAATGTTCGCGAATTTGCTTGCCGTTACTTTTACTTTCATCAAAATTCTATACATATTTTTATAGTTTGTTTTTAGCACTCTACATATGTACATACAAAGGCACATACACACTTATTAAATATTTATGCATAAGCGTGGCGTAAAGTTTGTTGTTGCCATAGTTCTAGCCGTAGTCTGGGCTTTGTTAGCCAAATCGGTTAGCCGCTGAGTCGCTTGTAGAATCATCATTATGGAGGCCACTTTCACCTTTGATGTTTCGCCTTCGCCTTTCGCCTTTCGTCATTGCCGTCAACATCGTCATCAAACTTCATCAACTCGCTTGATTTCGGGCTTTCGTAAGCCCGCATGCAATTCGTTAGCCCGGCCGAGGCCGAGGTCGTAAGACGTGAAGCTACGAATGTATGGTAATCATGCGCCTAAGCGGCACGAATATCTACAATCGCAATGCTATGTATAATGGTAATGGCAACAGCAACAAATGAGTACAGCGCAATATAAGTTGGTAGGGAAAAATAACAAAAAAAAATAAAATCCCTAACGAAAATGTATAGGCACACGAAAGTAAGTCAGAAAGTGGGTAAATCTTTCACTTTCTTGCGCTCAAGTAATTTCTTACGAGCACGATTTATAGCCGATATGCTCGTAAAGCTGCGCTGACGACCCCTATTCGCTCAGCTATGTAGCTACTTATTTGCCTAGCACTTTTATGTATGAGTACGAACGTGTACGAGTACCAAGAGCAATTGCATGTACATATTTTTGTATTTGTGAGGTACTTCACCCAATCCTCGTCTCGGTGCGTTGCTTTTGGCATGGCGTGTCAAGTATTGTGTACCGTCAGCAGCAAGAGAGGCAGTGCCGCGCGCGTTGCGGCGGAGAAGCTATAGAGCAAACCGAACTTAAACTTGGAGTTGACTGCAAAAACATTCACTTGCCATCTGAACGTTCAAGCGACCAGTTGTAATTAAAATCGAATTCTCAACGTAGTGTAAGGAACACTTGACACTCAACTGAGTTTTGAAGCCAATAGTATTACTAAGGGCCCAAGTGGTACATACCCATAAACGTGTATTTGCAATTGTATTAAAGTGTAAGGCCGAAAAATCGAAATTAATATACGAACTGTGTTGAATTGCAGCTACACAAATTTGTTTAAGCTCAAGCCCGTGTCTAGACTTGAGCGTGGTGTTGAAAGGAAACTAAGATTTTTACGCGAGAACTTTAGTCAATTAAAAACTGATAACTGCAAAACAATGTAAACCGGCATTTAATTACTTTGTAAAGTTGCGACGTAGCTGAAAAATTATAATAATAATTGCATGTGCAGAAACAATTTTCTGCGCATTTGTGCAATCAACTAACGCAAAGCAAAAAAATAGAAAACAGGAAGCAAGTTAATTAAAACTTCGAAACATTTAAGAAACAGTTAAAACTTATTGTTGATTACAGTACGAAAAAATTCAAATAACAACATCAAAAAAAAAATGCAGCCTCTTAAACGTTTTACACAATGCGGTAGCCTGACGATGCTCTTTGGCGTTTTCATTATACTCTTCGGCGTCAGTTCGACGGCTTTGACAACATTTGGCAAAACGAATAGCGACAAACCAACACCAACACCAATAAGTAAGTTTGAGTTTTGGGATTCTAATTTTTTAGTTAAGGATTTTTTCGATTAGTTAAAGAACGCTTGCTGTCTTCTAATTTTGATATTGTCCAATGGCAAACCACAAATGTTTGCGTAGACGTTTCCCAAATTGGACAAAGGTTCAGAAATATTAAGTATTCAGATCTACTAGTAAACCTCGATAAGGAAATATTCTAAATATATTGATTTATTTAGTGTTATCAATGATGTTTGATTCAACAAACACGTCTGAAAGGAGAAATAAAATGTTATTTCCGCGGTAATTCCAGAAAGCGAAGCAATAAGTTTGCCTTTGGTTTGACTAACGAGTATTTACTAAAAAAAAATCATATTTTTCAAAACTTTTGAAAATAGTTAGGTACTTGTGTGTCGAAATATAATAACGCAATTACTTCACGTCACCAGTATTTGAAATTTTTATTAACTCGGGGTTCAAATCTCAGTCAGGCCATATAAGATCAAAATCATAGAAAAGTTTTTTTCTAATAGCGGTCACCCCTCGGCAGGCAATGGCAAACCTCCGAGAGTATTTCTGTCATGAAAAGGCTTCTCATTAAATACATCTGCCGTTCGGAGTCGGCACAAAATTGAAAGTCTCTCCATTTGTGGTAGAATAAAAAGAGGCACACCACAAACGGTAGGAGAAGCTCGGCCAAACACTGAGCTATATAGTGTAAGCGCCAAATTATTATTATTATTATAAATTTTCTGAAATCGGACACCTCTAACTTTTCCCATACATGTACATACTTTCTTGTCTTTAAGCCTGAAAATTCGTGTATTTTATAAAAAAAACATAAACTATTCAATCGTTCATATAATTCTTAATGGCAAAAGCAATTTTTAGTTTGCCGGAAATCTTATATAATTTTTATAAGATTTTTTTTTGTTAATCATTACTATCATTACATCAGCATTACTAAGAAAACAAGCAATTTTTGTCAAAACACAAAAAATAAAAACAAATTACTTCAACTTACTTTAATGCTTATAAACATTTAGAAGCGCGTTAGTTCCTTCAAGATACAAAGATCACAACTAAACCAAACTAATATTGGAATCGACCCTTTGTGAACCACCTTTCACGCAAACAACATTTGAAATCGGTTCACGAGGTAAAATGTTATGTGGTGAAAAGCATTAAAAAAGGAAAAAATAAAGTAGAAAAAATATTACGACGAATTGAAAACCTTCTCCTATGTTTGAAGTCGTTTAAAAACTAACCATGATTAAGTTATCTTTGCAGATTAATTATTAGTTACTAACCGAGAAAGCATCCTTTCTAAAGGTATAATCTCACAATATATATTTTTCTTGCCTTTATTTAGCAGTAAAATGTTAAAGTCGACTGCAAGATTAGAAGCAGCTTTTCTTACAGGCATTCCGTAAAAAACTATGCCAAAATCTGATTATTACTCTGTTTACTAGTATCCCTAGATTAAAATATACATATGTACATATGTATGTAATAATTATCGTCGTTCACATAGTACTCACAAACAAATATTTTGCTAGAAGGTATATTTTTAAAATTTATAATAAACATGATTTTTACCATAACACCACACCAGCACCCCCTATACGTATAGAAAAAAAAGAATTTTAAAAAATACTCAAGAAAAATTTGTTGAGTCAAACTTTCTTAGGCAGTAAGCAGCGCTTAATTTTTTCGTTCCGCTTTCAACTGCTTTAATGGGTAAAAAGGCTGCTGGTCTAAAACTTTGCCAGACATTGCCAACAAACAATTCTTCATCCAAAATCTTGCAACTTCTGGCAAAGAGATGCACTCACTAATTTGCCACAGGACTGAGTAAATTCTGTCGGGCTCTGGCAAAACTTTATGAGCTGTAGAACGGAATTTTGAAGACAAACTTATATTAACTACAAATCCTATTTATAACAAAATTGGTAAGATATTCGAAAAAATGGGATAAAGTGGAACATTGGAATGAAGTAGGACCTATCGATAAGCAAATGTTTACTATCTAACCAATTTTTATAATAAACGCTACAATATATTATACATACACAATCTATTTTTCTGTATTTTAATTCCTATAATTTTTCAATTAAAATACCGTTTATTCTCTAATAAAAACCATAAAAACACATTTTTTTAAATTTTCCACAAAATGTAAAATAATTAAACAAAATTTAATTTAAATTTCGAACTTTTCTTAAACAATATTTAGAATATAAGTGCAGAGTTTTGCAACTTATTAAATTTTAGGTTGATAAAGTGAAGATTTCAAGTACAAATCGTTGATTTTTGACCATTCGCGTACTGACACTATTTCGCAATTTCTTCTAAATAACAATTGGTAGGTAGGTATGAGTGGCTGTCACCGCTTATCCAGCGACTCGCTTAGGCCATTAGTTGATGCCCGTTGTGATACCACAAGCTGAGCGTTAACCATTTAGAATTCTGGACGAAGCTCGTCAAGCATATTGGGTCTATTTCACCTAATTCTCCAAGGTTCCTAAAACAGGTGCCCCTAGAAACCGTTGCCTGCTTCTGGCTAGAGCTGGACAGATACAGAGAAGATGCAGGACCGTTTCTTCCTCTTTATAATTTTTGCAGCTTCTACAGCATCTATAGAAGGGTACTCCAAGACGACCAGCATGGTTGCCTATGAGGCAGTGCCCTGTTCAAGCGCCAATTACTTGGGAAAGGTATAAAAACTACGCGACCGTTTACGGTCCCATCTAGGCCAAGTCAGCCTTGAGATCCTGGGAAGAATCTGCTTGGTTGTTCCTTCCTCGCAAGTTCATCCGCAATGCAATTACCCTCGCTGTCCCTGTGGCCAGGAACCCAAATGAGGTTGAGCATGTTCTGCTTGGCCATCTTCTGCAGAGACCGGCTGCAATCCAGTACACTCTTTGATTTAATTGTAGCTGAGCTCACAGCTCTGATTGCCGCTTGGCTATCACTAACTATAAAGATATCCTTGCCTTTTAAAGCGGCCTGTAACAGGTCTATAGCCTCCTTTATGGCTGGAACCCTAGCCTGTTAGCTATTAGCTGTATGGAAAAAAATGCCAATAAAAAAATTGCGAAAGATCAACGGATATTTTTAGCCATTTGAAACAAAAACCAAAATTTAATGGACTAGAAAAATTGCATACTTAAAATGTTTAAAATAACTATGAAAATTGTTTTTCATTTTGTTTAAAGTTTAAAAAAACAAAGAAAATTAACGGCATTTTAATTAAAAATTATTTAAATTAATAAGAAAAAAAATTGGGCTGTAAACTCTTTTCAATCCAACAAACACAGTTTTCTAGCTGCTATAGTTATTGCACAAATTAATTTTAAAGAGGAAAAAAGTTGACAAAAAATTTCAAAAATATTCAAAAATACAATTTTTTTTTTCGAAAAAATATTTTAGAATTGTAGCAAATGACACTTGGGCTAATATATTGTTTCCACAAAGGCTTAATAAGGATTTATTTAAAATTTGTTACCAGACAGAATAGAAGTTTTATAATTGTAATGTATTTTAAATATATTTACTTTTTGATAAATTTGTTCGATAAGTTAAAAAGCATAATAAAACAACTAAGGATAGACCAAATTTGGGCGAAACCGTATTTTGTATACCCTCGCGTTCTTATACTTATAGAATGTACTTTCATAGGTATTCAAAAATTGTTGAATTTTTTTAAATTTGTTATAAAGGTATATCAATAATACTTCACATATGAATTCTTACCTTGTTTGTAAAATGGTATTTGAGATAAAACGCTTATTTAGACCTATAAATGATGTTATAATGAAATTTTTGCATATTTCAAAAATACCGTTATATGGAAGGTGGACTCGGTTATTATTTGATTCCACCCATTTTAATTGCCAACCTACGGTGGACTAAAAAAATCGATGAGCCATGTTTCGTTGCGCTAAATCGAGTTCTCTTTTCATTTTAAACAATTTTAGCCGTTAAAAAATGTAATGCACAAGTGCATTTAAGTATAAAATATCATATAGCAATTAAATTCGTTCGCTTCAAACAAAGATTGAAATATTGATAATATAAAAAGAGGTATACTTTGAAAAAAAAATTCCAAGGTTTTGAAACAAACACGCTGCTTATGAATTAAAAGTACTACAGCAGAGATAAGAATATAAAAATAAATGTATTTGCATTTCACAGTGGAAAAAATATTACAGCAACATACATATATTTTATGTTAATGTATACATATATATAATATATAATACTAATAATCCCAACGATTGTTATTCCTCCATAACCGCCCGACCGACGCGAGTGACGCATCCGCATGACGCATAAAAAAAATGCATATATGCAAGGCAAGTTGGCAAGTTATATGTATCATTTGTTTACGTAAAATAGTAAGTCTGAGATATCAAAGGAACCGGAGTGAGTGTTAAAATCCTGTCATCGAGTACGGAGTGGCTCGTTTAGTTCAAAATTACTTTTGCATGGCTTCATAAAAAGTGGCTGGAAATGCCTTGAAACTCGGAAGGGAGCTTTATTTCTCCCAGAAAATTTCTTAAAGCAGAAATTGTTTTTAAATTGACTTTAGCCGGTTGGAATGAACTTGATCGCGCTTGTTCCAAACAACAGATCCATATTTCAGTATTGGCCTGACTAGCGTTGTGAAAAGAGCCTTCGTAATGTAAGGGTCATTGAATTGTTTTCACCATCGTTTTACAAATGCAAAAACATCTTCGGCTTTGTTAACTGTAACATTAATGTGAAGATTAAAATTTATTTTTGGGTCCATTGTAATTCCAAGATCAACAAAGTTAAACACTTGTTCGATGTTAAAATAACATATGTCATAAGAAGCTGGTTTAACCGCACTACGAGGAAAGCATATTACTTTAAAATTTTTTAATAAAAATATAAGCATCATATGTATGTTAGCGGGCGTTTAGAAGATCACTGGGTTCGATTTCGGATAAGCCAAGAAAATAGAAGTCTGAAGAGGAGAGGTGGTGATCTCCACAAAAGCAGCTAAAACTACTAGCAATTGAACTATTGTAGTTTTTCAAAAACAATCTTCCATTAAAATTTTGTCTTGGCACAATAACAATTGTTGATTGAAATATTTTAATATTTAATTTAATTTTGGTACGCTTAATTAATTTCAATGCCCCGCATTATCTTATCTTGGCATATCTATGTATGATCACCTATTAGAATTATCAATTGGATTGACATCAATCAATTTTTCAGACACCTAATTAAATGCATACATACGTATGTATGTACATGCACACATATATACATATATTTACATATGTACATATTCAATCATAACTACTTATGTAATTATCTTGAAGGACACATCAAATGAAACGGCTATGATCCTTACATCGTAAAATTCAATAGCGAGCATAAAATTAAAGACCCACCCCCAATCTGTAGAATAACAAACAAAAAGTGATAGTACAGTTAAGTAAAGTATATATGAGTAATAGAATAGACTTAGACCGAATATGCAAATATTTGTTAAGAGAAAAATTAATTTTTGTGTCCAGTTATCAATTCAGTTCATCCAATATTTGATATATCTGACAAAATGTATGTTTAGGTAGCTAATTATTGAGATTATTAGAATGAAAGAAATATTTTTAAAGAAGACAACAGATATCAGGCTAACAATAATTGAAGAATTGAAAGATAAATGTAAAGTAAAGTTTATTTATTCCAAAATTTCTACCACAAAGCAGTCGAAAAGAGTCAAGCTAATGTCTTTATATTTAGCGAAGTATACCTTGTTTTCTTATGTGTTTTCACACTTAAGTTTATTTATTTACATCTTAACGCGCGATAAGTTTTTGACAGCCTTATGGTATTATTTAAAGCAAAGAAATGATTTTACGATTAATTAAATTTTTGTTAATCAGAAACCAAATAATTTAATTAAACAATTTCCCTAACGGTTTAATTAAAAACTTATGTACACATGCATGTACGATTGTTTTAATTTTTTTTATGTGGAAAATCGTTACTGTGCTTTGAATGGAAACTCAAAAGAAATGAAAAAAGTTACCCAAAAAATTTAACCAAATAATCTGAGGAGTAGTTTTTAAAAGGTGATGTTGCTTGTCAAAATTGCACTCAGCCATAGCCCTATTGAATTCGCCTTGGAGTAATCACGCATCCCAAAGTAGGTAGGTATAAATAGTACTATGAGCATAATGTATGTTCGTTTAAAGTCCCCAGTAAAAATATCCAGAAGCAAAATTCCACCGAAAGGGCAACTGTTCTTTTACCGGAGAACGATACGCAGAATAGTAAGCAAAGAGGGAATTTGAAGAATCTAACAAGTTAAACGAACAGCTGATCAATAGCGTAAGATTAAAAAGTGTTCACTGATCTAGTTGCTACAGACGATAGCTGTCAAATAATAATAATATTTTTTTTTTAATTTACTGTCGAGATGATGAGATGTTAAGTGATTTGCTTTTCACCTGGTATGAATATCAGCGCACAGCACTATGCCAGGCATTAAAACATCAGACGAGCTTGCAAAGGGGTGAAAATCCATTCCACTTTCGTCAGTTATACCACTCGCTAACTGCAAACTCATTCAAAGGGATCTGTCTCTTAACAAAGCAAGTGAAAGGTGGAAAACAATAACCAGCTCAATCACTGATACCGAATGCATTCCCGTCGTGACAAAATTGCCCGTCTCGAATTCCGTAAAGATGCTATCAGAAATTCCGACGTTTTCGTAGTTTGCCTTGGTGGTTGCTTTCTTTTCTCATTGCTCTGGGTTCAATTTGAAATTATTTGGCTTCCATTTTCTGGTCCAACCAAACATGTAAAATAAAGGGAATAGCTGAAACAAAATATCGTTCTACTTTTTTTTATATTAATTCAACAAATTAGCAAACATTTATGCCTATTTACTTTTTACCAGGTGGTTGCTGTTAAAATTTTATGTTATATTATAGTTGAATGTACAATGACACTTTATACTTGCACGGGGTTTTTCGAAAACCTTGCGTTATATCTGCCCGCTCCTCCAACATGTTCACCAATCTCTCATACTAACTCGGGTTAGTGGATGGTTTCAACCTATTGAAAAATAGATTTAAATTTATACACTACAGCCATCTTACATTTTTATTAAATTCAGTGAAAAATATCCACTTAGTTTCCAGTTCACTTGTAGTTTTTTTTTTTGTTCAGTTTGATTATTATTTTCACTTCTCCCGATAAAGGAAACGTTCGTAGATTTTTTTTCACGAATAACTGTCAAAATTGCGAATTTCGAAATCTTGTAAGATTATTATAGAATTGATAATAGCATTTTCCGACGGAATTTATGATAGGCCTGCATAATTTCTGCTCCTTAATATTTCACAACTCCTGCTGTACAGCTGTATGAATTCTAAATCTTGGTAGTCAAAACCATTTGCTCAAAAATGGTTTCATATAATTTGTCAGCAATTTATTCTTATAGATTCTTGAGGTTCCTGCTCTGAAGAAACGCTCTCATTGGCCATATATGGCCATAATAAAATATGTCCCTCATGCAGTTAATCACGCAAAAAAGACTAAAGGAAAGTTCCTCATCTGTACAGACAGCAAATCGTGCATGTCTGCAATAATGTCGCCTTCCAATCGCAATCCAATAATAGAAGTTATCTGGGACGCTGTCATTGGTGCCCCCCAGAAAATCCAAGTAATGTGGATCCCTGGCCATGCTGGTATTACAGGCAACCACTATGCAGACTTCGCAGCGAAAAAATGTAGCCACGACTCCTGCCTTAACCTACTATGTCGCAACCAAGCAAGACATTTCTAACCTTATTAAGCACAAAAGGCATAAAGAAAACGCAAGCGAATGGAAAACATTTAAACATCACTACGCGGACATAAACCCAGCCAGAAATCGAATAATATACTCGTCAACAGTTCCAACTAGCGCAATGAAGACATATACTCGATTAAGGATTGGACACACTATCATAACACACGCCCACTTACTATCGGGTAAAAGCCCATCCATTTGCCCCCTCTGCGATGGCACCGCTTCCATCAAACACTTACTCACACTCTGCCCGAGGCTTCACTCAACAGCCCACAGCTCTGGCAACATTGATCTCATAAAACTACTAAGTGAACCTTCAGAAAAAAACGCTATGATTGTATATACATTCTTAAAAAACAATGATTTGTTAAAACATATTTAAGCAATTTACATCTTTACTAACCCTCAGCAAATAGAATTTTTACCTAGTTATAATTACAAGGCAGGTGAAGGCCTCGTAGCCAGTGCTGCGTTTATGTACTTATATAATAAAACTCCTTTTGTTATATGAATTATTATAAAATAAAATAAAAATAAAAATAAAAAAATAAAAAATATGTCCCGAAAAGTAGCACAAGGTATTCATGATTATGAAAAGTTTAGTTCTACCAAACATTCTTTCATTTAAAAATTGATCTAAAATTCGTGCAATGTTACTTTAGTCGTCTCGTAATATGTTAATTCTCAAAATTTCAGCTTGTTAGCAATTTTAAATTTAAATATAAATATAAAACTATCAAATTGATTTATAATAATATAATAATAATTTTTGGTCAGTGTTTGGCCGAGCTTCTCCTACCATTTGCAGTGTGCGTCTTTTATAATCTTCCGCAAATGGAGGGACCTACAATTTTGTGCCGACTCCAAACGGCAGATGTATTTTATGAGAAGCTCTTGCATGGCAGAAATACCACCGGAGGTTTACCATTGCCTTCCGAAAAAAAACTTTTCTATGATTTAAGAATCGTTAAAATATGGCGGTTTTATAGGACACACATCAAAAAAGCGGGGCTAGATACCGGTGAAGAAGTAAATTTTGAACTTTTATCCACCTAAATTTTCAATTTAGACAACTGTATGGTGTAAGCATCGCAAAGCGTTCGTGACTAATGTTAATTATTTTACACTTCAAATTCGATGAAACATTGTGTACAATTGCACCAGTATTGGGCGTGCTTATTACATTAACTGTTTATGCATTGAAAGCCTAATTTGTAATGCAAAAACATCAAAATACAAATAAGTGATTGAGTGACAGGTTCACTTTGTAAGGCAACAACCTTGAAATTTGCATGCAAAACCAATAAGAATTCAAGCAAGTGAAATCAATGTACAGAATTTGCCCAAACAATATAAATACGTATGTTTGCTTAAGTACACATGTACCTGTGTACATGTTTGTTTATACCAAATTTTATTTAACTAGCTTCAATATTATAGTTTATGCGCAAAAAACAAACAAAAAAAAAACATAAATAAAATTTGTTATTCTTCACTCTCTTTTTATCCACTGCAAATCATTCAAATCAATAGTAAAAGGCAAGGAATGTAATACTCACGATGAGTGCCTAACGATAGATAAAACCAGCTGTGTCAAGGATCCGAACGACTATAAGCATCGCTGCCTGTGTGGTGATGATTCGACGCCGATCAATGGACATTGCCAGGATGTGCTCAAAGGTGAGTGAAAATTAATAAGAGATTTAGAATCAAATTCAAAAAGCAAATACATTTCTTATCAGAAATCTATTTGAGTATTAGTATAGCATTTTTTGTTTCAGATAGGAGATAAAATATACTACGTAGTCCAGTTTGTGCTTTATTTTTACAATTTAACTAGAAACTGGAACTTACCATTTAACTTTGTGAAAGAAATTTAAGTTTTCTTGTTTCAACTCGAGACTTTAAAACTTCAAGAACAATTGTTTATTTTCTTATAGTAAATTTTTCACTTAAAGAAAATTCAAGGAATTTTTTCATTGCGTCTTGGGCGAAAGGGAAGGTGGTGGATTTCTCTTTACAACAATCAAACTATCAACCTCCTAGCGGTTTTATAGCGCTCGTAAAATGCTTTAAAATTGAATTTTGTAAACTATATTTTTATATAAATATTTGTGCTATGTCCCGGACCCTTTATTTTGATTTATAAGCAGACCAAAGGGTTCTTATCCAAACTAAATATGTAA
Organism: Philophylla caesio; assembly: GCA_963971545.1. Taxonomy (NCBI): domain Eukaryota; kingdom Metazoa; phylum Arthropoda; class Insecta; order Diptera; family Tephritidae; genus Philophylla; species Philophylla caesio. Next base: position 188,512,019 of record OZ020604.1, on the reverse strand, counting down.
ACGTTTCTTTTTAAAGTTATGCCGAAATTGATCATTTTAACGTAAAATTTACAAATATATTGTTAGCAAAAATCCATAAATATATTTAGCTGATTCACAAGGCGTTGAAAAGTGTCGTATTGTTGCTTTATTTTACATCCCTTTTCTGTGCAATGCAACAAAAACCAATAAAATAAATTTTGAACTACCAAAATTTTGTACGACCTTACGACTTTTGCGACATTTTACGGCACCTTGTAAATCACCTTATTATAGAATAAAGAGTCTAATCTAAAAGCTACGTTTGTAAGTGAATATTCTTTCATTTAATCCCGCACTTCAATAGAAAATTAACTCGATAATTTGTCTGGTATGCATCCAATTTTTTACCAAACTAAAGGTAGATGGATATTTTTGCTTTAAAAAAAAATAAAAATTAATATAAATCCCTGACTACTCCTTCAGTCTGAATAAATTTACGCTGTCACAAGCTTAGTATACAGCTCTCAAAAAATCGAAAAATGCATATAAAATGACACTCAGGAAATCAAAAAGAAATTATCTTCTATAAAAATTTCTTAAACAGTTCAAAACACTCTATAAAAAAATGCTGATATATTTATTTCTGCAAGACAATTTTTTCTTGTAATTTTTCTTAAGAGCTGTATTCAAGTATTTAGAAAGGAATACACCAGAAGGAGAGATGGGTCGGCCACATCTCCAAAAATTAACCAACCCAGCATTCTGTGAATCTTCTTTGGTGGTCTGCAGATAAAAGTAATGCTTATCCAATTTGGTTCTCTGCAATTAGTACTCGTAGTACCCAGTGAACGAAACTACGCACCTGCTAGATTAGCGCATTTCAAACAGGAATTATATTCCCCTGAAGGAAGCACAGTTTTATGCTAAGCATGCAGTTTCTCGTTGCATTCGCCTGGAGCACCCGACCATTTGCTTTCAGTTAAGTCGTCTCCCAGTAACATCAGAAGGCATATTCACGATATATTTACAATTATCGATATAACTATATTATTTTTTGATTTCAATATTTTTTAGTATCGTCGATAAAACATCGAAAACAATAACTGTATCGATAAAAACTCGTATATGAATATCGATAATGATTAGGACATATCGCACCCTAAACCAAAAACCGTCACAACTCAAAATTTTTTAAAATCGCTTTTATCTCATAAACCTATTCCCAGAATACATCCCAACATGTTCCGAAAATTTCTTCATCGCGTAACTATCTTATTTACTGGAAAAGTACGTTTAAAACATTACAACCATTTTTATAAAACATTTTTTACATCTCTTGGATATTAAAAAAAAAAATTTTTTAAATCCTTTTTCCACATAAACTAATTTACGGAATACTTCCCCAATTACTATCTTCTTTTACTGGAATAGTATGATTAAAAAATTAACATCATTATTGTAGAAACTGTTTGTTTTGCCTCTCCTGAACATTTGAGATTTTTTGAGTTGTGACTGTTTTTGGTTTAGGGTGCGATATGTATAAGTAAATGCTAGTGCTTATATGAAATGGGTTTGTTTCTCAAAACTCTGACAAGTGATGTCGAAAAATTGTTACAATCTCTTTATGCTAATTAACTTCACACTCTGTTGAACATCAGGAAGCATTAAAAACCTACTTTATAACTAATAGAAGAGTCGTGAATGAAACAATCAAATATATATTAAAATTATCCCAATTCGCAAAACGTACAGTAGTACAACAAAGTTTACAAATATCCATGAATTGCTCGCTTTACTCTTTTTCTTGCAAGGATTATTTCTTTTCACATTTCGAAGTGTCACAATAATGCCTATACAGCACGATGCAATTGCATACGATAAGCCTAGCATTACTGTACCACTTAATTCAAAGGGGGGCGTATGAGTAATATCAGCGTTTGCTAAACATAACGTGTGCGCGCCACCACATCGTATGACTAATCTACATACATACATACATATGTAGCTGCAATGAAACTTAAAATCACAATTCCCTTTAAATATGGCAATTACTCATTCACCTATGTTGAAATTCCTACACCAGCAACGCAAACAAACAACGACACAAATGTATTTCTGTGCACACATAAAACGAATCTCTGCTAGATTTGCCTTATAATTTGTAAACACAATGTAACATTCTTCCGTTGCAACTTCGTGCACAGTCGCATGAAATTCTTCTGCATGCAAGCATCACTCGTTGAGTTTGGGTTTTGCTACCTGCGTCGAATGCAAAACGGCATTTCGGTTATTGCCTATTTTTTGCTTTATGACATTTTTTCATTAAGCGTGTGCAAGGTTCATTTAATTGCTTCCTTGCAGCAATAATTTCGAAACCAATTAGCATTACAGATGATAGAGTAAATAAAAACAACAAACAACTGTAATAAATTTGTTTGCATGCGAATGTGTAGCACGTTTTTCTTATTACACACTATTTTTTAACAGCCCACTGTGCAATGAATGATTTTTAAATATTAAAAAAAAAAAAACAATGTGTATGCATTTTAAATTGTGCTTTCTGCGTCTAAACTTAATGAGCTCATTCCAAAAAAAAACACTTCTCATCTTTCGTCAAGGAGTTTTTTGTATTACAATTTGTTTATTTGCCATTTTTCAGCACTTGCACTTCGCTTCCTTCCTTTTAGTCCTTTCTTTGCTAATTTCTTTGCCAGCCTAAATGAGAATCAAACAATGCCATTATCTAAGCTACGTGTTAGCTTCTACAATGTATTTGTTTTTCTTTTGTCACATTTAGCTTCGTTTCTATTTGCTTTGTCATACAAATGTTCACTTATTTACGTAGTTGTTGAAAACTGTCGCCTTCTACTTAGTGTATAAATAATGCACACACACACACACATAGCACGTACGATTGTGGGAGGTTTAAAGCGCAAGTGGCCAAGCAAAAATATTTAACTAGTCATATTTATGATATATGTAAGTATTCACGTATGCTTGTAAAAAACAGAAGTAAATATACCATGCATTATAAGCATAAACATGTTTAGCTGCTAAAGGTGGCTATAAATTGCGTTAGATTGTTTGGACTTGCACAAAATATGTTTACGAATTTTATGGCATTGCATATTTTTGCGTACATCAACAGACTCCCTGAAAAAGGCGCAAAAATGCCTCGAAGTGCTTAAGATAAAAATGAAAATCATATGATTTTCTTTTAAATTGTTTATGAGTTTTAAGGCCGATTAGTTTTGGGAAAAATTATAATAATAACTAATATAGAAAATCTAAAGAAACATTAATATATTGACTGGCGATAGCAGTCAATAAAAATTTTGCGTGTATGGAGTTATGCTGAAAAGGTAGGAACACTTAAATTGGTTCGTACAAAGAGCGAATGAAATTGTAACTAATATATTTAGAAAATGGCTGCCGTTTACCTTTAAATTTTAGGTTTCCAAAATTTGAACTATTTTAGGATATCGGACCTTATACGTGAAGAATTAAGTTTGTCTTTTGGGTTCAAAAAATCGAAATATTTTTCTTACTTATTTACACTCTACAATAATCACAAAAAGCGTGGAAAAAATATCCTTGCCATATCTATTGTAGTTCTGGAGATACACCCATTTTTACCCAACCGTGTACCTGGGAAAAAAGGTGAACTAGAATTATTTGAAACCAAGAAAATTTTGTATTTTGAACAACGAAAAATTTCGAAAAAATAGCCATAAAATGACTTTTTCTGATAATTCGTCACTATTCAAAAATAAATCATCGGATTAGTGTGATTGTAGTTCATATTTTAGCTGACGCGATCCCGATTACAAAAATGTTTTCATATGTACATTTCAAATATGTGAAACTCATACAATCTTGCCAAGAAACAGGAAGTGTCGTTTGTATAACGTCCACTTGGTGCCCATCATGGAGGCTTATTTTTTCATATTTGTTGATGAATAAACAATTTTTGTAAACATTAAATATTGTAGAAAAGACACCTTGGAACTAACAATATGTACTTTGAGTTTTGATATAAAAAAAAATGTTAAAAAACTAACGGTTTGAGCCACAAAAATCGAAATACCCCCTTAATTTTCTTTCCTTTGACATTTTCGTTTTAAGGTGTAAATACATAAAAATTTTAAATATAAAATTTTAGTTCTTTTGAATATTACCTCGAAACGGATATTTAAGACTTAAAAATCTATAACTAAAGGCAAAATAAAGTAGCCAAACAAATGAAAAATAGGCACTTGATTTAAAAATATGCTCTGATACAAGCAGTGTCGAATTTAAAAATGAATAATTGCAAGCTTTCGAATGTCGGAAAATGAGGTCATTGCCTTCGCCTTTTCCTATTTTATCAAAGCTTTTATTTATCTCTTAATATTGATGACTGAAAAAATGCGCTTCCACAAATTGTATTAATAAGTCTTATTTTTGAACATACGAGTATATGCTTTTATTTTTTATATAAAAAATTGTATATCAACTTTTAAAACGGGAAATTAATATTTATTTAGGGTAAAAAGACAAAAATTAAGAAAATTGTCCAGAAAATGTTCTTCATCCACTTGAAATAAAGCAGATATTCAAGTAAATATGACTTTTTTATTAAAATATATTTTGCTTTCTTCAATTTAATCATCCGCAAATAGAATAAATATGAGCGTACTCTTCTTTTGGGAATCCTTATAAAGGGTTTTCAAATAGGGACGCTACAAAAGTTTTTTTTTAATAAAACAAAAACGGGTTTGGATATCAATGAAATTCTTTATTCCTGCGAAAGTATATTCGATGCCATTATGTATGGAATTCGATTTATTTTGCATAGCTACCACGGGCACGCTTGCAGAAGTCCAGACTCTGAACCCAATTTTCACGTTCGATATTCGTACGAAGTTCATCAATCGTCGCTGGCTTGTTGGCATAGACCATAGACTTGACGTAGCCCCACAGGAAATAGTCTAACGGCGTTAAGTCGCACGACCGAGGCGGCCAATTGACTGTGCCATTTCGTGAGATAACACGTTCACCCAACTTGGTTTTCAATAAATCAATTGTGGCATTCGTTGTGTGGCTTGTGGCGCCGTCCTGTTGAAACCACATATTGTCCAAGTCCATATCTTCCCATTAGGGCAAAAAATATTCGGTTATCATTGAGCGGTAGCGATTCGCATTCACAGTAACGTGCCGGTCTTGATCATCACGGAAGAAGTACGGCCCAATGACGCCGCCGTAATTTTTTCGGGATGCAATGGTAACTCATTGCGTACGTGTGGGTGGCTGTGCGACCAATAACGCATATTTTGCTTATTGACGAAGCCATTCAGCCAGAAATGACCCTCATCATAAATTGCACGTAGCGCTCTTGAAGTTGAGGCGACTGACTCCGAATTTCGGTAGTAAATTTTAATAATTGCCACTCGTTGTTGGATCGTATATCTTTCCATGATGAAACATGGCAAACCTTGCTGAAGAGAAATGTCAAGAGAGCGGGGAAAAAATATGGCGTTGTTTGCTGTCCCTATCGGTCTACTTTTGTAGCGTCCCTATTGAAAAATCCTTTATTTGTGAGCTAAGACAAAATAGTTAGTAGGCAAGTCCGATGAATACATTCGCTGAGCCATGAGCATGGTATCAGTTTTTAATTTTAAAATCATAAAGCCTTCATATGATTATGCAAGAAACTTGAAGCAATAAAATCGTCACTATTGGTTAAATTAAAATTCCCAAATTTTAATTTATTATAGCACTTCGTATGAGAAATAAACAATGTGTTAATGGTATAACATCTGACATCTACCAATTTTCTATGTAGGCTTGACTTCTTACTTATCGCAGTGTGATTGTATTCGTATGGCGAAATCCACTGGTCTCCACTACTAGCTACATATACATGCACAGTTAATATTTCTGTATTTTGCTCCAAACCGAAATACAAATTGGAAAAATATAAATTTCTATAAATAATTCTTTATGTACATACATTTGTGTATATGAATGCTTTAAATTACAGGTCTACGTCACAAATGCAATAGCAGCAATGAATGCGAGGATGGCTTAGTTTGTCAATTTGAGAGTGTCAATCGTACAATTGGTGTGGCTAAATTTATTTCCAAAACCAAAATTTGCCTCTGCGATAATGAGAATGGTTTCTTTGAGGATATTTTGAAGGATATTTGCAGTGGTGGTGAGTAAATGATTTAATGCATAATCACGTTGGATGGTCTCACTCCATTCCAACTCACACAAATCAGTTAAAGAAAAGTTGAACTTTTGTTATTAACAAAATTTTCTAATCTACAGCTTCGCTACAAACAATGGCAAACGTTTTGTGGTCGTTGCTCTCCACAGTGGCGCCGTTCTTTGTCTACGCTCGCATGAAGCATCACTTCTAAAGGGGGGCGAGTGCAAATACTTACATACCTATGAACATAATTTAATATTCGTTCCAAATTCGTGATTAATCATCGTTAATGCATTGTCAATTAGCATACAAGTATAAATTTTTATTTACATACATACATATTCGTGTGTATGTATGCATGTAGCATTAGAAAAAGCACAAGTACGCAAATTGTGTAGTTTATGCATAACGAAAGCTATTTTGAATTATGCAGTTATTTGAAAACATAAAGACATAAATAACATTCAGCAACCCTTTAAAACATATCCCATGGAATCCTCAACTCAAGCTCATACTATGTACATGTCTATGTATGTATGTACGTATAAATACATGTATCACTGATTTTCTATATGTATTTATGTATGTACATATATGTATGTATGTATCGTAAACTATCGTGCCTCTTACTACTTATTTAATGTATGTAGTTGTATGTAATTTTTAAATTTATTTTCCTGTATACACTTTTTAGCTCACTACTCGAATATCTATCTGTATGAATGCATCTCTAAATGTATAAGAAAAAAATGTAATAAAAAGTTTTTGAAATCATTGAAATTAAATATTATCGTACCAATAATCAAGTAGTTCATAACATTGTACCACCGCAAATTTTATCTGTCTTGTCGCAAGGGTTCAAACATTTTGCGTATACTAAATATACATATACTCGTACATGTTCGTACATACATACATAAGTCAAAGCGCGTTAAAAAAATATACCCAAAAAAAACAAATTGTAAATATACTCGTAGTTTAACCTGAAAATGCAATGCACGCACTATGGATTATTAAAATTGTATTGTAAGTACATTCATACAAACATATATGTATGTATGTATATCAATTTGTTCGTAGGTATACATAAAAACACATCAAAAAAGCTTTTAGCGCTGACGTCATTTAAAAGCTAGTTTCAATTTTGCACAGCAGTTAAATAAAAAAAATAATTTTAAGATAATCGGCTCAATTGTTTGTATCTATAAGACATCTTAGTGGAGGAATGATATGAGTATTTGAAAAAAAAAACATAAAAAAAAGTCGTATCTATAATATTTCTGTTCAAAAATAAACTTTAGACTTAACTATTTTAATTTAAACTCTATTGCATTGACTTTTTTACCAAAGATGTTTGTAAAATCGATAAAAATATCTGATGGGTTGCTAAAATTTTTAAATGTAATTCCGTATGATACCGAATTAAGAACGGCACCATTCTTTCTATCAAAATTCGCACTTTCGTACATTTTTATGTTATGTTGTCGTACAATCTTTTGCAATTTTTTAAATAAAGGATTTTTGAATTTTAAGAAAGTTGGGGTTAAAAATTTCTTTTGCTTTTCTCAGAGTGCTGACTTGTTTAAGATTTCTACCAAATGCTAAAGTTAAAGCTTGCATCAACCCTAGACTAGCTAAATACTCGTATGCAAATTCAAAAAGTGTATACACAGTTTTGAATGCAAATGCGGTTTCGCCAACTTTTTTTGTCGAGAAAATTATAGCAATGATAGCGTCAAAGAAAAAACAATCGGACTACAGAATCGGATGCAGCGCCCAAAAATACATCAAAAACCTATCGCGTGTAAAAGAAATTAGTGTATTTTGAAGACCTGTACCCCCTGCGCAAAGTGTTGAACATTTTTGGGGCGTTTATCGTTTCCAAATCGGCTTGTTTTGCTTTTCTAACTTTATGCAATGAAGGGTTTGTGAAAGAATTAAATAATAATCCTTAATTAAATAATTTCATCTATCATTTTATCGATACACTAAAATCCGTCCTCGTTAGTTGAGAGATAGGAAATTAAAAGTTGATATTCTTAACATTTTTTTTACTACCGCTATGCTTCGTGCACTGACTAAGAATATCGTCTTTGTATTAGTCTACACGAGCATGGAACTTCCATCGAATTTTACGCCTATGCTCCTCTGCGAAACTCAGAGCTACTCTCTTTTTAGGACATTTTGAGAGAAAATTAAAACATTCAAATTCTGCTAACTTTTACGTAGAACATAAGCTAATATATAATATGTGTATCATCAGCAAAACGCTTCTCCACTAAATACAAACATAAATACATACATATATGATTGTAAAAATCTTTGCGATTAACTTTAGCGTATGAACCTTAAATTAAAGAAAAATTTAGATACACATACATACATACATATGTACGTACACGTATGTATAAGCGCATTAGTCATTAAAAAAATGAAAATAATTACTTAATTTTATGATTATTATTCTGATATTAATATGTTATATATCGTTCTTGCAGTAGTAAATAATAAAAAGTCATTGTAGAAAAATTAAAAATTTAATCAAATGTTGTTCATGCGTCATTTTAAAATTTGTATGTGAGCATTCTTTCGTACCTTATTTTCGAATAAAAGTCCAAAACGCAAAGAATCGTTTTTTTTTTTTTTTTTTTTTTTTGAAAAAGAACACGTAAGTATTTGTATTAAAATTGTGATATGTATGTAAATTGTCCTAGGCCAATAAGTGTGGTACCAATTCAAGAATGTTTACCTTCCACATTAACAATACTGATCCTTATTGTATGAAAAGTATTTAATTGGCACCTGCACTTTGAGTCAGTCGAACAAAAAAAATAGCAAAGAAGCCGTTTCAAACTCTTCCAACCAAGTCTGCGCACCAAAAAAAATTTTAAGGAGGACGTTTTTAAATTTTTGTTTGTTTTACAGATTTAGTTAACTGTTTTACTCAAACATAGCCAATGATTGCTTATTCTCCATTTATAATAATTTTTTATTTATTTACTGACGAATCAGTCCTAAAGTAGGGCAAAATGATTTTTCGAACAAAACCCGATAAAAATCTTTTGCAATAATAAAATTTCTAAAAACAATATGCTGGATATTCAAAATTTTAAATTTGATTACAGCCAATCAGAAATGTTAAGATACCGCAATTTTTTGCAATTATTGTCAGGTTTCGCAAAAAATTGTAAATACCAAATATCGTAATAAGATTCATTTTATAATAAACCCAAAAAAATTTGAGTTTCAAACTTAATTATTCAGATTGCTTAAACAAATTTCGAATATGGAATTAAAGCTGATTTTCTTTTCATTGATAAGCTGCTGCTTTTCTCATTGAAAATTTTACAACTTAGTTGTTTATGGAAGAATACGAATGTCACCTTCAACAGGAAAAATTACTAAAAATAAGGAATAATGAAAGGTCTTGTACGTTGTGACAGCGCCAGATTGAACGTCCTTAGCTCAATGTTGTATTTTGGAAGTATTAGAAAAACGAGAATAAAAGAAGGCCGTTCCTAGAAAAAAGTAGAAATAAGTGAAGATATTTAAATAAAATGTATCTACAATGATTGGAATACCATGAATTTTATATGAAAACTGACAAAAAAAATTAATAATATACATAATTTGTATTTACGTACGAGTTTTAATTGTATTTGGATGCCAACATTAAAAAAGACAAACTTCTTCAATAATGATTATTCTTTAGAAATTAATGTAAAATGTTGAAATATGACGCAAATGCATTCAAACCGTACCAACAACATAACAATGTTTGTCCAGCGATTAACTATTTTTCGGAAAAGTGGGGGTTCAATCATTAGATCATGAATAAACTGAAGATAATCCTCAATGGTTATGAGCATAAAAGCACTGAAGGCGGCATTTTTAGGAAATAAATACTAATTGATAACTCAAAAAGCATAAATATACAGGTTGATGGAGTTCCTTTAGCCTTTATGGTATAATTGTTAGAATACAACATCCAAAGGTTAAATTGAATATAAAATTAGCTTGTTCCAAAGACGAGCGGAGAAAACGAAAAATTGACGTTGACGAGACGATCGAGTCGGTTGAAGGCGGAAGAGAAATAGAAGTACCTCTAAGACGATGATTTTATGGAGAACTATTATTGATACTTTATCAAAAACGGACATTAGAATACATCATCCACCCATGATACTCTATCAAAAACGGATATTTTCTTTTCTTGCCACTAAAATATTGTATTGGAAATGCCAATAAATTGTTTATCCTGTCTTCCGAAATGAACCCCAGAGCTTTATTCCACTTAATAATTTAACAAATAATGTTTTAATATACAAATAATTGACAATTTTTATAAAAACTTATTCGAACTCTCGCTTTTAGAAAACCTTTTAACAACAAATGAGAAAAATTATCCAAAATATCAAAACAATCGATAATACATATTATAAGTTCCACATGAAAAACTTAATTTTCTGCTACAATTCAACATTTTTTTTGTACAAAACTGGTAACCAAATTCTGCAAAAGAGCAACACAGTTTCTAAGGGCGTTCAAGATGGCTGATTTAGAGCGAGAAGTGGCCAACGTACAACACCGTTCATTATTGAAATCATTGAGCTAACCGCCTATAATTGAATCATGTAAAGAACCAAGCTATCTTTACGACAAACACAATTTTCCTAAGTCAGCTCGAATTAATGACTTGATAGTATTGAGTTTAAATTATATATCATCCGCACGGCTATTCTTTGTCAATACCATACGTACATGGAACTCTATTCCAATGTATGTACATACATTCGCAGTAGTCTGAATAAAAGCAACTTGAAGAATGTTTAATATATGTACCTTCGTTAAAATAAAATAAATATATCTTGTATTATTATGAGTTTCGCTATCCTAATTCCTACTTTCTGCTCAATATGTAATACACTGCTTTGTTTATAATTTTCTGTAGTTTATTTTAAAACTTAGCTTTAATAACTATTATACCTTTATTTTTTATTTGATTTTCTAATTTTTTCCTCTGGTTTGTTGTATGGGATCTAATAATACTATGTACTCGAATGAAAGTCACAAGCAGTTTATTTGTTTTATTCATATAAGTACATATAAGTACATAAGAAAGTATGTACATATGTATCCATTTTTAAAGCATAGCTTAAGGATTAGCTAAAAAATAAAGACATAGTGAAATAAACATTTGTACGAAAACGGACAATTTGATATCGATGCAGGCGCTTCCAACTGCTGCTATTTCTAAAACATTATTTTAACCCGAATTCGAGCGCTCCGTGTTACTTTCCGATGTAGTTTTCGGAACTTTCGCGCGTTTCGAACGCGTTGCCTTCAATTTCAAAAACTTCATGCCCATCATATAGATTTTCTCATTGGCATCCTGTAAGGCGGCGGTCAACTCTGTATTGCGTACCACAGTTTCTTCCTAACAACGATATGAGAAAGTATTTTAGTAAGCAGTTATGTTTATATAAAAAAAAAAAATTGTACAACGCTTACGAGCAGCTTTGTGCGATCACCCAACAGCGTTTTGATTTCGTGCATTTCGCGCATCATTGCATTCCTCTCCATCATCTGATAGTCACGTTGCATGCGGCATTCATCTTGCAGCTCGTAATTATGATGCTTTATTTCGTACATTTCGCCCAGCAGCTCGTTCTGTTTGAGTATAATGGTACGCACAAGATTTTCTAAATTTTCGATGGAGATTTGCGAGTCGTTTAAATGCTTTTTAAGTACCCAAATTTCTGCTTTGGCAGCAGCCAATTCAGTAGCAGATACTTCCTCGCTCAATTTGCTGATGGCGCTAAAATGTGTGGAAAAAAAGTACAACTGTTGAATGCACGTATGTACGTACGTGCGAGCTTTTTTGCGGCTGCCTTACTCTTGCTTTGTATCCTCTTTTGTAACAGCAAGGGGATTTGGCGTAAACACAGAGCCGTCACTCCCGTCCGAGTTTAGCCCAATTAGACGACGATTTTTCGATGTTACAAAATATTGGCACAAGCATGACATTTTGTTGTTACTGTTGTTGCACTTAATAGTATAGAGCGTATTGAAGTTTGGGCGAATTCTTTGAAGAAGCGTGACTGAATTGAATTTTTAAATTTCTGTACCGCATTCGACATTGAGAAAAAGTATGCATAGGGTGATCAGCAGTTTTAAAAAAATAAAAGTTTTTTCGTTTCTTTCAAGGTTTTGTAGCTTGTAATATTTTCATATCAAAAACAAAAATCATTCGTTTTTTGGGCAACATGTAACATGTTAAATTCGTGCTTAGAAATGTATTGAAGCAAACAAAAAATAATTTTTGTACCTTTTCTCAGTTTAAATGTCACGAAATTTGCAACACTTTTTTAGCGATAATTATGGACTAATCTGATTTTTAGCACTTTCTATGCGCACACCATGCAAATCCAGTAATTTCGTTAATTATAGCATCCCATACTTTTGAACCAATTAAACTCAAGCACTGAAACACTGTACTTACAAACGAAATTCCTAAGCGCCAGCAATTAAACTGCCAACACTCACAAACGCGATTTAGCAGCGCCGCTTTAAGGTAGGGCACGATTTCTTCCTTTTACATTGGTCAAATTGCGTGATTGAATTTATTTCATACTATTATTTACTGCACGGCTCAGGCACTTTTGAGATGCCAGGTGGTAAGAGGAGAAACTTAAACCACTTTGTAGCATGAAAGCTATGAAATCAATTAAGTAAACTATTTGTGACGGCACAACGCTCGAGGAAACCGCATCGTGACGTCATTGGTTGACGCGAAGCAACGTAGAAGATACTATTAATAATAAGAATGATGGCTTATTGGAAAGAATATACTTACTTACATACGAGTACATAGTACATATTAAAATGGCAATTTTTCGTTATTTCTGGGCTGATTTCATGTCATAACGAGTGCGTGATTGTGGCCAGATAGAAATAGACAATAAGACATGTACGTATGTATGTACATATGTACGTCCGTATATGCATTAAATATGTACACATATAAACATAGATTGCAAGGATACGAGCATCACACCTTGACCAATAATTTAGTATGACGAATAATAAAAAAAAATAGTTGCACAAACACATACAAATACAGCGTTAAGTGACCTCATAGCGAATTCGTAGCCAAGGTCAATTATACTTTTGGCATAAGGTACGTTCGTTTAAAATATCCAGCAGAAAATATCTAACAGCAAAATTTAGTGGAATATCTAAAATAGTATGCGAACCTAAAGTTTGCAGAAACTTGCAAGTTCAACGAACAGCTGATTAAATTCTTGTCCGTATCCAAATTGGTAAAATAAAAAACATTGCATTATTCTTTTCCTGAAACATTCTGCTACGGTAATTTATCCAAACTAACATTTACTTGCTTTTTTACTAAATAAATAAATAAATAAGTTTACTATGGCAAATTGCTGTTGACAAAAATTTGTCCAGCAGAAACCAACAGCTTCTCCTCAAAATGAAATGTGTTTTGCTCTCTCAACTTCCCCTACCTTGCAAGTTTTTTTCGGACGCGAACTTACCTGTTAAGTTATTCTAGGTTTGATAAGCCATTTTTTTTGTATTTATCTCTCTAACGCCGAATAATGGCAAGGTGTTAACAAATATCCCTTTTTATGCCTCTTTATCCTTAGTAGTTTAGTTTACACTTCTTGCACTAATTGTTTTACTATTTTACATGATTTTTTTTAAATTTCACCTATGTACATATGTATCTATAACTTTTCCTTGCCTTAAAACCATGTAAATAATTTAGAGTGCGTAAATATTTATTTTGAAAGAAAATAGTTAGTTAATCAAATATCAATAATCATGTCTTTATATATATCTACGCCTCTTCCTATAGAGCTCAATTTAATGAAGTCATCCTAAATTTACAAAGTGGACCCATACCCGAACCCCGATACACTTGAATAAATGGATTAAAGGTTTAGTGATTACAGCAAAGCTATTCGCCGCTGTTTGCCGTCTCATGCTACTATTACTACTGTCTCTTTCTATAATTTTGACACTCCCTTATAAAGAGCTTTTTATGAAGGTAAAATTTGCTTACCTTTCGTAAAGTGTAAATAATCAGTAGTAAAGTTTTATTTTCAAAAAAGGGGAATAATTTTGCAGAAATATATTAATATTTTTATTAGAAAATCTGCAGATATTTCAATTTCATTAACAAATTTAGTTAAAGCAAATAAAAAAAAGCTGTCTTCGGCTATGTCGAAAGCCTCATACCTTTCATGAATGCAATATTAATTCGATTTTTATGATTATGACTGCTATAATAGTCCCAATAATAATTAGTATTTGTGGAAAGTTGCAAGTTTTTAGCTGATTTAGTGAGGGATTTTTGGCCCAAAATGCAATATCTGAACTATCGGTTGTATGGCAGCTATATGTTATATTTATCCGATCTTAATGGGTTTCGCTACTATAACAGCTCTCATAATAACTATTATTTGTGCAAAATTTCAAAACTTTAGCTTCTTTTATAAAGGCGTCTTCGTAGCGCTTAGAATAGCGAACGTTGTTGCAAAATGTCAATCCTCTGACTATTTAAATGAAGCAGTTATGAAGCAAAATATGATATCTGAAGAATCGGCTCCTAAATACGTTATAGCCCTCCGATCTGGCCGGTTCTGACAAATATTTAATAAATTATAAAAAGGCGCCTGACTGCCAAGATGGACAGATGGGCAGACAGACAGACGGACATGGCTAAATCGAATGGTAATTAAAAAATCGGACCAAAGTTAATGTACCATTTACATGAAAGGTATACAAATATATGGTAGTTATGTACATACTTATTGGTAAACATCTTTTGTAACTTTTAACCAGCCAATATATTTATCCAATAAAAAAAACGATCTTATCTAAAAATGCATTTGATCATGAAGTTATTAACTCAAAACTAGTTCGCAACAAATATGTATACATTTTTCAGATTTAATCATATTATTAATATACCATTGATATTGAGATAATTCTTAATTTTATTCCGGTAAACAATGTGACTTTATGGACTTGATTAAACTCTGGATTTTCTATGATACATATGTATATGTATGTACCAAGATCCAGAATAACATGTTTGTAAGAATTTCATAATAATTCGCAATTGACCACAGTGAATCTTCTAATTTTACAAGAAAAATAAATTAAACTTGAAATCTCATTTAAAAATTTAATTAATTACTTACAATTTAAAAATTATTAATAATAGTTAAATAATTAATTATTTAGATATGAAATACATAGTTTGACAGCGGGAAAGGAAACGAAAAACGAATGAAAAGTGATGACTGATGACAGGAATAACAAAAAAAGAAAATGTCAAATACTTCGATCAACTGATCTCCGCTTCTTTGAAATGCTTCTGTAATTCCCTCTTAATATGGCAAAGCGCTCCTGGCGGTTCTGATGGCTAGCGGAAATTCGTTCCAAAGATGAAGATATACATATGTATGTATGTATATGGGCGAGAAAAACATTCATAGAAAAAAGCTTCATTTATACACGTGTACATAAAATATAAACGAGACGGGATTTAGCTTGTATGCTGTTACCAAAAATATTCACTAATAATACTCGTTTAGAAACAAAAAGTGTTGCAAGTTAATTTTTGGTATTAAGAACTTTTGACTTTACGTCTAGCTGAGCTAGTTGAGCTAGCTGAAAGTTACCCTACGATATGCAAAGGAAATCAGAAAGGCAGCTTAACGCTAAACTTCGTCATTTTATTCTCTCTCTCTTTTTCTTTCTTTTTTCCCTCAAAGTCTTACGAGGCACATGAAAAACAGTTTAGTGTGCCTTATTTTCCTGTACTGCGCTTTTCCAATGAATTTCTTTTGGTGTATTAGTTGGTCACAAGCATGGAAAGGATTTAAGGAAGTTGATTTCTTTTTAGTACAGATAGAGGGGTTGCATTTAAAAATCATATTCATCATTTCTTTTATTTTGTTCTTTGTCGAAGCAATTGCGTTTTTTGTCTGTATTTAAAGGATTATTTCTCTTTTTAAAGTTTTTAATGTGAACAAACTTCAGGTGTTGGAATAATTTTTGGAGACAATAAGCGCTGTTGATAAAATAGTAAAGGCGAGAACCATGCCATCACTCCCGATAACTTGTATTTGTATTTAATGACTTTGTACATTAACGTAGCGATATATATGTACACAGTTTTAGATGCACGATAAGTTTGTTTTTTATTTATGTGTAAAGCATATTTTAAAATTGGTTAGGTTTTTAAGTTTATCTTACTTGGTAAATGGGTCAAACAATTTGATTAAGAAATATGGAAGTTTGGTCATTTAATAAAAAGTATGTAGTACGTGCAAATACGTAAACTTTCAGCATCCATATAATTTACAAAACTTCATGAAACCTTAAATAAACCTTTAAGTATTGCATGGTCATTAAGGTCTGCGCATTGCTGATAGTTTCAAGCCTCGAGCTGGAATCAGGACATAAGAACAGAGCGTGTAAATACAACCTACAGTGGCTCCCAATCCATTAATAAAAAGTAAATGTTGAATATTCAAAACGTGTGTTGTATTTTCTAAAAATCTTAAATGTACATTCAAAGATATTTAAATTTGAACTGCAAACACAAACAGATTACGGCAAAAAAATTGTTAAATTCATGCAATCTCGGCTGATATCAGTTTTAAACAAAAAAAAAACATGCAAGAAAAAAATAAAATAAATATATGAAACAATTAAGCAGCACGATCGTTTTACGATGCGTTATTTTTTTTTGACCGAATCCTATACAAAAGTTAGTTATTTTGAGTTTGTTTATCGGTGTTTGTACATCACAAAAAAATATATCTTTCAACGTTCCCAACAAGACCTAGGTGCTGTCAAGATAAAATATTCTGACTGGAAAATTTCTTATCATCACAGAAAATAAATAAAAATATAATTCATATGTATCTACTAGATTAACAAATAATTCTTTCATTACTAAACAAATCGCAAAAAAGAAGAGCATTGCTTAAACATAAACAGTCTCTTCATGAACTACAGCACAACCACATATTGACACTTTAATAATTAAAAACAAGATAGATATTAGGAGTTATGTAGCAATCGGTTTCTATATATGTTATAGTCATCCGATCTGGCCGATTCCGATAAATGTCTAATAAATTATAAAAAGCCACCTGACTGCCAAGTTTCATTTAAATAGCTCTAAAACTAAGGGACTAGTATGTGTTCAAACAGACGGACAGACAGACAGACATACGGACATGGCTAAATCGTCTCAGCTCGTCACCCTGATCATATCGGTATACTTTTTGATGGGTCTAACTTTAATCGTTCTGGCACTTACAAACATCGGACCAAAGTTAATATACCATATCCAAGAAAGGTACACAAATATGTTCAACTAAAATACTATTCATTCTCCAACTAGTACCATAAAACCGATTTATTTATACAAATTTGAGAATTTTAGAATTTTTTTGAGTATACAGTTTTGTAGCTTCTTAAAGTTTAGCGGAATAAAGCATGTTTGAAATTATCATCGATTTTTTACCTCTTTTTTTAACGAAGTTATTTCGCAATTCCTTCCAGTTTGAAATTTTGTTAAATCATTATTCATTTTGTATTAAACTTAACAAATTTGTTAATGGTAGAGAATTAATGGTATTTTAGTTGAAAATAATTTTAAATATTTAGAAGAAAAATAAATTTTCAAATGTGGTTGTGACATAATTTTTGAACAGAGGGTTGCTTTAACAAAATTTATTGATTTTAAATTCCGCCACAGATTTTTTCTTGTAAAAATTAATTCCCTTATTCCTTTTCCTTTTAGAGAAATTAAAAATTGAATAACGTAGTTTTTGGCAATAAGTTCAAAAGATTTATTAACTATATTAACTTAGACTAAAACAAATTTGTTAAATATTTAATAGTCCTGCATTCACACATGCAGTAATATACAATATGTTTGTATGTATGTATGTACATAGGTATGTGCACAGGCACGCAAGATCTCAAGAATTGTAATATTGAAAATTTAATTTTCTAATTTACATGATTGATTAAAAATGTCCTAAGGCTAATCGTTAAGTAGTTAAAGATGATTAATTGCAAAAATTTAGTAATATTTACCGCTGGTTTCAGTATTGCTTTTGGGACTTTGCTTTGAATTAATATTTGTATGCATACACTCATACTCGTATGAGTTTATTTATAATACTTTGCACTTATGCATGTGTATGTATGTATGTTTGTATGTATTTTTAAGTTTAGTTTTAAATATAATTAAACAACATTTTGGATTTTAAGGCCGGCGTTGGGTTTTCGTATAAAGCGTTTAATAAGCAATAAAAATCAGTATTTTTTTATTTATTTTTTAAACTATTTACATAATATTATGCTGAATGCATTTCGTATTTGTTTTTGTACATACATATGTATATATGCATGTGTTTCCTTCGGGTTGCTAATAATAATTTACGCTCTTAATTAACATATCTACAAATAATTTAGCTGAAAATTAGTCATAGTAAGCCTGTTTAATTGCGGCACTTGTTATTAAGAAAGCTGCTCCAATTAAAAGGAATGTTATTATTTTAAGAGCACTTGGCCTCCCGGAAGAACCTGGAATAGAAAATTAAAATATATTTGGGTTGATAGTAATATATTTTATTTATTGATAAAATAATAGGAAATATCATTAAAATAATAACAAAAGCACTTGCTTGTCTGCAATAGGTCGCGAAAAATGTTTAAGCATCTCTTTCTTCCTGACGGAAGTAGTAGTATTTGGTTAGATAAGAAATGTACCATCAATTTAATTTCATTTTATGCATTTTGTTGAGAGCAGGTCACGACTTTTTCAATAGCAACAGCTCAGGACTATTCCGAACCATTTCGCCGGTACACCTTTTGCAACATTTCATTGTAATGGACTTTGTATATGGACTTTTGAACACTCAAATGTTCCTTAAAATGCTTTAAATGTATTTTGTAATTATCAAATGTCCTTCAAAAAGCGTCATTTCGATTTTAGAAAGAGTCAAATGTACTTTAGATTAGTCAAATGCACTTAAAGGTTCAATTAGAGGTGCCATAACCATATCCATAGAAAACAGCTGATCGAACCAACCTTATGGGTTACACTGTAATCGATTAGTGGTCCCATGACATAACGCCATAACCATAACCATAACCACAACCATAGCGACCAACTGATTTTTGGTTTTTGCCGTAACCATAAACAGCTGATTGCTGATTCGTCTTGTTTATTGTGATATTTTTGTTCTTCGTGTGCAGTTTATTTTGTTTTGGTGAGTTTTTATTTATATTTTGCGTCCGCGTTTTACATACTTTACTAAATTTTTATTTACTTTGAGTTTGTTGCAAATATCTGGTTATGGCACCACTAATCGATTGCTTAAATATGGTTATGGTTATGGCGTTATGGTATGGTACCTCTAATTGAACCTTTAGACAACATAAAATGTATTTTATATGCTTTTTAAATTATGAAACATGAAAAGGCCTCTAAATTGTGGGTAGGTGATTAGCAGGCTACAAAAAAAAGTGAAAGAAGAACGCGAAAGCAAAGAAATTTTGTTACTTGAAATTATACCAAAATGGATAATTTCGGCATAAGTATATTAAACGATTTAATGTAAATTCTAAACAAAATACCTCAAAATTCTTCAAATCATTTCTTCGTTAATACTTTTAACAGCTTTGACCGCAGTTGTTAACACGTTATTGATGTCCCCAAACCCACCTAATAAAAGAAAAGCGCTATTTTAAGCAAAATTTATCACCTAGCAATCACCGAGGCAATCCAAATTTGCTACATTCGGATTGGTTGGCGATGTACATACATAAATATGAAACTTTGATAACCAGTTCACCAAAAAGACAATTCATATTGAGTTAATCAAGTTAATTTTTAGTTTTAACTGACTATAAAACGGATAAGATTTTAATTAAAATATAGCCCTAAGGGTATGTTGCCAGTAGACATTTTAACAAACGATTAATCGAATTATCGAATTATTCATTTCTATTCGAATAGTTTCGGTTTTTCAAATATTGTTTCGTATTTAACTATTCGGATAATGGCATGTGAATAACTATTTGATTAATGAAATCCTAGCAAATATACAATATCAAAATATGAATTCAAGACATGGTTATTGGTTCACAGTAGTTTCCCCATTAAAACCGCTCGAAATCGATCGAAACAAAACTTTTTATCAGCACAAAAGCATTTAGGTATTTTTTTCTAATTTTTTTTCTAATACGGTGAACCCAAAAACCGGTAGATATTACTCACTTTTGGTACTGGACACCACGCGTATACAAGTCTTCTGTTCTTCGTTCGCTTGATAACCAAACTTGCATTGACAAACCGAATTACGACATTCAACATTTTCCGGCTGCTTTTCAACAAAACATTGAGTAGATCGCGTACAAGCATCATCAAGAACTGAAAACGCAATAGCATGTGAGTGATTGCTTCAATTAAAATGCAACTTCTACTTACCTTTCTTTTCCTCGCAACGTCCAAACTTTAAGTGTTGTTCTTCCGTGCAGGAACACTTCTTATCGATGCAAGTACCCAACAGTGGTTTGCATTGCTCCGTTTCAATGCATTCAT
Organism: Philophylla caesio; assembly: GCA_963971545.1. Classification (NCBI taxonomy): domain Eukaryota; kingdom Metazoa; phylum Arthropoda; class Insecta; order Diptera; family Tephritidae; genus Philophylla; species Philophylla caesio. The sequence continues at coordinate 188,491,200 of OZ020604.1, read as the reverse complement.
CATCTAGTTCCTCAGCTGTTACACACAAAAAAGAGTACCATTGAAATTAGTTTGGGATCAAACTGTTTTTCTTTGCTTGTGATTTTTACCTTCCTTTAGGCATTCATCCTTAAAGTGTACATAACCTCTTTTACACTGACAGGCTTTTCCTTTTTCCTCACTTGACGGTGTGGTGAGATCACAAACTGAATTTTCTACTCCACATTCAACATCCGCTTCGCAATTAGCACCGATACCTAAACATAAGATATTAGTTATGTTTATAGTTTTACAATTTGTGGGTTCAGTTATAACAACATATGTATATTTTAGCTAGAATTTTAGAACGATTTACCTGGCAAACACGTATTATTGTTAGCGTAGTAGTTATCTCTGCAAGTGCAGTAATTATTCGTACAGATCGCATTTGCCACCGTACCGCACGCTTCATTCGTCTCACAATATTCGCCCAATCCCCGTCTGTATACGCACAATTGTCGCAGTTCATCGTACTCAGCATACTCATCACAGGTGCATCGCCGAGGTATTTGTGAAGAGCACGAGGCGGCTCCAAAGGGACTGCATTGGCTATTCGAGGTGCACGATAAATGATATTGGATAGCTGTTGTGTATTGAATGGCATACAAATATCGAAATTAAGTAAATCAAATATTTCTGAAAGTTTATGTTAACTTAAAAATAATTGTTTTTTATCATTTAAATCATAGGATTTATATTGTTCTAAATATTTAAAGAGGTGGATAATATAAATATAAAAAAGTTGTCTTGATTGAAAAGCGACTATGTAAAGAAAGAAAGATCGGGATGGTTTGCCGTTTAGGAAATTAATTTTGCTTTTAAATGTCTGGGATTTTGTAAAATTTAAATAAAATTAAAAATACACTTAATTCGGAATTTGAAATTCGTTTGAAAACCCATAACAGTATACCTTTTCGAAAGAAAATATATATAATCATCAAATGAAATTTAGCATAGAAATGTATTGACTTAAAAAAATTTTCAATGTTTGTACAACTTAATTTGTTCTTGAAAAAATATCTTTTTGATGTAGTTTTTTCACAGTTAAGTTTTAAATAATATTATTACTGTTCCGAACAACTCAATACCAGTTAGAATTCAAACAAAGGTTTTATATTGTTCTAAATATTTTAAGGGGTGGATAAAATAAATATAAAAAGTTGTCTTGATTATTTAAAAAACCATAACAAATACCTTATCGGAAGAAAAGAAATAAAATCATGAAATGAAATTTAGCATAGAAATATATTAACTTAAAAAAAATTCAATGTTTTTAAAACTTAATTTGTTATTGAAAAAAAAATTCATTTTGATGTAGTTTTTTCACAGTTAAGTTTTAAATAATATTATTATTTTTCCAAACTCAATATCAGATAGAATTCAAATACAAATATGTTTATATGCTATTTTTTTTAATTGTTGTCAGAAGTATATGTATAAAAAGACGACTTCAGACTAAAATCGAAATACCCGCAAATAAAATAAGTGCCAAAGAACTGGTCTACAAATGGTTGAGTGCCAGTGAAGAAGACGCTTTCCCTAAAGTCAAAGTGAGATTTGCATATATCTTTTTACAAATAACTAAAATTTCAGAAGCATAAATATTTAGCGCTCTACAATACAGCAAAAAAGTTCTTAAAAGCTTAGAAATACCCTGAAGCTAAACGCAGCATTTTACTTAAAATCTATAAGACTTACGCTTTCGGCAAGAGCGTAGATTACGTTCGTAGAAGTAATTATTTTGGCAAATACATTTTTGGGATGTTGTATCGAATGTGTGCTCACATTCGTTGGCACTCTCCGCTATCTCGCCGAGCTCTGTAAAATATAAAAGTATATAACATTTTTTTAATACTATATAATATTTTTCTAATAGTGCTTTAAAAATGTCAAACTTACCAGCGAAGCATTTTCCATTACTTGGATAATATCCAAAGCGACAGAAGCAAATGTTATTTGAGCAAATCGAATGCGGAAGTCCGACACATTCTTTACCATTCTCTGTGCAAGAGCTGGCGTCTAATTGAAAATCAAAGCAACATTTTCATACGTACTAACAAAATATTAAAAAAAAAAAAAACTTCTACTTAAAGAAACCTACATTGTTTATCGTCCGTATCATCATCCGTATTCGAAAGCGTAGAGAAAGTCTTATCCTCAAAGTCGTAGCGAAAGGCGGATTGACGATGTCTATAGCGCGAGAAACGTCGACTGCTTGTGCTGGATGTAGTGCCAGTGCCAACATTTTTTACTAACGGTGTCAATGGTTTCAATTCAAAAGCTTCGATACTTGTTTGTACTGCAATTTCACGTGATTTCCGCTTTTGCTCGCTCTCACGCTCCTCCTCTTCCTCTTCGTCTGTTGTATCGTCTGTCAAATCACTACCTCCATTTACCAATGCTAATGTATCCTTGCTGATGCCACTGGTCGATGGCGATTTTGAGAATTGTGACGTACCGTCAGTTGATGGTGATTTCTCATTGCCAACATCTGTTTTCGTGTGGGTATTTGTGCTCGTCGTGCCGGCGTTTGTATTTATACCAGTTGATGTAGGTGTATTTCTTTGCGTATTTAAGACAGTTTTCGACGATTCTGAATCACTTTGTGATGCCTCTGCGCACCTCAAACTATTGCACCGCACATTTGTTCCTAATTCATTACAGTCCGTATGCACGACGCAGGCATCGCCAATTTCTATAAAAAATTTAAATAAACATATTATTGAGCATTTATGTACATACATATATGAGGCATTTCGAGCAAGTTTGCGCTTATTACAACTTATGGCTTAATACATGCATGTGCTCAGCAAAACACTTGATTTAATTAGACAATGCTTCAAGAAAAAATTAATATCTCAGGTCATATAAGGATACACCCTTTAAAAACTGGTTAGCTTATTCTTTGATATGCGTTCTATAACATACATATATTTAAAAAAATTTTAATTCGTGCAAACATAATTTTTCAGCAAATTGATTTTTTTTATTTAAAAAGATATGGAAAATTGTACTTAAAAAAAATAAAATTTTTTATACAAATCTCTGACCTTTTGTCTATAAAAAAGTACGTAAATTTTTTTTATAGAAGTAATATTTTGCGAGCTATGAAGTGATAAACATTGGTTTACGGCGAGACACCTTATATTTTTAAAGTTGCATAACTTTTAACATTTTAGGACCTCCTTTGCAACATATCCAAAATTCGCGCAAAAGTAGTTTTTGGCGAATTGAAATAGTGTGGAATGCCTCTTATGCCAAAAAGTAACATTAATATATATGTATTTTCAAGGTAATTACTTACTCATTGATTTACGACGACATATGTTTCCAGATCTTTGATAATAGCCGTCAGAGCATTTACAGACATTGTCACGACATCTAACCGATTCGCGGTCATAACCAAAAATACAATCGGCATCCTAAAATTGGAATTATAAAAAACAAAAATTCTGACTTTTATATACATACATATGTACATAAGTAGATATTTTCGCTTTACTATCATTAAATTACTCACTGTTTCACAGGTACTATCCAAGCCATTCAATAGTCTACATCGTCCACCAACGTATGTGTATCCATCGGCGCAATCGCAGACCCCGGATTTACAGCTGGCTCCCGATGGCATAAGATTGCATTGAACTGTTTCCTCGCATTGGTCACCAATTAGTGACGTCCTCAGACATTTTGTCAAATCACTCGAAAACACAATATTAAAACTGCTGCATTCACAATATCCCGCCGCTATGGAGCATTCCGAATCTGTGGCCGTGCAATCAGCGTTCGACTCACATGGCCAAATGACTGCGTCAGTAACTGTGTGGGAAGGAAGAGTGAGAAGATGCTTATGTCAGTAAGATATTTATAATGGAAAATAACTAGTTCATATGTGCTATGTTTAAACTAGTGATAACAATTTTTTCAATTTATAGATCCCGGAATTTTCGTGATTTGTTTTATTTTTCAAAAAATTAAACATTATTGTAATCGTCGTATTATAGTAGTATTAAATAAAATATCATTAATAGAAAAAAGAAGAACAATTTGTTGTAATTAATGTATGTAATATAAACAAAAAATTTGACAAACATACGAAATAATTTATACAGTAATTTTTAATCACTTTTTGAGATCAATATTAAATATTAATATATGCTACAGTACATTAAGTAAAAAAAGCATATATGCAAATACAAATTCAATATAGCGCCCATTCCATTTTAAGCGAGTCAGATTTACTCCTTCTTTTGGTCAAAATATGATCTTAAAGAAATTAAAGCATTCAGTGTGTTATCCTCCAACCTGGACCTTAATTTGTTGCTTATAAAACCTGCTCCGCCTCAACACAAGTTGGTTCGATAGTTGATACAAATTGTAATTACATTCCCTAGGTTATATCTATTATAGCCCCCATTACAAAAAATATATATTTCTTTTACCAAACATTGTGACAAATTGTATGCCTTGTACTTATTGGAAACTTGCGAGCTGCTCGTATAAACTTGATGCAATTTATCTTTGAAACTTACTATAATATCCATCTCAACGACCTCGATTTAATAACACTCGCTTTTTTAGTAAGGCTCATTTTCTACTTGAAGAGAATATTATCCACCTCCAGACAGAAAAATTAATTAAAGTCATATTTAAGATCACATACATTTTTTTTTTTTTTGATTAATGAACAGAGTACACAGCTTACGGAATTATCCTCCCTTGCTATATTCTTGCAACGAGTTTATTAAAAAGGTTATTACTCAAAGTAGATTTCTTCCTTTTGATTTTAACATATGTAAAGAGAAATGTTATTTATTTCTGAATATTTCCTTATAGTGAGTAGATCCATTGAGCTCGCTGGTACTAATGTAAAAAAGTTGGCGCTATTTATAAAGCTGCGTGTTTGGCCGGGATTCCCCACCCATTTGTGATGTATGTGTTTATTTTGTACCACACATGTAGGGACCTACACTTTTGCAACTCAAAACCACTCTAAAAATTTCAAAAACATTAACGTACTTATTAAAGGGATTTTTGCAATTTTTCAGTGATATAAAAAAAAGTATACAGGACCAAATTAAAAAAGAAAATGAATTCCGAACTTTGAGTCACTTGAAACGTGCATTTTTTATACTCATATTTATTGAGCTATAAAACTGTGAACGTACATTTTTTAAAGTTCTTAATAAAAAGTTTAAAATATTTAAAAAAAAGTTTGGAATTTTTATATAAAAATTTTATTTTTATATTGGTATGAGATTGTGCCACAAAATGGTTTAATAATAACACAAATGCAAAAATCGATAGGTCAAAGGCTGTGCATAAAACTGCATTGTGTAGCTGTATCCATACATTCAAATACAACTAGCAGATATGTGAGAATACGAGTAGAAACGACAAACTGGTCAGAAAAATACCAGTTTACAACTAGAGTTTCCTCATTGATATCGAACTAGTTCGAAAAATAACAGACTTTTACCAAATACATAGCGATGTATTATTGTTCTATTTAACAACATTCACTTGTATACATAAAGCATTGTGCACTAGACTGCGGAAAATTATTTATTTGTCTGTTTTGAAGTAGTAGGATACTGGTACATTTCTGATCCATCTCGTAGAACATCCTCATGTTAAAAATACCAGTTGCTTGTATGGAAAAAAGACAGTTGGTTGACTAGTTGAGCTAGCTAGTACATTTGACTACAGGGTAAGTACAAGCACATACAAAAACATATTTACGTATGTACGACGGTGGAAATTCGACCTAACAATGATCTTTCTTAAAAAATGTTTTTTTTTCTACATACGAGTAGTCTCTTTGTAACTCTACACACTTCGCACAGCGATGCTCTCATTTCTCTAACCAGTCCAAATATTACTCGACGTTTTTCTTTGCAAAATATTTCTTCACGAAGGTTATTGCCTACTCATTTCACAAAAATATCTGTCCTTTGAGCGCAGTTTTTAGATGAGGTCACAAAAATAAGTCGATTGGTTGTGCTAGATCTGGTAAGTAAAGCGCATGATCAAATAGTTCAAACCGTAATTCTTCGATTTTCGCCATGGCAACCGCTAAGGTGTGACACACGTTTTTGGTCTAACGAAAATGGCTGAGTAACTGTAAAGAAATTCACAATTACATTCACTAGCTTTTGTTGACGAGTGCTGCTATCGCAACATTGAAGTCGGAAACTTTTCAGACCACCCTCGTATATACATACATATTTATATATTTATTGCAACTACTCGTAAATGTCTACTTAGAGGGCCGTAAACTTTTTCAAATTAAAAAAGTATTTACAAACATTGTTGCTAATCTACAAATATCTAGGCATATATTTACTTACAATATATACGTGCATATGAATGTAAATAAGCCTTATACGATAGCGTTTATTAAAAGCGTTATCAAAACCAAACACCAGCTGCAATTTATCAGTAGAAACATGCTTTTTTTTGTTGGAAATTGCTCCAAAATATTTCGATTCATAGTTCAAGAAAGTAAGAAAAACAATATTTCGAATTGAGTTGATGCAAGCATACATAGTTTAAACAGAAACTAATATTAAATCGCCTGACCTTCATAGATGTCAGTCATTACGAAAGAAAGGGGAAACACCGGAAGACTTTGGCAAACTCCAAATCATTGTTTAAAAAGTTACAGCGCTAATAAAGAAGCCGAAAAAGCGTATAGTACGTTTTTACGGTTGTAACCCGCTCTCACTTATGAAACGAACCAAAAAATACGATACAAAGTACCATTAATAGACATTGAATAGTTACAACAAAAAGCTATAAAATAGTATATATAAAACAGAAATTGTTAAAATAAACTTGTTATGTCGAGGAGGTTACTAAACATCTCAAAGATCTTCTAAAGAACTGCAGATTTTGTAGCAACTGCATTCTTTAAGTTCTCTACACTTCCAGTTGCCATCCGCTCGCTGACTTGGTTCCAATGTCTATAAGCTTTTCTATTTGCTGATGATGGAGTGGACACTTTTTTTTATTAATATTCATATAGATTTGTTATTCATTATAAATACAAGCAGCTAATGAACTGCTAAAAGCGAACCGTTCCCCTTGGCTGATTGTATTCAAAATAATTCACAATTGTAAGAAAAAATTTAAAAAAAAAACTATTTATCCTCTTTATACGCTGATATTAGGTAAGTTCGGGTACGGATAATTATTGAAAGTTTTCGATAACTATCAGCTTTTAGCGTTCGCGTACGTCAAAAACTAACAAAGTAGAGGAAATTGAGAGAGCAAAGTGACATTTCAATTTGAGGGGAAGCTGTTGGTTTCTGCTGGAAAAATTATTGCCAGCAGAAATTTGCCAACAGCAAAACAGCTGATCAAAAACAGATGATTGCAATTCGCATAATTACGAAATTATTGTTTAAGAATTATAAAGGTGAAAATTATAAAATATGAGTATTAAACATGCAAGTAAATGTTAGTTTGGTTAAGTTTCCTTAGTAGAATGTTTCAAGAAAACACTAATGCAATGTTTTCCATTTTGCATATTTGGATGCGGACAAGAATTCAATCAGTTGTTCGTTGAATTTGCTAGTTTCTGCAAATTTTGCGTTCGCGTACTGTTGTGGATATTTTTCTTTTGTGAGGGAAGAGAAAACAATTCCACTGAATTTTGCTGTTGGGTATTTTCTGTTGGAGATTGTTAACGAACGTACCTATTTTCACCATATTTTGAAGATGGAGTTGCTTCGAAAACTGAATCTGCGACTGAAACTGTTATGCAACAGTTCTTCTAAATTGGAGTTTAGAATTTAGTTAATTTTAAGCGCTAGGGCAGTCTGAAATGTCAAGTTTTACTTTCAGCAACACGGAATCCAGCTAATGGGCTACTCGGAATTTCATCCATTCCGAGTACCGTAACAAAGCTAGTGTTTTAGGGTTGCCATGTACATTCTTAAACATTAAAAGGAATTTAAGGGGCCGTTAGCACCATCTCCGGTTAAGTGCTTAATCGGAACTAAAAGCGCCGGTTAGGTTTATCCATCAGTAATTTTAACTAGAGATGATGCAAACGGCCATAAAAGACGAAACAGGTTAAGCAATTAGCGAATGTTATTGATTGGTCTCGATTTAGAAGTGCTTATACATAGATTTTTTAAACTTGCAGGCGAGGTGCATGAGGTGATTCAACGTATAACTTAGTGTGCAGTTACCCATTGACAAATGATTCGCTCACCCATTCGTAATTGGCACCCCAATCACGAACCGAATCAACATAATTCCCCATACAAAATTTTGTCAGCGGATCACGAAAAAATCGATGCCGTCTCTAATTTTAATCGAAAGTAGTTGCCAACACACATACACTCTAAAAACTCTGTTTAAAAATGCCACTATTAAAAGGGTATATTTTTGTTGATTTTTACAATTTTTTCGTAAATTTACACGACATGTATGTATTTTTCTAGTTTGGACATTTTCGTGTGTAAAAACCGGTTTTATTCGCGACTTTACACAATTTTACGGGTGAAATCGAACAACAGATGTGTATTTTGTAGATTGTACGCACTTCCGTAGTAAATTTACGCACACTACAGCAGTTGAATTAGATATAACGGTTCTTTGCGCAACAAAACTATCGAAATGAGGTTAGCGAAGGAATGCTTTTTCAATTTCAAAGTTAATGATATAATCGATAAAATACTTTAACGTTCCAAGTTAAAATTTTTAAACACGTTTTGTTAAAATTCAAACTTATTTTGTGTAAAATTAAACACTCTTGTGTTTAAATGCTACACATTTGGCATTTAATTTCGCGTACGTTTTGAAGTAAATTTTTGAACATTTTTTGCTGAAATTTAAACAAAGCTATCGTTAAATAATCGAGAATGTAATTTTGCGAATAATAAGGTAGGAAATCAGTAACCTACCTTTTAGCATGCAAAATTACACAATTTTTTCTTAGAGTGTAGTACAGCTATCAAGACAAAGCAAAAATTAAACAAACAAGAAACAATTAAATGCTAAAATGGATTTAAACGCTGAGTTTGTGATGATAATAATTATGTTGAAGAGGTTGTATATGAGTAGTACAACAAAAACAGAAATGCGAAACGAAAGTGTCGTGTAAACGGGGTGATTCGCCATTCGTAATACAACTAACGAAACACGTGATTCACTTCTTGTGGAAGCATCGTATTATAAGAGCACCTTGTAAATGAAAAATTACCACGCAGAGTAAATGTAGACACTTTAAAAGTGTTTGATACATACATATGTACATATGCGCTTTCAAAGTCGTTTACATGGTCCGTATTCTTTACTTAAGCCGTTTACACACTCAGCGGTCAAATTGCCTCGTGATGATGTTCTTTAATGTAATACTGGGGGAACGGATGGTGACGGTTGGCGGTTAAGTTGCGGTAGAGTATCACACGGACCGTTTTTAGGTTAGCCCTTAGAAGCTTCCTCCTAATAAAGCAAAAAAAAAACGAACAAAAACAAGTAAAGAAGTGGCTAAGTTTGATCGAACTTTATATACCCGGCGCACGCTTTCAGCTAAATTTTTAAATTAACTAGGTACAATCTAACATGTGTGCCCAGTCTACCTACCAAGTTTCATTGAGATATCTCAACTTTTACTCAAGTTATCGTCTGCACGCACGGACGGACGGACGGACGGACGGACGGACAGACAGACATCGCTAATTCGACTTCTCTTTTTATTCTGAGCATTTTTGTATATATATGTCTATATCTATCTTGATTCCGTTATGCTGTTACAAGCAAACGTTATGCGAACAAACTTATAATACCCTTGTGTACAAGTACGCTCGGGTATAAAAACACAAATAAAAGTACAGTAGACGCTCACAAATTAGAACCACTTTGTTTTTAGGGTGATTCTAATTTCTGAAAAATTCTAATTCCTGGAAGTTTTTTTATTTCAATAAAACCTTAAAATTTAAGTCAATTTGCATTGAAAAACTACAATGAAATTTTGTCTTATTCAATTTTATTCATAAAAACGAGAAAACATAAGGTAACAATCCAATATAGATATATGTATTTATGCGCTAACTCAAAAATAGGTCCAAAAAACAAAAACTCCAATTACAGTAAATATATTTTTTTATCAAAAATACATAAGAGATCGATAAAAATACATTAAAACAGCCAAAAATTAATCAAAAACTTCGTAACTAATTTGCAGGCATGTAGTCTGTTATTGGTGTTTGCTTCTTCCTTTTATTTGTTTCTGCAATAAAAATCTCATTGCGAAGAGCTAGTAGATTGCTTGTGTGCTTTGCGGAAAACGATTCACTATAAGTACACCATTTTATTAAATTATTGACGCTTTCAATGGCTGTAGAAGTAGAGACAACTGGTAAGACCTCCCGGTCATCAAATTCGCTGCTACCTGAAGACTCATCATCACTATTGAGATCATGTGCAGGGTCGTCATCAAGCACATCGTTGTTCCATATTTCAATGTCTGCTGTGCTAATGTTATTAGTTGGCTCTATTTCTGTTAAAAGTGCTTGAGCTGCCTGAAGAGCTCCATTGCAGTCTTGATCTTTTTGCAGTAGCTGTGCTTGCTAAACCATCCATCACTTGCGCTAAATGTACTTTCATCTTTATCGGGATTTTCCACTTTGAATATTTGTTTGGCTTTCTCCTTTAGTATTGGCCCAGTTAATGTATACTTTTTTTCGCGTTGATTTAAAAACCACTCATAAAGAGTTGCCTCCATTTTTGATTTTTTGTTAGCCTCATGATAGGTATTAGAAACAGTGATGATTTCATAGATTTGATATAGGTGATAGCAGATGACGCCACATAAAATTCTAGGGCTAACCGCTTCCCTTGAATACCTTGGTCAAGCTTTTTTAAGATCTGCACTTTGGTTTCCAAAGACAAAGTATTTTTCTTACGTTTATTTGGCATTTCAGCGAACGACTTTGACTTTTAAGCAAACAATGCCGAAACACGTATCGAACTCAAACAAAAACTAACAAAAACTGTACAGATAGCGACGAAAATCCAACGACTACCGAGCGTAATATGAATAAATTGGGGATTCCCCTTTTTATATATATTTTGCAACAAAAAACCAAATACGCTCTGAAATTAGAATTTTCGATTCGAATTTCAGAGCGTGTAATGTATTCAAAAAGTTGATTCTAATTTCTGGAAATTCTAATTACTAAGAGTTCCAATTTGTGAGCGTCTACTGTACTATTAAATTCTCATAATTAGACCTGTTCTGCATTTCCAAAATTTCTTGGTCGGAATCGGAATGAAAGACATTACTATACATCGAAAGCGTTAATTTTTTTGTTGGTTTTAAAATATTGTATCTGATTCTCCGAAAAGAAAATAATAAGTTCTCATTCTCACCGAACTGAAGAAACTAACAACAGATTGAGGATAAATGATTTATATGTACATTCCGATTCCAACCAAATGTGTCGGAATAGAAATGCAGAAAAGCTCCGAACGTAAAATCAAAGCCTCAAGTACGCGATTAAATCAAACTAATTTGTCTAGAAATTTCGTAATAATTTGCAATCTGTATCTTCTCTGTATGCGGCTTTGCTTAGATTGTATACCTCGAAATTCGTTGTACATAGTGCAAGCTAGAAGTATCCGTTGTTGTACGAGTTCTATGCTCGTTGCATATGTATACAACCATGAATATAAAGAGCAAATTTATATACACATACATATAAATATTTCCAGCCGCTTAGATTTTCGCGCACATACTCGTCCATAAAGGAAGCCATTTATAAATGCCAAAATATAACAGCGCAATTTGTACCTTCACTTCCACATTTTTAAGCTTTGCCATTTGCATACTTACACGTATTTAAATATTTATGTTTTGACCCTGTCGGAAAACAAGCAGACTGTCTGAAATATTAACCAATTTTAAAGTATTTAGTTGGATATCAGCGGTTTTGAAACAAATGCAGCGTGCGAATCTTTAGTTCTTCATTAATTTCATCTTGTTCTTTTTTTTCTTTTATGGCGCTACAAACGTTTTTCGGTTTGTGTCGAGACCAAAAAACTTCGCCAGTTCCCTCTCTACTACGATAGGTTACGGCAAGTATTCACATTAAGTGAAGATAGGACCTTCTTCACTTGGTCGTTCCAGTGTGTTCATGGGCGCCCTTGCCTTCGTTGCCCACCCATGGTTGCCGATTCGAATGATTTTTTTCACCGGAGCATCATCATCCATACGAACGACATGGCCAAGCCATCGCAGTCGTTAAATTTGTATGCGCTTGACTATGTCTATATCATTATACAGCACGTACAGTTCATCATTCCATCTTCTTTGGTACCCGCCGCTTACGCGAAAAATAATTATAAAAAAATTTAGTGAAGAGAAACTAGGAATTTAATTAATTTATTTTGCTTATCCTTTTTAAACTTTTAAAACCGCATGTTGCTTACTAAAACCCCAATACTCGTAGACAAATAAAATAAATTCACGGAAGTAATAATTAACATCAATCTCGATGGGACTTACGACAAAAAAAATTTAAGGCTTTATATTAACTAGGACGGTGGGCGAGCATTCTAAAATGCGTGATATATAAAGGGTATTCACAAAATGGCTTAAAGTTTTAAAGTCATAAAAGTTTTCAGTAACCTAAAATTAATTTTTCTGTTTTTTTACATGCACAGAAAAATAAATTAAAATAAATTGCATAATCTTACGACAATACGAAACTTTACGACCCCTAGTGAATGCCCTTACAAAACTTTTCAATTTTTTCTATATCAATATCAAATGCTTTTTGTATTGAAACATACTTAAGGCGACTTAGGCTGTACAAAATATATATGTTTAACGAAGAGTGTATGAAAAAACTCTCAACATTAGATAAAATTAAAAATATGTTAATGTTAGGTTAAATTTCCTTCCAAAAAATCTACTGCATACATACAACTTTATTTCAAACAAAACTATAAAATAAACATATTTTTAAAAAGTTGGAAGAAGGTGGGTGCGAAAAAAAAAACAAGTTAACAACAAATATATTTTAAAATATTTAGAAACAGAGGAATTTAAAAATAGCTGGAAATAAACACATTTTAATGCATTTGGAATAAAAGTAATTTTAATATTCTCTCCTTCAAATATATTTGAAAGTGGTTGTAATCAAATGCAGAGTCGTATGATTGACTTGCTCTTAGGACATCGCTATATTAATAAAGTTAGTTGATTACAAGAAAATAGGAAGAATTTAAACCATTTTTGTTGGAAAAAAGTACTTTTTCATTTAATTTTAATCTACTTTGATTTCCGACAGGGCAAATATAATCGCATGTATGTATGTATGCATGACGTTTCACACGTTCCGGTTGCACGTTAATCAACAACCGGTTAATAGGTTCTCGTGTCGCTTTCTAACTAGCAACTGGAGTTTAGCTTGAATAATTTCGTTTAATTTGTTATTTTTGTAAAGATATATCTAGAGTTTATCGAATAGAGTGGCTCGAGTTTACAATACACGAAATATGGATACCAAATCTTGTCCTCTTTCTAATAGCAGAGGTTGTAGAATTGATCCAACTCAACATTTTAAATACACCACCAAAATCTCGACTTTGCGTACAAAAAACATTTGTGATATGTAGTTCGAAGCATTTACGATGCACGATAAAAATATAGCACACCCATATATGGATAAATTCGAACAATCCCTGCAAGCCAGGTCTTAGCTGTTTCCCCTGAAATTCAAAAAATTTTCACAAACATTCACAGTTTTTACCCATTTCACCCACACATTTACAAATTGGTTTTTCGAACTGTCGAAAAATGTTCATATGTTAGAGCAGTAATGCCGTACTTCAATAAGAATCGTATGTGTTAGAAGGAGAAAGATAGAAACATATAAGACAATTTTATACCAAAGTAGGATATAACAATGATTCAATTATAAAAGGTTGGATACTTAATGACGTTTCAGTTTTCCGACTGCCTTGTAAGGTTGCATTTAGGAGGGTCTGATAAAGCGGAAAATATTTTATCCCATTTCGCGCAAAGGTATGTAGTAGAGAAGTAGGGAACTAGTAGCGAAATGCGGTTGGTACGTTGCATGAAACATATTTGCAGAAATTTGATATTTCAATTTAATGTTTATAAATATAAGCGAATATTCAACCACACATGTATGTATGTATATACATAGCACCTTAATACAACAAACTATATAAACAAAAAACGCAAGTGCGATTTAGAAGCAAATATTTTTTACACATTTTGTTAACCAAATATTTTTTACACATTTTGTTAACCAAAGCAATGCGATTTCAATAAGTTTTTAATTCTTATTAAATGCAGAAAATATAACTATTACATTTGAAAAAAAATTTGATAATTCATTTTTCTTTAATTCAATATAAATTTTATCTACCAAAATAAAAGGTATCAATTAAAAGCCCAGTAAGCCAAGTTTGTACACATATGTTTTTTATTACACTTTCGAACTTTTTTAAAAATATAATTACCATTTCACTAAAAATGCAACACTAGTTATTTGAACAATTTTTTTGTATATGGAAAACACCACACAAAACCTTCGTCAAAAAATTAACGGAATTTTTATTGATATATGTACATCTATTAGAAATCAAGTAAAGACTTTAGTCAATACTGGTCAAAATACTAATAAATGTTCTTCTATTGGATATTTTAATTGTATAATTTTATTGTTTTTAATATTTTTTAATTTTTTTTTAATTTTTATGTTGTTTTATATAAAATATATACCGTAAAAAATTTTAAAACATAAACTGCGTTCTTCGAAAAAAAATCAAACAAAATGATCTAACCTGGCCGGGAGTCGAACCAACGACCTATCAATTTTATACATGCAAAGAAAATGTCAATTCCTGTTCCTTGCTAGATGAGCAAGGCTACTGGAAAACATACCGTCAATTCAATTATTTAATGTAAGGCATGTTGAAATAATTTAAAATCTATAAAAGGCAACAGAGTTTGCCTGCCATGCGATTTTACAAGAAAAAGAACTAATTTCCACGTGTTTGATAACATTTTTTTTTACTAAATGAAAAGAGAGCAACACAGGCTACCCTTAGGTAGCGTGCAAGAGTGGGACAACAGACTAATTACTCCAACCTTCGATGATTGATTCATGGGCTATGAATAAATCGATATTCCAGCAAAAAATTTTTATTATGCTTATGCATGAAGAAATTTTTTTTGGATGAACAGTGGTTTTTCTTATCTTATAGTGAACTGAACTATCTAGTTGGTGTAAATATGATCAAAGGCAGACTTATTCATGAAAACCAGGATTTCCCATCTTCTTTAGTGTTAACGACAACTTTTATTTGCAGTGTTGCAGCAGTGATTGATGCTCGAACATCCTCATTCTTTTACCGATTTGATTATTATTTTTTTATTTAATAGTTTATTCATCAGTTTTTATTATTTTTATTTAATTGTTAAATTAAATAAAAAATTGATAAAATATTGATTACGAAAATGAGTAGTTTGTTTATTAGTGCTGAAGACTTTATAATGACAAAAATGAGGAGTTTGTTAACAAGTACTAAGGACTTTGTGATGACAAAAATTAGTAGTTTGATGACAACAATGAGCAGTTTGGTTGCCAGCGCTTATTAGATTATAAGCTTAAAAAATAATTAGTTGCCTCATCTGTTATAGCAAATTAAATATATATTCAAATCTGCAAGACGACTGGAAACTGTACACCCACCACTACACAACTGTTAACCAAACAAGGACTAAAGTCACTCTTCCACCTGCGTTGTCTATATCAATCCTCAAATCTTATATCCGTTTACGACTTGGTCACACAATACTTACCCATTCTCATCTATTGAATCGTTCCCAACAAAATAAATGTCCCTATTGCGATGGAATAGCATCATTGGATCACATACTATCATCATGCCATAGAATACCAGTGCCCATCAGAACCTCCTCAAGCCCTCTCGACCTCATAAAAAGAGCCCTCGTCAAAGAATATAATAGCGATTTACAACTTCCTAAAATCAAACGACTTGCTAAGATGGGTATAACAAGGATCTTAAAGTTTACCTTATACATTTATTTCTATATTACTTTTTTCTTTAACATAATAACTTTTAGTTTCGCATAAGGTAATTAATTAGACAGCTGATGGCCACTGTTGCTAGCGCTCCTATATTTAAAACTTATATTCATAACTTGTTATTTTATAAGTTAAGTAAAATAAAATAAATAAATAAATAATAAATATAATATAATACATAAGTACATATGTACATATATACATAGGTAGGAAAGAGATATAAAATCAAGACAAGAAGAAACTAAGTACTCAGTTTTTTCCCAAGCCCTGAACAAAAATAAATACTTTAATAAGCAATTTTGAAATTATAAAAAATGATTATTTAAACACTTATTTTATACTCCGCTGTATTGTAGAGCTATATATGTACATATGTACATATTCAATTATGTATGTTACGAGTATATACAACATCCATTATATTTTTATTAAAACAGCTATCATAAAGTGTTTATCAGTTAGATATTATAATTTGCAAAAAAAACACAAATAAAGTATTTTATAAGATTTTATACATATATTAATACAAATCTCATAAAAAGACAGGAAAACCTTGTACCTTACTGACAAAAAGTCCTCAGTTTGCTCAATGTGAAATTCAGTTATTTGGTACGTATATAATCTCAAAATTTAAATAAGTTAATACTTCACTCAGCAATGACTGGGAGGCGTCGAGTGGTTGCAGAAGGGCAAAACTCATGTTACCTTCAATCTCAGAAGGACTATCAAAACACTTGCTCTCGCTTAACAGGCGAGACTGCAGCCAACTTGTTGGACTTGTTGACCGGTCACTTCACGTGGCATAGACTCCTAACAATGATAGGCGTACATGACAACTCTATATGCCCATCCTGTTATGAAGAGGAAGAGACGGCGGAACACTGTCTGTGCTTCTGCCCCGCCTTTGCAAGAACCAGGTATGAGGCATTTGGTCGCGACGTGTTGAGAGACGAACACCTGAGCTCTTTGACACCCCAAAATCTGCTAAGATTTATTCGTAAATCCTGCAGATTTAAAACAGATTAAAAGGAACATGAAAACAGTACAATGGACGGCATGTAGTCTGAGTGCTGTTTTCTGTACGCGTTGTTTCGTGCCTGATTCCAAAAAAAAAAAAAAAATATGAGTGGAGATTATTACCTTCTTCGCTTTTACATTTTTATTTTTATGTGTTTCTGTCTTAATTTTTGTGACCTGCTTATCACCTGGCCATAATTGAGAGGCTTCATTTTGAGACCAATTAATGCCAACTGGTCTTAAATTGTACTTTTGTGTCCGTTAAACTACATTTTATTTTCAAAAGAATTATTTCATAGAAATAATTGCATTTATTTACATATATATTGATGTGACTTATTTCTTACTTCAAACAAGAACCGATTTACCCGATTTTTTCTTGATTTAAATACCAAGGATTTTACATTTTTCGAATAATTCGAAAATTGGTTTTACAAAAAAGTCGAATAATCGAAAACCCTACTACATATTTAAAAAGAATATGGAAATTTATAAAGTTTGAAACTAGAAAACTCGTGAAAAGATTATTTTGATATTTGCATATAGTATGTATGTATGTATTCACATGTGCACATTTGCAAATATACATACATACACACACACATAGTTAGAACGTTGCTTATGCCACAGAGATATGCCAACTAGATTCTTCATAGTAGATGAGTTTTACACAATCGCAATAGATCACAAACAGGGCAAAACTTTTGGACTTCACATTGCGCTTCCATGCACACACACAAACACACATTACACGATTAAATAAATTCACGAATAAATCACTTTCATTGCGATGGATATGCTAGTGTACCTGCAAGGATGCCAAAGGAAAAAAGCAGCAACGCTACGCGAGTATAGCCAATTAACGTCATTTTTACGTTTTCACGAGCACTTTGCGAGTTCCAAACTGTAACTAAAAAAAAAAACACGCATTGTTTACTAGCAAAATTCACTTTATCTCAAAGCAATACCTACAATATCTAATCGTTTACGATAATCTAATCGTTAAAGAATTTCCAAGTCGAACAGGTGTTAATCTCTTTGATTTTACTACTTAATTCGAATTTGGCAATGCAATAGGTTGACGCCAATTGGTTACCGCAAAACAATTACCATGCCTACGATATGTATGCTATTCGATTTTCTGCCTTTTTGACTGATATGCTTATCTATCATGTCGACTAATTGTTCGTCATTGTCGGTTTTTGTTTTCATTTTAACCCGTTTACCATTACCCTAAATGTTTTAAGTGAAAGAGGATGTATACTACTATGTACATAAGTAACTTGAGTATAGTAATACTTGCCGCTAAAAAGCAAACTGGTGTATGTCTTTAACAATTTGAAGTTTGGGCTAATCATTCAATGTATAGTCATTTAAATGTAAATGTTCGATGTTAATTCCCTTCAAAGGTTCTTGAATAACCAACTATCTAATAGAACCCGATACATTGGAAAAGGTAGAAAAAGTGTATTTGAGGGTGACCTTCGCTATTTATGGCCACCTTTTATAGTTATTGCACAACAAACCAGTTAACCCAACAATTCTAGCACTGGATGACAAGATATATATATACAACGCTTTTTTATTGTGATTGTTGCAGTTTCCGTTAGGGAAGGAATATGATATAATTCGAATAAATTTTTCGTCATACTCTCGCAAACGTAATTGCAAAAAACTAATACTCCATATTACAGCGTAAATGAAAACGCCTAATCGTATTAGAGAAACGGGAGGTACACAAATGAAAATCACTCGTCGGGAAAGTCAAAGCCCATACAACAACCATGAAAACGAAACTCAAGGAAATAGAAAAAACAACAATCAAAACATATAAAAAATCGAGCGGAGGCGCATTAGGAAGGTTAAAAAGCTTACCAGACCCTAGCTCTGAACTGGAGTTTTAATTGAATATACATAGATACATAAATAAGTACTTGGAAGCTGTTCTATCAATGCATATCGCTGGTTTTAGATGCTTGCAGCGCTTTCTTATAAGACTGTTTCTACGAGAACAGGTTTAATAATAATAATAATTTGACGCTTACACTGTACGAGTATAGCTTAGTGTGTATTTATGAGAAGGGGTTTCATGGCAGATATAACCGCGGAGGTTTGCCTGCCTGTCTGCCGAGGGATGACCACTATTAGAGAACAAATCTTTCGAACCTCGAACTCAGCGGCATACCAAGTTATAGCACACACCGCTACCCACTCGACCACAATGGCGACGAGAGCAAGTTTAGTACTGAGTTATTTCGGTAAGTACAATATTTTCTTTTTCAAATTTATGATATGCATAATCCAAGGTTGTTATAGGGTTAACGCTGAATAGTTAACACCTGCGCCAAAAAACTCACTCACTATCGTTTAAAACTCATAAAAATCCTAGTGTTCATATAATCGTTTATATATATTTGTACTTACTTACATACATAGATATAAACTACATTGTACAAAAAATATCATAGTATTGAGTATATAAAATATACTAATTAACAGGTGGCCATAGATTAATAGAAATACCTGCAATTGAGCACTTAACTAATTCGCTTATCTTCTCTTTCTTGTCCCACCGGGTGGAATGTATGTTGGAACGATTTTCTGTCATCCCTTGTCAAGGTTGGTTTGGAGACAAACCAGTTTCGGCATTGTGCCATCTTCAGTGTAAATTTTCGTATAAATGTTTCAGATTTTATTCACCTAACTTAATGGCATCTGGCTCCACGCAACAACCTCTGCCTATGTAGAGATTTGAAGAATATTAAGACAGCTAAAACATGCTTAAACACATATAACGCTGCTATTAAATTTAAAATTATTTGAAAAAAAATAATATTTATACTTGATTCGAAGTATATTGGAATTGCAAGGACCTTGCCTTGTAGTTGGATCTCTACCGGCAAACCGTACAACATACATAAATGCTGGGGTAAGGTTGCACAATAACTTGACATGGGTGAGTGTATGTTCAAATTAGGCATGTCAATCCCGGGATCCCGGAATCCTGGCCTTTTTTAGCTCCCGAAAATCCCGGGATAAGTCTATTCAATCCCGGAATTGTAGAAAACATAGAATTTAATAGCCATTTATTTTTCAAATATTGTATCATTCTTAAAAATTTCCTTTTCAAGGGCAAAATCAAACCTTCAGAGTGTTCACAATCGACAAATAACACATATTAACTCTCTTAAGGCTTTGTTTTGTTTTATGCCATTATAAATGAGCTGGAGCCTATCCCACTCGAGTAAAAAATGAGCCTCTCTATGAAAGCGATGTTAGTAGAACTAACAACGAGGTGCCTGAAGTGAATAAGGCAGAAAGTTTCAAAGATTAATTGCATCAAGTTTGAACGAGCTGCTCGCAATTGTCCAATAACACAAGTCTGCAAAAAAAAATAATTGAGAGCTGTTTTGTTTTTTTTGTGTAATTCTTATGTTTTTGGGTGTGCTGAATCCGATAATAACTTTAATTTTGTCATAGAACGTCACGTTTTCTGACAATGTAGGTGTCTATGTTAGACAAGTTATCGTCTTAAAATAAAACATAAAAGATTAAAAAAAATTTTTTAATTTATTCATGTAAAATACATTAATTAGTTAACACTAAACGCATTTCTTTTTCTCAGTGAGACTCCTTTTGGTACATTTTCGCTTGTGGGAAGCATCGGGAAGGTCTCTTTGAAGCGCCCAATAGTAGTCTGCCATCATTGAAACGCTCCATCTTCCCTGGTATCTTTTTTCCATCTCCTTAATATCTTGATGAAATCGTTCACCTTGCTCTTCACTCACGTCTCCTAAATTTTGTGGAAAGTAATCGAAGTGGGAATGAAGAAAATGTACTTTAAAACTCAACAAGCAACCTAAAGCTTGAAATGCTTTTAACATTCTTTTGACAATTTGTTTGTAGTTAGGATCTTTCTTACTGCCCAAAAATTTCTTTATGACCTCTTTAAAGGCAATCCACCCTTCTCTTTGAGGATCCGTCATGGTTGTTGTGATGTGAAGAACTTTATGAGGAGGCTCCCAAGTTTCATGCAGGACATTATTTTCGCCAACTTTAAGCTCCCTCGGAGGCCAACACTTTTTGGTCCAGTGATAGGTTCGGTCTCTACTATCCCATAGACACAAAAAGCAAGGGAATTTGGTAAACCCAGATTGTTGTTCGAGCGCCATGCCCAAGGTTTTAAAATCACCGCACACTTGCCACCCGTGGTCTTTATATTTTAATTTGCAAATAATCAATTCCAAGTTCTTGTAGTTCTTGTAGGTTTTCTTGAGGTGTACGGAATGACCGACACGAATGGAAATATAGAAAGAAACCGTTGTGAAGCAGAACTGCTTTAAGGCTTCTTTTTGAAGAATCTATGAAAATACACCACTCTGCTGGGTCGTATGAGATCTTAAATGTATCCATAAAACCTTCAATATTAGTACAATAAACCAACTCGTCCTCTTGAGCACTTTCTACACTATCGGAGCGCGCACGTTCGGGTTACAACATGTTTATGTTTGTTAATGCAGCTCACATAGGGTGTTGCTTATTAAGAAAATAATGATATTTATGGAAAACATTTAAAAATAGTAATCAAAATAAAATTATACCTATTATTATTGCCTACAAGTTAGCCCAAAAAAACCCTTTTTTATAATAAAATTTTGCGTTTTGTAAAATAACCTTACGTTTTGGAGTTTTTTGAGTAATTTTTTTTAGTTTTCAGAACACCTAAATACATGGAAATCAGTTGGAAATATACAGACAGCATTTTTGTTGCAGAACTGTGTTAACGGAAGGCATACAATTTATTAGAAGGTTTTGTAAAAGAAATTGATAGTTTTTGTAATGAGACGATAAAAGCTATGTCCAACAGAGAGCATTTAACTTATTGTCGACAATCCAACCAACAAGTGTTGAGGCGCAGCAGTGCTTCTTCTGTACCAAATATATATATTTGTACTTGAAGTATAAATTATTTTGTATGTGCGTAAAATTTTACGTTTATTTCCTTGTTTTCTTGAAAATACCAATAAATACATACACAATTTACAACAAATCGTTCTTCTTTGTTATATTAATGTTATTTTGTTTACTTCTATAATAAAACGATTACAGACGTGAAATTCGGTACCCTGGGATTGTCCCGGGATTTCGTTTTCAAATCTCGAATATCCCGGGATCAACAAAATGCCCAAAATTTACATCCCTAGTGCAAATGCGCTTGATCCTATACTTTTTACACAAACGGATGCATGTAAGTCTACATCCTAGAGCAACTATGACCATGTACGTACATACGAGTATAAGTATGCGCATACTCGTAACTCAGTATACCACACCAAAGGATGGAACACAAATTTAAGGTTAAAAAAAAATTACAAAATTTATTAAATATTAGTAAACCGGCTCTAGGCCTTTTACTCGTATTATCTATTGAGAGTACCACCCAAATCTAAAACTGTTATCTCACTCTGTGCTGCTGTTATGCTCCGCAGTTATATTTGGCTAGTTTCTGGATGCAACAATGAAACAATTGGCTCGATTATCAATCTGCTGGCGTCCACTAAGGATTATCGTATGTTCTTGCCACTTCTTGGGTATTATTACACGACTCTTCATACAGAGCAGACCCTGCTTTTCAGAAGGCAATCCATACTTGAGTGCTTCCCATTGTACTGCTAACCTTAAATTCTTAAAAGTTCAAAATTTCTTGCGTTAATTATGAATTTGATTATTAAATAATTGAAATTCAATATAAAAAGAAATAAGGACATTTAAAACACGTTCAGAATAAACAAATGATTAGTAATGAATTCTTAAAATGTTGTTTTTTTATTGCTCACTAATGTATGTACGTACGTACCATAAACATTTGAATTTTTGTTTTCAATTACTTTACTTATTTCTAAATGCCTTATTCATTAACCTAATATCTTATAGCTTTTGTACTCATAACTATGCAATTTCAATGCATACCCAACTAATTAATAGAAGTTTACACTTTTGCTTTAATTCTTTTTCAATTGATGGACTGTTCTGGCTAAATGCGAACCGACCGAACTTCGGCCCATTTTCTCAATTTACCGCCGAAATTAAACTGAACGAAACAATTTTAATGTAAGTAAGAAATTAATATTTATTTCATCTTTTTTTAGTGTTTAGACAAAAGTACGATACACTTGTTTATTATTTTTCTTCTCGGTACAACAATCGTGTGTCGATTTGGTCCGATAAAAAAAAAACTTCGCCCGTTGAATCTCTTCTTTGTAAGGTTACGCCACGATTTTCGTTCGTCGAGAAAGGACTCAAGGGCTTCTCAATTGCCGAGCCCAAAGTAGCACAGGCAAGAGTAATTCTTTGCTTCATTTCCATGACATTATTTGTGCTGTTTATGCTGGATTCACTACTTTAAAGTTGTAACAACGCTAATTACTACAGATAGTGATCAAAATCTTCCTGGTATAATTCAGAAAGATTATTGATATTTAGACAATTAACAAATTTGTGTTTGATTGTTTTTAATGTAAACTAAATAATAACACTTATTAACTATAGAAGAAAAAGTATATATTGGTTTAACAATATTATCTTAGTGGAGTTCCTTGAAAAAAAAAATTGCAATATACATATTTCAGTTAACACTCTTGGGTGGCAGCAATAATAATTTAATCGGCTTTTCGGAAAACTTGCAAGTTTCAACAATTTTTTTTTTCGTAATTAATGACAAATATTTTTTGCTTGATAGTAACATGTAGTATATCCAAAGCCAATGTAGTAGGTTGACCAGCACTAAAGTGATTGATTCGGTAATTTCAAAACCGATTTTTTACATTGTTAAGATATAGCCTTTGACAAATAATATAAATACGGCAGCACGTCGTCTAATTTTACATCCATTATGTTTTTGTTGAAACGGCAACCACAAAGTGCTTATCAAATATATAAAAAAATACATATGTATATTTATTCGAAATCCAAATAGTTTGCAGAAAAAACGCAACAAATGTATTTTTGAAGATTTTTATATACTTAGAGAAATGTCATAAGAGGACGGGAAACCCCTTAAAATTGTATAACACCTTACTGACAATAAGTTCTTTTAGCTCGCTAAATGTACCCTGTGTGGAATTAAGTAATTTGGCATAATCGCACGTTTCAAAATTGGAGACTATGAATGAGTTCAAGATTATTGCCTTTCCTCGCACTTACATTTTTATTTATTGTGTTTGTCTTAATTTTTGTGACCTGCTTATCACCTTGTCGCAATTGAGAAACTTTATTTTGAGTACAATTAATGCCAACTGGTATAAATTTGTGACTTTTATCGGGGGTATTCAGTAAGCGATCCCAGTCTCTAACAGAAAGAAAAGTCACAATTTGAGACCAATTGGCAATTCTTAGTCTCAAACAATAAAAACATAAAAGCAAGGAAATGCTATTATCTTGAGTTCATAGTCTCAATTTTTTTTACTTCAGATTATATCAAATTACTGGATTCCGGCATTAGAGACAGAGACTGGTTACTGAACTTGGACAATAAACTACATTTTGTTTTAAAAATATTTCTTTCATTGAATATTTTAAAGAAATAATTGCATTTTACATGTACATTGATGTAGCTTTCTTCATACTTGGTACAAGAACCAGCTTACCCGGTTTTTTTTTCCTGATTTAAAAATAAGAAACCGGGTTTTTTTTCAAATAATTCGAGACCTGGTTTGACAAAAAAAGTCGAATAAGCGAACACCCTAACCATTACTAAATATATATATGTAAGGTTAATTTTGGCACAAGTACTATATAAGGGTTGAGCACCACGTTGGAAAGGAACTTTTGGTCAGAATCTTAAATTTAGTTTATTCTTATTCTCTTAATCTGTTTCGTTATAAAGGGGTTTTCAATAGGGACGCTACAAAAGTAGCGCTCTCTCTTGACATTTCTCTTCAGCAAGGTTTGCCATTTCATCATGGAAAGATATACGATCCAACAACGAGTCGAAATTATTAAAATTTACTACCGAAATTCGGCGTCAGTGGCCTCAACTTTAAGAGCGCTACGTGCAATTTATGATGAGGGTCATTTCTGGCTAAATGGCTTCGTCAATAAGCAAAATATGCGTTATTGGTCACACAGCCACCCACACGTACGCAATGAGTTACCATTGCATCCCGAAAAAATTACGGTTTGGTGCGATTTATGGGCCGGCGGCGTCTTTGGGCCCTACTTCTTCCGTGATGATCAAGACCGGCACGTTACTGTGAATGGGAATCGCTACCGCTCAATGATAACCGAATATCTTTTGAAAACCAAATTTGGTGAACGTGTTATCTCACGAAATGGCCCAGTCAATTGGCCGCTTCGGTCGTGCGACTATTTCCTGTGGAGCTACGTCAAGTTTATGGTCTATGCCAACAAGCCAGTACGAATATCGAACGTGAAATTACAGCAGCATCGGCCGATTTTTGCTTGAAAACTGTCAAGAATTGGGTTCATCGTCTATACTTCTGCAAGCGTGCCCATGGTGGCAATGGAAAAGAAATCGAGTTCCATACATAATGGCATCGAATATACTTTCGCAGGAATAAAGAATTTCATTGATATCCAAAACCGTTTTTGTTTTATTTAAAAAAAACTTTTGTAGCGTCCCTATTTGAAAACCCTTTATTTCATTTATGTTGTGCTATAAGTGAAATACAGTTTTTCAAAGCGTTTGGAATTATCTTTAGTAATATTTTTGCACAAACCTCAATGAACTTATTAAATACAAATATTTAACTATTTATACAGATGGCAGAGGCAGCCACCTCCAAAATATTTTTGATATAACGCTTCCTAAATCTTTCAAATCTAATAACTAATACATATCTCAAACAGGTGGCAATTATCGTCAAAAATACTTTTGGAATTAAATTTTCTTTGAAGAGTTTTTGTTTTGATATTAATATACAGATAATCATTCCAATTAATTTGTTACTCGAAATGAATTACACATATGGGTAGAAATCCTTTTCGTTCATATTTACGTCTTAAACCTCTTTCATTTCGATATACATACATATATACATACAAATTTCAGAACTCCAAATATAACAAAATGAGATCGACAAGAAAGTACTTCTAAGCCTTTGCCTATCATACGTGTTTAAAAATATTAAGAAGCTTTAGCAAGGAAACGAGCATAATGTTCTACTTCGTCAAAATCAGTTATTGTTGTTCAATAAATCACCGCAAGTGACATTCAGATAAAGATGAATTCAGAGATAGTAGTCGTTCAAGTAGTAAGTACCTGTTTTATTTTTAGGCCAAGTGAAAGATTCTATAACATTTTGTTTTAGCGCTAGAACTACTCAAACAACGCCGAAAATACGTATTTCTCAAAATCAGGAGCTGATTAATTGATTTGCGGCAACAAAGTCAATGTTGCCCTGTCTGAATCAATTTTTTAAGAGGCTAATTTTATTATTGTAAGTGTTAATAAAAAATTCGAATGCTTTTACTATTTAAGTGGCTGGAATACTTATGTACCCGTAATTATATACAGCCAGGGGCACTATCGAAATTTTTACGGCTACAATTACATTGCGGCTAATAAAGAAATTTCAAGCTTTTAATGTACTTAATATGTGTAAAAATAGAATTATATGATTTTATTTATATCTAATAATAACAACTGATATATTCATACATATGTGCAATGTTAATTCGATTTATGTGCATATGTATGAATATGAATATACATACATACATATATGTTAAGTGATATATGTATATTTACTATACACACACACACTCACTTGCATATCAACGCATACTTTATATAGCAACATCTACAGACTTGCGTACATATGTATGTATGTACATATGTGCGTGTTTATCAATAATAAATAATAGTCACCATCAATGCGGTGAGTAATCGATATAAATGTGTTGCAGTATTAATACATTTGTTTTGTTGAACACATAGAAATAAAAAATAAATACACACTGCATGCACACACGCATGCACGCCCTTATTAAGGTAAAAGCTGGCTTATAAAAGCGCGCTAAAATCCACATTCGAGTAGTAAGAAGCGAATGTGTAGCATTGAAAAAAGAATAGCTGTCGCGGCGAAGGTGCGCACGCCACGCATACTTTCATACATATAAATATGTACATACATATGTATATCTAAAGTAAGAGTACATATGTACATATGCATGCATTCACCTACACATACTGCGGACGAGCACGCGATTTTTGTGATGGCGTCGAACGTAGCGCGCCGTAATGAAATGGGACAGTCATCTGCACACTTTCAACAACGGTCTTGCCACCTTGTCAGTCACAGTTGACAACAAATGGCTATAACAACAACAACAATAACAACAACCACCACCAGCTAATACGTTAGTCCGAATCAACAACAACGCCAAAGGTAACCAAAACTACTGACGACATTAAGAAAAACTTTGTTAAGTTACTTTTACTTTTCTTATAAAAAAAAATATTATTTAAACATTATTATTTGTTTTCATTTCAGTTCATATATGTATGTATGTATGTAGATTCTATTTAATTTGATAGAATGTTAGTATGTACATGCATATTTAAAAATAAACAAATATATGTACATACTTACATACACATGTTAACTCGTATAGCCACTCCCAGTTGCAAGCATATTTATAGGCGCTTATACGCAAAAAAAAAAAGAATGTGGCGTCGAGTGTGTGTTTGTATATACATACATATGTATGTATATATGAATATGTACCTTGTAAAAACAGTCATCAGCGATAAAAACTTTCAAGTGCAACACTTTAAAACACTTAATTATAATGAGTAAATAAAAACTTCTGTACACAAGCACAAGTACTTCCAGCAGCAACAATCGAAGTATGCAACTACGACTATGTACTCTGTAACTATTTATAAATGAATATTTTGGTTTTCCCTTCGAAGCGTTTTGTGGCAAGATGTTGCGGTTTTAGTGATTGTTAAACTTGCAAATATATTATACGCATAATTTTGCACTCAATAATATCTAGTAACGCTATTATATTTTTAATGATAAGTTATTTTTTGTGTTTAAAAGTTTCAAAAGGGCTTCCAGTTCGATGCTTTATATACAGATTTCTCTAAAGCATTCGATAGAATTTTGCATACAATAGTAATTAAAAACAAGTAAGAAAAGCTAAATTCGGGCGAAACCGATTTTTATATACCCTCGCGATTAATGTTTGTATGGTCGGTGCCTATGATTTCTTAAAAACGCCATTTCTTTGTTATAAATCGCTGATAGTGTTAAACTTTACTCAATTTTTTCCAATAAATACTGAAAAATGAACTTTTTTGCATTTTCCAAAATTTACGTTATTTGGAAGTTGGTCGTGGTTATGGTCCGATTTCAAAACTTATTGACGGTAATGCTAAATGGTATCAAGGACAATATGTTCACCAAATTTTGTGACGATACCTTACACCGTTATTGAAATACAGAAATTTTTTCATAAGTGGGCGTGGCAACGACCATTTTTCAAAATTACACAAATACCTAATTTCTTAGTTCTAAATCGCTCCCAATACCAAATTTCACTCAATTTGTTTTAATAGATACCGAAAAAACGGAGTTTTAGCATTTTCCTAAATTTTCGTTATATGGGAGGTGGGCGTGGTTATTGACCGAGCTTGACCATTTTCAATACCAACCTACCCTGTCCAAAGAGCAATCTATGTACCAAATTTCATTGAGATATCTCAATGTTTACTCAAGTTATTGTAACCACGGACAGACGGACGGACGGACGGACGGACA
Organism: Philophylla caesio; assembly: GCA_963971545.1. Classification (NCBI taxonomy): domain Eukaryota; kingdom Metazoa; phylum Arthropoda; class Insecta; order Diptera; family Tephritidae; genus Philophylla; species Philophylla caesio. The sequence continues at coordinate 188,462,276 of OZ020604.1, read as the reverse complement.
GACAGTCAGGGTTATACGCCAACAAAGTTATAATACCCTTCTGTACAAGTACGCTCGGGTATAAAAAATAGAGTGTCTTGGCTACAACTCTGTACCTGTCACTTGGTTGAAGTCATGTCTGTCGAATAGACGGTAAATGGTTGTCGTTGGCAATTCGTAGTCTCATTCCTTCATCGCACCCACTGGTGTCCCCCGATGTAGTATTTTAGGTCCTTTGCTATATTTGATATTAAGAGAAATGCTTTCATATCATTTTTTCCAAGTGCTTTTCACCATTGTTGACATCTAATTATAACTCTAATTGCCTTTTGAAAACCAACAATGGAATTATGGACTTTGTTGTTATTTTCGATACCAAACTCATTTTTCTAAGCATATTAGATAATCATATAATTTCTAAAATCTAAGCTATGTCAGTCGCAATAGTACAGAAGTGTCAAGTCCTTACATTCGCAATTTGCTCCATAAATCATTGGTTCCTTCTAAACTAGAATATGCATCTTTCGTTTAGAGATCTTATCATTGGTTTTGCTCTAAGTTCCCTTCGTTTTGATGATCCCCTTCCCTCATACCACTCAAAATGCCTTCTTATTAATTTATAATCCCTGCAATCTAGAATATTTTTTTTTATATTGGCTTCGTAAGCATACTTTTTGCAACAAATGTGCTTATCACTACATATTTAGAGCTCTCATAGAATTCAATACAATCTACAAGGTTTACGGGATAGATTTTGCATTCGCAAAAAAGTCTATTATTATAACTCTTAACTTAGCCTTTATGTAATTATGATATTCTGTATGATGTTTATAAACTTAAATTATCTTGCTGTTTGTTGGAACGATTTTCCGTCATCCCTTGTCAGGTTTGGTTTTGAGACAAACCGGTTTCGGCGTTGTGCCATCTTCACTCTCAATTTTCATCAATTTTCATCAATTTTAAATTTTGTTTAGTAACACAATTTATGTGAAATATCTGTATTAGTCTGTAAGACACTTTTTCTAATAAAGAGATAAATAATTTTTGTGATGTTTTTTTAGAAAAGGGGTGTTAATTTTTTATTTTTTACTTTCATTACTTGAAACATTACAGAAATCATGCAAACGTAAGTTTCAAACTTTTAACAATACTAAAGGTTTAAGAACTTTTTGCTTAGGTAGTTTTCATTCCATTCCATTTTGTCACAAGTAATAACTAGCAAGACTTCACCACGCATGCCTTGAATTCTACTACATAACTTAACTAAACGTAAGTTTCTCAATGCAGTCATATAAGCATTTTTGTAAAAGTTATAAAAAAAAATTTGGACTTATGAATTAAAACTGAACATCCGGAAAGTCAATTCGAATATGATGAATTCAGTGGTATTAATAATTTTCTAGATTAGATCAATTAAACAAAGTTTACAATTTAAAATTGTTTCCCTTAATAGATTCATTTTTAATTGCAATTTTATTGATTTTTTTTAACATTAAATTTATTTATTTCACTTAAGCTGAAAGGGACATATGCAACTTAGTTGAATATACTAAACAGAAATCATATCAACAAATATATTTCTCAATTAAGTCCAAGGTGTGCAATTTTTATTTACTCGACGAACGGCTTAGCCAATATTATTTATAAGAACTAACGTTTGTAATCTTACAAACCGAGAAAGCATAAAAAAAATATTCAGTATATAAATATAAGTGTACAAGTTTAAAACAGAGCTGTTTAATTTCCATTGCAATTAATAATCATTAATTTTTTTTGTGCTTTTAATTTTATGATTATTTTAACTTTCATATATGTATGATTATAATAAAATATTATAAAAAAAATCAAAAATATTAAAATTAATTTTGTCAACAATTTTTAATTATTTGATTATTGTTATTATTAAATTATTCTTTATTGTTTGGTTTTGTTTAATTATTTGATTATACTTAATTAGTTTTACAAAACAAAGCAGCTGTGTTTGGCAAGCAATTTTTTATAAGATAGAGTTAAATACTAAAACCCATTTCACTTTACTAAACAATTGTCCTGTAGTATACAAGTATTAAATGAGTTTTTACAGCGAATGTCAACTGTTTTAGTTAATACTTTAAGAAAAAGAAATGTTTAAGGAAATATTCGAGGAGATCATATATTATTTGCGTTTTGATTTTCCTCTTATGTATTTTAACTGTTTTGCGATATATTATTCACTAAGTAAAACATTATAATGGAAAGTAAACAAAAAAATGATATTTATCATGTAATTAAAGAAAAAATAAAAATATTTGAAATCAATCAAATAAATTCATTCATAATATCTAACAAAAAGGAAAAGTTTAAATAATTGAAAAGAAATATGATAATCACGTAATTAAAAAAAAATATTTGCTGGAAGTAAGTAATTAATAATCATTAAAACTACACAGGTATTGTTCAATCATTAAACATTTAATTAATAGTCTAGACCAGTAGGTCTTGTTTACAGTGGCTCAAAATTCATTTTTATTTTTTTACAGTTTTATGATGTTATTTAATTTAATTAAAGGAAGTAGCTCCTCTTAATGATATTCGTTGTTGTTGTCAGCTATCTAGCTTTTAATAATTATAGCGTTTCATGGAAACCCTGCTACCTGGTTCACTAAATTTATTTAATTTTTTCTTGTAAAATCAAACATATAAACCAACGAAGTTTAATATATTTGATTAAATTTAATTTAAAAAAAAACTTTCTGTAATTTTAAGCGTATGTCCAAGATGTGAAAACGCCTCACATACGTGTAAGATATCTGTTGATTACTTTTTAAATCCCATATTTTTTACTTAATTTATCTTGAAAATTGATGAAGAGGTGCTCTGTTAATTGATTTCAACTTTTTAAAGGATATTGCAGAAGATCTTGAAATGGTTTCGGGCTATACAATTTCAAAAATGGGGTTGACGGAACTGGATTTTAGGCTCACGAAGAAATTAATTAAAATTAAACGTAACTAAATAGTATGGTTATTTCTTTTCGGAAGTGGATCTTTAAGAAGCGCATTTTAACCTTTTCTAAATATTGGAAATTAAGAATTGAAAATTTGTTAAAGTCAATACGCTAACCATTATGCCTAATTTATTATCAAAATTTTGTTAGAAATTTAAAAGAAAATTTGGACTTACGAGATATTTTAAAAAAGAAATGCATTTAAGAAGAACATCAGGTGCGAATCAGGTATATAAAAAAAAATTATGTACCCAACAAACGACAAAAGCATATTTCTTCAAGCTTTGCAGAAACTATAGTTCTCAAGTTGATATCAAATATCATTCTCCAACTTTTCTCAAACCTTGGAGAAATTTATAATTCTCAAGTTGATAACCAATGTAGCTCAAATAATCACAATAGAGTTAAAGTTGGGAGCTAAGGTTTTCTCAACTTGAGAATCATAATTATAGCCATACAAAAAAAATGTGGTTGTTATTGAGAAAGCTATGATTCTCTACTTGAGATATAATTGAGGAACAACCTTGGAGATATTAGACACACCTTAGTTCTCAAATTACCCACAAGTTGAGCTCAAATGTAAATGTTTGTTTAAAATGAAATTTCATTTTTTATTGTTTGGCCATATAAATTAGTTTAATTTTTAAATTGTTTTGAGCTTTAAGGCCGATTGGTTTTTTGGGAAATATATATATAAATATAACTTCTTCCATGTTATAGTACTATATTACCACATCTCCTCATCAGACTTCTTTTTTCTTGGCTTCCGGGGGAGTCGAACCCCTTCATTTGAAGTATAATGGCATTGGAATAAATATGGTAAAAAAAATCTCCAATAGATTGCATTACTACTATTTCCGTGGCAAAGCCGATGAAAATTCCCAAAATTTATGAAACTTCAAAAAGTTTTATTAAACGTCAAACATTTTATATAAAACTACCTTCTTTATTGTATCGTGTTTTATACAAGGTTAAAAAACCGGCAAGAGTTGGCAATCATTAAAATGCATTTGAAAATAAACCTATTAACGTTGCGGGTTCGACTCCCGCAGAAGCCAAGAAGAAAGAAGTCTGATGAGGAAATGTGGTGATTTCCGAAATAGTTCTATAACTTCTACCGCTTTGAGTATTGTTGTTTTTTTCCTAATAATTTCCAATAAACCAATCGGCCTTAAAGCTCAAAAATATTTAAAATGAAACTTGAATTTTTTTCGCGAACGCACATTTGCAGAAATTTACAAGCTGATTGGTTTCCGGTTTTTAAAAAGATGTGTGGAATAGAAAATGCTACTTGACTATTTCCCTTAAGTTTTCCACGAAAGAAACTTACTTTTTGCATGTTAAATAATATTTTTTTTAATATCCAACCTTAAAATTCTAAAACACAATCTTTTTAATTTCTTCAATTACAATTTGAGGTCTGTAATTAGCTGTTCTCTTCGGCAAAAATTGCTGATTCCTTTCAAAATGGAACTCTCTCACCACTATTTCTGGAGCATATCGGGAATACTAGTTCGGGATTATTTCGGGACTTGTTCACATATTATTTCGAGACCATATCGAGAATAATTCATGCCTTTTCTGGAAAATTTCGTTACTAGTTAAGAATCATTTCAGTAATATTTTAGGACTTGTTTCGGATCAATTTGGTATCGTTTCGGCATCTGTTCTGGACTACTATTATAGGAAAATGGCGTGAATTGTTTGGCATAATTTTTGGACTAATTAATAAGGGCCATTTCGGGCTCGTCTCAACATTTGTTCGAAATCATTTCGGAACAAGTTCACGACTGTTTTAAGAATCACTTCAAGACCATTCTGGGGGTTAGTTAGTTGATTAAAATATTAAATTGCCTATAATTTAATATATTGTATGAAAATATTAGTCTTTTGAACGAATGTAAAGAGAGTTTTTTGTGCATTAATACTATTAGGGTATTCACAAGGTGTCTTAAAGTGTCGTATTGTCGTAAAACTATTAAGTTTGAAAAATTTCATGTTGAGTTATTTACTTATATTTTCTGTGCAATGCAATTAAAAAATTAAAAATTAATTTTAGGCTACCGAAAATTTTTATGAATTTACAATTTTACAACACTTTGTGAATACCCTAAATGTATTTAATAAAGTGTAAAACCATTTGTTAATGGTTCGTTAAAAAATGTTTCGTTGTAAAAATGTCTTATTTCTATGAACAAAAATGTCGTACATTGTACAAAAGTCAAGACTATAAATATTTTTAAGGCACTTTAATTATATTAATGTACCCTATTTCATTTTTATCAGGCCTGTTCTCCATTTCGATTTCACAGGTTCTATGAGGATGAGAATTCGTACTTTTCTTTTCGGGGAATCAGGGAAAATACTTGAAAACCAAAAAAAATTGCCAGCTTTCAACGTATAGCAATTCTATTCATTCTGACTCCGAACAAAAATTTTTCGAAATCGAAATGCAGAACATATATAGACTTATATTAGAATTCTCAATATAATGCTTCGAACTACATTCATACATACATACATATGTATGTATGAACACAGTTTAAAACATTTCAGCAAACTTGTACAAAAGAGAACACTTTTTTCAAAAAAAATTTAGAATTATTTTTTGTATATAATTTCGTAGCTCATTCAATTTTAATATAAAAAGTGTAAATTATAATAAAATTATTACTGGCACTCTTCCAAAATTTCTTTCATATTAAAAATTCGCGAGATTTACTTTTTGTGTAAAATATTACGCAATGAATTACTTGAAATATTAATATACTAAAATTAAATGGATACAAAACTTCGTACTCAGAAAAAATCTTAATATTTATTTTTTAAAATTCGAAATTTTTTTTAAATTATTGTAAATTTTGTATTAACTATATTTAATAAATGGTTTTTATGGGTTTTGTTAGAGGACGAAGTGTATTTTAAGGGGAGCTTCTTTCAAATTTGGTGGAGGAAATCGTTTTTTTTTTTAAATGAAAGCTACATATTAATAGAATATGCGTACAAAAGGATTTTTCGATACAATCGATATTTATAGAATTAAAGCGTCTTGAACCCACCTAAGTGGCGCTGGCGAGCGGTTGTATGTAGATGGCTGTTTATGCACGTTAACAAAGGAGAGCTGGTATTGGATACACCATCTTGAATTTTTTCCATTTGACTTCACATTTGTAATCACCAATGCTAAAACTTCATAACAATTTTTACTTGTTGTGATAAATGATCAAACTAGATAATTATTGCACGGAAAACTTTCTAAAAACTTTAAATGCGTTTTTCTCGGAACCATATTTTTCGATGCCCTCCATTCAAAGCTTGATTGAAAGATAATAATTTTTTGTATGGCTTAAACTAAAAATATACATTATTAATTGTTATTTAATTGTTGTTGTTGTAGGTCATTTCACAAAAAAAAGTAAAAACATACATTTTTTTTTACATCCACATTTCAGTTTATTTTTTGTCAAAACTCATTCTAGTTTAGTTCAAGCCATAGATAATTTCATTAATTTCAAGAAACTAATACCATTTTTCATTTCATTTCACTACAAGAGGCTGGAGAATTGCAATTAAGGGACGATGTTTTGCGTGCAGAGGCAGACAAGAGCCGGCAATTTTTAGCCGCCATTTTGAATTTTGTCGCGATAAAAATGTCTTATTACTGTAGAAATGATCTCGCATTTAACAATCAATACCGGAAGTTTGTAGGTTTTTTCATCATGTCACAAATAATTCCTAAACTTTTGCCTGCTTTTCGGCCAAATTAATAAGAAGCTCCCCTTAAATGAAAAATAATTTGAAATAATTGGTCAAAAAATAAATTGTACAAATGTGTCAATATGTGGAAGCAATATTATTATTGCTTGTAGGAATAAACATAAATTATGTCTACATAGAAAATATTATATTTTACTTACCAGTCTAATATTTTTATATTCTGATGTCTTGAATTAATCCTGTTTAACGGATGTAAATACGGTTTTGAGTGGAATTCGGAGATTGACTGCTTTCTGAATTTGTATTTAAATAAATTTTCACTGCACTTTCACGCTATTGACGAGCAGCAATATATGCAACAATTTCAATTAACACTTATACAAATAAAATATTGCACACCAAGCAATAATGTTAACCATACACATTTACACTTTTTTATAATTATTTGCATACATACATATACATATGTATACATACATACATATGTACGCAGACCTGCATATTATACAACACCTTGTCTACCAATGCAATTTTATCTTGTTTTTGTCTGTTTGTAGCAACCCCTAATATTTATGTGCCTCGTTTTCTTTTTTCATACTCCACTTTCCAACTCAATCGATAATCATTAAATTTGCCGAAAACTAGTTACCACATTATTTTAATGACTTCCTCAACTATGTACATGTACGTATGTATGTACACACATGCAAGACAAACGTTGTATGTTATTTTAAGTATTTTCTCACCACGAAACAAAAATTTCGACTTTAGTTAAGTTGTAATTTTGAATATTTTCTTCATAGCATGAGTATTTGTATGAAAAAATGGAATATAATTTCTTAATTTTTTTTTTTATTTCGCCATAGCAATTACACAAGTTTAACGCACTTATCACCCACATATACATACATACATACATATGTATGTATGTAAGTAAATACTCTTAAATGAAACCAATTAAGAATTTCAAAGCGCATTTAGCACTCAGTTTACATTTATGTAGAACTGACAGTATAATTGACACTAACAATTAGAACATCGTACACAAACAACAAGCTACATACGCGCAAATTTTTTTTTTACTTGTAGCTTTTGCACTATAGTAAATATACCATACATACATATGTATATGTACAAGTATGCATATACTATGTATGTACATACATACATATCACTGATATCTCACTCGATATTTTTCCAACTACGAGTATGCAACATTTCGTTGTTATTGCTTTTTTGTTTCGTTGAAAAAACAAAACTTGTATCGCACAAACTTTAATATGTATTCGTTTCTTTTTTTTATTAATTTTTTTTCTTTTTGCCTATTTTAAATTAAAATTCTTTTAGCATATCCCTTTATATTCTATTAATATTTAGCACTTCAGCATACATTCGTTTCCTCGAGCACTCGAATTCCCCAACTAGAATGGGTATACTATTCCTATAGTTGCAAATTGGTGTGGATTTACATACATACATATGTACTTATGTAGTATTGTCTTTCGTGCGCCAACGCGTACTCGAATAACGCGCGTTCATTCAATTTTTGGATCCTTTCCGAAAAAGTTTTTATAAGCGACTGATGTTGCCAGTTTGTCTTATGTGGCTGTTATCTGCCAGGTGCTCGCTATCCAATGCAATGCCGCTCCTGCTACGACAGCCACTCTAACGGCCGACGACGATCTAAACGACTAGCCAAGCGAGCAGAACGAATCCACAGCCCACAGCAGGCTTTTGTGTACACAAGCGTAGTGGTCTTCGTCCTTTGAGTAGATGAGTTCTGTGGCGGACGGGCGTACATAAGTGGTGAGGTAATGGCGTTTCCATGGACTTGTGGCACTACAGGTTGAACGGCAACAAAAAATCTACATACGCGTTTAAGTATGTAGGCATGTGCATGGGTATAACGAAAAAAGTAGGTTCAACTAATAGTGTTGGCGACAGGAGTTGAAAGTAAGTGGGATAACTAAGGTGGCGGATAAACTCGTATATACATATGTATATGTATGTACATATGACAGATTAACTGGTGTAATACCGTAAACGTGCTAGCTTAATATTTAAGTGAATATCCAGCAATAAAATCGGCGTTTCTTAGTTCTACAGCGACGCTGATGTAGAGAATGGCAAAAACATGAATGTGCCATAGATACACTCGACGTTTTAAAATTACCAAGAAAATAGTGTTCTAGAACATTCTAAAAACGCTGGCATTCAAAAGTATGTGTATCGTAAACGCAGGAGGGTAACAATGCTCCGTACAAGGTCTAATATTTTAGAGCAGAATGCCAAAGCGGACATTGCGGGGTTCGTGTTCGCTTGTTTTACGTACACCATCAGTGTTGCTAAGTGATTTTTTTTTTCAAAACCCTTTAAATTCTCCAATAAAAACAATATTTTTCACACAAAAACGTGAGTTTTTAAATATCAAGTTATTTATTTTTTAATTTTATTAAACATCAATAAAAAAAACAATAGATTAATACTAAAATAACAGAAACAATTTGAATAATGCATAACTAAACGATTGCAACAAATAGTCAGTTTATAAAAAAAAAAAAAAGAAGAGGCTGTGTCAGAGACACGGCCATTAAGTTTAACGTAGAATACGCCATCCGATAAGACAGAAAACATATGTATAATGATAATTTAGAATGATAAATAATACAAGCAAATGTATTTCTTTATTTGATAGTTACTTTTGATGATATACATAAGCTTATGATAGGAAAATAGGATAAAAATGTTTTTAAATTATCAATTAAATTTCTCGCAAAAACGAAGTCGATGGTAGTTATCAATAGTAAAGATAAATGATAAATAACAGACCCAAATCTATTTGATTATTTGAAAGTTACTTTTGAGAATATAGGCTTATGATGGGAAAAATAGGATAAATATGTTTTTAAATTAACATTTAAATTTCTCGCAAAAACTAAGTCAATGGTTGTGTTATCAATAGTTGTGGGAGCATCATTTCGAATATAATCCAAATTAAACGTATCGCTCATAAATTTCGCCAATCTAGTATTTGAAGTGATTTCTGTGTTAAAATCACCACCAATAAGCAGTAGTTGGCAGCGCTTTCTCTGCCTTTACTCTACTTTAACTTGCCCGCCTAAAATTATGCAATACAAAGAAAGGGCTGCACGAGTACATTTAAATCGCCCAACAGCAAACACTCAACCAAACACCACACACATATTTGTGTGCATGTGTTTATACAATTTTCATTTGAGAAATTTAAATATTAGGAAGATATCAACCAACATGAAATGTATGTCAAACGAAAGCTAACATCTTCATTTGACTACAAAAAAATTTTTAAAAAAATTTACCGAGCCGTTTCCTTATAATTAAAGAAATAGAGATTACAACAATAAAAACCTGACATGGGTGCCCATACCGTAAGGTAAGACGTATTCTACGCCAAAAAGAATTTTCATAAAGGTGTTGTACGTTGTGACAGCGCCAGTTTGAACGCCCTTAGTTCAATGTTGTATTTTGGAAGTATTAGAGAAACGGGAATAAAAGAAGGCCGTTCTTAGGAAAAAGTACAAATGATTGAAGATACTTATTTACATAAAATTTAACCGCAATGATTGGAATATTGTAAATTTTATATGAAAACTGACAAAAAAAATTAATAACATAATTTGTATTTAAACAGTACGAATTTTTAGTGTTTTTGGATGCCAAATTAAAAAAGACAAACTTCTTCGATAATGATTACACCGCGTTACACACATTCTGTCCTATGTACACGTCAGAATTTTTTTTTTAACCCTTATTACCGATTTTTAACCCTTTTTCCGGGGTCCAATCGAGCTAAATTTTTGCAGGCAGACTCGTGGAAATGTCTGTATCACGTAAAATTAAAAATAGATTTTTATCAATTCTCAGATTTTCCTGAATTTTTGTTTTGAAAAAAAAAATTCTGACGTGTACATGAAAATCGCCGATACACGTGTATTTTTATTTTTTCTCCCCTTTCCGAAAAAGTATATTTGGTTCATAAGACAGAACTAAAGCTCGTTTTTGTAACGCAGTGTTATTCTTCAGAAAATAATGTAAAATGTTCAAATATGACGCAAATGCATTCAAACCGTACCAACAACATAACAATGTTTGTCCAGCGATTAACTTTTTTTCGGAAAAGTTTTCCCACACAGGTAATCCATGGTTATGAGCATAAAACACTGAAGGCGGGATTTTAAGGAAAGAAATACTAATTGATAACTGAAAATGCATAAATATACAGGTCCATGGAGTTCCTTTAGCCTTTATGGTATAATTATTAGAATACAACATCCAAAGGTTAAATTGAATATAAAATTAGCTTGTTCCAAAGACGAGCGGAGAAAACGAAAAATTGACGTTGACGAGACGATCGAGTCGGTTGAAGGCGGAAGAGAAATAGAAGTACCTCTAAGACGATGATTTTATGGAGAACTATTATTGATACTTTATCAAAAACGGACATTAGAATACATCATCCATCCATGATACTCTATCAAAAACGGATATTTTCTTTTCTTGCCACTAAAATATTGTATTGGAAATGCCAATAAATTGTTTATCCTGTCTTCCAAAATGAACCCCAGAGCTTTATTCCACTTAATAATTTAACAAATAATGTTTCATTATACAAATACTTGACAATTTTTACAAAAACTTATTCAAATTCTCGCTTTTAGAAAACCAATTATCAACAAATGAGAAAAATTATCCAAAATGTCAAAACAATCGATAATACATATTATAAGTTCCACATGAAAAACTTAATTTTCTGCTACAATTCAACATTTTTTTTTTGTACAAAACTGGTAACCAAATTCTGCAAAAGAACAACACAGTTTCTAAGGGCGTACAAGATGGCTGATTTAGAGCGAGAAGTTGCCAACGTACAACACCTTTCATTATTGCATCATGGTACCATCTGAAAATTGTTTAAGTGATCATTGATCCTTCAAACACATGATTCAATTATAAAGGTTTGCTCACTAATGACAGTTGCGTTTTGACACTCCCAAGTAAAAGGTTGCATTTAATCAGGATGGAGAAAACGCAAAAATTAAATCCCTTTTGTAAAATTGTAAGCAAAAAATAGAAGTTTCGCTAGTAGGAAGCTTTCATGTTGTCTAACAAAAAATTGCCCTGCTTCGAGAAGTGCCACTCAACAATCTTCATAGGATCTAGAGCACAAAGCAATATCTTTAAAATGGCAACAGGCACAGGATATTTGGATATTATCATTATGTTCATATCTGAACCAGATATAAAATCCGCTGAAGAGAAATTTAGCGAGCAAATTTTGTAAGCCGGGTACAATTCGACACAGCAGGAATTAGACAATTTTTTCACTTTTCTTCGTCTTGCGGAACATGGAATAAATTGCTATTTTCTTGGAACCATGTTCACGACTTGCTTTTGGCATTTTCAATTTATTAAATTGGTAAAAAAAAAACTAAATTAGGTTTCCTTCCTAACAAGTACACAGCAACCGGAGAATTTTTTGGCACGTAAAACTAAATGTAAACGGGCATCTAATCTTGTTTTCTATTTATTTTATTGTTTAACTAATAATAATTAAATATATTAATTAATTTACAAAAATTAATGTTATCATAACATAAAAGCGCATATTGATGCGGCTCTAAGCTGCAACAGACAGAACGGTTGGATTTGCACTTGAAAGCAGCCAAAATAAAAACGTTCAAAAAAATCTGTAAGCCAAAAGATTAGCTTTTTAAATATTTGCCAATTGACCACTTGTTTATGTTTGAATTCAATGTACGCGTGAGTGTGTGCCGTTACGGTCCACTGTTCCAAACGGATGTCGCTGCTCTGGGGCAGAAAAAACATTTAAATATAGTGTGTTGCACTGGAACGTCCAAAATAAACACCGTACAAGAACGCTGCAATGTATAATTATAAGGTTTGTACTCGTACTTCTCCAGTAAGAATTATCCAGTAAAGAAATTTCTTAGAATTTGACAACGTTCGCTCTCAGAGTGAAAAATATACCAAAAAGTACAAGAACGGAAAACCAGTAAAAACTTGCAAGTTTGACGAACAGCTGATTGAATTTTTGTCCGCATCCAAATATACAAAATGAAAAACGTTGCATTAGTGTTTTCCTGAAACATTCCACTAACGAAGCTTAACCAAAGGAACTTGTACTTGCTTCTTGCATGTTTGATACCCACATTTTATAATTTTCGCCTTTAAAACTCTTAAACAAAAATTTCCAAATTATCCAAATTGCAATCAGCTGCTTTTGATCAGCTGTTTTTCCACTTGCAAGTTTTTACTGGCAAAAATTTGTCCAGTAAAAATTATCAACTTCCCCTCAAAACGAAATGTCAATTCGCTCTCTCGATTTCCCCTACTTTGCAAGTTTCTTGCAAGTTTCTTGCAAGTTTTTGCGTACAAGAACGCCAAAACGTGATAGTTTGTAACAATTGTTACAAACTATTGACATCGAGAACATTACTATATTTTCGAAATTCATTATATTACGTCAAAAAAAAACACAATTTATTGAAAAAATTGCACGCAGTCAGAAAACGAAATGTCAGCCATTCGTAAAAAGTAAACAACAGAAAAAGCAGTGATGACCTCGAACTTTTTGTTCTACAAATTTTGTTTTTCCTCCAAATTTCACGTAACTTTGAAGAGTTAACAGCACGGTGCCTTGATTTCGGAGCCGTTTGACAAAGAGTGAACGAGCTAGCTGCTTATTGAGCAATTCTTTTATAATCGAATCATGCTTCAAACACTTTTGGGATGTTTAATCAATTTCAATTTTTTGTTTTATTAAAATTTTCTTTAAGAACATATTCTTTCCCCAACTGTTATTGATACTAGAATGCAGAAGGAGTTCAGCTTTAACTGCACCGGGTTGTCGTGCGATTTTTTTGCTTTTGAGAAATTTGAATGTTTATTATTGTGCAAAAAAAAATTTTTTATAAATTTAATTTATTTGTTCAATTCTGAAAGTTTGAGGAAACTGTAACTTACCATGCCTTAATAAACCCTAATTTGCTGTTAAAACTATGAGTATGGCAACACTAAACATGATGTTGAAGTGCGCAAATTGTTGTTTTAGATCGGACTTAATTAAAGCCAATTTGTTTGATCTTTAGCCGAAACGAGAGGAATATTTGTAAAAAAGCTAGATAAAAATCGTTTTTACAACAATCATTGAGAAGTATGAAAATTTTAAGCTGTAATAGAAGCGCTTCCAACCCAAATAATACTTTTCGTTAGTTTAAGCATGAGGTCAATAAGGTTTATTGTAGACTGCAGTTTTAATGTTTTTTCAAAATATGTCTATAAAAAACTATATACTTTCGTATTGCAACAAATCAGCTGCACAATTTTAAACCATCATTTCTCGCTGCTCATCGCAAATATCAGTCATTTGATTCGCATTTGAATCGGTTGTCAACAACCTCACCTTTACGGTATGAACAAAAAATAGAAATATCCAAACGAATTGGGTCAAACAATGAGTGACAACGCAGCTACTGTAAAATAATAAAAGATGTTGTTGCTTGTACGTAAGTATTTGTATGTGCATATGTCTGTACGTACGTATGTAGTCGACACTTTAAAAATGTTGTATCCTTTGGTATACTAGCTTGTTTGCCGCCAAAGTTGAAACTGTTCAAAACAGAAGTGGACAACACAAACTAAGTCGCGACAATGACTGGGCACAGGCACTGCACCACCACCATAAGCGTCAACTCACTGCACGATAAAAGTAACAAAAACAAAATTATTTCATTCGTAAAATAATTGTATTCATACATGTTTACTATGTAGAGGAACTGGAAAGCGGCTGGACTACATATACTCGTACATACAAGTGTACTTAGACCAACAAGCTTTTGTTAGCACGCCAACTTTGAAGGTAAATAAGGACGGCGCAGGGTTGAGATGTGGACGGTTTGGAGTTAAGTCAAATCACCAACACCGCCATGTCACTCCCCAATGATTTCGTATATTACAGCTATATACTTAGCTAGTTATTCAAGTAGTACGAGTACTACAGAAATATACATAAATTCAAATATATGTACATATGTATATGAATATAGCCATATTGTCGTTACAGAGTAAGCTTATTGTAGAAATAGGAAATATTTTGTCATGGTAACGCACTAACCACCCACAGTCAATGAGCGTTTAAATGAGGAGGCGATTACCTCGATTCAGACATTCAGACTGTTTACACAAGAAGTTCACTGATATTGAATGTAGTGGCAATTGGCGTATCAATTTAATATTGGTGTTGTATAAACTAAGTGAAAAAAGTGGGTGATGCAGAAAAGGCAGTTGATTAAAAATTTAGGACACACGGATCATTGTCCAGACATTCGCGATTTAGCAAACAACGTTTTAGCGGCCGCCGATTTGTGTGCGGAACTCTAGAAGCAAGGGTGTTTATACACGACTCCACTTAAAAAGGAAAATTCAATGGAGTTAAATTAAGAAACTGTTGTTTGTTATTGTTTGGCTATATATGTATGTAACTATTTATTTTAAATATTTTTTTTGGTTTAAAAGTTTCTCTATTCTTTTCATGAGCAGCAAGTGGGATAGTTTTTCCAAGCATTCCATGGACAGCTACGAGTAATGTTTCCCTTTTCTAGAGGAAAATATGAAAACTTTGCTTTTTTTTCTCCTATTAATCTCTGTTAAGGGTTAATCCAAGAACTGACCTTTTTCATTTTGGATGTGTCTGACTATTTGTTTTCCCCAGCTTATCTACGGACGCAATTCTGCTCAAACTTTAATGGCTGGTTGCTTAATGTTCGTTTAACATTACTAATGGTTTAAGCTTATATTTAGGCTACTGTTATACTTACCTTACTGATTTGCAGATGTCCTTAAGCTTTGCTTAACCCGTTCATTGTATAACAATAAATATGGGAATAAAGTAACATAGCGCCTACTCGACTTACAATGAAAGGCTTCAAAAGTTCACACACAAAAACGTGCTACCTACAACTTAAAATAACGTAGATTTGTTGTGCAAGGACGTAGAACGGGCCGTAATACTTTGACAAATAGAAACCAGCAAACGGTACATATGAAGGTAGATCTAACAGGTAACCGCAGTAGAGAAATTGCAACCCTGCCAGGTTTTGTTTTTTTTTGCTTGCGATACCTTAATTGTCAAACAAAAACTATCAAATCACTCTAGCGTAAACAAAAGTTGACAATTCACAAATTCAATTCATCCAGTTCATATGTATGTTATTACTATAATATACTATTAGGACAAAAATGGTCAGGTCCGATATCTTATTTTAACTTTAAATAAAATCAACAACCAATTGCTTCTTTTTAATTATAAATTGATTTGATTTAAAAATTGTTTAAGAAAAAAAAATTTCATTTAACTGGCAACGTTTGACGTGAAATTTAACCTTTCAGGCAGTACTAGCCCTTATTAACCGAGAAATAAGAGGCATTCTAAGAATGGGTAAAAATAACCTTTTAGTTAAGAAAACTAGAAATTAACTTGATTTAATCGATTTGGAGTATAATTATTAATTTTAATAACGATTTCGCACACCAGTTGTATCAAATACTTTGAATAAAAAAAATTCACAAAAAAAGAATGTATTACATGTATGGTACAACGGTATATCGGCATAAATTTTACAGTCGTGGGTTAATTCCATGCCCGAACGAATAAAAGCCGTTATAAACAAGTAAGAAATGCTAAATTCGGGCGAAACCGATTTTTATATACCCTCGCGATGTATTTTTGTATGGACTGTGCCCATAATTTCATAAAAATCCCGTTTCTTTTTTTCAAATCGCTTCTAGTATTAAACTTTACTTTCTTTCTTTCAATAAATACTGAAAATCGAAGTTTTTTGCATTTTTCAAAATTTCCGTTATATGGAAGTTGGGCGTGCTTATGGTCCGACTTCAAAAACTATTGACGGTGATGCTAGGGATATCAAGGACAATATGTTCACCAAATTTTGTGGCAATACCTTACACCGTTATTGAGATACCTACAGATGTTTTTTTTATGAGTGGACGTGATAACGCCAATTTTTTTTAATACAAAATTACCTAATTTTTTAGTTAAAATCGCTACAAATACCAAATTGCACTCAATTTGCTTTAATGGATACCGAAAAAACGGAGTTTTTGCGTGGTTATTGACCGATCTTGACCATTTTCAATACCAACCTACCCTGTCGAAAGGGCAAACTATGTACCAAATTTAATTGAGATATCTCAATTTTTACTCTAGTTATCGTCTGCACGGACGGACGGACAGACAGACATAGCTAAATCGACTTATCTTTTCATTCTGAGCAATTTGGTATATACATATGTATATGTCTTTATCTATATTGATTCCGTTATGCTGTTACAAGCAACCGTTATGTGAACAAAGTTATAATACCCTTGTGTAGAAGTACGCTCGGGTACAAAGGTGGCTCTACGAAATACTATTAAATGAATACGTTTAGATGTCTCTCTCATAATTACTAATTTATAAAAGGAAACGAGTTTTTATTGTGTCGTGTTTAGCTTTAAGAACATTTTTTATAAGTACCATATTGAAAATTGAAATATCGCAAATTATTTGTTTTGGCTTCTAATCAAAAATGGAAAAATTTATTTTTAATTGAAATGCTTTGTCATGTTGGGAATACTATTTTAAATCTAGTTTCATGACAAATTTTGTTATATAATTATTTGTTTTTAAATAAAATCAAATAATCACACATTTCGAGGGTGTTCTTTTTTTATTTTTATGTCTGCTACTGTATATAGTATATAAGTATGCTCTTGCGAAATATGTCATTCAGAAACTTTAATCAAGTCATATCATATGTCATATGTCCTCTAGAGACAATTAATATGTACGAGTAAGTATCTACGCATAAGCGTATGTATGGATGTGCATACAAATTGTTAGCGCACAGCTGTTACAAGTTGGGAATGACGTGTTAAAAGTAAAACTTGCTGATTACAAACATATGTATGTATATACCAAAAATGATATTCCTGCCGCCATCGCTATATTCCATAAATACTCAGAAGATCCCAGATTCAGAGCTTCGGCATAAATAAACATGGATTTTATTTAAATAGACTAAGTTTTAATGTCTTAAATTTCAACTAAATAATAAATTATTTTATGCCTAGCTTGACTCTTTATTACTGAGATTGTTCATACACTAAAAAAATGTATTTCGTTAATATTTACAAAGTTTTGCGGTGTTTTCTATTTTGTACAAACCAATTTTTTTTTAATACGAACAAAAATTATTTATGGTAAAATGCATTTCGAATAATAGCAAATTTTTAGGAGTAGCTGTATATATTTGTGTACGTACATATGTACATACATACCATATATGTATATGCACTTGAAAACATACCCAGTGAGACTTCTCTGAACGTGCCTAAAAATATTTCTCAAAGTAGTTACTACAAAACCTTAAGAAATTTGAGCATTTGCTGAAAACTCTGCTTAGTCAATCAGTAGAAGCAAGCAAGTGGCTCTTAGAAAATATTTTAAAAAGTTCTAACAACAAATACTGCTAAAAAATCTCCAACCAAATAGAGTAATATAAATGTTTAGAGCAAAAGTCTGCAGGTTTTTGAACTACTTCTTGGTAAAAAATCCTGTGAACAACTGGCAGTATTGCATTCATATGAGTAGCCGCTGTGGTCGAGAGTGTAGCGATGCATGCTATAACTCGATAGGCCGATGAGTTCGAGTTGCTTCTAAAAGCGGTCAACCCTCGGCAAACAATGGCAAGCTTCCGAGGGTATTTCTGCCAAGAAAAGTCTTCTCATAAAATACATCTGCCGTACGGAGTCGGTTCAAAACAGTAGGTCCCTCCATTTGTGGTAGAATATTAAGACGCACATTGCAAATGGTAGGAGAAGCTCGGGCGAACACCGAGCTACATATATAGTGTAAGCGCCAAATTATTATTATTATTTTTATTATTGCATTCATATGAATATATATGTATGTGTGTTATGTACGTCTAACTACAACTAACTGAGTATATAGAATTAACATAAATATATACACATCGTTACCTTAAGGGGTTAGAGACCCCCTTGAGATTTTTTAAAAATCGTTTTTTTTCTATTAAAAATTTGAGGGTTAAATTTGTTTTTAGTCACGATTTCTGCGAGGAAGCTGATGCGCAACGGTTAAGTTCTGCAGGCAGTAGTCCGATTGATGCAGTGAAAAGTGCAAGAAAGTCGGCGTTAGTGAGCAGGAAAGAAGAACGAGAAGCCCAAGAAACTCAGGAAGGTCAAGTTTATGGGCCCGGAATTGCGGACTAATGGTAATAAACAGTAACGTGACTTTAAACACTCATAAGCATGTATAGCAACTTTAAACGCGGTTTTCTCAAAACACGGTTTTTAAAAACGGTACAAGACATATCTCCTACCTAGACATATCTTTAACCGATTCCGAAGATTTTTACACTCAAATGCTTGCAATACAATTCTCTGGGATCTATCGTAGAAGTTTTGCAATATATAAATTTCTTTTTTTTTCTAACAATTAATGTAATGAAAAACATGGACCATTTTTCCTTCATATAATTGTAATTTCGTAACATATCCAAATAATAGCAAACCTTTACGATAGATCTTAGCCAGTGCATTTCTATTGCATCCAAAAACTCGATTGATGCAGTCGAACAGAGATACACAGATACATACATACAATATATAGAGATATACAGGTACACAATATTCACAGTACCATCTAAACTATAATTTTCAATGTAAAGTTTAAAATCTTGCCTCACGGTGTATACTTTCTCTGCGAAAGAAAAATTAAATTTGAGCATCGATTTCGGGTTCCCAAGGTGGCGTAACCCCTTAATATAGTAAGGCTCCAACTCCTTTTCATTTCGAAGATTTATATAAAATGTATCAAAACTACAGCAACAAAACTGAACTTTCCATATTAAAATAGCGATACGTACTATAACTGCATACCCATCAAATATTTTTTTTCGCGAATGATTGTACTCTTACTTCTTTATACGCTATTTTAAATATAAAGGCATTGTTGTTTTTTTTTTTTTTTCAAGTCTCGAAAGAGTCTTCCTTTGCCACAATTGCAAAAATTATCAATAATCGGCTAAAATTATTTATAAATCGTACTTAATTCATCGCTTATATAAAAAAGAAACACATAAAATTGTTTCCATTTTTTTTTTTAGAAGGCTTCAGAAAAAACCATTAAACGCTCTTCTGGAAGAGTCACAAAGCCATTCTTTCTGGCAAGCATACATTTTTTAATTAAATAGATATACATTTGCATTATGTATTTCCAAATATAATAAGTTTTAAATTATTTGAATACTAAGCTTTGAGTGAGATAGAATTTCAATTATTGTTATATTTTATTTTCTTTGAGAATAAAAAGAGTTTTTGCTTTTAATATCGAGTCTACCTCAAGCTGTTTATTATAATACTAGGAGAAAGTATGTATAGATATATATGATGTTCTAATTTTTAGCTAGTTCGCTTGACTGCTGGGATATTACTTACTCACCTACATAACCTGCATAAATACATGCATATGTACATATGTATGCGTGTATTTATAAAAAATGCACACTCGTCCTGCTTACCTCGTGACCTTGACTACATACCTACATACATATGTACATACATACGTTTGTATTTCGGCGAACATATGTTATAAATTTACGCTTAATATGATGTGAATCGATTGCTTTTGTACATATTATGATTTACTAAGCGGTGTTTAAAGAAGCACGAATAAAGTTGTGAAAAATTATTAAATATGCTACCATATGCTATTCTATATAATAGCGTTCGCCTTTCGATTGTTGAATATGCACTTTAATATTTATTTAGCATAATTCTGACATGTGGCAAACGAGATAAGTTTCTCATAAAAACCATCTGCCAATGATGGCGTCACCTCACAAATTGATATTAATGCCCGTATTCTGTTATTTGGTATAATCTTAAGTCTCAAAATTTTAAACTTGTTTTTACGTTTTTCTCTTTTGTATTTATTTTAGTTTTTTGTGATCTGCTCATCACCAGGTCACAAAGTAAAGACTCGTTTTAAAACTAGAGGCTTTACTTTGAAACTAATGAAAACCAACTGGTCTAAATTTGTGACTTCTAACTGATTCTGACCCTCGAATTCAGTAAGCAGTCTCAGTCTCTAATATAGACAAAAGTCACAATTTTAGACCAGTTGGCATTCAATATTTCCAAAATAAAAGCCTCTAGTCTCAAAATAAAGACGAAGCATTTGAGATTCAGTACAGCAAAGCGAAAGAAAAGACCTTATTGAATTCTCCTCGGTTTCATTGTCCTACTCGGAGTAAGGTGTTGAAAGCGGATAATTGCTTCTGAGCTCCCCTCCCACACTAAATACTGATGTCTTCAAATTAAAAAAAAATGATTTACAGATTTTATCGCAAAACTTCACTGCAACGGCATTCACCAGTTTACATATTCGACGCCAATTAATAGCTAAATATTAAGGAATCACCTTCGAAGGTTTGCCACAAAAAGACTTTTTCCATTACTTCGATTTTACTTGAGCTCGATCTTCGAACTCAGTGGAATAGCTACACACTCGATCACATCGGTCGTATCACAATTCTATATTTGCTTTTAAAATAAAATTTCTTTTATTCGTGAAGAATTGATTTTTTTAATACAATTAGGGTATTAACAAGGTGTCGTAAAGTGTCGTATTGTCGTAAAATTATAAAATTTGCAAAATGACATGTAGTGTTATTTTACTTCTTTCTTCTGTGCAATGCAATAAAAACAACGAACATTTTTATGACTTCAACTTTACGACATTTTACGACACTTTGTAAATACCCTCAGTATGTAAATTCAAACGCACTTTCAAAAAGTTACAAAAATGCTTATTCAGAAATATTTTATAATTTTTTTTTATAAGCTCGAAGTTGTGATTAAATTTTATTAAATCATTGTACATTTTGTATAATTGTTTAAAAAACAGATTTTTATTTTTGTCAGAGAATGAACGGTATTTCAATTAAAATAATTAGAAGAAAAAATTTTAGTAAAGCATTCGACAGAGTAAGTCACTCTTTACTGATCCATAAACTGGATCTCCTTGGTTTTCAACCTAATCTCCTTCGTTGGATGTCTTCTTACCTTTATTTTTAAAAATAGTTCCTGAAACATTATTCATGTTTCTTCAGGGGTCCCGCAAGGAAGTTACCTTGGTCCGATTCTGTTTTTACTTTTTATAAATGACTTCTGTAATAAACTAATCAAAAATTTTATTGTATGCTGGTGATGTAAAGCTTTTTAGATCGTATCATTCTGTTGAGGAAAGGTCCTTACTACAAGCGGATTTAAATAGCCTGACTAACTGGTGTCAAATAAATTACATGCTACTAAACCTTAAAAAATGTAAAGTAATGTGCTTTTCTCGCAGAGCAGTTCAACCAGCTTCTTATGAAATATGTAACCATAACCTCGAGCAAGTGTTTAACTTTGTTGATCTTGGAATTACAATGGACTCGAAATTTAATTTTAATCTTCACATAAATGTTACAGTTAACAAAGCCAAGGGTGTTTTTGCATTTGTAAAACGGTGGTCAAAAGAATTCAATGACCCTTACATCACGAAGGCTCTGTTCACAACGTTAGTGAGGCCGATACTGGAATATGGATCTGTTGTTTGGAACCCGCGCTATCAAGTTCGTTCCGACAGAATAGAGTCAATGCAAAAACAATTTCTGCTTGTTGCTTTAAGGAATTTTCGTTGGGAATCTCAGTACAACCTGCCGCCATATATATATAAGTCGTTTAAAACTCATTAATCTTCCTACACTTGCTAGTCGCAGAGAAATGCTAGGCATTGTATTTTTGGTCAAGTTACTGACAGTCTTGATTTCTAGCCCATCTCTTCTTAGCGAAATAAAACTAAACGTTCCCTCCAGAATTTCAAGACATTTCCGGCCTCTCTTTCTGAAGCCATGTAAAAGTAATTTTGAGTTAAATGAGCCACTCCGTAGTTTGTGTCAGGATTTTAACACTCACCCCGGTTCTTTTGATATTTCAGACTCACTTTTTTACATAAAGAAAACTATACTCAATTCTCTCAATAATTAATACATGCATACATATATGTATGTACATATATTACTATTCGATCAGCTGATGAGCATTTGTTCTGTAGCTGAACAGTTTTAGATCTCGACACTTAACAAACCTCTGCCTTTCATGACTCGGCGCAACATACATATAGGTATGTTCTTGCTTTCGGTACAGCGAATGTCAAAACCAACCAACAAAGAAATGATTTTGACATTTTCTGTAGCACGTCAACAAATTGATAAAGAGCGGACTAACGGATGTCGCAAACTTTTTATTCTCTCGACCGTGTTAGTTGCCCAAATGTGTAAATATCACGATTTAGAGAATACAGAGGTTGAGCCTTCCGCAAACCGCTATTCGCTCACAGTAAATTTGACAGAATCTGTTTTATTTTCGTATGTAAGTTTGCAAGCATACATTTTGTAGGCTTAAATTCAATGATATTAATGTTATTTAAAATAATGTTAATAAACATGAAGTGCGCGGTGTTTAGTTATAGATAGCATCCGTATGACGCACGGATATATAATTTTTTTTTTTTCATATATGCTGCGCCGAGTCATGAAAAGGAGAAGTTTCTTAAGTGTCGAGCTCTAAAACTGTTCAGCTACAGAACAAATGCTCATCAGCTGATCGAATAGTTATATACATATATGTATGTATGCAGTACACGATCGTTCATCGTACGATCAGAGAATGAGTGGCCATAGCAGCCGGATAAAAGTGTAACAAAGCAAACAGTGCGGTATTTCAAAATGAAGTCAAAGATCAAGCAAACAGAAACGACGCCATTGCGGCATTAAAGCAACCGACATATGTAGATAAGATACGAAATCAAGAAACTTTGGACTTATTTCCCCAGTGAAAAAAGGAAAACCATGATTCACATCCAAGTTCACCAAAAGTTAAAGATTATCAAGCTAACAGAAACGACGCCATGGCGACGTAGTACAGTTATAGAATGATATATATATGTACAGTTATAACAGTGCAGTAAGTTAATGTGAAGTCAGGGATTATCAAGCAAACAGAAAGAACGCCAAAAATTACTTAAACATGGCTTCAGAAAAAAATTTATTTTAGTTTTATTTCGCCAAGAAGAGATGGGAGGAAGGAAGGTGTAGGAAGGTAAATAAGTTTTAAACGACTTATATATGTATATATGGCGGCAGGTTGTACTGATAATCCCAATGAAAATTTCTTAAAGCAAAATGCACAAATTGTTTTTAAATTGACTCTAGCCGATCGGAATAAACTTGATGGCGCGGGTTCCAAACAACAGATCCATATTCCAGTATTGGCCTCACTAACGTTACGAGAAGAGCCTTCGTAATGTATGGGTCATTGAATTATTTTGACCATCGTTTTACAAATGCAAAAACACCTTTGGCTTTGGTAACTGTAACAGTTATGAGAAGATTAAGATTAAATTTCAAGATCAACAAAATTAAACACTTGTCGAGGTTATAGTTATATATGTCATAAGAAGTGGTTGAACTGTCCTGCGAGAAAAGCACATCAGCATAGAATAAAATTTTTGGATAATTTATTACATTTATAAAAAGTAAAAACAGAATCGGACCAAGGTGACTTCCTTGCGGGTCCCCTGAAGATAAATGAATAATGGTGAATGCTGGTCTGCATTTTTCTTTTTTCAAGGCTTCGAATTCAAGACAGACCATAAATGAGGTTATTTCAATACAAATATGTAGCATAAAGTGCCGAAACTTGTAAAAACTTAAAAAAAATCTGTTCTAACCTCACATTTTTGTTCGTAATTTTTCCGATATTCTCTCAATTCATATTTGTTATCTTGCACGCATTTTGCTTCACATCATTTTTCGTCGTAAAGACGCAATCTTGTATTATATTGTTCTTGTGTAAATATGTGGTTGTGCCATAATTTATCATATAATAATACCTCCTCCCACTAGTTGTTAGCACAATAAAAAGTTGATCTTGTCTTTGGTACACATTCCTATACGCATTTTTTGCTGTGTTAAGCTACTTCGGTCGTTCTCTTTTGAATTCTACACTTTTCGCTATTTATTTATTCCTTAGTGGGTATGAAGAAAAAGGTATATTTTAAAATTTCTCCCAATAACAAAAAATTTACCTATTCAGAATTACTTTGAGATAATTCGAATAAAATGTGTAAAATATTTTTTGTAGTACATAAGCCCAAGGCACATCAAATAGGTATTAGCAGCATAAAAATATATTTTTATAAGTATATTTCTTAATTCAAATAGTCGGATTTCGTATTTAGATAAGAATGCATTCAATATAATTGGAGGAAGTTGATAAAATATTTTTAGACATTTTAGCTAATAAAACCAAAAATAAAATAGACAAAGGTTTTTATTTTTTATTTTTTTTCAATATTTCTACTGCTGTTAATTGTTCAACATGCCTTGGATAGGCTAAATTTCTTAAGAAATAAACGGATGTTACTACCATACAATTTTTTTTATTAATTAAAATATATCTTTGTATATTTAATAAATTTTTTAGTTTTTTTTTTAGCTTTAATACACATAAGAATCTTGTTTTTATTTTTTAATTGGGTTTATGGAAGATTCTTAATATCTGGTCGACGTAAAAATAAAAATAAACTTGCTAAATAAGGGACAGCCTAATAAATACATATTTAAATACATACATACATATATATATGTGTATACATATATAGTTTAGTTGTACTTGCTAATTAGCTACCTATGTACTTTCTAATACTTCCTTCTTGATTTATGTATGTCAAAATGTCCTACTTATGTTAGATACACATTTTTATTCATAGTCACAAGTGACAACGTTGAAAACAAATTATTTTGCGGTTCGCCTAAAACACGTTCTAATTTCGTTAATCTACTATATTATTCCATAGCCTTTATTCTTCTGCGAGTATTCCTGATTTATGTAATTTTTGTTTACTTGCCGTCGATTTTTGTCAGCTGATCGCGAATTGAAGTGACCTCCACTGGAAAGTGCAAAGGGAAGAATAATGGAATTGTACTCCATATTCATAAATAAAAACAGAACTTAAAAAATATATGTACATATGTACATACATATATGTAGATATGTACATTTGTATTTTGTTGGTTCTAATGTGAGCTGTGCCGCGCTTGCTTCGCAGAACGTGACAATGGAACGAATTCCCTGTAATAATTACCTAACAGTGATTAAAGCAAATAAGAACGTGTTTTACGGTTAGATATGCTAGACGTTTATTCGGATGAATATTTTTTTACCCACGACCGAACGACACTTAGCGACCAATGGATTGCAAAAAAAAAAACAACTCCCGGCATTAGTATGAATTCTGTGCAATGATCGGTGTTGTACGCGTACTAAGCCGCTGATACACATTTTGCGAAATTGTAAAATTTTATTTTAACCCCGTTTTTGGTGTTTGTGTGTGTATTTTGTGTGCTGTCTATTCGTGTGAAATTTAGTTAATTTAAAGAAGCCAAAGACTGTCGTTTGAATTAAATTACATTTCGCTTTTTAGTTTGTTATACAAAAGTTTATGTTCTTTGCTTGGTGATGTCTGAAGTTGATCCACCCAAACGTGTCGCCGCCGTAGAGCAACAACAAGTGCCATCCGTTGAGCCGCCCCACTATCAACTTTGTTGTTCGGCGCGTTTAACCTATGCAATATGTGCCTGCATTTCCATGATTTTACAATTGTGCATGCGCAACACATTCGATTTTAGCATACTGTGCATGGTCAATTCGGATGACGATGAGGAGATTCCCAATTCAAATAGTTCACTGTCTTTACTATCAAATGTGATGTATGCAAGGGACGATGTGCCACCGAATAAAAAAGTAAGTAAGAATTTACCCAAAGAAATTCAAGCGCTGGCAATCGCGAATAACAGTTTTAAAACATACATACTTATGTAGATAAGTAAGATAAGTAGATGGCGCAGTTTTTAAGCATCACTTTTGGTCGCAGACATTAGATCGGGTCAGTTCCTATACACAAGAAAAGAAGTAAAAACTCATGCGAAACCCAATTTTCTTTACCTTCGTTACTGATAAATGAGCACTTTGTTAGAATATAATGGCTTAGAAAAATTCCAATCAAAACTTTTCTAAAAATTCTTTTTAAAAAGTTAGAAATTTAAAAATTTTTTAGGTATGCAAAATTTTGCAACGTGAACTTAAATGCTTCTTGTTAAAGAATTATATATATTTTAATTAAAAAATAATCACAATCGAATTAAGGAACAACTAATATTCAAAACTTTTAAATATATATATATTATTACTATTACTGAAACCGTTTACCACAAAAAATACATCACTTAAATACTAAAATATTTGTTCTAAACTTAGGTTAGATTACGTCCGGAAATTGTATAGCGCAAAAAATCAATTTGGTTATTATGTAAATTATTATTTCAATATTTTTAATCTTTATTAAGACTTTTAAAAATTTTACGCAAATAAAATGAGATTTTATGATATTTTGAAATATTTTCAATAACAGAGTTATGCAATTTATTTTAATTAATTTCCTACAATTTTATTGCAAATTTCAATAGTTTAAAAACCATATACGGTGAACTTTTAACAAACTACTAGTTTTGACTGGGTACATTTTTACTCTCAAATACTTACTTAGCACGTCTGTGAGTTTCCTGAGGAAGGCCACAACTTGTAAAAGAATCTAAAATTATGTTGTTAAAAAGTCGATATTTTCTTCCCTAATAAGAATATATTCGGTTAGACGAGGTTAAATGATTTTCAGTTGAAATGAGAAAAAAATTTAGAGGGTATCGGAAAGTTGGAATCGTCCATTATGATTCCATAAGAAAAAAGGGGGAGATACGAAGGGTGGCGATCACTAATTAGGCGTTAAGTAACCCATGTGTTCTTATTAGAATTATCCGCAGGCCTTTTATATCTCATGAAAGGGCAAACTTCAACCTTTGTATAACAAACCAAGGCAGCAGAGTTACAAATTGACAATTCCCAGTAGCTCCTATCGCCTATCTAAAAACGGACCAGCGGGATTTCACTGACCAGTTTTTGACAAAATCAATTCAATGTAGCTTAAATCAAACCTATAATCCCTACTTCTAAGTATGTGTGTCCTGTTCTGAAATTTAAAAATTTTTTGCCGTTGAGGTTTCAGGTTCGAATCTGGCAAACTTCCGAGGGTATTTCTGCCCTGAAAAAGCTTCTAATTCATCTACCGTCCGGAGTCGGCAATTAGTGGCACAACATTCAGACGAACACCATAAATTACAGGAGAAGCTCGACCAAACACTGAAATATGTATATGTATATGTATATGTACATATATGTATGTATATGTACATTTGTATAATGGAAGCGCCAAATTTGTATTATTACGAACATGCGGAAAATTGATAAATTTGCTGGAAAGATAATGCTCTACAAATTTGTATATAAATAAATGATCGTCCACATAATTAAGCACTCGTATTTAAATACATTTATTTAGTTTTCAAACTCTTTACATCCTGTTGCATGACAATTTTTTTTTCACATATAAAGTTCAAATTCTTCTTTATTAATGGAGCAGATTTGACTGTGTAAAAAAAAAAGATTTCATTCAATAATTAAAAATCATATCCACCAACCGGGTATATTTACTTAAAGTTTTGCATTGGTTGGCGATGGTATTTCGGTCATGTTTTTTACCAGGGTTCGCAAATATATGTACATACATATAAGAACGTGCATGAATTTACTCACGAACCTGCCTGTCAAAGACAATTTTAAAGGTTCTCGTTCGAGAAAGAAAACCAGAAAAAAAATGCAGTTGGTTGGCGTTCGCATATGTGTAATATAATCAAACACCGCGCGTTCATATTAAGTTAAGCGTCGCATCGAACCGTTCACCTATGTAGGTACCAGAGAACGGCATTGAGTGCGCTCGAGTGTGAATATTCATCATCCCTAAAATTTGATACAAGCAAGCACAGCCGTCTGCTGCTGTGCGCTCATTCATGCTCACTCATAAACATAAGGCTGACATGTGCGGGATATATCATTACATTTTCGAGTGTGGTAGTTCACATGATTGGCCGTGCATGTGAAGGCGCAAACTTGCGCATGTACACACTCGAGTGCACTCGGGCATCTACTAATGGCGATTTCTTTTCTACAAAAAATGTTGGACTTCATTGCCCCGCTCTTGTGTGTACGTGCGCAGATGGCAATGTTAAGGCAACATTTTCTGTAGAAAAGAAAACGCCATAAGTATTTATCTTATTATTTACAGTTAAAAGAATTTTAATTAATATGTATTGTATGCATTTATTTAACAAAAACATTTCATGAGATCCAACATGTAGGGTTAGTTTTTAAAAATATTTAAATAGTAGGAGTTAAATTTAAAATAAAAACATTTCATAAGACTTAATTTAATTTAAAAGTTCTTAATCTGCTAGATAGAAAATTAAAGTTATAGGAACAAAAATCACATTTCAAAAACTCTCTTACACTATGTATCTGCCATCTCACGTAAAAAAAAACAATACAAAAAATATGATAGAAAACACACTTAAGATCGCTAATCAACTACTGCTTACAAAGAAAAATATTGTTACGGGTAACCCGAGTGGCTCGCAAACAACACTCGAGTGTCGCGAGCGTTTGTCGCCGGCGAGTGTGTTACATACATGCAACTTTGTATGCTGACGCAAATTTGTCCGACGGATAATGTAGCGAGCATGTATGCATCGTCATGATCGTATTGATCTATGAGCAAACAGACAAGCGACGGTTTGTACACGAAAACAACAAAGCATGCAAAATACGGCTACATGCGCGAGTATACACACAATTTCTGCACTCGTTGCAGTTCTCTGGTAGGTACGTTTATTTCTGCTGTTCGCGACACAACTTCATATACGAACGTGCGATGTTCGATTACATATATTACACATACGCGAACGCCAACCAACTGAATTTGTTTTCTTGTTTTCGTTCGTGAACGTGAACGACACGAAAATGTTTAAACGCTCTCTTTCGCCACACACGCGAGTGAATGATTGCGATCCCTGTTTTTATCCCACCAGAGATGTTTGGCGAAGTCTTATGTTGGTTTTCTTTTTAAAACTATAAATTTCTTTTTAAATATTATTCATATTTTTTCTCTTATCTTATTACTTAATATATTTTCCTTTTTTAAACTTACATATTCTTTCTTCCGATTAATTCCAGATCGGCGGCATTAGTTGGACACGTCAAGAGGAGTTTGATATACAAGCTACATTCTACTATGGCTACGTGGTTACACTTTTCTTCGCCGGTCGATTGGCGGACAAATATGGCGGCAAATTCTTCTTCATACACTCCATTACAGCTCAGGCAGTGTTGTTCATGTTGATACCATTTGTCGCACGCCTCAGCTATATAGGCACTTTTACTGTTCGTTTGATGCAAGGTTTAGTGGCGGTAAGTAGAAACTTCATTACATGAATGAAATTCTGAACAAAATATTGAAATTAATATGGACGAGAAGAGAAAGAGAAGTTTTTTTTAGCGATTTCACAAGTCGAGAAATACAATTTTATAGCAGACTTCACCTCATTTTCTTATATTGTGCATAAATAGTTTTGCAATAAAGCTATAAGAGAACTACCGCTTTTCTAGTAAAACTTAATTTAAGATATTTAAGATATTATTTTGTAGCTTCGGCCTATCAGTACTACTGTTTTATTACAAAAACTACTCTTATATATGTACATACATACATATATTCGTACACTAACTTTTGTAGGGCTTTGGAAATCCAGCACTATATCAATTGTTTTCCACATGGGCTCATCAGAGGGAGCGCACAGCGTTGCTGTCATTTGCGTATGGCGGTTATTCAGTGGGCGCTCTCATCGCATTTCCATTATCTGCACTGCTTTGTCAATACAGTTGGGAATTGACATTTTACATAATTGGTTTCATATCATTGGGATTTGGAATTTGCTGTCACTGGTTGGTTTATAACACATTGGAAGAGCATCCCAGAATATCACCGGAAGAGCGTGAATATTTGAAATCCACAAACGATGAAAAGACTAAGGTAAGTTATCTATGACTTTGCTGAGTATTTGACTAATATTTACTTATTGGAGTCCACCTCCCTTTGATTACAACTTAACAGTCAAAATAAACAAAGAGTACTCCTAGACCGTGCTATGATATACAATCTGTTCGTGTAAAAGTCCAGCAAGAATTATCCAGCAACGAAATTTCTCAGAAGTGTAGAGTATTCTCTCTCAAAGAGAAATGCTTGTAAATGTTTACGCGAACGCAAAATTTCCAGAATCTGGCATCCAAATATGCAACATGAAAAACGTTGCATTAGTGTTTTCCTGAAACAGTCCACTAACGAAACTTAACCAGACGAACTTTTACTTGCTTATTGCATATTTTGAAGATGCTCTTTAATACCCTAATTTTATAATTTTCATTTTTAAAACTTTTAAACAAAAATTTCGAATTTAGCCAAATTGCAATCAACTGATTTTGATCAGCTGTTTTCTTGCTTGCAAGTTTGTGCTGGGTAAAATTTGTCCAGCAACAATTTGCAACTTCCCTCCAAATGAAATGTTTTTTTGCGCTCTCAATTTCCCCTTCCTTGCAAATTTTTGGTCATCGCGAACGCGATTTGACAAAAATCGTGATATTTTGTAACAATTCGTAACAATTATCAGCACCGAGAACACTCTTATAATTAAACATATACCTACGCCATTTTTGTTTAAGCCCTCTGCTATTGACAATGTTTTCTAGGACCCACTAAAAGAAAACATATTCCCAATCAGAAACAAATAAACATATGTACATACATACATATTTTTCAACAAACTTATATTCATATGCATATATTTTTTAGTCAAACCGTATACCTT
This sequence comes from Philophylla caesio, assembly GCA_963971545.1. NCBI lineage: Eukaryota > Metazoa > Arthropoda > Insecta > Diptera > Tephritidae > Philophylla > Philophylla caesio. The sequence goes on along the minus strand of OZ020604.1, from coordinate 188,430,539 downwards.
GGAAGCAAATATTTAAATCGGCGCCAGTATATGCCTTCATATTGACGCATGTTTTCCACAGCTATGGCATAACTGTATTGACAATGATGTTACCCCGATTCCTAAAAGAGGCTTTAGGTTTCTCAATATCACAAGTAAGTTTATAGATGTTATGCATACATACATACATGTATGCATACATATGTATATTAATACTTTGCAAAAATTCTGATATTTTATTCTACTATACAAGTCGGGAATAATCGCTTCAACTCCGTTTTTGGGTGCTATCATCGCCAAAATCATTACTGTACCGGTGTGCACTTACGTCGAAAGAAATCCACATTATAAGCCGACATTTTATGGAAAAATATTTTATGTTTTATGTAAGTACTTATGTACATACATACATATCTTAAAAATTAAGTGTATACTTATTATACATACTTACATATGTATTTACATGAATATATAGCCTCATAAATAGCAGTGATAGCAGCGTGTTATCCTTTTATTAATTATTTGCCTTTCATTTATTTGATATAGGCAATCTGCTTACAGTTAAATTCCTTGTGATTATTATGTTAACCAGTGCAGAGCGACACATAATTATTATTTGTATGATACTATTTGTGGGTATTTTCTCCGATATGGCGTTTTCTGGCGGTTATTGGCCTAGTTTATTACACTTAACACCGTCATACGCCGGTTTACTTTCGGGGATTGCAAATTCGTTTTCAACTTTCAACGGCTTCCTTTCACCTGTCATCATTTCCGCTATTGCTGTGCAGGTAAATATCGGTATTATAATGTAACCACAAATAAATCGACTACTTTGGTAATCGATTCGTCATTAAAGTCAGTAATTCGATTTGTATTACTTTATATATTTTTTTAATTAAATTTTTTTAGGGTAATAAGACGGAATGGAATTATGTAATGCTTACATTGGCTGCTTCCTACGTTTTAGCTGCAATCATATTTGGATTATTTGGAAGTTTCAACTTACAAGCTTGGAACAAACCAGACGAAGAAGTCTGAGGTTTTGTTATTATTTAATGTTGTTTGTTTTTTGGCACTCTAGTAAATGTAATATTATTTATAAGTTGTTATTATATTTTAATTATTGGTTACAGATAAAACATTTATTTTTAATAAAGAACGCAAAAAATTAGATACATATGTAATCAAAAGCTAAATTTTTGTATTTGTTTCTTCTTTTTCTTGTCCGACAGGGTGTAATGTTGTTATTTGTTGGAACGATATTCCGTCCTGTCGAGTTTGGTTTAGAGACAACCCCGTTTCGGCGTTGTGTCATCTTCAGTGTCAATTTTAGTCCTGAAGAACGTTCGGAGAATGTTAGTACAAATAGTATGTATTCGTAACTTTTGAAGTCACTCAACAAAAAGCTTAATTATAAGAATAATGCATTAGTAAAGAATTTGGTTTTTAAAAAAAACCTTAAATAGTTTTCAGATTTTATTGAAGTCGAACAATATTCACGTTCCCTATCTTACTTCCTTACTTTCTTACTTGTTTATTTTTTTTAAGATCTTTTGCAAAAATAAAGCATTAAAAATTATTTTCCATTTGGTTTGAAATTGTAGTCATATTATTACATCACAGTTCAATTAAAATCAGAACTTAAATTTGCTGCTTTTAAATTTGTAATTGAGATTATGGGATTTAATATTAAGCTTAATTTCACTTTTAACCTGCAATATTTATTTATTTATTTATTTCTAATTATATTTTACAAATAAATTTATAAAGTATACAAAGGGGGCTGGGCTACTAGGCCATTTTGCCCCGCCGGTGGTTTATATATCATTGAGCATGTTGTATTTGGATAAGATTTCGTTGATATTTTTAATTGTATCTTGCTTGCTACAGTCGAGTATTGTTTTAATGTACAGTAGAGTGCAGTCCTTTATCATGTGTTTGACAGACAGTGTCGTGTTGCACTGGGTGCAAACTGCTGGTCTTCCTCCATTAAAGTGACGTTGTATGGTAAATTTTGTTACTCCAACTCTCATCCGTGCTAATTTGATGCAGTCATCTCTTGTGAATTGTTTGTTGTAGTACAATATATTCTGTGGTTTTGGTTATCCCAAAAAAGTACATAAATAGCTCAGTTAAAAAATTCCTTCACACTTAAGCTAGACTTCCTTCCATGCTTAGTTTTTCAGACTAGCAACTCCACACCGTATTTTTGTCGGCTTCAAAGCCGCTTTCAACTTCACGAGAAGAAGTTGCATACATGCCAAACTTGATAAAAAAAAATGTGAAGCGAATGGATCTGGAGGTAAACAACGTATATCCTGTTATTTATTTATTTATTTATTTATTGAGTCTATTGAACAATAATTTCCTTACAAACTATTAACAATATTATGCTTAATAACTAAGAAAAGAAAATTTCAAAATTTAAAAAGTTGAATCCAAAAGATTTTTAAAAACATTTTTTGCATAAGAAAAATCTAATAATACCTTGTTCGATATCATATTAAATTCACCAATGGCACGGGCAATAGGGGCATTACGAGCATATTCAGTTTTGTAATTAACACCATAAAACGGCAAAAAATTGCGTAAACTTCGCTGAGGAATGTTAAAATTAAGTTTTACTAATAGAATGGGGCAATCAATAGCGCCATTAACCAAATTAAAAATAAAAGACAAAGAGAGTATGGATCTTCTAGAATCCAACGATTTCAAATTTATTAAAAGTAGGCGTGAACTATACGAAGGTACTGGTTCCGAAAAATTTAAAGAGCGTAAAGCAAACTTAAGGAATACTTTTTGGACACGTTCAATTCTGTTTACTAAATTGGCATGGTATGGTCTCCAAATGATCGTTGCATATTCTAAGTTAGAGCGTACAAAAGACGTATATAATAATTTAAGAGTGTAGGGATCAGAAAATTTCGTACTATTACGCCTCACAAAACCTAACATCGCATAAGACTTTTGACTAATGACTGTTAAAAGTAAAATTAGAAGAAAAAATTACGCCAAGATCCGTGCCACTTTTGCCGTTTAAACTTAGTTTAAACTCCGTTTAAAGTTGTTTGAAAAACTACATACTGAGTTTAAACTTAGACCTTGCACTGGAAACGATTTTTGTCAAATCGCGTTTTCGGTGTCCAAAAAATTTGCAAGGAAGGGGAAATTGAGAGCGCAAAAAAACATTTCATTTGGAGGGAAGTTGCAAATTGTTGCTGGACAAATTTTACCCAGCACAAATTTGCAAGATGAAAATCAGCTGAATATAATTTGGATAAATACAAAATTATTGTTAAAGAGTTTTAAAGGTCAAAATTATAAAATTTTAGTGATATGGTTAAGTTTCGTTAGTGGAATGTGTGAGGAAAACATTTTTCATTTTGCATATTTGGATTCGGACAATTCAATCAGCTTTTCGTTAAAATTGCAAGTTTCTGCAAATTTTGCAGAGAGAATACTCCAAAATTCTGAGAAATTTCGTTGCTGAATGATAGTAAATCAGACAATTGACGTATGTCGAATTAATTTGATGTCTTGTTTAAAAAGAAAGAAAAAAATATTATTGGATATATACACGTAATGAAGATTTAACTTAATTTTTTTTTTTAATTTGGTATTAAATCTAAAATTAAACCTTATTCTTCATTAAATCTTACAATGGAGACAAAGTATAAGTCGATAGTGCAGTTTGTACCATTCACACAAAGTAGTTCAGTAGTTCAGAGCTCTTTCGTAGTTAAAACTTTTTGGAAAGAATTGTGTATGGGCAAATTTATACTGAGAATTGTATTAAGAGCTAAATGTGCCCAATTCTCGGTACCTTATATTAAACTACAACATGAAAAAAATCATAAAAATCCATTTCTCATCAAAAAATATACTACTAATCTAAAAAACTTGCACCACGCACGACAGCAACCCAATGTAATAGGAATACATTGCTGAGTTTTGCGTCACACCAACACTGTCGTAGCTAGCTACAAAAATTTTGTTCGTGGTGGAAGTCGAATTTTTTGTATAAATTTTATTTTTTATAAATTTCTAGTGAACGATTTAGTGCAAAATTTTCAGTGAATTTTTGAGGACTATTGTTTGGCATTTTATACATACGCGGAATTACAAAAATATTGTTGTGTAAGTCAAATATTTAATCGTATATGTAATTTTGTTTTGCAGCAGAGATAAAATGACGACAATGAATTGTGTACTACTCTCATATTGTTTATATGTATTTATTATTGTTCCTTTTTTTGTATGTGATTTTGTACTTATAGGACTTACATTTTTTATATTACACATGCAAATTGTGCGTAATAAAGTTTGACAGGCAAAACGTATTGTAACATATGTATGTTTATACAACTAACGGGTAACTGGAATTGTGCAGTTTTATTTAGGTACATAATCCCATTGGATTATTTTGCAAAATGAACCACAAATATGCAAGAATTTTTTTCCACATTGAGAAACTTTTAAAAATTAAAAGATTCCTTTTAAACATACATTAAATGTATGTCAATATATAGTTTAACGATAGATATGCCAGAGAAGCTGTCGTATTGTGAGCCAGATGGAGTATTAAATTTCCCTTGTTTGTGTAAATAAATCCTATTTAAGCTGAATGCTCAAAAGGTTTTTGCTTATTGATGTTCAATTTTTTCTGTTTTTAGATTTAAAAAAAAATATTGAGTTATAACACATACCGCGGGAAAACTTTCCTTTACGGAACCAGGCTTTGAAAAAAGAGAGTTATAAGGGCGGGTAGGGGGGAGCCCCCTGAGTCCAAATCAGAAGTTCCCACCGGACGGAGGCTTATAGTTTTTAAGTAATTTGCTGTTAAAGTTGTGAAATATGTCAATTTTAACCTCACTTTCTGCTATGTGCAGCAATGAAATGAAAATACCGTGCTGCCACACATGACGAATATATGTCGAAAAAAAACGAAAATAAAAAACTCTATGCGCATATTACGTGATTTTTTATTAAAAATTTTTAATTTATTACGAAAATTTATTTAAGAAAAGCGACGCAGGTGGAAATTTGTAATAAAAAATCGACGTATTTATTACGCAATATTGATTTATAAATGATTTTAAAATTAACATGAAATATTGATCGATATGAGTAAAGCGCCGCAGGCGAAAATTTGTAATAAAAAATCGCGCGATTTTTTATAAAAAATTTTCTATTTGGTATGATATATTGATTTATGTGAGAAAAGCGGCGCAGGGGAAAATTTTTAATAAAAATCGCGGGTTTTTTTATCAAAAATATTTTATTTGGTATGATATACTGATTTAAGTGAGAAAAGCGCCGCAGGCGAAAATCAAATTTTCAATTTAAATGTATTGATTTGGTTAAGAAAAAACGTCGTCTCATTTTTATCAAAAATATCTAATAACATTTTCCAGGATCTGGCATCACACATACTTCGCGGCCATCTGACAACAACTGTGTTTAGAACATTGTGCAATTAGCAAGATATACAAATATCGCATTTAGAAGTATTTATTGTTAAAATTTTAGCAAAAAAATATGTGCATTATGTTTATAATGTGTTTAAGAAAGTGTATTCACAAAAAGAAAAGTGATTTGTGCGGTTTTTGTATTAAAATATTGCTAAGCCAGTAACAAAATTTTAACAACAAATAACTTTAAAACTAAAACAATTTGGACCCAAAATTTGTTAAATATCGGTGAATCAGTGCTACCCCAACACCCCCTGCTAATTTCAGTGAAATATTCCAAGTACTAAAAAAAGCATTGGTTCCGTAAAGGAAATCTCAGCCTAGAAACATACATATTACACATTATCCATTATTCATTTTGATTTCGTTCAATCTTGTTGTATTCGAAAATCATTCAAATAGGTTCGGGATTGTGCAGTTATTCATTAAATTTCTTCGTTTCAATTATTACTTTATAAAATGATACTGTGTAAAACACATTAAACACTTAGTATTTAAGGTAATGGACATTAGCTATCAGGACTTAGATTTCCGGGAGTAATAGGCCTATTATGAATCAAAAATAAAAGTTTTATTCTTTGCTTAGTTGTTATTATGCGATATTTCTTACGAAAGTATTAACTATTCAATACTTAACGAGGTTTTATAATTTGTAAAGTAGAGCGAAATCGTGTTAACTTTATCAAAAATCAAGGGTTTTAAATGTTCTTGTAAAAAGATTCAGCTTGCCTAATTCCCTATATAATTGCAATTGACGCTTTCGATTAAGAATTTTAACTTCAACGCTCAAAGCTTAGGCCATAAATTGTCAATAGCTTAAAATATCTGTTTTTTTCATTCTTAGACCTTATTTCTATTAATTTATGTACATATGTGAAACACATTTGCTTCCGTAATTCTTGCATGAAGTTATAAATACATTAAATACATCCATATGTATGTATGTATATGCATACATACTGTGCACATATGTACATAAAATCAAACCGGAAATGAATACAAGGAAGTATTGCAAAAGCATTCACTTAGTTTAGCAGATACAGTGGTGACCATATAATTTGCAATCACCAAAATGATGTAGTATATCACCTTCATATGGATGTAAGAAATTTTAATTAAATTTCAAAAGCCAAGTAAACCCAAGTTTCAAACTTTAAAGAAAAATTAACAAAATATCACACTTATTTTCAGACGTCTTTAAATTTTTTGAATTTTCAAGTTTCAAGTGCATAAAAATCTGGGAATGTTTGTCACATTTGTCTCCATACGACGCATGAGCACTATTTTTATAAACCCGACACATCGTCGACTAAAAAATTTCTCAAAAATAAACGCTTAATTTTAGCTACTTCCAACCTGCACATCGTTTTATACATACATTGCTCTCTGAGGAAGAAAAAGTTCAAATATCTTTGAATTCTAATGACATTTTATTGGTCTAATATACTTATTATAATTTAAAGCAATATTTAAAAAATAAAGATTTGAATTATATTCAATGATTACCAACATGTTTATAAAATTCAATGGAAACTTTCCACTTAGATAATATTAAGCTCTTAAAAACTAAAATAAAATAAAAAACACCTCAAGATCTATTAAAAAATATTAATTAGTAATCAAAAATTAAGTTATGTATTCAAATTCTTTTTAGTGGTGGGTCTTGCATCATGAATCGCCTTTTTGATCTTAGTCCAAAGATTATTATCCTGCTGGAAACCCACAATAAGGGCATTTCATCTTTGACGTAAGGTAACGGAACCTCCTGTAGAATTTTGACATACATATATGTATGTATGTATGTTCTGATCCATGACTTCTTGTATCCAATGTATAGAGCATATGCCATTGTAGGAAAAGCAAGCCCACACGATTATACTGGACCCTCCAGTAAATCAAGGATTGTACTCAGTATTTGGGGGTATCCTAACTTGAGACCGACCTCCTTTGCCACCATACAAAACGATTTTGCTTTCGTCTGTCCATAAAATATTCCTCCACTTCTCTACCGGCCGGTCCAAATAATATTTTACAAACTTAATACGTTTGCCTATATGTACGAGTACCTTTCTGGAAGAGTGCGAATTTCTCTACACGTGATACTAAGTTCTTTTTTCAGTACCGTTGCCGGTTTAAACGGGTCCTTCTTGATCTGCCGTACAAGTCGTTTGACGAGTAAAATTGCGCGCTTTCGTCCACGAGTTTCGGCCTTTGCAAAAAAAAATTGTATTGCATTACTGATCATTTTGTCAGAACAGCCCACTGCAAGTCCTACTTCTGCATAAATTTTGCCCTGAGAAATTATATTCCTTATAATTTCTCGCTTTTCTGCACTGCAATGCTTTCCACGGCCCTTAGCTACTTAGAAAATTATTAATTTTGCTTTTTTATTCAAAAACTATTTAAAACAAATTAAATTACCTCTACTCAAAACAATGGGTGGGATTCGATATAGCGCCGCATAAGTTTGGTTTACTGTGGCTAAACGCGTAAACCAAATTGAAAAATTCCAATGCACAGATGAACAACAAAATAAACTTTTGTTTAACTATCTTTTTGCAAAAATCCGTCCACAAATTTTAACAGAATTTAACTTTAAAAATGCCCTTTTTTTGCATTTTTCACAAATATGGTGTTGGAATTTCATTCACTGCAGTTAATATCGAGCCACTAATGCATTCATTTTGGCACACACATATTACTAACACATTGTGCTATCAGCTTTTACTGTTTTTAGAAACTAAAACTATTTAAATACTTTGCATTTCTTAAATAAATAGTTGCATTTTTAAGCCCCACACAAAAGACTAAAATTCTTGCCAAATGCATCTGTCAAACTACTGAAAACAACGAGCGAAGGAGAAACAAAATGGAAGTTAATATAACCCAGTAAGCTAAAAGTACGCGGAAAGTAGTTGTGAGATACGTTACAAAAGTATATACACCACAATTAAGGTCTGTGGGATTTTTCAAAAATAAATATTTCGTGATGAAAATCGCGCGATTTTTAAATATATATTTCGCTATATGTATATTGAAAATTTGTAATAAAAAATCGCGCGATTTTTTATTACAAATTTTCGCCTGCGGCGCTTTTCACTAATAAATATATATTTCGCTATATATTCAAAATTTGTAATTAAAAATCGCGCGATTTTTCATTACAAATTTTCGCCTGCGGCGCTTTTCACTAATAAATATATATTTCGCTATATATTCAAAATTTGTAATTAAAAATCGCGCGATTTTTTATTACAAATTTTCGCCTGCGGCGCTTTTTACTAATAAATATATATTTCGTAATATATTAAAAATTTGTTATTCAAAATCGCGCATTTTAACATGTGTAATGAACTCACATTTTGTCTGGAGTTTAATAAAAAATGTTTACTGGGTAACTTTGTCTCCCTTTTGTATGGAAAAAGTTGGATTTTTGCCATTTTCAAAGGCTTCCCTAGGGCCTCACCGAGGGTCTAGAGGAACCAGAGGGGGCTCATGGAAAAGTTTATTCTTTTCCCTTTCTAACGGTGTGCTGGGGGGGGGTGCCACGCCCCATCCTTCACCGCCCACCACCCCCTTTTTATGCGGCGCTATACCGAATATTAACCAAAACAATTATTTAACATACATACATATAAAGGAAATCTATTTTTTCGACGCAATGCACTGACAGTGCTATTATTTTTACCGCTTGAATTCGTTCCACGCACACTAAATTACTCGAAGTAAAGAGAACCGTTATGCTATTTTTGGTTGTTGGTGTTATGATTGAAAATAAATGGTTGCACTCTTAGAGAGAGTCCTTTGTTAGTAAACCAATGCAATAGAAGAAGCCAGTAAAGTGTGACTAAAAATAATTTTTTAAAAGGGAATGGAAGCTTTTCGCAGTAGGGCTATTTTTTTTTAACGGCACTGTATATGTATAATAATTATTAAATTTAATGGACTATAAAACTGCGTAATCAAAAAACTTCCAACACGTCTCAGTAAAAAGTTTCGAATTCAGTTGAAAATTGAATATACATATTTTCATTTTTCCTTTTGCAATTTGCAGTTTGTTTCCAACTGATATGGCCACCACCGTGCATATGTTAATGTGTATACGTGTGTGTGTATACGTGTAGAGATAAACATGTACTTACATATATGTATAAATATAAATTAAATAAATAAGTAAGAGGTTAAAGATACTTAAAATTAATGTACAAACATACTAAGTGGGTATTATAATAAAACCTGTTAAATGTTCTCTTTTGTAAGCTGACTAGTAACTGCAGAGAACGAACTTTTGTACATACTTACATATGTATGTATGTACATATATATTATTTGCTAAAATTAATGACGAATACCACTCATATGTATGTATGTATGTATGTATGTTATGCAAATTCATACATGTGAATGCTATTGACTTTTAGTTCTAATTTGAATATTTTTAACATACTAAGAAATAAACATTCGTAAGTATTTTTGCATTTTAATGTTCTAAAACAGTTTGTTGACTGCGCAGGTAGATGAGTGGCATAAATTTAATATATTTTTTTGCTATACATGTACATATGCACATATGTATGTATGTATGTACATTGCTGCCGTTGTATTTTTTCTGTGCAAACAAATTTTGTTTTCCAATTGCTGTGTTATTGTATATTCTGTTTTTATCATTTCGTTCGTGTTGTTTTGCATGGCGTCCAACACTTTCTCACACACTGCCTGATCAAAAGGCAACAGACCTAAAGTCATTGCAATACAACCATAAAGCTAATGGCCAGCTACTCTCTTTGCTTTCGAAAAGCCAGTCCGCACTTCGCAACACCTGACTGAGTATACTCGCAGTGCAAAGAAATCCATGAACTCGTCTCTTGACTTGTGTGCTGCGTCAATTCGAGCCATGGTCGCCGATATCAGTCGGTCGATCCCGTTCATTAGCTCAACGCAGTGGTGGTGGAAGTCTTTGTTAGCATACAAATATTTTTAATTCAATATTTTCGGTACTTTGTTCTACTTGTTTGCTTTTGCTTGTTTTAAACAGCTGTTTTATATAATTTTTGAATACTATATGAATATAAATCGTCATGTTTTTAAAAAGTTATTTGTTTTAATTGCTCTTGAAGTAAAAAAGAGCTAAACGTAAACGTTGCAGCTGATCAAGCAGTGCATTGATCTTATTAAGTGAGTCTACGACGAAGTTCTTTTCAAAACAAAAAATCAAGCTCGGTCATATTGTTTGCTATTTATGTATGTACATATGTACATATATACATATTTAATTTTTAGTAACGTGTGTAAAATCGTGGCTTTAGTTACTGACGAATCACATTTTAAATTTGCGAGTATTCAATGCGAAGTAAATGTCTAGTAAACAAATATTTTTGCTTTCATAAGCTATTCAGTCGACCGAGATATATTGTTGTGAGCAGACCTAAATATTAAAATCATTGAGCGTTTACCAAAAACGAAAATAACGCGTAATCAAAGAAAAATAGATTTGTAAAAATTTCTTAAACAAAAGAAATAACGAGCATAACAAGTGAGTTTAAAATATAAATAACAATGTTAATATACATATTTACTCACATGTATGAAAGTATGTACATACATATGTATGTATGTATATACATATGTGGGTACACTTGTGTGTTCGCTGAAAGTGCATTCAGCGAAAACCTGATTGTATTTATTTATTCACAGAATTCTTTTTTGCGTCGTGCTTTTGTGCTTTTACAGCGACTGTAAGGCAAATAAAACTAAAACAGTTACCTTAAAAAGAAATTGTATTATTTGGTTAAGTAATTTCATTAAATGTTTATGTTTCATTATCACTTGTAATAGTTATGTATGTTCCAGATGCAGAAAGATTTTACAAGTTTTAATCGGAAGGTATAAGAAACCGTGCAAAAATCCGTGCAAGTGAGAATGCTTTCGCAAGAGTGACCCCCAAAGTCAGTAAGCCGTCTCAGTCTCTAATAGAGACAAAAGTCACAATTTTAGACCAGTTGGCATTCATTTGTTTCAAAATAAAGCCTTTAGTCTCAAAATAAAGTCTCTAAATTGTGGCCTGGTGATGAGCGGGTCACAAAAAAACGAAATAAAAACTAAAGAAAAAAAAAACGTGAAAGCAAGGCAAAGCAATAATCTCCAGCTCATTTTGAGACTACAGAAGATACCACCAAGTTACTGAATTCGGGCATTAGTCAGAAGTTGCAGGCCACATAGTCATAACCCTTTTTTCAAAAAAAAAACTCTTCCAATCCCCGACGATGCGAACCAGAAATGGCGCATTTCGGGGTGCAGTAACTTTGGTTTTGACGTTTCTCACGCAAAGTAAACAAATCTTAATTCGATAAAACGGCTAATACCACACCATTTTAGTGTTTTTGGGTAATTTATTAATTAAACCCCTGTCTACAACTTTTCAAAATTTTTCGAATTTAAAACATGTTTAACACTAAAATTCAGCTGCACTTCGTACTCCTTTCCTTCATATTTTTTGTTTACAATTTTATTTTTTTGACTGTAGAGATTGATTTTGGCCGGGCTATTGTACCCATAAAGCCAGGATGCCAAACTTTCGATAAGTTTTTTCCTCCAATTTATTGAAATCGATTATCCTGTCATGTTCGTTCCAGGATTTGTGCTCCACACGATGTTCCTTTTGTGCTTGTTTGTGTGTATTTTTCAGTTCTCTTAGATTTTTTTTTTTGCATCGAGATTTTGTTTACTTTCCGCGAGAAAAGTCTTCGGCCGAGGGAAGGCGTGCGCTTGTAATCTATCGTTTTTGTTCTAATCAACCTTATGGGCAACACTATATTCGATTTGCCGTAAAAGACCGAGAATGAAAGAGAACAAGTTTTCGCCTTCCCATTTAGGCAACGTCAGACTACATTATAAACAAAGAATATGACGAAGCGAAGACGCCCACTTTTGATAAAATGAACCTAGATCGATAACAGTTTTAGTTATGGTCACTAAATTTAGTAAACATATTGTGCTTGATATAAATAGTATTATTTTGAAATCGGACCATAAGTTCGTTTTTTCGGTATCAATTGGAACAAATTGGGTAAAATTAAACATTTCTGCGTAAATGAAATTTTGTAAAATGATCATGGCGCGCCGCCCGTTCAAAAATACATCGCAAGGGTATATAAAATTCGGTTTCGCCCGAATTTTGCTTTCCTTGTTCTTATAATTGTTAATGTAAAAAAGCAAAATACAAAATCTTAAATTTAACAGAAGTGAAAGTATGTAAAAACAAGCTAAAAATACAAGAAAAGAATAGTAAAAATTCCAAACTGTAATATGCATCGGGTGTGAAAATGGTTCGTTTACAATCTTATCTGACGTCACTCATCAGTCACATCTAAAAAATTTAATGTTATGAGACCCCCGAAGGCGCCATCTCCCACTATGAAGAGAGTAATCTTGTTTCTAAAGAGTTTTATAGGTTTTTATTTAGAGTTATCTTGAACAGATAAGACTATTCTTTTGCTCACCGGTGGGTGCCTGCGGGTGCACAAAACTGCCCATTTAGCGCAGTCGCTGGTAAAAAAAAGTCCCTTATTGTAAGCAAAAATATATATTTTTTTAAATTTAATAGTATTATATGTAAATATGTACTCGGATCTAATCGATATGGACAACAAACTAAAATAACCGGCAAGTATTTACGCTGGAGTTCAATCCGTCATACCATAATATTTAAACGCACTAAAAAGTCGTCTGAGCCGCCCAGTCAAAAGTGAAGTGAAACTTCCTTAAATAAAGGTTTAAATGATTTTTCAATTGACAGTTTTCGCTATGATTAAATTAAGCAAGTTGAAATAATAATAAAATAGCTCGATGATTTTCCGAACTTTTCCTAAAACAAATTTATGTCGACTCCAAAAGTCAAATGTATTTATGAGAATATTTTTGTTAATACCCCTATTATGTATGCAGACTAGCAGGAGACTAGTAGCCGCTTGACAAACATACTAATATTTCCATTACACATGGAAACCAGCTACTGGAAATCGGCTACTGAAAGTATGTAAATGTTTTTCTTTTAAAACGATCTTTATATTTTTTTACGTTAATTCTCATTAACATTTGAACAAAATTATCTATTACTTCACTAACCGTACCTCGTATTATGTATAGCGATTGATCTGTGTATACAGAAATGCGGAGGCAACACCCCTGATTTTACTTTTTTCACCAAATACATTTTTAAGAAATAATGGAAAAATATAAAGATCGTTTTCAAAAAGAAAAGCATTTACATATGTATGTACTTTCAGTAGCCAAAAGCCAGTAGCGGGTTGCCTTGCGTAATGGAAATTTTAGTATAGTTGCCCAGCGGCCCCTAGTCTCCTGCTAGTCTCCATACATAAATGGGGTATTGTTAATTAGCTTTCATACTATATATGTTATTAATCTACTTTTTTATTATTGTTTGGCTACTAACTAGTTTTATATTTATTTATATAATTTATGCTTGCAGTTGTAAAAGCTTCAAGCTAAAATGATTTTAAAGGTTCCTTCTAATGACTGGTCAGACCAATTCGAATATGTAATCGAGGAAGACGATTCACTATCGGATTTGGAAGACGAAGATTTCTCTGAATACCTATGGATGGAGAACGAAGAAGAATTCGATAAGAATGTAAGTAATTTTATATGATATAATCGATCATACATATACATTTAAAAAATAAGCTTACAATGTGAAACTAAGACTTTATTCAAACGGAATTGTCTTGAGTTAAAGAGATCTAAAGCGGCTATATAAAGTGGGTCGATTTTATTGACAGTTAAATTGAAAGAAAAAGACCGATGGCATTTATGCTTCCAGCGTCCGGCTCTTGATTTATTTGACTTCCTTGTCTTTTGATATTATAAAAAAAACACTGCATTTGAATCTTTAACTTGTATGATATTTGTAAAGTGAACGTATTTATTGTTTTCCAAAGTAAGTTCAGTTGTGGCTTCATACATCCCCATTTAATTTTTGTAATCGATTTTTCAGTGTTTCGTAATGTTTTTAAAGTTTTACAATTGAAAACTCGTTTTTACTTTAAATTATATTTTTTTTTCTTCGTCTACATAGAACTTTAGTTTATTGTCAAAAGCTCATTTACTCTGCATTAAACCAAAACTATGAACGAAATAATGTTGTACAAACGAGTTGTATATAAAATGGCAACGTGTATTTGGTTCGTTGTTGTACTTCTCTGAAGCTTCCTGTTTAATAAAATTATTCGTTTACAAATCCACAATATTGTTAACTTAACAAAAACCAACAGGCAAACTTTTTTATTTATGTTTTTTTTAAGTTCAAAATCAAACAATGTCCTTTTATATTCCCTCAATTTTCTGTGCCAAATTTTATAACTTCAAATGTTTATCACTCCTTTCTACACAGGAATTGAAACGACTCGAAGAAGAAGATATAATGAAAGAATGCATAGAGGCAATGCTCGAGGATGAACTTGAGGCTGAATTAGCTGAATGGCAGAAAGCGAAGTATGAAATTTAGTTACATATGTAGGTGAAAAGTGGTCAACCATAAACTGCTGAACCCTTTTCATTTAATGTTTTAATTAATTCAATTCATTTAATCATACGTATTTTTTTTAATAAATCTGTATTTCATTCCCTTAGAACCGAAGAATTAAATGCAGCACTATCGACCCTCGCCGTGAGCGAATGCAATGTAGAGCATTCCATTCTCAATCCTCTGGCCGCTGAGTTTATTCCACAAAAGCATATCATTGAACTGGACATTTCGTAAGTCCACCGAGCCACTCTCACTACAACCAACTGGGATGTAATGCAACACACGACGATAAAATCAATTCAACGGAACTCGACAGCAGTACTATAAAAAAAAATTGTCCTTAAAACATACAAAAAATTCTAATATTCTTGCTAAATTAAATTTAATGGCAACATAGAACACCAAGCATCTTCTCAGCAATGCAACGTAACGAGTAATATTTACACGCTAGAAATTGCATGCGTTGCTTGATAATACTATCAAGAAGAGTAGAAAATTGAAGAATTGAAAAACACATAAAAAATACAAATAACCATGCAAAAAAAACTTAAAGCCAAACAAAATTGAAAAAATAATTTTAAATTACAATTACTCAAGCTGACTATTTGTTGCCCTGCGTTAGTTCAAAAATTTTAATGCTACTATTTTATTAAGTTGTTTGTTGAAGGTCCAACGTACAAATCACTTTTAATTTATTGTGGATATATATACACTTTATAGTCGTATATTTTTCTTAATTACCTCAACACAAAACTTTCAAATCGTCCTGTCGTATGATACACACGAGCTACTTGATTCAGGAAGACTCTTGCCTCAGACTGCAGCAGAATTGAGTGATTGAGAGAATTTCGGTAATTTTTGTTTGTTGTAAAAATATTTATCTAGTTTTAAAAAAGTGATAAAATAATAAATTATTAGTAGAGAATTGATATTCACATGCTTTGAGAAATTTAAAAATGTGATCATTAATTAATGTAGCTTTCCGTAATAACTTCATGTATGTCTGTTAGTTTTTCCATTGTTAATTTTATTATCATTCGTTGAAAATCAATTTGAAACATAAATTATATGTATTAAATATACATATTTACGCATATCTACATATGCAAAATCAAACATTGTCCTGTCCATATTTATAGCGCTCCAAATTCAATTTAAAGTACTCAATCATACCCCATCACTACCTTTTAAGCTTTAATGGGAAATTGTAAAATTATTTGTAATTTAAAATTAAACAAAAAAATTAATAAAGTCAAATGTAATGTTAGAAGATAAAATATTAGGCGTATTAATATGCTTAACTATTAGAGCGAGTATTAATAATTGAAAAAAGAAATATTTGTATTTAAGTTCACTAGTGTAGTGTACAACCAATTTATTTGAAAAAATGGTGGTCATTTACTCGAATGATATTTAACTTTGCCAATTCTTTATATTTAAATATTTACGACACTCCAACTTATGTATGTATGTTGTATGTGTACATCAGCCTCGTAATATTGACCTGCTTCATGCAAAATTATCGTAAAGACTAATTCTAAGTATAGTGTTATGGTAGTTTTTGAATAAACCTTAAAATATATTTAAAAAAAAGAATAAAAAACGATTGTTATTAGCAAAGTGTTTCATAACTATGCGCGTATATATTTGATATGTATGTACGTATTTAATATTGTAACACGTTGAGAATGCAAGACATGAACAAAAAAAATACTATTACTTACATTTATGTGTGATATAAAAATAGAAAAACTTAAAAAAAGTAATATTGCGAGAACAAAAGCCAAGTAAAAAAATATTAAAAAACTAATAAAATCTCAATAAAAAGTATTATAGAAGTTAAATTGTTGGTTTTGTTTCTAATTGCGACAATTGAAAGGTGAAAATAGGGACCAAAATATCAGTGCAGCGGTATCGGGATAAATTTTCCTGGACGTACAAATTGACGAATGTACTAAAATAAGCTTATAACAGAGAAGGTATAACCACGAGAAGGTAATTTTCATATATAAAAACTTCAGTGAAGAATGCTAACAGATTTGAAATGATTAGACTGAGGGATTTAACATTTTGATTAGCAGAGAAATTTTTAAAAGCGGAAGCGAACCAGAGAACTTGTTAAGTTCTCTGCTCGTTTTTTTAGAAATTTATTTTGCAATGCAATTATCTTATACGAAATGTTAATCGTTCTCAGATGGAATAAGGCTGTTCTATGTAATATTTGTTCTCTTATAAACAATGATGAAGTGACAGTCTTTGGCCGGAAATATATATGGGTCGTATACCGAACTTGTCGTAGGAACGCAAAACAAAGCGTAGGTCGGGTTTGATAAAGGGCCCCAAGAAACAAGATGCCAGCCCCTCCTACTTATCAGGCTTTCATATTGCTGAATAAGCGCTGAAAGCCAAAAAAGCCGCAAACGCGTATACTAAATTGTAAATTCTATAACAATTAATCTTTTTTGTATTTATTTCAAATATATGGTGTCTGATTTTCATTAATTGTACCTTATACCCAGGCATTCATGTATTAATTTTGGAACACTCGAATTATTTTATTCATAACAGTGGCAATATCGTGATTTAGTGCCGCGCACTGAACATACCTAGTGATGTGCTGTCAACAGAGACGTCAAATTGTGCCAAAGCTCCCAATTCCCACCACCCGCTTGTTCGTTTTTGCTCCAAAAACCAACAATCACTCACAGAAAAATTAGGAGCTAGCAAAACCAAGAAACTTAATAAGCCGAAAAGAGGAGCAAAATTGGCGACGCAACGTATTTTCGGTCAGTTTGTTGCGGGGTCGGTTTGCAAACAGTTGTGCAGGTCTTAACTTATTTAAATAGAACCCGTCACCTTAGTTCGTTTAGAGTGAGTTTTGCAGCGTGTGTTGTGTGTGTCCAACGAACAATCAAAAAGAAAAATGTATCACTTAAAGAATTTGGCTCGTCAGGCTGCGGTGCGTCAGCAAGAAGTGGCTACCTTGGTCAAGGCTTTGCCAACAGCAGCCTTACAGTCGCGTGGTTATGCTGAATACCAAATTCCCGATCGCTTGAAGAATGTACCCACTGCAAAGGATCCACGTTTCTTTGACATGGTGGAGTACTTCTTCCATCGTGGCTGTCAAATTGCCGAAGAGCGTCTTATTGATGATATGAAGGGCAAATTATCGCTGGAGGAAAAGAAAAACCGGGTCAAAGGTATTCTTATGCTTATGCAACCATGTGACCATATCATCGAAATTGCGTTTCCGCTGCGTCGCGATTCTGGCGAATACGAACTCATCACCGGCTACCGTGCTCAGCATAGTACCCACCGTGTGCCAACCAAAGGCGGTAAGTAGAACACTCAAGTTGTTAGTATAAAAAAGAGAGCGTCAAGGTGTTAAAAATATTTTGCAATAATGGTATCCCGGATTTTAAACAAATTTTAATATATTAATTAACTAAGCAAACTGCAAATTGTTAGAAACTTCCGTTATGTCTAAATATGCTTATGTAATCACCTTCCTAATTCTGTATATATGTATGTATGTATATGTATGTACATATGTATGTATGAATATGTTCTTCTGTATTTGTTTAACTGGTCGATACTTAAATTACATTGCATAATAAACCAGGTCAAACCTTCTTGACACCCCCGGAAGGGTTTAAATTTAATTTGCAAGCCATTTAAACGACCTGTTTGCTGTAATGGCCTTATGAGTTCTGCTTTTAAATGTGACGTGCTACTAGTACAACGCATTGGAAACTACCCCTGTAGTCAAATGTACTTGTTGTGAACTACTTCACAACTAGTACGAATCGTAAACCCAACTAGTCAGCCAACTGTAATTTTTCCATACAAGCAACTGGTATTTTTAACATGGGAATGTTAAATGGTGGCAATTGTCAGATTCGTATCAAAAATTTACCAGTATCATACCTACTAGTTCAAAATAGACAAAAAAAAATTCGAATCCACAGTCTAGTGCACAATGCTTATGTATATGTACAAGTAATTTAATTATACAAGTCCATATTGTCAAATAAAATAAGGTATGAATAAATTGATTTGTATTTGGTTAAAGGGCTCTTCTTTTTCCGACTCCAATCATGAAATTGTAGTTGTAAACTAGTATTTTCCTAACTACTTTGGTGTTTCACTGCAAGTACTTGCATACATGCATAGATATGTATGTACATACGAGTATATTTGGATGAATAAAACGTACATTTGTATGTGGTCCGTTAACACTCGACACTGGATTTTATTATTTCCTTAGTGTTCGTATACACAACGCGAGCGGCAGTGAGCGAAGAGAAGCCTAAATGCTGCCGAGATCTAACCGCCTTAAAAAATAGTTTTCCATCATATGTCTTTTCCCGGGTTTCATGGTTTCATATCGGTGTGGAAATCAATTCAAATGTTTAGTTTATTATCATACTTAACCTATCCGTTTCGCTTAATACACAAGTTTTATTTTACATATTTATTATTTATATCTTGTTTATTTTAAATATACTTATTTAGAAATAAAGTTCAATCAACATACATATGTATAACATAAACCACATATATAAACGGTTAAAACCCTACAAAATTTGTAAAAATTAAATAAACTTCAAAGAAGTGATCAGAAAGTAGTCAACTTTTTAATATTTTTTTATAGAAAATAATGTGCAAGTCCCAAGTGGCTAAAAATAAACGTTATTTTTTCCGATTTTGTTCATGCTTTTTATGAAAAAAAAAAATGCCCAAAACCCTCAACATTTGGAGTCGAGTGAAGCTAAAAGGTGGTGATTTTCAATTGAAAATACTCTATATGTCTTCAGTAAATACGTCAATATCCCGAATCCATAAAATCCGTTCCCTCGTGATCACAATCTTGGTAGTTCCGGTGACGTAAAGCTGACTGTTGTGAGAACGTCAATACCAAGCATTATAGGTGACAGTTGTTTTAACTGCACCTTATTTATTTTCTTTATTTTCGTTTAAATTTATCAGCAGCTAATTAAAATTACGTTTATGTTGGAATAGGCTGTAGCGATTGAATGTAGTTTGGAAGTAACTTATTATTTATTTAGTAACTAAACTGCTGCTACCTTTTGTAATAGCCTAAAACTCCAAAATAATGAACTGTAACTTCCATTATATTCATTGAGGAAAGTAGATGTATTATTATTTTTTTTTGAATAAAGGCATACAATTTATCAGAATTCATAGAGAGAGCATTTAACTTTTTGTCGACAATCCAATCAACAAGTGTTGAGTCGATACTTCTCCACTGCAGATTTTAAATGCAACAAATTTAGGTACAGGTTGGAGGATAACACACATAAGTTTTTATTTCCTTATGATTGCATTTTGATCAAAATAAGGAATAATTCTGCCTCGCTTAATATGAAATGGGTTATGTATTTAATTTTTACTTGATTATTTCTTTTTTTACTGAATGGTAATACATTAATATTTATTATTGGTCTCAGACAGTAATTAAAAATAATTTTACTTTATGTAGGTTCAATTGTTTCTGTACCAAATATTTATATTTATACTTAAAGTTTCAATTATTTTGTGCATGTCAAATTTTACGTTTATTTATTTTTTATTCTTGAAAAGACTAATAAATATATAAATGTAGTACAACAAATCGCTCTTTGTTTTATTAATGTTATTTTGTATACTTCTATAAGACAACGATTACAAACATGTTACATTTTTTGACAAATTAAAATTTACAAATCAAAACTTCGTAAATTTCGGGATGCCGGGATTGTCCGCAAACAACTTAAGGACCTTGTTGCGCCTCTGCTCTGCTGGGTTATACTGGTGTAAATCCAAATTTTAAACTTGATATAAAATGTATAATAATTCATAAAAATAATAACAAAATTTCTACAATGCGAAAACAAATATTGTTCACATACAATTTCATAAATACAAAATAGATGCCGATATCAATAAAAGTGTTTGCGATCCACCAAAGAATATCAGGTGGCAACTGTATATATACGATGCCGCTCAAGAGATATATAAAAGAGATTGCGCCGACAGCTAACAAAAATTATTTACGATCTGCGCATGTACGTCACACAATCAATAACGTATTCTCATTTTGATTGGATAATTGCTGTATAAGTTCGAATAATATAATAAAATCGCGTTGCACTTCACAAAAAACTTTAATTAAACCTTCAAAATTATAGAACACCAAATATTCACTTCACTTGTGTTGGAATTTTAAAGAAACTTTGCCGATGTGACGTCATTTTGAGCCGCTGAATGCCAATATCGTAAAGCAAGGCGCAATCTCCTATTTATCAATCTTGGGTGCCGCTCATATCATTTGTAACCAAATTCAAGATGGCATAGCTTGCCACTTATGTGTGTATATTTTTATATTTTTAAGAATTTTTAATTAAATTTCAGTTCTTTATATAACATAAACGATATAAAATCAAGTTTAACATTTTTTTTTACTGAAGTGTTAGATTTTTTCTGATTATGGAAGTTTCACGTGGCTAGGAATTACCGTTAATATTTTTAGAATTTTTTTGGTCGCATTTGCGGAATAACCAAAATTTATTTTTATTTGGAAAAAAGTCGCAACACCATTGACAATTACAAATAATCGTCGGTAATTCCTAGCCACTTCAAACATTCACATTAATAATAATAATATAATAATTTGGCTCTTACACTATATTGCTCAATGTTTGGCCGAGCTTCTCTTTCCATTTGTAGTGTACGTCTTTATTTTATACCACAAAATGGAGGAACCTAAAGTTTTGTGCCGACTCCGAAAGGCTGATGTATTTTCATGGCACAAATACTCTCGAAACTTTTCTATGATTTAGATTTAACTTGCCCTGGATGAGATTCGAGCATGTCGAGTTATAGCACGCACCGCTACACACTCAGTCACAGCGGCCAACATTCACTTTGTAATACTAAAATTGAATGGGCTATAAAACTGCATATTCAAAAATATTCTAACTCTTTTAAGAAAAAGTTCAACATCTATATAAAAATGTGTTGATTTTATTTTTAGTTTTCTTCAAAGTGTGGTTTATGTTACATAATAGACTGAATTTTAATTAAAAATTCTTAAACATAAATATTTGAGTATAAGTGACAAATAATATGAGCGGCAATGTATACATATGTACATATGTATGTATGTATGTAATTTTTTTTATTGTTATGGCTTATCAATACACCGTATTATATACTTAAACATTCACCAAAATCACACTCCAACACGTACTGTTGTTCTCATATCGCTTGTTCAGAAACTTCAATACAATTATTAACTTCATATAACCTTGAAATGACTAAATTGTATAACACCATAGTGATAGCTTTTCTTAAAATAATAATAAATAATTTGAGTAAACAATATTTTTAAGCTTGTACCTAATATTTAAGTAAATACCTTGTTGCTGAGTGTTAAACCGCAGAAAAAAAAACCTTTACTGAAAACACTTAATACACACGATTATGAAACATATATGTATGATGATGATGTGTGTCACAAAAACCAGCTATAAGTAAACAAACGACCAAAAATTGAAAACAACAAGCCGGTACATACGGGATTGATAGATCTAGTCACTAAGCAAGACATTAAATGTTATCTTTGAATAAAAATTTTACCTCCCCACATACTTTTTAGTATGTATAGGTGAGATTTTTTATATACATATGTACATACATATGTATGTACATATGTTGTTTGTTTAGAAATGTTTACGCATTATATACGAGTACCTACGTACATACGTACATATACATTTGTACATTTATATTAAATATTTAGGACACCTCAGCTGATAAAAAATTTTGACACTGTTGCCAAGCCCCTTTTTAGCACGTCAGCGCGTGCAATCCATGCTGCTTTAAAAAATTTTAAACATTTGCCTGTTGTGATGTATAATTTTTCGTTCAGTTTATTAAAAGTGTTGACTTCGCCTCTTAACGCTTTACTGATTAATTCCATTAATCGAACCATTAAAACTCAAGCAAGTTAACAACAAAACATTACATAAACTTTTATCACATTTGAAAATATGAAAATGCGTTGCTATACGAATTATTTACTATATTTATTATAAAGCTTTTGTGTTTTGAGTAAATTTTGGAGTATGTATGTCATACCAAATTTCATTGCTATAGTTAATTTTTAGATATAAATAATCAATTCAGTAACAATTTCAGATGTTTAATTGCTGCATAATTCTGCATAATAATACGCTGTTATCGCTAAGTGTTTTCAATTTATGTTATTTTATTATCTCTATGCTCAATTTCACACATGTTGATGTTTTCATGATTATCTCGTTTTACTGTTTAATTAGTTACGCCACTAGGAAAACAGTTGCTCTTTTATATTAGCACGTTGAGTTGGATGTTTAAGGCCAAATAAAATAAATAAATAAAATTTAAGTAAGTCGGTTTTATTAAATAGAACAATAATAATGATTTAAATGTATTAAAGCTAAAAAAATAATTATATACATGTGTACATATGTATGTAGGTCATAGGTACCAGTCACCATAACTTTAAGTTAGTTAACAAATAATTAAACAAGTTTTAAAGGCTTTACATTTGAAGTAAGATTTCAGTTTAATACGAAATAAATAAAGTATAAATCCTAAACCGATGTTTGGTAGACATTTTTGTGTTGATTATGTAGGAATATTCTATGAATTCCTTTTGAGAAATATGTTGAAAAGTCACGTTTTTTAGCTTCAATAAAAGCGTTTTTTCTACGGCCCACGGTGTGATCCTATGTCATCATTCTGCTTACTATAAATTTTTTTGTATAAAAGATTATCGTGAGATGTGTTTTCACTTAATGAATTAAAAAATTTAATCAATAAAAGAATTAGGAATATTGTAATAAAATAAATATGAAAACAAATTTATTTTCGTTTTCAGTCAAGTCGAAATACAGTTATTTATAATAATATGTCAGAAATAATGGCTTAACGTTCTATTTAAAACGAGATACATATGTGTGTATGTTAGTTAAGTTTTTAGTTTTGCTCGAAAAACAAATATGTTCATAGTAAAAAAAAACTCTTCCTTTCAATTTACACTTCCCATACATATTTATATTGTTTTTTTCTCGGACACAAATTACGATACAGCAATAATAAATTAAATTTATTGAAGACCTTGTTTGTTCATCGGCCATTACCGTACCGTTATTTGATCCACAGAAAAACAATTAAATCCAAAAAGTACAAAATGCTTATAAACAGTTATATGTACGTATGTATTTCCAAAGCAATGCAATTCAGACACGGTTTATTTGAAAATTAATCGATTTTTGATTGAAGCACCAGCAAAAACACTATCTAAGTTAATAACGTTCTCCATAGTGTTCATTTATTTATTTATTAAATTTATTTACTTATTTAAATCTATATTTCATAAATTTATTTATAAAATATATTTTCTTGCTGTGATTTTTGTGAATGCTATTTGGGCATATCTTTTAACATCACTTATCTAGTAGTAATGTAGTTTTTTCATTTTTGACAACTTCCTCTGCTTGAAAAATGCATACCGAAAAAAATCAGTTACCGTATTCTAAGCATCTACATTAATTAACGATGCGAAAAAAAGTTTTGTGTCATCAACAAGTTGAAAAAACATGACGATGCCGGGTGTCAATTGTCACGTTGTCCTCACAAAATGCTTACGTCATCACCGATTAATTAAGTTTTAAATTTTATAGGGCGGCAACAGTCAGCTGATAAATTATCAAGTTGGTTGTTCATATGTAAATGAAATGATGAGAGATATTCGATTGAGATACAATTTAAATAAAAATAAATAACAATATGTATGTCAGTTGCTACTAAATCATCTGGTGTCAAGTTTTGTATACTTCCTTAAAACGCATTGTACTCGTTCTAAGCATTTGGCTGTGTGCTCATATACAAACATGCCCTGTAGGGCCTTAATCAATTAAATTTTTAATCAATTTGTAAATTGATTAAACAAGTAATTGCAATTACTAAACTATTAATTGCACATTACAATTAAATTAATTGCAATGAAATTTCAATTGAACATTACAATTAACTGTTAATTTAATTGCAATCATTTTTAAATTTACCTTGAAGCAATTTAAAAATTTATATACTTAATTTAAGAAATTGTTACCTTTTTATCTTTACAATAACGCCTTGTAAAAATAAACGGTGATTTATAATTTTAGTGTTTAATTTCGAATAATGCGCTTTCCATTACTTTATCAAAGATTATGTAATATATGTATTTCTGTCTGAGGCCTGTGTAGTGAACATTTTGAATCGTTTTTTTTTTATATTTAAAATTATGAATCAGTTAATATTTGAAAAAAAAAACGGCTACCACAACAATTACAAATTATATTGTTTTCTTCTTTTTCTTGTCCGACAGGGTGAATTGTTGTTGAAGTTTGGTTTGGACACAAACCGGTTTCGGCGTTGTGCCATAAATACGGAACAACAGACATAAACTAAACAGAACGAAATTTGACACTAAAGGTGGCACAACGCCGAAACCGGTTTGTCTTCAAACAAAACTTGACAAGTTATGACGAAAAATCGTTCCAACAAATATCAATTACAAATTAATTAATTGTTAATTGTGATTCCCACATTTACAGTTAGTTATTTGTTAATTGTAATTCCCACAATTACAATTAATTAATTGTAAATTGCTTCTACTTCAATTGCAATTAATTGAACTCCTAATTGAATTTATCTGCAAAAAATAAAATTATTTATTTATTTATTTTATAAAATTTGCTTATAAAATAGATCTTATAAGCTAATTGTGCTAAAAGCTATAGCAGCTAGTCCTTAAGCTCGATATTTACAATTATTATTAATTGTTCGTACAATTTAAATTTGCTCAACTCTGCTGTAGTGAAATCCACAATTATGACGCGTTAATGCGCTCGCCCAACTATGTACTTATAACGAAATACTAAATATTGAGTATTGAAAATTTATTTTAACAAAATCGATCCCCCGTGTTTAATATTGAAGTTTTATTAAATACTGCGCTTGGAGCTTGCTAAAATAAATTTTCTAAATATAAAATGTAAGCAAACTAAAAGTATATTTTCATAAATTTATGTGGTATAGTTATCCTCATTATTAATAAATCATATATGTATGTATGTTTTATTTACTTTACACTTTAATTCCGTGGCGACTCGAGATCAGCGAATCGCATACTTGCTTCCCAACCGACTATAAAAGAAGTCAATTAGCGCATGTTTTTTGTAATGCAAGTCCTGGACATTCGTACAAAAAAATTTTGAAGATTTTCCTCGCTATATATTTGCCGTAACCACAGCTTGCTTTGGGAAGTCGTCTTGCAACATGCTTACCAAACGGCCCTTGACCTATGACGGAAGTGTTATTGAATTATTGATTTGTTAAAAACAGGCTTAGATATAGATTTTTCCTGCAGGGCAAGCCATGTGTATCCATAATATAGGATGTAAACTTTCATTTTTTTTTTCTTTTATTTAGCCCGGAGCAATTGGCTTTCGTTTTCGCTTCTATCACATGTTTACTTATTTGAATTTCTTGGTGTCTGCGACGGTCATATGGATGATGTACGAGTACACATGCATCTGTGTACATACATATGTATGTAGTATGTCAATGCGGTTTTCTTCCTATTTGCCTAGTGGCTTGCGTGGCTGGTAGTTGCGATCTGTTGGCTATTTTAAGCAGTGAATGTTATTTTAGAATTGTGCTTGGCATCTTTTCGTCGTTGTTAAAACTGTCTTCTTTTTATTATGTTGCATTTCTAAAACATATTTTCGTCCAGCTTTTTTATTTATAAACTTAATTTAACTATCTATAATCCATTAATTAATTTATGGCATTGGTCTAGCTTCAATCTTTTTATAACTTTATAACGACATTCGCAAGAAGTAAAATGAAACTGTACGAATTTGCGAAATCGGTCAAGTTACAAACTTGAAATTTTATATTTGCTATTCTCAAGAGTTATACGAGTATAGCATTTTCAGCAATACAATTAGCAGCATCAATAAACAAAAAATACTTCCAAAAACTTATTTTCTTTTTAACTTCGTTTTCGGCTTTTATTTTCGAACTATACCAATAGTTTTTGTAATTTAAAAGCTACTATTGACATCCGCAATAAAAAAAAAACAAATTTGAATAACTTTTGATTTTCTCTGTTCTTATTAAACTAACAAAATTTCGATTAGGTGGTGACTAAATTTTTTTTTAAGAACCAATAATACCAAATCCTTTGCAATTGTTTTACGAGACTTCATTCGAAATTTCAGAATAATCCGTTAAAATATAGACTAGACATTTTCGACATTTTTATGTAGAGGACGAGCCCCGACAAGGTCGTCCAAAATCTTCCACTAATGACGTCACTGTGGCTCTAGTGAAGTCCAAAGTTGACGAAGATCCGCCATTAACACAAAACATTATTTCTGATGAATTGGGCTTGAATGTCATGGCGGTATCGCGAATATTAAGGGCCGTTTGCACCATCTCTGTTTAAAATTACCGTCGGTTAGCTACCATTCAGCGCTTGCTTATCCGACGGATGATCTTAACCTGCGCTTTTAGTTACGATTAAGCGCTTAACCGGAGATGGCGCAAATGGCCCTAAGTAATCATCTGGGATACTACATCACGAACATTTTAATGAGGCGTAATTTTTCCCAAATAAATTTGAAAATGAGCAGTCTAGCAACATTTGTAAAGTCGTTGCTGTTGACGAAACCAAACGAAAAAAATCTTTAAAAAATAATGTTTTAATTATAATTTTGTTTATAAAAAATTATTTTCACTAACAATTGCCATGATAATTATTTCGTAATCGGCGATTTTTTAGATATATCGGTATAGTTGTAGTTGTCAAGAATGAGGTTATGTATGTTGTTTTTTACACACATAGTACATATGTATGTGTGAATATATATGTGTATTTATACATATACATACATATGTATATGAACATGCCTTTATCATTCGCATATAATAATTAACCTTCGTATTCTGACTTTTTAATTTCGTGCACAATTTTCTAATCTCTTAGTCAAACAAATGCAATTGTGTGTTGCTGCGACATTTGTTTTTCTGTTTAACACTAATGTATAGATACGAGTAAATATGTTTGTATGTATACTACATACATATGTATGTACGTACGTATTATAATAAATAAATACATACCAGTATACTTAAGTATGTACATATGTATTTACATGAAAATCTCTAAAAATTATATTTTAGTTTCCTATTTTTTGCGCAGTCATCTGGCAACCAAACCTGTTGTTTACTCAAAAGTAACATAAAAACGGAATAACTTAATCTTACAGCCGTTCATACAATTATACAATTCTTATACGCAATTGTTTGTATGTATCTAAATACCCTCACCATATTCTAAGCTCCTTTATTTATTTAGAAAATTTGACACAATTGAATTGCTGTCATTTCGAGTTACCGCCAAAATCATCCGAAGATTGCTAAGTATACTTACTACTTACTTATGTACGTACACTCCCACAAGTCGTAAAGAGCGAGCCCCTTTTAAAATTACCTACCTTATACCTTTTATACGAATACATATGGTACATATGTATGTATGTATGTACGAGTATCCACTCATCTCTAGTATAATTAAATTAATTCAATAGTAGGCATGAAGTACATGGCAACAACGATCCCCCTCGATGGTGCCAAATAGTCGTCAGCAGTCGTTATCTAGTATGATGATTTCTATTCTTGTTTTTTCTTTACTTATTTTTATTTTCTTTGAATAACAATGTCAGACTTGAGTATTAGGGTTTTTAGATTTTTGCCGATGTATTTTTTGCCACGCGATGGTGTTTTGAAGTTAATACTGTTGTTGGTGCTGTTTTTTATTTTATTTTAGTAGGTTTTTATTTATCTTAAAATGTAAAACAGCCGTTTTCATTTTCTATGACGGCGATGATTCATGCACGCCTTGTCATGTGCGTTCGCACAAAGTTTTTTTCTGTTGCTCTATGCTTTTCGATTTTATTATCTCTTTTAAATTTTCTAGAAAAATAATCAGCCTATGCTTTGTTTACTATTTGCTTATTTTGTAGTCTTCAATTCTTACAAATTCCTCTTCTCATTGCAAACGAAAATTTTCAAAGTACGAAAGAAGCTTTTCCCATACAACCTGTTGGTACAGATCAGTGTTCGGACTTTACTGCAATTACAGTATATCTACTGCATTTTTTATTCTTTAAATACACAAAGTCACGAAATCCAACTCTATTAATAGATTTAAAATGATTACATACTTTAATTTATGATTAAATAAAAATAGAGAAAGATATTCGGAACTTCAATAATAAAAATGAAAAGAACAGTTATTAAAGCGAATATCCGAATATAAGTATGAGTATGTTATAGTTAGCTAAACTTCCTCTAAGCAGCGCAGCGACTGAATGGAGGGTTTTAGAAATAGATCTATTAAAAAAGTTTTAATACAAATAATTTGATGTCCTTAAAAAGTTTAATAACTATAAAAGAATTTTGAAATCGGCAAACATTTTAAAATCAAATTTACTGAAAACTTTAAAAGTTATTAAGTTAATATGTTGTTAAATTTATGCGTACTCACGCTATATGTATGTATTAACTAAGTATGTAATAAAATTTTTAATATTTTAAATTATATTTTGATATTTAACACCACATAAAAGTAGTTTTCTTTCTGTGGTATTTTTATAGAAATCATACATCCTACTGCATTTTTGTATCTGTTCCAACGCGAAAAGCGTTCTTGCCTTTTAAAATATGTATCAACTGTTGTAGAATCTGGCTTGAATAAAAAACTGTTTCCGCTATGTGCCCTTTTCAGTTTTTTTTTTTTTTTGCCCAAAGATAACAACTGCTAATAAGAAACCACTGGTTTCTGCTTTTTCATATTCGAACCAATCGTTTAAAATATTATCTTATCTTAAGCATTTTACACAAATATCCCAAAATAAATGTAAAAACATATGTATTAATGTGTGTTTATGTTTGTATTAAAACCAAAATGACCTAACTCGAACTAGCGAAAAATTTACGTTTTCCAGTAATTTCAACTTGCAAACTAATATCGGATATCTATTGGAGAACTACATTAATTTTAAATATAGGAACCATCAATTTTTCGACGTTTTAAGAATAGCTGAAGTGTAATATGTACATATGTGTAGTTCCATAACAAAACACATTAATGTACTTTTCAAATTTTGTCGATAAAAGGTAGAAAATGGTATTTCGATTTGGTAATAGTTTGTGGTCGAGTTGGTAGCGGTGCGTGCTATAACTTGATATGCCGGTGAGTTCGAGGTTCGAATCTCAGTCAGGGCAAGCAAAATCTTAATAATAGAAAAAGTTTTTTCTAATAGCGGTCACCCCTCGGCAGGCAATGGCAAACCTCCGAGGGTATTTCTGCCATGAAAAAGCTTCTAATTAAATACATCTGCCGTTCGGAGTCGGTACAAAACTGTAGGTCCCTCCATTTGTGGTAGAATATAAAGACGCACACCACAAATGGTAGGAGAAGCTCAGCCAAACACTGAGCTATATAGTGTACGCGCCAAAAATTATTATTATTATTATTAATAGTTTATGGGAAATAATACCATTTGGTCCGAATTCGCAAAGACAGATGAAACCCTTTTTTTTAATTAACTAAAGTTATTAAATTCAATCGAAAAGAGGAAAAAGTTTAAAAGGGAAATATTGAGTAGTTGTAGCGGTGCGTGCTATAAGTCGAGGCGAATACCAGAAATGGTGGACAAAGCTCGGCCAAACACTAAGCTATGTATGAATATATAGTGTAAGCACAAAATTAAAAAAGTGTTATCTCAACGCAGTTAATTGTTTTTGTTCAACCATTTTCCTTGCTAGTAAATTGCTGGTGACAAAAGGTTTCAGCAGAAACTAGCAACTTCCGCTCTAAAGTTTTGCAAAGTATTTCCCAACTTCTCAGCAAATGTCAAATTAAACCAGCTGCTTCATTTACTTTATGGCTTAATTAATTTCGTCAATATCTTTTTGAAATTAGAACTTGTTTCTCTTTTAATTGTATCAACATACTACATACATCTAAGCCACTGGTATTTTTTATCAGCGCAAAGAAAAGCTGTACTAATTTACAAAACAATTTAAATATGAAGTGGAACTGAAAAGTGAGCCATAGATACTGTTTTGTCATTAGAATTCATTGGTATAATTAATTGATAATTTGGATTGTACCTATTCTAAATTGAGTACTTAATACTTTGTTAGGTTTTTATTTTTTTTATTTTTTACAGCCAACTACGAGTATTTTGTTATGTACATATGGGACTAAGAACTGGGGTTTGCTCTTATTCATCCAATGAAGTACGGTGAACTCTCAAAAGCTTTGCTAAAAAAAAAAGTTCAAAATCCAAGCAAAGTGTATTTGGTTGTTCATTTCAAATTTACACTTGCTTAATTACTTTTATTTGTTTTTTCTTTCGCAAGGCACCCATTCACGTGATGCTCGGCCGATCGTGATTGAATCGTAACAAATGTGATTAAGTTTATATATATATATTTTTTTTTTTATAAAACGTTTAAGCACATACTAAACGTTCATACACACACACGTAATAACTTAGCTAGGTTATATAAATCTCCTGCTGGCTGTGCTCGAACGTCACAGCTGCCGCTCTGGCTGATCCCTAAATCGAAACCACCTAACACCTGCCATCTAGAAATTGTTTGCACTCAATTGTTCAACCAGACGTCGTCGACACCTTAAATTCCCTTTCTTATTTTACAAGGTTTTATTTATTTATAAATGCTTCTATGTATGTTCTTGCTTGTCGAATGTGTGATTCTCGTAATAGCAAATAAATTGGAGGATGTCCAACAGGGCAGAGGGCAGGGCGTAAGTACATATGTTTTATATTTTCTCTCGCGGTGTGTTTTGAAATGAAATTCATTTTTTGTGCATGTACATGTTGTTAATTTTTTAACAAAATGATTAATAAGCGTATGCGAGTGAAAATTGCATAATATCTACATATACTTAGATATTTTACAAATAAATTGGAGGACAATTTTAATGCTAATTTTTATAGCTGCGCGTTTTAAATATTCCACTCTAGCACAAGCATATAAATACATATAAGTATCTTCCAATTATCAGCTTTAGAATTTTATTTTATTTTAATTTACAAGTTTTAGTACTAGGAGTAAAAGCTAGTTTATTATTAGCTACTTTTTTAACATACAATATTGATTCAACATTTTATATCTACATATGTATTTATTTCTCACTTAGGTATTCGTTTCTCTTTGGATGTTTCACGTGATGAGGTCAAGGCCCTCTCTGCTCTGATGACATTCAAGTGCGCCTGTGTCGATGTACCATTCGGTGGCGCCAAGGCTGGTCTAAAGATCAATCCTAAAGAATATTCGGAGCATGAATTGGAAAAAATTACCCGGCGTTTTACGCTTGAGTTGGCCAAGAAGGGCTTCATTGGACCCGGTGTCGATGTGCCAGCTCCCGATATGGGTACTGGTGAACGTGAAATGTCTTGGATCGCCGATACATATGCCAAAACTATTGGCCATTTGGACATTAATGCACACGCTTGCGTAACTGGCAAGCCTATTAATCAGGGCGGTATACATGGGCGTGTTTCAGCGACGGGACGTGGTGTTTTCCACGGGTTGGAGAACTTTATCAATGAGGCCAACTATATGAGTATGATTGGTAAGTGATTAGCGATGTGTGTTTGGCAGTAGTGACGTGTGTGTCAATCCAATGAACAGCTACTCATTTTTCGTATTTAATCAATTTGTAGGTACCACTCCCGGTTGGGGCGGCAAAACTTTCATTGTACAAGGTTTTGGTAATGTCGGTCTGCATACTTGCCGTTACTTGACACGTGCTGGTGCCACTTGTGTCGGCATTATTGAGCATGATGGTTCCATTTACAATTCAGACGGCATTGACCCCAAGGTTGGTAGTAAAAATGATTTTTTCTCAATAACATTAATGCTTTATTCGCATATCTAACAGGAATTGGAGGATTATAAGAACGAACATGGCACCATTGTTGGTTTCCCAGGCGCTAAGCCCTACGAAGGTGAGAACTTAATGTTCGAGCCATGCGATATTTTCGTGCCAGCCGCCGTTGAGAAGGTCATCACCAGCGAGAATGCACATAAGATCCAAACTAAGGTAAATAAAGCGATCAACGTGTAAATCTTAATGAGTGTTTACTGTTTAATTTTGTTCGTACACATAATATAAAATTATAATATTTGAAAATTTGTATACATTTTTACAGTAATTGTTTAAAGATTTAGAAATCATTGCTTTCTTTCTTATAAACTTCCACATAAACATTATAAATTTTCTCTATTTATCAGATCATTGCCGAGGCTGCCAATGGTCCAACCACACCAGCAGCTGATAAAATTCTGATCGATCGCAACATTTTGGTTATTCCCGATTTGTACATTAACGCCGGTGGTGTAACTGTATCATTCTTTGAATGGCTGAAAAATTTGAACCATGTCTCGTATGGACGTCTGACATTCAAATATGAACGTGAATCCAACTACCATCTGCTGGGTAAGTGCGACGTGACTCAGCTGTTTATTTTTTTAGTTTTTTTTTTCTTTTTTTAACGAACTTTATAATTACTTATATTTATGCTACGGCATTACAAAAAGCAAAAGTCTATTAACAGAGCATAGCATACGGCTAATTCCAATGCTAGCTTGTTCACGCGATATGCTCGACATGCTTGTGCAGTAATGACCAGCACTCTTGCACTTCTTCATAATTTCAATTTATATTGATTGATTTTCATATATTATTATTGTATGTACTTATATTTATATTTCTTTCTCTATACTTTACAATCAGTGCGCACCCACCTACATATGATTGATTGATCTATTCTAATCTAATAAGGTGTTAATGCTATTAAAAAGACATATGTACATATTCTTTGAGTTTATATATTATATTTATTATTTTTATTATTATTATTATTATATACCAAACTTATTTACGATTTGTTTTTAATCGAAACACGATCGATAAGTTGTTCTGTAGAAATAAGAAGTTTTCAAGATAGCAAAACCTACATATCAGGGTTCTAATTTGTATTGTAATTAGAAAGACCAAGGGGTCTTATACAAATCGTATATGTAAGATTTGAAGATCTTATCTAGTGATGTAAAATGCATAACATTACATTCGATATTGCGAGTTTCGATTGAATTATTTCAAAATATGGTTTGTTTACCTTTCGTATAATATTATTTTTTCGTTCAGGTTTTTCAAAAACTTTAGCTAAATTCTATTCAAATTAATTACGACTTTTATTTTGCTTTAAACGCATCTTCATTTAGTTGCTATTTTTAATGTTCCATGCATTTTTTAAGGCGTCTCCACATCCCTACTCTACACATATGTACATACATATTGAACAGAAATTAATTTAGAAATCAAAGTTTTCACCAATAAGTAATTTGTGTTTTCTTTTTTCGTTCTTCTATTACGAATTTAGCCTCAGTCCAACAATCCATTGAAAGATTTGTTTTAGACGGTACAGTTCTTCTTTTATACTCTTATATCATTTCATATTCTGCACTCATTCCTTTTGTCAATACTTTTTGCGATTTTTTTGTTGTAAGTTAAGTTGCAAATGTTTTCGGCATAACCTTACTTCGCTGAATACTAAGTAGATATTTATTCCATTCCCATTGTACATATGTATGTATTGTATGTATGTATGCTCTAGTACGTATGTATCAATGTATTTCTGTAAAATCACTGCTTGATCCATGAAAAATAGGATTCACTACTTAACGATCCCTTCTTTACCTGTTACACAAAGAATCCTATGCACGTTTGCTTTGCCTAATTTAAAAACGATATACTCCTCTATTTGAACTGATTTATGCAATTTTTATTTGTTATGAAAACTCAAAAAAAAAAAAAAAAAAAAACAACAATATTTATTTTAGTTAACCCAGTTTTGCTAGCCTCTATTCAAATTAGTTTTTCTTCATCCATCATACACTTGTTTGCTTTTGTGCTTTCCAAAAGTTCTGTGAATATGAACTTTCAAAAAAAAAAAAAAAAAAACACTTTATCATTAATCTTTGTACTCTTTTTTCTCTTTCTCTCGCCAATACAGAGTCTGTACAAGAATCTTTGGAACGTCGTTTCGGTCGTGTCGGCGGCCGCATCCCAGTGACTCCCTCGGAATCATTCCAGAAACGAATCTCTGGCGCCTCTGAGAAGGATATCGTACACTCCGGTTTAGATTACACAATGGAGCGTTCGGCACGTGCTATCATGAAGACCGCAATGAAATACAATTTGGGTCTAGATTTAAGAACCGCCGCTTATGTGAACTCTATTGAAAAGATATTCACTACATACCGCGATGCTGGTTTGGCTTTCTAAGCGCCTTGCCATTCACGCTATCAACGCATTATCACTTAATTATTATTAAGCATCGAGTTGAGTAAATAGTAAAGCGAAAGGGCACCATTTAAATAAGAGTTAAATAAATCTAATATTAAAGTCACTAACATACCCCGTTAAAATAAGCGAAAGAAATTATTCGCGAAAAATTAAACGATCTATAAAGTTTGTTCAGTGTTTCTGCTTCTAATCGTGTCATCAGTTTAAAATTTTATTGTCACTTTTAGTTATTTGCAATTTTATGCAAAAACAATGTCAACGTCCTGCCATTCGTCTTAAGTGTAATCAAAACTCATACACGTATGCATACAATGTGAAAAAATATAAAAAATATGAATACAAGTGGCCATTAGTCGCTATTAAATACTAGATAATTGACATTTTGTCACCTTCCGGTGCTAAGCGGTATCATGATTATACCCAAACAAGGACACACAATCCATTCTTGAAGTTATATAATAACTCTGAAATATATATATATACATATACATAAATATACTTGCAATAATTTATTTCTCACGCTTCGCTGTAATAAACGTAGTTCATGTTAACTTCTGTTTTTTTTTTCTTTTTTAATGGTCATGTTTTATTGTTTATATTTAAGTTCGAAAAAGTGAAGCAAATGCATTTTATTGTAAATTGACTTGTGGAAATAAAAAAAGATGAAATACATACATACTTATGTCGAACAACATGAGCTGTACCGTAGTGACATTTAAATCATTAAAATAAAAGAAAATACTTTAGATAGTAAATGCTTGCGGGTAGCACGAGAAGCTCTATACACTTTACGATAGATACCGGGGGTGTCATTAACTCTCTCAATACACTCCACTCACTTAGGATAGTTCGTGTGCAGTTTGAAGTCGAAACACACGCCGATGGCTTATATCTCCACTACAGTCCACTTTCTTGGATATAATTCAGTTCCATGTTATTTTATCGCATATCTCTTTTTTTTTATCATTTCAAAAACTACTTCCTGCGAAAGGAAGCAAAAGAAAAGCTAGAATTCTCTATTTTTGGTTTAAAAGAACATTTCCACAACCTTTCGAAGGGTTAACACTCCTCTTGCGCACAGTCTTTGACTGTTCTTAGTTGGTCTACGCTGTCCCTAGTTACAGTTACAGTGATCATAGTGTATAGCAGCTCAGCTATATGGTTAGATGCACACCTTGTTTTTCTAGCGCCCGATCTACACTTGCATGAGAAGCGTTGTGAAAAGCTCCCCCCATAATGATAAAAATGCTTAGCGCGGTCTTTCCACACTGAAAGGCCCCTTAATCTCCTAAGACCAGGAAGTGAGGCTTATCGACCTCAAAGATTTTGGCAGGAAGTAATCCTTCCTTTTTTTCGGGATAAAGATTACCCGAGCCCTTCGCAACACCTCGGAGGGGAAGGTTAGGATGACCCTCTAATATTTCGCTAGGTGAGGAATTAAGAGTTATCCGCCCTGCTGGAGCTTCACTGGACTAACACCGTCCACGCCCGGGGCTTGATGCTGTATAAATGAACCCAGGGCTCTTGCTCTCCGGATTCTGGGTTTCACTTCGCTAGAACTGTGGATTCCAGCGGCAGCAGGAACTGCTGTGATTTTTTTAAAAACTTTCTAAAGCTTTCGCGTCTAGCTTTCCATCGATTATCATGTCATTAAGCCTATTAAGCCGTCTAACTCTATGCAGCCTCATCTGTTATGCCCAGATTTTACTCTGGGTATATAGGGATTGAATGTTTGTTTGAAATTTTCCCAGTTCGCCCTCCTGGGGTTCCTACTTTTATAGCCTGTTCCCTGTACTCATTTAGTTCGTATCTGTACTTTTCCACTCCAAATGGTGGGCATTCGCGTCGCAGCCAAGGATGAAAGGTAATTGTCTCCTTCGACTCGACCAACTGCTGTACTTCGTGGGTCGGAATAATCGCGCTGTCCTCCGGATAATTTGCAGCAGCGATGAAAATATATACATCTCTGCCATATACCGATAACGTCACCTGCACTGCTGCTAGGCCCTGTGTTAGATATTTTATAATGCAAATATAGTTATTGCCCAATTTCAGCACTACACATGCTCTGAGTCTCTCACAGAAGGGAACCCCAATTAACCTCGTTTTTTTTGTGATTTAAGCTCCTTACCTGGCCTCTATAGGTTCACGGTACGAACAGTATGTCCAGGCCTCTGCTGGTTATGACTGCTGGAGCGGCTCTGTCGGACCTGGGGTTCTTTAATGTCTGAGAGCCCTAGACCAGTCCCGCTTCGCCCATTCAGCTCAAATCTTCTAGGAGATCATGTATGGAAGGCATTTGCTAAACTGGGCTATCAATATCAGCCGGTCCAGATGCTTCCAATGGAGCTGGTATCTGTTGCGATTTGGTTACCTTGTTCGCCGATAACACTGCGGCTGACCCAGTCGCCTAGGGCTCGAAGGGTCCGCAAACACAGAACTTTGAGGGTCCCGCGGCATAGAAGTCTTGTCTCCCGGCGCTCTGTGCCGCCACGGCTTATCGTGAAAAACTGTATCTGGCGTGGCCTTGCGATGCTTCGTCTTTGGTTGTTGTCAGCCAGATATCTATCGGACCGATTTTGCGGCCGAACTCTTGACCCAATCGATCTCTCGCGGATGACTCCTCTGCTGGTGCTAGACTTCAGAAAGTTTAAGGCATTTGTCATGTTCAATGAACCGCGCAGCCTCTTCTGCATAAAGCCGATCCAGGAAGCTGCCTCTGCGCTTCGAGATCGTTTTCGCAGCTACTCCTCTCTACTGCCGCAGTTCTTCTGCCTCTGTAATAGCAGTCTCTGCCATCGTCTCTGTTGTTATTGCCATTGTTGTTGACTATTACGATTTTTCTTGTTGTTGTTGTTTTTTTTTTTTGTTGCTGTG
Source organism: Philophylla caesio (assembly GCA_963971545.1). NCBI lineage: Eukaryota > Metazoa > Arthropoda > Insecta > Diptera > Tephritidae > Philophylla > Philophylla caesio. Next base: position 188,392,153 of record OZ020604.1, on the reverse strand, counting down.
CATCTTTTTTTGCCACCGCCGCTTGCTTCACCGAAGCTCAGTATGGTAGTCAAAAATTTCGTTAGGAGTTAGTTGACACCGATGCGTACCCGAAGATGGCCGCTAGCAAGAGCTGTTGAAAAATTGTATGTTCGAAGACGCTCAATGCAATAAATGTACACACATATGTACATACGAGTATATAGAGCTTAGTACCAAATTGATAATTTTAAAATCCTTAGTAAAATTTCAATTTCTTAAATAGGGAATTCTTCTTAAAACTGTCATCGAATTATTGTCCTTTTTTTTGTTTTGAAAACATGCTTTTGTAAACTTTTTTTTTATATAATTCCAGATACATTAATCTAATACGCCTCGGGTTATCTCCGTCCGACACGAATTTCACATTCGTGAACTGTCTGCAATTTCGGAAAGGAGTCCACGTACTTTGTTGTTATCTAGATCAGTTCAAAGTTGCAAGTCTCGTTCTCATTCATACATTGATGAAAATTGGAATCTAGTGAGATCCAATTGGATTTCTTCTTCTTTTGTGTCAAATTTAAAAAACTTCGCCTGTTTCCTCTTTCCTTACCAAGTGAAGACAGGTCTACTGCATATGGGTTTTCCGGTGTGTTCGTTGGTGCCCCTGCCCTCGTTACACACCCAAGGGTGTCCTGTCCATACAAAGGGCAAGTCAAAGGCATCGCAATTGTTGAATTTGTATGCGCTTGACTATGTCCACATCATTAAACAACTCATACATCTCGTCAATCGATATTTGCCTTTACCCACACGAGCAGGGCCATACATCTTACAAAGAATGTTTATATCGAATCCCCCATAACCCTTCATCGCTTATCAACATCGTCCATATTTCTGCGCGAGCATGTGAGGGATTTTTAGAGCGATATTTATGTTAGTCGAGAGAGGGCTCTGCTTTTCAATTGTCTACCGAGGCTAAAGTAGCGCCATTGCTAAATGTTATTCGAGGTGTACAAAATCCTTCACCTTCACCTACTTCTAAGTTGTAATTACAAACAGTGACGGTTGCGTTGTTGCCACAAGATACTTCTTTTTTGTTCTCGTTCACTGCTTACCCAACAACTTTTGCTTCCTTCTCTAGACTGGAAAATGTTGCTCTAACCGTCCTGTTATTAAGGTCAACGATGTCAACATCATCCACATCGCCCGCAGCTTCGTGCTTTTGTATTATAAGCTGGCACTACGATTCAGATTGGCAGCTCGTTCTACAGTTTCAAGCATCACATTGTGTAGAGGTTGCACGAAATTAAGTCTTACTTACTTACTTAATTGGCGCATTAACCGCCTAAGCGATTTTGGCCAGGTCAAAAAAGCACGCCAGCTGCCCCTATCTCGTGCTAACTGGCGCCAATTGGATATCCCAAGTATTGCCAAGTCTTTTTCCACTTGGTCTTTCCAACGCAGAGGAGGTCTTCCTTTTCCTCCCCGCGGGTACCGCGTCAAAAACCTTCAGGGCTGGAGCTTTTTCATCCATTCGCACGACGTGCCCTAGCCAGCGGAGCCGCTGATTCTTAATCCGCTGCACTATATCTACGTCATTGTACAGCTCGTACAGCTCATCGTTCCATCGAACGCGGTATTCGCCGTCGCAAAGACGCAAAGGTCCATAAATCTTTCGAAGAATCTTTCTCTCGAACACTCCAAGAGCCCTCTCATCTGATGTTGTCATCGTTCCATCCTTCTGCGCCATACAATAGGACGGGCATGATGAGAGACTTATAGAGTGTGATTTTTGTCCGTCGAGAGAGGACTTTACTGCTCAGTTGCCTACTCAGTCCGAAGTAGCACTTGTTGGCAAGAGTGATCCTCCTTTGGATTTCGAGGCTGACATTATTATTGATGTTAATGCTGGTTTCTAAGTAAACGAAGTTCTCTACTTTTTCAAAGTTATTGCTGTCAACAGTGATGTTAGATCCCAGTCGTGAATGCGCCGACTGTCTATTTGATGACAGCAGATACTTCGTCTTGCCCTCGTTCACCTCCAGACCCATTCGCTTCGCTTATCTATCCAGTTTGGAGAAGGCAGAACTAACTGCGCGGCTGTTAAAGCCGATGATGTCAATGTAAAGCAATTGCACACTCTTATAAAAGATGGTACCTGACCGATTTAGTTCTGCTGCTCGAATTATCTTCTCCAGCATCAGATTAAAGAAATCGCACAACAAAGAGTCACCCTGTCTGAAGCCTCGTTTTGTATCAAACGGCTCGGAGAGGTTCTTCCCAATTCTGATGGAGCTGGTGGTGTTGCTCAACGTCATTTTACATAGCCGTATAAGTTTTGCGGGGATACCAAATTCAGACATTGCGGCATAGAGGCAACTTCTTTTCGTGCTGTCGAGGGCGGCTTTGAAGTCGACAAAAAGATGGTGTGTGTCGATTCTTCTTTCTCGGGTCTTTTCCAAGATCTGGCGTATTGTGAATATCTGGTCGGTGGTAGATTTACCAGGTCTAAAGCCACACTGATAAGGTCCAATCAGTTCATTGACGGTGGGCTTAAGTCTTTCACACAATACACTCGACAGAACCTTATAGGCGATGTTAAGAAGACTAATCCCGCGATAATTCGCACAGACTGCAGGATCACCCTTTTTGTGGATTGGGCAGAGCACACTTACATAAGTTCCAATCAGCTGACATGCGTTTTTCCGACCATATTCTAGAGATGAGCTCGTCCATGCACTTAATCAGCTCCTTTCCGCCGTACTTAAATAGCTCAGCTGGTAACCCGTCAGCGCTTTGTTGTTCTTCAGCCGTGCTATCGCTTTCCGAATTTCGTCATAGTCGGGTGATGGTACATCACGTCCATCAGCATTGATTGGGGATTCGGGTTCAACATCTTCGCCATCGTTGTTGCAGCTGCTTCCATTAAGCAGTGTGAAGAAGTGCTCCCTCCATAATTTAAGTATGTTGTGGACATCAGTCACCAGGTCGCCGTGGTCATTCTTACAGGAATTCTATGTAAAGCTACTGCGCTACAGTGCAGACGTGTTTTTGCTCTTGCTCTCGCGATTAGTTTGTTTAGTTTTGAAAAATTATGAATTCTTGCGGAAAGTGTCAGAAATCATTTACGCGAAATGATGCGTTAATTGTGCCGTGTAGTGGTTTTTGTCAAAATCGGTTCCACCGTGCATGCTGTGTGGGCCAATTGTCGGAGTATGATGTCAGGCTCTTTGGCGAAAATAAGCACATCTGCTATCTTTGCCCTGAGTGTTTGCCATTGCCTGTTAAATTGCTAAAGTCGTTAGACTCTTTCATGAACATGCAAAAAAATGGCTTAGAATCTATCGTAACTGCAATAAACGACAAATTTGGTGAAATAAATAAAGAAATTGCTGTAATAAATCTAAATAATGGTGAACACAACAAAAATGTTTCTTCATGTTTAAACTCTTTGAGATCAGAGTTCGATGCCCTAAGTAATATTGTTGCTAATTCTGCAAATTCATCTGCCAGAGTGAACAACAACAAGGTCAAACCAAATCGTTTACCTGACTCACGGAAAACGAAATCGCCGAGCTCGGCAATTGGAAGCAATTCTCACTCTCAAATTGCCAATGCTGTTGTTGCTGCAAAATCATTATGTGGCCCTTCTGCCAAATAAATATTCGCCCCGGTCTTCAAACCTTCTGTTAGCCGCCGTACTTTTTGAAAAAATTTACGGGCGCTTTTCCTGTCGGCCAGCATCTCAAGCTCTTCGCACTCACGCATTTCGGCCTCTCTTTTTCTCACGAAAAATGCGTCTTGCTTCCTTCTTCAACTCACGATAACGCTCATGCACAGCTCGCGTTGCGCCCGATCGCAGTGTGGCCCTGTAGGCAGCGTCTTTACGTTCCGTAGCGGCGCGGCATTCCTCGTCATACCAGTTGTTCTTTCGGGCTCGCTGAAATCCGATGGATTCTTCAGCGGCGGTATGTAGACAGCGAGAAATATGGTTCCACTGCTCGGAAATATCGTTCTGTTGATTATTGCTCTCAGAGAGCAGGAGTGCAAGTCGAGTGGCGAAGGGGGTGGCTGTCTGTTTGCGATTTCAGCTTTCCGACGTCGAGCTTTCCTTGTTTCCATTTGCGTGCGCTTTTTGCTGCACAGAGGCGCGTGCGGATTTTAGCTGCCACAAGAAAATCATCCGAGTCGATGTTGGCTCCTCGGATCGTGCGCACATCTAGGACACTGGAAGCGTGCCTTCCGTCTATCACAACATGGTCGATTTGGTTTCGTGTCTTACCATCTGGAGACAGCCACGTAGCCTGATGTATTCTCCTATGCTGGAACCTGGTACTGCAGACTACCATGTTTCGGGCCCCGGCGAAGACGATCAGTCTCAATCCGTGATCAGACGTTTCGTCGTGGAGACTGAATTTTCCGACTGTAGAACCAAAGATGCCCTCCTTGCCCACCTTGGCATTGAAATCGCCAAGCACGATTTTTATATCGTGGTGGGGGCACCGCTCATACGTGCGGCCAAGGAGATCGTAGAAGCGATCTTTGGTCCCATCGTCCTTCTCTTCCGTCGGGGCGTGGGCGCAAATCAGGGAGATGTTGAAGAATCTCCCCTTGATGCGGATTGTGGCGAGACGTTCATCCACCGGAGTGAACGACAGTACTTTACGGCGCAGTCTCTCTCCCACCACAAATCCGACACCAAATTTGCGCTCCTTTACATGGCAGCTGTAGTAGATGTCGCAAGGGCCAATCACTTTTTTCCCTTGCCCCGTCCATCGCATCTCTTGGATGGCGGGGATGTCAGCCTTTGCTCTGCTGAGGACATCAACTAGCCGGGCAGAGGCACCTTCCCAATTAAGGGTCCGGACATTCCAGGTGCATGCCCTCAAATCATTGTCCTTAATACGTTTGCCGTGGTCGTCATCAAAAAAGGGGGGTCTCATCCGAGGCTTTGTTATCCTTTTCATTGGAAGTTGTTTTTTACGTGGCGGGTTACAAGCCCTGCGCACAACCCATTGCTGGGGGTTGAAATTTTAAATTCGTTTATATAGCGAGCCGCTTGCTCCAAGACAGACGCCCGCTTGCAGCCGCACCTCCTGGTGAACAGACGCTGCGGACTTTAGTAAGACCCTTATTAATTCATAATAGCAACCATTGGTAGTGAATTGTTGGAGAAACAAATCTGCAAAAAAAATTGTTGCAGAGCACCGGGCACCCCTGAGAACTCTGGGCACGGGAGGAATTGTCCCCGATCAGATTTCATAAAAATCAGACAAGTTTTTTAAATCCTCATGTTATATTGGATCCACACATTTTTAATTTTCAAAAACTGACCTACTATTCATTATCTAGAACCCATAAATTCTATCACGACGCAATATTCTATTGACCGGTTTCACATATGGATTATCAAGTGAAGTTATTCCCCAATAAAAACCGGAAATTTTTTGATCTTGGCTACCGAAAATATACAGTTACATTTTACCCGCCTTTTTTTTTTTTTTTGTATGTTTTTCTCATAACTTATGACTCCGATTTCAGAAAGATGGAACTGCTTATGAGGATGTACTATATATTTATTTTTTACTAAAAATTACTAGTATTGTTTCTACTTTCCGAAAATGCTCGATTTTTTATGGGTGCAAAAAACTTGCGAATTTTTTATTATCTATGGACGTATGTATGTATGTATGTACGTACGTACAAAAATATTTGCATTTTTCGTTTCGAAAAAGTTTTTTAAACTCAGTTTTCTAAAATTGTCAAAAGTCATTGCTGAAACGTGTAATTGTTGAAACTAAATTTGATTGGGCTATATAAAAAATTACCACGTAGGTTCAAGTTTGTGTACTTTTTAATATTCTATGAAGCTTAATTAGATGAAGTGTTCCTTGAAATAGTAGCTATAACGTATAGGCTTTAACTTTGTTTATTGCTTTCTTAATAAAAGTCTATCAATAATAAAAAATTTGCCTCAAGCTCCATTTCATGTTGATAAAATTAATTTTATTAGGAAAGTTTTTTTTATTTGACCTTTATAACACCTTTCAGCATTCCCAAAATTAATTTCATTTAATTATAAAAATAATAATTTGGCGCTTACACTATGTAGCTCAGTGTTTGGCCGAGCTTCTCCTACCATTTGTGGTGTGCGTCTTTATATTATAACACAAATATAGGGACCTACAATTTTGGGCCGACTCCGCACGGCAGATGTATTTTATGAGAAGCATTTTAATGGCAGAAATACCCCCGGAGGTTTGCCATTGCCTTCCGGGGATTTTACTTGCCCCGGCTGGAATTCGAACCTCGAATCGAGCGGCCACATTTAATTAACCTGGTCTTTTAATTGTGATTTCTCGAGAACCGTACCGGAGCAACGAAAAGTTTAGCTTATCTAAGCTTACGTCGTCTCAAATAAATCTGATCTTAGATACTTGAGCACTTTATATAGAAATAATCTTAAAAATAAATAATCTAAAAATTATTATCGAAATGAAATAAATCACTTGTTTTTTTAAATTTATGTTGGCACATTTATATGACAAAATATGTTTTTGTCCTTTATAGGTAATACTTTACATTAAAATTGTTTTTATAAGCCAATTATATGAGTGAATATGGGTATATATGTACGTAAAAAACATTAAAATTCGTTTTGGGACAACACCCAATACATTACAACTATGCAGTAATACTATAAGTACACTTGAGAAAAATTCGGCAACGTACAATTGTATAAAAAAAATATGCAATTTCAATAATTCATATCCACTTTGAACACTTATTTTTTGTCCAAACCACAAACTTTTAGCTTAGCTGGTAAGAAAATATATATTTTAAGTATTTAATTGAGTTGAGTTGTCTTTTGCAAATGTAGTTGTCTTAAGTACCAAAATTGGTCAGGCTTAGGTTTAGATCATTAGAGATTTGGGGAATAATTTTTGCCTAATGTAGTCTTCAATAATCTCAATTACATGATCCCGCGTTACTTTCGGAACCTTAAATATATAGCCTAAAGTCTTTAATTTTGTATTATCTAAATACAAATGCTTATGATATAATTGCTCTTCGTCCAAGTATGGCGTTAGAGGTGTATTATAGATTTCATTCTTTTGACAAATTTCCGCCCACGGCGTCATGTGCTTGTCGTTTACATCACTAACCGTGTCTGATAGGCTCAGCTAAAAATTCAAATTTAAAAGAGAGTTTCATGATATTTTTATTATTACATATTTACCAACTAATTTTACGATATGATATGGAGGACTTACCTTAGTCAAATTCGACATGACTATACCGAAATAATCAACATTAATTGAGAAAACTTCCGATAAGATATCACTTATAGTTCCTTGTGTCGAATCGGATTCATCGACTATGTTTATAATTTCACCGGCTGCCGATGCATTCTGTGACAGGAACCACATGGATGAACAAACGTCGTCCACATGCACAGTGTTGAGACGCATTGAATCATTCCACAGCAACTTCATACATTCATTTAAATACTTATATATAGCAGCAACAATTATACGAGGCACTGGAAACAAATTCCAAAAAACCTTTAAGCGATAAAACTAACTGATTAAAGCATATTTATATGTCTTACTCACTTAAATAGCGTTTATCGCCTAATCCATAGACGACTGGTAGTCGAACAATTGTGTATGGCAAAGCATCGCCCAGCGTTTCAAGTTCGCGCTCAACCTTCAACTTTTGTTTAGCCACACATGTCCATGGCTCGTGTTTACAGTCTTCTTTTTGTGGAACCTTTTCTGAACTGTTAACACAACCTGAACTTAATTCGACGAATCGTTTCACTTTAATATTCGCCGCTTCGTTGCCACAATTTATACTTAGTTTGAGTATTCCTTCTTTATAAACAGCATCAGTTTGATTCGGGCGCGTTTCAGCTGCACAGTTGAAAACGATATCCCACGTCCGCCCTGTGGTTGAATGTGGGCCAAAAGCATTCTTACAAGATGCTTTAAAGATATGTTAAGCCAACGAAAAAAAAGCAATATAAAAAGAGAGATAAATCTTGTTGAACCTTAACTTGTATTAAAAAGGCAACGCCAAGCAAGTTTAGAGCGGAATGCATACAAATTGTGTAGGTTGGACATGCGTCGAATATACATACATAGATATGTATGTACATATGTATGTTTATACATACATGACTCACAAAAATATTCAGATATGAAAAACATATACTAACCGGCATTAATGAGATTAGCGCTGCAGAATTCCACTTTCTTGTTATCAAATGCTTGAGTGTGTCGCTCATTCAACCAAGCCATTTGTGGTGGAGTCTTGTCCACTACGCGTATTTCATCAGTGAAATCATTCTCAATAAGATAAGTCACCATGTTACGTCCAATAAATCCGCAACCTATGCAAAATTAAAACTCGGCATTACAAGTGAAATAAGATTAAAAATATTTGCTAAATATTTTGAATTGCCCAATGATCGGTACTCATGTAGGTACATATGTATGTACATAGTATGTACATACTTCACACAGCGATATATCAAATGCGGTGTGCAATATATAATATACACATCTTCCCTTTACATACTCACCACCTAATACAAGCACTGTTGGTTTGGTTTCCATTGTTAGTTTAATAAAATAATAAAACTCCGAAGCCAATTTGACCAGTTGAAATTTATGTGGACTTATGCAAATTGTGGATAAAAAGTTTTGAAATCAACAGCACGAAATAAGACGGGCGAACAAATTGATACATGGTGTTGCCACACTGCAAGGTGAATTACGTAGCCTAATATGTATATTGAATTCGCTTCCGTCGCATTCAAGACGAATTCATAGAAGGTGGTATATTCCCATCAGCTGATTGCTTGTTCTATCTACGCCTTATGCGGTGAAAATGTCAAAATGGTTATTTTGTTTACATTTGAAATTTCTGGTTTCGTTCGAAATGGCAATTTCCATGTGTAAGGCAAACAACACATAATATTATAAAAAATTTTTTGAATATGTTTACTATAAATCCTCAGTACGTTTGCTTTTTGTGTCAAACTTGGAATTCTACCCATTCGTTTATTTTTGTATCTCTAAGTTTCTCTGACATTTTGACCGCAAACACAAAACATTTTTTTACTTACATATATGTGGAGTATACCACCTTGAATGAATTCGCCTTGGTCGCATTGTATGTCAGAGTTTATTTCTTGGCTTCTATTGCAAGGCGAATTTATCAAGGTGGTGTTGAAGGGCCAGCTGGTTTATTCGCTTTTTTCGCTTCTTTGGATTGAATGTCAAAGGGCTTCGTTCTGATTGGCTGGCGATGTAAATCACCTACAGAAATTTTACATTCAGTCCAGCAAAGCAAGAACAAAATACATGGACGCGTTTTACTTACATATGTATATACGCTCACCACCTCCTTGTTAAATTCTCCTTGATCTATTGTCTTGAATAATCTGTTACTTTGTAACTGTCCACATTTAGTGCCTTAGTACGCAGCTGATTGATTTGATTTTCTATGGCCGTGGTACAGCAAATGTCAAAATCATTAGTTTGTTGGTCCACATATAACTATTTCTCATATTTTCCAGTTTAAACATCAGCTATTTCCTGTGGAGATGTCGGGTAAAAGTTCATCGAACGCCATAGTTCACATTCGAATAGCTTTAGGATTTTTAGCATGAGATATGCGATGGGTCGTCTTCATTTGCAATTTATATTATGAGATGATCCGCAGGTTTACATGATAAAGCAACGCCATTTTCATTTTTTGTTAATATACTAATTAATTTGCTTTCCAAAACTCATAAGTTTATAATTTACCCAAAACTAAACTACGTTTTTTTTACTAAAAATCAGCTTAATATGCTTTTGTATTCTTTGTTAAGTTTCTTTGAGGTATATAAACAGCCGCGAAAAGGCATGGTCTTGTTGTGTTGAATTGAAAATTGTCAAAATCGGGGAAAACCAAAGAAGCGGTACCCTGGAATGCGCTATGTCAGGTCCCCTGATTCGTGAAATATTTGCTAAATATATTTTGAACGTGTAAAAGCCGCCTTAGTTCTGACGGCCTTGCTTCCTTTTTTCGCATATTTATTTTAAATTATCATTTGGCAATGCTCTATGTGTATGTTTTGATAACCTATACTTTTTGGGTAATTTAGAAAAAAACGAATGTTTTAAATAATATACAAAGATGCCGCCAACCAAGAAAATTGACCTCAACATAGAAGTGGATGTTCTAACAGCGGGCTCTACGGCAGATATTGTGAACGCAATCCTCGAGTTCCTGCTCTTTCAAAGAAATCAAATTCCATTTGTATATAGCACCTACAAATACTATGTAGGATTATGGGCAGAAGAATCCGAAAGCGGTGCTGAAGATGGCAAGGAAATTCGTGGAAAAGAAGGAACATCTGCAAGCACTCTAACCAACTATCAATTAGATAGGCAAAGAAAACAAGCATTTGAAACGAAAAAGGCAATAAGCACAATGCGTGAGGTAAGTTTAGTTTGAATTGAAATTTAAAGGTACTATAATTTTTTTTATTTTTATTTGAAAAGGTCATTAAAAATTCCTTTGAAAATAATTTGGTATGCTGTTTGAGATTTATTTTTGGTTCTACGACATTTACGGCAAAGGAAGCATACACCATACATATACCGACTGATTCGATATCTCGCCGACATTTCCATAACCAACATCTTATTCCCCATGCGCGCCTTAATAATACCTTAATGTGAGTTAAATCTAAATACATATGTATGTATATAATAATTTTTACTATCAAATACAAAAATGAAAATAAACTTCTCATAGTTCACTCCTTACTAGCGAAGATCTCTACAACATATTTTCACACAACCTCTGTCCAACCAACCTGTATCTGGAACTAGAAATGCTGACTCAGCCAGGTCTTTTAAAAGAAACAAATACGAATGCACAATTACTGCCGAAAGACCTAAGTCAGTTACCACCCAGTTGCAAGGATATACATATCCATTTGCAGCATAGTCCTTACCCATTGGTAAATGATAGTCGAACTTTGAACTGTTGTAAAGAATTGGAGATATTTGGAGGAATAATGAATCTTAATATAAAAGATGATCAGCGAAATGAGTTTATTAAAAAGGAAGAAAGACTTATGACACCTGCTTGGTGGGAAGCAGATATTTTGGTGCGGGGTTTTAAAGAGAAGCCAGTTAAGGGCTTGAACATGTGGACAAAATAATATTAAAGCAAACAAATTTAAGAAGTGCATCGAACTTTTATTTATTATTTTATATTCATTTGCATGTATGAATGTATCTACATATGTATGTATGTGTAAGGATAATTAAAAAATATTAAAAGACATTGCATTTTGGACATACATAAATACATATGATAATTAAAATCTAGAGCAGTTTTAACACTCACTTAAGAAATAAACTGTATTGAACCCTAAAACCCGACCCATTTCAAATAACATAAACGGCATGAAAAATCATTTTACTTTCAAAATAATTTGCAATGCTCAAATTTTAAATATTTAAATTCATTCACAAAAAAGTGCACAACAAAATTTTCGCTTTCAATCGAAATTATGAAATGCCTCGAAACAGATACTACTGATACTCAGTATAATTTATTCGCCGATAAAATATCTGAAGAATGTCGCGATATTGTTCATACCAACCCGCCAGTTTCCCCATGCGACAGGATTGACCAAAAACCACCAACACTTGACACATTCTGCAAACATAATATAAATATTCAGTACAAATATCGAAGCGATGGCAATGAGGGAACGTCTAAGCCGTGTGGAATTTGTATAAACTTAGATAAAAAAGAGAAAAGCCCATCGCCATGCCCTCTTTGCGCAAAAAAAGAGATGACAAGCGAAAATAAATTGGCTGAAGCTATAAAATGTATTTCTAACCCCCTACCCAAATGGTTTAACGAACAGCAGCGTTGCGATGCAATGAGCGTGTGTTGTCGAACCTTAGGAGGAATCAAGAAGTGTCCCCCGAAGGACCAGAAATGCCACGAATCTGAAAGCTCCAATGTAAGTTACAAATTTTTTAAACATTGAAATGTTCTTTTGGCTGGGGATTACGTTAGTTCATACGTACATATCTATATATCTATTACAGATAGACAAATTCGTTGCAAATTATCCACCAAACAAACTGACTTTACGGACAGAGCTACATTATAACCCCAGATGTAAGCCCAACTTTCGTTGTCAGGGTACTGTAAGTGAGGGTGATAACCATGCATTTAAACCAAATTACAAAGATTTGCCTTTGACTGAGAAATTCTATTCCAAATATGAACGTTTGCAAAACATCGACACACCAGAAGTCAGGCATTATGAAAATGAATTAGACAGAATAATAAATTACTTTCCTCGAGACGTTTTTTGTGTACCACGGTACACGAATCAATATTATGGTTGGTTGGATAGCAAGAAAATGCAAAATTTGGAGCTTTGCGATGCAAGTCGAGTATGTATCCCGAAAGTGCTTCAAAACTTAAAGATACTTGAAAACAGACGCCTCGAGCCCATTCAGTTGCAGTACTGCCTTTGTCACGATATGATGAAGCAAATGGATCATTGGAAAATTGTTTAAGGGTACGTAAGTGGAAAAATACATATATGTATGTAATTAATAGTTTTAAATAAATAAATTTTATATTTTCTTGAAGCTTTCAGCGTATATAATAGTTCATACCCCGACCGATGCATTAAATAAGGAATCACACATACGCTAATCCGTATTGTCAAAAAAAAATTATTAAAGTTTGAATTAAGTAAAATTGTATAAGCAAAATTAAATAATGTTTATATTTTATTATTCTGCAACAATTCCTTTGGATTAAATTCTTTTCGTAAACATTCACCAAAAATACTTTTACTAAAAAATTAACTAAATATGTATAAATTTAGCTGATATTTATTTAGGGACGTTTGCACCATCTCCGGTTAAGCGCTCAATCGGAACTTAAAGCGCCGGTTAAAACCATACGTCAGATAAGCAAGCGCTGAAAAAGCTCAGCTGATGCAATTAAGCTTCAGGCTGATTTAGACAAGCTGCAATGCTGGTGCATTAAATCCCGCCTTCCTTTGAATATCAGCAAATGCTTTAAAGTCACTTTTGCTAAAATTCACAATATTGTGCCTACGTGTTATAGTATTGCTTCATCAGTCTTAGAATCTCTCAATGAAATCAAGGATCTTGGCGTAATTTTTTCTTCTAATTTTACTTTTAACAGTCATATTTCGCATATTGTTGCAAAGTCTTATGCGATGTTAGGTTATGTGAGGCGTAATAGCACGAAATTTTCTGATCCCTACACTCTTAAATTATTATATACGTCTTTTGTACGCTCTAACTTAGAATATGCAACGATCATTTGGAGACCATACCATGCCAATTTAGTTAACAGAATTGAACGTGTCCAAAAAGTATTCCTTAAGTTTGCTTTACGCTCTTTAAATTTTTCGGAACCAGTACCTTCGTATAGTTCACGCCTACTTTTAATAAATTTGAAATCGTTGGATTCTAGAAGATCCATACTCTCTTTGTCTTTTATTTTTAATTTGGTTAATGGCGCTATTGATTGCCCCATTCTATTAGTAAAACTTAATTTTAACATTCCTCAGCGCAGTTTACGCAATTTTTTGCCGTTTTATGGTGTTAATTACAAAACTGAATATGCTCGTAATGCCCCTATTGCCCGTGCCATTGGTGAATTTAATATGATATCGAACAAGGTATTATTAGATTTTTCTTATGCAAAAAATGTTTTTAAAAATCTTTTGGATTCAACTTTTTAAATTTTGAAATTTTCTTTTCTTAGTTATTAAGCATAATATTGTTAATAGTCTGTAAGGAAATTATTGTTCAATAGACTCAATAAATAAATAAATTGTAGCTAACCGTAGGTAAATTTCTGTACATACCGAAAGTTTTTGTACCGTACACAAATATTTAATTCCGATTTTTGGTATTACTTAAATTCCTCAGAAAAAATGCACCAAAATTTTTTGTTTTGAACAATTGCTTTATCTTTTTTTTGGTATTGCTATCTACTCATTCTACTTTTTGTATTCGTTCTGTTGTGTCGCATTGTACTCTGCTTGCGGAATGTAATTTTGTTTTCAATTAATTTTCAGTTTAAAAAATCCAATAAGAAATATTTATTATCGAAATTATAACCAGGCAGTTGCTTTCATTGAAAGGTAAATATAAGAATTTACATTGCAGTTGCGTTACATTCAGTTGTGATATATTTTGGATGGCTGAATTTTAAGGTGTGGTTTCGGTATGTAAGCTAGACTTAAATGAAGCTGGGTCGACGGCGTGTGACTCAGTTGGCAGCGATTCAATCAGAAAATATAAAAATTTAGATAATGGTTGGTTATCTCAATAAGTTAATACTAAACATTTTAAGTTTAATTTCAAAATAGCTTAATGAATTATAAATGAGTTAAAATTTATATTGAAGTGTGTGTGGCTCTTCTAACGCAGGCATCGTTTCTGGCTTTTATTACATTCCCAGTAGACAATTTCAGAAGGATAGCCTAGAAGCCAGTATAGCATTAGCACTTTTAGATTAAACCCCTTCCACGCACCCACGGACTACTTGGGACTCTGGCTATACGTACTATGTGTTTTCATGACAAAAGCTTAAAATTTACTGCATGTTAATAAAAAACTTTCCAAATGCCGTTAATTTTCGATAATAATAATATAATAATTTGGCGCTTACACTATATAGCTCAGTGTTTGGCCGAGCTTCTCCTGTCTTTTGTGGTGTACGCCTTTATATTATACCACAAATGGAGGGACCTACAGTTTTGTGCCGACTCCGAACGGCAAATATATTTACCAGAAGCTTTTTCATGGCAGAAATACCCTCGGAGGTTTGCCATTTTCTGCCGAGGGGTGACCGCTATTAGAAAAAAAATTTTCTATTATTTAGATTTTACTTTCCCTGGCTGAGATTCGAACCTCGAGCGGCATATCGAGTTATAGCACACACCGCTACCCACTCGACCACAGCGGTCAGTGTTCGATAACTATCAATAATTATCAGGTATGTGAACGCACATATGGGCTATACATACATATATGTATGTATGTAGATGTGTGCATATGGACGAAATGTTTTGGAGATACACAATTGGCTTATAAAATTACGAATATATTTACATGCATTCATATATGTATACATATGTATGTACGTTTTCGTATGTACTAGGAAGTTTATATAAATTACTCAAAAAACTTACATTACATTACAAAATCCTTACAAATAACCGAAATAAAGATTTTTAATTTTCTATCTCATTTTTAGTATAATTTAAAACTCAACCCAGAACGGTCGTATCGAATTTATAGTCCGCATATTCAGTAAAATCATGTGCCTTTGAAATATAAGAAAATTTGAATTTATATAAAGATAGTTTCCTGATACAAATCAGGCGATATGTCATATTTCTCAGTTGGCTTCGTTGTGATTCTTCTAACATTTGGAATCATTGGTTCAAATGCCGAAGCACAAATATCTAATGATCCGCAAACATATCAACCAACTTACAACAAAGAGTATCAACCACGCTACAATCCTCTCTATACGAATAATCAACAAGTACCACCAACTTCCCAATATGAAAATCCACTAATACCATCTCAGCAAGATATACAAAACTCGCAACAGGGTGGAGGAGGTCTACTTGTTGGACAATCCAATCAAAACAACTTCTATGACCAATCATCGAACGCTTTAGGCGGCGGTATCTTTGGAGGCGGCGGTGGTGGTGGTATAAGTAATAACGATCCTTTTAATCGCAGGATAACTTCTACTGGTTTTGATTACTCAGATAATTTGAACGAAGAACAGAATTATTGCCCTGAACATTGGATATCATATCGACAAACTTGTTATCGATTTATTCGTTCACCAAAACGTAACTGGCTAGAGGCAAAGAAGATATGTAAAGCTTACAATGCTGAACTTTTAAATGTGGACAACATTGAAAAACATGCATTCATATTGAAGCAATTAATAATACAAAATCAAAAGCAGAATCGCTTTTGGATATCGGCGCGCCAAACTGGTCCTAATAGCTGGTCAAATGACGATAATTCACCGTTCCTAATATTGGAGGACTCTTTCGCATTCGACGAGAACCAGGCACTCGAAAATGAAAACTTACATGATAACCGATTCCTTGTGCAGAGCATGTATCAGAATGATTATAACCGTAATAATCCAAACCAGTACTACAATACCGTACCTGGTTCGATAAATAGTCGAAATCAAAACAATTTGCGTGGATTTATTGGTAAGTGAAACTTTAATCAGAAACAAGATACATAATATGACTACCATTAATCCACAATTAAACAAAATTTAGGTCCGAATCAGTACGGCGTTAACCCCTTTAATAGAGATCGTGTTGTGTATGGCTTTTCAAAGAAACGAGATCGCTGGATGTTTATGCCCGCCTATGACATTGAAATGAACTTATTCATCTGTGAATCCAAAGTGCTATATAATCCCGAAAATATAAACCTAAAGTTGGATGACAAACGCCCCTTTCATTATGGCTTAGATATTCGTGATTTCGAGAAAATTCCTCGCGGTCCCTACTTTGCGAAGCAGCCTAACGATACTACTTTCGATACGAGTAAGAATCGTTTTATTAATGATGTTACATTGAGCTGCTTGGCAGGTGGATTTCCCACACCCACTTACCGCTGGTATCGCGAAGTTTATGTCAACGATACACTCGAGTATATCAATATCGATCCACTTACAAATGACCGTTACACAATTTCTGGTGGAAATCTCATAATTTATGATCCAAAACAGGCTCTTGATCAGGGCGCCTATCATTGCGTTGCCGAAAACAAATTTGGACGTATACGTTCAGAGAGTGCACATTTGAATTTTGGTTTTATTATGGAGTTTAATCTTAAACGCTCAGCTGAAACTGCTGATATGAATTGGGGAAAATCGATATTTTGTGATCCACCACAGCATTATCCTGAGGTTAAGTACTATTGGGCACGTGATTTTTTCCCGAATTTCGTTCAGGAAGATCAACGCGTTTTTGTGTCCAATGATGGTGCGCTATATTTTTCATCCATAGAGATTGTTGATCGTGCCAATTATTCGTGTAGTGTGCAGACATCCGTTTCCGATACGGGGCGAAATGGTCCATTCTTCCCACTACGTGTTCTGCCGAATAGCAACTATCAGTCACTTATTTTCGCAAATAGTTTCCCGAAGGTTTGTCGGCCAAAGAATTAAGCATACAATAACACTAATAAAATAAATTATTTATAGGTGTTTCCAGAAGCTCCGATCGCCGGTGACGAAATTCGGTTGGAATGTGTGGGCTTCGGATATCCAATACCATCATATAATTGGACCAGACGCGGTCAACCTTTACAACGAAACGCATACACAATAAGCAACAATCGTGTTCTAATAATCGAAAACGCAACTACCAATGATAATGGAGAATATGAATGCACCATATATAATCCACGTAAAACGATAAATAAATCGATCCAAATTAATATTCAAATGAAGCCGCAGTTCACAATTCCTCTAATTGATAAAATCAAGGATTATAATGGTGACGTGACGTTCCTTTGCGAATCTTTTGCCATACCAGATGTTAATTATACATGGTATAAAAATGCTGAACGCTTCGATCCTGAGCGCATAGATAGAGATCGTTATATTATACAGGATAATGTGCTAACTATAAAATATTTAGACGCAGAAAAGGATGATGGTATGTACCAGTGTGGTGCGACGAATCAATTAAAGACGGCTTTCTCATCTGCACAACTGCGCGTCCTTTCCATGAAGCCGTCATTCAAGAAAAGGCCTTTGGAATCGGAAATTTACGCTGTACAAAATGGTAACACGACCATCGTTTGCGATCCTGAGGCGGCACCACGGCCTAAATTTCAATGGAAAAAAGATGGTCAGCTAATCGGGGCTGGTGGCCATAGGCGCATATTACCAAGTGGCACATTAATAATAGCACCCACATCACGCGACGATGAAGGCATATACACATGCGTTGCCACAAATAAAGCTGGTACAGATGAATCACGTGCACGAGTCATTGTATTGCGTAAGAGAATTGGAATTTTCATTAAAAAAAAACATTTTACGTTGACTTTTAACCAATTTTTTTCTAATTAAAGAGGAACTCCGCTTTATACAAACACCACCACTGCGAATCACCACACAAGAGCACGATCTAATATTTCTACAGTGCGATGCCACCTACGATGAGTTACTCGATATTGCATTCATTTGGAAGCATAACGGCGAAGAACTTCGAAATAATCACGATGGCACAGAGCGCATAGTAAGTCTAATTTAAAATAAGGCAGGCGCACAACCTTATTTCAATTATCATTAGCTCAACGTTTTTAGTTCGCAACCTGCCTTTGCTTGGTATATTCATTCGTCTTTCTCTTGACTATAACTACGCGCCATTTAATTTGGCTAATATACATACATATGTATATTATGAATGCAAATGTGTAGATGTCATAAATATTTCCATACATAATCTAAAAATTTCCTTATTCTGCTCATTAGATAATTGATCGGAACCGACTAACTGTACACAATGTAACACTACTGGATAGTGGAGATTATGAGTGTGTTGTAAAATCATCTGTTAATGAGATTTCCTCCAAAACCTCTGTGATCATTGAGGGTGCCCCGGGCGCCCCTGGTGGAGTGCAAGTGGTTGAAATTGGTAAAACAAAAGCAATCATTGAATGGGTGGATGGCGCCAACAATGGACGACCGATACGCTATTATAACATTCTTGGCCGCACCAACTGGAACCGCACTTGGGTGAATGTGTCCACTCATGTTCGTGGTCATGAGGTAGATCGATACACAGGCCGTCAGCAGGCGGAGGTTATAAATCTTATACCCTGGTGCTCATACGAATTCAGCGTAGCTGCAGTGAATGACCTGGGCATCGGCATACCATCCACACCGTCGCCAATCTACAGTACGTACGAAGATAAACCGTATATAGCCCCAAGAAATGTTGGTGGTGGCGGCGGAAAGATTGGCGATTTAACAATAACATGGGATCCATTATTACCACAAGAGCAACACAGTCGTGGTATACGTTATAAGGTTTTCTGGAAGCTGAAAGGCACTCTAGAATGGGCGTCGGAGGAACTTAAAGCGCTACATAACGATGGTGTAGCTGTTGTTAATATTCCACTGAATAATTATTACACCGAATATGAGGTGAAGGTGCAAGCCATTAACAATATTGGTAAGGGACCAGAGAGTGCACCGGTTGTTATATATTCGGCCGAAGATATGCCACAAGTAGCGCCACAAAAACCATTTGCGATGCCATACAATTCCACGGCTTTCAATGTTACTTGGCAACCGATCGAAATGACACGAGAGAATGTACGCGGCAAGCTTATTGGACACAGAGTGAGTTTCGGAGACAACATTATTATCAGCTTACTTAAATTTAATTATTAACTTCTCTACTATTCAATCAGTTGAAATATTGGAAAACGACACACAATGAAGAGGATTCTGTTTACTATTTGTCGCGTACAACAAGAAATTGGGCGCTTATCGTCGGCTTGCAACCCGATACATATTATTTCGTGAAAGTCATGGCTTACAATGCGGCAGGTGAGGGGCCGGAAAGCGAACGTTTCGAAGGTAAGTGAACAACTATTACTTATCTAGATTTCCGAAACTTTGTCCGATTGTAAAATAAAATAAATTCCTATATTTAGAACGAACATATCGAAAGGCACCTCAGAAACCGCCATCATCAGTGCATGTTTATGGTATTAATCCATCCACAGTGCGCGTTGTGTGGCGGTATGTATCACCAGCACAAGATGAAGAGCCAATAGAAGGCTATAAGGTAAAATGGTTGACTACAGTTAAACATGTGACATGTGCAAATGTATGTATGCATACATATATTTTACTTTACAGGTGCGAGTTTGGGAAACCGATCAAAATATGATTACTGCCAATAACACAATTATTCCTGTGGGCGAAAAGTTAGAATCATTCATCACAAATCTTACGCCGGGTAAAAGCTATAATATGCGTGTACTAGCGTTCAGCAATGGCGGTGATGGTCGCATGTCAAGTCCTACGTTGCGCTTCCAAATGGGTAAGGCTGCTCCTTAAGCCAAGTAATGCATATTTCAAATGTTTAACTTTTGTTAGGTAAAACGACGCGCAATCAAGCAAGCCGTCAATATCAAAATGGCCTCAATACGGTATTAATCGTTAGTTTATTGTACCTTGTAACAATGTACCTAAACAATAATTGAGTAGTGTAACAATACAACTTATAATGAAGGCATTATATTTAAAGTCCGTCCATTCTGCACTCGACGATAGATGCGATACAATTAACCAGACAATGTATTTAGATTTCAAAGCAGAGTGAAAACACATTCCATCTGTCACAAAACGAATGCATTTAATTTTAAGAATATTGTAATTACATTACAACGCAACGATTCCGTCTTTTAAATACCTAAGTATGTATGTATCAAAGTTTTCTCACAATTTTAAGCAAATGTATTTAGAAATTAATTGCGTTTCTATCAAATCAGATCATTGATACAATTATTAAGTGACCTTATATTCATAGTTAAGCAAAAAAAAATTTTTTTATATGCAAAATATAGAGCTTTAAGTATTTTACTGAATACTACATTGTCGACCAATAATTATTTTTGCATTCAAATTCCATTTTCTATACGAAAGTTTGAGCCAAACTAGTATTGTTTATATTTCGACAGTCTTTTTATTTATATTTGTCTTATGATTAAATAAACCAGAAAAAATATATATATACATATGCATTTGATATTTATTAATACTTTTTAATTTCGATTTTAATTAGTTATTAACTAGTTAAAATAGGTTTCATAAGCGATCCGTCCTTCCAGTCATACGTTAATTCGAGTAAAAATTAAGATATCTTAAAAAAACTACATAGATACAGCCACTTTCTATGTAACATATTCACATAAAGACGTCTTTTTGCTGCTACGGTAGAGTGATTACAGAATTTATTACCCCTTGTCAAGTAATGGATGAGCACATAGTACCAATATACGCCTCTCACTAGATTCGGGCTTCACTTCCTAGGATTGTCGTAAATTGAGGCACACAACAACAAATGAAACGAAAATCGGGTCTACGATACCGGAATGAAGCGGATTTAAATTCGACTTAAGAGTCAATCTGTCTAATACCCCAACTTATGGCGAATGTTTTTTTGCTGTTAGAACCATCCCGAAATTACTGTGCTGCTAATAAAGATTTTAGGGCCCTTAACTTTTCATACAACATAAATTAAAAATTTTTGTTTTAATTATCCACAATCTAAATAATCGTGTTAAAAAAGAAATGTTAAATGGACAGCTGTTAAAATAATCATTCCTATGCAACGCGCTACTTTTTATAAAATAACATTACCTTGCTGAAATTCAAAACGGAACTGTCACCATTTTTTAATTTTTATATTGGTTGAATTTAACTTAAAGATTTCTCTCGACCGATAAAAATAAATGCTATGACAAAAACTACGGCACTAGATAAAGTTACAAAGAAATATATGTTAAGACATTAACAAGGGAAGGTGTAGACGTGGGATAAGATAGAATTTCAAATGACAGATATCAATTTCTTATCTGGCAATGCCACCATCGTCGGAGAGTTTCATATTTTCAAAGCATCCCACATTTTTTGAAAACCTAAATAACTTTAAAATTACGTCTAAATTGTTTAGTTGTTATTGACAAGGTGTGTGACAAAACGATTTTATTGTATTGATAAAAAAAAAAGTGCTAAATAGTTGAATAATATATTGCTGTATTGATTTGCACTGTCAATTGTTTTAGAGGTATGGGAATTACAGTCGAGTTGATTTAACAGCAGACAAGGGGTGCTGCCGATCAAAGCAAAAGTTCAGAAACTACAAAATAAAACAATTCTGCCATAATACGTTACCTTATTTGAAAAGATATAACTCGCATTGTGAATAAGGGGCAGCAGTGTGATATGCGCATACTAGTTTAGGGTTTTATCGTAATATTCAGAATTGAATAAACACTACATCCACGCCCATTTCAAATCGTGAATCAGAATGAATAGAAGTGACCTAAATCAGAGCAAAACCGACGTGACAATTGACACAGCTTCCGACGATATCCATCAAAAAAATTGTACTGTATCTAATATACCTGAAGTGTCATCATCTCCGGCTTCTGTGTTAACCCAAATGGAACGCAATTCATCAACGACGTCCCTTACGCCCTTGACGTTAGCTCAATTGCCTCAAACTTTACATGGCTTGGGAATGAAAGCTGAAAAAAACGGGTCTTCAACAAGTGAAGCAAGCATGCTATCAGTTGGTGTCGGCATCGAACCGATAAATGGTAATGAAGCTGGTAATGAAAGTGATGAACGGAGTTGCTGGATCTGTTTTGCCACAGACGAAGATAACCGTCTTGCACCATGGGTACAACCATGTAAATGTCGTGGTACCACAAAATGGGTACATCAGAGTTGCTTGTATCGCTGGGTAGACGAGAAACAAAAAGGAAACGCAATGCGTGCCGTGAGTTGTCAACAGTGCCAAACTGAATATATTATTTTGTTTCCACAAATGGGTAAAGTAGCCAATATATTGGAAGCATTCGATAATTTAATCAAACGATTAAGTCCTTTCCTGGCTGCGGGTATTTTTGTCGGTTCGATATACTGGACAGCTGTTACTTATGGTGCCGTCACTTTTCTACAGGTGTGACAACTCGCTTAATACAATTTAAAAATTTTAATAAAGCTATTGCTATCTACATATGAATTTTAGATTGTTGGACATAAGAAGGGTTTGGCGTTAATGGAGAATGGCGATCCTTTAATATTATTGATTGGACTGCCTGCAATACCAGTTGGATTAGTACTTGGTCGGATGATTCGTTGGGAAGACGCCGTTATTAGATTGATACGCAACAGACGAAGTGTCGCGCGGAAATTTCCCCTGATGAACTTTATTATTCCTTATCCGTGAGTATATAAAATAAAAATAGATATTAAATATGATATGTATCTGAAGTTGGCTTTAAATCATTGTGTGGTCGTAAAAGACTTTCTCGTAGCGAATGTTTTACAATAGACACTTAAAGTATCTTATAAGACAATAATAAGGAAGTTTTTCATTTTCATAGAAACGACATTGTCCTGTAAAGATAATTGGTGACGTTGACAAAACCAGACATGAAACTGCCCAATTTGGCATTTCTTTTGTCGGTTTCCTGCGAGTGAGCAAAACACATTGCGCTCAAAAGTTTGCAATCTCGCTGAAAAAATAAGACATCAAATAAACACAATCGAAAAGTAGAACCAAAGTTGTTCATTCATTCATTCATAAGATATTACAGCTAAAGAGCTTCGGGGGATAACTTTTGCCCTACCTTGAGTATATCAGATAAAGAGCAAGCTATTATTTAAATACAGCGATCAGAAGGAAAATAACTGAGAAAAAAAAGACGTGTTAGTGGTTGATTCAGCAAAATTTTTGTGAACCAGGCACCAGAAACCTCCCTGGCAGCATCAAACACTTATTTACTTCTGTCAAAAGAAATGATATCATAAGTATTTACTTAGACATACACTTTTATACTCCGAAATTTTATTAAAATATTAAAGTTCTTTTCATCATAGTTTTCCCGTTACTGACCCAATTGATCCCAATCAAATTTTATAATTTAAACATTGCATATAACTGCATTTTTTTATATATATATTTAGCGAGGAAGAAGAAGAACAATCAGCACAAAATCCAGCCACACCAACATTGTCGGATCCAGTCTCCGCCACGCGCATATTTTGTGGTGCCCTTATACTACCAACCATATCAACCATTGTTGGTCGCTTGCTATTCGAATCGATTGAAAATACCCTTCACCGTACACTACTCGGTGGTTTGACATTCATTGCAGTAAAAGGAATTTTAAAAATATATCTTAAACAACAACAATACACGCGAAAAAAGAAGCGTCGCATTGTTGATTATACCGATGAAAATGTACGCATTTACGTTAATCGCAGCACATCGCGACATCATGGTGGCAATGGTGCTGGTGGTGTTAGTGTTGGGATTGAAGGCGCTACTGATGCTGCGACGTCTTCCGCTGGTCCAAGTACACAGTCTCAAAGGGATGCCAACTTGATGCCGCAACCTGCAACAGGTCGTATCAGCATGGTGTAGATTGCCGCCTTTCCGACTCAGAGAAACAATTGCTTTGACATCAGTGAACCGACTGCAACACAAAAAAAGAGTAGAGCATTGCTGAAACCTGCTGAATGCTATTACACTATTACATATTTAATAATTAATTTAATAATTCTCTACTTTTTCTGCTAACGAAATATTGTTGGAAACACCAAATTGAAGTACTGTATCGAAAAATCTTTGAAATGCATATGTAAATACGTATGTATATGAATATGCGAATTGCTACAAAAATTATTAAAAAAAATAAATCGAAAAAGAATTTGTATCTCACCTAAAGACAAAACCGTAAATATCATGTACCATATAATTGTTTAATATGCTATGTATATTCAGTAGCGTAAGTTTTTTAAATTGATTAATCGCAAAAAAAAATTACATGAAATTGTAAATAGAATTTTCATAATCCAACTATATATTCGCTCAATGCACAAGTACTTTATTAAATAAATAATAGGAAAATGTAAATCGATTAAGTGGGCTTCAACGAGCGTATATGTACATACATACATACTTATTTATGTAATAAGCCGTAATTAAAAATTGTTAATATGTATTTATGTACGTGAAACGCTATTAGTTAAAGATAAATACTTCCTCTCAATATTTTTAGGCAAAACAAAAATTTATAAATTAAATGAAAGCAAAAAAATGTGTGGATCTTTAAAGAAATTTTTGTAATTTTGTGCTTGATGTACATACATATGTATGCATGATTTACTGGTGTAATGGGACGAAAACTGGTTGGTATTTTTATTTTATTTTTTTTTTTGATAAACCGTATTTTTAATCAACAATTTCATGTTATTTGGATTCAATTAAATACAATGTTATCGGACTTATTAAAGAAATTTAAAAAAATACTGAATTGGGTATGTAGAACGTTGCGATTTTGACTTCATTTTGTGATTTCAATATTCATAAATACATACACACATGCATACAAATAAAAAATGTCTACGTAATTACTTATTTTATACATAAAGGGTTGTTAAATAATGCCGTCCTGTTTTAAAATCTGCATTCGTAATCAAATCGAGAAGTTAAACAAATCACGTTTATATTTGGTGTCAATGGGTTCAATTCCCTTCAAAACTTGTGTACATACATACATATGTAAGTAGATAAAAATCAGAAGTAAACGATTTTTTTTTCCTATGTTACCCGACATCTCCAAAGAAAATAGCTGATGTTCTAACATTTGTCATTCTGACTGGAAAATATTAGAAATGTATTGCCATTTTTTAAATGTGTGTATTATTATTATTATTATTTAATATATTAAACTTATAAATTAATTATAAATTTAAAGCGTGAAATTAGCGCTAGCTGCTGAGGCCATCGGCTAGGTAGTCAACAATAAAATGTTAGTGTTTTGGTGTCTGAATATGTATGAATGTGTTTTTATATTTTGATGTTGATTGCTTGTATATATTTGTTGATGTTTGCGATGTTTTCGAGTGTTGGGGTTTGGAGGAGAGTTATTGGGTTTTTGTTCTGCAATGTTCTGCGGCGGATGTTGGATAGAGCTGTGCATTCTGCTAGGATGTGTGTGACTGAGTTGTTGGAGATTCGACAGAATTGGCAGTGTTTAGTCCCATTTTTTTCCAGTAGGTGGGAGTGGGTGTGGGTGGTGTGTCCGAGTCTTAGACGGGAAAAGATTTTGATTTTGTGTTTCTCTATGTTGGTGGGGTATTGTGCTGGTGTGTGATGTGGGTTGCTACTTTTGTAGTGGTGGTGTTGGTTTTGGGCGGCTACTTGGCTTTGGTATAACTTTGTTTGCTGGTGGATGAAGTGTTGGAAGTCGATTTTTTCTATTGTGGGGTTTTGGACAATTGGTGAAAGGCATGCTAACTTGGCAGCTTTGTCTGCGAGTTCGTTGCCTGATATCCCAATGTGTGTAGATTAATGCCATGACGAGCATTTGTAAGACGACGTCAAACAATTAAGTTCGCTTTAATAAAGCGCAAATATGCTATAAATATTACAAGAAATATGTTATTTCCCTCGCAAATAATAAAATAAAATACGTGAACATTAATAAATAAACTACTCAGTTTTTGCTTTTGAATTAAAATATCTTCGATGTTGACCCCCACCCCCCCCACAAAGTTTGCGACCAAATGAAAAATTAGCTGTCAAAGTAACAAAATGACAACTTATTCCCAGCAAAAGATGCCAAGAAATAAACTGACACATATACAATATTGCTGGCATGAAGAAATTAGCAGTTTCTTTTGACAATATATTTTAGGACATCAACCTTTTCTTTTATATTTTATTTTAATTTGAAATGTCAAATTTTGAATTTCTTAGTGATAAGAATCCTTTCAGTACAATTCATGGTAGCTGATAAAATATTTTTGAAACTTCAGCTTTAAAAATCAAAAAAAAAAACAGCTCAAAATTTTTTTTAATTTTTCTACATTTTTGCATTAAAAATCGTGCAAAAGTTTTTTTTTATTAAGAGACATAAAAAATTTTAGTTAAAAAAAGAAAATTTTTTTTCATAATTCCCTGACTCTGTCCATAAAAAAGTACTATATATTTTTTTTGATAGAACTAATATTTTGCGAGCTATGCGGCAGTGTAAACAATGGCTTACGTCGAGACACCTTACATTTTGAAAGTTGCATAACTTTTGGAAAAAAAAAATGTTTGGCCTTATTTTGCGTTTACAGACATTTAAGGACCTCCTCTGCAAAATATCCAAATTTTTGACCAATTGAAATAGTGTGGAATGCCTCATAAACATACTTTTGACGAGTTTCATCTTTCCCGGCTTACCAAAAGCATCCTGAAAGACTTATGTACATATGTACATATGTACATATGTATGTATGTATGTATGTATATAAACAGAAAACCTTCCTATATCGGAGCTTCTCCTTCATAAAAGACCTTTGTTTTGGAGGCCAAAATTAGCTATTTTTATATACGCGTGCACGCTAAAAGGAATCAAAAAAGACTCCAAATCCGTTGACTTCGCTGCGTTTTATGACCAAATTTCAGTGAATTTTAGAGCTTTTTCAGAGTCATATTTGAACGTTTTTAGGAGTATTTTTCGAGTCTTATTAGAGTATTTCTTGGTGGTTTTTTGATGGTTTATTTGGAGTCTGGATTCTTATTTGAGAACTTCCTTATATTTTTTTGATGTTTTTTTTGAACCCTTTTTAATGGAATAAAAATATTTTTCTTTAATTTTTATTTGTTTAATATTGTATATACGAGTATCACATACATACATACATACATATTTATGAATTAATGCATAAAATCAAAAACAAAATGCAACCTCCTCAACAAACACCCGCATTCACGTACAATTTTTGATGAGCTAGTGACTGAAACATGGAAAAACTTCTTATTTTAAATGACACAAAAAGGAACGATATATAATTAAACTTAAACAATATAATTATTTACCTCTTAACACAATTAAACAAATAAGAGTGAACGGCTCACGGATTAGCTTTGAACTCCTTGAATAGTTTAAATTCTCTTAAGATGCTGTAATTTTTTTTAAATTCCGTTAGATAAACGCTAACATTCCAAGAGCCCTCCAAAAAGGTGCGGGATTGTTTATTATATTTATGTATGTTTGGATGTGTACGGTGACGCAGGCAGCCGAAATGACCTGTGTTTATGAAATTGTAGATAATATATGTATGTAATTGATATATTCAAGTTGATACCAAGAAAACTGTGGAGATGAACTTATACATATTATTAGTTAAACATTTTTTAATTTTTGTATATACACATACATATACATATGTATGTATGTACATACCCTGCAAGACAAGACTAAGCAGTTTCCCCTGAAATTCAAAAAATTTACACAAACATTCACAACTTTTACGCATTTCACCCACACATTTACAAATTTTGATTTCGAACTGTCGAAAAATTTCCATATGTTAGAGCAGTAATGCCGTCCTCCAATAAGAATCTACTGTGATAGATGGATGAACTTCGGGGATATTTCAGCGTCAATACTGCAAAGAAAAGCCGTCGTTTATTCTTAACCAATAATTAATTGAATTATCTAGTTTGTGTAAGTATGATCAAAGGCCGACTTAATCATGAAAACCAGGCCTTGCCATCTTCTTTAGTGTTAACGACGACTTTTATTTGCAGTGTTGCAGTAGTGAATGATGCTCGAACATCCCTATTCCTTTACCGATTTCATTATTATTTTTTTATTTAATACTTTATTCAACAATTTTTATTATTTTTATTTAGTAGTTAATTTTAATAAAAAGGTATTAGATAAAATATTGATTACAAAAATGAGGAGTTTGTTTATAAATACTTAGGACTTTGTGATGAGAAAAATGAGTAGTTTGATAATTAGTGCTGAGGACTTTATAATGACAAAAATGAGGAGTTTGTTTATTAGTACTGATGACTTTGTGATGACAAAAATTAGTAGTTTGATTATTAGTGCTGATGAGTTTGTGATGACAACAATGAGTAGTTTGGTTGCCAGCGCTAATTACATTATAAGCATAAAAATGATAAGTTGTCTTGTCTGTTAGAGCAAATTAGATATGCATATTCTTCACCTACATATATGAAATTTTTGTAGGTAGGAAAGATATATAAAATCACACCGACAAGGGGAAACTACTCAGTTTTTTCCCATGCCTTGAACAAAATAACTACTCTGCTAAGCACTTTTGTAATAATTTATAATCATGATATGAGTACATATTTGATTATCTGCTGTCTTGTAGGGATAAAATCACACCGACAAGGGGAAACTACTCTGCTAAGCACTTTTGTAATTATTTATAATGATGATATGAGTACATATTTGATTATCTGCTGTCTTATAGGGTATATGTATATTTACATATACATATATGAATAAAAAAAATTTTTCTTTGAAGTATATTTTCAAAAGTAATTAAAAACATTTTCATTTTGATTTAATATTACAAAAATGACATAAACCTAAAATTTTACAAGAAAAAAAGTTAAATTGAACAAAGTACCATAACATATGTATTATAATGCAAAATAAGAAAATGATTAACCCTACAAAAACCATACCGCAAGCGCCGCAAACCTTTTGCGTTAACATGACGGGGTAAATTTACGTCATATTTAATACCTTGGGCATAATATTGTTTCCATTAAATACACTCTCGTATCTATAAATAATTTATAGCCTCTTGTCCGTCTATAAAATGTTTTTTAAACACAATTTTTTACTAGAGAAAATATATTGTTAGATAGATTTAATTTTGTATAAGCCAAGGATTGGTTCGGTAAACGAGGTTGTCTCTAAGAACACACTATCAAGGCTCATGGCCCAATGTGATGTCGAATGAAGGATCAGCAACTCCCATTCGCTCCTAAATTGGTCTCTATCAATGAGGTCAAAGACCTTGGTGTTTATTTTGATTCGAAGTTAACGCTTGCCAAGCATATTAATTATGTGGTAGCGAACTAATTTACAATGCTTGAATTTGTGCGACGCAATAGCTCTGCGTTTACTAATCCCCACACCAATAAGATCTTGTTCTCTGCATTTGTTCGTTCAAGGTTAAAGTATGCCGCCTATATTTGGAGACCTTATTACCAAGTACACATTAATTGGCTCGAATAAGTTCAGCGGGTGTTTATTCGTTATGCATTGCGTTCACTGAACTTCTTTGAGCCTATTCCTTCTTATTTTTCGCGTTGTCAATTAATTAATTTAACGTCGTTGCATAATCGTCGTATTTTTTTGTCTATTTGTTTTATATTTGATGTTATTGCTGGTAATGTTGTTTGCCCTTTACTACTTAGCAGAGTATATTTCAATGTTCCTAGCAGAACCTTGCGCCATGCTGACCTATTTATAGTTGCTATGAGTAAAACTCTATATAATAAAAATGCCCCTTTAAATAGGACGTTGCAAGAAATCAATCTAATTCCCAGCTCTTTAGACATTGATTCCTCTCTGCCCAAGCCTATATTTTGTAATCGACTTAAAACCTTTTTATGTAACTTTTAATATTTCTAATATGTGTAGTCTGTAAGAATATTTTGTTCATAGACTTTATTTATAATAAATAAAACTATTTTAAGCTTTGCGAAAATTTTTAAATATCTCCAATTCCGTGATTGTTTGTACATATGTACATATGTATATGTATACAAACGAACACATTAGGAATATCCATCCCGGTCTTCTTTAAGTCCCGAATATCCCGGGATTAGTCTATTAAAATCCCGGAATTGTTGAAAACCATTTGTTTAATAGAAATTTAAATGTCTCAAATTTTTATCATACTGATTCTTCTTTCAAAAGCGAAACATAGCATTATTTGTAACACTATTTGATAAAAAAAAGCTCCGCCCCGTCAAAGTTACTCTTGAAGCTTAATGTGCTTGCAACACACGATTTATTTAAATGTGGCATCGCTTTAAATTTTATGCTGAGGAAATAAAAATTAAGAAATCTCCCTTGAGTAATACATTTTTTAACAAAATCTTTTCAAGAATCAAACGACAGAGGACAATCCTGTTAGATGTGTTCACTTTTTAATTAATCCAAATAATGTATACAATCTTAAATATGACTTTCTGAAGCTTCTAATTATACTCAAAGTGGGATGGGTGATGCATTTAATTTTTTTGTCAATAACATTTTTTATATAAAATAACTAAGAAAGGAAAAACCCGTTTTATTTTTGATGAATAATAATAATAAAAATAATTTGGCGCTTACACTATATAATTCAGTGTTTGGCCGAGCTTCTCCTACAGTTTGTGGTGTGCGTCTTTATATTCTATCATAAACGGCGGTTTGCCATTGCCTGCCGAGGGGTGACCGCTCTTGGAAAAATACTTTTCTATGATTCAAATTTTTTTTGACCTGACTGATATTTGAACCTCGAATCCAGCGGCATATCGAGTAATAGCACACACCGCTACCCACTCGTCCACTATAAAACTTGGTAAATTTTCAATTTTCAGAATCGGGATATAAATATTGATCTCAAACTGTGATTAAAAATAGTTTTACTAGCACTTGTTGCTACCCCAAATACGAGTATGTAATCGTACTATATTTGTACTTGAAGAATAAATTACTTTGTATGTGGGTAAAATTTTAGGTTTTTTTTTTATTGAAAATACCAATAAATATATACATAAATGGACTACAACAAAGTGTTATTCTTTGTTATACTCGTATTTATGATATTTTGAATACTACTTAATAGGACGATTACAGACAGGTTACATTTTTTGACAAATTAAAAGTCACGAATCAAAATTCCTGAAATTCGCGATCCCTAGGAACTCTTGTCAGTCGAATTTTTTGTGCAGAGTGAGGAGTCTTCGAATGTTTAAAGCAGCGCATTGGTACAAATTTTCTTTAAAACTTATGCAGAATTCATGTAATCTTACGTCTAATCGATAGGCGTGCTTACCTATTAAGCAATGTCCGGTTTTAATAGATATGTACTGCTAATGTTATGCTACTTTAAGCTTAATATTTATCCTGTGCGATTAGCGCTAGGTGCCGCTCGCAGATGACTAGCAGTTTTGTAAGTGTGACATCTTCTCGTCATCTGCCATTTTCTATTTTTGTAAGTATTTCGTGAGATCATTGATCTTAAAATACTCCTCTATGTGGCAAAGAACTGGAACCCATATCACCTTTGCGCAAAATGAGTCAAGACAATTCCGTAAGTTGTTCCGAATATACATATGAACATACATACACCTTCATCGATCCTGCACTCGACCTTTAAGTCCTGTCTTGATAGATGGTCTCGCCCTTTCTTAAAGCAAATTCTCGAATTTAGTTTTAAGCTTTGTAAGAAAAATGTGTATATCTAATATTCTTGCGAAATGATAATTCGATACGAGTCGTTGATTTTGTACTGAAAGTTAAAAAATTTAACTTCCAACAGTAGCTTGGGACCCAATACGCGTAGCCAGCTAGAACACTCTCGGTTAAATATCGTATAACATACCTGATAGCTCTATCAGCGATTTCTTCTCCCACCCCATCTCTTTCATATGCGAACAGAATTGAAAGCAATAACTGACGCGTCTAAAATGCGACGTGGAGATTGATATCATAATTTTTAAGTATTGCTATTTGATAAAAGCGTCCACTTCTTATATTTTGTAGTCAGTCCCAATATAATATAAGTACGTATTTTTCCATTTAAGATAATTTAATGTACATTTCTGCTGATGTGCAGATTTTTAATCAAGCATTTTTAATGTGCAGCAAGAACACGCTCAGTTAAATCGTGTGATATACTTATCTACTAAAATTTTTTTTATTTTTGTATAAGGTGCCTCGAGTGTATTTGTTTAATTCCCCAGATATTGTGTTATATCAGGCAAATGCCTCATTGGGCAGTTGAATATTTAGAATATTTTTAAATACTTGGATGTTTTTTTTTAGACGTGTGGTTTTCAATGAGGCAATACTTTTTTCGGAGTTTGTCTTTTGACAGCTGTTACTCTTGATTTATACTCAGTTTGGTTTGTCATTTTAAGACGGCTTGGAAGAGAATATTTGGCGTGTTATTGCTGACATACGGACCCAACTGCTGCAAAAAGTGGTTGAAAATTGGGCCTCTCGGCTGGAATTTATTCGAGCCAGCCGCGGCGTTCACTTGGTCGAAATAATTTTTAAAACTTAATGACAAACCCTTATCTTTATAAAAAACCTAAATTCTTGTCCATAGCATTTAATTATATGCGTTTTATTTCTTCTTAAAAACCACATGTCTAAAAAAAAACTCCCTTCTAGCAGAAGTTTCTAGGGGGTTTAATTAATTTTTCAGTCCGATTTCTTTTAGACATGTCTAATAATGTTTATCAGTGAGAATTTTCAATTATTAGATAAGACAACTGTTTCTTCCAATTTCTCGGAACCTTTTGGCCAAGTAGTCTGACGGATATCTGTCTTTTTTTTAGCTCGGTTTATGCTTAACATTACGATGTAGCAGAACCGTCTATGAAGCGGCGTTAAAGAGGAAATGACTTTTTGAGAAAAAATACCATAACTCAAGCCTCTCTTTCAAAGCAAACATTTAAGTTAGAAAATGGTTAGATATCGAGTCGAACTCTATTGTAATGTAATGTATGATGTAATTTTTTTTTTATTAAGAGTTTTATTTCTTATTGCCTCATTTACCTTTGTATGAATGGTAGCAGTGTAAAAACATTTTAAAATAAAATTCTTCATATTAGTGTTGCACTAATCATTTTATAATCGAATTCTAATCTACATAGTTCTCTAAGCTTCTTTTTGATTCCAGGAACATAAGAAAACTATATTAGAATTCTAATGTTAAATCGAGTTTTTCCTCTAACGGTAGAGATTGTGTTTGCTGGGTACTTACAATTAGAGTTCATTTGGTTGCAGAAATGGAACATTTGATTCGGATGCAAACCTTTTTCGACGTTGTGCTATCTTTTTTTGTAATTTTTAAGAATTATTGATGTAGAAAGTAGAAGCAACTTAACATTTAAGGAGGGGTATTTATTTACATCCAAACAAAAAAAAAACAAGTAAGAAAAGCTAAATTCGGGCGAAACCGAATTTTATATACCCTCGCGATGTTTTATGGTATGGACGGAACCACGCCCATTTCCAAATTTGTATAAAAGCCAATATAAAACAATTTTGGTATTAGTGTTACTGAAATATTGCATTTTCAGATTATATGAAATCTTATGATTGAGATGAGAGAAAATACAGACATTTTAGCATAAGTGGGCATTTTTCGAAACTTCCGTTATACGGAAGGTTCGTGTGGTTATGGTCCGATTTCAAAAATATTTGACCATAGTAAGACTGCTGTCAAGGAAAATATGTATACCAAGTTTTGTGTCGATAACTAACACCCTTATTGATACAGAAACACCCTTATTGATACAGAAATTTTTGTATTTATTAAAATTTTATAAATATACAGTTTTCTTAATTAAAATCAACCCCCAAATACCAAATTTCACTCAGTTTGCTTTAATGGATAAAGAAAAAACGGAGTTTTTGCATTTCTCAAATTTTCCGTTATATAGGAGGTGGGCGTGGTTATGGTCTGATTTCAAAAATTTTTGACGGTGATGTTAGTGATATCAAGGACAATATGCTCACGAATTTTAGTGACGATACCTTACGCCGTTATTGAGATACAGACATTTTTTCATAAGTGGCGTGGCAACGTCCATTTTTCAAAATACCTATTTTCTTAGTTCAAAATCGCTCCAAATACCGAATTTCACACAATTTCTTTTAATAGATACCGAAAAAACTAAGTTTTTGCATATTATAAAACTTCCGTTATATGGGAGGTGGGCGTGGTTATGATCCGATTTCAAAAATTTTCTACGATAATAATAGCGATAACAAGGAAAATATGCCCACCCAATTTTGTGACGATACCTTACACTGTTTCACTCAATTTGCTGTAATAGATACTGAGAAAACCGAGTTTTTGCATTTTTCAAAAACTTCCGTTATATGGCAGATGGGCGTGGTTATTGACCGATCTTGACCATTTTCAATACCAACCTACCCTGTCCAAAGGGCAATCTATATACCAAATTTCATTGAAATATCTCAATTTTTACTCAAGTTATTGTAACCACGGACAGACGGACGGACGGACGGACAGACAGTCAGGGCTAAATCGATTCCTCTTTTCATACTGATCATTTTAGTATATACATATATGTCTATATCTATCTCGATTATTTCTTGCTGTTACAAACAACCGTTATGCGAACAAAGTTATAATACCCTTGTGTACAAGTATAAAAAACGTTGCATATCATAGAGCATTAAAAATAGCATCGTTTAATAAGGGTCTAGAATATAGCATCAAAGTCCAAATCACTTACCTATGACTTTAGGTTCACGGTTTTGTTTAGCAGCTAATATCCAATGATTGATTATTATTATAATAAGCTATTATCCTTATTGCAAAAACTATAAAAATAAAATTTTCACACAACTCCTCAAAACTTTCCGATAAACAACGGGGCTTGTAATCTAAACAAAAGTTTTCCAAATTTATACTTTTTTAAATAGTAAACAAACTTTATTTGTTTTCTTTAGTTTTGCTTTGTTTTTGTATGTTTTTTTCTTTTCGAAATGCGCATTCAAATTTGATTGCATATTAATTTCTCCACAATTCACTATCACTTATGTATGTATGTAGGTAGGTATGTACAAATTACAATAATACATGCAACACGATCTCTTTCCATTGTGGCATCTTCATTTTTGAAGCATATTTCTGTTAACGATTTACGATCCAATGAATGTCAGAGAATTTTTAGGCGATGTTAGGCTATCATTGCAAATTGTAATTTGCGGTACATATTTTCATTTATGGAACCTCTTTTTTTTTTGTTTATAAATATGTGAATACATATTGTAGACAAATACAGTGCAGATATTACTTGCATGCTTTTGCATAGTTCACGTTTTTACTTCTGAATGCTAGTCTCTACTTATTGCTGCAATCAATTTACGTATGTATGTATCATGTATTATTATATTGAATAAGTTGAATATGGAATCATATTTTAATGGTTATTTCTCAGTGCCTATAGAAAGCATCCCTGCCAAAACGCTGCTTATGAATCAGCGTTAAAACTAATTTTTAGTTTGTTTCCTACATATTTAAGACGCCATCTTCGGCGTTGCTTAAAACTAGTAGTTGATAAATGTTTAAAATGAGTAAGATTAAGTTCGAAAATCAGCTCTTACTCTTTGGCAAAGTCACGGCTAATTTTACTGAAGGCTTACCGATGTCCATATCTATGTATGTACGTAGATATCAAATGTTTAAAATAACTAATTGTGTTAATTTTATATAAAGGAATCGCTGATGTAATTTTAATTGTCATTTAAAACAATTTAAAAAAAATGAAGCCTAGCTGAGGAACTGAAACTTGTAACTGAGCTCTTTGTTTCTATCATTTTAGCTTATAATGAAATATACGAGGAAATTTGAAGAATGTATAGGTTTTATGTTTTGTGACTGCTAAAAACTCGTTTATTTCTTCTTATTTTTAGCATTTTTGCCATCTGAATTATTTTCCACTTTTGGCTTTTTCTTTTGTGGTTGTTGCTCTTCTTCCTCTTCCTCGCCAGTCTCCTCGTCGGTCTCTTCGTCCTCGATATCGACAACGTCGTCCTTAATATTCTGGCCCATTATGTAAACAGGTCCGTTGCCCTTAATCAGTTTAAATGTTACAGATGTTTCGAAAAATTCCACGTCGGGATTAACGGCGCGCGTTTCACCAGCCTTTAGCACGGCAATGGGAATCTTGATTGAGTCCTTAACTGTGTAAACCTGTAAGCAAAAAAAAAAAAAAATGAATGAATCAATAATGTGATGCAAATGAATACATAATAATAATAACAATTTGGCGTTTGCACTTTATACATTGTATGTACATAGCTCAGTCTTTGGCAGAACTTCTGCTACCATACGTCGTACCACAAATAGAGGGGCACAACACTTTTATACCGATTCCGAACGACAGATGTTCTTTATGAAAAGCTTTTTGAAAACGTGGCGCGTAGTTATATGCAAGATGAAATAGAAAGAATATACCAAGCAAAGACAGGTTGCGAACTAAAAAAGTTGAACAAAAATGAAGACATCAGCAAATTAAAACGAGCACAAATAGCTCTTAACGCCAAGGGTAAACTTATGTGGATACCAGGACACTGTGGCATCAATGGTAATAAATTAGCCTACAGAGCAGCAAAAAATGTTTCAATACACCCGGACCGCTCTATTTACACCTCACAGCAGCATAAGGAGAAAATGGAGGTAAAATTATATATTTTGTAAGCAATTGAACATAGAAATTTCAAACAATTTCGGTGTCTATTAAATATTTTCGGAACGTCATTAACCATCACACGTTGTTTTTTTTTTTAACAAATATGTAAGACCACTTGCAACGTACATAGAAACATAATTAACCAGATTCCACTTTCATCGATATTTTATAGTAATACGAGTATACATGGATATGTTGTATGTATACTTGTAAGAAGTTGAAAATTGTCATATTCGGATAAGATAAACTTCTTAAGCATTAATGATTATAAAATCATACATAATTATAAACCACAATCCTAAGCAAAAAAAATATATTTTATATATTATATTTTTTTCTAGTTTAGTTTAAAGATAATAAACTCGTTCTGAGAAACACGAACAAGAAATCAAATAAGTTTAAAACATGTCAGGGCACAATTCTATTTTTTTTAACTATTTCATTTCGTTAGCAATTTCGACAATAAAAAAAATTCACACCGCCTTCCAAACGCCTATGACAGTGAAAACCCTGTAATGACACATGTTTTACCACAACTGTTACTTAGCTGATCTGAACCTATCGGAACAAAGAATATTCGAACTGGCTTTTCTTCCACTCACTTTTATTGGCAGATAAGCCTTGAAGGCCTCGACAACTTTATCGCCAAGCTGAGGAGAAGTGTAAATCAAGTCTTTAGCGGCTAAAATGGAGAGGTTTTGGTGCTAAACGCAATATCTTAATATTCAATTGTATGGAAGCTATATGTTATATTTCTTTGCTCTTTATGATTTTCACATATGTATGTATATCTAATCTAACAATGACTGATATTTGTGCAAAATGCAATATGTGAACTGTCGGTTGTATGGCAGGTGTATGTTATATTCCTCCGATCTTAATCATTTGCACTGTTTATATGCAATATCTGAACAATCGATTGTATGGGAGCTATATGTTATATTTCTTTGATCTTTATGATATCTACTGTTTATACAAGGCTAATAACAGCAGACCCTATTACAAAATTGCAAGCCCCTAGCTGCTTAATACAATATCTGAACATTAAAAAAATATGAATAAAGAATTAAGATACAGTTTGAAATCATTATCATTTTAATAAAATTTTACCAGACATACAATCAAATAAATCGAGATTATTTTAACACGTATGATATGTGGAAAAAAGCGAGCTAATCTTTAAATATTCTATAAATAAATATATTATTTGCAATCAAAAGGTTATAGTTAGTACCTCATTTTAAAGTGGCACATCTTTGTTCTTAAAACAATTTGGCAATTGTGAACACCATACGCCTTTAAAGGAGTAGAAAATCTTTGATAAATGAATGCAATTTTAGGGCCATTTTCAGAGTCAAGTTAAAGTCGACTCTAAAGTTAGCATCAGCTTTTTTGGCATACATACATATATCTCATCGATTAGTATTTCAAAAAACTGCTACTTACTTTAACTTGTCTATGATTATGGCCCGTAGTTAGTAAAAGTTTTTACAACTTGGACAAACCAATAACTATCTGTCACTTACTTATTTAATAATTAGTTTAGTGTATTAAAAGAAGGATGGTTTAAGACAGTGAAGCTTTGGATAATGGCTATATTGCTCACCTGAAATAAACTCGCAGCCGTTTTAGGGGCTAAATCGATTATTTATTCTTCTATTTTCTACGTTTTGGTATTCAGCTGGGTGTATGATGTTATCACATTTTAAATGGTGCATATACATACATATGTATGCACATACTTAGATAAACCGCCTAAAAATACAAAATTCCTTGATTCAGGTTTTATTATTTACGAAGCGATTTCAATGGTTGGCAAGAAATTTTTTTTATTTATGTGTCACCACGGTGGACAGACGTCGTTGAATAAACAATCAAACAATTTCCATTATGTCAAGTTAACTTCTTGTACCTATAATTTTGTGATAGTTGCAGCAGTGCAGATGGTCAGATTTATAATAAATACAGGATTAGGTTGCAAGGTGAAAATCGCTTCTAGACTAGACTACAACATAAAATAATTTAATTTTGGTTTTTACGATTCTATTGTTATTTTTACGTTGAACTAACTGAATTCATAAAATCTTGCGTGTTTTTTTTTTCTAAAATTATAAAAATTCGATGTTTAAAAATTTATTGAATATTTATTATTTTAGACCTCGGCCCCTTTCGAGCCGAATAATCGATGTTCGGCCGTTCTCTACTTAAAATATATGTATATGCACTATGTAACCTATAAAAGACCAGAACCGTCCACCTCTTAGTTTTCTTGAGATAACCATAAACAAAAAATTGTCTGTCAGGGTGTTTACTAACAAATGGTCAAGAACCAGTATAATCAACTTCTGACGTATGTAGTTCTACGCTAATTTTTAACTAGATTGATTTATTGCAGAACATATTATGCTCATAGCAAGTGACTGATACTAACTCCAATTAACTGGGGAGTAAATTAATTTATTCGGTAAGCAGGCGATTAGACACATAAGTAGTCTAAAAAGCCGAGAATACATGGCACTCACATACACATATTTAACTGTGTATGTATGTGCACATAAATGCATACATGCAAACATTAATATATTTGCGCTGCATCGTTACAGGTGGCCCAAAGTAAAAATCCGCCTCCAAGCACGGAAACATTTCATTCCAGTTCAACCGCCAGCCACAGTAACAACAATAGAAAGTAGCGGAAATAACACGAAATCCCACCCGAAATATTAACAATTAAAATCGAAGCAGGGGTTAATAGAAAAAAAATACTAAAACTCATAAGTAATGGCACAGCTCAAAGGTGCGAATAAAGAAAGTATTTGTTAGAACTGAAATATGAATGAAGATAAACATACGGGAGTATGTATTTAAATACATAAACGAGTATATAGAGTGAAATGACACATATAGTATGAATGGACAGAACATACATAGAAAAAAATTATTTTGTGCTATTATTGACAATGAAAAACCATTAAGTGATTACTTCTTAAAGCGATAATAGAAAGTTACTTAGAAAGTTTTTAAACAAAAATAGCACACATACATACATATACCATATGTAAACATAAGCATTTGAACTTTCCACGTAGGACGCAAGCGAATAGTTTTGGCACATAACATGTAATATATGTATGTTAGTAAAAGGACTCGGTAACGACAACAAATGACAAAAGTGAGTGAGTTTCTTCTTTATGAAGCAATATCATGTTCGAAGAGGATCGACTTAATTAAGAGAATTAACTTTTAATATCCGCTTATTTCTCATGCTAAGACATGGTGTATGAACATGGACTATCAATTTGTCCGTTTGACAACTACATTTTTATTTCGATGAAACACCATTAATAAATTTAAATAGAGTGGCGACGTTTGGAAATAACAAAATTGTTTTTGTTTATAAGATAAACTAAACCGTTTGTGGAATTTTAATTAACACATGATGACAAAAGAAATGTTAAAACAGCAACTGCCGACATGGGAAATCAAAACAAAGTTAAGAGATGAAGTGAATGTGGAGCTGGCAGGGATGAAACATAATTTAATATTCATCAAATTATGAAATATTTTTTTGAGGAATATTTACTGAGGACTAAACATTTAACTGTGTTCGAAAAATCAAATCAAAGAGACGGTTTAACGAAAGAAATTGAAATGAAAAATTATACAAACTGACAGATAATAAAAACTTAAGTTATACTTAAACTGCTATTGAAACTGGCTGGAATTTGTCAATTCATATTTCTTTTAATTTCCATATGATTTGCAACTTAATTAAATATAATAATTTTGCAACATATGTTTAATTATTCTATTAAAATTTAATTTATTATCTAAAGAGTCATATAAAACAAGTTGAAAGGCAAAACATTTTAGTCGAAACTTAAAACCTTTTTTATAGAGTCACATGAAATTTGCAAATTTTTATACTAAACTTTTAATGGGTTGCAAAACTGTAAGCACAACCAATTCTATAACTTCTAAGAAAATCATTTGAAATTTGAATAAACATTTGTTGATTTTTGTAACTTTCTATCAAGTTTTGAGTTTGGATAATTATGATTAACTGATAAGTGGCAAATAAAATCATTTTGAATTTGGTTGAATATCGTATCGACTCTTACTACATAAAGTACGAGTATATTTCAATTAATTCAAATGTGTGTCGTATGTATGTATG
Source organism: Philophylla caesio (assembly GCA_963971545.1). Lineage (NCBI taxonomy): Eukaryota > Metazoa > Arthropoda > Insecta > Diptera > Tephritidae > Philophylla > Philophylla caesio. The sequence goes on along the minus strand of OZ020604.1, from coordinate 188,350,838 downwards.
TATGTACATATGTAAGTGCTGCAATATATGTACATATGTATGTATGCATTTATTTTTATTTCACAGCCTGCATTTAAATATGTACCATGAATATGTTTGCATACGATATACATATACTTACATACATACATATGTACATGCATACGTATATTATATCAGCTTTGGATGTTTCATAAATATGTTTATCATGATGAATTTTTATAAATACATTTAATATTAAAATTTGGCCAAGACTGCTTGAAAATGTTTTTTAAAAAAATACAAAAAATTCCATTTTGATACCAACAGCCCAAATAACCTCACTACTTAAGTGATGAGCTAAACAAATTGTATCGGGCCGTGCTTTTCACTAAATGCTTTCCCTGTTTTTGAGCTGCGCTAGACCTCTTTTTAAACTTTTGGGGGTGAATAGTGGCTTGTTGGATGAAAATTCAAGTTAATTAATTCAAATAGCTTGCAGATGAAAACAGACTTTATAGCATAGCAGTTATTGAAATTTCCACATTTAAGTTTTTCCAAACCAAAAAATAATGCATCAACATTTTAATTAATTTGTATATACTCGGAAAAATGGAAAAAATTTAACTAAAATTTCAATACAATTGTAAATGTAAGTTAACACGCACTTGTGTACTCGTATGTAATTTTTTATTTATACTTTTTCTAATTAATGATGGCAATTAAAAATGTATGCATGTCTGTAACTGGGAAAACTTGGCTTATTAATCTTTGAAACGTTGTCGTTTATAAATGACTTACTAATGACAAATTATTTTTAAGAATTATAAAATATTTAAATGGTCGTAAGTTTTCATTTTTTTGTGAATTAATGTCAGTTATGTTAGTAGAATAAAAAAAAAATATTAACTAATTTAAATACATACATACATACATACATGCATATGTATGTATGTTTGAGCATTTCGTCGGTGCATGTGAAAATGACGCCTGCTAAAAAGTTGAGAGTGAAAAAACTTCGGCGAATATAGGCTCGTAGAATTTTAACGCGCGTCAACTGTGATAGCTCGTCTCAAAATATGTATGTATGTATGTATGTTCTTCCATGGATGCACTTAGTACATACATACATGTATACACAGGCATGTGCCTAAGTGACTAATAAATACCATGAGCCAACTATATACCCAACAAACATTAAAAAAATATTTCTCAAACCTTGGAGAAATTCATAGTTCTCAAGTTGATATCCAACGTATTTCTCCAAATTTCTCAAACCTTGGAGAAATTCATAGTTCTCAAGTTGATATCCAACGTATTTCTCCAATTTTCTCAAACCTTTGAGAAATTCATAGTTCTCAAGTTGATATCCAACGTATTTCTACAACTCTTATCATTTTTCTGGTATTTTCATATGACTATCAAAAGCAATAAAGTACGAGTATAATGAATTTACATACATTTTTTCACGGTGTTTTAAATTCAAAAGGAAGAAAATATATTTTCGATTTTTATTTCAGTACTGCTACTAAACGTTTGAGACCAATTGGAGAATCACATTTGAGATCAAGTTGAGAACTAACTTTTTCTCAACTTGAGAATCATAATTATTGCCATACAAAAAAAATGCCCTTTTTGTTGAGAACGCTATGATTCTCAACTTGAGATGCACTTGAGAAACAACGTTGGAGGTTTGAGAAGCACCTTAGTTCTCAACTTAACCTCAAGTTGAGCTCAAGCCTAAATGTTTATTGGGTAGTAATTGGTGCATGTATAAATACCATACCGGCAAGAAAATTTACAAATTTTCACCAGAGTCTTGAACCTAATATATGTATGTACGTAGACATTTACTTCAGATAACTCATACTCGTGCCAATTTGCTTAGTAAAATTGTGAATTCTTTTCAAAGTAAGTATTTTCCCGGGGGTTTGTTACTTAATCTGGAATATAAATTCAAAGTTGCAATATTCGATAATCATCATACACATATACATAAATATTGAGCTTTTAATAGCGTATTGTTATAATTGGTTTTTTGTTGGAAACTTTATATTACAAATTACTAGTTGCACAAACAAATTGTGAGCGTTAATTGAGTGTGAACGTAATGTGTTTCAACAAAAGATTACATTTGTATGATAACTTTTGTGCAGGTTGGACGAAAAAATTATTAGACTATCTTTTAAATTGTATGTAGTACCAGGGATGTCAATCCCGCTATCCAGGTATTTTCTAAGTAATTTCTTAGGCCGTCTGCATACTTGTCGTGAAATCATTGTTGCAGTTTCGTCCCGCCATCAAACTTTGAGCCAGCACATGTACATATGCATTTCAATGACAGCCTTCACACTTTTTATTTTTGTTTTAGTAATCGGTTAATCACAGAAGATGTAAAAATATTACGTGCAGCATCGTCTTTCCATTAAACTCGTAAACTCGCCTTTTGATTACAACTTTTTGATACAGCCGGGAAGAAGAAAACTATTTTTAAATAAATATATAATCTTAAAAAAGTTTGAACAAAAAAAAATGTCTAACTCCAAAACATTTATTTCAAATTGTATACGAGTATCACCTCGATTTAACAAAAATTTACATTTTTTTACCTTGTACAGTGTTTTTTATTTTAATAGTAATGAAATACTTTTCACTGTAAATGGAAAAGCATATTTAAAACCCTTTCACAAACAATGTTATTAGAGCAAGCAATGTTAATGCAATTTCTTTTGAGTTAAGTTGTTACAAAATCCCGAATTGTAATAAAAGTTTTAAATCCCGGAAACTTAAACATCAAGAATATTGCATTTCTAGTACGATCATGTTGCAATGTAATTAATTAGGCTCTTCCTGCATAGTCTTACGTGTGACAAATTTTATTACAAGTATAAACGTATAATTGCCCTGCAAAAAATTTAGCGACTAATCTCTAAAGACAGTATTCCGGGATTAGTCCCTATCGGGTACAACTGGGCATTAATTAGTCGCAAGAAGTCTTAAATGGGTAAATTTGTAGATTAGTCCTGTATTCATCTCTTTCGGGTATGATAAACGATGCATTGATATATGTACGCACTTAGGCAATAAAATTCAATGCACGTCGTTGGCATGTAAGGAGAGTATTCGCTTAGCAACCCTCGGGACGCTGGTTCGATTCTAAGTCGAAGCAAAGATTTTTATTTTTATTTTTATAAATAGACTGGTCCTCATTTATACCCATTCCAATACAGAAAGGGTCAATTAGTCTCTTCATAGGACATGCTCGAACAAAAGGGAACAGTTCATTCCATATAAAGAGATCAGAAGTTGTATTAGTCGCATGCTCCCTTGCGACTATTCCCGGACTCTTCCTAGACTAATCGCATTTTTTGCAGGGTATGTACATACGTAGGAATCACACGATTTGTACATTTTGCTAAATGATCACAAAATTTCATTTGTCAATATCAGAAAAGCCAAAAATTTAGTAAATTAAAGAATCGATATCCAATTGCGCAAATGTAGACAAATCTAAATTTTTCATTTTGTATACAAACGTACCAATCGTCTGATTGCACCTTTAGTTTATGGTTGATTTGTAACTATTCAAATGCTAGACAATGTCGTACTATAAATCAAAGTTGTACATAAAACTGGCACTTTCAAAGATAGTAATAATTTGCTGATATTGCTAAATTATCAATACAACAGAATTATAGTGGGATTAAGAAGAAAATCTATAACGTACCCATTCTTTCATATCGTTGAACATAGTGACAACATTACGGTTTATTATACCCGAGCGTCAGGGGACAAAATAACGGAAGCGACCCAATCGAAATTTAAGAGGACTTTTTGCATTTAAACGAATTTTAAAAATATATATTTACATATGTATGTACATAAGAGTGTAGCTAAGCTGAAGTAAATACAAAATTTCATACCAATACTACGTGTATTATTTCGGAAAAGCAATCCTGCAGAATTTTTTTATATGTAGCTTACGATAATTTGGCAATTAGTGCTCGACATTATAAAATTAAACTCTATGTAATTTAATTTATTTATCTATGTACATACATACATATGTATGTGTTCTCCCAAGTTATATGTATACATATGCATATAACTTAATATACGCACATACTTTCAGATAAGGATATATATCACGAAAAATTACCGAATATTTGCGCTGTTGTAAGAAAATCAACAAAGAATTGTTGCACGCCCCAAAGTGCTAAGAAATTGTTCCCTGTCATAACATGGCTACCGAAATATAAATGGAAATTTCTTATACATGATTTGGTTGCCGGTCTAACAGTAGGCCTAACCGCGATACCACAAGCGATAGTGTATGGCACAGTAGCAGGCTTGAGCCCACAATATGGATTGTATTCGGCATTTATGGGTTGTTTTGTTTACATCATATTTGGCACTTGCAAGGATGTTACAATTGGTAAGTATAAAAATTGAGAGATTGGAGATTATTTAAGAAATGTTATTCCGGCATGTACTGAAACTGGAATATTAGAAAATGCTCATTTATATTTAGGTTAGAAAAATATGTATACTAAAATTCTGTCTCATTTCGAACTTTGATAAAATCATTTTTAGAGGTAGTTTCTCTCTCTAATTTAAGACAAAAAATAACCATTTGACAGAAAGCATTTCGGATTTTTGTGTTTAATACATATATGTATTTCAGGATCCGATATTTAAACAGGGTATTAAACGAAAATAAAATTTCAAGTTAATAAATTGATTTTTAATTCTTTGAAGGTTTTATAAATTATTCGAAATGTTTCTATGTCGGTTTGCCTATATCACTAGACTGTTCTTCATCAATTCAATATGAACGAAAAATGGCACTGAAGATGTCACAACGCCAAAACCGGTTTGTCTTAAAAACAAACTTGACAAGGGATGACAAAAATTCGGTCCAAAACCAATTAAAGTATAACATTAAATACACGCAACTCCGACTAACTATAGTATGTTAGGGGTTTAAAGAATAGACCACTTAAATGCATGCATACATACATATATACATTTAAATTCATCGATAAAATTGCACTGCATTGGTGAAAAAATATACATCCAATAAATGAAACATATGTTTGTATGTACATATTTAAAATAAACACGATTTGTGTTGGAAATACAAGAAAATTAAAATTAAAATACACAATGTCTAATTCAAAGTACATAGTTACAATATTGGGCGTCAGCTGTCAAACACTGTTTCTGTCAAAAAAATTATAAGTGAAACTACCTTTTAAAATATGTTTATCATGTTTATCAATTTATACAATATGTATGTATGTGTTTACTGGGATAAATTGTGAAATCACATAACTTCCATTTATAATTGATAATAATGAAAAATTAAAGAATAGTATAAGCAACAACAAAATTGCGCTTTATACCTTTGAGTATAATTGAGGAAATCATCTCTGTGAAAAATGTATTCAATAGGTGGCGCTCGAGTCGAGTTATTTATATATATAAATAATATAATTTTGGCGCGTACACTATATAGCTCAGTATTTGGCCGAGCTTCTCCTACCATTTGTGGTGTGCGTCTTTATATTATACCACAAATGGAGGGACCTACAGTTTTGTGCCGACTCCGACCGGCAGATGTATTTAATGAGAAGCTTTTTCATGGCAGAAATACCCTCGGAGGTTTGCCATTGCCTACCGAGGGGTGACCGCTATTAGACCGAGTTATTTATACAAGTATAATATTTAAAATCGATGGCTAAAAATATTTTGACTCAAAAACGTCCTTTCCTGATGCTAATGGTTAATTTCTAAATTACTAAAATATGCATTTAAATTCCTTTTGTGTATATTTTTCGAATTTATTTGTCTTTTCAATGCCTTTTTTGCGATTTTTATTATGTAGTACTAAAATTTAGTTCCCTTCGCAAAAGTAAAAATTATTATTACATATGTATGTTATAACGCTTACTAGGTCCCACCGCTCTTATGTCGGTCATGGCACAATCACATATAGCGGGCAGAGTTGATTATGCCATATTACTCTGTTTTTTGTCCGGCATTATCATACTTCTAATGGGTATTCTAAATCTGGGCGTGCTGGTACAATTTATATCAATACCCGTGACGACGGGATTTACTATGGCCGCAGCAATAACCATTGCAACTGGACAAATTAATAGCCTGTTTGGCATAACAAGTAAGTTTTGAATACATTTTCGGATAAACATATTTAAATAATATTATCTATTTACAGGTTCTTCCACTGACTTCATAGAAAGTTGGGTAAATTTTTTCACTAGCTTAAGTGCCATTCGTCGAAATGATGCTATACTGGGAGTAACAACACTAATTGTCCTAATAGTCATGCGGGTAAGCGATAATTATACATTTTTCTTATTATAGCAAGGTTCTTCTATTTATGTACGTTCTTAAATTTCCCATATAGAAAATTAAAGAAATCCCTTGTTCCTATAAAACGCTACTTCAGTACATATCGTTATCAAGAAATGCGCTGGCAGTCATTGTTGGTATAATACTATGTTACACTATCAGCCACGATGATTGGTTGGTGTTTTGTGTGAGCGGTGAAATTGTACCAGGCATACCACCATTTAAGCTTCCATCGTTCCACACTCAAGTGAATGGAACAGATATCGGTTTTGGCGAGATGGTACAGGATTTCGGCGCCTCACTGGCAACCATTCCTCTAATTTCGGTGCTAGAGAGTATTGCTGTGTCAAAAGCGTTTTGTGAGTACACACATAAACATGTACATACATATGTATGTATCTACATGTGTATGTACATATAGATATATGTACATATACACAAAAAAAATAATATTCCTAATTAAAAGCATTAATTTAATTCATGCTTTGTAGCAAAGGGAAAAATTGTAGATGCCTCACAGGAAATGATTGCACTGGGAATCGCCAATATTATGAGTAGTTTTGTCTCATCCATACCTATTACGGGTTCATTTACGCGCACATCAATAAATAATGCCAGCGGTGTTAAAACAACACTAGGAGGCGCTTTTACTGGCTTGTTGGTCTTGATGACACTGGCGTTTCTTACAAAAGCTGTCTATTATATACCGAAAGCAACCTTAGCTGCCGTTATTATAGCCGCCATGATATTTATGGTGGAATATGAAAGAATTGGAGAAATTTGGCGCTCAAAAAGTATGTAATTAAAATTTTAGGTACATACATATGTTATCAACTTATTGAATGTTTTTTTTATGTATTACAGAAAAGGATATGATTCCTTTTTCAGCTACGGTGTTTTTTTGTATATTTTGGACACTAGAATATGGTATAATCTGCGGTATCACTGTGAATATATTTTTCGTACTGTACAAAAGCTCCCGACCTAAAATCATCATAACGAAAGAAAAGGTTCGATGCCCCTTTGAAATATCATAATCAGGACTGTTCTGCATAGCATTGCTATGAATTGAAAGCGAACATATTTTTGATTTGATTGAAAATAAAGGAATAAATTCTGATCCTCACAGAACTGCAGAAACTGACACAGATCGAGGAAAAAGGATTTATACATTCCGATTCCGAACAAATTTGTCGAAATCGAAATGTAGAACAGTTATGAATATGTACATATGTATGCATGTTTTGAATGCACACATTTACATACAAAACTACATATGCATATACTTAAAAATTTCCTTTTTTCCCCTATCAGTTGGATCAAAACATTGAAGTCGCCATTGTGAATATACGGGAAAATTTAACCTACTCTTCGGCAGAATATTTAAAATCTAAAACAATGAAGTACATGGCGATGTTCGGTCAAAACATAAATACATTGGTGTTAAAGGCCGAGGAAGTGTATGCAATTGACTCAACCGTTGCACTGGTAAAATGTTTAACGCAAACTTCTAATGAAACTTCAAACTTGACAACATCATTTTTTTCTTTTCACAGAATATCATTGCATTACGACAAGACTTGAATGCTGTAAATTGTGAGTTATTGTGCTGGAATTGGCAAATGTCTGCGGCTGGTGTCATTTGTCGTCTACACCATGACGCAAGCAGTATGTTTAGAACTAGTAAAACGCTGGAGGAGATCCTGCCGGGCGATGTGGAAAAGAGTACAACTACGATACATACAGACTGTGAACCAACTAACATACCGATGTAGTATAATGATTAATATTTAACTATAAATTAGTTTACACTGATTTACTCATCGCTGCCTCAATATGGAGGCTCTACATACATAAGTTACCATCCTCGTAGCTTCCAGTATTTTAATTTAAAAAAAAAAACACATTTGAAATCACAGTCTACCGCGGACGGAAGTATTTAAAGCGCTGAAGACAAAATACTTTTAAATTATTTTTCTTGTCAGAATTGATTAAGCGTTAGCATTTATAAAATGTGGTCGGGTGCTATACCTCGATATACATACCTGAATGCGTTTTCCCACGGGCGATGGCATATCTCAAGTAAAGGTAAAAAAATGGTTTAAAGAAAAAAAGAACGAGTTGAAACTATTTCCTACTGAGGCAACGAACTGCTACGCAGGATACTAGCATATTTTCCAGACTATTTCCTACTTCCAAACCTGAAACCTGGGTAAAACGCTGGACTAAGTTTATAGAGTTAAAACGAGGTTATGTTGAGAAATAGAACGTTTTTTTGCCGAAAAAAATATATTTTATTCAAAAAGTCACTGACTTATCAAACCGTACTCGTATCAAAATTACAAATAATTTTGTGGAAACATTTTTGGTCACACTTCACTGGCTTCTTCTATTGCATTGGTTTACTAACAAAGGGCTCTCTCTAAAATGCAACCATTTATATTCAATCATAACAAGTCTCTTTATTTCGAGTAATTTAGAGTGAGTGGCACGAATTCAAGCGGCAAAAATAATAGCACTGCCAGTGCATTGTGTCGAAAAAAAGACTTCCTTTATATACTGTATTAAAGAAATATTTTGAGTAGAGGCAATTTATTTTAAATAGTTTTTGAATAAAAAAGATAAATTAATAATTTTCTAAGTAGCTATGGGCCGTGGAAAGTAAAACTTATGCAGAAGTAGCAGTTGGCTGTTCTAACAAAATGATTTGACTCGTAGATGTATAGGAAAACGTATTAAGTTTACAAAAGATCATTCGAACTGGCCGGTAGAGGGATGAAGGAATATTTTATGGACAGACGAAAGCAAAATCGTTTTGTATGGTGGCAAAGGAGGTCATTCTCAAGTTAGGAGACTCCCAAATTCAGAGTACATTGCTTGATTCTCAACAAAAGTCATTAAAAATGGAGGGTCCAGTATAATGGTTTTGGCTTGCTTTTCCTACAATGCATACAAGAAGTCATAGATCAGAACGTATACGTCGAAATTCCTTATGCCGAAGAGGAAATGCCATTATTGTGGGTCTTCCAGCAGAATAATGACCCCAAGCCTACGAGCAAGAAGGCAAAAAATAGTTTGGGGGATCATTTGATCAATGTGATCGAGTGGTCTACGCAGTCTCTCCGGTTGAGAATTTTTGGTCTAAGATCAAAAAGGCGACTCATGATGCAAGACCCAACAACAATGCAGCGCTTTGGACGGTAGTAATATATGTCTGGGGCAAAATACCACTAAGGTGGTTGTGCCGCCGTTGTTTCTAATAAAGGACATGCTGCTACTAAATATTAATTTTTTACCGCCTCATTTTTAAAGATTCCATTGAATTTTTTAAAAATGTTGCGAATCATTTAAAATCTGCAGTAGAGAAGCACTACTGCGCCTCAGCACTTGTTGGTTGGATTGTCGACAATAAGTAAAATGCTCTTTGTTGGACATATCCTTTATCGCCTCATTACAAAAACTATCAATTTCTTTCGTCAGTTCGATTTCGTAGTGAGGCTCATTATCTCGAATGGGATATTCCCCAGCTCATTTATAACGGCAAGGACAAAACAAAGCCGTAAAAGAGTTATTTATCGATTGTGAACTCTCTAAAGGTTTGATTTTGCCCTTGAAAAGGAAACTTTTCAGAATGATTCAAAATTTAAAAAATTAATGGCTATTAAATTCACTGTTTTCTATAATTCCATGATTTGGATGGACTTATCCCGCGATATTCGGGAGTTAAAAAGAACGGGATCCCGCGATTTCGGGATTACCATGCCTAGTATGTACATTCATACATGTGAATGTGAGTGTAAAATTTTATAACATTTTTGAAATGCTGGCAAAGTTCAAAAATGTTTTGTGGTTTTACCATATACAATAATACTCATGATTCAATTATAAAAGGTTGGGTACTTATTGACGTTTGAGTTTTCCGACTGCCTTGTAGGGTTTAGGACCTTTCTAAAGTCTGATAAAGGGGAAAATATTTAGCGAAATGCGGTTTTACATAGAATGAAACATATTTGCAGAAATTTGATATTTCAATTTAATATAATATAACCGAATATTCAACCACAAATGTACATACATATGTATGTATATACATAGCACCTTAATACAAACTATATAAAGAAAAAACGCAAGTGTGTCTTAGAAGCAAGTATTTTTTACACATTTTGTTAACAAAAACAATGTGATATCAACCTTTTTTGGTCAAAACACTAATAAATGTTCTTCTATTCGATATTTTAACTGTATAATTTTATGGTTGTTAATATTTATATAAATTATTTTTTTTTTTAATTTTATGTTATTTTATATAAAATATACATATACAGTAAAAAATTTAAAAACAAATAAATGCTTTCTTGAAAAAAAAAAATCAAACAAAATGATCTGACCTGGCCGGGAATGGAACCAACGACCAACTATTTCATACATGCAAAGAAAAAAAATTTCAATTCCTGTTCGCTGCTAGATAAGCAAGGCTACTGGAAAACATACGAGAATGCCGCCAATTCGATTATTTAATGTAAGGCATGCTGAAATAATTTAAAAACTACAAAAAGCCAGGCCATTTCACAAGAAAAGTAGGTACTAATTTCCACGTGTTTGATAACATTTTTTTTCTTAAATTAAAAGAGAACAACACAGGCTACCTTAAGGCAGTGTGCAAGAGTGAGACAACTGCCTAATTATCCAACCTTGTATGATTGAATCATGCGCACAACGTACATTTACACTAAAACTATCTCCCTTTGATTGCTGAATTTTTACACATTGCGCAGATAGGTTACTGCCAATATATGAGTATTATATACATACATATATGGGTTTTACCCAAGGATGCATTTTAACGTTAAATTTAACCGTTCCGAAATATTTTCTCTTGTTTCTGTTGAAACATTTCAAAATATTATCGTTAAAGCAATTATCATAATAAATTTCATTACGTTTTTAACCGAAACGAAATGCTGGCGTTAACGTTAAAACGTTAAGAAAAACGCTGGAGATTCACTCGTCGCAAACAGAAGCGCTGCATACTTTTAGGCACATTAAAATTAACGAAAACGGAAATTTTATAACGTTTCGTTTTGATAACATGGCGCCGAAACGCAACAAACTCATTTCGTTAAGTTAATTTTGCTCGTTAACAAAACAAAATGGAATCGTTTCGTTTGTTGAGCAGCCCTGGTTTTACCTTATACATTTTTTGTAATAGGATATCTATGTATGATGTATGTAGGTTTATCGCCAATCAATTAATTGCAAGATTCAAGACGATAAAAATTGCCTGTTATTATTCAACCATTTTTTTTTTACTTCTTTGCCTCAGGTTTTTCGATTGTCTGTTTTGCTCAATACCTATCTAAGTTTAAAGTGTAAATGGGAAATTGATACCCAAATTTTTTCATAATGAACCGTAACTATGGAATTGAATACAAAAAACTACATTGTGAGTAGTTATATTTTTTAAATAACATACAGTTCATTATTTTACTAAAAAAACATATAAACCCCGTTTGAAACTTTACAAAAAACATTTAAATTATTCCAACATAGTTTAAAACCGTTAACCTTTTTCAAAATATTTATTAGCTTAATGTAAGCTTTGTTAATTAGTTACGCTACCTTGTTTGGGCTTTCAAATGATAAGTCCGCGACACTTTATAGAACCGATTTATATGTATGTATATACCCAAGATCTAAAGATTTGAATGAATATATGTACATACATATGTATGTATGTATGTATGTACATATCATGTTTTTCTAGGATAGGCAAAATTAAAACATTGTATATATCAATAAAAAAAATTAGCATGCAATTAATTAATTCGTGTTTAAATAAGTTAACATTAATATCATTTCGAAAAATTACGGAAATATTTTATTTTGATCTGAGTTGAATTAACCCTACGCTTTGAGACACATACATACATACATACATACGTCCATACCATCCATACATACATATGTATGTACATATGTATGTGTATACATAAATGAACCCTGCAAAACATTGTTCGACGTATCTCTGAAGAGAGTATTCCGGGATTAGATTCTTTCGGGTCCAACTGGGCATTAATACTGTTCTTGTTTGTTTGGATTAACCAAAAAATTATTAAATAGCTTTGGATGAAAACTTTTTGTAAATTTGTAAATTGCTTGAAAATTTGGAATATGATTTTAATGATTATTATTGCTTCTGTAATATAAAAGAGGAAACAAATCAATTGCCAAAGTTATTAATAAGTTCGTGTGTTGAAGCTCTGCGTATAAACCAATACTATATTTAATGTTTAAATAAAAATTAACATGTATCATAAGGTAAAGCAAATTTTTAAACCAAATAAATAATTTGAACCAATGGTGAAAACTTCCACCTTGTATTGTTTTCATACGAATTTGACAGCTGTGCAACTGAGCTTCACGCGCACTCAAAATAATTTCGGTTACGTTACAAAAAAAAAACTTTTGCGCAGTTAGGGGTCGGTATTGGCGCAATATTTCGTACGTTGATACATTGGCGCAAGCGCACTGTAATGCGTTAATACAAGATTATAAAAAAAAATGGAAATTGAAAAAAAAAAAAAAAAAAACAATCAGCTGACACTAGCGACGGATTTGAATGCGTCAAAAGTAGAGAGTAGGGCTACTGTTGTACATTGCGGCATCGTATGCGTTGCGAATGTGGCATTCTGCATTCAAATACATATGTACATATGTATAATATACTTAGCGTCAGATTTTGGAGTTATTTTTTTTTTTTTCAAATTGAAGCAATTTTGTCTTTGTTTGACGTTAATGTTTGTTATCTACGTATATTCGTAATCAAAGGTTATTTCACATAATCGTGTTCAGTTTCAACTCAATAACCGAGCGCTGCGTTGCGTTACACATCACTATGCGCAGTGCGTTTATATTATGTTGGGCTGTTAGTTGTGGGCGTCGTTGGCAGTCGGTTCGAATCTAACTCGAAACAATTATTTTTATTTTTATTTTATAAATAGACTGTTTCTCATTTATACCTATTCGGGTATAGGAGATGCTTGTTCCTTTCGACTATTCTCAGACTCATCCTATTATAATTGCATTTTTTGCAAGAAAAACCATGATTAGGGAAAACCAAGGTATATTTGAAGAAGCTATAAAAATAATTAAAGCAAAAACTTAAAGAGTCGTGCGGATGTTATTATTGCATTTTTAGGCAAAACCAAGGTAGCAGTGCACTTCGTATGTCACCTTTAGTTCGTAACAGAACAGCTAGCATACAGAGCCCTAGGGAGTCCTTTGGAAATTGTCAAAAAAAAATTATTATTTGTATTATTTATATCCCTGGGCGGACAGAATTCAGAAAACAGAGTAAAAGAAAATAATTAAAACATACATATCCCTAAATTGATTGAAAATGTCGGGTGAATGCTTGTTGGGCCTATATTTTCTATTTAACTATTCCGAGTTAAATTTAAATTCAGAACATGCCCGCTTAATTTTTGTTATGGAACTCCTTACATGCATGTACAAGTGTACATATTATTTGCACTAAGTAATATACACAAATTAAAAAGCGCGAACATTATACATTGATATACATACATACATATGTACATAGATAATTGCTATATTTCAAAGTCTAGTTATTTTATGTTTTTTTACCGAGACCCTCTTACCTCAACAACATTAAATTCGTCCTCTTTCGCTTCAGCGCCTAAAAGGATTTGTTTGATAATGAGCCTCTGTCCGCGGGGAAAGTCCTCATCATTGGATAGCACATCCCAAGATACCGTGCTGTCCTGGCCAGTGAGTGTGACACCTATAGATTAAAATCACAATTAGTACTCAATCCCTTGTTAAATGCATAGAACATAACCGTATTGGAGCGACAAGCAGATATTAAAACCGGGAAATTAAAAATTGCCGGTACCATCTTCATTAGCAGACGGCGCCATTTTAACACTCGTGAATTTTTGCACTAGATTTATGCATATCCATAAAATATCCGCTGCTTGCTGTCCAACAATATTGTATTAATGATATTTACCATAAAACGCTTCGTCCGACATTGTGATTGTTAAGATAAGTTTTGATTTTTTTAGTTAAAAATTCACGTCGAGAATCTGCACAGAAAACCCGAACAGAGGTTGTGTAAATCGAACGAACGAGCGAGCAAAAAGGAAGTATACACAGCACAAGCAAAAATCTTGCCGGCAAGACGGATCAAAAGAAAATGCGAAAAAATGCCGTCAACTTCGATTCCCTTTCATTTCGCCAACTCAAAGCAAACGTCAAAAAATTAAGGCTCCGTTAGTCAAGACTTAACTTAACTTAATTTAAGATTAAGCCAAGCTGTTACATGGAAAGTCGCGTACGCGATTAGTCATCACTTACCGTAAGTAACTTAAGAATCTGTTGATTTTTTAAGTGACTTCTTCTTGCACATTTTGTAAATTTGTGCTAAACTTAAAAACATTCGACACTATTTAATTTTCCTTGACATTTTTACAAGCAATATGCGAATCAAAAATTATCACACATGTGTGAAAGCGATTTATTTAACTAATTACAAAAAAACAATTGAATATGGGCTGTGTTGACCTTTATCTCAAATTTTAGTTTGTTTAATTCTACTTGATAATTGTAAAAATCAACAAAACCAAAGTAACAATACAACTGAAAGCGATATCTCTGGTTCGCTGCATCGTGGGTTCATGATGAAGACGGGCAGAAGACGGCCAATGTTATAACAGTTGCCTATAAAATTAAATGGTTATATTTTTTAGAGTAACTTGGCTTATAAACAACAAAATTCTCAGAAGAAAAAGAATATAGTGTTTGACAAATGCATTCAAATCTCCCTCATTGTCTTCGTCACTATCTATGATTTTCCGAAGATTCATTCAAAGAATTAACCAAAGCGGCAAGTTTATTGATATTGCGTTATAATTTGCAAAAATGAGTACAAAATCTTTATGAAAAACCACACAATTTGGTATAAGTAAAAATTTAGCATAGTGCAATCAGAGCACGAAACATATCAAGGTTGTTTTCATTTATATATGATTTTTTTCATTTTTGGCAAAATATTTTCAATTACACTGTCTAAAGTAAACGCAGGGTAATAGAACACAATTTTGTTTAGTTTTTTCGGCGAAATGTTTATGAACAATTTGGCACCACTACTATGCTGTCACTCTTTTTTACCGCCATTTCGACCTGTCACTTTAATTTCTGCTTTAAGCATGAAAAGTTTATATTTCACATTTTCCTTGAATACTCCTTCGTGCGTGGTTTTTAATTTTTTTTTTGGCACGTGTTGTTTCCAACATAAATTAACACAAAAATTAAATCATTTTAGCTATAAAAATCATTTAAAATGGAGCGGGAAGAATTCTATGGTAAGCGAATATACTAGCTAGTGTGATCAGAAACTTCATTGTCCTGCAGTGTCCATATTTTTGGAGCCTTATTATTTTTATTTTTGAATTTAAGGAGTGACGCTTAGTGAAAAAGAGCCTTTAGCCCAATTTGAAATGGAGGAGCCAAACACCACCGCCGAAGATCAAAAATTGGTTATCAAGCAGATCTGCCTTGGGGCTGAAGCCAAACAAGGGGAATTCAATGTAGTACAGGTGAGTGAACGTTTTCTAAGAGCTGTATACACATGGAATATTTGCTACACCTCTTAGGGGATGTAACAACAAAAAAAAAATATTCCCCAAAATTTGCTCAGAAATGCCGCTAAATTGAGTCCTCTGCCAAGTATATTTAAATCGGGATATTCTGGCGAGGGTAGACTTGACTGTAGGGTAATTTATATCGGTTAACGAAAATTTAATGTATTCATTAGGTTTCAATATTTAAGTAGATTAAAGGTTAGGGTTTTTTTTAAATAAAATATATAAATTTTGACTGTCTCAGAATAGAATTAGAACTATGACGCGCATGCTTGTGTAGATTACCTTCCATGTATTAAATACATATTTACATGTACATACATATGTATATACCTAATATATAAAGTAAAAGAAATAACACAAGCTTTATATTAGCGCTCAATAATTTAAACATTGAAGTTAACAAGGTTAGGAAATTTAAAAGTTTACTTAGTTGTAGTTTTTAGTAATCAAAATAAATTTACGTGTAATACAATGTTAATTTCAGTGATCGTAACCATTTCCTGTACTGTATATTAAATTTATTTTTTAGAAAACATTTTCTTTATCCGTAAACATTAATTGATTATATTTTTAAGTAATTAAAAAGATTTCAGTAAAAAATTCTGATTACCAATTCTGATTATGTACATACATACATATGTATATTTCCGCGATCTGTTGATCAAAATTACGTTCTCATTGCAAACAAATACTTTTCCAATGACAAGAATTTATTTTATTACTCCAATGACAATTTTGAGGCTAGGCAAGTTTTAAATCGTTTGTGATGTTTATTTTTATCATGTTTGAGAAAATTTTAAATTCACCATTTCTTCACCTTATAACAACCCAATGAAAAAGTTAGTATCGAAAAAAATTAGCTTTCTTAAAATTCACTCTGCGCTTATGTAGTATATCGTGATACTATCTAATATATGTATAAACGTGTGTACTTTTTTCCATACAGAAATTTATGAATACAATGTGAATTTAATTGATCTACATATATGTACTATGCTTTGACTTTTCATAGGTTGAGACCAGAATAAATCAGAAAGAAACGTTAAAAATTCCGATTGCGGTTCTTAAAGCTGGAGAAACGCGTGCCTTACGTCCCAATGTTGAATTCCTAAACACTTCAGTTACATTCAAATTAATCCAAGGTACAGGCCCCGTTCATATGTATGGACAAAACTTATACGGTCAAATTTCTGGAGAAGAATGTTGCGAACCAGCTTGGTATGAAAATGAAGAAATTGACGAGGAAGATGAGGATGACGACGAATATGATGAAGATGCGTCACCGCCGCCACAAACAAACGGTAAAAACAGTAATAAAAGGAAATAAATATTTACTGAACAGGACAAGGTTGAAAAACAAAAATAAAGCGTTAAGAATTAATGACATACATATATCCATATGCACACATTAATGTGTGTTTATTGATATGTAATAATAAAAAAAAACATGTATTTTTGTACACCTAAGCTAAGAATAATTAATGACCATAATATAATTTTCTCATTCAAAACAAAGTAAGTGGCAGTTTGTCGTTTTTTGTTATACGGGAGCTTATATGAAAGTCCAACGTTTTAAAAATATAATGATAAATATATAAATACATAGACATAAAATTCCACCACTATCCCTTCTTTATAAGTACTAGAAAAATGAATATCAATTTTACTGTACAACTTCCATTTATTTCTTTTTATAGTTATATAGAAATTCTAATTAATAAGATAATTCTTTCTTTCGAAACGAAAACCGGCTATGTTGTTTTATTGATTATTACTGTTACTCGAAACGGTGTTGGAGACATGAGTTTTTTTTTATTTTGGTTTGCTACCAACTCCTAACTAATAAGCTAAATACAATAATGGTTCAGGAAATAAATTTACATATCGATAATTATAAATAAAAAAATTTCATACTAAAGAAAAAAATTTGTAATACTGTTGAACACGATTTACAAAAATTTTTGTGTACATACTACATACATACATATGTACAATTTCACTAAATACAGCCTTGACTTACAAGTATTTGAAGATTTTTTATTTTTACTTCAGAAATCACGGAGGTTGTAAGGCATTTTGGTTACCGTGATTGGGTTGTCAATGAAGAAATAAATTAATTTGATGGTAGGGATCAAACCGTAAATTAAAAAAATAAATATGTCGTTATTTAATCTTTGTTTCCGTTTGTATGTACATAAATTAAACTTATTATATTCCTAATTTTTATTAAAAATTCTTAACATATGTAAATTGGCTTTTTTACATTTTTGTAATACTTATTGCAATATGTGATTGAAAAAACCAAACTCAAGCATTGATTTTTTATCTGTAGAAAAAACTTAATAAATAATATCGAAATTTTTCAGCCAACTATTACGCTTATTTAGATCTAAATAAATGTACGTGTATGCTCTCAAATCGTACCATTTCTTAATTTTTCGTAGCATTTCTGATAAAATATAAAGAAAATAAGTCAGTCTTAATCGTTTTAAAGACAAACTTTCAGATTTTTAACTAAAAAATTGTAGGAATCGGGCATTTTCTGCATTTCACTTCCGTGTGAATTTGCGTATTGAGCCTATCTCCATTTGCCGGGGGAAGTGAAAAAACATATGCATGTACATATGTATATAGAATGAAAGTGAAACGCACATGCCCGAATAATAGTAGAATAATATATAATTGGGAAATAAAATTATAATAAAAACGAAACTAAATTTAAAAGATGAAAAAATTATTTATTCTGAAGTTGTAACAGAGTAAGTAATGGATCGCATATGCAAAAAAAAAAAAAATGGAAATATCAAATACTTTCAGTCAAAGCTATACACCATTTGCACGTACATATTTGTAAATATTGTGTGCGTCTCATATAACCCTATTTTCTTTGATTTTTTTTTAATGACTCGCATTCACCCATGCGCCCGTTGAACTTGTTAGTGACGCCCCTTACATCTCAACAAACCACCCTGATCCGTTTCACCAGCCGAAATATTTTACATGCGCGTCACAGATATTTTTTGACGTGGAACTCTGTAATCAATAATAAACCAAATTTGCATTTTCAACATTAGTGTCTTACTAAGTATGAATGTATGTATGTGGATTAAGTACATATATATTTAAGTATGTTAATTGCTTTCGCATGCAGTTCGCGGTGCACGCGCACGCGCACGGGCACACACGCACCTGATGTGTATAACGCGTCGCCGATCGCTGGGATGTATTAAGTCGAGTTTGCGACTCCATTCCAACTGTTTAATTTCATGGCGTAATTTTTTTCTATCGAAATATGAAATCACACAACTGGCAGGTATCCAGAATATTGAAGTGATGACTACAACGGCCACTGCAATGCATTGATAATGTAAATAATGAGCGATTCAATTTTGAATAATCAACAAAATACTTACTGACAATATTGTCTTTTAAAAAGCGCAAAACGCGATTAATATTTATCTCTTCGATAATATCCCAAAAGCGCTCCACAACATCTTGTATCGTTTTTTCGCATACACCCTTAAATAAAATATTTTCATTAACTAGGATCAATGGTAGATATTGTATTGCTAATTTACTTTATTGCAGAATCCTTGTATACAAGGTGTACCATCTGGTAACATATCCGGCGGTTCCACCGGAAAGCATGTTTCATTTATGCTCATGCGACAGCATCTGCAAATTTAATTGAAAATGGTTTATGAACAAATATTCATTTAATTTAATATTACCGTTTGCATGCATCCTGTATAATATCGCACATACAGCTCTGCAAGCCCTGTGTTTCGCAATATGGTATGCACTTGCCATTTCGGCATTGCCCGCGCTCTTGGCATATTGTACCATCCGCCATTGGTGGTGATTTCGGACACTCGGCATGTGTGCCCGAACAGCGCGCCTCCTGCTCGCAGGTGGCATACTGGGCGTCGCGGCAGTTCATGCCGGCTGGCATAAATTGGCAGTTTTGGCAGCAAGGCGAGTTTTTATCGCTACACATGGCACCCTGATTGCGTCGCAGTTTGCAGTTTTTATCACAGCATGCATCATTATCCTCGGTACCTAGCAGGCCAGCGTCGCATTGTTCGTCACCTTCGACCCGCAAGTTTCCACAAAATGATTCTTCGGGCTCCGAAAAACAACGACCGGACTTCGCTTGCAACACTTTGCGTATCGAACGCAATGAGCATGGTGAGAATTTCTATACGTAAATATGTATGTATGTATGTATGTACATATAGAGTTTTGTAAAATTAATTTACTTGTTTCTTTTACCTTATTATTAACATCATATCCGCTCACAGAATAGGTGTACATGAGAAAACTACCACCTTGTGAGGCACTGGGTGAGCATTCCGGTATGTCGGGATCGTGCTCGGATCCCCAATTGTGTCCAAACTCATGTGCAGTTACCAAATCTGCTTCGCGCGTAATAACGCGCTGTCCGTAGTGGTTTCGTGAACTACTCAAACCCGAGTTTAAATACAAGGTATATCCATTTTTGAAATACTCTATTCAATAGAAAAGATTGGAAAATAATTGATAATAAATTACGAGCATACATAGAACACATACATACATATGTATGCATGTACATATGTACTTACATACATATGTTTATGCAAAAAAATTAAAAAAAAAAAATATTAAATCAGAACGAAGTTGAAAGGAAACCAACTAAATTACAAGTTTGAAACACTTCCTTAAAATTATATTAAATAATTTAAGGTGCCTCACGTTTCACTTAAACAAAAAAGGGTATTGCCTTTCCACGCAAATTATAACGGAATTTAAAGTTTAAATAAGGCTGAATAAAGGGTTATTCCTGTTGCGGAACGTTTTCGGTCAAATCATTTCCGAAAATCCAGATCCTATTAGGACTGTTTACACTGAATTTGTCACATTGCAGCTTGGCTGAAGTGATTTGCATTTGACATTTTTCGCTCATTTCTGGTGATAAAATGTTCTAATGTTCAATACATATGTTTACTATTGGTTCTTTGCCAGTTTAATCGCCAAGTTAACGAAACGATATCTGGAGCTGTTACAATTTAAACTCAGCATGTCTAGTTTGTTGACAAGGAAAATCATGAAATTACTCAATTTATATTGGCAGTTTCTACAAATAAGGGTCACTTATTCAGTGCTGGTTAAACCTCGGTTTAAACAAAGATTAGTTAAACTTGATTTAAATTAAAACTTAGATTCCTTGCGCTCAATTTGTTGCAATCAAAACAAAGTAGTCAGCAAACAGATGATAAGTTAAACTAAGTTTAACCCTGCCAGATCGGCTGTTTAAACTTAGTTTAAATCACGTTTAAAGTTGAATGAAAAACTGCAAATTGGGATTTAACTCAGTTTAAACGACAAAGGGAGTTAAACTTGCACTGTTATGATTTGCGTGGGAAATGTCAAACTATTTTTAACTGAAGCACCTTATTTGCATGTACAGATATTAGGCCAGTCCAAGTTTTTTGGGGAATTTTAAAAATTTTAAACAAAATACTACATTTCAACTAACATAGAGAAATTATATTGTGAAAAACTTTGGTAACTGAATGGCATATTTCAGTCAGAAATAAACTAAAATTGGGAATTTTTTGGATTACACATAATACATAAAAATTTAATGTAAATAAATATTAAAGCTTCAATAAAAAAAAATGTAAAAAATGTTTATTTGCTGTTCAGTAACCTGGTGTACAAATTCCACCAACGGAATTCCGACGTGGAGAACCCACATAAGCCAAGCCTAGAATACCGCCTTCAAATTTAAGATCAGTAAAGAGATGTGCTAAGCAAAAATCTTTATGGCTATATTCTCGCGAAAACACCTACATATGTATATCCATTTAATGTAATGATTTATAAATAAGATGAGAAGAGAAAGTAGAGAAAAGCATATTTGTATGAGATTTTGATTACCTTCTTAGTCTACTATCATTACAATTACTATAATCGTCTATCTAAGCCATTGAGCTGATTGCACTTACTTCTAATAAATTGCGCACATCCCACTTTTCTCGAATCATATTGTAATGCGCTTCTCCACCACGCAGTCGTGTAGGCTCTGAGTGCACGACAATTTTTTTTATCACGAATCCCATTCCTTTAAAACCCTCTTGATCCTAAAAGAATTAATTATAATGAATTGGTGCATACAACTCATCTTCTAAAGAGATTAAATATCTCCATTCTTTCTGCTTACTGTTCGATCCTGCCACACGGTGTCGTTGTATATTTTGTGCACACGATCAATCAGACTTATCTGACATTTGAGTTAATATTGTAGGAATTAATAAAATAATAATAAATAGCTTTTCTTTATTACAACTTACCAAGTAATTTATTGTTGTCTTTGTATTCCCACCTCCCATTTCTTGGAAGAAGCGGTAATCGGCCACGAGTAAAAGGGGACAACGGGTTTTTGTGGGTGTGTATTCATACTGATCTGCCTGACGTTTTAAACGTGTATGCGCATTCCCCCTTTCGTTATTTTTTAATGTGTATGTTTGAGTGTAATGTAGATTGTGGCCCCCATCTTGATCGTCCTCAACTTCCTTTTCATGGGTTTCAAGTTCTATGAATGAAGAAAATGTGTGTGATTTTAAGACACCTTATCATTAAATTGTCATTATACCTAATCCTTCTTTGACATAGCCGCATGTCATTGGCGCACCCTCGAGTCCATTTTCATCTTTATTCCAATTTAATTTCACATCAGACATTTTGTATGCTACCATGGTTTTGCCCGCAGTGAGTGGCAAGTGTCGCCAAGATGGCTTTAAATGTAATAAAATTCATAAAAACAATGGCCATGTAACAAGAAACTCCAACTAACCTCAACGTGATATGTTTCGTCTGGTAGATGTATGGACATGGTCATCAAACCGTCATCGATGTGCGCTCGAACAGACGATTCAATTGCACCAAATACGCGTCCCGTGTAAAAACTATCATGATCTGTTCAAATGCATCGCACAATCGTTTCAATATTTAGGATATACTCAGCTGATTAAGGGCCAGTTTTTCAGTGCTGGTTTAAACTCAGTTTAAACTAAGTTTAGTTAAACTCAGTTTAAATTTAAACTTAGTTTCCTTGCGCCCAAATAAATTTGTTGCAACCAAAACGAAGTAGTTAGCAAACAACTGATAAGTTAAACTAAGTTTAACCGAGCACAATCGGCCGTTTAAACTTAGTTTAAACTCCGTTTAAAGTTGACTGAAAAACTGCATTCTGAGTTTAAACTTAGTTTAAACGACAAACAGAGTTCAACTTGCACTGAAAAACTGGCCCTAAGTGTACTTACCTAAATGTACTACTGTTTCGTTGCCATCGCCATCTACCGTGTACGCCTTGAATTTACTGTGTAAGACCTCCCGATGCGGGTGCAATATAAGTCGAAAATTTTTACCTAACGTTTTGAACTCTACTTCTTTGATCACGTTATAGGGGTGTGAACTGTATTTAACTCCGCGCTTAACAAGTTTGTGTGTACAATCTTCACTGCGGAGTACCTCATAATGTCGCAGAGTTCTATGGAGTGTGGCTGCAGACCATTTTCGTTAATTGCGGCCAAGATATTACCTTAAGATTTACTTACATGCATTTTGGAGAAAAGTTATTAATAAAATTACTACTAAAGCACAATTTCCATGAAATCCTCTAAAAACTGTTGTCATTTTCACTAATTTTAACACGGTATTGATTTTTTGCTCAGAAAAGCCTTGTTGCCACCTGATATGTAAAAGAGGCTTTGAATTTTATATGGTGGGAGAAACTCAAGTCTGGCAACACCTTTTTTGCTAAAAAATTGCTAACTTGTCGTATGTGCAGGGTAACTGTGTTAGCACATAATGCAAATCGGTTTTCCATTTTGCTTGTAAACAAAACAAAGGCAATGCAAAAATGACAAAAAAAAGTCACAGTGCAAATGTCAAAACAAAACAAAAGCAGCTGTGGCAGCACATAAATGATGAGAATGTGATGAATATAGAGAAATACGGTGGGCTGGTTTCATATGTATCTTCTAGAATTCTTTTTGGTGATTTAATAAGAGGTATTTAAAATAAACATGAAGCTTTTTGGCATAAGTGCAGTATAGGGGCAGATGAAGAAAAAATTAATAAAAATGTGGTTACCTGTGATATCTGCCTTGCAAGATACTAAGACTTTGCTCAAAGTTAGCGAATAATATTCCAATTTTTAATTTAACCCACTGTACACGCAGAAATGAAAAAATGAGAATATTATATCGTGCTCAGCTCTTTTGCTACCAATTTGCTTTTGCATTAACATTCGCGAATCTCTACACAAATTGGTAAATAGTGCTTATTAATATTAATAGTATTCTTATCACAAAACTACAACAACTAGGAGGCGAAAAATAAAAAAATACTGAACAGACACAAAAAACAAACAAATTGGGTAATCATTTAAAAGAGGCGCAACGGGCTAGGTACTTTAATAGCAGATAAGGCAACCGACAAATGGTAAGTGCTATGTAAATTATGAACATACTTCATATCTTTCCGATGATTGGTTTTTTATAATCAAGTGCATCAGCACCATTAGTCAGGCATTACTCATTAGTTTTACGTGGGGTTTCACGTTATCGGAAGTGTATTTTTGAGTACCAACCATTGAAATCGAATTTCTTACACAGATGAGCTACGATGGATTATTATCACTGTCTCAGTTGACAGACGAGAAATTAAACCTTATAGAAGGGCACAATGCTTCGCAACCGGTTGCGGCGTCCAAAACAATCGGAACAACCAAATCGGAAAGTTCTGATTATGCGAGCAACAATTTAGTTACTCTTTCCAGCTCACCCGCACTTGTCGATGTTACAGTCGAAGAAGAAGAGCAAGTAGCAACCATACAAACGATTCGGTTACCTTTATGCAGCGACGCGAGCAATAAAGCTGATGCAGGTGAAAACTCGAGTACATCGACCGCAACAACAACAACAACAATAACGCCTCTTACTACATCAATGGACGTATCGAATACAGGCATTGCTACGCCACAACGAAAGATTTCAGCTTCATCGCGATTTATGAACGCATTCCAGCAGTTTTATTCGAACGCAACTACCCCAAACCCATTGCCGACAGAGGTGGACGAAGTAGACGTTGGTACGAATTCTTCTAACGGAATGTCTACTGTTAGTCGTACACCTCATAAGGGTATGGAATCAAAACTGCTATCAATGTGGCATAATGTTAAATATGGTTGGAGTGGAAAAATTAAACCAAATTTTTCGAAAGAGCAACCTGTTTGGTTGCTGGGACGTTGCTATCATCGTAAATATACGCCACCGTCCTCCATGGAGAGCTCAGCTGAACTGAGCTCAAACGCTGGCGTACTCACTACTAATGCACCCGATACTATATGTGAAACTGCTGAACAATATGCACCCACAACCAGCAACATATCCGCTAGCTATATTTATCCGCCACTCAATCCACAACAAGTGGATGAGATTGTGGTGCCACAGGAATTTGGAATGGACGCGGTTGAAAATCAAGTGGCTGAACATCCGTGGGAAGAAGGTATCGAAGGATTTCGACGTGATTTTTATAGTCGTATTTGGATGACCTATCGAAGGGAATTCCCTACAATGAATGGCTCGAATTATACTTCCGATTGTGGTTGGGGTTGTATGCTGCGGAGCGGACAAATGTTGTTGGCACAAGGGCTCATTTGTCATTTCTTAGGCAGAAGTGAGTATAAAATAAAGATACAGCATTTACAATATATGTGTATGTATATGTAAATAAAAACAAGAATTTTATTAACAAATTTAGTACACACACGCGTAACATACTGCTATATTTGGTACTGTTTGGTTCAATACCCTCTTAAATTTTTTTTTAATTTAACAGGTTGGCGTTATGACCCGGAAACACAGTTGCATTCTACATATGAAGATAATGTGCATAAAAAAATTATTAAATGGTTTGGTGACAGCTCTTCGAAGAGTAGCCCCTTTTCAATACATGCGCTGGTTAGCTTGGGAGAAGAAATGGGCAAGCGACCAGGTGATTGGTATGGTCCAGCATCGGTTTCATATCTGTTAAAGTAAATAACACAAATTAAATATACAAGCTTACATTTTTAATTGGTTTTCTTTAAACTCGTTTACAGACAAGCGCTTACAACCGCTGCCCAAGAAAATGCAGACTTCGATAATATAACAATATATGTAGCAAGGGATTGTACAAGTAAGTTTGGCACGTATGTGCGTGCAATAAATACTTTTTAATGCAAACGTATGCACATATGTGTATGTATGTACACACATACATATGTATGCATATGTATATGTGTTGGCGTGAATACAAATTATAACTTTTTTCCTTAAGAGAGACTTTTAAAAAGTATTCAAAATAAAATATTATTTTTAATTTATTAAATTAGCTAATATAGTAGCTATAATTTTAAAAATCAAACTATTATTTTACATACATATGTATGTATATCTGAAATCACAAAATAAATACATACCCACTTGCAAACGCATATACATATATACATATTTATTTACGAATCAAATCGTTACCGCTATCAGTAATATAATAATTAACAAATTAATTTTAGAACATTAACAAAAGTAAATGCATGCATATGTATGTATGTATATATATCTTCATATATATACATACCAATGTACATATCTTTAATATATATTTATTGTTATCGGTTTTTATTAATGATATCTCTAATTAAAAATTAATTGTCTTTCACAGTTTATATGCAAGACGTTGAAAATGAGTGCCGCATTCCGGAACCCTCCCCAAAGAAACATGTGCCATGGCAACCCACACGTCGCACTGAAACTCCAAAATCAGAAAAACAACAATGGAAATCTTTAATTTTATTAATTCCACTTCGTTTGGGCACAGAAAAATTGAATCCTGTCTATGCGCATTGTTTAAAATTATTACTAAGTACGGAATATTGTATCGGTATAATCGGGGGACGGCCTAAACATTCGCTGTATTTTGTTGGTTTCCAAGGTAAAAAAATAGATCGTTACGCAAAAGCTGACAATTTTATCATTTATTGCGTTTAACCTTGCAGAAGATAAATTGATACACCTGGATCCCCATTATTGCCAGGAGATGGTCGACGTTAATCAGGAAAACTTTTCCTTGCATTCTTTTCATTGTAAATCACCGCGTAAATTAAAAACAACTAAAATGGACCCCAGCTGCTGCATTGGATTTTACTGTTCAACAAAAACAGATTTCGATAATTTTGTGGAGAGTGTACAACTTGTAAGTAATCGTAGATTTTCTTTTATACATATTTATCAAACTGAAATTTCTTTAATAGTATTTGCACCCAATGCGTTGCACTTCTGGTATAATAGAAAAGCAGGGATCCTCATCAAATACGAGTGGTGGCGCGTTAAATGATAGCGCTGAAATGAATTATCCGCTTTTCACGTTTTCACGCGGCCAATGCCTAGACGAAGAATGGGACTCCATCAATGACTCTCTATACAAACCGTTACAACGGCAAGTAAAACAAATGAAACAGGAACTCGATTTACAATCCAATACCGTTACATATGTGAGCGCACACGATGAGGATGATGATGAAACTGAGGAGTTTGTGTTGCTTTGAAAAGTTTTTCGGATATCTTTGTTAGCCTTCATGTGTGGAACTTTAGACAAAATCCACACGTTCATCTCATTTTAATTTGTTCTCCTTACTTTAAAAAATTCATATTAGGTTTTAGTAACTTAAAGTTACATTTTAATATATAATCATAACATTCACAATTTATAAGTCAAGCGCCTGCATTATGTAATTGTACAAAGAAGTTCTGCGGACTTTTAACAAAACAACTTATGTCATCTTAGCACGTTTATACTCTCAAGCTTAAAATTGCATTTTTCTAAAGAGCAAAGATACTTCTCCGTAAAAGTTGTATTTAAATTTATATATACATTTTTTAAGTAATATCAGTCTAATTAGTGGTTTGTTTTGTCAGATGTTCGCGGAGTTGTATTCTTCATTTTAACATATCACTTATTGTACCAATATTAAATATTGTTGAAAATACAACAACGAATAATGTTCCCTCACTCCCATTAACTGCATCCATCCTAAGAGGGTACCCTCGATGTATCTCAAATTGAAAGACTTATTTTTTTTTGTATATTGAATTTAATATACATTTACTGACGGCAAAAATAATAGGAACGCAAAGATTTGATACGTTTTGGATATTTTTCTTTTGTTTATTTAAACCAGCAATAAAATCAAAATTTCAAACTTTGCTTAAATTTATTATTAATTTTTACTAAAGTTTCATATTTAAAAAAAAAATAACATTTTTGCGTATGCAATTTTATGACTTATTAAATTTCAGTGGGGTGAAGGACTAGTTAAAAGAGCCTACAAAAATTCCGTTAATTTTTTTAAATTTATATAACTGGCATTGCTCGGCGTTCTCCATCATATAAAAAAAAAATTTAGAGCACACATTTTATGGTATACAATTGAAACATATTATTTTTGCCACCGGTGCATGTAGTTAAAATGTGATCTGCACATGCAAATTAACTGAAACTCATTTGATTTCATTTAGTTAATTGTTTACATTCATGTTTCACCTAAAATAAACGGGAGTTAGCGTAAAATTGATTACCAGGTGCTTTGCCAAACGTATGAGATGAAAGTATTGTGCATTAGTAATTAACCGTTAGTGTTAGTTTGTGATCCAATAATTTATTATCTTTATTGATCTAGTTATAGTAGTTAATTCGGTAAACGCAAAAGCAGATTCCATGTTCAATTTTTGCTACATACATACGTCTTAAGTAATTGTGGATTATAAAAACAAATATTTGCTTGGTGTTAAAAAGTTACAAATTTTTGAGAAACACATTCATACTACTTATTTTTCTTTTAGGTCATAATCACTAGTTGTTAAATTAAGTTTACAAGTGGATCACCATAAATAACAATTAAAAAAAAAAATCCGCCTTTACTGGATTTGAAATGCATTATCTCAAATAATAATATAAATGCATTAAAAAGCGTTATATTGGTTTTTTTATTTAAGAAAAACTTTGAATTATACAGAATTAATATTATTAGATTAAAAGTACTGACATATATAATAAGCGATAAATATATTGACTTACATATATGTTCTATATTCGTTAAATATTTGAGATTTCTTTGATTACAGGATTAATTGCAGTTTATAAAAGAAAGAACTACCTATTCGCTCGCTGTTTGAACACTTTAGTATAGCTCAAGCAATTACAACCATTCCGCTTCTGAAAGCGCGTGCCTTCTTACACTTAGAGCCGAGCTTATTCACGTTCGAAATATTTATTTTGAAAAAAAAAAAAAATGTAAGTCTATATTTCAGAAGACATTAACTTAGTCCATATTTTAAATTTAATATTGTTATTACTGTTCTTAATTTATTTGACTAGCTTGTTTTCAAATACGTAGAATTTACAATTTCCGTCAAACTACACACAAAGTTCTATGCGTAACTGTTAACACCCCAAGAGTAAGTGAAGTGGAGTCATTTTGGCAGACTTACAGAAATTTGTTAAAAAAAAATATTTTAAGGTCTAACTTTGATTAAAAGTTAATTGAAAAATTACCGAAAATCTATTTCGACCACCCCTTGTCTTAAAGATTTTTATAAATCATCTATATTTTTATCTTTTCTTTTCGTTTTCTCTTTAGTAATTTGCTAAGATTTTCACGGGCAGTTATCGCCTTCTCTGGACTTAGTTTCAATGCATTTTGATAACTTCCTATAGCTTCTTTCAATTTGTCCCAGCGATGGTATAAAACACCTAAATTTGTATGATAGAGCACATTTAATGGCTCTGTTTCTATAACATATTTGTAAAGCTCTTCTGCTTCCATATATCGTTTTAATTTGCCGAAAACATTGGCGCGTATAAACATTATATTTGTTTCATTTGGCAAATGGTTTAGTGCCTGAGTTGAAAGTCGAATCGTATCTTCGTAGAGCCCTTGGTTATCCAACATTGTGAGTATGTTAGCCCAAGCTTTAGGCTGGCGTGGATTTAATGCTACTGCCGTTTGCCAGTGATTAATAGCTTCAGAATTCATTTTAATATCAAGATAAAGATTACCTAAGTTGTAGTGACAAATGGCATAGTTTTTTCGATATTTTAAAGCATTTTTGTAACTTTTTAGCGCTTTTTTGTACTTTTTACGTGCTGATTGAACAATTCCCAAATTCATCCATGCCGCAGCGAAATCAGGTAACACTTCTATAGCTGTTGTAATGTACTTTTCGGCATCAGCCAACTCACCCAATTCGCGATAAACATTACCTAAATTCATTAGAGCTGATTCATACCGTGGGTAGAGCGTGATTGCTTTGTGATAATGTATTAGCGCTTTGTCACGATCTAATCTATCCGTCGCCAGACGTGCAATATTATAATGTACCTAAAATGCATCGTATTTGAAATACATACATACATATCTATATACTAAAATATATTTTATATCACCAAAATACCTTAGCATTATTAGGACAGACGTCCAAAGCCGATAAAAACAGTCGATCTTCTGTTAACCATTGACTGGCGCGTTCCCGTGTACGTATCAATAAGCAGGCGAACATCAACATCATCATCCATTTAAATATCGTCATCAACCATGGCTTCGGGTTGGAAGTATGAACGTAAGACAACGCTTGTGCCACTAAAAAACAAAATCCGATAGATGGCACATAGAGAACTCGCTCGGCTATGACGAAGCCAACTTTAATAATGCCCGAAGCAGGCAGGAAAGGTATGACCATCAAAGCTAAACCAAATAGAGGCGCAAAATTGTGTTTGCTATTGATAAAAGCAACCATTGTCAACGAGTACATGGCCAACACTGTCTGCAAACGTAAATCCCAAACACTTGTTATCAATTCGATGCATCCTAAAGCCCAATCAAAACTAAGCCATTGCGGACATAGGAGAATCCACAAGTTTATTACATACAAGTAGTTTTGAGAAAAAATGCGTGTCAAAGGATCTTTATTGAAGGCTATAGGATTATCCATGTGTTTAAAATGCGGACTATCAAAATCTTGAAGCCACAAACGCAATATTATTAATGAAATATTACCGGCAGCCAAGATAATATTACGAAGCGAAAATACAAGCTTTAACTGTGTTCTCCAAGGATGAAGGTAAACTTGAGAATGAGTGTAGTCAAGAAAAACACACGCGATAGGAATAGTAACGGCGGTCTCCTTAAAAAGTATCCCTACTCCCGAAAGAAGAATTATGACAAAATCCGTGATGCAACCCAAACGACTCCTTTCTAATGTCACAAGAAGGGCTAGTAAATACAGCAAACAGAACAAAAGTTCAGCTCTACCAACAACTCCGCAAACTGCCTCGGTATGTACTGGATGTATAGCAAAAAGTACAGCTGCCATCGTGGCTACTTGTACATGATCTGAAAATTCAAAACGTATTTTTCGTAAAAGCCACCACACCAACAGTGTGTTGACACAATGCAACGCCAGATTAATGGCCTTCATATGTTTAGCGCGTAGTCTAAGTTTTCCATATTCCAAGTGGAATAGCAAAGTCGTTAGTGGACGATAGGATTTATGTGAGTCAATACTGAGTAGCGGTGTGCCCCAAAAATCATGTTTGAAGATCGCCGTCCAATTGGTCTGCCGGCTGAAGACATCTGTGTTCTTTACAATAGCAACGTTGTCATCAAATACAAAACTACCATTGAGAGCATGATGGTATCCGGCGAAGCACAAAAGTATCAGCAAACATTGATAAAGCAGTATTAAAGCAAATGAAACCGATTCATCAGCTTTATGAGCTGCCTGAGTTTCTTGGCTTTGTTTTGTTTTAGATTTTTGCATTTGTACAGTTTTTTGTTTTCAAATGCACATAATACTCTGCAACTGTTTAATTTTTATTCATTATTCCCAGAGTTTTTTTTTTGCATGTATGTACATCCTATTTTTATTAACTGGTAAAAAAACAATTATGTTGATTTTTGTATTGTTTACGTCGGTATTTCCGTTTACATTGCAATTATAGTGATGTGGTTGAGCTGCAAAACGATGGTTCTATCGATAATATTAATTTTATTTCCAGAACTGTAGACGGTTTTCCGTCACTATCGATGGTCAATCGAACCGGTTTAATTTACAATGGATTATTTATGGATGCTTTATATACTTGGGAATATCCTTCCCGCATCCCGTTTTTATTTTTTTCTTTCTCGCTTACATAGAAAGGAAATTTAAATAAAGTTTTTTATTGCTTTGGCCAAGATGTATCTGGTAAGGTGGTATCGATAAAAGACATGCTTCTTCCTTTCTTTTCATTTTCATTTCAGCATGCCCATGCCAAATAATCAGCTCGTTTGCTTTCTTGTTTACATCATTGTATACATACTTTGTATGCAAACTAGACGTTTTTAACACAACCATGCTGATTTACTATATAGGATGTTGCTTTTTTTTTTTTAATTCTAGTTGGTCGCCGGTGTTAGAGTTTGTATATATTGCTCTTCCGGCCATGGCCGTCCCAGAGTCGCCCCCGTCTGCGCGCCACGGTCTCACACTCGACAGAGATCGCCCGATTAGATCCCTAGTTTGTGCAGATGACCTTTAGTCTTCAATGATCCGTCAGAAAACCTGTACCAATTCTCAATTTCTCCCTGGGAAGGTCAATCATAAGCCTGGACCTTTTTTTGGCTGTACCCCCAAAGGAGGCTCTTTGACTATCTGAGGCCAGTGATATTGTGCAAGTATAGGTTACTCAGCCTCTTTGTCTCTTTCCTGAGCTCCTCTTTTATAGCACCAGTTCTCACTGCGAGAAACGGCTCGCGTCCAATAGTGGTGGAGGCTGCCGCTTTCATGGCAAGCAGGTCGGCTGCCTCGTTTTCTCACTGTTGTAGCTTCTACGCAGGTTTATCTCTGCGCACATTCTGAGGGCAAATACCTCCGCTTGGAAGATGCTTGGGTAGACCCCCAGTTTAACCGAGACATTTGATCTGGGTCCATGAACGTCGAGTCCAATACCCTCCGGAGTCCTTCAACCATCCGTATATCACCTCAGAGTACTCCTCTGGATGTGGTAATCTAGAATTGAAGCGCTCCAGGTGACTTTGCTGTGTATTTATACCTCAAACTTTCTGTTGAAGGTTATTACTTTGAGAAATTCATCGCGACACTCGCACGTAAAGCATTTAGAATGTAAGTGTACTGAGCTCTTAAATTACATTTGCTGTTGAAACAAGTTTCTGATAGTAATTCTTTTATAAACTTCGCGCTCACACTATTTGGCTCAGTGTTTGGTCGAGCTTCTACCATTTGTAGTGTGTGTATTTTATGTTATCCCACAAATGGAGGGACCTACAATTTACGCCGACTCCGAACGGCAGATGTAGTTTATGAGAAGTTTTTTCATGGCAGAACTGCTCTCGGAGGTTTGCCATTACCATCCGAGGGGTGACCGATATTAGAACATAACTTTTTTCTATGATACAGATTTTATTTGCCCTGACTGAGATTCGAACCTCGAACTCAGCGGCATATCGAGTTATAGCACTAGACAATCCGTAAACTTACCACGCGGTTAAGTGGCGATGTATAAAAATAACTTTCGTTTCAATAATAAGGAAAAATTAAAGAATTTTACTAACACATATATGTATATATAGTTACTTTTGACATGGAGACTATAAAAACTTAGCCTATACTTTACTTTTGTAATTCAGCTACCTAAACAGAATCCGAACGAATTTTAAGTAAAGCTGGTATCCTTATATCGGACAGGACATCTTTGAAACAAAAATAGACAAAAAAAATGTACAATTAAGGGCCAGTTTTTCAGTGCTGGTTTAAACTCAGTTTAAACTAAGTTTAGTTAAACTCAGTTTAAATTTAAACTTAGTTTCCTTGCGCCCAAATAAATTTGTTGCTACCAAAACGAAGCAGTTAGCAAACAGCTGATAAGTTAAACTAAGTTTAACCGAGCACAATCGGCCGTTTAAACTCCGTTTAAAGTTGACTGAAAAACTGCATTCTGAGTTTAAACTTAGTTTAAACGACAAACAGAGTTCAACTTGCACTGAAAAACTGGCCCTAAGTGCATTTAACGTTTTTTAAAGAGACCTGAATAATTTTAAATTTAAAATTTTTTTAAACTTCCTAATAAAATTTATCAATTTCGAAAGATATTGAAAAAGTTAAAAAAAAAACCCGAATTATTATTGTTAAATTATATAAACATTTGTTTTATAAATGAATGAAGGGTCCTTTTTTTGCGTTATGCACATACGATTTGTTATAATGGTGATGCGCAAACGCAAATGTTGACTTGCCGACAGCATTTTGCATTTGCTGATAAGTATTTTTTAAACTTTTATACGAGTTAATAGATTAAACTTTGTATATGTAAATCGGTTTAGATTTGTAAAATGACTACAAATCATTTCATGCATGTATGCAGAGATGTAATAGGATATTAGATATTCTCTGTCATTACTAGTTGGGAAGTATTCAAAGCGAACAAACCTAATTATGATCAGCTGTTTTGTAGTTGTTTACGTTTTAGCGTGTCAACATTCTTGTAATTTTTTGTATCATTTGATATAAAATCTCAATTTTACTAATTAAAATATAACTATTTTATAATGTCAGAAGACCTTTTATTTGATTTCTTACATGCCGAAATCGTAAACTACTGTTTGAATAATAATAACAAAGTAAGTTGCTCTCTCTCTGTATACATACATATGTATAAAACTTATTCCATTCATTACGTTTCCGCAAAAGGAGAACGATTTTTCTGCCTTGGAATACATAGGATTCAACACTGGATATCGTCTTATCGAGCGTTTGACACGAGATGTTCCCCGATTTAAGGACGAATTGGAGACAATGAAATTTATATGTACTGACTTTTGGACGCTGATCTACAAAAAACAGGTCGATAACCTGCGTACCAATAATCATGGCATGTACGTGGTACAAGATAAAGCATTCCGATTTCTTACACGAATTTCAACGGGTTCGAAACAATTGGAACATGCTCCTAAGGTTTGCAAGTGATCCATTCTATTTAGTTGCTCACTTAAAGTGTTTGTATTTTACAGTTCGTATTCTTTACGTGTGGCCTGGTGCGAGGAGCGTTAACAAATTTGGGTATAAACAGTACTGTGACAGCCGAAGTGCAAACAATTCCAGCATGTAAATTCCATATAGAGATAAATCGAAATTAGAACCATTAATCTTTTTACTGTATTATATTTATTTTAATTTAAAAAATTTACATTTTTGAGAGTAATCGTTATGAGGATTTTTATGATCTTACGTAAAAAGCTATAACATCTGTTTTACCTATGCTTAACGTATCCTTTAGTATCCAATTTTGTTCAACGGGTAAATGCGGTTCAAGTGGCAATGGATCAGTGAATACACCCGTTACTGTATTTGGTCCAATAATTAACAAACTTTTTCCTTTATACATATTGAGATAATTTAGAAATTCGGAACGGTTGTTAAAATAACAAAACATTAAAGAAAAAGCCCAATTATGTAAATTACAACACTTTTGAAGGAAATCCACTCGGTTGTCTGCTTCTTTCTTCAAGTCTTCAATATAATTAAGGTTAATGAAACTTTTAACAGCATATTTGCTTTCCCACCATGCCCGATCAATTTCAATACCATACACTGAAACTCCTATATTTTTTAGAAAGCTAGATTATCACAAAGTTTTTAAAACACATTTTAGTACATACAAACCTAAACTTTTTTGTACTATCCATTCAAGCAAACCATTACCACATCCTACACTTAGTATATGCGATATTCTGTACGCCTTTAGTAGCGAGCCAAATTTCAGCAATTCATTTTCTGTGGGCCAAATCCACATTAAGCTACACCGCTTTTCCATTTCAAGAGAATCGCCTAACGCCAGCCATTCTCGCCAAT
This sequence comes from Philophylla caesio, assembly GCA_963971545.1. NCBI lineage: Eukaryota > Metazoa > Arthropoda > Insecta > Diptera > Tephritidae > Philophylla > Philophylla caesio. The sequence goes on along the minus strand of OZ020604.1, from coordinate 188,314,843 downwards.
CCTTGGTAAGAGGGTTATCAAAATACTCAGAGATGGATCCGTGATATATATTATTAAGTGCACTGTCCGCCATTATTTGTATCATTCTAAAGAAATTAAAATATATGAGAGAAGATATTCAGAATACACATATGAGTATGTACGCGGAAGAGGAATTTACAATAGAGCAAAGTAAGCAACGTCACATGGTTTTACTCACGGTCAATGCCAAAATCCGTTTCGCTGCTCGTCTGTATACTTACCTGCAAAACAACAACAAACCAATGGCGCAATGCCAAACTATTTTCTGCATTTGTAGGCAATTGTTTTATTCGCATGTGTTGTATGAGTTGTTATCGTAAAAATATCAAAAAGAGTATAAGTATTTAGTAAAAAGATCTTTGGAAACCAATATTGGAATTTGAAATTAATTTTATGTTTTTTTATAACTTAATAAACTCTTAATATTAATATAAAAACGTACGACCCTATACAGACTACGTTGTATTAGTTTTTAATAAAGTCAATTAACTTAAATAAGCACCACTTTAAATATATTTTACAAAGTAATGTAAAATAATAAAAAAATACTAACATTTCGAAAAATCAAGTGTATAACAACAAATTACTAAAAAAAGATGATTTATAAAGAATAAAGACTAATTTTGTTTAGTCTTTAACGGGAATTCAATCAATTTAATAGTTAAGTCAAAAATGACTGCATTCCTTAACCATCTGATAGGTATATTTGAAATTTTTACGCCAATGCATCTCACTAAAATTTGATGTACTATGTGTTGCACGCTTTTCTAATGTTGGCGTCTTACCAACATCCGTGTCAGAGTTAGCAGGACATTTCGCTTTTGTATTGTATATTTCTTCTTTCTCACTTTCACTTTCGTTAACACTCTCATCTTCACAGTCTGAAGCCAAAATTTTCCGATACATTTTGATTGGGTCGTACTTCTTTTTCACTCTCTTTTTCTTAGAATTTCCATTAACGACAATACAAGCATTATTAACATTCAGTGGTCCATTTGACAATGGCGTAAGAGTTAATTCATTTGTGCATGTTTCGGCGTCTATTTGAACTGGATTTATGTTTGATTCAACCGTAGGTAATGTGGGAATGTGGCTGGTTGGAACTATCATTGGGGCAACATTTCCTATGCATTTAATAACGGCACTATTTTCTACAGTCTTTGGTTCGGTAACACCTATAAACCCAGCGGAATGAGCTCCAATTTCAATACCTTCTTGGGGATTAGAGTTGAAAGGACTCGTAGTTACAACACAATTTTTGAAACTTCTATCCGGATGAATGGTGCGTATATGTCGCAACATATTATCTTTGCGCATTATGGTAACATCACATTCTTTGCATCGGAATTTAACGGTATCTGAAATTTACACCAATTGTTATTTGAACATTTTGAACCATTACATATGTACCTTGATGAAGTTTAACATGTCGCAGTAAAACTGCCGAATCGCTGAATTTGTGGAAACATATACCACAAATAAAACATTCAGTCTTTTTATGTTTTTTAATATGTATTTTAAGCGTGTAATTGCGTTGAAAACGTTTATCGCAGTATTGACACGAATATTTCTTATCTATAAAGATACTGCATTAGCATTAAATGTTAAATGACTACATACCCAGTTACTAAATTTACCAAAGTGCTTTTGTGTGTGCTGTTTTAAAGTAGACTTCAATGCAAAACTTTTCTCACACTCATCACATTTATAAGGCAAATCTTGATCATCGTGGAGTTTTCGAATATGAGCAGATAAAGATTCCTTACTACGGAAGCTTTTGCCACATTCACTGCAGTTCAATGGTGATGCATTGTGAAGCTTTTCATGTTTCTGTAGCACCATTCGATTCGTAAATGACTTATTACACAGTTTACAGGTGTACGTTCGATCCGCGTGTGACTCCATGTGATAATTGAAATGAGAACTCGTAGAAAACGCCTGTGTTTACCAACATTTAGTTTAACAATTATTCAAATTTAAACATCAATACCCACCTTGTTGCATTCCTGGCACTTGAATTTTTTGGAATCATCACTACCGCATGTTAAGTGGTAATATTGTTGGGACCGACTGGCAAACTTTCTGCAGCAATGTGTACAGTAATAGTGCATACCAGAACCGGTATCATTTTGCTCCCGCCGAATATGTGCTGGCATGGATACAACTTCTCGACCTTTTTTATTCTTACTGGCAGGGATAATTTTTGTTACCGAAATAGTTGCACTCTCTGGAAGTACTTCTGCTTCTCCCACTTGTATTTTTTTTTTTTTAATATCTAATTGCTGTTTGCATTCCAGGCACTCATCGTCAGCAAGCAGGCAACGGCGGCATTTTTGATGTCCACAGCTATCAGTGACTAATCGACTGGTTTTCTCTCCAACCAAGATTCCACATCGAGGACAGCAGAGGATGCTATTGTTTGCGATACTCATTTCACTTTTATTTCAAGTTTAATATCGAAATGACGACGCGTATAGGTGTATAGCGCACAAAACTACTATTCTGTTAAGAATAACATACCATTTTGTACCAATAATTATTATCCACAATGTAATATACTACGAAACCAATAATAAAATCAACGATCATTGCATTGTAAATATATTAAAGGGCCGTACACATAAAACTTTCGCTTAGCTTTGCTTCAGAGTTTCGCTTTGACAGACAAGTTAAAGAATGTTCTATGAGTTTTGCTAAATACAAGGCGAGAAATGTAGAAGCAAAATCATGGCGAACTCTTAAGGGCCGTACACATAAGACTTTCGCTTTGCTTTGCTTCAGAGTTCCGCTTTGACAGATAAGTTGAAGATAAACTATCAGTATTTTGCTTCTATCGGTGGTCCATTCGAATCTTTTGTCAATCCTTCCTAAACAAGTCCAAATAGCAAATGAAACACACCCTCAGCGTTTTTTTAAACTTCCCTGGATCGTTTTTTATTTAGGTTTCGAAAGATGATGACCTTTTACATCGCGGTCTTAATAAAGTTTGTTATACTCGATATTCAAACATTAGTAGCATAACTACTACTCCTTTTTGTAGTTTGACAGCCATTTTCGCATTTCGTAGCATCTTTCATTGTGGCAACATCGTTTATCATAGGCTCTTCGAGCACAAAAAAGCCTTTTGATAATATATATTGATAAAATCGAGTGTCGCGTTACTGATCTTTGTAAATTAATTAATTTATATCGACAATATGAGTGGGTTTGGAGTTTGAATAGCACGCAGTACACGAACCTTCTTGCTCTACGACATGTTGCAAATCAAAAAGAATGCTTTCAAAATGCCCAGTGAACAAATCTCTCTCTCGCTTGCGACGACAAGAAGCAGAAAGCAGGCGACAATTGGAATCACTTTTACTCTAATTTATACAATTTACAATAATTAAAACACCATTTCACTAAAAATCAGATTCGTATTTCTTTTATTCTTATTCTTTGTTTATTTTTACTTGAGATATGTCATCGGAAGCGGGAAGGCGCAATCTTGTAATCAATCAGTTTCGGGATTGAGAAACACGCATTACTCTCTCAAAGTCGCTCCCAACTGCCTAACCTAATATTCACGCACTCCGGCAACTTTCAGTCAAAAATGTTTTATGCTCATACAACTTGTATGGGAGCAACCGAAATTGAACGGCGTGCGCTAGAAGCTAACTCAATTTCCAATTTTCATTTTGCGTGACATTTCAGTTTGACGTTTTTACATTATCTTTGGTTTATACCACCGTTGAGGGTGATGCGCATTGTCTTAAATATAACGAATTTGGATTAGCAAAAAAATTATCAAACAGCTTTGAATGAAAACTTTTTGTAAATTTGTACATTGTTTGAAACTTGGGATTCTGATTTTTATGACCTGAAAACTTCATACTGAGCTTAAACTCAGCTTAAACGACGCATCCTTACCTATCATTCTTGGTTTCATAGATAATATTATACAAAGCTCTTTGTTTCGTGAGAGCGCTTTTAAAAAGAGCATTTATAAAAAAAAACACTCTGTAAGAAACGGTATCTGGGAGTTATTATTGCGTTTTTTTTTTTGTAGATTTTGGAGTTTCTTGGCCATCGTTGATGTTTTCATAATTATTATTATTATTTCCACGCATTTGCCTCTTGTAGCCCACCTTTTTGCGTGCCAGCTGTTCAGTATCCCATGATTCGGCTTTGTTACCAGCCTAAAATATGAGATCATGAGCTCTCGCAGCGAGCAAAAGCGAGAAGTATCGTATCTTATTGTCTATACTTGGTTTTCTATGAAGACAAGATTTGAGATGATGAGTTTATAAAACTAACCGACCGAAAATTTAATAAGGGCCCTTCCGTACAGAGCTTGATTATTTGATCAAATGTTCACAGATATGTATGTGTATGTATGTAGTATATGATACTTATTTGTTATCTTTTACAGTCATGAAATTTGTACTTATAAACAAAACGAGCAGTAAGTTGAATAGACCACTCGAGAATTGGATAATTATTATCAAACAGTCAGCAGTTAGTGATTAAAACGAGGAGCTGTGAGGAGAGTGTATTATAGAATTTTATACCAACAGGTGTATCAACCAATTCAGAAATTTAAACATGCCTAAAATTTTCTTTGGAAAGATTTTGCACACAAAATCCTTAAATGAAATTGAAATTTTTACAAATGGATTTATTGCTGTAGATCAGCAGGGCAAAGTAAGTTTACACATTTAAATAATTAAGAACTAAGCTGACGCATGTGTTTATCAAAGTGTGTGTAATAAACTTGTATATTGTATGTATGAATGTGTGTATGGTGAATATACTATCTTTCTCGTTTACATAGTACATACATACATATGTATGTAACAAGCGTTCGTCACAGTATATATGTACAAACATACCATGTATTCTTTGTTGATAAAATATAGCCGTTTCCATTCACACATTAATGCGATCATAAATAATTTTTATTTAACCTAAATTTACAGATCGCTGGCATTGGAAACGAAAGCGATTATTGCACTTGGTCTTCTCAACATATGCATTTTAAAGGTGCGTGTGCCGAACACCTCACTGAAGACCAATTTATTATGCCTGGTTTTGTTGATTGTCATATCCATGCTCCGCAGGTAGCACAGATTGGAATCGGGTTAGATATGCCATTATTGGATTGGCTTAACACGTATACGTTTCCGCTGGAGGCGAAATATGATAGTCAAGAGTTCGCAGCGAAGGTATACACTAAAGTTGTGGTGAGTAAAGGAAATTGAATATTTTGGATTTAAATTAAATTAATTTATAAATGCTTGTTTAATTTTCTGTTTGCCTAGTAAATGTTAATAATTTACAATACCATAAACACTGGCCTTGAGCTCAATAAAAATTGTAAATTATTAAATTAATTTAAATATTTTGGATTACCATTCAAAATGTGGCTTGCGTTCATCACTAATATTTATTTGTATATAACCCTTAGGAAAACACAATTAAAGCTGGTACCACGCTTGCATCTTATTTTGGAACTAATCACAAGGACAGTACTTTAATTTTAGCCAAGGAGGCATTACGGCAAGGTCAACGAGCTTTAATTGGAAAAGTTTGCTCGAATCGTAATTGTCCTGATTTTTATGTGTATGTTGAATAAAAAAGCAAATGGTTTTGAACTAACAAAAAACCCAATTTCAGTGAAACCGCTGAAAAATCAGTGGCTGATACTGAAGATTTCATTAGTAAAATGCAAGAAATGAAGACTGATCTCGTAAAGCCAACAATAACACCAAGATTTGCTCTGAGCTGCTCCAAGGAGTTAATGGTTAAGTTGGGTGAAATAGCACGAAAAAATGACTTGCATATACAGGTACATGCTAAGATCTTCAAAACAAGTAAAATTTCGATAAGTATATACTTAATATGTACATATGCACATGTATAACAATTTATTTGACATTGCAGGAATTATAAAATTATCTCTCAAAAACACAGTAAATTTATGTTTATACGTTGTTTGCAGAGTCACATAAGCGAAAATTTGACGGAAATTGACTTTGTCAGATCAACCTACAACTCCAGCTACGCTGAGGCATATGATAATGCAGGATTGTTGACACCGAAAGTAAGACTTATGAGGTCCAGTTTTTCAGTGCTGGTTTTGTTAAACTTAGTTTCCTTGCGCTCAATTAAATTTGTTGCAACCAAAACAAAGTAGTCAGCACACAGCTGATAAGTTAAACTAAGTTTAACCGTGCACAATCGGCCTCCGTTTAAAGTAAAGTGAAAAACTGTATACTGAGTTTAAACGACGAACAGAGTTCAACTTGCACTGAAAAACTGGCCCTTAAACAATAAACCACTAAAAATCTTCTCGACGAATCTTTGTGCCATACATACATAAATACACACCTATTTTTCTACATATTTGTAAATACATATGTACTTATCTACAGACATCTGCATACTTATATGTATTTATATTTTTATTATTAGACGGTTATGGCCCACGCTGTTCATTTGGAAGATGCAGAAATTGCACTTTTTCGCGAACGCGGTACATCTGTCGCCCATTGTCCAGCCTCAAATACGATGTTAAGCTCAGGTTTCTGTGATGTACTACGGCTAATTGAAAATGGCATTAAAGTTGGTTTGGGAACAGGTACATACATATGTACATCTATTTTTCGATAGCTAACCGTATTTATAATTTAACTATGTATATATGTATATTTACTTCTATAGATGTCTCTGGTGGAAATTCGATGTCTATACAAAATGCAATATTGCGTGCACTCGATGTTTCTCATCATCTCGAATTTGTGAAGAAGCAAGAGATCAAAGGCAGTGGTCGCTTAACTGCACAAGATAACGAATACCAGCCGCTAAATTACAAACAAGCTATTTTCTTGGCAACACTAGGTGGCGCTGAAGCGTTGGCGCTAAGTGCTATTACTGGCAATTTCTTAGTAGGCAAAGACTTTGATGCATTAGTGGTCGATACGAGCAAATATCCGTTGCACAAATATATGGCAGTTGATGAGAATAAATCCAATCGTCTTCAACTTTTAGAAATGTTGCAAAGATTTATTTATGTTGGTGATGATCGTAATATTTTACGTGTTTATGTTGCTGGCAAGCAAATTAAAAAGTACTAATGAATTTAATACAAAACAAATAGTAGTAATAAAGAACTATGAATAAATATGGACAAAATAAGAATATGCGATTTATTTATTTCCAAGTTTATTAAGTTTACTTTATACAACACCACAAAAATATGCACTACATATGTAGGTAGTTACATACATAAATATGAATGTATTCATAAGTAGTAAATTTATATGATTGCATTTGCCATTTATTTGTTTATAGACATACAATTTCGTTTATTCAGGCTTAATACCATACATATGTACAATCATTGTGTGCATCCACCTTAAATGCATACTACATAGCTTATATTTTCTTGTAAATAATTGGTTACGTTCCTATCACTTGCGTTTTAATATGCATATCTTAAAAAAGGTAATTGTAAAAATATAGGGAAGTACATATGTACATATGTTGGGTTATAAAGGGGCTTAAATTAGCGCGCTGAGTAAATATTTCCGTGAACACAAGGAATAAAAACCGAACTAAATTTAACATTTTTTTATTTTACTATGCGAATAGCATACAATACCATTTTTTCTTTTATAAACCATCTTTGATACTTTCACTGCACACTTTTTAAAAATTGTTAAATTCTAACAAGTTCGTTTATATTCCTTGTCGGCACAGATCTACACACATATGTAAAGCGATTTCGTACATCAATTGTACTTACTTAAATATTAATGTAACTTCAAATATTAGTTTAAGGAGAATAAAACGATGTTCAATGGTAATGCTATTAAGAGAATTTATAATTTTTGACAAGTATTTAAATTCATGTTTTTTGTGGCTTTGAACCACTTAACAGTTTTCTTGTTACAGATTTCGGTTGTAATAAATACGTTTAAAAGGAATTTATAAAAAAGATGCATATGTACGTATATATATTCCATTTTTTTCCTATAGCTAACTTGCAAAGTGCCTAGAAAATTGGGTTGAAAGGTTGCAGTTTTTTTTTTATCGAAATTCAGTTGCATTCCTAGTAGTGACGGAAAGGCAAATTTTATGAAATGATGTTAAAGTCAAATTCTAATTACTATCACAAAACCTATAGCATCACTATGAAAATTTTTTTTTTTAATATATTAAAACCAAGGCGAATTCCATAAAGTTGTGGCGACCAGACCGTATTCAATAATGTAATTTTTTCCCAAGCAAGAAACCTGATAGCGCTATTAGAGATTTCTGGTAAAGTTGCTATGAGTTGCTTAAAGTAGAGTTGACAATTCTAACCGAAACAGTTACATTATATTACATCACTTTTTTACTCATACAATTTAGTAGAAATGCAAAATATATTCCGCTTACTCATGGCAGTACCACCAGTGATAACCCTAAATAAATCCAAAAAACAACTTTAGCAATTGATGTAGCAAATTATATCGCCGGCCAATCAAAACGAAACAGTTCAACAAAGCGAAAAAAATAAGCTGATATTATGAACTTTGTCGTATGATTAGATTCATGGCGAATTCATTCAAGGTACAGTCAATTTAGCGGCGAATTTGATTTTTTCATTGCTTCATTGAATTCGCTTTGATTATATTTGAATACTGACATTTATGTATATTGGATATACATAAGTAAATATCTATGTATGAAGCATTGAAATATTCACATCCATTTATATTTGCTACAGGACAGGTGCAAATGTATTTAAATTATAATTCAGTTTAACTTAGAAATACGGCCTATAAAACGAAGTTTATCTTTTTTTCTCAATCAACACAAAATCTTTATGTACACGATATTAAAACTTAAAGGCAATACAATTGCTTTTTTTTTAGTTTTTCACCAGTACGTCAGATTTTTAACGGACATCTAATTTTCAGTCAGAACACATCGTTGTGACTTATTCTTCCACATTTTTTTTAGTCACAAAAGCAAACAAAAGCCACTTAAATTTACGTTTTAAAATAATTCCGATAGATTAATAAGATAGGCCCTCATAATAGATCTGGAAAAACTATCGATGCACTTTTATGTTACTCGACGTGAGGATGAACAAAAAAGGTAAAAAAAAAAAATCCAAAAATCAACGGTATACTTCAAACTTGAATTTAATTATATTAGAATTGAATGAGCTACATATATACATATATATACATATGTACATACATATGAACTTAAACATTTTATAAACATTCTGAATACTATAATTGACCGCTTTCGAATTTGATTTCAAAATTTTTTTGTTGCATATTTTGAGACACTTGCATTATATAAATACGCACAAATTAAGCGGTTTTTGGAGATGAAAATTTAGAGTAGCTAATTCGAGAATTCAATTACAGTGAACTCATATACATACAATCAGCATTTTTTTTTGTTTGAATAAGTTTGAAAAGGTTTTATGGGGATTCGGAAATAAAAGTAAAAAACACAAATAAATTTGTTAACGCCATTTTAAGCATATGTAAATAAAAGCATGACCGAAAAAATAAGTATAGTTTAAGATATTAAAATAATAATTTAGCGCTTACACTATTTAGCTGTGTTTGGCCGACCCTCTCCTACCATTTGTGATAAGCGACTTATTGTTATACCACAAATTCAAGGACTTGCATTTTTTTCCCGAGTCCGGATGACGGATGTATTTTATAAAAAGCTTTTTTTTGTGGCAAAATTACCCTCGCAATTGCCCGTCGAGGGGCGCCCACTATACTATTAAAAGAAAGTACTTTTTAGATTTTACTTGCCCTGGCTGAGATTCGATCCTCGAACTCAGCGGCATAGCGAGTTAAAGCACGCACCGATACACACTCGACCACAGCGACCACATATTATAATCGTCTTATGAAATCCAATATCAAATTGGTTAAAAAAAAAAAAACTTTTTTAACAAATGGTTCACCGATCTCTGAGCCATATTTTACTCAAAACGAAATATTTCAAATGGATTTCTTTAACTTCAATTATATATTTAACTGACGATACTATTTGTCATACATATACATATGTAGATAAATCTCTTTATTTTCCATTTAGATTAAATTATCTAGCGATTTGATTAAAATTAACCAATTTAAAGGAGTTTGCAAACTTTTAGTACGGAATTTTAGGTTACAATCCGTGTTTGTCGTGATGTTAAATCGATCGTGCAATTGGTCAAAGTAAAGATGTAGTAACTATATAAGGCATTTTCTTAGTATAGCAATTAAGTAAATTGATCAGACTGTTTGAAAAGAAATAATCAATTACATTGGTAACAATCTTTTAGAATCACTGTTTTAAATTATATACATACATACATCTATACGTACCTGTGTATGTGTGAATTCAAATGAATACATATGGTATAAACTCACAACATACATACGGATGTACTTATATACATAACCAGTCATTTAAGAGCTAGATTACGAAAACTATACTCACATAACAACTAAGTATGTACTATATGTAATTTAATTGCATATTCCTATATTAATAAATTATGCGTTTTAAACACATTTAAATAATGTTTTGCGGCAGGACTGAATCAAGGTGTAGATTGGCTGCATACTTGGCTTGCAACTGCACATTTTATGTGCTAAATATGTTTTGTTGAGTAGTATCATTCTCAAAATCAGTCCATGCATTGTTGAGCTCTATAAATATTAATTTTGCTATGCTTTCGTTTTCTGTGCCGTTATGCTAAGAAAACGAACGAAAATGGTGACTTTTAGAAATCAAATTAAATCAAATTTTTCGACTACAATATTTTTCATTACCTTGTCCGGGTGTACAGCAAGACATGCGCGTCTATACGATTTTTTCACATCAGCCGGCGTAATGAGCGTTGACATTTCACACTTTGACCATTTCGCGTCCGTCCAGAGTACCGTATGCATTGAACATAAGAGTGCTCTTATGTTGTTTTTCTTGCCTTCAGTCTAATGTTAGAAAAAACAAAATAAAAAATTACAGCAACGTCGTATGTGTGCGCGCATTAAATTTAAATACTTACCCATTCCATGATTTTAACCTTTTCTGGATCCATTTCTTTTATGAGATCCTCTTTGCGCATTTCATTGATAGAGCGCGGTCCTTGACTAATTTTGCTACCAAATTTGTAACCTTGTTCGCCCAGTATGTCGGCAAAGACGTCAGCGTTCTTTGATTGCGTACCGGCGTTTTGTCCCAATTTTGGCGTGTCAAAATTCGATCGACTATAATCTGGTCTATTCGATGACACATTTGACCCTACCGCAGACGCAGACGCAGTGGCTTGTGGTGATGGTCGATTTGAATTTTGTCCGGCAGATGACGGAAGTGTTGTCGGACCAGTAGGAAATGCGACACCGATGCCACCCAACCCACTAGGCGTCTTTATATGATTCGGCGATGCAGTTGTAGCTGGCTGCGTAGGCTGTGGTGTTCGAACGCTGCTTGTGTTATGTGTTGGACTGGAGAAGTGTGTGGTATATGGGCTAGTTCCGATGGGTGTAGCACCTGTAGATTTACTAACTAATGTGTTTGGATTGAAGTTTATGTTGAGACCAGATGCTAAGTTGGCAATATCTGCAAATGGGTCCTTTGTCTGAAACATTGAAAAAGCAAGCGATTAAGCTGCTTATGGCTAAAAAAAATTTATGATTTTCGCACAAACATTTTGAGGCGATGGTTCCTTGCTGGTATTCGTGTTGAACGTAGGCACCGATCCGAAGAAGGTACCAGTTGCTGGCGTTGGTGTTGATTTCGCATTTGCGGATGTATTTAAACTACTTGGTGTTGTGGTGTTAGCGAGTGTCGGCTGAGGTCCAGCAAAGCTATTGAACTCTACATTGATTTTTGGCGCCGATGAAGCAACTGAGCCGAATATATCATCTAGATCGGCATTTGAAGTTGGTTGCGTATTGTTTTCTAAAGTAAGAATAGCAGCTTTAAATTATACTTACATTGCATTCGAGTGATTAAAAAAATATTGCAAGAGGCGCCTACTTTGGAGTTAAGGCTTCAGATGAATCATTGAATTTGTAATCGGAACTTAATACTCGAGAAAATGGTTTGTTCGAGAAGTGATAATTAAAAAAAAAGTATCAGGTTGCGCAAAAATCTAGCTAAGTAATGGAAATTTGGAGCGCTAATCAGCGGCATCGGTTCACACTCGACCACAATATAATATTGCCTAACTTATAAATAAAAAACGAGTCTTCTCCAAGTAGATATACTTTTCAAAATTAAAAATAAATCTTTTTCGCTGCGGCATAGCGAGTTTTCGATATAACACGAAGCGGCGTTTTTTCGTTAATAACTACTATCCAGCCCTGTAATTAACAATAAATCATTCTTACCTAAAATATCAGGTATTGGCGCCGAGCCAATACCAGAGGAGTTGTCATCGCCGAACGCACCAAGCAAATCAAAACTAGCGTCACTAGTCGGCATTACGTTCGCTTGCGAGTCTTGCATCGACGGCTGTTGCATTTGTGGTTGGTTCAAATTGAGCAAATCTATTGGGGGTGAGGGCCCAGGCTGGACGCTATGAACCTCTTCATGCTTTATTTCGGTAACATCAGGCAAAATTAGCGGTGAATTTGGACGCGATTGTTTTTGTAGAGCTTCTGCTGGCAGTTGCGACTTAGCTGGCAACGCTTGTTGATTTGAACTAGGTTTTGTCACTATAAATACACAAATTTAAAGTTTTTCAATTTATATAGGCTTAATAATAAATAAGCTTACCAAAATTGTCGACCATTTCCTCAAACTCCAATTGCGAACTGAAGAGATGTTGGGCATTTCGTTTAGGTTTTGCTGGTAACCAAGGCGGATTTCTACTCGGCAGACATTCGTTATCGGTGAAAGTAAGAGACAACGAAACGGAAAATTCTTGCGCCACTTGCTCAGTATGTGGTAAATCATCCAAATCGTTTGAAGTGAATGTTATTAATGTTTCTTGTTCCGGTATAAAACCGGTGTTTATTTGGAATTGGCAAATTTTTAAGCATTGCGGACGCACCATGCCTTTTAACGCATTCCGCGCATGATTGAGCACAATTACTAGATCCCCACAAACCGTTAGATCAATAGGTAATGTAATTTTGCCTGGTCCTGCTAAATACAGCCTACGAAAAATAGAAATTTACTTTGGAGTATATACAGATTATGAATAATTTGAAACTGACCTCATCTTTTCGTAGTCCTGCAAGGTGGTAAGCAATAGTCGATCATTGCAGTACACCTCCATGTAAATGCGACATCCATCGCGCGCTTTGGTCATACGCGGCACCGGTTGGCAACACAAGGATACCAAGTTGATACTTTTGTAATGTGGTAATAGCGGTGTTGGGCGCAATATATCTCCAAAATAATATAAATAACGGAACTCCGATGGCCTGAGATTGATGGGGTGACGCTTTACAGCGAAGACTTGCACTGCATCTTCAGGCTCTTGAATTAAGTTCGCATACATAAGGAGCGCAGCAACTATTGTTGCTGCAGAACAACCACCTGAGTCGCTCGTTTGTATAATAACCACGGATTTTGGATCTGCTGTTAAGAAACTATACATGTCTTCGACGGCTGAATACATGCCTTGAAGACTGGGCGAATGAGCCTGCGAGCAAGCATAAATTGAACCCACTTCGACAGTGCGCACAGGCGGCGATAGGCGTGGACAGTTGCCTGCACCAAAATTATAAATGCTTAATTTTTGTGGTGGAAAACGACTCTCAATGGACAATCGAACATCTTCGATATTATTGGTTTTATAAGCCGATTCAAATCCTTCCGACGGGCAAGGCATAACAAGAAGCCGTGATGTTATATAGCTGATATCTAAGTCGGTGCGAGCGATAGTTTGCTGCATTGTTTGCATTACCTTTGATGAAGTGTCTTTAAGATTTTTTAAAAAACTACCGGCCCCACCTCGCAGCGATGAAAATAAACTACTATTTGTTGCACCAACATTTTCGCCGTGTACACTTGGTGGTATATTTGCTTGCTGCAGCTGTGGTTGATAACAGCTAGCCGGTTGGGGTGGCAACACCACTTGGTCATCCATATAAAAAGTAGATTTGCCAGTACCCTCTGGAACTTTAGATGTTGGTGGTGGATGTTGCGTACTATTTCCACTACTACCGTGTGCAATACTTGTGCCATTTATTGGACTCTTCGATTGCGGAGATTCTATAGGTTTGCCATGCAAATCAAGAGCACCTTTGAGCGACCAATTTTTTGTTTCCGAGATAGCAGCCAAACGATCTAGCACCATTGCGATGTTGAATCTATGAGCTGGATTTACATTAAGGCAGCCTAAGAAACGATTATTATTGCTATAATTTTCTTATTGTGTGACATTTAATATATTACCTTTGATAACTTCGTGAAAACAATGAAATCGAGAATCAGTTGGTAAAATATAATTACCATTTACGATGCGCAATTTTGCCGAGTCTTCGAACGGATGCTTTTGAAAACATAAAGCATATAATAAGCAACCCAAAGCCCATATATCCACCTTTATACCGATTTCGTAATTAGACCAAGTGTCGAGCATTTCAGGCGCTCGATACATTGGCGTTGTAACAGAGCTTAACTGGAATGTAGAAAACAAATCAAAATATTTTTTGATTTAATATCACATTACGACGTAGTGTATGCACCTGATCCTCGAGGAGGTTTCGCTGCTTAGCACCCCAATCAATTGTCGGCGCATATGTCTCGTTGGTTGCTGAACCAAAATCACAAAGTTTAAGTTGCTTATCGCTGCCGATTAGAAAATTTTCAATCTAAAAAAAAAAAAAAAACCGAGATATAACAATAAACTTATAATTTCGGTATACATTTAATGAATTTTATGGACCTTAATATCCCGATGAATTATAGGTGGCATTTGAGTGTGCATATGAGCTACAGCTCGAGTTGCTTGATAGAAAACTCGTAACACCAAAGCAGGATCAAGTGTCGAATTCAAGCAGTCTATAAGCGATCCTCCTAAACGATTTTAAATAAATTTTTTTCCAATCTTATTTCATTGTCTTATTTCTCATTACCATTACAAAGCTCCGTTAGCAGCAAGTATTCTGCACGTTGTTGAGGTCCTGTCGTTTTATCAACAAATGTTGCACCGACAAAGGCAACAATATTGGGATGACCCGAAAGCTGTTTGTGTGTGTTAATTTCATTAATAATAGCATTGCAAGCCTGCTTATCTGTGCCAATGAGCCGCTTGAGGGCGTATTTTTTGCCAGACTGTAAATCTTGCGCCACATATACAAAAGCGAATCCGCCTGAAGAAAAGGCAATATATGTAATATTGATAAAATAAATATGTACATACATATATATAAAAATGCTGCTAAATAGAGCGGACATTTTGATAAGACTAAACTATGTGTTATATACATATATTTCTGTAAATTCATAAATGATATAAATCTCTTAAGTTATAGACATGCATCTTATACTAAGGCCAGTCAATGCCGGTTTAAACCAAGTTAAGTTACATAAATGCAGTTTAAATTTAATCATAGTTTCCTTGTGCCTAATTAAATTTGTTGCAAATTAAACAAAGTACTCAGTAATCATCTGATAACTTAAACTAAGTCTAACCGTGCCATATCGGCCGTTTAAAGTTGTCTAAAAAACTGCATACTTACTGATTTTAAATTTAGTCTAACAGTGGCCCTTAGGACAAGTTTTTCAATACAAGTTGAACTCTGTTTGACATTTAAACTCAGTATGCAGTTTTTAGTCTACTTTAAACGGAGTTTAAACTAATTTCAGTTTTAGTTATTAGCTGTTTGCAGACCTAAAGAAACTAAGTTTAAATTTGAACTGAGTTTAAACCAGTACTGAAATACTGGCCCTAAATCAAACATACAGTTCGCGGATTCCAGAGATAAACGAGAAGAGAACAGTAAACATTTATGTTTATGCATCCGCGAATCATGGTACTGGTTGTTATATATACCACTGTGGACACCACTTGGATACCACTGCTTAAGCGTAATTTAACATACATACGTACGTACATACATATTTACTTATGTACACAAATACATACATATATGTATATGCTGTATAACAGATTACAAGGTTGTTGTTTTAGAACGTACATTGCAGATAACTGTTTACTTAACTTTTTAGTGAAGCGAATGAAAAGAAAGATATACTATTATAATTGAATAATCATAGCAGCTTAGTGCAGATGTTCATTAAGTATAGACTATTATGCTTTATTGATTTTTCATCATCGTGTAGAATATTCATAGACGTAAGTACAATGTACTTGTATGTGTGTATGTTTGTACTTATCGTATATTTGTAGGTGGCAATCAAAGGCAGTAATACTAGGTAAGTAACCATTTGATTACCTTCTGCAATAACATGCTTTACACGGAGCTTATGTCCTGCTACCTCAACAACTTGTCCACAAAACTCGTTTGTCGTTACAGTAACTGCGGCAGCTACGCTGCCAGGACTGCCACTGGAACTGGTATCTCCCATTATATTGGTATTTGGGGCTGTATTGAAGTAGCCCATTGCTGATTTAAAGAATTCACTCATTTTATACGCCTTGAACCTTTTTGTTCAAATATGCAACAATGCACGCGTTTTCCAGTATCTAAATAACTCCTTTTTCAACTTGCTTTATACAAATTAGTTGGAAAATTGCACTTTTTTATATTATTTGCTTCTCAGAGCAGAACAACGAAAATTACGCCATGACAGTCCGATAACAACAAAAACACGAGAAAATGCGTTGCCACAACGCAGCAGAATTGTTGCCAGCTGGGCGGTGGTGCTGCCCAATTGCGTTAATAAATTCTTCTACGAAAGTGGGTAAAGAATGATGAGCTGCAAGATTGATATAGAATAGATTGCCCGACAGCTATCAAAAATAATTTACGATCTGCGCATGTACGTCACATCTGCAATAACGTATTCTCATTTTGATTGAAGAATTGCTTTATAAGTTCGAATAATATAAAACTTTAATTAAACCTTTAAAATTATAGAACACCAAATATTCACTTCACTCGTGTTTGAATTTCTAAGAAACTTTGCCGATGTGACGTCATTTTAAGCAACTGAATGCCAATATCGTAAAGCAAAAAGGTAACAGACCTGCGCAAGGAGCAATCTCTTATTTATCAACCTTGGATGAGCTGAGCCATGATTCATTAATCATGCTGATAGCTGTCATTGTCAAATAAAATTAACAGCTGATTTCAAAACTCTAGCACTGCCCAAGGCCATGTCAAGGCGTAGAAATAAATACATATATACAACTTTCAGCTTTATGGACGATTTCAATAAATTTAATTATTAACTGCCCACTCATTGGAATATTATTAAAAAAAGAGCACAAATCAGATAGCTCATAGGAAATACATGAGGAAGACAAACTATTCTTGGGATTATTTGTAAATAACAACGCAACCCTGGCTGCAGTAAACATTATTTTTGTTGTGTTGGAGTGAGTAATAGAAATTTATCTCCAGGTTTTACCAAAAATTGATATTAGCCAAAAATAGAAATATGTCGCATCAAACTGGGATAAAAGGTATGTACTCACGAAGTATTTAACGTTAATTCTAAGTGTTTTTTGCAAATAACAATATATTTCCAGCTAATGATAAACTTACAAAAGTTTTTGGAAAAAGTAAAAATGGAAAGCTGCGGGTGATAAAAGTGTCAATTGAAAATGGTAAGTCCATTTTTTTCTTGCTGATAAAATACCCGAAAAAAGTGAATTCTGCAAATATTTTATAAAGTAATTTAATAAATAATAAAATTAAACCTTTTAGAGGAACTAAACTGTACTGCTACATTGGATGTAAAGAAAGACTGGGAAAGGGATTATAATAAGTTGATTGGCCCCTTAATAGAAGAGGACGTACCATGTTATATTCTTTATCGGCTGGATAGTAAAACCACACTTGGTTATGGATGGCTGTTGCTGAGTTGGGTACCAGATACTGCCACGATAAGACAAAAAATGGTTTATGCTTCCACAAAAGCAACACTTAAAACTGAATTCGGTTCGGCACATATCACTGAAGAGATACACGCAACAACATTAGAAGAGACTACTTTTGAAGGCTATGTGCGGCACAAGCAAGACTTTGCAGCACCAGCACCCCTTACCACTCGCGAAGAAGAGCTTGTAGAGTTACGCAAAACAGAAATTAATACCGACATAAATACGGACACGCGCCACCAAACACTAGGCGGTGTGGCATGTCCATTGACCGATTCCACTATAACGGTCGTTAAGGATTTGCTGCGAGGCTCCTATGACTATCTACAATTCCGCATTGATCTCGAAGAAGAGCGCATACACGTAGCCAAAGCAGCAGCAGTGCCACTGAATGACCTACCACGTCAAATACCGACCGAAAATGCGCGTTATCATTTATATCTTTTCAAGCACACCTACGAAGGCGATTACCAGGAGGCATACATATTCATATATTCTATGCCTGGTTACACCTGCTCGGTACGAGAACGCATGATGTACTCCAGCTGTAAAGCGCCATTTTTGGAAAACTTAAATGCCCTGGGTGTGAATGTTGTGAAGAAGGTACATAAGTGCAACACAACGAAGACGTATGCCCCTATTATGTATGGAGACTATTGTATACGTGCCGATCTATTAGCCACAGCTACTAAAACCATTTTTCGTATTATGTAAGGCATTTATCTGAGTATACAGAAAAGCTCAGACAATATCCCTGATTTTACTTTATTGACAACTATATTTTAAAGCAAAAGTGGAAAAATCTAAAGATCGGTTTAAAATGGAAGCATTTACATACTTTAAGTAGCAGATAGCCAGTAGCGGGTTGCCTTGCGTAATGAAAATTCTAGTATAGTTGCCTAGCGACTACTAGTCTCCAAACATAAAAGGGGTATTAGTTATTAATCTTTACTAGCATTTAAATAAATTTTTATTTCTTTTTATAGTTAGAAATTGATAGTGGTTCAGAATTGACTGAGGAGTTTCTGCTCGAAGAACTTCACCCCAAAAAACTTGCCAGCAGGCCAGCATTTGCGAAACCGAAAGGCCCTCCTAGTCGAGGAGCAAAACGTTTAACACGCCCACAAGAGCAATATTAAATGTCAAAGAAATATGAAGCCCTGTGCTGCAAAACCCACCTCGCGGCAATAATTTCACTTATGCTTTCCTTACTCTTCCATCTGTTGTAAAACTCGCGTTTTGTCCATGTTCAAAGTATGTTTGCAAGTTCTACACACCATACATAGTGCATATACATGTCTATTATAATGAATAAACATTTATTAAGTATTGAATGTTAGAACGAATTTATGTTTTTAATATTTTTTCATATTGTTGTCTATCGTACAGTTACATACTAGGCAATATAATTAATTTATTAATTATTGAATCATGCTAGGTAATATTGTTAATTTGTTGCCTTATTGCTTGCAGCGAGAGTTGTTGAGAAATTTATTTATATTAGGGCAGTTCAAGATTACGAGCATTGCATTTACCAATCATCACTTTGGCACGGCAACAACAAATTATAAGCATCAGCTGCTACTAACTTTAGAACCGACTTTAACTTGACTATGACTACGGGCCGGTTCTAAAGTTATTAGCAGCTGATGCTAACTTTAGCGTCGACTATTACTTGACTATGACTACGGGCCATTTCGAATAAGTGTAGAAGAAAATAAAAAACATAGCTCGAAAAAATTTTATTTCAGGCCGTACTACATTTCATCAAGTAAGCAAGTGGTATTTGTATAAGTATGTGTGCTGATGTACATAAATGAGAGTCGAAAAATCGCGATAAACTTCGAATATATTTAACATTATACATATGCACATGTATGTTTGTAGGATACAAAATAAAGTATTTAATTTTATATTGGACATTGGTTTCTATCGTATTTTTTAACATATTTTTATTTAATAGCATCCAAAGATATTTTGTCAGTAACCTTTTTGTCGTGCTCTTTAAAAATATCGGATTTTTTATAGGCTTGCTCCTCTTGCACCTGATCAATAAATAATTAAAAATTGTATGTATGTATGTATGCCCAAAATTTGTTTAACACTTTTTACCTTCATTGCCTCGAGTACCACCTTTTCACGTTCTACCCGCCATTTATATTGCCAATACCGTATATCCTCCATGGACGTACCAGATAAGTATAATATAGTGAGCGATGCGGCACCTGCAACGCTCCCTAAAACACCACCGACGATACCTCCAGCAACCATACCTCGCAAGCCTAGGTTTATTTTGTATAGACTCCCAGTAATTAAGCCGGCTGCAATGTATTCGAAGATGGAAGATTTTCCCCGGTACACAGAAACGCCTGTGATTATTCCACTGTATTGAAAATAAAATATCTGCATAATACTATTTTGAATTACAAACAAACATTTTTACTTACAAGTAAGAGGTCGTGAATAAACCAATACGCCAACCCCATTTAAATCCACCTTTAGCGAAATTCACGGTTACTTGATCTTGTAACTTTCGCTACAATAATTATAAAATTTCATGTTTCCATATCTTATGAATAAGGTTTTTTAATTTATTATACCTAACTTACTTTGGCGTCAAGGTGTGACTTAAATGCGGTCGCTTGATTGCTCTCCATAAAGTTCATATATGCAATACGAGATTGTGTAACACCGCCGTATACAGCACCAATTAGAAACCCAAGAAAACCTGACTGATAAACGGAATTTAATTCTGAAGAGATGCTTCCGAATTCGCTATAAGATAAAAATATAAATTTCAGTTTAATACAAAGCACCTGCACTCTTAAATAGTGGACTCACTCAATTTTAAACATATCCTTTAGGCGTTCCCATCCGGTTTCCTGCAGATCAGGTTTGCTTTGCAGGTATGACTTGTACGTCTTTGTATCCTTAGATACAATGTCATGCTGAGTTGGATCGTTGGGAAGGCCTGGCAATATACCCGCTATCAGTATTCTATGGCTTTTCCTAATAAAACTCATTTTTTCCTGTGATATTTCTTTGGTTATCAGCTGCAGGAGCAAAGTTAATGAAACTCCAGCTGATAATCAGCTGCTTAATAAAAATATGCAACAACAAATAAAATGTGATATTTACCGTAGTGTTGCATATTAACCGTGTTTTTCCCCCATTTACAAACTTAGCTCTTTGTTTTTTTGATTAATGCATTGAAATTTGTTATTTAATTTTGTGAGCCACCACTCTATCCTTGGGGGTTTTCCAGCTTCATGGGTTCAAGATAGGACAAGTACTCGCTTAAATCAATTTAATGAAAATACATAAATATGCGCGGTCGCGTTTCTTTCTATATTTCATTTCTTTGTAGGATGTATGTATGTATGTATGTATGTATTTAAATAATCGCAGTTTTCTTATTAAAGAAAATAACTATCAGAAAAGGTTTGTATAAATAGCATAGTTGCTTTATGAAATGATTAATTAAGACATCAGTCTCTCTTTTAAAAAAGTGTGCTACATTTATGTTCTCTGCTTTTATTACTTGACATAACAAACCTTATTTAGAGCCTTGCTTAAGGAGGTTAAAAACCATTGTAATATATATTCTCTTCTTTATTTTACATTTACATTACACATTCTAATTAAAAAAATAAAACTATACTAGAAAAGCGTATCCTCCGATCTTATGTATTCTCCTATATCTGACTGATGGAAGCAAACATTAGTCATCGGATCTGCAGTCTTACATTCGGTCGTAGAACGTGCTAAAACTCCAAATCCTAGGGGTAAATCATTCATGTTGTAAACAACAACACCTTGATATTGGCCGGCATTTTCGGTAATTCGTCCCAGGCCCGACTTTGGTATATGATTGCCATAGAGATACTGTTGTTCAAATGATGGCTTCACCCATACTTTATATTGAGCATATGGTGCCAGGTAGTAAAGTGCGGTAATGTGAAATTTTAATTTGTTTGTTTTTGAGAATTTTCCAAAGCAAGTGCCAACACAAACCAGCTTTTCCGGACCAAAACATTCAGCTAATTTGAGTATACGCTCCGACACGTAATAAACGCGTTCTCTATGTTCACGAAAACAATATGTTCCATCCGGTCGGTCAATAAGTTGTTTAACATTAGTGCCAATGCTGAAATATTGCAAAGCGGATTTGTTTATTACCCATTTGCAGGAATGAGTTTACTTTATACTTACTATTTGGACAACTTTTCAAAAAGTATTTTAGCGCGTTCGTCACTTAGCCTCTTCATTAGTATTTATGTATAAATCACTTTTTTTTTATACAAGATTTAAAAAAATATGAATAAATATTAGAATTTCCTGAAATGTGCAAGCAACTGTCAGCCACAATGACACATGTGCGTGCACGTTTGTTTACGTACAGTACGTACGAAAAATTAATCAGCAGAGTTGCCACTCTGAATTAAGCGACCTGTGTTGCTTCTTGACTCGGAAAAAAGAGAACCCACAACACCTGCTTATGGAGTGGGATGCTGTGATACGCAGCAGAGGGTTAACCATTGTACGGCCGTGGCCGGAAGACCAGGACAGACACTAGCTGTCCCAGGCAACCATTTTGGGTTTCCTGGAGGTACTGGGGCTGACTGAAGTGCTATGACGTTAGCCGTGGAGGGCACAATAGACTTACCAGTCGCAGGGCATTCCTCCTACAACGATCTCTTCATGAAAAAAAGTAAACGAAACTACAACAGGATAACATACGGTATTGCAATCGAGCACAACGATATTTTGAGTTAAACAAGAATGGGAGAAAATTTTTACTTGAGAAGTTAGTCGCCAGGAAAAGCTCCCGAAATTTTTTTAGGAAAGTGTGCAGGATAAAATATTCCCCATAAATTTTTTTTGGATTTTGCTGAAGTATCAGTCCTTTATCGGACATTATTCCAGGTCGTTCTGGAATCGTGCAGCCTACAGTCATGGGGGTGATCTAGCCAGCGGAGTCGCTGGTTTTTAATCCTTGTACAAAGTGCAAAGACGGAAAGAACCATAAATCTTTCGAAGAATCTCTATCGAGGACTCCAAGAGCCCTCTCATCTGATATTGTTATCGTCCATGCTTCTGTGCCATACAATAGGACGGGCATGATGAGAGACTTATAGAGTATGGTTTTTGTCTGTCGCAGCATTAGTTTTACCAATATCGAGTGTTGTGTGAAGGACTGACCCCCACTGTATAAATACTGATTGAACCTTTTCAGTATAGCTTATGATCCTTCTACACATCTTGGAAAAGTCTTGAGAAAGAGTAGACGGCACTCACCATCTTTTTGTCGAAGAATTAGCCGAATTAAAGCCGCGTTGTCTGAATTTTGTACCCCCGAAAAACTAGTACGGCTTTCTAAAATAACCTTCATCAGCTCCGTCTGAATTCGGACATACCTCTACGAGCCGTTTTATAGCAAACAGGGTTTCAGACAGGGCGGTCCTTTGCTGTGCGACTTCTTTAACCTGATGTTGAAAGTAAAAGCCACATAATTAAATCGGTAAGGCAAACACCGATGACATTGACATCGTTGCTCATCACCATCTCACAATTTAGAGACTATATTTTGAGACAAGAGGCTTTATTTTGAAACTAATGAATGCAAACAGGTCTAAAATTGTGACTTTTGTCTTTATTAGAGACTGATACTGCTTACTGAATTCGGGGGTTAGTTTAAAGTTTTTGAGTGAAAATTTAATTCAAATTTAATAATAATAATAATAATTATCCCAACGGTATTACCCTCCATACAAAAAGCTTCTGCATTTAAGATTAAGATGATTTGATGTCCATCCTATGAATCGCAATTTTCCAGACAGATTTTGGCATCACTGCCGTATGTCTCTTAAATTCTTTGATTTGTTGTTACAAAAACAGATTGACAAAACAGTGAAAAGGAAATTCTGCAGAGCAAAGGCTTGCTTAAAATTAGAATGAATCAAAACTTAAATATTTAAAAATAAATTTACGTAGAATACATTTAATTTTTTACTTACTTAACGAATTTCGTTATAGTGGACACTTTACACGGCAGAAGTTGGTTATGGTACTACAACGTTAACCCGCTCTGTGTGAATACCGCTTTTCAAAAAAGGAAACAAACGCTTTCGTCTTAATTGCTTTATTACACGACTACTTAATAAATATTTAAGCAATACTTAACATACTACATTACATATTTACACACATTTCTTAAAAATAGTTACAAATAATAGTTTTTAAAAGTACAATTCACTAGCATTTATTGACTTAAAATTATAAAGGAAGTACTTCGATGTTTGTTGTGCAGTTTGTAATATTTCAGTTGTTGGACAGTGAACGGTCGATTTATTATGTACACACAATTTTTTTACTGTTAAAATTTTAATTCACCGCAATATTTTAAGATTTTGGAACTTTGCGACACCCTACGACACCTTGATTTTTCTCATTAGAAACTTTATTTTTTTTTAAGTTTATACATACTTTTTTTTAAATTAAAAATGCAGTGTTAAATTTTCCAAAGAAAATTAAATTAATAATAAAAAACTTTTTTAATTTGAAATAATATGGGAACAACGCTTGATATCAAGTTAAGAAATACATACAAACATATGATTTTTCAACATTTCAGCATTTAAAAAATAGAATGTAGGTAGTACAATTCACACACAGTTCAAAATTAACGGTATAGACTCGTTTTCACTACTTGCTAGTTCTCTAAGTGCTACTTTTTTGTTGTAATCTACACTTACAATGTGTTTATAAAAATTGCATCTTATTTGGTTTTCAATATTAATTACATATGTTAATACTCCATGTGTACATATTTATGTATGTATGTATATAGACAAGTGTGTATGCACATAATTTATAAAAGTCGAACCTAACCTAACTTTACATACAATAAAATAAGCAAATATTATAAATAAAAGCTAAAGTAAGCAATAATAATCAACCGTTTTTTGTAGTGTGGGTCGCAAAAACTCAACACAATCACATTTTTGTCAATAACTACCAAATGGTAATTACCATTAATTCATTAATTTCCAACTACACAGTTATCGTTTTTTTTTGTTCAAAATTACGATCCTTCAGCAACTGATCCAGTTGTTCTTCCTGATAGTAGACAACAAATTCAGATGGCGAAAGCGTTTCGAATATCGCGCAAATACTGGGCTTAAGATTATAAAAGAACAAGAGTTGTGAGCGCGCAGCGAAATCACTTAATAGAGACTCAATAACAGTGCCTGCCGTGAAATCAGCGCCATAAATATGGGAAGCATCGATAACGACTGGTACATTTTGGCGCATTGAGTGTTTTGTGACAAGGTTACGCACATAATCCACGGAGGGGAAGATCAGGCAACGATCTGGTGTGATCATGAGGTATTCATTACCTGCCTGTGTGGTTAGAGTTTCAGTTGCAATTTTTGGACGCGCCGCATAGTACAGAATAAAGATGACATTCAAGCCAACACCGATCAATATGCCAATTTCCAGTGGCAGGACCAGACAGGTGATGAATGTAACCAAACCAGGCACAAGATCACTTTCTGTATTTGGGAAGAATATAGAGACATATGTACATACTATATTTAGAAAGAGTTTGAATGGGTGAGGTAAGGGAAACTTACTTTTCGCACGCCACATCGGTTTGATTACGCGCACCTCCACCATAAATATCACAGCCGCAATAATTATTGCCGCCAAGGTTGTTTTGGGTATGTAAAAGAAATATGGAGTAAAGAAGATCAAAGCTAGGATCACCAAGGTGCCACAGTAGATATTACTGAGGGGTGTGCGCACGCCGCTGGCATTATTGACTGCGCCACGACTCAACGAGCCGGTGCCGGGGAAAGCCTGCACGAAAGAGTTGGCAATATTTGCGAAACCAATAGCGATAAGCTCTTGTGAAGCATCTACGGGTTTACCATTGCCTGTTTGAAAGTAAATTATTGATTAATATTTAATTATTGATCGCGAAATGCAAATTCTATTCGCGCACTTACCAAATGCCTTAGCTATCGAAATAGCTTCCATCAACGATATTAGCGGTATCACAATAAGTCCGGAACCCAAGTTCCTCACCATATCAATGAAGTTCTCTTCATGTCCAGATGATGTTTCATTAGCGGACATGTGGAATGGTGGTGGTTTTACAGGAGGCAAACCTGCAGGAATGTAACCAATAATGCGGAAGGGTGTATTTCCATCCTCTGCATGTAGCATATATCCCAAGAAGCCGCATACGACGACGAGTATGGCATTGCGTGAGGTGCCAATGAGCCAAATAATTTTATTAAATGCATTTTGGGCCTTTGATCGGAGAGTAGGCTCTTTGGGACCGATTTTGAACGACGAGAGCAGCTGAGGGTAAAGACAAATGTTAGCAACAATACAACTAGAGATACATTTTAAAGTAAGATATGATGATTTTCTTTGTCTTTGGTGAAACTCACCCTCATCATGAGTAGTACTATGATGCATGTGATACCCAAAACTGCATCTGTCGCACGTGTTTCCTTGATATTCTCGATGATGTTCTTCGTTATGTCCAAAAACGTTGTGCCCGGCGCTGGTATGCCCAATATGTCTTTTACTTGTGATGCGACAATAATAAGTGAAACTGCTGAAGTGAACCCGGATGAGACTGGACCAGAAACGAAATCCAATAGAAAACCCAAACCAAAAATGCCCATGAACAGTTCCACAATGCCACAAAGCAGGGTAAGTAACACCGCCAATTGCCAAGACCCTTTGGCGGTTTGAAAAGTTAGTAGCGCCACAATAGCCGAGGGTCCGACCGGCACATCCTTGCAGCTACCAAAGAAAATATATACGAAACAACCCAAAAAGGAACCGTATAAACCGTACTAGAAAGAAAGTTAAAATAAGAAAGGATTAAAAAACCGAAAACGAAAAAAATGCATAAAAAAAGAGAATTTCGCGAAAAAGTACAAAAAAACGGTTAAATTTTAAAGCTGATAGAAGACTTTCAGAAAACCTCATTTTAGATATACTTATATACATATGTATACCGGAACGCCTCTAAGAGAGAGATGAAAACTAAGAAATAAATGCATTAAAACTACAAATAACGAAGTGAGAACTTCAATAATATTGCAAAACATTTATATTTTTAACTATTCATGTTTTGGAAAATGATATTATTTTAAAAATGTAAGAGTAAAAAATTTATCTCGATATTCAAGTTATTTTTTCATATAAACAGGGCATAATTATTGATACCCATCTCGGCAACATAATAAAAATACTAATCAGTTCATCCTATCATTATTGTTATTATAACTTATTGTTATCGTTATCTATAGCTTCTCGAACGATTTTAAATTAAAGCGCAGTATTCCGAATGTAAAAAAGAAACATGTGCAAATATTTTTTCATAAAAAATAAATATTTTGCATATTTTTTCTTTAACTTACAGCTGCCGGCAGTCCGGCTACACCAGCATACGCCAACGCTTGCGGTATCACCGTTAAACCCACAGTCAGGCCAGCAACAACATCGCCCACAGCATCTTCGCTGGAATATTTTGGCAACCAATTGAGTATGGGCAGGCGTTTGTATAGCGTTTTGCGGTTGAACGCACGTTTCGTGCAATTCTGTACCCAAGCTTTGGCACAATCCATTGGCTTGACAGGTGGTATCATTTTCTTGCCGTCTTTGTTTACTGCAAAGAGAAGTTAAAAAAAAAATATGTGCATGTTTAATAGAAGTTTTAGAAAAATACATATATATACATACATTTTAATGATTTAAGCAACTGAAAATTACTTCCCCATCGCAAATAGAGTGCACCGACCGAGTGCGCGAACTCTCTTTGCCAACAGCATTTCCATGCGCTTTGAATGATTTTTAAGTCTACCTCAATTATGTTCTTACTGACTGTTTCGAAAGGCATTTCTTTGCGTTCTCAAATCGTATACAAATTAGCGAAAGGGAAGAAGAATTTCTGGTTGGATTTTTAGTGAGCTGTCAGTTTTAAATTTTTGATTGACTCTCTCCAAGTAGCATAAATCTATAGTCTTACGAGCTATGGAATATATATTAATTTTTAGAATTAAAGTTTTTTTTTTATTTTGAAAGCTGAAACTGTGTAACTCTATGTAATAGTAACATTTTTTCAGTTTAAATTGTATACGAATTCATTAAAGTGGAAAAATGGTAATTTCAAATAACTTCTATAGCGATTTTTAAGTCAACTGTCTGTTAGTCAACTTTAAAATTTCAAGTGAAAAGAAAACCTTTACATTATATCCCTGCCCGTTTAAAAGCTTTGTATTCAAAAAACTCACGTCTTGATTTCGAAACCGAAATTCTATTGTTGTAGACACGCGCTCAACATTTTCTTCTAGTACATATTCTTAATGAATAATTTATTTTTTGTTCTTTTGTTCTATTGTTAAGGAAATTTTTTATACACAAACCTACATATTTTTTTTTCCAAAAATATAGTTAGTTAGGCGCACTCTGCTCGATTTGAGAATGAACATGGCAGCAATTACCTTCGAATGTACCTATTTTTATTTATAAAAACTTATTAGTACAATGAGACTTAGTATACAACAAGCTATTGAATAAAAATTACATAAATTAAGGAGTATATTAAATATAAAAAATTTATAATCATTAACATCGAATATTTAAGAAATAGTTTTTAACTAGTTAAATATTTCATATATGGTAAGTGGATATTAGTTTATTAATTTGGAGACAATTTTGAATACGAAATGCATTTAAAGTATGTTCTTTTTAGCTTTAACAGAAAATATGGTATAATTGAATTTAAGATTTGTATAGCTTTAATGGCAATTTTGGTCAAATGATCGCTAAGATTTAGGAAAGACAAGTCTTCGTATATTTTATGCATTTCAGAGTTAGCCGAACTTTTCACAAATACAAGTTTTTTTTATTTAAGTACCGTATATATGTAGATACTTATATATGTAGATACATATGTATGTATATAAATGCAGTCTGAGGCAAATGTATTGCTTTATTTATGACATTTATTACATCAATATGCGAGCGTGGCCATAGTAAATTAAATATTGAAATATTAAACTATAAAAGTATATTAAAATTTACTCTTACTTACATAAACATCCAATAATAATATCAATTAATCTTATTTTACTCTGTGAAAGTGACGTCCCAGTCAAAGCCCTTTGATTTAGCTATGCCTAAGCAGAATTTACTACGTCAGCTAACAATTCAAAGCGAATTCGATTTAGAATTTACACAACTTTGACTAACAATAAAATTAAGCTCAAATTGGCGTGTTAAAAGTTATTTAGAATTTTTGTAAACAAATAAAAAGAGTTGTTCAGAATGAACGTGCACGAGCGCACCCGCCAATATTTTCTATCTACTTACATATTTGCATACCTACATATGCACATACACATGTATGTATATACAAACATACATACATACATGTGCGAAAATAACTGGTGTGCATGGCAGTGGAAAAGCGCTTACCGGGCGCAAATGAAAATTGTAAAAAAATGAATTGAATGAAAATAATCGCTGATCTGTTCATGAGTCATTATCGCATACATGCGAACTAGGAGTATTCGGGCCGCATTTGTTGGAAATTTTTTGTTGATCATACACGAACTTTTCATTGTCAGGGGCCTATGCTGAATGTGACTGCCTCGCAAGAAATCTTATTGGTTTAATTTGCAATGAACTTAGTACGTCTGGTTTCGGAACTTTATTGTACTATAGAAATTAGCGAATTATTATATAAGGCTAGAGAATGTGCTTGCTAGGGTTTGAAATACCAAAAGGTATTACAAAATAAGAAATGTACAAGCATAAACGTTAACAAGACTCAAATATAATACAAATGTTTTTATTTGACGAAAGCTATGATTTGATTTATGGTTAAACCACAAATTTATTTATTATTAATTAAAACTTTTCTTGGTGGGTACGAATAAAATTCACATACAGTTAAGCAAAATCACAAAATTCTTTTCCATAGCTATTTTTACTATCATTCAAATTTCCACTGTTATTATAAAATCACAAAATTATTTTCCGCTTGGTAATTGTGTGGGTGTGTTGAGACCGGTGTTGTTAAGCTATATGAAAAATCGCAAAAGGTATTTGATATTTGTTTGTTTTTTCAGATTTGGAAATCAAGAAAAACGACAAATAATTATTGAAATGGCGGAGATTCCAAGTTATTTAAAAACACAGCTTTCGATGTTCAAAAAAAGTATTGTGTTTTACAATATTCATAAAGCATGTAATGTTGAATATATTTACATATCCTCTCGTAAATTTTTTTTAAAGGGGGAACACGCTTTTGTTACTTATAGTACCAAAGTCAGCTTTACCCTCAAATTCAGTAAGCAGTCTCAGTCTTTAATAGAGACAAAAGTCACAATTTTAGATCAGTTGGCTTTCATTAGTTTCAAAATAAAGCCTCTAGTCTCAAAATAAAGTTTCTAAATAGTGACCTGGTGATAAGCAGTTCACAAAAAATTAAAATAAAAACAAAAGAAATAAACGTGAAAGCGAGGAAAAGCAATAATCTCTAGCTCATTTTGAGACTTGAGATGTGACTGAGTTACTGAATTCGGGTATTAATGTAATTTGAGTTAATTTCTCTCAGACATAAGTTTAATTGAAATATTTTTAAAATAATTAAAAATCTCTGAATTTAAATACATCTGATCGTTAATTTTTTTTGCGGCTTAAAATAATAACCTTGCTCATTTCAGATATTTTAAGATAAACTGCCTCGTTTTGGCATCACTGCCTGAAGTTTTCGTTTGCAGTTGAATGACATTCTTAAAACCTCTCTATACTCACAGACATAAATATGTACATACACAAATTATAGTTTTTGTTTGACTACTTGTGAAATATTAAGGATTTCCGTTTCTCGCTAACCAATTAACAAATTTAATTGCGATTATGCGAATTGATAATTGAAGTGAACGAATGCAGATAAAAAACAATAGGCTATGGAAATATGTGACAGTGAACCGAAATTTTTAATAGCATTCGATTATGGAGCAAATATTTTTTCGCATTTCACTTTCGTATCGCATTACAAAAGAACTTACTTACTTAATTAGCGCATACAATAATTTGGCGCTTGCATTATATGTATAGCTTTTCCTACCATAATATACTACAAATGGAGGGACCTACCGTTTTATGCCGATTCCGAACGGCAGATGTTTTTTTAGAAGCTTTTTTTTTAAGACAGAAATACTCTCGGAGGTTTGCCATGACGAAGGGTGACCGCTATTAGAAAAAAAATTTTTCTATGCCTATACTTGCTTTAGCTGAGATTCGAACCCCGAACTCAGCGCACATCGAGTTTTAGCGCGCACCGCTACATATTCGACCACAGTGGCCAGAAGTACATAGTTCTAAAGTATTTTGCCTCTTTCGCTCTACTTAAATTATATTAATTAAGAGAGATCTGTTTGGACTAATTATATTTTTGGACTTCGACAGCACGAGCTACCCACCCACACGTACACTTTCGAGAATTCCACACAATTACACCAACAATACTTAAATTAATGACATAAACATATTTATGAACGACGATCTTCTGAAAGTAGAGTAAACAATTTATAGAAGAACAGAGTGAAGACTGGTAGGCTTCAAATATGTGGCTTATCTTAAGGGGTTATAACCACTTGATTTTACATTTTCTTAATGTACCTACCGTCAAATATGTTTCTTAAAAATTTAAAAATAATCAGACACTTAGAACAGAAGTTACAGCACTGAATAGCTGAATGTGTCTTGCGACTTGAGTGATTGTTCGGAAACTTTAAACGCAATTATCTCAAAATCGGGTTTTTTCGAACACGGCTTAGCGGTGACCACGATTTCTCGGCAACAAATAAACCGATCGTGTGGAAACTTGCATTCATTAATTTTATATTGCATTGACTGAATTTTTATTTTGAGTAAATTTCTATTTTTTAGGCCAAAAAAGACAACTCACTAAGTGATTCAAATCAACATTTTCCAAAATCCTTCGTTCACAAGGGATGTCCAGGTTTGTACTAAAGAAAATTTTTTTGTTTTTTGATTGCAGATGAGCCGCTATATCACTGTCATTTTTCAAGCTTTTTCAAAATAAATATTACTACAAATACATTAAAACATGTAGTAAAAGATATGCAAAATAGTATCACAGAAAAATATAATAATTATAAAAAAAATAGCGAATATACCCTCTTTTTTTGAGACCCAAGTGAATATAACCCCTTCAAAGGACTAGCTTCGATTAAGAGATTCCGGCCATCTAGAGAGCGCCGATAAAAGGTGCGAAGTCAAAAAGGTACAATTAACCAAACTTTGAGGTTTACTTAAACCATCAAATAAACTATATAATACGATTTTTTGGCTCCAAATTATTAAAAAATGTCTCAGTTATCCATTGTGCCGGAAATCATATCCTGGGAAATGTTGTCAGTTTGGGGATTTTAATTTTTTTCATTTTTTAAGTCATTTATGTTATAAAAATATATAATAAAGAATTTACTCAATTTTCGAGGTTCACATAGAGAAGATTTTCAGAAGCTACAAAATGAACAATGAATCGCGTTAATATTCAAAAACATGGTTTCGAGAAAACACGCTGCAAAGATTTTTCTTACCACTCGCTCCCGCCCAGTTTTGTACAAAATACTGTAACTCCTACATATTTGGAATTCAGCGCTGATATTTTTCACACATATTCGATTATTTGATCGCGCTAGAAGGCCGGACACCCTTAAGCACTTTGAATTTGCAATAAATTGTAAAAATGCTCATTATTTCAAAAACTCTACACTTCTTAGATATTCACTTTTCTCAACTAAGGAAGAATAAATGGTCATTGAGCTTTTTAATATCCGCAAATATGAATGTACTAGCATAGTGTGATTTAATAAGTGATACACAAAAATGAAGCCAAGTAAGAGTATTATGAAAATCTTACGTTGGTATTCACACTATTTTTTGCACATTTAGTTATGTAAACACAACAAAAGCATACAAAAATGGGTTAAATATTATTTTTTTGCATCGGCTATATGTATGTATGTATGTATGTATGTACACATGTCTGTAAGTACAAACTTATATTGAGTACAATTAACTAGTGTAAGAAGCATAAAAGCTAGTTGTTTCCGGAAATTGAATCTTGAATAAACGAGATGCAGTAGGTATTAAATTCTTACCTTTCACGCTTGAACTGCAAATTAATTAAAAATTCTAATATAAGTTTTTTGCGCTTTTACAGCGACGGCCTCACAATTTGTGGCACAAGAGGGCTAAACAATTCTAAAAAGGAAAGTGGTCATTTGTGTACATACACACATACATACATATATGTGCATTTATGCACATTTATGTAGGATATCGTAACTCCTCATTATCATAAGAAGAAGTCCAACATCTTGTACTAAAGCTTGGTATACCTTCCCTACATATTAAACGTTTTTATGCAAAAATCAAGATACAATAAATTTTGTAAATAAAAAAAGAAAAACAACTTATGTACTTCTGCAAACAAACAAATTTACTTATCGTACGTCTTATTGCCAATCAATGACAGTTGTATGCTAATTACGAGTATTTATGCAAATATATATTTTTTTTTCGTTATATTTGAGACAAGTTCAATAACGCTGCGCATAGGTGCTAGCCAATTTTTAGTGGGTTGTATTTAAGTGTGAATCGACTCGAGCTTCATCTCAAACAGCGAATAGATTAAAAAAAAAGAAATAATATAAAAAAATACACACCAACGAAATTTAATATTGTGTTCGCGCAAATAGCTACCTTTGTGTCTACATACATACATACATTCAATCTAAAGTTACGAAGAGTGAAATGGTAAAATTTAAATTTGCAAAAAACTGAGATTAGGGTTGTCGTCATTTCTTTTGATTTTTTTTTTACATATACTCGTATCAATCTTAAAGGGAAACTTCCGAAATGTTAGTAAAATATAGTCTAAGACAGGACTGTGCACTTATCTAAATAAAAAAAAAATTGCAATACCTTTATGACCCAAATGCCTTTAAAATCTGTTTAAAATTTTTTATTTTTTATTTTATTTATGAGTTAATAACTTTCCACTTGGCTCTTAAGTCAGTAAAGAATTTACATATGTGCTCATCTAGTGTCCTCTTAGTTTGCAGTGGTCAGTCAGAATATCTGTAATGTTCTTTTGGGAGGTTTATCGATATCTTGTATTTTTTGGTGTTATACCCTCTAATAAACTCTAGGCCTGATGTTTACTCCAATGCTGTTCCTTTATTACATTCTTTCCTGAAGACATATATGTACGTTAAAAAAAGGGTCAGTGACTATATGGAGCGTAGCGTGTCGTCTCAAAACTTAATAACAGTTTTTAAAAATATTTTTTAAACAACAATACTCGCAGACTGCTTCACACTAAAACAGTTATTGCAAATGTGCCCGTATCTCAAATTTGATATTTTATGTTAAATACACATCTTAACTCCTTTTCCAGATACCTTGAAAGCCATACATTCATGCATATATAGAAAGCAAATATTTTTAAAAGTATTTCAGGTCGCACTCCATTATTTAAACGCTTCTATTTAGTTTGAACAAAATTGAAATTTAAAATGGATTTTTTTAATATCTCGTCTTCAGCGCCACCAAGCACATGCTTTTTTATTCTAGCACAGTGTAAGGGACTCCATTTTTCGTAAAAGTATTTTAGACCGACCCTCAATTAACATGTCAAAATTTCATCAAATTACTACCATAAACAGAAATTTCATGAATATCACGACTCAAGCGCCACCTAACGGTATACATATAGTATAAGCTATGTCCGTACTGTGGGTCTAAGAAAAATGTTGTTCAAATTATGTAGAAATCTGTTCATTAGTTTTTTTGAGCCAAGTTTTAACAAATAAAAAAATATGATAAGTGCAATGTATTGTTTTTTCGGGAGCCTAAAAAATGTTAAAGCCAAAAATATTTTTTCGACTTACATATGTAAGTGTTCAAATTACACACACTAAACTTTTTTTTCATGATACGCCGTAATGAACATGCCTCCCTGCAAGAAACATACTGAAAAAATTACTGGTTTTATTTTATCTGGAGTTGTGACTAATAGTTTCAGTATTTCTCTTTCCTACATACATATTGCTTGTGTGCTTCATCAAAAATATAAAAATATGAAAAATCCATCAGCTTGTCTCATTTATGTTGTGTCTATAGGAACCAAATGGAAATTTTTACAATGAATTCGAGACTGGGTTAGGCAATTTTTGCAGGGTACATACACACATATATACATACACATTGATTGATTTGAATCAAAAAAATTATGTTAAGTTATGATCAATTAATTTTATTTTCAAGCTTCTCTAGCACGAAAATGTTTAGTAATTGTATGTAATTACATTTTGGCAATCACATGTTAACTTTCCAGAGACAAATGTGTTTAAAACATTTGAATGGGGAAGTGATACAAAAATTGGAATGATGCTCGCGACAATTTGAAAATCGAAAACTAAAAAGTAGTAAGAACAACCCTAACAGGCACGTTTTCTGGCAGACTATTTATGTAAGTATGTGCATGTGCTTAGGGAAAGTAGTTAAAATATTTGCAATTCGACACTTTAATTCGCGTGCTATGGAATTATACCTGTACCCATTAAATGCCTCTACGACTGTATGTACATTTGTGCATACATAGTTATACCGATGCGGGTGTTAGCTAAGTGTTGTTTTGTATGACAGTTGAATTTCAAATAGGCTGCAATCGGAACTCGTTAAATATAATATTTACCTTTGTCACTTGAAATGCACAGATCGTTAGACAGGCTTTTGACAGTGATTTTAAATATCTATGTATATATGTACATACGTACATATTTACAAATGATTTCCTTTTTCATATTTAATGAGCTGAATGCCACACTTATGTAAACATTTTCTAAACAATAATTGTTGTCCAATATGCGATTCTTAGAAGAAAAAAAAGTATTTTTTAGATAATACTAGTTCTATACAAATACATACAAACGTATATACATAAATTTGCATACACACATCAATACATATACACGTACATATTTATAAACTCATAACTTCAAAAAATGAAAAGTAATAATAAATACGTTCGTAAGAGTTACCGAAAATATACATATACGCGTGAATAAGTTTATATGTATCAAGACAAATTCAATAGGTAGCCGCAGTAAAAAAATTGAGAAAACAATAATCAGCTCTGTGTATTTTGTACTTACTTTTAAAAGCTAACATTTCAAAAACCATTTATCAACTGCCTTGAACTGTACTTAAAGCGTTTTTATTTAATTTTATCGAAATACAAAATTTGAAAATTTAAATTAAAAAAAAAAAAAAAAATTGTTGTTGCTAGTTAGGTACCTAATTGATGTGCTAATGCTTAGATCGACCATATTCAGTTCCTACCCATATATAATGGAATATTAGGCTGTGATTGTTGATCTTGACCCGGCCATAAGCTGAAGTGGTTTACGTGGTCACAAAATAAAAAAATTTAGGGGTTTCCCCAAAATGCAACTGAAAAATGTGGATTTTTTCTTTTTCTATGTATGCCGCTTTTACCTCATACATACATACGTATGCATAGTATGTACATACATGTATGTATAACATGGGAATCATTTTAATTTCAAAATAAAAAAAAATTTCTAAACAAATTATTATTTAAATTGTCGCAATCTTCATATAAATCGATTTAAAATACTTATATTGTTATATGGATGCATAATGACAGCACGGAGGTTGACAAGCTTTAGGAGATATTTTTAAGTTATTTTATGTGATGCGATGTGATATGTTGATGTGATTTGAAGTAATGTGTTAATTTTATGCGATTATGTGATATGATGTGATGGTATGATGTGATGTGACCCCATGATGTAATGTGATGTGATGATATGAGTAAATCAACGTGGCATTGCTTATTTATTGCTGAACGCGTTGATGCTTCCTAAATATTTTGTCACGATGCAGCGAATTAAAGACGACGCCGATTAGGATAAAGCTATTCTGATTTTTCCGAATATGACAGAATGAGCTGTTTGCGTGGCGTCATCGCAGATTGTAAACAGAGCATTTCCTTACAACCAATTTATATGGTTCAAGTACTTGAATTTCGCTATTTGTGTTGATTTTTTTTTTTTTTCATTTCCGATTTGTATTTATACCCTGGTTCTCTAGGCTCACAGATCTTTATTTTTCTTTATAGAAATAAAGTTCGAAATTGTTGAAAGAAATAAATTTCAGCAGAGCGTTAGCAAAAAAAAACTTTCAAAAATCAACTTTAATTTTTAGCCACCTAAAATTTTAACTTTATTATACTAAAACTGGATCAGCCACAATACTGCTTACTCATATTTTAAGGAAACTCATATTTAAAGGAAACGGAATACAAATTTTGAAATTTTAAAGATTACATATTTTTTAATCGTATCTACTTAAAGTCTGAAATTTCTATAAACTATATTGTCATAAAAAAAAAATTAATTTAACAAAGATGCATACAGCTGTTTTCCAGAAAACGCTTTCTAGAGTTTTGAAGCTGTATGAAAAATGCTAACTGCATTTCGGTTTAAAAATGTCGAGAATTCAGCCACAGTATTTAATATAAAAAGTACTTATTTACATTCTTTCGGATGATTAACTCCAAAAAAAAAAAGGAATTTTTCGGTTTTGCCGAGAAGCTACAAACTTATATACATAGATAAAGTAAAAACTAAATTAAATTTATTTTGATAAAAAACCTTTTAACATAAATAACTCTGAAACACCAATAAAGTGTTAAATTACAATCTATTTCACCATCGTATTCATTCTACTTACATATAAATTCATTTGATCCCTGCAATCCGCCACTACCGTCGTTCGCTTCCGTGCCATTCGTTGTTATGCTGATCGAAGAACATTTGAAACCGTCGTTGACGTACACATGATCCAACGCTGGATTCGTCTTCATTGTGTATGCGGCAGTGTCACTCACTCACTCCTCCAACTGTCACACTTATCACTATTTTACTACTACGAGTAGGCAGTGGACGTGTTGGGAAAGAATTTGCCGCGTTGGCGGAAAATTTGCGCGTAAGCACACAAACACGCAACCACACACATACACACACAAACTTAATATGCTCTACGCGTAAATATGTATGTATGTATTTGTTATTTAAATTTTGCTTGTGACTTCGTTATTTTTTTTTTTTTAATCCTCTGCGACTCTGCTCGTATTTCAATGTAATCAGTTTGTTGGAAAATATTTATATAATTTGCTTGCAATCTATTTTATTTTTGGCGTTGTTTTCTGTTTTGTGGGCATAGTTTTCTTTGGATTTGCTTCGTCTTCTTTTTCGTTTTTAATTCTGGAATTTGCTGCAATTGACGAAATATGAGACTCGATTAATGAAGACAATTTCCGTTTGCGTTTTTTGTTTTATTTTTTTTTTAATGTTTTGGTATTTTCTTTTAACTTGATTTCATTCTATTCATTTTAGTGAGGTATTGCTTTGATAAATTAACAATATTATATCGACTCAATTTGTCAACTAAATATTTATTATACTTATATACTCGTACTTATGAAGCTGATTAGTTTAGCATATTTAAGATTTTTAGTAGAAAGCTCATTGATTGATAGGGATTTTATGAGGAAGAATTTTTTTACAGTTTTTTAAATATATTACAGACTTGTTTATTTGTGGTTTTTACCGCGAATCGTAACCCTTTCTCCTAATAGTAAATGAATTTAGAAATCCAGGTTTGCTACCAGATAAAGTATTTCTTATAAAAATGCCACGAATAAGCAGCCGTATTATTTTTTGCCGTTTCGTTTATTAATATTATTTATTTATACTTATAGTGTTCTAACATTTTTAAAATTATTAATTGAAAAATCAAATTCCAACTGGCCAAATTAAAGCTTTTCTCAAACAGTTGCCCTCTAATATGTTAATTAAAGATATACTTCAAGCTATTTTTTGGATTTTCATAAGCCAGCTTCAAAAATTAACTTCCCCATTTGCAAATTAGAACTATAGGCGAAAGAATACATCAGCATATTGAGGAGAAAACCTCTTGCAGTGCCCTTTATCAGTCAAAAATGTATTGAAAATCTAAAGCATAAAATAAAAAAGTTATTTTTATTTCTCAAATCCATAGGTACGAAAAGGATAAAATGACAAAACATCAACAGTCTTCGATATTTGTACTTTTACTAGACTAAAATTGGATGGCTCGTTGCAGAGAACCAGCGATGGAGCATTTCGGGGTACCGCTGCTTTGGTTTTGACGATTTTGACAATTAGCAAGGAAAGTGCACACACCGCTGCCTACAACTTATATTTGAATAATTTTTCGAAATTAAAACTCGTTTAATACTAAAAATTAGCTAAACCACGTTTTCCTTTCCTTCATAATTTTTGTTTACTTTCTATGAAAAATATTATAGGACGCGGGAAGGCGTGATCTTGATCTATCGTTCTTGATTGAATGGGTTAAAGATCTGTATACTTAAAAGAAATTAATATCATGACACAAAAGTTGGAAATTTTATGATATGTTTTTAAATTTTAAAGTTTTTCGACTTTTAATTTTTACAACTCGTATCAACCTAGTGCGCTTAACCATAGTTTATGCTTCTTTAATGCCAAAGTTTTTCTTTTCAAATTCTTTATACGGTTATTTTGAGGTTAGAAAATTGTTTACCATTAAACTCCAGACGGTATTAACGATAGTTTAGAAAAATTGTTTGAAGTGCTCAAAACATTTTATCTCCCACAAGATTTGGCTAAAATATACCGTTGATTTTTGAAAATTATTTTCACTAAGAAAAATAGATTGCGTGTATGGGAGAAATTGCGCAAAACACTCGCTCAAAAATAATTCTCAAAAATCAACAGTATACCTTAGTTACATGAAACTTGCATTTTGCACAAAATTGGATCGCCCAAAAAAGTTGCATAACCAGCTTTTCTTTAATCACTGATTCAAAAGTTTTAAAATTGATGAGAGTTTTTGAAATAAAAAATAAAAGTATTGCGAATACCGTACCGAGTTTAAAACTTTAATTTAAAAGCTTTTAGCTTTGTCGTGCAATGTAAGTATGTAAGTTCTAGTCTCTGGACATCTAAGTCAGTTGATTCAGGAACAAAAATTACTAAAATTGTAGTCGATTTGATTGCCAGTGAATCCTTTGCGCTTACGTCGTAAACAACTTTACGCAAAATAAATGTATGTACGCAATCAGAGATATTCACACTTTTGAGTATACAAATTTAAAATAATGTATTTCCGTAAAATATATAAAATAGAATATATTAAAAAAATACACCAAGTATTCAATTTTCAAACAGACTTACAATAATTATACTGAATACACAAAATGGCAAATAAACCTAATAATAATTTTTTATTACAAAATTAATTACGAAAACGTTAAAAATTTTTGCACATCACACAAATACGCATTTAGTACAAAAAACCTTTAGGAATGCTTACATTTTTTGCTTGAATAGCTTCGCAATTCAATCTAACAAAAGCATGCAAATTTGTTTCGCTTTTTTTTTATTTTACATTTGCTGGCATTTCGCTACAACAAAAACGAATTCGCGGACTTATGAAAAGTTATTGGAAGCCACCAGCTTGAACGGCCAACAAGTGCTCGCTTTAAGTGCTTCTCTATTGTTTTCGCACTATTTGAAATATTTTTTTTTTTGTTTTAATTCGTGTACCGTATCGCTTTTATATAATTAAATTTATTCACTTATTTTTTGTTTTAATTTTTATTTATACAATTTCTTTGATAACTTTGAATTTTATTCACTTAACGTTTTTAGCAGCCATCTCAACGCGATCACCTTTCAAATGAAACTGTTTTCGAACTTGGCTCGAATCGTGTCTTTATAAATATCAATGCTATTTTGTTTGTATCGTCAACGAGTCACAACGAGCCATTTTCGGCCGCTTGTCGATGATCGGTTAGTTAGCCCAGTTTAGGTTAGTCGGGACAGTGCAACGATCGCGTTGCTCTTCGTGCTCCCACTTAATTTTGCGCTCTCATTTTGTGGAGCGTTGTTACTGTTGTAGTCTTTACTTTGTGTGTTTTTCCGCATTCAACGTTGTTACTTTTGTGGTGCAGTTTGTTATTTGTTTATGTCGGCATTGTGTTTGTTATGTATGTATGTATGTATGTATGTATATATGATTGGTGTTGTCGCTTCGTTTTACATTGTTGTTGTAAATTATTCCACATTCTCCACATTTTATTCTTATTGCGGCGTAGCGCGGGCCAGACATAGCGTCGCATTGCATATATTTTCGTTTTATTTTTCAAAATTCTATGACTTTTTAAATAGCTACATAACACTAGTCAACAAAATTTTG
The DNA here is from genome assembly GCA_963971545.1 of Philophylla caesio. NCBI lineage: Eukaryota > Metazoa > Arthropoda > Insecta > Diptera > Tephritidae > Philophylla > Philophylla caesio. The sequence goes on along the minus strand of OZ020604.1, from coordinate 188,273,355 downwards.
TGGCCTAACTAATGGCCGTGGATTCTATGGAACTAACTTATTGTTGGATTCATTTAAATATAGAATTAGGGATTTTTTTAAATTTCTATTAAACATAAAAAGTAAGGAAGAAGAATGATAAAAACTCTTTCACTAGCATCAATACCTGATTGACCAAACAAATGAAATAAATACGGAACAACAGACATAAACTGTAAAAGATGGCACAACGCCGAAACCGGTTTGTCTCCAAACCAAACTTGACAAGGGATGACGGAAAATCGTTCCAACAAATATCAATTTTTCACTAGCCTTGCTTAAGGCCATTTTCACCATCTCAGGTTAAACGCAAATCTAAACTGTAGATAAGCGTTGGTTAAGAGCTTTCAATAAATTAAGTAGCGCTGAATAATTTTAATTTATTTAACGAAATACATTTTATTTCTAACCTAAGTATCTGAATCATTCAATTAGTTAGCTCTTTCACTTTTTCACGTATTTCACATATGTACACACATACATACATAATATACATACACATACTCGTATCAGCTCTTTCACTTTATTAGTATTAGTTTCTGTCTGCATTGCGACTGTCATTTCTACGCGCAAATCGCTCTCTGTTTATGTTTGCCTTACGCTCAAATTTATTTACATATCTTTTTATCTTTCGAATTCGCTTTGACGAGAAATCTGTTGCTCATGCTCGAAAAAAAAAAACAACTGGCTGCCGGTCTGTCGCGCTTGTTTGTTCGACACCTGCTTATCGCACGTCATTTGCGTCTTGTCGGTTACTAGCTAACGTCCTCAGGCGTTGATGGTGATCTCTGCGTTCTAATTTAATGCCAGCGAAGATTGATTTAATGTTGAAGAAGGTGAATGCGAAGGTAGCGCGTTTGTAGCTTAAGTCTTTTGTTTGCTTAGCAGTTTTGTGCCTTTGCACAGATGTATGTATGTACGTATGTTCATATGTATGTATGTAAGAAAGTATACATACATATATGCATGCATGGAATTTTTTCCTTTGGGGCTTAGAGTTGATTTATTTTCGTTGTACGCTGTTTATTGTTAGTTATGGAAAGTTACAAAGAAAGCTGAAGAAATAAAAGAAATTTCTAACGCGTCATTTAGAAGTAGAATGGGTTTTGGTTGATTTAAAATTATTAAAAACCAAGTAGAGATTTCGATACAAATTTTTTTTCAAATTTGAAAATGTTGTGTGAAGACTAAGTTTAAAACTTAGACTTAGAAAATTGTTAATATATTATTTAAAAATATTATAATAATGAAGATTAATAAAGAAATAACGAATTTCACAATTTGTTAATATATACATATATATGTACATACGTACATTTGTACCAATTCTATCATATTAAATGGCACTGTTCAACCGTTGCCAAGACAGTTTGGTTATCACAGATTGGCGGTTTCTTTCGGATAACCCAATGTTGTGATGCATGGTACGCATATATGTATGTTTGTATGTATGTACATATATTTACTACCGCTTAATATAAAAGTACCGCATTATATTTAAACACTTTGACAACTAGCAATTTCTTTATTCAATTTCGATTTGTTTTTGATACAAATACATTCATACAATTTAATTATACATTCTCTAACAAACAAGCTTCGATCTTTGTTCAAAATTTAAGAAAGAAAAACAAAGTTTTACCAATTTTTTTCACTACATCTGAACTCGTTCCACTTAAACTTATTATTGTTAAACGGACTACTTAGTCTATAACTGAGTAATTGTACTCAAGCACTTTACTTAGCCTTGTAACCGCATACTCGAACTTAAGCATGGTACTCAGCCATAGGACATAGATAACAAACGATATTCAAAGGATCGAGGCAAGAAAAATCATTTTTGTTCAGCCATGCCGGTTAAATTATTAGATAAAAGTTTATCTATAAGAATACCACGTTTTCTGGAATTTTCTTTTCTGAAGTAAATATCTGTTAAAATCATAACAATTATACTTAAACCAACAATATCTAAGCCCACCATACCTAAAAACTAACCTCAATACACCTGAACTCAACATATACATATGTACTTATAAACTATAACAAACAAACCAACAGTCATTGAAATTTGGTACGATTCAACAAAAACAAAAAAGAAAAACAACAATCTTCACAAAAAAATATTTAATTAAAAAAAAGTGTCATCAAAATTTTTAACTTTTCAATCAGAAATTTTGGTAAAGTTTTGAGCTTGCAGCTTTGTACTAATTAACTTTTATTTCAGCACAGTTTAGTTTTCACAACGCCTAATTATCGAGACATTTGTTTTGCGAATGTGTCCCTCACTTGGCGAACAATTTTTCAAATACTCGTATCAACGGTTTTTATTACCCAGATAAAGCTTGCGCACGGTTAAAAAATATTCTAAAAATACTGATTGGTAGAAAGAATAACATGATGCAATAATTAAAGGTGTTGTACGTTGGCAACTTCTCGCTCTATATTATAAAAATTAAATTATTCTTGTAGAACTTTTTTTTTATGTGTTGACAATTGGTTTTCTAAATGCGAGAATTTGAGTAAGTTTATATGAAAATTTTCAATTATATGTATAACGAAACATTATTAATTCAATTATTAAGTAAAATAGATCTCAGGGGTTAATTTCTGAAGACCGGATTAACAATTTTATTGGCATTTTTAATACAATATTTTATTAGCAAAAGCATTATTTTACTACTGAATGTAAGAATCTATGTAGGAATATTGGACGAATATACACGAGTTTCATATTTCATCAAAAAAGTTTTTATAATTATTGGTTTTGGAACGAATTTTCGTCATCCCTTCTCAAATTTGGTTTTAAGACAAACCGGCTTCGGCGTTGTGCCATCTCTTTATAATTAATTATTATGTTTTTTAATATATTATATCTTTGATAAAGTATTAAAAATAGCCAAAAGTTTTATATTTGTCATTATGGTAATAAAGAGTAAGGGAACTCTGTGCACCTGTATATTTATGCCTTTTGCGGTAAAAGATCAATAAGAAATTTTTCACAAAAAAAAAAAACCGAATTCAGTGTTTATATGCTCAAAATAATTTAGGATTACCGTTAGTTTCCTCATGAACCAATGATTCGAATTATACTAACATAATGTTAGACAATGCTTAAGATTCTACCTCTCTGATAAAAAAAATATTCAACAATCGGTTTACAGGATAAAAATTTAAGAAGCAAGAAGTTTTCTTTCCGTTTCTCTTATATTTCAAAGTTCAAACTGTCACAACGTACAACACCTTTCATTATAATCAAAAGTATACTTTTAAAATAAAAAATTTTTGTGCTTTCTTATAAACTCTTCAAAGCAAATTCAAGGCTTATAAGCAATCAAGTTTTTGAACATCATTCTGAGATTCCGCTTAAATTCTTACTCCTAGTTTTCTTGTATGTAAGTATGTTGACTTTTTTATAATAAGTTTACCTGTGCTTACTGCATTTTGTAACCTGGTTATATATTTTTTTATTCTTTTATTATTAGCAATAATTTTCTGCACGCGCTCAAAATTATTTTGTTGAATGCACATACTCGTATATTACAATCTAAGTACTAAGTAAGTGAAAATCGTTTTATCATACAATTTGAATATGTAACGATTGCGTTCACAATTGGTGTATTATACATTTAAGTAATCACTCCCTGATTTAGTAGCAATTTATTTGTAACAGTAAGAAAACTGACTGGTTAAGTAAGAGCCAAGCTTTTTATTGTTTGCAATTTATGGTGCGATTATTCAGATAATTTAAATTTCAAGCTGTTTGATAAAATCTGAATGATGCGCATTGTAGGGTTTCTTATTTTTAGCTTCTTCTCTAGGTGGTATTCTTTATTTTGATTCGGTTTTAATAAAATCATGCTCATAACGCTGAGCGATACTTTCACCACTATCAATTGGAATCGGATCTTGACTATCCATTGTATTAATTCTAATTCCATATAGCATACGTACATATCTGAACTTAAAGAAAAACAACACAATTGCTATAAAAATGCATTTGAATTTTTTAAAGTATTTTTTTTTTATATTCTAAGAAAATCAAACTATTACGGCAATGACCTACAACGTGACTTTTAATGCATTTACATACATAAATACTAGTATATACATAGTTGCATATGCACTAATTTATTAAATGCACCAAATAAAATGTTTCTTTTATCAATGTGGAGATTTAAATTTGGTATTTGAAAAATCCCCTAAATACCTGTTCAACTATGTACATATGTTACATACATACATACATAGTATAATGCCAACTGATGCCAGTCAAGCAAGACAAACAGCCATGTATGTAAGTAAATTAAAACAAAAGTACCGAAATGATTACATATAAACATAAAAAAGCACATATATATATTTGTTTGTACGTTTTAATTTAAATAAACATGAATCCATAATATATGCATGCACCTTTGAAAAAATTCAAATTTGTTGACATTTAATAGTCATTTAATTCATAATTTATGAGCCGTTATTGCATTTGACTTTAATAATGGCTTCCTTTACATATATGAAAGAAAATGCACAAAATTGTTAGCTAAAGTTTCTTAATTAATTTTGGTTGTTAAAACAGAAAATAACGTTCGTTTATTTTCCAAACGAATAATTTTGCTTTTGTATTCGGTTACTGACAATATTTCGAAAAAAAATTCGACCTTTCTCGTTCTGAGAATAAACCGATTGTGCGGATCGGACAATCGACCCAAAGCATGAATTTTGCCCAGTGTACTATATTTTTGACTTACATTCCGCCGCATCAAATTCGTAAAATTCTTCAATATAGTTTGCACCAAAAGTTTAAAAATACGAAGTTGATTAAAAACAGAAACATAACTATAAGATTAAAAATCAATAAATAATTATTAAAGTAAGATTAAAATTGTTTGAGTCATAACTCTTATTTTGAGACTTATACATATTATAAAAGTCTTTCCATAATTAGTATTAGCGAAATACATATTTTATTAGGTCTTTAAATACTTTTATTTCTAGACTAAATTAAAAAGTCTTTGCATATTAATTATGAGGGAGAAAAATAGTATAAATCCCAAAAAGCAGTACTTATTTAGAGTCATATTGAGACTAGGTAAAGAATATTTTGAACCGCTTCGGGACTAGTGTAAGACTTTATGCCCAGTACGGAATAATTCAGGACAAATCCATTACTTTTTCGGGACTGGTCAAAAACTAAAAGTTCGAAATGGTTTCAAACAAGTTTCGAAAAAGTCCGAGAAAAGTGCCGAAAAATAGCATAAAATGTATTGAAACAATATCCAAAGTGTATCGAAAATGTTCCGAACCAATCTCGAAATCGTTCTGACTCTGACAACAATTTTTTTTGCCTCGTTTATTTATATTTACATTAGGGTAGTTCAAAAATGAATGGGTAAGAGTCAGTGGCGGATACAGAAAATAATTATAAGAAAAATTTAAAAATTTAATTTAAAAAATATTTTTGTAGAAAAATCATAATTTTTACTATTGCTACGAAAAAATCTTTTCCCTCATATAAGTTAAATGAGAAACTTTGCGCCCTTTTAATGGACCGTTAAAAATTTTAAGAATTCGAAATAAAAAAGAGAGTCATATATTTTTCAAACGTTCGAATAACCTATGTATATGTGCATAAGTATGTACAAACTAGGCATGTCAATCCCGGAATCCCGGAATTGCAAAAAGCAGTGTATTTAATAGCCATTTATTGTTCAAATTTTGTACCATCAAAAATTTCCCTTTCAAGGGCAAAAAAAGCCTTTAGCGAGTTCACAATCCTTGTTATTTGTCGTATTTCTATAGCCTGCTATTAAAATATTAGTGGAACGTATGGATGCACTGTGCAATTTCGTTTACTATTTTATGTGGTATTCAGGCAATTAACCAGCAATAAACCGTTTGTAATAAATATGAGAGGTTGCTTATACGAACAATTCCATTTATCTTTAATTTACTTTTTTTTAAACAAAAATAAACCTGAAATGATTTAAAACAGAAAGAGGCGATCGAATAAACATACCTTTCTGAGTTGTATTGAAATAAGAAAATTTAACATAAGCAACAAAAACAACAAGTTTACAATTGTTGTATTATGATAACCAATATGACAAATATTACAAATAACATGGCTTGTGAACTCCCTAGAATTCGTTTTGCCCTTGCTATTATAAATTAGCTGGAGATTATCCTTCTCGAGAAGAAAATGAGCCTTACTATGAAAGCGATGTTAATAGAGGTGCTTGAACTGGCTAAAGCAGAAAATCTAAAAGATAAATTGCATAGGCGATAAAGGCCTATGTCCTATAGAGAGAATTCAACTTTTTGTCTTTTGGCTTTTATTTCTTTAATTTTAATCAGAATAAGGAATAATTCTGCAAGCCTCAAACTGGAATAGGTTATGCATTAATTTTTACTTGTAGTATTTCCTTTTTTTATTAAATGATAATATATTAATATTTAATATTGGCCTCAAACAGTGATTAAAAATATTTTTTTTTATTCAGGTGCATTTGCTTCTGTAATATGTATGTATGTAGGTACTTGAAGTATAAATTATTTTGTATGTTTGTCAAATTTTACATTTATTTCTTTTTAGTTATTGAAAAGACCATTAAATATGTATACACAAACATGAATTACAACAAATCGTTCTCTTTGTTATATTAATGTTATTTTGTATACCTTTTTAACACAACGATTACAGACGTGTTACATTTCTTGACAAATTAAAAACTACAAATCAAAACTTTGTGCAATTCGGGATTCCGGGATTTTCCCGGGATCAATAATATGCCCATAATTGACATCCCTAGTGCATACCATATGCACACATATGTATGTAGTATGTACATATGTTCGTAAATATATTGAAATGCTGTCTATAACTTACAAATGTGTGTCAACAGCAACAAAATAGATATACAAAAAAAAAAAACGAACTAAACAAGAAACAATAGCAGAGGAAAAATGTAAAACTGCTGGGCAATCAAAAGCTGTAACGCATAAACAATACAATTTAATTGACAGTCACGTGACGAACACTTTCATAATTATGGATTTACATTAAACCGTACCGTACCATAGGGGTACCACTAAAGTATCCCTATCTACAGAACTTTTGCAAGGTAATTTTAAAAACCAAAATTTTTTTCTATCTATCCTTTTACAATTCTTATCATATATTGAAAAAAAAAATTGCTGAGTATATAACGCAATTTTAAGTTGTGCGGTCTAATGTACATATAAACATACATATGTGTCACAAAATCATGTGTAACTATGTATGCATTGTGTTGCGATAAATAATTTCTTTATGTGCCTCGGAAATATTTAAAACTACCATAAATTGATTCTTGTTTTGTACGTTATTTATGAATGTAATAAGGGGCATTCCACGGTAAGAGGGCAACTAGAACTTTACAATAAATTCGAATATTCCGATATTTTAGTAAAAAAATAAATAAATACACTTGTGAGTTTACTGGATATTTTAATATTTTATTTTCAATTTAAATTTTTTCTATACATAATATATCTACATTATTTAAATATTGCACAACTAAATAAAACAAACTTATTGCATTAACCTTTTTTTTGTAATTATATTTTTCCAGCTAATACATTTTTCTTGCAAATTTATAGAACATTATAAAATATCATTAAGGAACATTATTGAAAAACGTGGTAAAATAAAACTTCAAGGATGTAAAGAAATTGATTGTCCAAGATCTACATTATCCGATAGCAAACATACTCAATGGCATTGGAAGTAAAGCACATCGACTTTTGGTGAGACCAGATTCCTCTATACCAGTGTATGTAACCGAAACGCCTCGAATTTATTTCCGGCTAAAGGTGGTCACTTAAGCAAAAATCGCGTTCAATGCAATCTCGATAATTGAAAATTGTAAACATACAAATTTTTCAATTGTCCGCTTCGCGTGAAATGCCTCATATGCAATATTGAGCAAATCTATAATTCTTGATATTGAGCATACAGTTTCAAGGCATTGCACAGACATACATAAACACATACAAATAAATACAAAAATGTGTAAGCAGCTCGTGTAAAAGAAGTGCAAATACGAGTACATTCAACATATTCGCAATTTCAATTGATTGGTGTCATTTACGACGCGAGTGGACACTTTGAATTTGAAGTGGCATACTCGTACACACATATTTGCTAAATATGAAAATCATTTAAGCTTATATAAATATACTTAAGTGGTATATTGTACTTTCAATTACGAAATAAACATTTAAATGTATTTCTATAATGATTCATAGTTAAGTGAAAGAAAATATGCATATCAATTTCTTTGAAAAAGAGAAAGAGCGGGAAGAAAAATTAAAAATATTTTTTTTTATTTTAGCATTACATTAAACCAAGACAAACATATACTTACATAAAAGTTTTCAATTAATATACTTTTCATACAAACATACATACAAATATTATAGTCGGCGATGGGCCTAGAAATCTATTGGTTTATTTGTGTACTGAATTTAATTGAAAAGTTGTAAATATAATTGAAAAGTATTCGAACTTAATTGAAGAACAATTGTGTTAGAGATAGTGGCAAAAAATGCTCGAAAGGCATGGAAAACTGAACGATAAGTCAATGAACAAGCAATGCTATGTTATAAATAAATATTTTCACTTATTAAACCGAACATATACATAAATTGGTACTATAATAATAAATATGTATGTATGAATTGATAAGAACTATTTTAAGACTTACGTATATGTTCATAGTATTATACAAGTTTTTCCATAATAATTACTAGTGAGATTATATTTTTAAGATTTTAAAGACTTCTATTTTGAGACTAACATTTTACAAACTATTTTCATAACAATTATTAAGTCCTAACACGTGCGACTTGATCAGGACTATTTTAAAATTCTTTCGAATTTTATTTACGTTAAATACTTTTTTTTACATTTTTCGTAAATTTTCGTAAAAATTATAAATGTCTTATGATAATAATTAATATTAAAAAAAAATATTAATAAGTCATAATATGTTCGAATTTCATTTTGGTAACATGTTTTTTTTTTTGCATTTTTGGTACTTTCTCGGTACATTTTCTGTATTTCGCTATATTTACATTTTAGATAAATTTCCGATAATTTTTCGCTATATTTCTGCACATTCGCAGAACTTTTTCGGTGCGGTCCTAAATGGTCCTAAGCTGTCCCTGAATTTGTACCGAAATATCCCCGAACTCGTCTCTAGCTGTTTTTGAAATGATCTCGAAAAACTTCCGTGTTGAAATGGTTCTGAACAAGTCCCGCCAATTGAACTTACACAGTTTTTTCTCCCCCCAAATACTTAGTAGCAAATACTTTTGCTAAATAATGCAAGACTCAGAAAATTTTTATCTCTATGGATTGACTTTCTATTTTCTCTTACAATAGTCACATACATATGTACCAAAGATAACATAACTTATTTAGATTTAAATTTTTGAGCTTAAGGCCGATCAGTTTATTGGGAAAACTATTTATTTATTTATTAAATGAGAAACAACAATACTATTGCTATTGCACAGTAAAAGAGGAGCACTAAGCCAGGGCCTTTGGCTCCCTGGTATATAAAAAAATCATATTATGTATAGGAAAGTGTTAAATTGAAACAATAGTTAAATAAATAATAATAAAGTTATGTGACTTAAGTCTACCGCTACAGAAAACAAATTACTTTTCGAAGATTTGTTAAATCTAAGTACTTGTACGGAGCAATTTTCTCAATGTTTTCGGCTGAAGTGAGCATGTGTGTGATCGAAAGTGTAGACGCAGGACAATATTGACAGGACGGCGGGCTAATAGCAGTTAGCCTATACGAATGTGTGGCTATTGCATGCCCTATGCGTAGTCGGACGAAGGATTTAATATCGTTGCATCGGCATGATGTTGCATACTTGAGTGTGCTTCTGTCACCATTGATTTGCGTGTAGTGGTGTTGAATAGATATCCAATCATTCATTTGTGATTAAAGGCCCTTTTCCGGCGGACTTAGCGTGCTGATCTGCTAGTTCGTTTCCTGCAATTCCTTTATGTCCTGGTACCCACATTATTTTTAATGAGTTGTAGTTTTCGATTAACTTATCGCGGATACACGATATTATGTAGTTTTTGTTGTTGATGTTTAGTAAGGATGATATAGTCGACATACTGTCAATGCAAATTATAGTTCTAGATGAGGAGAGAAGTGCGCAGTCAATTGCTTTCAGTATTGCAGCGGCTTCACCTGTGTAAACAGACGAAAATTGGGGTAATTGCCCAGCTGTTAATGTTTCACCACTAGATGTTACAGCCGCGAATGGTTTATAGTCTTCTGATTTCGATCCGTCAGTGAAAATAGGGCTCCATTCTCGAAGTAGACGTGCTAAATATTCGCGGAATACTTGTGGATAAAATATAGGGCTGGTGTTTTCCTTCGCATATTTTTCGAGCTCAAGGATAAAGGATGACTGCTGTAAAGAGCACGGGGGGTATTTATCATGCTCTCGGCGTGAAGCGTCATTGATTCCAACTTTGGTATCAAATTTTTTGTGTTTAGCTCTATTCTCTCCTCAATAGAAGGGAGGCCGGCTTCCGCGAGTATGAATTAAATTGGAGATTTAGGAAAATTAATTATTTACCTTTTTTCAGTTGACTTGTATACAAAAATAAAAAAATATATATGTACATATATAAAAAAGTGTAGTTAGTATATCAGCTGTACATTGGCTTCAAAGGTTAGTGTTCGTAAAATATATATGTTTGAATAAACCACATTTGGGTCAGTCACGCGGAAATATTGCGACAAATATTAAAAAGAAAAAAAAATAGCATAAGCAGACACATGTTTTATCACGTGAAATCAACTTTGCCGTATTTACTTATAACTGTTATTACAAACATGTACGTATGTTAATATGTTTGTATGTATGTATATCTAAACTTGTTTATATGCGTAGGTATGTTTATATGGTAAAATTCTCAGAAATTTTTTCATATCACGTCTAAAATGTCAAAGACATTAAACTCATTTGTACGTTGTAAGCATAGCCCGATTTCGAATAGCTATAGGATTTTAGGCTCTATTTTGATATGAAACATTTTTGATTTCGGTAGCGAAAAGTTTTGCAATGACATTAACATTTAAGCGCCCATTAAGACTCTAACAATTGTTATCAGATATTCAGGTTTTTTTTTCTTGTGACATGTTGACAATAACATTTCCACTGCCAAATAATGACATCTTTTTTAAATTCACCAAAATATTTGATAAGCTCCTAGACTTTGCCATATCTCGCCACTTCGCCCAATATCAAGCTAGGGATTGTATTGGGTAACTAAAGTTTAGCTCTTAATTTTTTATTGATTATTGTTTATCACTGTGAAAGTGAAACTAGTTTTTTGCAAAACTCATACCAACTCACAGAAATAACATTGTCCCCCAGAAGACGGCATCCTTCTCGGATCCTTTTACTCTTAATAATATACTAATTTGGCTCTTACACTATATAGCGCAGTGTTTGGCCGAGCTTCACCTACCATTTGTGGTGTGGGTCTTTATGTTGTACCACAAATGGAGAGACGCACATATGTGAGAAGCTTTTTCATGGCACTCGACCACAACGGCCATTTTCTCTTACTTTACCAATTTATGTCAATTTCATTTGATAAGCTTTTTTATGTAACGCAATCCTTTTCAAAACATTTTTTTATTATTATTATTATTAAGTGTAAAATAGCAATACAATTATTATTTTACATTTGGTTTGGAAAGAAGCACTAGCTACTGAGGCTTCCGGCTTAACTTTTTTTTTATAACTAACAGCTGTTGAAAAAGAAATAAAACAAGTAAAGAAGTGGCTAAGTTTGATCGAACTTTATATACCCGGCTAAATTTTTAAATTAACAAAACAGAGACTAAGTTCGGGCAAACCCGAACTTGATGTAAGCTTTTTTTTTAAATTTTCAAATAATCGGATTTCTTGATTTAATACAAAACCACATACCAAATTTGAGCAAATTAGCTTCACTAGTTACAGAAGTATCCGATTTAATTTTAGTGGTTTTATAAATACTGCTTATTTAGACATAATAATATATCTGTACTAAATTTGGGCAAAATCGATTAAGGATTTCCAGAGATATATGTACATATGAACTCTTAAGTGGGCGGTACCATGTACCTTTTCCAAAATGTTCGTTTAAATGGACTTAATTCCAATAGTTACTGAAGTATCAAATTTTCATAGTTTGGGAAACGAGCGAAATTTTCGCCCGATTTCAAGTATTTTCGTTATCTCACATGTGTGCCAAGTTTAGACGAAATCGATAAAGTAGTTCCAGACATATACATACATATGATCTCAAAAGTGGGCGGAGACACGCCCCTTTTCGAAAATTTTCATTTAATCGAATTTCTGGCTGCAATACAACACCACATACTAAACTCAAGATATTTCCCTTCAACATTTATTGAAATGTCCGATTTTTAGTGTTTTCGAAAAATTACCTCTGGGTCAAGGAAAATATACCTACCGAGTTTCATGGAGATATATCAATTTTTACTCAAGTTATCGTCTACAAGGACGGACAGACAGGCATCGCTAAATCGACTTCTGTTTTTATTCTGGGCATTTTGGTATATACATACATATATGCCTATATCTATCTTGATTCCGTTATGCTGTTACAAACAACCGTTATGCGAACAAAGGTCTAATACCCTTGTATACAAGTGCGCGGGTTTAAAAATATATGTTTTGAACAAGGCACATCGAATAGGTAACCGCAGCAAACTTTTTTTTTTGAACTTTTTTCATATTTTATTTTAATTTGAATTGTCAAATTTTGAATTTCGTTGTGATAAAAATGGTTTCAGTACAATTCAATTAAATAAAGGGAAAATTCTATAAAACTTAATAAATATTAAGAGAGAGCTATGCTGAAATGTGCAGACATTTTTCAGCACTTTCGATTTTTTAGGAAAGAAATGCACATACTCGTATGTTATTATTATATAATTTAAACATTTTTTAATGCTTATTCCTTATATAAAATAACAATGCGCGATACAATAATCAACTATTTCTATTCATAGCCTGCAAATGTACATATCAATTACAAAAATCGAATGAAATCGTTAATAAACTTTGTATGTACGGACATCAATTAATGTGCCCACGCTTTTTTCAAGCAAACAATTTTTTACAATCATAATTGCTTAAATTTTTAAGTACAATTTTTTCAAAATTAATATGTACATATTATTTTTTATTTCTTACTCCACTTGACAATTGAAATGTGTTTTCATTTGTTGTGCATTTAAAATGACTATTAACATCGATTTAAGCGTGCTTTTAATATATTTCAATTAGCAGGAATAATATTCGAATTTCGCAACAAAAATTATGTTTTTAAGCACGGTCATATTAGTCATAATGGATGGGTTTCTGAAGCTTTTGCCTTGAGTTCAAGCAAACTAGTAAATTTCATTGGAAAATTGCAAGGTTTTTAAAAAACGTTCTATTACTACTTAGAAACGTTTACGATTAGGGGCGCGGTTTTATTGGGGGAAACCCCGAATACAAGTTAAAATTATGAAATCAAACTTCAGGTTATATTTTAATTGCACATGCAATGCCCAGCAGGAAATCAGACTGCTAACAAATTCATGCAATTGCTAATAAACTAAAATACAACAAAATTTCCTAATAGATTTAAAAAAAATAATAATTATTAATTTTGAATAAAGTTTTAAATTTGAGTTTATATAGTTTTTTCGTTAGAGATTTTAATGCTTTTCAATTAAAAATTTTTAGAAATTAAAAAGAAGAAAAATAGTTATTAAAAACTTTTTCAGATGTCGGGTCAGTGTTCAATTTACTACCACACTATATTGGCTTTCCGTTTATATATTCACGTTAAATTTTTTCAATATTATTGCAGTTCATGCTCTTACAAAATTTAACAATAGTTTTAAACTTAATGCCAAATGTATGATAATTTAATAAATATTCATTAAAAGTTCTAATTCTCATAAATATGATAAAATATATTTAGGCACTTGAAACGTAGGTATGTATGTATTATACTTAAATTCAATGAGCTTTAAATTAATTAATTTCCATACTATTTTACATTTTTTTTTAGATTTACATGTAAATTTTAATATGTTGGAGAAAAACAGTACCCTATAAGACAGAGTGACCGGAAAAAAGTTTTTTATTTCAAAAGTTATGCGACGTTAAAAATGTAATGTATCTCACTTATCGCTTTATAGCCCGCAAAATATTAGTTATATCAAACAAAAAAAAACGTAAGTACTTATTTTGAATTTGCTGAAAAATCTCTAGGCTGAAAAATGCTGCACTGACAGCCCTGTTGTCAAGGCCAACGATGTCAATATCATCCGCATACGCCAGCAGCATCGTAATTTTTTTATATATAGTGTCAATCCGATTCAGACTGGCAGCTCTTAAATATTACGATTTCCAGCATTAGATTGAAGAAGTTGCACGAAAGAGAGTCGCTTTGTATAAAACCTCGTTTGATCTCGAACGGCTAGGTGAGGTCCTTCCCACATGGACTAAGTGTTGTGTTCAACGTCACTCTACATAGCCGTATTACTTTAGCAGGGATTCCAAATTAATCCATGGCGTCTTACAGACTGCTTCTATTCGTGCTGTCAAAAGCGGCTTTAAAACCGACAAAGAGATGTTGCGTGTCGATTTGGTTATCTAGGGTCTTTTCCAGGATTTGCCTACTGTGAATGTCTGGGCAATGGTCGATTTAGTCTTTCACACAGTATCATCGATAGGACCTTATATGCGATAGTACCTCAAATGTGCTCTGAACGTCTGTCACTATAATTCCATACCCGCCTTTGCAGGAACCAGCCCCGGTCTTGAAAGCACTTGTTTGCTATCTCTCGTTTCTTTTTCGAGAAAATACGTCTCTCTTCCCTCCTCTTCTCCCGGTATCTTATTATTTTTCACCGAATCCAATAAATGAAACTTAACCCATTTAATAAGGGACCTCGCTTGAAGTACTACCTTTTCGATAAAATCGGTTTGCAGGGTTAAGTTGTTGGTAAACTTGAAGTGATAAATTAAAGCGTTTAAGAACTTTACTTATTTTGACGAATACAATTAATAAAAAATACATTGTATATTTTTCATTATCAAATGAGTAAAACTCATCTAAAATTTACCTAAAACTGTAAACCAATGAATCCGCTTGAAAATATTGTTCTGGTTTCCTAATCGGTTTTGGTTTCGTTCTTCAAACTTGGTTTTGGATTCATTTCGGTTTCGGGTTTAACATAAAGAGCTGAAAACAAGTTTAATAAAGAAATATTTATTAAATAAAAATGTGGTAAATTTTTATTCATATAAAGAAGCCGCCTCTGATTCAAATATTCCACCATATTTCCTAACCTGTGTACCTGTTTCCTGTTTCGTTCTTTTCCAAAACAAAATTACTGTTTAAACAGTTATGGTTTCAGTTTAATTTTTTGTAGTAAATAACTATTTATAATTACTTTAGTTTGATACCTACATTTCAGAGGATATTAGCGTTGCTCTAAAAACAGTCGTAATAGTCATTCAATTCGAACTGAAAAATTAATTATAAGAAAAATAAAACAACTTTTTTCTATTCTCAGATACTGAGGTATGCAAAATAAATAAATGAAAATTATTACATAAGAAATATTATCTTATATTTTTAATCATCCGAAAATAAAATTCCGACTTTTTTACTAAAATTTCAAAACCATCTTCGACTTTGCACTAAATCAAAGTACATACCTACTCACTCTATAATTATAAAAAAAAAAACACATGTGGATATGACTGCCTGTAAAAAGCAATTATTTTAAATAGTGATAGTGAGTTTCTAAATTAAGTTATTCCGTTTATACGATTTAAGGAAAAAAACTTTCAATATCGGCGCTTCTTTGGTTTTTTTTGTCTCTCCCAGGCAGATTTCAAGTAGTTGTGGTGTCTTGTAAAATAAAATAAAAAATATAAAATTACAAAAAAATTTCTAACTTGATGTGATTGAGAAAAACCCTGCAAAGCCATCGGTGAGTTTGCGGTAAATTCAATAAAAACTTATGCCGGCACGAGACACGCGCTACACACATGTTTTAAATTAAAAAAAAAAACAGAAATAAATAAAATAACTTGAATTGATGTTTTACCTGTCAGCGGCGACATTTTTGTACGAGTTTGTGTAGCTGTGTGCGTGTTAATGCTTTAATTGGACTTACAAGTGTATGCTCATACTCCTCGGTTGTATGTTTTTTGTTGACACTTAAGTGTTGCTTTTTTGTAAATAGAAGTGTACATATGAATTTGTGCCTTTTGATGAAGCATCACGCTTCTCCAATTACAATTTTGCGCCGGTAACGTTTGTGTTAATTTAATTCGTTTAACGCAAATAAATATAAATGTTCTTGTAAAACTATAACCGAGTTACTTATACTTACGTACACACTTAGCTACTTGCATGTACATAGATACATATGTAGATATGCAAAAAACGTATCTGAATGCATGCGACAGAAGGAAGACGCTGTGAAGATCACTTCATTTGTGCGCATAATTCACACTCAATTCGCATTCGATAAATTTATTATTGGCTATCGATCAAAGGCAATTGATATTTAATTGAGATTACGTACACGTAGTGGTGCTACGTAGGTTGCACAAAAAGTGCATGTGTACTGTAAATAAATATGTATGCGTTGCAGTAATATTGTGTGTGGCATGGCACGTGATGCAAATTGCTTTTAAACGTGTGCCATTTCACTTGCATAGACTCATACATACATATTTTATTTTACTGCCTAGGTATTTAAAATTTAAATAAAATAAGTGACAACTTAATTGAAAATCGAATTTGATGCTACGTATATTTGTGTTACGGGCATGTGAGGTGCCGCACTTGACATAATCTGGTGGTTATGGTTGCTCGCATAAACCAAAAACTTCACGGAGGACAGAGGCATCCAATCGTGCGATCTCGACTATGAATCGATTGCTGGCATTATGTGTATGTGTGTCATTATCTATATGTACATATTATAAAACAAAGTCTAAAATTTTGGAAAGAGCTAATCTCGGGCACTAAGGAACGGATTGGGATGCAACTTTTTTAAATTAATGCTTGCAGTTAGCACTACAATGATAGTTACTTAAATTAAAAATTTAGCCTATTCATTTCTGAAATATTTAAGTGTAAAGTTTTGAAAAATTTTACACTAAGTACAGCATTGCTACAACCGAATGTAAAATCAGTGTCGTAGCGGGAAGATGTGTCGTTGTGTGAGTAGTAAATCAACTGCTCTTCGTTACTACTTCGTTCGGCTATGCGCAGCTATTTTTTTTTATATTTTACTAAATTTTGTTTCGAAATAATTAGACTTAATGAACTCATCGCGCTTTTTGTTGACGATAATGGTCTTGCCTTTCTCAGAAAGATATGTGCATCAACAATTCCACCATACCATAAATTATAATAAATTTAAAAACCTCTTAAGTTCAAATGCGGCAACAAAAGTATTTGCTATTTTTTTTTACAATATTTAAAATGTTTTACATGCATTTTTATGTTTATGTTTTATTCCATAAGAGAAGTCACAAAAATTCATATTTCGCTTTTCAAATTTTTTTTTGGAATATGAATTTAAGAACAACACAAATAACTTCGTCAAAACTTGACCGACCCACTTTTTTTCGCATCTTAATGCAACTGAATTTTTTTTTTTTATTATTTTTATGCGTACTCTTTAAGCCTAAACTGTTACCTGGTTATTTCTAAAATTTTTTTCGAAGCTGTCTACAATTTGCATGCATTGTTGCACATTTAATACCCTAAACCCGTTCCCACAACTCAGTTATTTTTGTGCGTTAAGTAGTTATTGGGTCATCGAATCTCTATAAAATATAAGAGCACAATTTCTGGGAGAATGTACAGACTTATCCTGACTAAATTTTTGTTCTATTTTTTTGGATCATAAAACACTTTTCACTTCCTCCTCTATTGGATTGCTAAAGATTACAGAAAATTTAAAAAGTTTTAAAAAAATTAAACTATATCAAAGATGCTAATTATCTCTTGTCCAATTTGTTTTAGAGCCAAATGGAAGTTATGCCAGCTACAGCGTCAGTTCTAGTCTGATTATGAACGTTATTTGTAGTAGTATATTTTCCATAACATGGAACTTAAAAAAAAATGCGTATTGCTACTCACATATTTACAATAACACGAATTGCAACTATGCAAATATTCAGCTTTTTAGTACCGAAGAGGAAAATATGAAAGGAAGTAGAAAGGCAATACGCAATTTCATAATAGTATACATACAAATTAGTTAAGGAATCTAGAATGGATAATTGGATTACATAATTAACAAGCACTTAAGCAAACATACTTACTACATAGACGTAGATATGCACTCACGTTAGGCGCAATTTATAGATATGTATGTATGTACATATTAAGTATAATTTAATAACTAGTCAACACTTGTCGATATAGAATTTGCATTTGCATAAGAAAATAGCATAGATGAGATAAAAATTATTAAATTTATTTAAATCATGTGAGCGACTATAACTAGTTTTTTTGTTTTAAGAATATTACTAACGTTCATTTTCCATTCCACAACGTTCCTGGTTTTTGTTTACATTTCTATGTATATATGTAGTTTGATCTTTGAACTAAAGATTAAAGATTTATGAAATTTGATTTTTTAAGCACTTAACTTTATTTTTTTTCCAAAATTTAATTTCGTCATAAAACTTGTGTCAGGTGTCTCTTTCCTTACCTTTTATCCCAGCAAATGGATGTAGATTTTAAACTCTCACGAAAAAAATCCAATGAAAAATAAATAATTTACGTGGTTAACTTGCGGTTTTAAGTTCGCGGAATGGAAGAGTAAATTTTTTATCAAGGTAGCTGCTAAACTATTTTCGATTCATTATTAGTATAAATACCAAGGTTTATCATAATCGAGCCTTTATTCTTTGAACAATCGCCGATCTAGCAACTGTGAAATATAAGGAAAATTGACAACCAAATTGTTATAAAGTTTTTTTATAAAGCAAGGCAAAGGCTTTCAATTCCAGTTCATATAACAATAGAAAAAAATTTAATATCACTGTTTTCTTGTTTAGTGTAAAAGAAATTTTATTTCGCAAAGTTCTTTAAATCTAACTTTAATCATGATAACCATGACTTACATCCTGATTTTGAGTTTCCAACCGTTTCACGTCAGGTTTTGGTTCACTTAACCTCTCATACGATGGTATCGTGCAATTAACTGACTGTGACGCAATTTCAACTCTTTTATCAAAAAATGTTTCAGCTCTGGTTTTAAAATTTAAAATTACTTTTAATAAGTCACTGTCCGCCGGAGTTTTCATAGATGCATGTTAACTGTCATCTATTTCTCCTACTTTCAAATGTGGAAATAAAAGCAATATTTGCAACTATAGACCAATCTTCAAACTGTCCACCATTTCTAAACTTTTCGAAGGCATCATTAAGAATAAAATGTATTTTTTGGTCAAGAATCTCATTTGTTCAAACCAACATGGTTTTTTACCTGGACTGTCTCAAACAGGGCAGTTTTAGGTGAGTATTGTACCATATATCGGCTTTTTCTAATGGATAGCAAGTAGGTTGTGTTTACACGGAGTTTTCCAAAGCTTTTGACAGAGTGTAACATATAATTTTAATTGCAAAACTTGAGCTTCTTGGTTTCCATTCTCTCTTTTTAAATTGGCTTAAGTCTTATCTGTATTGCAGCTGTTGTGTTGTTACGGTTGATAATTTTTCGTCGGATACTTTCTTCGCTACCTCGGGCGAACTTCATGGTAGTATTCTCGTGGCAATTGTCTTTGTTTTGTTTTAAAATTTTTAAATTTATTTTTCCCGTTTGCAAGCTTTTTGCTGTACGTCGGTGATATAACAATTTTTTCAACTATAACTGGAACTTGAAAACTTTCATTCTTGGTGCCATAAATCTCGTCGTTGCCTTAAAAAATGTTTTGATGTGAATTTTACAGAGTCTACCAACTTTTTTAATACCTCATACCATTTGTCTAGTTGCACGTTGCAGCCTATTAATAAAATTAAAAACATACATAGGTGTTATTTTTGACAATAAATCAATAGTCATGTTGATTTTATAATATCTAATTAGTATGGCATGCGAAACCAAGGAGAAATAGTTCAGAGTTTTTAAAATTAAAAGAATTGAATGTGCGTTCCCTATGTTTCACAGATCCGATTTCTTCCTATTGAAAAGAGAAGATCGGTACTTTCCGTAACTATTCAGCCGGTATTATTCAAGAAACCGTAGACTGTCCTTAACACTTAGAGCGTGTATAATAATATGGCGTGTATAATTAATATTCCGCAAAAAACCCTTTCCATTAAACGAATAACGAACGAAATGCTCTCTTGTTCGTGCTATAAACGAATTCTATCTCAAATTTCATCGAACATTTTAAACCAATTATATAATGTTGCTATTTAATTAAATAAAATAATATTATTTGATCTTTTTAACTTTCTCATAGTCTGCAAGAATATATTGTTCATAGACTAAATAAAAAAAATAAATTTGTATGACAATCTTGTGGCGACAATATCGTTGGTATATTGGTATAAAGCAAAATAATGAGCTGCTTTCTATTAATTATTTATGATTATGACATTCTAAATAAAATAAAGCATTTTCTGGAACATTTAAAACATATTTGCGCATTAATGCAGCTCATATGTTTATGTGATGACATTTTGAAAATGTTTATAACGTCATATCAAAGCCCCACGCTCTCAAATCTGTTTTAACATAAGTTTTCTTTGTATTCGAGAATTGTGTAGTTTTAGTCTAGGTAATCACGTTCATACCATATTATTAACATGAAAATTTTATAGAATAAGAAAAAAACAACTTTAATATATGCCCTTGGTGTGATGAGTCTAATCTGTAATAAGAATAATAGAAAATACCCTTATTAAATTTTTAAAAGCACTCTTCTTTAATCATTCTGGAAATTGACTTAATAAAAATTGCAGTAACATAAAATTTGTATTAACAATAAAATAGATGTTTCAAAGTCAACATAAATGAGTTAGTTAAACATTTTGGGATATTAAGTTTAATCGTGTATTGGGATTCTCAGTAAAAATTGCTAGCTTTAATACGATATATGTGGAAATATATTTGTTTTTGATTTAAATACTTAGTAGGTAACAAATATTTACATTCATGCATAAATACATATATACAGCCGTGCTCCCAGTTTCACATTCACAAATTTCCCTGTGGATTCGGTTTAAAATCACATGTTTGGTGCTCCCAATTTCACATTTACATACATTTTAGTGAATTGAATCCGAATGCTTGGTTGTATGTGAAAGTAAAAGTAAATGACAAAAAGTGTGTGAATGTTTAATTATTTTCGATTGTAATAATTTTTAAAATATTCTCTGATGTTTGTAGAAGCCATTTATGACATTTCTGTATTAGTTATTCATTGAAATATGCGTATTTTTAAGTATTTTGCTGATGGATCCTTAAAAAAAGCATACATAGCTGAATCTGAAAGGGAAATTTTAACAACAGCTGTTTGTGAATTACCACAACGATAACCAATATGTGTGACAGGGATGACCAGATATGCGAAGAAATTTGTGAAATTGGGAGCACACTAATTCACTTTCACAGGAAATTTTTAAAATCAAATTGTGGAATTGAAATGTGAAACTAGTAGCGCGGCTGATTTAGTTTATGAAATATTAAATTAATGCGAACAAAGATTTTCTTACTGTTCGACTTTAATTTGTTTGGAAAAGTGTGTGCAATGTGTAGCCATTACATACGAGTATGCACGTATTAATGTAGGTATGTATATATCAGCTTTGTCATACTAAAGATATTACCGCGTACTAAAGATAAAAGCACGAGCTCATTTAAGTTTTTATTATAGTTATAAATGTTTTTTTTTTTGCCCGTGTTAAATGTAATACCACTTAGCTGGCACTAAGTACGAGTATAATTAATGTACAACGTTGAATTCTGTGCTTGTGTTTTATTGTTCATAATTTTTTTTCTTATTTTCTGCGGTGATTGAATGTGAAGCAATGGTAAATGCTAAGTTCTAACGCGTGCAAATAATTGTACAATTACGTATTTAGTAATTAATTAAGACGTTGATGCGAAAGTGGGATATACATACATTTATGACAATAATAATTTGAAAGATTTTTTCACTTTGTTTTAAAAGAGGCATTTTTTTCTTCTAATAAATACTGTGTATGTGAATATGTACTCATATACTCAACATGAGGCCTTGAAATAAATCTTTCTAATTCGAATTTTAGAAAGGTACTGCCTTTTAGGGAATTCCGTTTTAGTGGAATTTTTTACCGCTGACTTAATAACACTGTGTCTTACAAATGATTGTACTTACTTAGATCATTATCTTTAATTAATTATAATTATAATTTTTTACTTAAAAAAAGTACTAATAATGACATATTTATTAGTGTAAATTGGATGGTATGTCATCTTGATTGCTCCGATGTATCAGATAGGAACATTTACTGGAGTATGTTATTGTAATTTTTAGTATTGTTATAATTACTCTCGACAGAATAGAAAATTATGATTAGTGGAACAATTTTTGTTCGGTGATAAATCGTTTTCGGCGTTGCACACTGGTATTTTGGTGACAATTTGCAGGTTTAATAAGAATGGTTTGATTAAGTAAACATTTGCAATTTTCTTAAAAACAAAAAAACTGGTTGACTAGATTTTTCTTAGTCTACTTGCTGCAAATAAATGGAAAAAATTCGTGGTATACCTCCTTACGCCTATACATATATATTATGACTATCTTAAAGTAGCCAAGCATTCAAATTTTCCCATAATAAATCTGCCGTTCGGAGTCGGCACAAAATATTAGGAGCTCGGCCAAACACTGAGCTATATAGTGTAAGCGCCAAATTATTTTTATTATTATTATTTGCAAAAAAACTGATGAGGATAACATTAAAGATGGCACGCGCCGGAAACAGAAACTTGTTTCAAGACACATCATGTAATATTATTCTCCAGTAAGTACTTACATACATATATATATATTTTCCGGTTGAATATTAAAATAATTATATTTTTTGTATTGTTTAAAAATCGCATATATTTAATATATATTTTTTTTAATATAAAAACTGTATTGTCAAAGTTTTTGGTTTGTTTATACCAAATCTTGACATAACGTCACGAATATTCAATACAGTTGAAGTTGTTTGCCGACAGTGTTTATAATAATCCCTTCGATATTTGGTTTATGTAAAATATATGTACGCAGCATACAAAGCCACCCTGCAGCCAACTACTACGCGTGCAACAATTGAGTGATACCGGGAGAGGAGGAGGAAAGAGAGATTTTTTTTAAGAGAAAGAAACGAGAGGCGGAAAGGCGTGAGTGCTAAGAGCTTGAGATGCTAGCAAGCAGGAATGCGGCCCGAAAAATCAGAAAATTAGGCAAAAGGGGCTGGTTCCTGCAAAGACGAGTATGGAAATATGGTGACGGACGTTCAGAGCACACTTGAGGTATGGAAGGACAACTTCTCAACGCTACTAAATATGAACTCTGGTGAGGACTTTGAAGAAGAGGAGCCCAGAACAATCTTTAGGGATGAAGAACAAATCCCTCCACTCGACGAAGGCGAGGTGAGAACAGCAATAAGGCAGCTGAAGAATAACAAAGCGTCTGGAGCAGACGGTATACCGGCTGAGCTGTTCAAAGCCGGCGGCGAAGAGCTGGTAGGAAGCATGTATCAGCTGTTAAGCACAATTTGGTCCAACGAGTAGATGCCAGAAGATTGGAACCTTAGTGGTGCTCTCTACCCAACCCAGAAGAAGGGTGATCCTGCTGTTTGCGCCAACTACCGTGGGATAAGCCTTCTAAATATCGCATATAAGGTTCTACAGACGATACTGTGTGAAGCCGTATATGTAGCTGCTGATTGGATCCATCGCCCAGACATTCACAGCATGTCAAATCCTGGAGAAGACCTTAGATAAGCAAATCGACACACGCCATCTTTTTGTCGACTTCAAAACCGCTTTTGATAGCACGAATAGAAGCTGCATATACGATATAATATAATATAATTTTGGCGCGTACACTATATAGCTCAGTGTTTGGCCGAGCTTCTCCTACCATTTGTGGTGTGCGTCTTTATATTATATCACAAAATGGAGGGACCTACAGTTTTGTGCCGACTCCGAACGGCAGATGTATTTTAATGAGAAGCTTTTTCATGGCAGAAATACCCTCGGAGGTTTGCCATTGCCTGCCGAGGGGTGACCGCTATTAGAAAAAACTTTTTCTATTATTAAGATTTTGCTTGCCCTGACTGAGATTCGAACCTCGAACTCACCGGCATATACGACGCCATGTCCAAATTTGGGATCTAGGTCTAGGGTCTAGTAGTGAATGAGGACAAAACAAAGTACCTTGTGGCAACAAACAAAAAATCCTTGAGTATTGGGACCCACGTTACTGTTGGCAGCTACAATTTTGAAGTAGTCAAGGATTTTGTATACGTTGGATCCAGCATAAATCCCACCAATAATGTCAGCCTTGAAATCAAGCGAATAATAACACTTGCCAACAGGTGCTACTTTGGGCTCGGTAGGCAGTTGAAAAGCAGAGCCCTTTCTCGACGAACGAAAATCTCCCACTACAAATCTCTCATCATGCCCGTCCTACTATATGGCGCAGGGGGCTTTCGATGTATGAGCTGTATAATAATAAGGACATAGTCAAGCGCATAAAAATTCCACGACTGCGATGGTTTGGCCATGTCGTTCGCATGGATGATGATGCTCCGGTGAAAAAGTCGTTCGAATCGGCACCCATTGGTGTTCAACGAAGGCAAGGGCGCCCAAGAACACACTGGAAGGACCAAGTGCAGATGGACATGTCTACACATGGTATGAGTAATTGGCGTAACCTCGCGAAGGAGAGAGGTAACTGGCGAAGCTTTTTGATTTCGGCCCAAACCGACAAACGGTTCTAGCGCCATTAAAGAAGAAGAAAATATATGTTCATACATACATATGTATTTACATATGTTGATTGAATTAAAAACTGTTGTTTTAAAATATGTTGCATAGTATTTTTACTCTGCTTTTTTTAGATTTTATAATTAATCTAGCTTTCGTCGATAGTTTGTTTTTGTAATGCCTGCAAACTCGTGCTCTATTAAATATTCACAAATTGATCGGCGTGTTGTCATTCAGGCATGTCCGTACCGATTCGCACTGTGTCTCTAATCGTACATTCTGTCAATTGAAAATATTGCGCCCATTATTGAGTTATGTAATTGAATTTTAATTAAATTCATTTAATTTATGCTAAGTTCATAGTCCACTATATTGTTTAATTAATTTCTATAAATATATATTATAACTATTTAATGCAGTTTGTCGTCACAAATAATCATTCAAATATGTATGTATGCAGATAAATGTAAGTAACATATACATAACATAACGTAGAGACGTGCGCTTGTAATAATTTCTCATTTACATACTTACATATCATATGTACATATGTATGTACATAAAAGGCGATTGCCAGCTGTGTCGGTCAGATCATTTACTAGTATAATTTAAATGACGATAAAAATAATCAGTTCGTAATACCCTAGACAGATATGTAGTTTCCGTACTACAATTTGTACTACAATGAAAGCTCAAGAAACTATAAACTAGCGTAGTGACACCCATTCAGTATGCCTACCTTGTATATTTAACAGGCTGACGTAAAAGTTTTAAATATAAAAAAGAAGATGGATGTTAACAAAGTGATAATTGCAAACGACATTAAAAAAATATTGTTCTATCGCAACTGGGGATTAAAATGTACCCACCTTCAATTATATTTTTGATAGCAGCTTTCCAAATATACTTTTTCTTTACTTTTCCCATATTTTTTTCGCTTAACGCCACATCTGATAAATTTATTTATTGTTTACTTAGTCGACTGGCAGCAAAAACATATGATTTTGACAGAAGGGGCTTAAAGCTTTGGCTGTGTTCACTGCGATACATCGTCGTAGTACATTTCAGAACACCACTGAATTTCAATGGTAAAATGTATGCTATTGTTGTATGGAACTGTAGTTCCTTCGGAACAAAATTTTGAAATACTGATGGCACGTAGGTTCGATATTATGTTACATTTTGTACTAGATGTGTGTCTTGGGTATAAGAGCGGCTGTGAAAGATTTATAGCATTTCGTTATAGGCAAATATGAACTAGTTAGAAAACATTTTTTTTTTTTAAATTCATATAAATATTTATGAACTAATAATTTTGTGATATGTACTGAACAAAAAATTGAATAAAGATTAGTAAATAAAACTTCAACACCTTACCTACCTATTCAGTAGTAATTAAAAATAAAACATTTTAGACGAAGTATTGCATGTATTAGTTACTTTTAAAACCGGCAACGAAAATAAGATATTTATATTTTACGGCGGAAAAAATTTTTGTATATAAAATTGTATTCTTATGTAATTAATTTGGAATTAATCATCAATCATTGGCAAACTTACGAAATAAATTGGGTAGTTCACAGGAAAACTCGTTTACTGTCAACCTTTGAATTGTCCAAGTATAGAAATTGCTGTGAAGACCTCTTATATACACAGGTGCTCGCAAAATTTTTTTTGCATATGAAGAAAATAAACCACGTGTTTTTGTCGTATTTTTCTGATATTTTAATAAATTATGTATATAATACAATAACATAAAAACACATTATGTACATACTTCCAAAATACTCCACGAACACATACAAAATTGTAGCAAAAGTATAAACTTTGATTAGATTTTCATTTAATCAAAAAGGCTGTCATAAAAGTGCACCCAATCAAGGCACATTAAACAGGTATTTTATGAGACCCCTAAATTGCCAAACATTGTTTACCATTTACCCATGGCATATTGATTTAATGTGCCTTGCCTTTTACTTTGTTTACATATCTACATATGTATTTTCAACACAAACTGCCGTCTTTTTGTTTATTTTGTTTTAAATAAAGTGAACTATTTTTATAATTAGAATGGGAAGGTGTATTTTGTGTCATTAAAAATAGGCAATGGGCGGCGATCCCTTTTTTTTTAATTCCACAGGAGTCTCAGAAATGGAGTGATTGCGCCAAGGCATGTGGAGTCAATTTTAATGATATTCTAAAAATGATCATTCATTCTACGTATAGAAAATTTATCAAGTTTGATTTTTACTATCTCGTACCGACACAAATAATGTGCTAATTTTTCGATGTACCACTACTCTTTTCATTAATTTTAATGGACGTTCGTAATCCTATATTATATATTTATTGGTGAGCTCATTACTATTTGGAATTCAGTACCAGTCACTATTCACTTAGTAGCTCGGTTCTAGATGCAGTAAGATTCACAGGTTTCAGTCAGAAGTCACAGGAAAAACTATCTGACACATGTAAAGTCATAGATGAAAACAACGCAAATGCTTTACTGTAACTTCGGAATAAAACTGCACTTGGAATACAACTAATTTCTATTACCGGGCACACCAAACTTGTAATGCAACAGCTGGAAGTTGCTGGGATGCAATTACAAATGCTAAAGTGGTCATACTGTGCTGTAGACACAGATTCCTGCATTTCAGTATCACATTCACTTTTAAATTGATCTTGCATATATTACATTCAATATATAATTTCAATTTTCGCGTGTTTTCCTCATGAGGTGCCGTTGTCTGTTTTCAAAATCATTTTTCAATTCCCTAACTGGTAAACTTGATATTTTGTAGGTTGGCACATTAGAGGTCCCAGGTAACAACCAAATACGTAGGATTTTCCCATGCTGTTACCAATTTAAAATAGTTTTATTAAATACTTTTTGAGCTTTAAATGTCTGCATAAAATTATTTCAAAACATTTTCAGCTCCACCAAAATCATGAGATTTTATTGTTATTTTTCATTTTTTTTAAAGATAGATTAACTCTGTCAAAGATTTACCGATTTACACTTTTGTGGTATGAGTGAAACGTTACTTTCTCACCATTTTTATTTATATGCATTCTTATTAGGACTTATTAATTCCGCTGAAAATTTTTTTAAATATTTTTTTGCAGACCTTTCATGCTTAAATTGTTCTATCGAGGGATGTGATTTCTTTTCAAAACTGTACAAATAACAAATATTATGCATACATTTGCAAATATTACACAATTCCGAGATTACAGCAAGAAAAGAAATATCATTCATATTTTTTTACACTTACAGCAAAAAAGGAACAAATTATAGTTTAAAAAGTTAATTTTGTTTTTTGGTTTAAAAATGAAAGTCATTCTAATTTAACTTTTATAAGGTTTAAAGCTAACTTTGAAAAAGAAATTTCATTAAAGTATGTCGTATAAGACATTTCGACTTTTGACATCTTATGACATTTAACATATCTACATTTTATTTTTGTATTGGAAAAAACTTCTTTCAAAAACCGCTAATCCTAAAATGTTTAAGTATTTTGGTAAATTGACAAATTCGAAAACCTAACCTAACAAAAGATATAACAATTTTCTATACATTCCCAAAGATTATGAAAAATGACGTCAAAAGTCCTTTCCGTAATTTATCTTAACTTTGTCTCTCATAAAACGAGTGTCTTATGTCCGTTATCGAACATTTGTATAGAATAAGTAACGTACTAATTTTTTCTTATAAAGCTAAACAAAACATTCAGCTATGTACATACATATGTATGTACATTGCAAAATTACAACACAGCCTATGAAAATTGTAAACATATCCGATAGCTCCACAATAATAATGAAATCGTATTTGTGCAGTTGCATTAATTCAATAATACAGATGTTCATGAGAAATTCCACAGCTACTGATAACAATTACATATATTTGCCTAATAAATAGCAACAACATGTAAGCTTAATGTACGCTTTTGTGTTTCACATAATTTAACAAAGAACAATTTTATATGGAAAATAATTTATTAGTACTTTTATAAAACTCCAAACTATTCTGATGAGATCATCTTCATATAAAAAATAGCTTGACATTTATTAATTGGAATTTCACATTGTTCAGAAGACAAAAAGAACCGGCATACAACATTCTGATAAAAAAAAATATACATATTCGAGTAGACATTTGCAGAATGAGTAATTGTTTTCTTTTCTGCTTCCATAACAAAAATTCCTGCTTTCTTTCTTTTTTGTGTTTTGTGTTATAACTTGCACTTTATACTTCTGTAGAATACATTCTATTAACTTAAAACTGTTGGTTTTTGTGTTTTTTTGAAAAACATTTAGCCTATTCTGAAATACGTTTGTGTTTTTCTTAAATACATTTGCGCTTTTATAAAATATATTTGTGTTTTTCTGAAATAGATTTGGCCATTTCCGAATGTCATTTAAGTTTTTCTGAAATACATTTAAGGTTTTGTGAAATATATTTGAGCTTTCTTGAATTTTATTTAGGCATTTCTGAAATGCTTTTAAAAAGGTGTATTTTATAATTTTCTTTGCATATTTGCGATATAGCTGATCAAACCAGCGTAAGAAATTAACTAATTAAGTTTCACGAGTTAAATGAAATTGAGACCGTTTCCCAAAAAAAGAATTCAAAAGAAAACGAGAAAAAAGCAAAAAAAAACCTTTTGAAGACAGATTTATGGAGTGAATTTCTAAGCTGCTTTTGAAATAATAATTTTGTAGTTTATACTTTTTTTTCTCACGATTTCTTTTGTTTTTCTAGTTTGCCTTTATTTTTAAAATAAATATGTGAATATTCTGGCGTAGCGTCAGTCTTAATTGACCAAAGTTTTGAATTTTATTTTTTTAACTGCCTGCAGTTAATCGACTAACCGAACTATTCGAATATAACATAAGACGACTGCAATTCGTCGACTAGCGGTATTCGAGTAGTAGAACTATTGGAGTAGTAGAACTATTCGAGTAGTAGAACTATGGACTACTGGTTGGTTTTTGGTTGGTCGATTAACATACACGCCAATTACACCCAGTAGGTAAACTAAAGAATGCTCCGATTCATAAAAATATCAAAAAAATATAAAAAATGGTATTACGTGTTATAGGCTTGTATTCAATCTTAAGGAATTCTTTAATATATTTTTTTTTAATTCTCAGATAATCCTTAATTTCAAGTTTTTTAAGTGAAATTCCATAAATAATTGAATTTATGAAGGAAATCGGAAACTTATCAACGAAGCTGTCGGAATTTACGGGTTCTAACAAATTTTGAAACACGCCTCCACAAATCAACCATTTATTTAACAGCTTAATACAAAAGAGGTACTAAGTCGAGATCAGTTGGTGTTTAAATATAAACACTTACGGTCAAAAACAAAAAAAAAAGCCGTCGAGACTATGTGTGTTTTGGTGCCGCAAGGAAATTTTTTTTCAAATCTATTACAGAAAATCCTTGGTAGAAAATAAACGGTTTTCAAAAAAATAAATTGCTATATTCGGCTGAATTAAAAAAAAAAACAAAAATTTCTTTTAAGCGATCTAAATGTAAATTTATCATAAAAACGCAAATTGTTCGTAACGAGTATTTCCATGCATTAAGGTCTTTGATTGAACATGTACTATGTTATAATATTTTGGCACTTATTATAGCTCAGTGTGCATCTTTATAATCTACCGAACGGCATATGTATTTAATGAGAAGCTTTTTTATGGCAGAAATACCCTCAGAGGTTTGCCATTGTCTGCCGAGGAGTGACCGCTATTAGAAAAAAAATATTTTCTATGATTTAGATTTTACTTGTCCTGGCTGAGATTTGAACCTTAAACTCACCGTCATTTCGAGTTATAGCACGCACCGCTACATACTCGATCACAGCGGCCACAATATGAACATGTTGGTCATGTATTTCTTTTTAATTTGGGCCAGTTCTTATCGCAGGATTTTTATTGAAATTATATTTATATAGGGGAAATTATCATACTTCTCCTCTATTCACTCAACCAGAAATTGTACCCGGTACATTAACAACTGAATTTAGCTTGCCAAGATTGAACTGTTGCTGTTTGCCATCTTCTTCTCAACACCAACTCCAATCACGACAAACTGATGCGCTGCTATGTGTATCAACAAAGTTCCCTTGTACAAAGAAAAAACAAAAACAATATTTACTTCTCTATATACTAATTTTTTAAATATAGTGAAATATAATTTATTCGTATTACTGATTAAACAATTTTTTTTTAAGAATGACTGTGGTATACCATGAATAATTTAGTATGCACGCGCAAATGAATGCCATAATAATAAAAATAAAAAAAAATTAGAATATACACAATGGAAAATTAAACGAAGAATGCAATTTTCAATGCCAACAAAAGTAAAACCAGTTAGTATGCGAACTGCAATACCCGTACATAGATACATATCTGCTAGACATTTAACCCTTTTTTTTGTTTTCATTTAATTGTTTACTATCACAGCAACGAAACTTACTTAAGTAGTACACAAAATATGCATTACAAACATACAACCATATAATGATTCACCAATTTTTATTTTTTTTTGTTTCATATTCATAATAATTCATAATACAATTTGCTTTTGGAAAAAGTTTCGCGCTTTACATGAAAGTTATTTTATTTGTGGGCTGATAAAGTGCAAGTAAAGAGCGCAAGTCAATTGGCACAACAAACTGACGAAGGCTCTGCAAGGGTCGGCAGTCAGCATGTCACGGAACGTGCCCATGGACAACTATGGTAAGTAAGCATTAAGCACGCTATTAATTGTATTATTGACAGCCAGCTGTGCATAAGCACTCACTCCGCGGCTGTTACCTATTCGTTTTTTGTTTTTTTTTTTTGTATTTCTTTTTGTGTAAACAAGCGATATTCACACAAATTCACACTATTCCACCGAGTGGGGTTAACAACTCGTTATGCTCCAGCTGAAATCAGCATTTTTTTTTATGAACAGTAATAAACTCCAATAGGTTGATGGGCTGAAAACAGCTTTGAATGACTCAAATGAAAGGAATGATGAAGTACCTTTCTGTTTACAATTAATTTTTTTCGTCTCTTTTTGATTTATAAATTTTTTTATTTTCAGTTTATTTGTTTCGCGCTTAAATTTGGTAAGCGTAAACATGTATGTACAGAAATATAGTCTTTATAAAATACTTTTGTAACTTAACCTTGATTCGAGTCATTGGCTCACTTGCTTTTTTATGTCTTCTCTGTGAACCACTGGCGTATGAGCGACATTTTTTTTTACATACAAACAAACATATATGTGCATATGTTAGTATATTTGATGGTGCCTGTTTAAAAAGAAAACTCGAAAGCATTCAATTGCAACACATTTCAAGTATTTAGATATGTAGAAGTGAAATATAATTTACTATATACATATGTATGCTTATCTGTGATGACAGTTATTAAACACTATTATTCTAATTAGCTATTTTGATTATGTTTATTTTGCGAACTGAGAAGGTGCCTATGGTAAAATTATTTTAAAAGTGAGAACTATAACCAAATCGAAATATGTTTAATCAAAAAATTAATTAAGTAAATGAAAAAAAAAAAATATACCAAAGCGTAGAGTTGCTGCGGCAAAAAATTTAAAGTATTGAAGCGGGTAGGTTTGTGGCGGTTGTAAAAGGCATTAATTACTTTGTTGTTAATTGTTTTTGATATGCTAGATTAGGTTAGATGGTTGGCCGAAAATAATAATTGTGCTGTTCGTTATTAACTTACGTAACAAGTTGAACAGTAACTGCGCGTCGTTTATGCGTGCAATCCTCACAGTCTTGCAAAAGCTAGCCAGCGTAGGAAAATATAATTCCACCTCTTGTGTTTCAAGTAGCACCGACAGTGTGACCTTACGCCAGAACTCCAGACACCAGACGTTAGCGGTTTTATAGGCTTTCAGCGGTTATTCAGCTTATATGAATTATATAAAGCTGGTATGAAAATCTGGCTTTAAGGTACGGATTTCAACCGGGCAATTCTCGGCCACCATACATTTACCCTTTCCAAAATTGCAATCGCAAATGTTGTGGATTTAGCTAAATGTAAGCAGAGATGATTTTAACACCCAACTACCTAAGATAAGCCCGCATCCAATGAAAATGAACATACCTTTAAGTGCTGAGATCTACTCGAAGGTGCGCGTCACCTCATGGCCAGCTTGTCGACTGTGAATATCCCTGCAATGCAACACGAATTTCGTTCGAGGCTCAGAGAAATATCCTTATTTGGCAAAATAACTGGATAATTTTAATCTCATCAGCTATTGGATACAATCAAATGATCTCAAAACTGTTTGTTGCAGGAAATGAGAATGTGAATAAACTCGCAAAACTAAAAGAGCTACAAAATTCTCTCGCGATATAAGAAAGGAAGCGCTGCCTACATTGACCAGGAATAAAGAAGAAGCCAGTAAATAGAATGAAATTTTATTAGGACAATCACCGCGTTTAAGGTATCAATATTGTTTTCATTGTACTATAATTTAAAAAGTAGAATTAACAAGGCCGAGAAGAATACCGTAAGATACATTCCATAGCAGTGCTCTGCATCTTTAATAACGAATGGTGGCGTGCAATTCTCTCTTGAATGCAGTATTTAAAAAAGTATTCCACAATTCATGATAGACACACAGAGTGCCTATTATGTGGACTACACCCGTAGCAACGATGAAGCAAAATGTTGAGGCAATCTGCTCAATACTTATTTAATATAGTACACGTGACAACTAAAGCTGTACAAAACAAACAATACACATCAGGCAACCCATAAAACAATCACCACAAAAAAAATTCAAATTCTCCGGTTTATTCAACGGTTGCCTTACTGCCTTAGGACTGCCTAAACATCGAGAAGGTTCTTTTTATTTCGTCGAAACGAAAATCAAATGAAGAATGACCGAGATATGAGCACTCGAAAGTAAAAGTTCTTAAAAGTTTAACAAATCTGAGCACAAATGTTAGTAGGCATTTACAATTTTGGTTGCTTCTGTTCTAAGTTTTTAATTTTCATATAATTTGTTAATACCAAAATATAAATAGTTAAATTTTAAATGGTGAGAAACAGCTAAGGCGTAATTTCGCTCCCAAAATGTACCCTTTATTCTAATGTAATGGCATGTACATACATACATATGTACATATTAGGTTGGTCGTTAATTTTTCACGACCACTCAAGTACCTATGTATGTACATATGTACATGTGTGTGTGTGTAGGACACGCCTATTTTCACACATTCTTAATTGTTTTGCCATCAACAAGTGCAGTTGAAAGTACACTGTCTATCACTTGATAATTAGCCTATTTCAATTTCATTTGCAATATTATTATAAGATGGCGTGCAGCAGTTGTACAACAATGAAGGCCAATATATTTTAATTATTTCCCTACTTTCGTGTTAACAATAATACTTGTTTCTTTATTCATGCACAAGGGTGTTACCTTATTGTATGTACATACATACATACATACATACATACATATAATCACTTAAATCTATTTTGTTTTCGCGCCAAGCACTGCAATCTCTGGTGAGCGAGCATCCCATTTGTTTGCATAATGTTCTTTAATTGCAATAAACAAAAAAAAAAGACAAAAATAAAAAAACGGAAAATTGTTAATCACGTTTATTCACTTTTTCACAAGAAGTTGAAAATCA
The DNA here is from genome assembly GCA_963971545.1 of Philophylla caesio. Taxonomy (NCBI): domain Eukaryota; kingdom Metazoa; phylum Arthropoda; class Insecta; order Diptera; family Tephritidae; genus Philophylla; species Philophylla caesio. The sequence continues at coordinate 188,238,542 of OZ020604.1, read as the reverse complement.
ATTTTATTTAATCGCAATTAATGCGCATAATTGCTTGAGTTAAAAAAATTTTAATATACTAAAAAAGGTTCAAGTGTACATAAATACATATTTACCTTCATACGAATGTAAAAATTAAATTATACATACTCACATATGAATAGATCTAATTGATTTTCTTTTATAAGTAATTTCAACGGATTTGCATAGCCATCCGCTTTATTGCGCTCTTAAATAACTACATATACTTAAATATATAAATATCAATTTATAAATAAACATATTCCGATATGCTAATTAGTTCTAAATAATTCTGAAAAAAAAGACGAATTGATTTCAAAGTTACATTGAAAATCAATTTATGTAATAATGTTGAGATGTTTTGACTGCACGTGCACTTCTCAAATAGTACATCTCTGAATTACATGCATATGTATATGTATGCACAGTGTTGTGCATATCATTAGCAACCAAATTCATTTATTTATATATTTTTTAGAATTTTCAATTCAAATTCAGTTCAGTTCTTTAACATAAACCATATAAATTCAAATTAGGAACTTTGTAGAAAAATAAAAAAAAAATGTCGCAATCGTTGTAGGCATACTCGTATTTATAGTTATGGTTATTATTATAAATAAATCCTTTTCGATATAGTTGTCACAATCGTTGACGATATAATTATCGAACATTTCAATGTATCGATTGCTGTGGGCATCGTTTTCATTATCAGAGGCGCAAGGCCGGCCGCATTACTTCATTTTTTTAGGGGGGGTTATATAAAATCATTCGTAAACGCCAAAAATATCATTGCTTTTGTTCAAATAATAAAATTCAGCATATTGTATTTTATTATGGATAAAATTCAGCACAACACAAAGGAAAGTCACAATTATCATTATATCGAATTGAAGTCTACAACTAAACAACCCGACTCTCGAAACAATTCGTCACCGCGAAATATGAAGCTAACCCCAAATTCAGTAAACAGTCTCAGTTTCTAATAGGGACAAAGTCACAATTTTAGACCAGTTGGCATTTTTTAACCCTCGAATTCACAAAGCAGTCTCATATCCGAATTCAGTAACTCAGTCTCATCTCAAGTCTCAAAATGAGCTAGAGAATATTGCTTCTCCTCGCTTTCACGTTTTTTCTTTTCTTTTTATTTTAATTTATAAGTTTTTATAACACAAAAAAGCACAGTAAATTATAATAATAATAATTTGGCGCTTACACTATATAGCGCAGTGCTGGGCCGAGCTTCTCCTATCATTTGCGGTTTGCGTCTTTATATTATATACCAGTTTTGTGCTGACTTCGAACGCCAGATGTATTTTATGAGAAGCTTTTTCATGGCAGAAATACCCTCGGAAGTTTGCCATTTCCTTTCGAGAGGTGCCCGCTATTAGAAAAAATCATTTCTATGATAAAGATTTTACTTGCTCTGAATCTCAGATTCGAACCTCGAACTAAGCGGCTATCGAGTTATGGCACGCCCAGCGACCACAATCAAATTATTATCTTTACATTTATCGATATTTTAATCGATATCATTTGTTAGGAGTAGATAAGCGGCGGCCGCTACTTTCAATTTACCTATTAATAATAAATTATATGTTATTACATTTAATTATTATTAACTTGTAAATACTTAATTATATATTATTGTAAAGAAGTACAAATTTACACTTGTACATACATACTCAAAAATAGATTTGTACAAATACAAGTTTACATGAAGAACAAATTTCCAATAAATTTATTGCTTAGTTGCATTCGTTTCTCACTCTCTTTCAAATAACTAATTAAAATCGGATTTTGTAGGCTTGTCTAATCTGTTTATTATACGGTGCAAATAAAACGCTTTTATTCCACATTTACCCGACGTTGCCCTAAATATTTTACCATCTGCATATACAAGAAAGTGTTTACAAATAAAACTTCAAAAAAATCAAAATTCCGGATCTTTTGTATTTGCCTTTGTATTTTGTATTCGTAGTAAAAATCCAACAATAAAATATACGTTCCACTTCAAATACAAGAGTGCACGCAAATACAATGGGTGCTGTAAATGTTGTTTTTCTTTTGTAAATTTCTTAGCAATTTGATTTTCACAATTAACATATTAGTAATGAAATCTAATATTTTCGTTTTTTCTCCTTTTCGCGGCATATTATGCACTTTTGTTTATTTGTTGGTGGCACATACATATGAACTCGTAAATCAGCCGTTCGGGAAATTTTACAACGAAACGAAGACAGATATTACAACAAGGTGTGTTCGCTTTTTACTTGTGTAATTCCGAATTCGTTGGAAAAATAGTAAATATTAATACGAATACAGCAAAACCCGAATACCCCTAAACATAACGGCGGTTATGTTGTCATATCTTATTTTTTGCTTATCGTCTTCTCCCGTTTTTGTAAAATTCTGAGGCTTTGTAAAGTGCATCCCTCTGTTTCTCTTTTTTTCTATGTTTTTGATTTTACCTCCAATTTCGTAAGCCACGTTGTTTTATTCCGGGAGGATTATGTTGCTTTTTGTTTTAGTAAATGCTTTGTTTTTCTTACTTAACTGAGACAAATATTATAAGATAAAAGAATAAAGGTTAATCAATAATTATTAAAGTGAGATAAAATTTTTTGGACTATTATATTGAGAGTTAATATTGTATGTATTAAAAAGGTTTTTTCATAGTAGCTACTTATAAGCGAAACACATATTTTTAATGCTTAACAATTTTCGTGTCACAGTTTTAGTTACCATATTCCTCCGAAATGGATCGACCGATTTTGATGAAATTTTACATATATATTCGGTAGGTCTGAGAATGGGTTGTTATCTATTTTTAATACTCTGAAGTGATAAGGGTGGTCCACCCCAAACATTGAAAATTTCATATGTACAACCATACATTTTTGCCCTTCAACCGTCAACCCCTATTTTTAATAGCGATATTAGTAATTCAATAATTTTAAACCCCAGTCGATAGCTGATCAATTAGCACGTGATGAGTTACCGCCGCGAGACGTCCACCGGTGACACTTCTGACCCAGTAAACAACACGGAGTAAGGAGATCTCTCTCCCAAAATAAGTCGATTCTCACTCTCTACAGTTTTAGGCCATTATTATTATTGTTGCTGTAAAAATGGCAGCGATTGTTACTCGCAATGTCCCACTGATGAATAAAGAACAAAGAACTATTTACGAATGCATTATGCTCGAAGTTTTTTTTTGACGCACCAGGTAGAACGGACAAAACTTTCCTTATTTCGCTAATTCGGTAACTTTATTGGGTCGAGGGAGAACAGCTCATTTAAACATTCGCTTGAGGCTTTGAACACGACATTGAAAGATTTAAAAAACAGGGACAAACTACTATTTGTCAACGCCCGCTTAAAATCATCGCCAATGTGACATGGGTGAACTTTGTTTGTGTTAGCTAAAGACGGGATAACAAAAAATATTCTACACTCTATTGCATTGAGGGATTTATATTGTTTTTTTGTAAAATTATTATAATTAATATTGTAAAATAAATTTCAATGAATTAAAAATATAAATTTTTGGCATTGTTTTATATTTACATATATTCCATCATCGTTCACAACGCTCCATGTATCTTCCACTCATATATAGCACACTCTCACACATTGACAATAAATTACACAGTACAACACATGATTTTCCAACTCAATTCTGAGAACTGACCTTTGTCTCATTTTGCGCATAGGTTGTGTGACTTTACGAAAAAGTAACTAGACTTGAAACTTATTTCCGTTTTGTATTTTTTATGAATTAAAAAAAAAAATTTTTTTTCTTCATGCGCTTATTTTTAACTTGGAAACTGTTGCTTGTATAGGAAAACAATTTATGAACAGATTAAGGGAATTGTAATTCTAAATTTTTTTAAAATTTATTTCAACTAAATCGGGCTAGTGGCTGTCGAGCTATGTCAAACAACAGGGCCTAAAACGTGATAAATTCCCCTATACGATAGTACTAACTTCAAATCGATATTAAAAATATTTTGGCAGGCAAGAAGACAAAACGAATGATGGAGAAATTATTCTTTTTGGGTCTAATTTCACATACAGTTTTCAGAATTGAGTTGGCAATCAATGAACTGAAAAATGTTGTACTGTGTTAGTAATTTTTTTCTACTAAAATAATCCTAGGAATAATTTATATGGCAAAACAAAGTTTGCCGGTTCAGCTATTATATGCATACTATTAAAGTCTTTCCATAACAAATATGAGTAAAAAATAAATTTATTGGTAGTTTTGTTCAGAACAACTTCGCACGTTATAGTTAAGATAAAGCCGCCTCTAAATTTAGGTGCAGAATTTTTGATAAATATTCTATATGAAAGTATTTATGTACATATATACATATGTATACGTATGTATGTATGTCGGCACAAAATTTTTGAAGACTTTAAAATATATACTAGCCTTGCTGATAATTATAATGTTAATGCTTGATGTGATTGTTTGCATATCTACATAAATATGTTATCTTTATGGAGTAGAGCTGTTTTGTACACTTTTGTTGATTTTTGTTTAATAATTTTTTTTTAATTATAACTTAGAAGAGTACTCTTTATTTGTATTATTTTTAGTGATAAATGCAATCTTGAATCACAAGGTTTTTTGTTTAAATAGAATTTTAAAAGAATTAATAAAATATGATATTTGAAATAAGTTTATTTTAAATTCAAAAATATATGTACATACATATATACCGTTCGGAGACGGTATAAATCTGTAGGTCCTTCCACTTGCGGTGCAACATAAAGACGCACCACATAAATCAAACTGTAAGATACAAAAAACCTTTTAACAAAAATTAAAATTGAAATAAACCGTTAATACGGACTGCTTGCCACCTGTTTACTTGCATGTTTTTGCTGGTTTTGTATTCAATCACTTTCCCGATCATTTTTCTTGCACTCAATTTTACTCTCTACATTACCTTTAAGCTCTCGCTGAAAGTGCTTAGTGGGAAATGTATTGAACGAATGATAGGGAGGGAACTCGTATTAAAAAACCCGTTATGAAAAAATGTTTACGTACTCGTTGGGGCTGCACGTTACGATGCGATTTGATTGGCATTAGGCATGTGCGAGTAAATTTTAAAATGTGCCGGTTACTAAGTCACGTGCTAAATTGCAATGCAAGCGCCCATCAAATACAAATATGTATGTATGCATTTGTAAATATGTAGGTACGTTCATATGTAAGTATGTATGAATGTGACAGTGTTGAGTGAACACAGGCGTGTACCCAAGGCCATCAAAAATGTTCAATATTTAAAAGGATTACAAACACAAATTATCATTATGTACATATGTGCATATGTATGTATGTAAGCACTTCTTTTTTTCTATTCTCATAAAATCATTAATTACGCGAATGAATGAATGAAATACATATTTTTCAAAGTTTTAGTACAAAAAATGTTCTCTTATAATATTTGTCAAAAATGAGGTTTTGATTTATCAGTTTATTTATACATTATACGCAAATAAAATAAGTAATTTTTATTTGTAGGTGAGGATGTATACGTAAGGATATCTGTATGTAAAGGGTGTTTTTTTTAGACGTGTGGTTTTCAATGAGGCAATACTTTGTTCGAAGTTTGTCTTTTTGACAGCTGTTACTTGATTTCTGCTCAGTTTGGCTTGCCATTTCAAGACGCTTTGAGAATATTAGGTGCATTATTGCTGACATATGGCCCTAATTACTGCAAAAAGAGGTCGAAAATAGGGCCTCTCGGCTGGAATTTATTCAGGCCAGCCGCGGCGGCCACTTGCCCGAAATCATTTTTAAAACATAATGGCAAAGCCGTATCTTTATAATAAAGCTAAATTTTTGGCAATAACATTAAATTATATGCGTTTTATTTCTTCTTAAAAATCACATGTCTAAAATAAAACACCCTTTACATATGTAGGAACTATACCTACTGCTTATTATGTATAATAATAAAAATTTGGTGCTCAAACTATATAGCTCAGTGTTTGGCCGAGCTTCTGCTACCATTTGTGGTGTGTGTCTTTATATTCTTCCACAAATGGAGGGACTTTCAATTTCATGCCGACTCCGAACGGCAGACTTATTTCTTTATATTCTTCCACAAATGGAGGGACTTTCAATTTTGTGCCGACTCCGAACGGCAGGTGTATTTAATGAGAAGCATTTCATGGCAGAAATACACTCGGATATTTGCCATTGCCTGCCGAGGTGATTTAGATTTTAATAGCCTTGGCTCAGATTCGAACCTCAAACCCAGCGACATATCGAGTAATAGCACGCACCGCTTTCCACCATGTATTTTGCATTTATTAAATCTTAATTATTTTTCAACTAAAACCAGAGAATATTCTATCAATAAGCTTATAAACACTTGTGTCAAAGTTTGTACAAAATTAATAATTATATTATAAATTTTCATTAACTGTACACATTAAAAAAAAATGTATAATTTTTTTAGAATCTTTGTTATTTCCCAATTTTTTTTTTTCACATAACGTTTAAGAGAGACACAAGGTTTAGTAGTTTTGCAGAAGAAATATTTCAGATAAAATGTAGTCTCGTCTATGAAAAGTTATTTGGCATATAAGTATGTACAACAAAAACTAGTTAAGTTGTAAATAAAATCAAGGAATGGAACCGATTCAAAATAGCGTCTTGGTTTTATTTTCGGTTTAGGATTTTAAATAAAAAGATGAAAACATTTGACAAAAAAAAAAATTAGTTACTTAATTTATATGTACATATGTACCTTCTATAGTTTTTACGACAAAAAATATTATTGTTATTTTGGATTTATGTATGTATATAAAAAACCCCTCCGAAGCAAATATTTATTTATTTAATTCTCAAGTCTATGAACAAAATATTCTTACAAACTACACATATTAGAAATATTATAAGTTACATAAAAAAGATTTAAATCGATAACTAAATATATACTTCGGCAGAGCGAGATCGAGGTCTAAAGAACTGGCAATTAGATTGAATTCTTGCAATGTCTTATTTAAATTTTTATTATATAGAGTTTTACTCATAGCATGTCACAAGGTTCTGCTAAGAACATTGAAATATACTCTGCTAAGTAGTAAAGGGTAATCAACGTTGCCAGCAATAACATCAAATATAAAAGATATAGACAAAAAATACGATAATTATGCAACGACCTTAAATTCATTAATTGACAACGGGAAAAAAAGAGAAGTTCAGCGAACGCAATGCATAACGAATAAACACCCGCTGAACGGATTCGAGCCTATTATTTTATTTATTTATTTATTTATTTATTATAATTACAATACAACAACCATAGGCTATATTTCAGTATTGCATATAAAATTAAAATGATTACAAAATCAAACAATATTTATTTAAACCTTAAAGCTAAGAGATTTATTAATTAGTTCACTAACGATATAAAATCTTATTACATTGGAGCTTAAAACTAATCTTAAAACTAAGAAGAGATTTGAAATTGGAAATCGGAAATAAGAGCTTTAAAGTTAGAGATTGAGAAGTAGGAAAGGGGATGACAATTGTAAAAGGTAATATCTTCTTTATTTACTCGCTGAAAGGTTGAATAATGCGCTCTTGAAGTGTGCTGTGACCCTGATGATCCTGAGTTTATCAGGTAGCTTGTTCCAAAGGCGAACCGAGAAAACAAAAAATTGACGTTCAGATGTCATAGAGTTGAAGTTTAAATGAAAGAGTTGATGTGTTCGCGACGATCGAGTCGAGTTAATGTGTACTTGGTAACAAGGTCTCCAAATACTATAGGCGGCATACTCTAATCTTGAACGAACAAAAGCAGAGAACAAGATCTTATGGGTGTGGGGATTAGTAAACGCAGAGCTATTGCGTCGCACAAATTCAAGCATTGTTAATTAGTTCGCTACCACATAATTAATATGAGTGACAAAAGTTCACTTCGAATCAAAACAACACCAAGGTCTTTGACCTCATTGACAGAAACCAAATACAATATACAAAGCTACTTACCATATTTTACTACATTCGCTTAAATATCTAATGTAGATAGATAGAGATAGATATAAGTAGAGGTGTGCACTGCGACCGATCGGTCTATTGTGCCCTCAAAGCTCACTACAACACCTCAGCTAGCCCCAAGACCTCCAGAAAACTCAGAATGGTCGCCGGGGTTAGGGTGTGTATGTATTGCTCTTCCGGCCATGGCTGTCCCAGGGTGGTTCCCCGTCTGCGCGCCACAGCCACACACTCCATGAGCAGGTGCTGCGGAGTCTCCTCTGCTGAGTCACAAAAGCGACAAAGGTCGCCCGACGAGATCCCTAGTTTGTGCAGGTGACCCCTCAGTCTGCAGTGACCCGTCAGGAAGCCTGTAATGATTCTCAGTTTATTCCTGGGAAGGTCTATCAGAAGCCTGTATCTTTTCCGGTTATACCCCCCAAGAAGGCTCTTTGACTGTCTGAGGCCGGCGATATTGTGCCAGTGTTGGTTCCTCAGAAGGTTTGTCTCTTTCCTAAGCTCCTCTCTTATGGCACCAGGTCCCACCGCGAGAAACGGTTCAGGTCCCACGGGGGTTGAGGCCGCCGCTTCCCTGGCAAGCAGGTCGGCTGCTTCGTTGCCATCCACCCCCATGTGTCCCGGTACCCATAGGAGTAGGATCCGGTTTTTCTCAGCCAGGGTGTTCAGTCTCTCTATGCACTGAAGAACTAGTGCTGATTTTACTTCATAAGAGGAGAGAGCCCTGAGCGCCGCCTGGCTATCGCTTGAAATTAAGATTTTCTCATTGTTGTAAGCTCTACTCAGATTTATCTCTGCGCATAAGCTAATGGCAAATACCTCCGCTTGGAAGATGCTTGGGTAGGCCCCCAGTGGAGCCGAGACATTTGCTCTGGGACCATGGACGCCCGCCCCAATACCCTCCGGAGTCTTTGAGCCATCCGTATACCACCTCAGAGTACTTTCCCGGATGTGATGATCCAGGATTGAGGTCTTCCAGGTGGCCTTGCTGTGTAATTCTACCTCAAACTTCCTGTTGAAGGTTATTTCTTTGAATAAGTCATCACGGGGGAAGCACGTCAGCGGGAGCTGAGAAGCTAGCGTCTCCCCAGCCTTTAATGACATCAACTTGTCTCTGCCAAATCCTTCTTTAGAGAAGTTCAGCAGAGTTCTCTTTGCCACTTGATCAATGGTTAAATGAAGCGGTTCAAGCTCCAGAATCACTTCTAGCGCGGCTGTAGGGCATGTGCGCATCGCCCCCGTAATACACACACACGCCAGCCGTTGAAATTTGGCAAGGGATTTCCTTGCCGAAGCCAGGGCGACTCTGGATCCCCACGCGACCGCCCCATATGTAATCATAGGCCTTACTATCATGGTGTACAGCCACCGCAGGATCCTGGGACTGCAGCCCCAGGACTTACCTGCAAGACGCCGGCACACCATTAATGCTCTTGTAGCCCTAGAGGTTGCCGCCCCGACGTGGGTCCTCCACAGAAGTTTAGAATCTAGTATGAGACCCAGATATTTCACCTCTGTGACGACCTCGACCGCGGCCCCCCCGAGGACTAGGTCTCTCACCCCCTGCAGTTTCCTCTTCCTGGTGAAGGGAACGATAGCTGTTTTGGAAGGATTGATACTGAGGCCCACCTCCAAGCACCATTTCCTTGCAAGATTTAGTCCTCTTTGCACAATGTCAAAGAGAGTGCTCACGAACTTGCCCCTGGCGAATATCACGATGTCATCCGCATAACCTTGACAGCGGATTCCATTGCTCGTGAGTACTTCGAGGAGTTCGTCCACTACTAAGCTCCACAAGAGCGGGGATAGTACTCCCCCCTGTGGGCACCCTTTGGTAGTTCGAAGTTGCACCGTGCCATCGCCAGTGTCTACTTCCGCTATTCTGCTCTGTAGTAGTCTCCTTATCCACCTACGGATAGTTGGCTGTACATTTCTAAGCTCCAGCGCTCTGTCCACCCCTATATGAGAGGTGTTATCGAACGCCCCCTCGATGTCGAGGAAGGCACAGAGCACTGTCTCTCCGGTCTCAAGGGCATCTTCAATGACTGTGGTCAGCGCATAAAGGGCAGTCTCTGTGGATCGACCCACCCTGTATGCATGCTGATCTGGGTGCAGTGGAGATACCCTGAGAACGTTTGATCTGATATCCTGGTCTATAACCTTCTCCATTGCCTTTAATAGGAAGGAGGTGAGGCTTATCGGCCTAAAGGATTTAGCTAAGGAGGGATCTCTCCTGCCTACCTTCGGGATAAAAATAACCCGAGCTCTCTGCCATGCCGCTGGTATGTGGGCCAGCGCTAGACTGTCCCTCATAATGCTTACGAGGTGCGGGAGTAGCAGATCCCTACCCCGTCTCAGCAGCACTGGCCTAACGCCATCCACCCCCGGAGCCTTATACTGGTCAAACGAGTCCAGAGCCCAGCCAACCGATCTGCGGGTGAAAATGCCCCTGGCCACCCTCCAGTCGGCTGGAGTCGGATTGGTCTCGCAGTACACGGCTTCCGGTGATATCGCAACGGCATCAGGAAAGTGCGCCGAGAGCAGAGCAAGGGCCCTCTCCCTCTCGTTGCTGGAAAAGGATCCGTCGGGCAGTTTTAATGCCATCTTGATCCCAGGGTTCTCTCTTGCTAAGGCTTTGTGTAGCCTGGCAGCTGCAGGAGTGTTACTTATGCTATCGCAGAAGGTCCTAAAGCTGCTACGCTTTGCCTTCCTGATCTCCTTACTGTACTTCGTTAGGCAGGCTGAATACTCCTCCCAGCGCCCCGTACGCTTTGATCTGTTGAAGAGCTTGCGCACTTCCTTACGGAGCAATGAGAGCTCCCTAGACCACCAGTTGGGTTGGGTTGTACCCTTTGGCTTTGTCTCGGGACAACTGGAGTTAAAAGCGTCCATTATGCTGCCATTCAGCCTGTAGACTCTGTCCTCTAATTCCATACAGTTTGCTCTTTTGTGTTTCTGAATATCTAATGTATGTATGTACTATGTGCATACATGCACATGTGTAAGTGTGATTTCTTAAGACATTTTAGATTTTAGATTTAGATTAGAGAGATATATTGCTTTTATTCGCATGCGTCATATTCTACGTGATTCCTCGACAACACTTTGTTATCGATACTTACTGGCATCGGAAGTAAGCAGCGAGTAAAAAATGATTATTAGAAAAGCAGTATTGGACGGATATTTTGGTTTTTTCATTTTTTATTTGTTTGACGATTACAAAGTGAAGATCACAAAAATGAATATATTCACATTAAGACCAACTACAAATTAAAAAAAACCAACATCACTGATTGAGTTACAAAAAAGCAAATATTTGTTATACATTTCCTACTTCCAAGAAAAACAATTCCAGGCGCTCGATATTGGAAGCAAGATTAAAAATGGCAAGAAAAGTAAAAGTGAAAAAAATAATGGCAGCGTTGCCATATAGCCAATACTGAAAAAAAGGACCTGTATCAAGTACCAAAATCTAAAAAAAAAGCGTATAGTAAAGCAAGTGAGCATTGTTTTATGTTGTTGAAGAAACTCAATTTTGAGATTGCATGAAATTTTATTTTATTTAAGTTATTGCGCAAACGAAATACTCGGATGAGTTTAAAAGAAAATAAAAATAAGATTTCAACTGCAAACTTTGCATTTCTATTATAAGCTATTGGTACAGTAATTTATAACGTCATAAATATTAAATTCCTCTTTAAAGGACTTTCGTCTAGGAAGCGTTGAACTGAATTAATAAATATAAAATATATGTACATGTTAAAAACCAATATTTGATGAATATTCATTTCACAATACCACTTTAAAATTCAACTCAAAATTATAATATTGGTATTGGTCAAGAATTTACTAGAAAACACAAATCACATAATCATAACATCATTTTATATTCGAAACTTTGAAGGATGAAGTTCATTGATCGCTAGTGAATTTAAATTGTCTAGACTTAAATAACAGTAAAGAATTGAGACTCCTAAGTCTTAATCGCATTTTAAAAAAGCACTTTGTCAATTGTATTGATAAAGTTAACTTAACCGGTTGACTTAACCAGGTATTTATTATTATTCATCACTAATATTGCAACAAATCTATTGCCACTAAATTGTTAATTTATATTTAAAAATGTGTGCATAAACAAATGTCGCTCACTACTTCACTTGTTCATTCAAATTTTCCAACAACGTTTTTAAATAATAGATCCATGCAGGCGCGTCGACTGCGTACATACATACATATGTATATGTATGTATATAGACATACAGACAAACCAAAGTCCGATTATGAGTCTCTCAATTCCAGTTAGTGTGTTCGCATAAATGTTTGTGAAGCACCGATATCACTGTTAACCATTTATACCGGGTTCGTCAATGACAAGAAAATGACACCCTACATTCCCAATTAAATTGTTGTACGATTTCACTGACAATCTTTTATTTGGAAATAGTTGATTTAATATACATATACCCAATATTTGGTAATCACACACTTGAAAAATGGTGATAGAATCTTGGGATAAATTTGTATAAAATACGGAAGAAGGCAATTTGTAAAGTTTGACCTTTGTTTGCAATCTTTTACATTTTTGATAATATTTTCTTTTAACCTACTTCCTGATGGGCTAGCGAATTCAATTTTCAGTATATTTTCATACATACACATATGTATATATAAACGTACATTGCATGTGTAGCAGATCAGAATTTTTATAGGAATTTGACAAGTAAATTTTGAAGAGAGTGTAGTAAAGCAATGCGAAGAAAATTAGAATATTTTTTTTTGTGGTATAGAAATGTTAGTAAAGGGATGTAAAATGAAAATAGTGGTTTAAGATTCCATCTTTATTTATGGTTCGGACCAGAAACTTCGAAGCAAAACTTTCTTAAAAAGAAATTAAGTAAGTCTCTGGCGGACGGGGACAGTTTCAGTCGATGGTTTCAAGTATTTTCTTTTTTTTGCTTTTCGTGATGACAGTTTTGTGGAAAACATAAAGTGTTTATTAGCATCCGATATTTATAATCAATCATTTTCTTTAAAAAAGCATACAAAAAAACTTTTTGACATTCTTAAAAAGTGATCTATTGACCACAACGTATCTAAGGACTGTCAATTTTGTGGCATTTCTAAAACATCTGTTAAGAATGACTTCAAAGAATAACAGATACATATCCAAAACAGATAAATGTACATGCATATGTATTTCTTTTCGAAGATGGTTCTATGTTATGCATAAAAATGTGTTTGTAAAGGGTGTTTTTTTTACAGGTTTGTTTTTCGAATAGAGATAAAACTGGCATTTTGTGGTCAAATCTGGCAACTCTAATGTCATTTATGTTCAGTTTGGTTTGCCATTTCATCATGAACAGGTTGACAAAAGAACAACGCTTGCAAATCGTGCAAATTTATTTCGAAAATAATGGTTCAGTTCGCGAAGTTTACCGTGAGCTCCGTCCATTTTATGGTCGACATAATCGTCCATCAGAGCAATTAATTCGGTTAACCATGGATCGTTTTCGCACTACGTTTACTCTATGTGATAATACGCATCCGCAGAGACGTCGAACAGTGCGCACCGAAGAAACAATTGCCGCTGTAGAGCAAAGTGTTGAAGAGGACCCGAATGAATCGATTCGCCACCGTGCACAGCAATTGGAGCTTTGTCCATCAACTTTATGGAAGATTTTGGATGGCATGAATGTGGATGAGTTGTGGTTCCAACAAGACGGCGCTACATGCCACACAGCGCACGTCACAATCGATTTATTGAAGGAAACATTCGCTGAGCGCATAATTTCGCGGAATGGACCTGTCAATTGGCCACCAAGATCGTGTGATTTGACACCATTGGATTATTTTCTTTGGGGATATGTGAAGTCGCTCGTCTACACCAACAAACCAGAAACGTTAGGGGAATTGGAAGCCAACATTCGTGGCGTTATTGCCGACATACGGCCCCATATGCTCGAAAAAGTGGTTGAAAATTGGACCTGTAGAATTGGCTTTATTCGAGGCAGCCGCGGCGGCCACATGCCCGAAATCATATTTAAACATTAATGGCATAAAATTATCCTTCCAATAAAGCCAAATTGATGGACCTTAAAACGATTTTCTTGTGTTTTATTTCAATTCGAACTTCTATACCCCTAAAAAAAACACCCGATAGCAAGAATACAAGATTGCAGAAGTAGAGAATGTCAATACAGTGAACTAAGGCGCTTTTATATTGGTCAAGTCATTTCACGTTTGTTTGTTGGCTTCTGACATTTCCTCTATTTTTCCAGATTTGTTGTTGTGAGAAAGCAAAGCACAGTCTTAAGCTGAATTCAAATGAAAACAAAATAAAATCAAACAAAAATCACAAAGGCGATATAACGACCAAGGCAATTTGTAATTTCAAGTTCTGCCTTTATGAAGGCTACTCTTGCGTTACGCAAACAGCTGATTCCGTCAAAATTGATGAAATCAGTAGCGATATCATAGAAGGCACCACCTTTGCTTCTTGGACCACTTATTTCTCGCTCAAATAGAACCCACCAGAAAAAAAGTTGTCAAGAGCTCTTAAAAATTTAAAAAATATATAAATCTCAAACTGAACTTAGACGGGTTTCATTAACGAATAAAAAACAAAAATTATTTAATTAATAACAATTTCTCATAAAATCTTTCAGAAAAAAAATATTTTTGCGAACTTTGATACCCAGCGAAAAAGGAATTCAGTTTGTATATTTCTGTTGATTGTGGGAAATTCCTTTTGTTGTAAATTTTTTCCAGATAATTTTCATTACTAACTGATTTTTTATATTCTTGATAAAGACATATTTTAATACAAAAGCGCACTATTGATTTAATAAATTAAACCGATTTAGGACCAACAAAGATTATTTGATTAGACGAAATCTATGATAATTCTTTTTTTTTTTATGAAGATGGCTTAAATGTACTAATACTAAGATTATTTTCAAATATCCGAAATGGCGCCATGTAGAGTACATTTCAATAGTTTATGTACGTTTGTATGTATATGTGTATGGATGTAAATATTTTTTTTGATCACATGATGCTCAACGTTGCATAATTTGAAAGTCACATGATAACTTGATAAATCACTGAGCGCGTGACTCATGACGTATGGAACCGGCGCGCAATTCGGCGCGCGAAGAGTAGGAAGCAAAAACAACTAATTCACAATAATCTAAGAGAAATAAAAACAAATCTAGTCAACGGACGGACAGGAACAAGTTTATTAGCCGTTTATTTCAAACCGAAAGTGTCGCAGCTAATCGAATTGATCTTCAAAGTTGAGGCAGGTGCTCAATTTGGCCAACGGTCGTTCACTACTCACAACTCGTCAAACAATCACGGAAAAGGCAAAGCGCTAGCTTAACAATAATCAGCAGCAACAACAGTGGTGTACAAAGCTCACGCAGCAAATCATTTGATATGCAGCACATGACAGTGCGATGTAACGCTATTAAATCGCTGCATATGTAAATACATACAAACGTGTATGTATAATTTATAATAACAAAACAACTGATTTACATTTCTCTAACCTCTAATCACAGCAATCTCATGCTGTCTGTATGTATGCATATACAGAGTAGGTGTTACCTTTCGGCTACGATAATTTTGTAAGAGAGATGAGACCTTGTTAAAATTTACATTTCTACGATTCAAATGAAAACGTAAACAAATAATTAATAACCAGTGTCGAAAATTACAGGAATATGTGCAATATGCCATCTAAGATTGTAGATATGTAGATACATATGTATGTAAGTACTAGGGTGTTCGATTATTGGACTTTTTTCAAAACTCGGTTTTCGAATTATTCTTTTATCAAGAAAAAACCGAGTAAACTGGTTTTTGTTCCAAGTAAGATAAAACTACATCAATGTATATACATGTAACTAAATGCAATTATTTGAATGAAATAAATCTTTTGAAAATAAAATGTAGTAAGCAATATCAACCTCTAATAGACAAAAGTCACAATTTTAGACCAATTGGCCTTAGGTCCTCTACTCTCAAAGCAAGACTCTCAATTGTGATCAGGTGATAAGTTAATAAGAAAAACGCAAAAAATAAAAACGTTAAAGTCTTCAATTTTAAAACTTGAGATTATACCAATTAACTGAATTCCACATTGTGCCTCTTGATAAGCACTTTGTGGATCCCGTTTCAAAAAAAATATAATGGAAGTACAATTAGGAATTCTATTAATTTTCAAAGGCTTTAAATATAAAACAGTTAAAAAACCGGTTATGGATATTAAAAAACCCGATCTATTCGAAGAATTAAGATTTCCAAAAAACCGTAGGAAAATGAAATGTATGAAAAAACCGCTAGTAGTACATACATGAATGCAAGTCACTGCAAAGCAGCTAATTAATAATTTCGACACTGGAAGCGCCCTCGATCACTCGATCAATAGGCACAATGTCAAATAATGTTGAATGTTTTGACTTCGTTTTTGTTTGCTACTTTAAGTTCTTCTTCATAATGCAATTTATTACCAATTCATTCGGTTGCGACTAAGCAACAGAATTATTTCAGCGAAGACGACAACACAGCAAAAAAAAAAAAATAGTTATTTACATATTATTGTTATTAGTATGGCGGTTACACTAAAAGTATAACTCAGTGTTTGGCTTGTACTACCATTTGTGGTGTGCGTCTTTAGGTTGTACCACAAAAAAGCGACCGACCATTATCTGCCGACTCCGAATGGTAGATAGATGTATTTCAATTACATACTCCTAGATTGTCTTTAAATCTGTGACGATAGTAAAGCACGTACAATACTTCTTGAGATTTTTATTGACGAATTTTTAACTTTTTTCTCTACTTTTCCTGTTCATAAAAGCAGTCGTGAAGATGTAAAACTTTGCAAGGTATTTATCACGTATTTAAGGTTACGTTACAAAAATTATTTATTCAAAATGACGGTATCACTCATTAACTTCAAAGGAATGGCGAGCTATAACAAAAAGAAATTGGTTATAATGCAAATTATCTTTCAGATGTACATATGTCAGTAATAATTGTGTAAAGAATTATAATAATAAAGCATTCTATAATATAGTAGTACAAGTAAATTAATTAAGATACATAGGTTCATGTGAATTTTTTGTTTAATATTTATAATTCTATAATGTTATCAAAATATTTAATGCATTGCAACACGAAAATATTATACAGAGTTTGTTTAAAATTAGGAAGCGTATGCATCAACTCAAAGAGGCGGGATGTCAACGTTGTTCCACCCGTAAAACTTAAAAAATCTCAATTTCCCCTCCAAATAATATAACGAAGTTTTTAAGCTTCATAGTTTCGAGGTATAATAGTATCTGATTTCATTTGTTAATAATTCCAAGCATGTTAAATCAATAATTAAAGAGAAGTTAATTAACGTTGCAGTAAAACGACTTGAAATGTTCCACCCATCACTTTGGAATGACCCAAATGTAAAAAAAAAACTGTTTTTTTTCTTATACTGCTTTTAAAATTCCTGTAGTTATTAACATCGCCACAGGCAATCAAAATTAAGTTATTTGACACTCAGTCCATTCAAAGCGAAAACACAGCTATCGCCACCATAAATTAATGTGCCTTTCTCTGTATGAAAGAGCGTCAGAAAATTATTGCAACTCTTTAATTTTCTTTGGAGTACGCACTTCAGCTTATTAATATCGACGTGCATTCCTTTCTCATATGAGAAAGTGTTCAGAGCTCCTATGAAAATTCAACTTATTCCAAATCAGTGCAATTGGCGCCAACTCGGATCCAACCATTTCGTAGCTTAGAAGACACCTTTTCAAGGAGTGTCAATCCTAGCCCGCTTCATCACTTCTTCGATAACTCGAAATTAGTATCAACAAAACTCTGTGTGAACTAATTATATTACTTACATACATACATATGTATGTAGCTATGAGTATCTCTCTTTATTGTTAAGCAATTTTGCAATAACATTTAAAACAAAATCTCTCTGCTAAAAGAACTATGGATAAGTAAATGTGAAATATGTTGATTTACTTTTCCTTGGAGATATCTTAAATATTCATTTTCATACAATGTATTTCCACATACTCGTATGATAATCTTTTTTTGATAATGGTTGTTGACAACTATTTAATTCAGTAGCAAATAAGCAGATAATAATTAATAACAAGGCAACAGATGTAACACTTATCAGTGAAAATGAAAATAATTGTAAATTTCCTTAACCGTTTACTGAGCACGATTCCCATGTGTACATATATATACATATATGTATGCATGTATGTATATAAACAATAAAGTTAGTAGCTTTTTTACTATATCCATACTTACTATTGCATTTATTTACAGTTAGAAGCAATGGCTGGTGTGAATTTTCTTTGGCGGAATAGAATGATAGAGTGATAGCAAACAATGCAATTTATAATTAAAATGTTAATATTACGTTCGTTTACGTACTACTAATGATGCAATTAAACTTGTTCTGGAAATAATCATTAAATTCGTAGTTCGACATTTCCAAATGCATATATCTGGTAATACTCTTTAGAAGAACTCACAATATAGAGATATTTTGATAAAATACCAAGGCTTGGAACATGCGTGTTATCTGACTCTATGCTAAAAAAAGAACTATTTTGTTTGTAAAGTTCAGGTTAAGTCAGTTTGCGCAATTATTAGGCAAAAAATATCAAACTGTCAATCGTAATTTTTAATATAAGAGATCGCAAGCCGTTGAAGTAGTTTTCAATATCTAATTTAATTAAGATTGTCCAATAGAAATTTATTGCTCAAATTCAGCTGCGTAATCCTGAAAACAAATATGCAGTGCTGCATTTCTCCTCTTTTAATATTCTTCTGACATCGATTTGGTCTATTTTCTATTTTATGAAAACGAAACAAGTAATAAATAGTGTTTTTTTTGTAATGTAGTACTGAAGTGGGCCGCAAAAACAAAAAAAAAACAACTTTTCAGTGGCCGTAGAAGTCTAACGAAACAATTTGGCGAACGAGACTGAAATTGTTCGCACCGTGCACTTCTACTTCTGAGTTATATGATGTTCTGCGGTATGTCCAACTGCCACTTCATTGCGCATACATACATATGTATATTGGCCGAAAATATCGCTAGGAAATTTTTAACTTTAAACTCAGGTATCCATACAAAATTCATTATTTATTTGTTAAAGTAAAATTTCTTTTAAGTTCACAAGATCTAAACAAACCCGCGCACAAAATATCAACTCTATTCATCTGACCACATTTCATGACACTTCTCCTTCCTTCACCTTATCTAATTTTATCCCACCTTACATCTCCTCACCTTGTTAAATTGTATTTTTAACCAATTTAAAATTACGAAATAATAATTAATAATAATAATTAATAAAATTGCATTCCAATTTCAATTCATTTCCAATGAAACAAAGTGCAATGTTTAATTGACTAAAAATTACAGCTGATTTATTAGAATTTGCTGTTTTCTTCCATGTAAAAATAAATTGTATTTATGAGTTATATGGAAAAAATGTGATAAATAAAAAATTACGCACAAAAATCTTTCTTAAAAACTGGCCTTGATCTCAATAAAATTGTAAATTATTAAAATTTACTAGGAAAACAGAAAAATAAAAAACATTTATACGCAAATTTTTAGTTATTTAAAATAACGTGCAATGTTCAATTGACTAAAAATTACAGCTGATTTATTAGAATTTGCTGTTTTCTTCCATGTAAAAATAAATTGTATTTATGAGTTATATGGAAAAAATGTAATAAATATAATATTACGCACAAAAACCTTTCTTAAAAACTGGCCTTGATCTCAATAAAATTGTAAATTATTAAAATTTACTAGAAAAACAGAAAAATAAAAAACATTTATACGCAAATTTTTAGTTATTTAAAATAACTGGAAAAAGCTCAAAACTTGAAAAAAATTCAATCGCTTCTGAGAAAAAAATATGCATTTATTTTTTGTTGTTTTCAAAAAAGTTTGAAATCTGGTTTTATATGGGTTTTTTGCCACAGAATTGATTGTATTTCAATTGTAAGATCTTAAAAATCAATATACATAAATAGCAAAAAACATAATTTTTAGTATGGTTTCAAATAATATGCGATATGCTCATAAGGATCTAAACAGATATATTACATATTAATTTTGTAAGTCCCTACTCGTCATTATTCAAAATTGTATCATTCAAAGGTTGCTTATAAGTGAATGTCTCAGTTCGTCAATCGACTGGCTTTCTAACAAAATACTTATCTTAAAAAATGACAAACAATAAATTGCTAGCAGGAGAATGTAAGCAATTGTTAAACTGTAATCCTAGGTTTAAAGACATAATTTATATTAACCGTCGTGTGCAGGGCTTTCAAAATTACTGCAGTATAATAAGAAAGCATGACAATTATCATAACTGCACTAATATAAATATTACAATAAATCAATTTAGCTAAAACATTCGATGCGATTAAAGGCTCTGCCAGATAAATTATTGTTTTGTGCGTCACTGCGACGCTTTGATTGACTTGTGACTTCACATTGGTAACGCTTGCACCGACCGCGTCTGGTGAAAGCTGATTTTTAGTCGTTTCAACGTTTTCATAGAGACACACATCTTTCTGTTATAAGACATGCCAGTAATAAGCGTCACTAGCACAGCCTTATATTTTGTTTCACTGAAGAGTTAAGAATTTAATGTATACCCTTTATTTATACATACTTGTTTTTTTCGCAAGATACATTATGTTATTTATTAAAATTTGAATTTGACATTACGTGCGACAAAGGTGTTAATTTAATATTCTCAGAAAAGTTATTACAATGACAGTCTATTTTTTTAAATTTATTATTGGAAAACATTAGTACACTAAGATAATTAGATCTTTTATAGTACAACAAAATAAAATAACCTGTACATTTTTAGAACTTAGTATTATAGAATTTTCACTTAAAGATTAACATTGAGTAAACTTAACGAATTAAACTAGTAACTACAGAAATAATCAAAAAATAATTACATAGGGATATGAATCAAATAATAGTAAAGATAGATATATGGTCAGTCTGTCCTATTGTAGGTCACTAAAATAATTAAAGATGGATTTCTTGCTCGTGCTTAGTTTGTTTCTTACATTAGCAGGAACAGAATTCCAAAAACGGATAGCGTTGACAAAAAACAGTCTCGCCGATGCTAAAGTGCTAGAGTAAGGGACTATAAGAACTGTTACTCGAACTGACTTAGTAAATAATAGCTTTTCGTACAGGTAGTTAGGAGATTTTTGGGTGATAATCGTATAAAAAAATATGCAGTTACGGGCGTTTAGATATGCCGATATTTCGCATCCCAGGAGACTTCTTTTCCACGGCGAGATGTGCCCGTAGACGTAGCGAGTTACATTATTAAATAATACCTCAACTTTACGCTTCGAGTCACCAACAAGTATAATTAAAATTGTTATGAATTGAGAGTGTCTGTTGGGTGCTATCAGATAACAGTGACGAAAAGCATAAATTTTTTTCAAAAGCTAATCAGGTCTCTTGGCAATAACCAATTGGTCAGAGCCGTTACCACTCTCGATGGATATGAGGCAAAAATGGTTTGCTGCTCGCTAGGAGAAGTCTAGAAGGAACTGCACTTACAGTTTGCACAAATGATAGGAACGGACAAAATACTCGCAATACATTCCAAAAGAAATGCATATGTATGTACCCACCAATGGCTTGACAAGAACGTTAGATCTATTTAGTGGCTCATCAAAAGAAATATTCAGACTAACAGTCACATTCTCGAGACACCGGCCTCATGATGAGTATGCAGCCAAGATGCGCTCTCCAAATGTAATTCGTTGTAGGAGCTGAAAGCACGAAGGTAGTAAAGAAACCATTATTCACTAAACATATCTGTGAGTTACAAGATTTGGCATGTCTTAGACAAGGGGCACTAGGGTTCTTACCAAAATCGCTTAATAAGATCTCTGAATGAAAAATAAACAGCATAAGCTGGTTCATCCATAAAAATAAGTAGTTTAAGGATTACATCCGGAAATGATATCAGAGGTAATACAAAAAAAGCGTTGCAATATACCCTTGGATGCTAGCCTAGGCTACGCTATAACTTACCAGCTGTTTTCAACCCTCCTTTGCGTCAGTCTTTTGGGTTGGCAGTTTATTTCGAGAGATGAAGGAAAGTTGACCTTCAGCAACTTGGTGAACTATCCAAGTGCTAAGGTTCTAGTCCAGTTCTGAAGCATATTACATATGCATGCATGTATGTTTTCGCATTTTGTTTTTTATATTCTCGCTACATCTACGAGTATCAAAAGTTTATGAAGGTAATGCGATTATAACACTTTACATTAGCAAACATCGTTTTTAAGTCGCCGATGTTTGGCAAATTTATTGTTTTTGTGAAAATCAACATTTACATGTACGTATTATACGCAAAAACACGATCATACTGTTTGAAGCTTGCGTGCTTGTCTTTTATAAATAAGTCATTGTCAAGGCTAAAATTTCTTTGAACATGTCATGCGGTCGTCTGTATTTTTAAATGTATGTACAAACATGTGTAAATATTGTCAGTGCTGTTGCAAAAGCAAGTGTACATATTGTTAATACCACGTAAGTGAATTTTTGAAATTTTTTAAGAAAATGAAATAAACCTATTATTGCAGCTATCGTCATAGAGTTCGTTGTTTAAACAAGTTTGAAACTTGGACAAGAGTGCGCGATTTGTAATAATATGGTTGTATATAAAGAATTTTTAAAGATTTCCATCAAGGAAACAAGAGTGTGTTATACTGGATTTATGGAAAAAATCAAAAGAAACATATTTATAAAATGACAAGCTTTGACTATTTATTTTTCTTTTTTACCTTTTCTAATGTTTTTCGATTAAAATACAGTTTATTCTTTAATAAAATTCACATAAACTTAAGTTTTCAATCTTTTAGAAAATTTAACTTAAGTTTGTCAAATCGATATTAACATTATTTTTAAATTATAGTGCAACAAAGTGCAAGTTACAAACTATTTGGGTATTTTTGATAATTGGTTTATTGGCGTTCCTCCGGAATTTCTGTTATATAGAAAAGACTATGCGTTATCGATTTTTTTACTAAAATTGTATGGCCTACAAAGCAGCATAATGCATACAATTTTTAATTTTATTTAAGAAACTTCAAATTTTTATAATTTTTTTTTTTAACTTTTATAAATTTTGTATATACAAACGGTTTGGCAAAACCTGTCTCGCATCTTTTTATTAAAAAGTTGAAAATCCAAGCACGTTGTAAATGTTGTTATTTAATTTTTTTGGGAATTTCAAAAAAGCAAAATGTTTTTGTATTGTTGCTACATATAAAGCATGAACATACATTTCAAAATTTATCTTTTTCGCAAGAGCTCTAGCAAGTAGGAAATCTATGCAAAACATGAAGAAGTTAAATCTCAATTATACTAATTTTGGAGATAGTCGGTTTTGACAAACTGCTCGTACACGGTTTTGCACTATCGTCGACGATATATTAAAAGTAAGGAAAACAAAAAAATAATAAATTCTTTACTAATTCATACGCATTATGAGCGTTACACCAGAGCATTTCTTAGTCAACACTAATTGCGCGCAATTTAAAAGATGAAGAATTAAAAAAAGCAAATTTAAAACGGAGTGCTTCTGTACATAGATACATACATATGTACATTTGTTTGTATATACAGAAATAATATTCCAGATTATAAGCTGCTTGCGTGGATACCCCACTACATATATATGTTTGTCATATATGTATGTAAGAATCAAACACTTACGCATGTATGTATGTATGTATGTATGTATATACCATAAATTTTTTGCTTGTGTGTATACACGTTTTACTGTTTAAATTAAGCTTATGCATAGAAACATATGCACATAGAAATATATTCTGCATTGAAAAAAAACAAAATACCATATATCCAATTTGGTTTCAACTAGAGATTTTTAGTTTCAGGTGGTAATCACTGCTGGACGATGCTCTCTTGACATCTCGACAGCTCGAAAGCGCTGATGACAGGTAAGCTGATTGACTTTTAAGCAACCGCTAGCGGTGTTGATATGAAGAATGTGTACACACGTTCTTATGGCACTAACTATGTACACAAACGATTATGTATATTTTTGCTGATAACTAAAGTTTTTGTTTGCGATTACAGATAATTTTACAAGAATGCGTGCCAAGCAAGCAAGTCCAAAATGGATATACAACGTGGCGGAAGCAGAAGGTTGCGAACTGAGTTATGAAGGCAAGCGATGCGCTGATATTTGCTAAATCGAGATGTCGTAAAAATAAAATGTTGGCTTTTATAAAAATAAAATAAATATTTAATTAGGAAAACCATGCCTTGGGCAGAAGAAATACACTTGACACTGTTTACACTTTCGTCACTAATGAGGCAGAATTACGGCTACAATTCTTCATTTCGGTGTGTTTCGAAAAATTGCAAAAAAAACTGTGAAATTTATTTATTATTTGCAGACTTTTAAAATAGTTAAAATTAGTTTTTGTTGAACGCTTTTGCTTAGTAGTTTAGGATTGGTTTTTCTCAATCTTGGGTGCTCATTTGTACTATTACAGCTTCTCGACAGGCAATGGCAAGCCTTCTAGTTTATTTCTGCCATGAAAACGTTTCTGTTCGGAGTTGGTTTAAAATTTTAGTTCCCCCATTTGTGGTGCAACCACCAGAGGTAAGAGAGGATTGGCCAAACACTCAGCCGAATGCGAAAGCTGGCCTTGGTTGCAACAATTTAGTAATTCGTCACAAATTGACAAGAAAATAGCTTTATAGTTGTTTCAATACTGACATCTGTTCCGAGTCACGACGAAATCAACCAGGCTCTCTCAGAAATCAAAAATTTAAAAGCACTGTGCAGGAAGGAGGCTACCAAAGTGTGTAAGCAGGACACCGACAAAAGAGGAATGCATTTGCTAAAAAAAACCTTTTTTGTTCATATCTTTACCAAAATTTACAAAATTAGTCCGGAACTCATTGCCAAAAAAAAGTTATTCCACGACAATGGCCCAGATCTCGAAACCTTAAAATTAATTTTTATCTTGAAAATTTGAATATCAAAATAGTTATCGCTGGACCATGACTTAGCCGTGAGGAGCCAATAATTTGTAGGCTAAAAATTAATTTTTTTATAGTGTTATATTGCATTACTTTCAATGACATCTTTTTTTTAGTCCGAACGTGGCATTTAGTGATTACTGCTTCTTGCTCTTTATTTGGCAAGATAGATTGGGCTTTGAGAAGAATTAACGAGTTAGTTCGAAATTATCTTGACAATTAACAGTAGTTGTTTCGCATAAAGTCCTAGAGAAAATGCTCAAAATTAATGGGGATCAGCAATGAAAATTGAAAGATCTAGATGAAATAAAATGTTCAATGTAGAATTTTGAAGAAACTGAGTATTTTGTATAGATGCCCCCTGTTGTCGATGACGATGTATAGATAGAAGTGTTATTTCAAATCAGAGGGTGGCGGTTTTAATGCCACTCGCATTTTAGCAATATTAGCAAAAAAAGTTATTTTTAATTGATAGCAATGCTGGCCGCTGTGGTCGAGTTAATAGCGGTGCGTGCTATAAGTCGATATGCCGCTGAGTTCGAGGTGAGAATCTCAGCCAGGGCAAGCAATATCTTAATGGTATTTCTGCCATGAAAAATCTTCTCATTAAATACATCTGCCGTTTGGAGTCGGCACAGGTCCATTCATTTGTGGTAGAATATAAAGCCGCACACAATGATAAGAGAAGCTCGACCAAATACTGAGCTATATACGTAGTGTAAGCGCCAAATTATTATCAAAAAATCTGGCTGTAAATGGTAGTTCTTTATTGTGGTTTATATATGTTTAAAAAAAACTATAAAATTATTATAATTACCATTTCTTAAATAACTACAAAAGTGGTATTCAAATATATTTTTATATCGTTGTAGAAAAAAATCCATTTTTTTGCAGAATGTATCTCTTTATAGACCATAGTTAAAGCACATAATGCATTAATATACTTAATTCCTGTATACTTGTATAATAAATAACATTTTCACATTATTATGCGTAAATATTTTGAGTAATTATGAACGAATAAAAAGCTGTTCGTGTAAACAAATGAACTAAATTAAACGTAGAAAGTAAACATTTGCACGTTCTTTGAAAAATCTGTATACTAAGTAACCGTGTATGTACATATATTAAATAATGGGGTAAACATTGTTTTACAATCTCTGGAATCTTAACTTTATGAGTGCAAATAAAGTGTTGTCACAACCGTTCAAAATACTTGCAAAAAAAAAATGTGTGCATAATTATGTTAAAAATAAGCAATAATTTAAAGGGAGGCACAAGCCATAACAAAGATGAGCGTTGAGTGACAGCAATCACGTTTTAAACAAAACGAGTAAATCTTTAAGTATCAACGTTCATATTTACATACATACATACATATGTTTGTATACGAGTAAGTTATAGCTTGAAAAACATTGTCATAAATTTGGTGTTTATTTTCGTTGTTTTTTGTTTGTTAATTTTGTACTGAAGCTAAAAATTTGTACACATATTTGGAAGTGAAATAGCTGACACAGCTGTTGAACGGTAAAATATGCATGAAAAAAGTTAAACAAATATCCATTAGAACGTGCGTGGTTCTTGCTGTATTTTTGTTGACCAAGTAACCTTAAATCAAATTTTAAGTTCAATAAATTTGATATTTCACTTAGCGAGTGGATTAATAATTTACAAAAAACTAAAACCAACCTTTTTAACCTCCGTAAAAAATCGGCAATCTATTACTGTCCCAATTAGAAAATATAGTGCATATCAAAATTACACGACACCCACATATTGAAAATTATTTTTGCTTTACAGAAGCTTTTATTATATCTAAATTAGTATATGTACGTATGTATTAAGTATTTTCTAATAAAAAATAATTACAAACATTGTGGACAATCTAAAAAAATATCAAAACCACACATTTTTCTAATAAATTTCGAAATTTGTTTGAGTATGCAGTTTTAGAGCACTTTCAATTTATGTACAATAAAATAAAATTTAAAAGTAGCTACAACTTATCGATCTTCCGAAATTTCTTCATAGTAGAATTTAGAAAATTAATATTTGCATATTATAATACTAAAATTGAATGGGCTACGAAACGGCATTTCCAAAATTTACCAAAAATGTTTTTTTTTAAGATTTAAATTTTAATTAAATTTTGTTTAGCTTTTATAAATTAAAAAACAAATTTATTCGAGAATAAGTTGTATTTTAATAGCAAAATTTAGGAAATTCCAAAAAAATAATACAAATAGCCAAAACTTGTCAATTAGTGGATGTTGCATAATTGCGGTAACCAGTATAAAATGGTCATCTAACGACTCGAATAACCGTTGATTTTTGAAAAAAATTTTCTCCACTGACGGTTTTGCGTAAGTAAAAAAGAAAAAAAAAAAATGTTTAAAATCAAAGGTAAATTTTAGTCACTTGAAACTCAAACTTTATTTTCTTGATTTGTTTTTAATTGTGTGTACAGTTTGAAGCTTCGGTTCTTGTGGGTTGAATGACTTGCATATTAATTAAAAAATAATAAAAATTTAATTATTAAACTGGATATAAGTAGATATAGTTAGTGCAGTTATAATGGTGAAATGGGATCTACAGTATGTTTACGTTATTTGTGTTATAAAATAAAATTGACAACTTTTTAAGTGGATTTTTAGAGGCTCGTTAAAATTTATTAATTATTCTTCTTTTTATTACTGGAAAGCTGATATGTATGTTGTTGTATTACATACGAGTACATATACATATGTACATTGTATACAACAAACAGATTCTTAGTTTTTTCTTAGTTTGAGCTAAAATACAATGGCAGTACAGTAAACTGCGATTGAGCGACGCTCCACTTAAGTATTTTACAAAATTTTAAGTTTTTCTTGAGGGTCACTATTTACTTATCAAAAGACTGGCTGAGGAAAGCCACCTCTGCGTTAGAAAGACCAAGGGAAGAGGGGCGAGAAAAGAAGAACCGACTGACCTACTTTATTGAATTCTGTCAAAATGGACAAGGGACTAGGGGCGGTTCAGTTTCAATAAAGATTTACATGATTCAAAAATTTGATAGCAATTTTTATTAATTTCCTTTTGTGTTTTTTTTATTTGCTTTAAAACGCTTCAATGAAATATAAGAGATGTCATAAGCAAACAAAGGACTTGAAACGACTTGACGGTACATACGCTTGTGTACGCTTTCATCATTTTCTCACCTCCTCTCTTCTAGTATGTATGTACATACATATGTATGTATGCGATGTATTTGAAGAAACACTTAAACCGTGTAAAATACCACTTAGCCAGATTTTACGCTAAAATACTCTGAAACGGATGTTAGTTGCAGTTTTAATAAAATCAAAAAAATTCGCAAACAAATAAATATGACGAACAGCAAACAAAGTATAAGTAATTTCCGATTAAACTCTTTCATAAACATTTACTATCAAAACAACAAAGGTGAAAAAGCATTTAATCGATTGACCGAGTTTCAATGAAAACCACTTCATTCTGAAAAATATAAATAATTGTATTATTTCTGTTATTAGTTTTATCTATAAACACCTTTGATACGCATTTTTAACACCTACTGAAATGAAAGACTTGCTTTGATCACCAATAAAATTTTGCATTTTTGGACGGCGCTTTGAGTCACCAATTTTTGGGCTAACTCCCTCGCAAAAATTGTACACAACCGCTATTATTTATTTTCTACAATATTTATTGTTGATTTTAAGTTAAAATTTTAAACAAATACATATATAGATGACAATAAACCTATGCTAATGCGAATTTCATTTACACTTGAAAAATTAGTGCTAATTTCCAATGTCAATGACGATGGTATATCCGTATAAACATGTGTATGTATTTATGTATGTACATATATGCTCAAGTATATGCCATTTGTTTATTAAATTTCTTATGCAAATTTATTTTGCAAATTTCATTTAAACAATTCAGTCAGTAGGTGTGCATAAATAGCATTTTGGATGTTCATATAAGGTTGGGTCCAAAAATGAATGGAAGGAAAATTTATGTGTCAGAACGAAGGAAGCAGATTAAGATAATATTAATGTATTTTTATTTGGCAACACGGAACATTTTTATAATAGCCTTTTAAACAATTAGATCCTTTTTTAGTCGCATATACTCATTTAAGAGAAAATCGCAGTTGAAGGCCCATATTATGGTTTTTTTTTATTCAGAAGGATAAGTCACTGTAATTAATTTAGCTAAACCAGTTTTAACAACATACGAGTATGTTCAATAATCATTTATTAAACTTGAGGAAATCCGACAATAGGCAAAGTGTTATAAGTCATAGCTGCTATTTAGGAGATAAGCAATTTCTCATCAAAGTTTTTTTTTATAAACTTGATGTGGGCACACGCCGGGATCGCAGTCAAAGCTGTTTTCGTAACTTTTGTCTGAGTCGCGAAAAAAAAGTTGTGTGAAAGAAAAAAGCTAGCCATTCTATGGCAGCAACTCGATCTTAAGTTTTGACGCAGTTGGCCAGAAAAGGGTTAGATTTATATTTGCAAAAAATTATATGTATGTATGTAACAGGTAATTTTTCCATAACTGATTAGCTTAAATCGTGATGATTCTGGTCTTCACAACTATTATATTAGAAATTTACAAAAACTTGGTAATGAATTTAAACTGTATTAATCGTTTTGTAATTTTTTCGAGATATAGAAATATTATTGTTATTATTAGTTAATTATTATTAATTTTTGGTACTTTATTTGTTTAAGGGAAAGCTCTGAAACTGTATTCAATAGTTTATTTTTAGTTAACTAACGATAACCACTGCCCTTTACACCCACAAAATCTCTAGGGGTAATGTTAAATTTTCCACCGGTGGGTCTCTATGAAAGATTTCTGGCGGGTTGTGGAACGGCCAGACTAAATGCGATCCAGCGATGGAGAGGTCTTAGATACGGACACGTAAAGATCCTTTAAACTCTGTGGGATAATCTAAGGAAATTAGATTATACTACTCCTTTACTATGTTTTGACATTTATTTCGCTATAAGAATATCAGAGAGGAAGGAATGGGAAGTTACCGTGCAGTGGGATTCATTCAAGTGAAATCGCTCTTAGCCTCAGTCTTCGCATACCAGACAACTGTAGTGCTTTTCAAGCATAACTAAATCCAATAATGTAGGCAACTCGAGGTCTCATAACTTGCGCTCCGACTTGAACTCAACGGCAAGCATTACTAACTTTCTTTTTTACAATAAACGTTCGGGATGGTTAGTAGTCAAAGCTTGTTAAACACTGAAATTCTCTTATGAACTTTTGCATTCCAAATAAATTTATATTTATATATAAAATTTATGAAAAAGAAATGTTGAGACTGTCCCCCAATGCATTGAGCGAATAAAGAGCGACTGAAAATTCAGAAGTACTATCAGCTAAATCGTATAATAGTCTTGAAATCCTGTAGTGTAGACGAAATCTCCTGATTCCTCGACCGTAATCATATCCGCTTTTTAAATAATTTTCTCTGATTAGTTAGTACGTGCAGCTTATGTATCTAAAGATGATTATATACCGTGATACAGGGTGTATCGTAAGCAATTGGAAACAAATGTAAAATCAAAGAAAAAATTCAATATCTTCAAACTTATATCTCGGATCGAGGGTTCAAAATAAAGTAAATAACTTTTTGGAGTCGTTGTTTTGTTTTATCTAAACAAACGAAACGATGCCAGCCAAATGAATTAATTTTTATGCTTATATGTAGCGTATCGAATACTTTCAGGGCTGCAGCGCTTTCCTCCATTCGAACGACATGACCTAGCCAGCGAAGGCTCTGGATCTTAATTCGATGCACTAATTCTGTGTCGTTATAAAGCTAGTACAGCTCATCCTGTCCATCGAGAGAGCGCTTTACTGCTCAATTGCCTACTCAGTCCGATATAGCATTTGTTGGCAAGAGCGTTCCTCCTGACATTATTATTGATGTTAATGCGGGTAATGGTGGCCGATGTGGTCGAGTTGGTAGCGGTACATGCAATAACTCGATATGCCGGTGAGTTCGAGGTTCGAATCTCCGTCAGGGCAAGCAAAATCTTAATCATAGAAAAAGTTTTTTCTAATAGCGGTCACCTCTCGGCAGGCAATGGCAAACCTCTGAGGGTATTTTTGCCATGAAAAAGCTTCTCAGCCGTTCGGAGTCGGCACAAAACTCTAGGTCCCACCATTTGTGGTAGAATATAAAGACGCACACCACAAATGGTAGGAGAAGCTCGGCCAAACACTGAGCTATAAAGTGTAAGCACCAAAATTATTATATAATATTATTATTATATATTATATATAATGCGGGTTCCGAAGTAAACGAAGTATTCTTCTTTATCAAAGTTATAACTGTCATCAATGATGTTAGATCCCAGCCGTGAATATGCCGACTGTCTATTTGATGACAGGAAATACTTTATCTTGCCCTCATTCACCTCCAGACATATTCGCTGCGTTTCTTTATCCAGTTTGGAGAAGGCAGAACTAACTGCGCGGTTATTAAGGCCGATGTTGTCAATGTCGTCGACGGCTTTGAAGTCGACAAAAAGATGGTGGGTGCCGATTATTCTTTCTCGGGTCTTTTCCTAAATCTGGCTCACTCTGAATATTTGGTGGATAGTAGATTTTCCAGGTCTAAAACCACATTAATAAGGACCAATCAGTACATTGACGGTGGGCTTTAGTATCTCACACAATATGCTCGACAGAACCTTATATGCGATGTTAAGAAGGCTTATACCGCGATGTTTGGCGCGAATTGCAGTATCACCATTCTTGTGGATTGGGCAAAGCACACTTGGCTTCCAATCAATAAGCATGAATTCGTCCGACCATACTCTGCAGATAAGCTGGTGCATGCGCTTTACCAACTCTTCTCCACCGTATTTGAATAACTCAGCTGGTTGCACATGTGCTCTGGGGGCCTTGTTGTTCTTTAGCCGTAACAGAACATCAATTCCGTCGTCATTGATTGGGGTTTTGGGTTCATCATCTTCACAAAAGTGGTCTCTGCTACAACCACTAAGTAGCGTGGAGAAATGCTCCCTCCATAAACTAAGTATATTATAGACGTCAGTCACCAGGTCGCCGTTGTAGTCCTTACATGAATTTGCCCCGATATTGAAACCTTCTGATAGCCGTCGTACTTTCTGTCGGTCAGCGTCTCAAGCTCCTCGCACTCATGCATTTCGGCCTCTGTCTTGTTCTCACGAAAAATGCGTCTCGTTCCGTTCTTCAACTCATGATATCTTTCCGACCAGGCTCGCTTTGCTCTCAATCGCAACGTGGCCCTGAAGGTAGCATCTTTCCGTTCCGTGGCGACGCGACATTCCAGTCGTTTTTCCGGGCTTGCTGAATACCAATGGATTGTTCAGCGTGTCTATGTATGTATGCACATATGTCATGACTCGATACACATATTGATGATGACCCCTCGTACACATATTTATGATGAATGTATGTATGCACATACTTAGGTTAGAACTTAAGCCATTTTGTGCAAAAAGTAAGTACCCTTCTTAGCGAAAATAGACTACAATTAATCCGTTATAGTTCAAAATTACCCGCCACAGAAAGATG
This sequence comes from Philophylla caesio, assembly GCA_963971545.1. Taxonomy (NCBI): domain Eukaryota; kingdom Metazoa; phylum Arthropoda; class Insecta; order Diptera; family Tephritidae; genus Philophylla; species Philophylla caesio. The sequence goes on along the minus strand of OZ020604.1, from coordinate 188,205,813 downwards.
TATGTACGAGTACATATGAATGTTTATATATGTGTAAAAAAATATCTCAAAAGCAAAATAAAAACAAATGTTAGGAGTATTAAATGCTGCTCGTATTATTTAATTTATTTTGTCGGCATTGCTGAACTGTTGCGTTTCGCTTCGCTGAATGCTATGGAATGCCAAATACATTTGTAGATGTGACGTCATGGCAGTGCCAATCGACGTTAAGCAATAGCTATGCACATTCATACATAAAGGTGTATAAATCAGTTAAAAGTGCAAAGATGAAAAACTAAAACTTAAATGGGGAAAATTTTTTTCACTTTTTTTCTTTGCTTTTTTTTGCTTAGCTTTTATATTCACATACATATGTACATATTAATAATCATTTTGTTTTGATATTTTATTTTCGCTTCCGTTTTGATAGGGTACGAACATGTAGATACAAACTCAGGTGCAAGGGTGGTGCAAAATTTAATCAATGCAGATAGGAGAACACCATGCGCGATCATTTAAGTTATTATTATTACATTGGTGTTAAGTAGTGCATATTTCCTTCTTCTTTTTCAATTCGTTTTAAACATTTGTAAGAAGATATATTTATGTATTTATAAATTAGTGAGGTCGCGACATTTTCAAGTTTTATTTTCTGTTTATATTTTTTTTTTAAAAACTGTGCAAAACTTATAAAATTCTTCCAAAGTTTCGACAAAAATTTGAAACTCTTTTCTCAGAAGATTAATTGATTCAGATTTTTGCTGATATCATGAAGTGGAATTTTTAAGGATTTCCACTGAAATTCTAAATTACAAAATTTTACACATTTGCTCAATATAATGCCTAAACAAAATTTGTTTTTATATTGAACAAAAAAAAAGCGCAATACCTCCCGCAAATTTTTTTATTTTAGAAGCGGTTTTCTTTCTTTGTAGAAGTAAATTTTCTTCACGTGTTATATATACATACATATTTACATACATTGAGATCACGAAAATAGGAGTAAATTTCAAAATTCTATTTTTTTAAACTTACTTGTACATACATACACATGTAGATGTATTTATTTATATTTGATAAATTTAAGTCAGACTTTTCTTACCTGTTTGTATTTTATTAAAAAAATAATTAAGAACCAGAGTATAAGATATTGGCTAGTTATGGTTAAATGAATGTCTTAATCATCACGCTCTTTCTCTGCTGGACACTTTTAAATCTGTAATGTCATATATAAAATTTATAACTTAAATATTTTCCCTTTTTACTGAAAATACATTTATATTTTTCACACAATATTCAATTGTGGATACATTCCAAATTTTGATAGAAAGGCGAACACAATCTGACACTTGCACATCACAAAAAATAAAAAATACATTTTTTTAAATTAATAATTTAATTAATAAATAATTAAGAATTTTTCACAACGATTTCTATACTAAAAAATTGAAGGAAACACTAAACTGCAAACGGCAACTAGACTCGGACTGACTAACCTTCCGCAAGCGTCACTAAATCCACGCGAGTACGATGCCGTAGGTTTATGTTGCTTGTGTTAATGATCTCTTTGGCTTTCATTTTTACTGTGTTTTAGCGGAGATTGCAACAAGAGATTGTGGCGTGTGCCACTGTGTGTTTATCTGTATATAAATACATATGTATGTGCGTGTGATTGTTACAAAGGCATTTTTTGACTAGTATACTTTTTTTTAAACCATCCAGACTTAGATTTAATTAATTATTTTATCTTATTATAGCAAATCTTAAGCATACATACCCAGTACGCACATTACATATGTACATATGTATGTAATTGTCAGCCTACATATTTTTATGAACATTAATAAAGTTTAAAATTCATCATTTAAGGAAAATCGTTTTACTTTATTGAAAATGTGCATGTAAAGCGCCGTCGGCCAAAACAGCTTGTGATCGTGTTTCTTCTAACAAACAAATGGTTTTAAATATTAGGGCAAACTTATTTAAAAAACATAGAATTTCATACATATTTTGTAATTTATTATTATTTTTGTTAATTTCAATTAGAAATCATGATCTGTTAAAAATGTCGGACTCGCTCAGCTCTGTTAATATATCGCTTTCAATATTTCCCCGCCATTGCAAAAGTGGTGAACTGTTTTGGTTTTTCACACCGACTTTCGTTCTTGAAGCTTTTCTGTAATGTACGTTCTCTGGTAAGCTCTTTTAAGAATAAATTTTAAATGAAAAATGTTCAACACCGCCAGAATAAAAAAGTCGGTTCTGTATTTATTTCTATGCATGAGTGTGTGTATCCATGAATTTTTTGTGTGTATGTTCGTCTGTGTGTGTATTGTGTGGTTTTTCAATTTTACTGCTGAGTGTAGCATACTTTTAGGTTCATTAGTTCGACTTTAGTTCTTACTTAACAAACTTAAGTTCTTTTTTAATTTTTTTTTTTAAGAATTATTATTTTCTTTTTGCTCTATTTTCACTGCATAAGCAACTGCGATATTTCATGCTCTACAGTATGCCTTAAAACACAAGCGGACGTTCAACTTATACACAGACAGTAAATCTTGTTTCAACGCCATTAAAAACTGCAATTACTACAATCATCTAATTGGAGGGATAAGAAACATTTTAATCTCTCACCCTAACAAAATCAGAATTATGTGGGGCCAGGACATTCGCATATCTATGGCAATACAATCGCTGATACAACCACCAAGAAAATGAGCATCACTCCTACTACCACTGCAAGCATTCTCTGTGAAAGCGATGTTTACAGACTTTATAACACAACCTAGAAAAGCCAAACAAATGTCTGATTGGGTCCTTTACAGACATCACTACTCTATGATTAATCCCAGTTGCAATACACCAACATACCTATCATACCTTCCGCCTAAAATTACTAGGCCGTATACTCGTCTACGAATTGGACACACTATAGTCACGCACGCACATCTGCTGGAAGGGAGGGAGCCCATTTTGTAACACTGCAATCAGCATAATGCGCTTACTATCTTTTTGCCCTGGACTAGCACAACAAAGACATCTCCATTTCGCGGATGACGATCCTATATCATTGCTAATAAACCGTGCAATAATGGTATTTCTAAAATGTATAAATTTTTAAAGGATTCGGATCTCCTACGGCGCATCTAACCACCCAGTTTCCACAAGCCAGCCGAAAGCCTTTGTAGCTAGCGCTGCGTTTACTTGTAGGGTATATTACAATTATATTGTTATATAAGCTTGTAAAAATAAAATAAAAATAAATAAATAATTTTTAAAGATTTTTTTTACAAAATTACAAAAAAGAGATCGTATACGATATTGAAGAATAAATTTGTGAAACACAGAGGTGGTTTTGTGGTTTTGCCGACGGCATGATTAATGATTTTAATTAAAGATTTTTCATGAAAAAAAAAATTAACAAGAGTTGAATTTATTTTATTTGTCAAGTTTGTCAAATTCGTAAATTCGTGCTTGCTTTCCTATTTTACTTTTAATCTAAAATTATTGTTCTTGCACAAATATGTACATACATTGTATGTATATAGTTTCCTGTTGTGAGAGAAAGCCGAAAAAACCACCTTTCTATCACTTGCAAATTAGAAGGGTAATATTTTGTGATGATGCCTTTAAACAAGTAAGAAACTAGGTCTGTTAATTCTCTAATACAGCTACCAATATTAAAAATTTACTTTACATGTGTCAAATAAATACCGTGTGAGAGGACTTTTATAAATTAAAGAATGGTACTTATGTATGTCTATGATGTGTGTCGACTATGTGGATCTTTATGCATTTTTCGTGTGACAATTTTTCCACAAGCTGACATTCGTCGTCAGGTGCTTAAAACAGAAATAAGTATTTCCTATATACATATATATAATAATATATAAATTTGGCGCTTACACTATATAGCTCAGTGTTTGGCCGAGCTTCTCCTACCATTTGTGATGTGTGTCTTTATATTATACCACAAATGGAGAATCTACAGTTTTGTGCCGACTCCGAACGGCAGATGTATTTAATGAGAAGCTTTTTCATGGCAGATATACCTTCGGAGGTTTGCCATTTCCTTTCGAGAGGTGCCCGCTATTAGAAAAAAACATTTCTATGATGAAGATTTTACTTGCTCTGGCTGAGATTCGAACCTCGAACTCACCGGCATATCAAGTTATAGCACGCACCGCTACCAACTGGTCTGTAGGGTACCTATACTGAGCGTTTTAGACATTACGGATACATACTCGCTTTTTCCAGTGCTACTCTTGAATTTTATACAAGAATTTGCTTTGTATTTTGAGTTACACAGGTCATTACAGTCATTATTAAATAATTGAATAATGTTTACCAGGCACTCTGATTTTTGCTAAATCAATTTGTCTAGTGGTTGACTGAAAGTTAGCCCATGTACAATACAGTATGTATAAGTAAAATAAAAATAGCGACTTAAGGAAAGGTTTTGACACAGTTCCTTTCCGTTCTTAAATTTTAAATATTTATATCATACTTGATGATAACTATAAATACTATTTTGAAATCAGTTATTTGGCTTACCACCGAATTCAGTAAGCAGCCTCAGCCTCTAATAGAGACAAAAGTCACAACTTTAGACCAATTGGCATTTATTATTTTTAAAATAAAGCCTCTCTAGGTTCAAAATAAAGTCTCTAAATTGTGACCTGGTGATGAGCAGGTCACTAAAAGTTTAAATAAAAGCAAAAGAAAAAATAAACGTGAAACAGAGAAAAGCAATAATCTCTAGCTCGTTGTGAGACTTGAGGATGATACGAAGTTACTGAATACGGGCATTATTATGATTACATGAGATCAAGATTTGATAAAAAAAAATTATTGCCAGATAAATATTATTGTATATATTTTGTTAAGTTTTTATTGGCCTTTTAAATTATTAAGAAAATTTGATTCGCTAATGGAAAGTTTAAGTTTTATAAACTACAAGGATGAGAATGCCTAAATTTGTTCTAATTATTAAAAAAATGAAATAAGCTGCTCTTGTTTGTAGTTGATTTGTTTAAGGGAGATAGATGTAAAAACACAAGGCAACCGTATCACATCATGTATCGCGTTGGCTCAGCACGAGGTTCCTTGGTTCAAACCAGAGAAGCGGTGATCAAGAATAAATACAATTAAATTAAAGGAAGGCTGATAAGGAGATGTGGTCATCTCCGAATAGTGGCTTCTGCCACTAAAACTGTGTGGTTTTTCCAAATAAAAATCTTTCATAAACTCACCTTTCCCCAAATTATACTCGTATAAATTGTATATATACAAAGTAAAATTTCGTTCCATTTCCATTATTGCGTTATTTACTCTCTAACTGGGTGTTGGTGACCCTATGAACAGTGTTCGGACTATGTTTTAATTAGTTTCGATGCATCGAATTTCTTTTGTGGTATATTTTGGGAACGTTATATTGAAATGTATAATCGAAAATAAACATATGATATAATATTCTAATAATAACAAAGTATATACCATAAGGAGAAGTCGGTAATATAATTTAAGGTTTAAATTTATACCGAAATTTTAAGGCATGGTAGTTTTATTACAAGAAGATATGCTTGATATTCTCAATTTATAAAATTTATGTACAAATTTTTACTCCTTGGAAGTTTTTGGATTTTTATTTTTGAATACAACTCACGAGAGTAATGAATATATTTAAAAATAAAAGAACATTTTAATGTGACAAAATTTTTTATGTAATATCTCAATTTTAGTTTATTATTTTGTCAAAAAATTGGTTTATAGTACCCATAAATTAAAAAATTCACAAATGTAAATATAAAAAGTATTTAGAATCTACCACAATTTTTAAGTCTCATTTTGCGTCAAACTAAAACTCAAAGTCCAAATACTGCCTTTGCTACAGAAGAGCAACGGAACATTTTATTTGGAATAGAACATAAAGAAAATGAAAAGCAACAAAGAAACAAAAGCAATAAAAGAACAGCTGCAAAAAGTTAAAGTTAAGCGAGCGGACAAAGTTGAAAAATAATAATATACATAGTTGAAGTAAAATTTTTTAAACAAAAGTTAAAGTTATCAACGAAATAATAGGAAAAATGTGTGGGGGCTTTACTTGTTCGAAAAATGCGCTAATTGCGCTGAACATTTTGTATGTGGTAAGTGTGTAAAGTGATTTCATTTGGCCTTCTGTCCCTGTGGGGCAATACCCCAGGGCCCTGCAGTAGTATTTAATAAAATTATCGATTTGTTACAACAGTTTTTGGATGATATATGTATATACATATGTGCATTGATTAATTTCATTGCAGATGGTGGGATTTCTGTTGATTGGCGTTGGAGTTTATGCCCGTGCAGCCTCCGTTGTTACAGATCTACCGATTGTGGGTGGTATTTTGGCCTGCGGAGTCATACTGATACTAATTTCCATACTCGGAATAATTGGTGCTGCTAAGCATCACCAAGTTATGCTATTTTTCGTATCCTTTTTTAATACAAACAAAAAATGTAGTGTGGAAATATTTAAGGTGTTCAACAAAAGTGCGATTGTTAAAACTCCATACGTATGTATACGTGTATGCATATGCATATGTACAAATATACATATATGTGTACATACATAAAAAATGCCAGTATAATCTAGTTGTTTTTATTTACAGTTTGAGATAATAATCAGTATATTTGTGCTTATCAACTTATTGTTAATCTCTTGCTACCGAAAATACTGTAAGATATAATAATAAGATATACATATGTACATAGGGATGCCTTGTGTACAGACAAACTGGTTTAGTTCAATCGAACTTCGAATATAAAACTTAATAATATCATGGAAACGATCATTTCGCTTTGCTTCCGGCTGCATTTATTATGCCAGTGGCCGCTGGGAGGCTATCGCTTACATTGACCCAAGGCACGCTTTTAAAATTATTTTAAATTGACGCTCGTCACACTTTACACATTTTTTGCGCACTGCAAATTAATTAAACTCAATTAAGTTGAGCTTTAAGATATTCATTTTATATTTGCACAATTGTTAAAAGTAATAGCAGCGCTGGTAAACAAAACTTTGAGAATAAAATAACTGAAATAAAAACAAAATATTTAAAAAAGTTAGGATATTATAAAACTTATTGGAAATAATTACATTTATACTATGTTAAATAAGAATGAATGTAATACTAAAGAACAAAGACAAAAAAAGAAGGGTTCGTAAATACATATGTATGTATGTATGTCTGTATGTATCTATAAAAGAATTTTCATTTTCAAAAGGAATGAAAACTATGTTTTCATTACTTAATAGGTTCATATCTAGCAAAGCAGTATTTAGTTGATAGTTTTTTTTACTATGTTGTACGTGAAAGCAAAGCCGTCTTTAAAAAACCAGTAAAAAGGACTACAGTTGACTAAATAGATGAGGTTTGCTCTTTGTCAGAACTTTCCAGTTTTATTCCGAAGTACTTAAAAGGTTTCCGTTATCAGAAGTAATAATTTTTTGGAGAAAGCGATTTTTAAGTTTACCCCTTAGCTCTAAATTTACATTTTTAAATTATTTTATTAGTTTGAGTCCGACTAGACTGTGACCACTTCAATATTTATTTAAAACTAATAATTTTCAAAGAACCATCATTTGTATACATATACATACATATGTACATACCTACATACACATGTACATACATAAATATTTTATTAATTTTATTAATTCCAGTAAATCAAAAACAATCATGAGTTTTCCTCAGCATTAAAAACCACCGAAACGCGCGCAGTACATGGTTATTCTCTTCATGCTCTTCCTTATTCAATTCTCCATAGCCAGCTCTTGTCTGACTGTTAATTCGGAACAGCAAAAATCGTTCGCTGAGGAAGGTTGGAATAATGTGCCAGATTCTATGCGAAAACAAGTGCAAAATACCTTTTTTTGTTGCGGCTTCAACACAACAAGTACCGATTCATCATGTGAAGCGATAAATAGGCAATGCTGTGGGGGTATGGGGCAGTGCAAGTGCGTATCTTGTCTGAACGTATTGGAGAATAAAATCAATTATGCTTTCAAGTTATGCGGTGGATTGGGCATTTTCTTTAGTTTTACTGAGGTAAGTAAAATCATTCGCTAATATTCTAATAAAAAATTCCTTTTAAGATCTATACTAATAAATTCTTTTATTTGGACATGCAAACATAAATGCACACAGTTTATTGGTGTTTGGTTAACTGTTCGATATCGCAATCAAAAAGATCCACGTGGTTTACCGAGTGCATTTCTATAAAGTCATATGCATCACAGGAACGCATTCAACTAATAATAACATGTACTAATATTCATACATTTTTATAAAACTCATTTGATATCTTTTAGGGTCAGTTTTTCGGTGCAAGTTGAACTCTGTTTGTCGTTTAAACTAAGTTTAAACTCAATATGCAGTTTTGCCGTCAACTTTGAACGGAATTAAAACAAAGTATAAAAGGGCAGGGTTTAACTTAGTTTAACCTATAAGATGTGCAAGGAAACTTAGTTTAAACTGAGTTCGAAACATCACTGAAAAACTGGCCCTTAGTCATCTTATTCTTATACAAAAAAAAAACAACCATGAGACAAAACTAAAAAGTAACACAACAAATATAAACCATCTTCGTAGATTTTCATGCATTTAATTATACATAAATGCATATGTAAATTCCTTAAAATTTAAGAAAATTAATCATATATACGTAATTCAACTACAAGAGTATAATGAAACTACATTAAGCCTGCACACACACAATATAATATAAAAATCACGTATGTATTTATATATGTATGTACATACATATTTATTATATCCCTGAGTTGTGGGTGTATTAATGAACGCTAAGCTACGTATCAAAAGAAGATGAAGTGCAACCGTCACAGGCAACACCACCTTAGTATACAAAGTGATATAAAACATACAGCATTTTTAAGCGGATAATGCTACCGAGTTTTTCGCAGATATCATCAGTAAATTTTAGCTTATTAACACAAAATACTTGGGTGAGCAACAGTTTAATCACTATGTTTTTATAAGTATGTATGAGGCCTACTTTCGGTAAAATTTTTACGTTTGTCTTTCCTAATTTTCATTTCAGTTTTTATACGCAATTTCTAAACACTAATATTATTTTGCTACTTGAAACTTTTTGACTTCTTGCAAAGGGTGTTTATTTTGTAACGAAAAATACGTAGAAAATTATGCGAGGTTGAAAGAGCTAAAGCTTTACAAAAATTTACTGCAAGAACAAACAACTTCCAAGCTTAATAAAATGGCATGTTATTTGAATCGAAGTTCAAGACAAAACAAGTAAAAACGGCTGTCTTGGGTTAAGCCGAAGGCTTTATAAGTTTCATGAATAAAATAACTGTGTTGGTTGGTTGAAAAATTTAGGTTGAATTTCGCAAAATTGCAACTTGCATTGCTTCTTTTTATCACTGGTCCAGTCAACCAAAGGTTCTTTTCGGGTCTATGGCTAAAATTGTTATTTAGGTACTGGCCGAAAGTCAACATTTTCGCTGCAAACAAATGTCCAATCTTAGCCGGTCAGATTTTTAACGGTGAAGTAAAGGTTCTTTACGCAAAATTGTCATTACTGCAGAAAAAATTAAGTTTTTAGATCTATTATGTATAATTCCGATATAAGAGATCACAACAATCACTAGCAAGAAAAATAACGCTTCCGAATAATTTTGTTAAAATGTATTAAACTCTAAGTAATCATTAGAGTTTTGAAATAAATAAATTGTGTACTTAGCAGAACCGACGTAATAATTTCGAATTTCTTTTAATGTTTGTATACATGTGATATTTCTTTGGGTGGACGGAGAAAACCTACTTTTTTGAAAAAAAAAAGAGTAATGGTGGTCGCAGGATTAACGTTCATTGACTTATTTCAAAGAATTTTCAATTCAAGCGAATTCTCTAACAAATACCATATAATCCCAAGTTAAGTAGAAATTCATAAAATAAATTCAACAAATTTGCACAAAAAATTAAAAATTTTTTTCCGAGAAGTTTTATACTAAAATTTATTGGGCTACAAAACTGTATATTTAAAAAAATCCGTGACCACAAACAATATGGTGCAAAAATCAATGCCAAAATAAATCTCGCTGTCGCTTTTAAAATGGCGTATATTTTGTAAATAACGAAAAGGGGTGATTTTTTAAACCAACCAAATAAATAAATCCAAATAATGCACCTTTGGAATCAAACCATATTTAACTAAAAATAAAATAAATACACACCCTTCCTGAGAATCCTAAGAAAGTTTTGCAAAGTTTGGGTCGCAAGTGAAACTAATGTTTTAATTTACCCTAATATACATACATACTATTATATATCAGAAAAGCCTATACAAATTGTATCTTTTGTATGTAAACTGATTGGACAAAATAAAAGCCAACTGTCGTTTATTTTATATTAAATAATGAACACAGCAAACGGCACGCTTATTTTGTATGCACGTATTTACCTTATATGGATTTGGAGAAAAAATTAGAATTAACAAATGATTTAAAAATATGTATGTAATTCATACAAATAAATACATGTACATACATATGTATGCATCAATTTTAACTGACTGCCGTACCTAAGTTAATATTATAATAATATTAATTATACTTACCATATTTACACGGTGTCCAATAAGTTCGTGTACAAAATTAAAGCTCCATAAAAAGAAAAAATACTGTGAATCCTTTTACATTTTTATTTGAAACAATTTTGGTGATATCTTTTAAAATTTGCAAAAGGTTTTTATTAATCACATTTCCTTTAGATAATTTTACTAGGCGTAATAGTTTTTCGAAAGAGCAACAAGCGGCACGAACCACATTCATCGGCATTTCGTCCCATATTTTAAGCAATGCACGGCTAAATGTTTGCAAATTTTTTATTTGATATTCGCTAAGCCTTGACATCATATAACCCCAAGCAAAAAAATTCAGGTCGGGCAACATTGTTGAACGGGTCTTGCCGTATGTGAAGGCGCAATTGTTGAAAGCAATAATAATCATCACCAAATAAATTTCGGCATCCAGGAAGTACAACTGATTCCAGTACGTGCTGCTTGTAATAGCAGGCGTTTATTTTAACCCCCCTTTCGATAAAAATTAGGGGTAACTTACCCCGTTTACAAAATCCGCACCAAACCATAAAGGAAGAAGCGCTTTAAAACCGGTGCACGAATATTTCTTTTTCTGAAACATTTTTGAGATATACTGACCATACTCGATCCGTTTGAGGGTTGAAATACTGTTAGAGAATGAACAACTTTTCGTCAGAAAATACAAATTCATCACCACTGTGCCCGGCGAGTATGCCAGCTACTCTTTTGGCTCTCTTTTCTTTCGCTGATGAGGAAACGTCGTGAATTTTTTGTTTCTTGTATGGTTGCAAGCCAGTATCAAATGTGTTGAATATTTGCTTATATTTAATTTTGCAGCATTTTACCTGATGGACCGGCACTTTTTTATTTGTATTTGTTCTCTCACAATTTTTATATTTCTACTATTGCGTACTGTTCGCGGTCGTTCACTTCTGGGCCTTATATTTAACTGAGGGAGTCTTATTATACCGTTTAATAGTTTTATAAACAAAATCGCGCTTGAAACCCGCTTTCTTTAGGTCTTTGAATATTGCGCACGGACGTTTGCCTTGCAGAAATGCGTCAATAATAATAATAAACATTTCATTCTGTTGTAATATGAGCTTCATAGTAACTCTTTTCGATTTACAAAAAAGCTAAAAGGCTAAGCTCAAAGTTTGTATTCAGACTTATTGAACACCGTGTAGAGTGCGAATATAAGCGCATATACAAATAATACATATTCGTAAACAATTCTACGTTTAGTGGGTTTTCAATACATTTTGACCTTAGTTTAATAAAAACAAAAATTTCGCAATAACCACAACAAATATTCATATTCATAAACTTTAATTTTCTTTCAATATTAACTTTTTTTGTTATATTTTATTTATTTTGGCTTATGATTTTTTCAACTTTCTTTAATAAAATTAAAGTAGTTGGTGTTTTTTTTTTATAAAATATTTGCAAATATTTAAAAATTTCATCTAATTTCCAGGTACTGGCAGTCTTTTTGGCGCGTCGTTATCGAAATCAACACGATCCACACAATCCACCAGCGCGCATTATGTTCCCAGACAATTACCAGTATTAGTAAAACACTGTCGGCAAAATTTAAGAAAAAGCTGCTAATTAAATTTTGATTGAAAATCGCGAGCGGCAAACGTATTCTGTAGCCAGTGCTTTCAGAACAAACAATCACAATCGATATGCAATTTAAAATATTGAAATTGTATATTTATATTTTTTTTTTCGTCACAACCCACAAATTTAATTACAAATGTGCTTTCAAAGGTTTAACAAATATTTTTATACATAATTTTTAATTTGATCTCTTTATAATGTTGAATTCACTGCTTAACTGTGGAAACTAATTCAAATAGTTTTACTTTTTGTTGTATTGATTATTTCAAATTGTAGTAGTAATGTTAAACAAATCAGTTTTTTTTTTACTTTATTACAATTTAATTTCCTTCGCAACTTTTTGAGATTATTTTATTCAAATATTATATAATTAAGTAAAAAGGAAAAAATATTATATGTATGTATCATCTAGGTTTGCTCAACTCGTAGCATAAGTTTCTAATTCATATATGTAACTATGTATTATAATATGTGCAGGTAGATTTTATTGTAAACGTTTATTTAATTTTATAACAATTCTCCAACACTGAAGGCAATCATATAAAATTGAGAAGAGATTATAAAAATATATTTGTATAAACACGAATGTAACTACGTCAAAGATTTTTGCATATAATTTTAACATGATTATCAATTCCCAGTGTAGTTTCCTTGCAAAAGGTGCTTTATTAACGTGATGACTTTTTTTTTCTAAAAAAGCACGCTATTCTAATTTTCTATATTTTTATTAGGCTATAAACAATTTATACACACATGCATACATACTCAAACATTAAGAAATTACATTTCCTTCAATGCATCCATATATACATTCATATTTACATTCATACTACAATAGTGTATTAAAATTGTATGAACATTTGCATAGAAGAAACTATATACGATAAAAGTACGATAATATTCTCTATATTCTGTGCTGTGATTGAAATAAATATGATCTTTAAAATGTACAAAAAATTAAAAACAGTTTTTTTTTTAAATGTATTTGATTACATGTAAATTGTTATGAAAATCGTATTAATATTAAATGCTTTCGCTTTTACATATGTATGTGCTTATGCAACGAGGAGCGTCGCACATCTTTCGCTTGCTTATGACGCTTATAAAAAATTGTATATACTCCTTCGCTTTCATTTTATTTGAATAATGCATTTGTATAAGCATAAAGCTTCTTTTTTTTAGACGTGTGGTTTTCAATGAGGCAATACTTTATTCAGAGTTGGTCTATTTGACAGCTGTTACTTGATTTATACTCAGTTTGGTTTGCTATTTCAAGACGCCTTGAAAGAGAATTGCTGCACAAAGTGGTCGAAAATTCGGCTTCTCGGCTGGAATTTATTCGCGCCAGCCGTGGCGTGGCGGTCACTTGCCCGAAATCATTTTAAAAATATAATGGCAAAACCTTGTCTTTATTATAAATCTAAATGCTGGGTCGTAGCATTAAATTATATGCGTTTTATTTCTTCTTAAAAACCACATGTCTAAAAAAAGACACCCTATATAATAAACATTGAGTATAATAAAAGGAAATACGCTCTCATCTTGCAAGACCCCACAACTGATATTCATGCGACTTAAATGCTTTGCATAAATAAACTCAGTTTTACATTGTCACGTTATTTACTTGACAATTTTTCATGCCACCCTATCTTCCTTATAAATGTGCTCGCCATTTATGTGGACACAAACTGCATTTGCAACTGAACCAACAACCACTAAAGCAATGCCGTAAAGAGTGATGGGGAATTGCATGTCAGTACACTGGCGTCATTGTTGCCATTGTGTTGTTGTGACCACCGCTAATGTTGTTCTTTATGGGCAACTTGTTTGCGTCAAATATGTTTATATTAAATGAGTACATGTGCATGTTCGCTTATTTTGCGTATGTACGAAGTTAAATGTGTTCTAATTCAAGGATGCTTGCATAATATAACAAGTTGTTGACTGTTTTTGATTTAAGTCCATGAGTAAGTTGAAGGATAGGGGTTACTGTAGTTGTAGGGGTAACATTCTTTAATTTTTAGAACGCATTTTATTAACAGTTTATATTTATTTTAACATACTATGTATATGTGTGTAAGTTCAACAATCGAAGCATAAATTTTGTACGAAAAAATACATTCATAAATTCAATTAATTATATTATTAATAAAATTAAATCAGCTTCTTTTAAGCTTTAACAACTAAATAATAGGTGAATTTCAACATGAAAAATTCAAAATTATATATGTAGTAGACATACTATTATCTATATTATTCCATAGTGGACTATATTTCATACGTAACTATTTTCTCTTCATTAGATGAATTGGATGAACTACTGTTTAAAAATATATCGCGAGAGTGCAACATCCTTATGAGGTCATCGAGTACTTCATAAACACAGCAAAATTTGTTTATTTATTTTAATAAGCAATAATTGTTTGGCAATGAGTTAAGTATTTCTAATTTCAATATTTTTGCTTAGTCTGCTTGTTTCTTTGCACAAAATATTCGCTCAACTTCAGCGTTCGTGAATAGCAGAACATAGAAACCAAAAAAAAAAAAAATTACTAGCTCATAAACGGATTTGTTTGTACCGATATAATGGTATTACAAAAAAAAAAATGTCACTATAAAATTTCACACTTTTTCAAATGTGTATAAAAAATCTACAAAATTTTAGTTTTTATTTACACACAACTGTAAAAGAGGGTATGCAGTTTTATAGCATAATTCAATTATAAAAGGTTAGCTCGATAAACAGCTAGCTCGCTAACTTTTTGTCAAACGGCTCCCTTAGCATCAAAACCGTGTTGCTTCTTAAAAATAATAATAGTAGTTACCACAAAACTTTTTAATACCAAAAACTCACAGGCAACACTTTTTGTTTCTAATTTTTCTAATTACAGCATTTTGTCTGATTACAAGATTGATCCCGTCTCGTAAATATTTCAAGTAAATGTGCATAAATGACGCGCTTCGATGTGACAAAGTGGAAAGTTTTGTTATTTCTAAAAGGAATGGGTTTAAATAAATTAAATATAATGTGACATAATAATCATCCAAATCCCAAAAACAAGAATTTGTAAGAACTAAATTCTTGAGTTATGAAGTTTGATTTATTTTTCTTTTAATATATAAAGATTTCTTTCTAAAATTTCAAATTATTGTGGTTTTCTTACAACTCCATTAACTCCATAAAGTCACTTACTATTTATCGGAATTAAAATGTTTAGTCCTTTCTAGTTAGTAGTAGTAGTCCTTTCAACCTCCAGGGGTTTATCACAATATTAAGAATAACCCTGATACCGATGGTAAATAAATAAAAGGAATAAACCGAATAAATAACTTCTTCGTAGTAAGAAAGCTATACTTGTCGCAAAATAATGCAAATGAGGCTTCGTTGACTTGGGTTAACGAAGTGTCCGGGAGCACCTTGACCTGGCCATCTAGTGAGTTTTTGGCTATAATCAAAAGCCTGGAGCTGGTATTTTGAAAATTTTAATGGCGCAGAAATCAAATCGTGCCCATGTTCTATAGAAACCGTCATTGTATGTACCCAACACATAAGCACCAGCAATGATGTGAAAAACTTCTTTATTTTAAAATTCGGACTCATAGCCACTTTGTGGTTAAACAAAATTTTAGAGCTTAACATAATTTCAGCTTGCAGTTTTAATATTCTTACTAAATAGCAGTTAAATTAATTAATTGAGGTAAGGCTACTTTTTATTGTCATTTAAGCACAAAATTTCTTGCAAATATGTTAAAATTAACATATTGTATTCTACCACTATTTGCAAACTTTCCATACTATGCTTCTCCTAGTTTCACAAAAAGGGAACGCATTATTTACCTTTTTTCCGTACTTCGTATATGCAACCTTTTGTAAGGGAGTGTCAAAACTCCCTTGTCAATATTGATCTAACCTTTTATTATTGAATCATGGTTTTGTAGCATGATTCAATTATTAAAGGTTAGGTAAATAATGACATTCGAATTTTGACACTCCCTTATAAAGGGTTGTTTTACGAAGTAGGGAAAACGGGTAAGATATTGTTACGCTTTCTTAAAAAGTAAACAATTAGTAGTAAAATGTTAGTGATTTTTTAAATTAAAAATTTCGACGACATTTCATTTAAATTAAAAAATACGCTTACAAAATTTAAATAATTATGCACTTCTGGTAGATATTTTTTTTTTTTTAATTTTTTCCTAGCAAATAAATTTTTGAATCTATTCGTCCCATGGAATAAACGATTTTATGATATATGTATATACATAAGTTATTTATTCGGTATATTCCTTTTATTTATAAGCCATTGGTATCAGGGTTATTCTTAATATTGTGATGAACCCCTGGACGGTGAAAGACCAACAATTTTATTCCGATAAATAGTAAGTGACTTTATGGAGTTAATGGAGTTGTACGAAAACCACAATAATTCGAAATTTTAGAAAGATAATCTTTATATATTAAAAGAAAAATAAATCAAACTTCATAACTCAAGAATTTAGTCCTTCTAGATATTACAAAACTTTCCACTCTGTCACATCGAATTTATATGCGCGTGAAAAGTTTTCAATGAAAAAGCATGTCATTTATACACACTTGCATGTAATATTTACGAGACGGGGTCAAACATGTAATCAGAAAAAATGCTCTCTTTAAAATCCGTCTTAAACTACCGTTTACGCGGACAAAAGAAACAGAAAGTGAGCGAGCTAGCTGCTTAGTTACCAAACCTTTAATAATTGAATCATGGTTTTGTAGCACATTTAAATTTTTTTTATACCAGCTTTCTTTTTTTTTATAGAAGAAAATGCGGAAGAGCGTATTTATAGTTTGATTTCAATCAGTTCAGTATATCTGAACTGACCGATTTTTATGAAATTAATGTTGTAAATTATATACATATATTACAGAAAACTATACATATTAACAGGGACGACGAAATATTGCTTCTATATTGATCAGAGCTGCATTATTAACTGGGAAAATCTGTTATAAGTATAAAAAAAAGTCGGAAGCTACGCAAAAGGACACGAAATTTAGGTGGTAGTTTCATTCTCCGCATTAAATATGTGTAGAACAGAGTTCAAAAGGTGTTTCATTTACTTAATAATAAAAAATTTTGGGTGGGACGAAGTTAGCGGGGTCTTCTATTTATAAATAAATTAAATGGGTGTTTTCAACTGCATATTCAGTTTTTTGCAGTTTTAAATAAAAAAGTAAAAATGTTATGCAAATTCTTTTTTTTATTTTTTTTATTTGCGTAATTTTAGCTAAATTATGAACTTTTCTTTTATAAAAAGTAACCAAAAACTTACCAATTACACATCGAAGCCATGTACAAATTTATACGCGTTTCAATACTTTTCAAACAACCTGAAGCTTTGCAAAAAAAAGAGCAAGAATTTTCAAGCACATGCGAAATGGAAATTGAGTGTTTGAGTACAAAACGCCAGCTAACGAATGCTGAATATAGTTAAAGAGTTCATTGCATTCAAAAAGCTTCTCATGGACGAAATAGTTCTCATACTTGATACGAGTACACATGCACTTGTTATAATACTGAGTTAAACGTTGTGACCCTAATGTGCATACTTACAATACGGAACCGAATGAAATGTACCCTCAACTAAGTTGTTACATAACAAATTCCATTTGTTTTGGACCACTTGCGAGTCGCTATATTCTATGCTTCCTTCTACCGATCGACCGTCTCGGGCAACAGCTGTAAAAGTTGTTGAGGTTTTGACCGATTATCTCTTTGATTGTCTGGCTTTTGTTGAGCCATCTTACATACATACATACATACATATGCTAATATATATTTACATATTTATTTGTGCGTATGAATGCGTGTGCATATGCAGGCTCAATAATAATGTGCTTTTGATATCCTTCGAACATACTCGTACTCGTTTGTACATACTTACATTTTCAAGTATGTACATATGTATGTATGGTAAAATTTTTCATTTCACATTTCTTTATGTATGTAAATACATACATACATATGCATTTCTGTGGTAATGCCAAGTATTTTGAATAAATGAATGACTGTTCGGAAAGTGGGGTGTGGCAGTTGCGCCTACGTACTTGGCGTTTCCAAGTTTGTTGTATATTTGTATTGTTTAGCACAAAGCCGTTCAAATGCCATTGAAAAGCTCGCACGTCCATCAACCAACCAACCCCTCCTTTTTCCTTCTTCACTAATTCTATCTTTCTTTACTTCTTTGTCAGACACTGTCGGTATTCTTTGCTTATCTTCAACGGAATTTCCGCTCTCTGACTTGCTAAAATGGACTCATTTTAATAAAATGTGTATTTACACACAAATGTTAATGTCGGTATGTTGGCCGAGCTTCTCTGTGTTAGGTCTCCCTCTTTTGTGCATCAAATAGAGGAATATTTAGCTTTATTTACGAAATAAAAATATTAATATCCTTTAGGAGAATGAAAAATGAAACTGAAGTGCAAACATCAAAAATCATTCTACAAGAGTTGGCGTAAAAATTGTTTCAAAATAAGGCTTAGTCGATGGAAATCGAATAAAATAAGCAGTGTGTGGAATATACACATGGAACTCTTTCGCTACTTCATTTCTCAGCACTTACAAGTTGGAAATAGTGAACTTATATGTCGCTGCCTGCTTCCACAAATTACCGAACAGTTGTGTTATCCTTCCTTTAAGGGTATCACAATTTACATCGAAGAAGTTTGAGGCTATTGCCAATGCATGGCATTATTCGATCTCAACAGATTAGACATTTGGTAGAAAAAAGGCCCGACCGCCCGAAAAATACATATATTTTTTTTTTAATGACAACTTATTGGCAAAGAGAACCACAAGCAATTGGTTGGCAAATCGCACGATAAAAGGTACCAATTCGCGCTATTTCTGTCAGCGGCAATCATACTCTCATATCGGTGTTGTCCTCACGCGCAGCCATTTAGGGAGTTCACAAGCGTGTTATTGGTCGTATTTCTTTAGTGCGTTATTTAAATAACAGAGGAGCTTGTGAACGCACTGTATTATTTCGTTTATTATTGTATGTGATATTCAAGCAATTAAGGCAGCTTGCAAGAGTGAGACAACTGCCTAATTATCCAACCTTGTATGATTGAATCATGCCTATTAAGCTAAAAACCAGTTGATGAGACATTTGCTATTTGAAATCTTTCAAAAGTTTTTGTAAAGCAATATTCAAATATTTTTAAAGAAGAATTTTTTGTCTGTCGCTGGTTTTTGTTTGTGAGGCTATAGAGAGATGGAAAAATATATAAATTTGTATCTCAATTGCAATGAAATGCTAACACTCAATCAAGAAAAGTGGATTTATTAATGAATTTCGATTTTCTTCTGATTCAAAATATACATCAGGATTTATTAACTTTGATTTCGATCAAATCTTTCAAGTCACATTTGAAAATGACTGACAGAAATTCGGCCAAATATATAAATATGTAAATAAATATATAATATATATATATATATATATAAATATATAAATAAATTTGTAATGCAGTGTAAGTTGCAGCTATCTACGCATTGCTTTAGGCAATACAAACTTGCTTGTTGTTGTCACTTTGTCAATAATTCACAAGAACTCTTGTACGATAATGCCTTAGGAATATTAACAAGTCTGCTTATTTTCTGGTTGGTTTTTATTTTTTGTTTTAAATAGTTCTCTTAACTTTGTTTTAAACCTATTAAAAAATTCGCAATTCCTGAATTTAATGCGAAGTTATACTTTTTTGAAGGTAGTTGTTAAGTTGAAAGCCGTTGAAAGTTTATGATACTCTTGTATGTATATAAATGCTTTGTATATTTTCAGTTCGTAGGTGAATAACCATGGAAATGTCAAAGGTCAGGCAGGTCACCACAGCTTTTATGTTTAAAGAAGCATATATTGCAATATTTGTTTAGACACACACACACACACACACACTTAAGCGTGTACTATGACTGATGTTTCTTCAGCATTGGCAAGTTGCCAATAGAAAGAGCGCAAATGGTAAACAAGTTCAAAGTCTGTAAAGTCTGCTTGTTGCTACAAATGATAGAAACAATTTAGTAACGAATTTCATGACTAATGAGTTTATAAAAAAAACATAGTTTCATTAAAATTTAAAATTAAATTATTGTGATTATTCTTTCATTACAAGCTTGGATTAAAAACTTGGCTAGCAGTAAAGTGGTTGTCTATTTTTATGGAATCTTACAAATAAACAGAAAATATTTTACGTTCTACCTTTTTTAATATCTGCCTGTCATATAAGAAAAACTTAGACGGTCGTCTTCAAATAGAATGACTCAGCTAAAAATTTAAATAATTAAATGAAATGCTGGGTGTTGAGACACTTGAGTTTTTAATCAAAAAAATATATAAATCGGAATCCGGCTGGCTGCTGAACAGCGGTCTTATGTGTTTTTTATTTATATTATGGTTACTCAACTTATTACTAAATAAAATGTCGGAAACTTTAAATTCTTTCGTTTTATTATCTTCCTAAACTGCAATGAGTATAACATAATTCTTTTAGGTACATATGTCAACCAAATATTTTCCCATCTGTACAATGTCCTTCTAATATTTTTTTTAAATAATCTATAAAAATGTTTTACTGTCAATCATTTTGCTGTGCTTGTTTTTGCATAAACCTATGTGTGTTAAGGCAAGGAAATCTTTAATTAACGTACATAATTATAGGCATTAAATATATCCGGTGTTTAAAATTTTCACACACACAGCTGTGGCCATTTTAAAACCCATTAATTACAAAGACAATATTCTTTACAACTTCTTATGTCATATGATGCTGAAATGTGAACAAGATTTATTGCCTCATCCGCCCACATGTCGCCTTGTCGTATAAGTGACCTTAGGCGGCTGCATCAAGATGATTAGTTGCTCATACGCACTGGCATCGAAAGCTCAACATTATTAATTTATTGATTTGGCAACACACATATGTATGGATGTATGTATGTATGTATTTACTTATGTATATAAATATTATTTACATCTGAATACACAAACACATATTTGTACATGTTTATGTGTGTATATTAGGGAGTGAGACCTATTTGTAAAAATGGATTTCGTGTATTTTCAATGGTCATATAAAAGTAACTGAATAATTAAATTTTAAATTAAGAAAAAATGTACAGATAAAAAAAATGTTTAATTGTTTTCATATGTATCTTTTTATAAAGTTTGTCCTTAGTCTTATGGTCGGTAAGTCGTTATGCAATATGAGGATTCTTTAAAAAAATCAACAACATTTTATATTTTATTGCTTTTTATAGGGACATTGCTTAGATTAAAATTGTTGTTTTTTAATTATTTTTCACCCAATTTTTTTTATCATAACATGAGCTCTTTGTTAAATGACCCTCTTGCTCGTTTCCAACATAATCGAGTACAAAATATCAAATCATAATTTTTTTTTATGAAATAGTTTCTGCAGACTGAAATTTTTGGTCAAAGCATTTCATTTTATGTCTTTTTCAAGCGTTTTGAAAATATTAGTTAAACAATTTGGACAGGTTTCTAATAAAAATAAATGTATTGCAGAAGAAAGAGGCTTTGATGACGATTAAAAAAATCGACACAACCACCATACTATTTATACATGCTAAACATATGTACTACATACAAATATGCATATAAGCTTGCAAGGTCAGTAGATATAACAATCAGCCAAATTCTAGTAATTATTTTAAAAAGGAAATTGGCTGCATTTCTATGCAGTTGAATTTTTTTTATTCTCAAATAATGTTTAAAATTTCTTATGACTTTGAAAGCTTAGTGAATTTATTTATTTTGAATAAAATCGCAGCTTACACAAATACTTGGTAAGCGCAGCTTAATTTAAAGCAAATAAAAAGCACCCATATATCTAACAAAGATTTTTAATAAACACATGAGCAACTTTCACAAAATACTTGCTTTTGCATCATTTCATATTTGGAATAAAAGAAACAAATAATCTATGTTTATTGGATAAATTTGTAATGTACTGATTCGGATTCGGTTCCAAGTAAGGTCTAAGAAAATTTTGATAAGTAGATGTAGTGATTTTTTTTTTCAAGAAAAACTATGTATGTACATATGTATGTACATATATAATATTTTTTTTTTTTCAAAACGTACAAGATGCATATCTGCATTGCTGCCCAGTTAGAACTGATCTTATGGGTTCATGTGAGTAAGTATTTGCATTGACAGGTTTTGACTATCTATTTTTCTAATATAACTTCCTAAATTTTTTTGTACAAACCCACTTTCATTTTTTAACAAAAACCATATAAACAAAGGAACATAAAAAAGGAAACAGCATCAAAAAAAATTGTTTTATATAAAATTTGTTTTTTTTTAATTTGAATTCTTTAATTTTGTATTTCATATTGATAAGATTGCTCTTAGTACAATGAAAAGTAGTTGATTAAATATTTTGAAACATTTGCTTAAAAATTAAAAAATAAGATCCCCGGACCTTTCAGTTTTTTTTTTTTCAATTTCTCGACTGCTGCTGCCTATTAAATGTGCCTTGATATAAACTCAAGCATCAAACGTTGTACCAATTTTTTTAATAATAAAACAAAATTTTAATCAACTTATGTTTATATGGCTACTTACCTATATACAAACATACTTACTTACATATACATACATATACATATATTTAATAATCTAAGCAAAACCTTTCATATGCCTTCATTCGTCTATGTGTATCTCTATTTTCAAGTTTTAACTAATGCCTTCAAGCTAACTCCTGCTGTTTGCCTGTGTAACATTTAATTTTGTTGCTGTTTCTTGATTGTGCATCCCTTTAGATTAAAATATGCCCAGCAGGTGTTTTATTACGAGTTTACCCAAGGTGACATTTATTACAATGGTTTTTATGAAATAGGACACGTATGTATGTAGGTGCAGATATAGCAGCGCACTTTGACAAAACATATTGAGTCAATTGTGGTAGTGACCTAAACCACAATGGTTATCTTTTATATTAAATAATATTTTAATTCACCTTTCATGGAAATGGCTTCTTCAGCTGCCGTTTTAATACATTAATTTTATGCAAATTTCATAAGTGCTATGAATGTTTGATGGAAAGAAAAAAGTTGAGAAAAGTTGTTTTTTGAAATTTCCAAGGGTGTAGTGTAATTAAAAATTTGAAAAACTGGGAACCCAATAAATTGCTGTGTTTTCTTGCAACGTACTAAAAACATAACCCAAACTTTTATGAAATTTATATGTAACTCTCAAGTTTAATCAAACTGTTGCATATTTAAGGTTCTCAAGTCGAATGCAATGTATATATCCACAGTTTGATTTCATGTGACAAGTTAAATATGAACAAAGTTTTTTATAGCAAGTTTTGCAAAAATTTCAAAAATCAGTGTGAAGCTTGAGCCAAATGGCGTATACTTTCTAAACCAAAAATTGTTGAAACATTTTATGAATACTTGTTGTCTTTTTATAAGTTCTGTGTAAAGTTTAAAAGTTTAGTGCGAGCGATTTTTGTAAAAAAATAAAATAAAAATTTGACTAAGAAAATTAATTATTCCCACGTACCAAACGTGGTGAATTGTTTGAGTTTCATCAATCGTTTTTTACTCTTATTTTACATTTTTACATAATTTTCATGCAACGTACCAAGTTTTGAGAGGAAGTTTATGCATTCTCTTACCATACATTGATCAGGGATACAGGCGAGGTGACGAATATTTTTAACCACCTCGTGGAGAGTGCAGTTAAAGTCCAGCACAACTTTTAAAATAAAAGTATAAGAAATAAGAGAGAGATCTTACCATTCACTCTGTCTCGGAAAAGTTTTAAAAATATATAGCTCTTACATTACTCACAACTTTTTGTCATGTTAAATATTTCAATTATTTTATGTTGAAAGAATTTTCATTATCACATATGAATGTAAGTAGAACTTGTTCGCGTATACATTCACATTTGATATGTAAACACTTTTTACTTGAAAATACTCGTAATGTGCGTACGTGACGCATGAGTAACATACTCGTAAGTAATTCAGTGCAAATACAGAAATGCGCAGCACAAACGCCAAAGTGAGCAACGTTCGTGTGTATGCGGGCGCTGGTGTCCGTATGCATCCTTTGTACTCGTATGCATTTAAGTACTATGGACTAATAATAGGACTTGCTTTTCAAAAGCATTTATTGTTTAAATTCAAGTGTTTGTACTTGTAACATAAGCACACTTACATACATATGTGCATGTATGTATTTATTTATTTTACACAAATACGAGTGAAATGGCTTAGCCAAAGGTCCGAACTTTTCAACGCGTCTCAAAAAGTTGCACATAAAATTTAACGATTTCAGACAAATGATTAAAAGACATACGTAATTTCTTACATTGAAGACGGCAAAAGATGGAATATTCGAGCAAAAGATTTAGGGAAATATATACATGCATATGTACATATGTACATATATGCCTAAGAGACGTAGAAAAGATTGATGAGTTTCATGAGCAGCTGAACTTATAATTTGCCATAAGCGATTTTGGTATAAGTATAAGAGGAATGCCTTCATCTGCTCGAATATCAAGTTGGGGGGAGTTGCAAAATAATGAAATTTTTTTTTCAATAACCATACATAACATATTTACCACAGTTCTACTTCTTCCATTTGTATTTAATGACAAATGTCTGAAGCGATTTCTTTACAAAACTCTATTTTCGCTGTAGTGAGTAATAAAAAGTATATGGACCATCCTCTATGCCAAAATACTGTTATCAATAAATTAAAATAAACTACGAAGTGTTTCCGCTGCGCAAAAACTTGCAATAAGCCTTCTCATGCAATATTATTTGTAAATTAAGTTTAATGAGTTTGCAATTCTGCAGGCCTTTCAATTTTATAACAATAAAAAAATAGAATTGCAAGTGACAAAAGCGTTGATTTTCTAAAACTTGTTTTAACTGAAAATTGCGAACGAGCTGCGAATAAAAAATTCTCGAAAATCAACAGTGATTTGTATGCACTTCAAACTTTCTTTGTATTTTAATAAAATAATATTTCAAACTTAATCCACTGTATTAAAAATGTGATAAGAGGTATAACTAAATCCTCTTGGGGTTTGACTATCGCAAATAGATACTAATGTTGTTGCAGTTAAGGTCTTTTAACGATTGTTCCACCGTGTAATCATTACAATATTTGGCTTTATACACATAGAGCGAGGCATTAGTTATAATTAGGTAACCTGAGATAGGCAACGACAGCATGGAATAGAAACTAGGGCGTTTTCAAAACCAAAATAAAACCAGATTTTTGTTAATTTTTTTTTTTTAAATCGTGGCTCTCTTTACCCCCAAATGTAAATATTCTTGAAATATATAACGATTTAATACATTGCTACCTTCGTTTTAACACACACACACACACACCGCAGTATACGCGCATGAGAGCGCACGCATGTGTGTTTGTATGTACGCAAGTAAGTTCTCCAGTGCTTATCCATTTACTAATATTTGACTCACCGCCCTGTGGCATTTGTTGATATGACCCAGAGCCAACGTCATACCGCCAGCAGTTGAAAAGTTATTTAACGTCACTGCTAACTAAGCACATGCATATACATATGTATGTATGCGTGTATGTATGTATGTATAATTGTGACTCTCAATGTGTATGGATAGCGTCAACACCCGGCTAGACTTTTACGAATGCCATTTGATAAGTGTGAGTGCCCTACTCAGGGGCTGTTTGGGCTGCCAGTTGCTGTTGCCACAGGATACGAGTACGATTTGTTGCGCACATCCTCTCTTCATTCAAACGGATAGAGAGAAAAGCTTTCACAAGCTTAAACTGATTTTCCTTGAATGAGTACAATTGCCTTTATACTGTTCAATTATTGAGTCATTCGCTGGGCACTGCAAAATTATATGGCTATTAGGGGTTTTTTGGTTTTGTTGATTTTCATTAGATAATTGCTTTCACTTCTCATTGAACTTTCCGCTCACTGACAATATCTATACATTTACAGCCCAAAAAGCCTTGTATACATTTTTTTATTTTGGCGTACATACTTAGTATGCGCCAATGTTTTGTACAAAATTTGTTGTTTTTTTTTGTCGAATGCTAAAAAAAGCATGCGGAGCAACAATGAGCGACTTTCGCCAGCCAAAGAGTGGAGTGAAAAGTCTTGTTGTTTGTTTACATCTCTGTTAGCCACTCAGATGTGTCGAACATGGAGTTACTTACTATTCGGTTAGGCTACCCATAAAACACAGCCGAAGTCAGTTAGTGTTGTACATTTCGGGGTGTTGGTTGTAATTGTGTGTACGCTTGAAAACGTTGTAGTAATTTTTTTATGCACGCATTTAGCCAATTGTAGTGACAAATTGTGGTAACACAAATTATCAGCGCATGTTACGAAAATTCGTTTGAAGTAGAGCAAAAACAAAAAAATATACTCATTTAGGTATACATAAATGTGTATGTTTGTTAAATTGAAAAACAAGCCAATCGTAAAAAAAACGTAATTATAGTTAATTGGAGAGTTTTTGTTAAAGCGTTTGTGTGTAGAAATTGCGTTATTTTTCTTCGAATCAACATTGTCAAGTATTGTAAGTTTGTTGGGGAACAACGGAAAAAAAGAACGACAGCGGATAAATTTTTGTGTTAAATAAATCTAACATTTAACTGCCAAAATACAAATTTGGGTGAGTAAATATTATATAAAACTATGTACTTCAAAGATGCATATATGTACATACATTTGTATGTACGCAAACGTAAATGAGTAGGTAAACACATACAATCATCCCTACAAGAATTGAGTGATAGAAACTAATGCATAAAATATTTTTTTCACAAACACATTCACATTTGTTTCAAAATTTTTTACTTGACTATTTGAACGGGAACGCTTAAATAAAAAAAAACATATAGCCGTGAAATTTGTAAAATTAAAGCTTTTTTCTAAATATAAAATACAAAAGGTCTTTTAAAAGGATAAGGGACCAATGAAAAGAAGACATTTTAAAAATTGTCTTTATAAAAGAAAAAGGACGTTTGAGTCCAATGTAAAAAATTAGAAAAGATTGCTAGAGATAACGGACAACGAGCTGGACGACATCGCGAGCACAATGCCTGCCGCTCCAGTCTCAGCTTGCAGTCCCTGAAGTGGAGTATAAACTACGAAGCCCAGAGTATGCCCAAACAATGTTAATCAAATCAATCGTTTTTCTTGAACATCCCTTGTTGGAATTTAATTTTCTATTTTCTATTTTTTTAAAAGGCTGCATTTCTCTACAAAATTTAAGGGGGGATCTGAAGATGTCACAAGCGTAATGCGAAATATTTTTTCTGATGATATACATAATTAAATAGTACAACTGGGATGGAAGGTGGGACAAAAAGGCTCTTTACAAGTTGAGACTTGTCGATTCCATTTTGTGAAGCATATCCAACTGTTAACTTCATAGCGTTGCAAATTTTAATAACGTATAATTTTTATTTTACTTAGACGTATTTAAAAAGCAAGGAGCCAGGAACTGCGATAAAATAATGTAAAATAAAATATTATAAATTCGTTCAAAAAATAAAAGAATTTGTTTATTTATTAACATATGTATATATGTTTATGTGTATGGTCTTTTAATCACATGTTATAGTCACAGTTGCATAGTTTTCACATCACATGTTATAGTCACAGTTGTATAGTTTTGAGGTCATGGATGATAGTCATGATTGACAAATATTTACATCATTGCAGATTATAGACTACTATTCGAGCGAGTAGTGAGACTATGTATATGCTGGCATCGTTGCTAAAAGAGGATACATAATCAAATGTACACAAGAGTTTCTGGCAATTTTTACATTTTGGCCTTAAGAATGTGATAGAAACTTGCACCGAGGCAAGGACAGAAATTTTTTATCAACATTGAATTTCATGTGACCAGTCAAATGATTGTCATCGTTCTTGCAGGGTATATACATATGTATATCATATACTCATACCAACATACACATTTAGATATATAGTCATAAACAAGCAGCGATACAGTTCAATAAAAACCTAAGGAAAACGCATATAAACTTGTCGGAAACTTCAACAACAACAACGAAGAAACCTAGTAAAGTTTTAAAAATCGGGCAAATACTTATTAAATCAAAAGTCATTAAAATCTAAAATAAATACATTTACATACAAATTTATACATTTATATACATACATATGTATATACAAACATACATATATAGACAAAGTACAGATATGTAATAACAAATTTTTATTTGTAGCAAAAATTACCAAAAAAATAATAACTAATGAAGATAAATTTCTGTGTATAAGTATAGATGCAGCTTTTTCTATTTCGCCAACATTGAACATTTTTTTGTTTACAATCATATATGTAAGTGTTAGAATATGTACATTTCTTCATCACTCATTTGTCACTCCCATAGACACATACACACATATTTGCATACATACATATTTGCACAAACATTTCTGTGTGAATAAGTTGTTACTTCACTTCAGGCAAGTACATAATCATCTCTTTAAAAGAATTCAACAATGCCCTTAGGTGATTTACGAAGAAAGCGTCGAAAAAAAAGCTATCAGAGTCGAATAGACACAATAGAAAAATCGATATTAAAAAAATTGCATACTAGCATATACATACATATATACATATATAAAGATACATACCTACATAAGTATGTACATATGTACAAATAAACGGGTACATTAGATACATATAAAGGCAAAAGGCGGGTGGCGGTTGGCAATCAACCAATGTATCTTTTCTAATGTTAAATATGTATATGTAGTTATGTTTATATGGTATATGGTATGTATATGCATCAGTGTGGCCGTATCTTAAAATGATAGATATTAGTTCAGGTTTGAGACACAATACATCTACATACATATATATTTTTTTGTACTTTTTTGTTAGACAGGCAACACGCATTTCATACATACATACATACTTTGTATGTAAGTATTTGTGGTGTCTCATACTTCAAAAAGAGGACCATTATTTAACTTTTTGCAAAACAGTTTCATAGACTTTTGCAAAACCCATTCAAAGTAAGCAAAATAAAATTTAGTACCAATAAAATTTGATCCTACTTATGCACATACATATTTATGTACATACATACATACAGTTACTCTCGCACAAAAGGTCCCAACCCCCAAAAAACATTTATTTTGTTAATATTCGAAATGTTTTACTAATGTTAAATAATTTTTGTTACATTTTGGTAAAAATACCAGCTAAAACCAGCTTGCATCACGGCACATTAACATGAGTTGTTTCGCGTTAAACCGTAGCAGCTCTAAAAAGTAAATGGACACAATTTTTCGGGTACCAAAACAAATGTTCAAATATTTCGTACTACGTAGCGAGATTTTTTTAATAAGTTATAACACATTTGTCTATCAAAACTGGGAAACTGTCGATATCAAAAAAAGTATTTGCTGCTCTTTAATATAAATAATTTTATAAATGTCAAAGTGGAAAAAAATCACGATGCTTTATAAAAGCCAAGGCGAATTTAACAAGGTGGTGTTAAGGAGCCAGCTGATTTTTTCGCTTTGCTGGACTGAACATCAAAGAGCTTCGTTCTGATTGGATGGCGAATGACTGGGGATGTAAGTCACCTACAGAAATTTAACATTCAATCCAGCAAAGCAAAAACAAAATACATGGAGGCCTTTTATTTATATACGCTTACCACCACCTTGATAAATTCGCCTTGATAAAAGCGATTTAGAAATTCGTATTTTAAACAAAGAAGGTATAGTACTTGTAAAAATATTTAATTCATACCTGTAGCTACACGAAGTATTTTTTTTTATACAATCGTCACGTAAATAAAATCTTAAAGACAAATTCTTCTTCTCAGACAAAATTTATTAATTATTAATTTGGTGCTCACATTATTTAGCTCAGTGTTTGACCGAGCTGATCCTTCTATTTGTGCTGTGCGTACTTTATTGTGTACAACAAATGGAGGGACTTACTGTTTTGTACCGACTCCGAACGGCAGATGTTTTTCATGGCAGAAATACCCTCGGAGGTTTGTCATTGCCTGCCGAGGGGTGACAGCTATTAAAAAAAACTTTTTCTTTGATTAAAATTTTGCTTGCCATGACTGAGATTCAAACCTCAAAAGCAGCGGCCACTATGTCTTCTTAGACAAAACAGTTATGTATATAAAAATATAAGTTCAAGTTTAAGTCACATAAGAATCATATTAGTTTAAAAATGTATTTAAAAATTGATTTCTATTTAAAATATCTTTAACTCAGCACCGCCAAGTCTATTTCAGTTTTAAAATTGCCACATGCATTTTTTATGGGAAACTTTCATATAAAGTTAATATTAATAATAAAACATACTCGTAGATTGCTAAGAGAATATTTAATAAAAAAATTTATACATATGTATATTTCAAATTAAATCAATTAGTAAACAAATTAGGAGCTACCATTCTTTATACTTTACACCACAGATAGTGTGTATAAATTGCTGGTTATTAGCGTGTGATTGAAATATAAATACTGCTTTTCTGAAATCCTCGGGTCGAGTTTTTTTCTTATTTTTTATCATGTTGTAATGAAGTATGTATACAATTTGAATGCGAAAAAATAAATGCAGTTAAAATCCGATATACCGAGTCAAGCTCCATTTCTCGGGAAACATTTTCGTTGAGATGATTATTTACAGATAATTATCACACAGTTTACATTTGGGCACGTTCTCCTTATAAAGACCGTTCATCTAAATATCGCGATTCCAAAGCCAAACATTGAATAAATTTAATCTAAATTTAGATTTTGAACAAGATCGATTTATATAGACATCTTTTGAAAATAACTCTTGTTTAGCGCCATCTATAGGATTTTTAGGTATAAACAGTGGGAATAATATATTTTCCTGGGATAAAATGGAATCTGTGCCTTAGGTTAGACTTCCAGCACTACATCAACGAAATCTGCATTCAATTCCATGCAGTAGTTTTTGTTGCTCTGTAAAACTGAAGAGTCAAAAACTCTTAACAATTTTTCAAAGTTCGTTTTCAAGTGTTAAATAATTGTTTAAAAAATATACTTTGTTTAACTATGGTTTGGTTATAATTCAAACATGCTCAAAAGAGATTTTTTTTTTTGAAATTTTCCTTTAGTAAAAATATTTTTCTTTTATCGGTTAGCAAAAGTGAAATTAGTTATTTTGTATTTGCAAGGTATCTTTTGTCATATGCAAATTGAATTAAATCGTAGTAGGTTGGTTTATAGATTTGAATATCCCTATAGTGTTTAAAATAAGCACTTGAAGAAACAAATTAAAAATACCTAAAACAGCTTTTTAAAGTATACATACAAATCCTCATTAAAATATAACAAAGCTTCAATATATAGTACTTAACATACATTTATTATTTGAATCAGGGATGGAAGCTTTTAAGTGAGTTATACTTAGCCTCTACATATTAAAAAATGAGGTTTTAGGCAGGACTTAGTGTAAATTCAAAATTCTTGGTATTCAAATACTCTCTGCTTGATAAGGCCCACAACATATGACAAAAAATCGAAAAACCTTAATAATTTTTTTATTTTGTATAATTCAAATCAAATAAAAATAAAAAGTTTTACAGAAATTTTTTTTTTCAAAAATATGCACTTATTTTCTGTTTCTTAATCAAGAACACATTTTCGTTCATAAGTCCAAAAAATTTTTAGTGACAATAACAGCCAATTTTCATTTATTAATCAAAACATTGTGAATAACGAACTAGATTCATTATTCAATTAATTTTTAATAGAGAATACAATTTTTTTCTAATATGTATTTCTTTCATATATGAATGTTCTGAAAATGTAATAAGGTTTGGGAAATAAAAGGATAGTTTTTGGCCAAATCAAAGAAAAAGGAAAATTATACGCTCTCAAAAATTTGTCTGCCGTTCAGAGTCGTTCATACTGAAACAATTTATATTGAAAATTGTTGTTTGCAAATAGTTTAAAAAATTCTGTGAACTTTAATAAATGGGCATCATGATATTTTGAAACTTCGTGTTTATGTTTCGATTTTATTTTATAAAAAATAAAAAAAAAAACAGTTAGTTGGAGCTGGGTGCAAAAAAATTAAATTGAAAAAAAAAATGCTTCATAAATACTTTTATTGTCTTCTGAACTTAATTAACAAAATGTTAAATTTTGAAATCACAGTTATAGGCAAAGATCTGTTCAGTAATAACATGAGTTGGAGAAATATTTTTTTTTTCTTCAATGCACCAAACTTTGTTTTACGTAGTAAAAAAAATGCAAATATTTAAAGAAAGTTTTATAGCCTTGATTTCAAACTGCTAAATTAATATGTATTCATGCTAAAAATTGCTACCAAATGCCTTGAGTTGCAACGATTGTTATTCAAGCAAAAAGTTTTAACCTTTTTTTTTGTTTAGCTTACCTCATTGTACTGCATTTTCATGAATGTTTATTATACCAAAGTAAATAAAACTAAGCTTGAGCACAACAAGACCATTTAATAAGTATACAAACACACATTATTGCCCGTTGAAATAGTACAAGTTCCTTTGTCAGCTGCAAAATTTTGGCGAAAGCAAAGTTCAGTTTTTTTACGTGGTTATACAAGTACACAATACTCGTATGGATGCACTCGTACTCAGTACTTAGTTGAAATATTTTTTGAAGGTCACCCTCAGGCGTTGCACAAGTACGACTGAACACATTTGCATACATACTTAAAATGGGATTAATAATATTAAAATAAATTAACGCAAATTTATTTTGTTGAAAATTTAAGTGATGTATGTACATATTTACACGATGCAGCGAACTAAAGGTGACCCATTCCGGTGTAGCGCTAATTTATCCATTAGGCAATTAATATTAATTTTCGTTCTAAAGAAAGCAAACACCGCGCGTGCCTGCGAAATTTGGTGCTCGTTGCTGTTTGGGCATTGAACAGAGAATTGAATTGATGTCGTTTGGTTAGAGATACTCTCTCCATGTTTGATTGCTCTTAACCAATTTAAAAAAATGGGAGATATTATCAGTTCATCGGGCTATTTTTTATTTTCTTCTGTTTTAAAATATATATGTATGTATGTAAGCATGTTAGCCCAAAACTTTGAACCCCGTTAAACGTTTTAAATTTTAGTTACTTTATCGGAAAGCCAGAACCTCAAGGGTGGTGTCATTTTAATATAATTCATTTTAAATCATTGGATCATGAGGTAACCAATGGTAATCTTAAATCACTATTAGCATATAAATATTGAAGTCGATGCTTTCTTTTCTTTTCTTTTTTTAAAAAATCCCTTACCATCCGAGCATTTTACTTTCAAGTGCAGAATTATCACTGAGAACGAGTTTTTGTTTCAACACTGCAATCCGTGTGTTCCTGACTCAATAAATAGCGTTCACACATTGTAGTTCATTTAGAAATGTAGTCAATTAATAAAATATCTTTAAAGTCTTGGAAAGGGTTGCTACTCGTATAACCTTTGACAAGGAATATTTTATTTTAAATTTCTTTTGCAACAAAATGCCGCCCACATGCGCACAATTCATCAGCAATTCGTCGCTGCTTGTCGATCCGTGTGAGATGCACAAAAAAACTAGTTTTTTAAAAAGTTTTTGAAAAATTTGATCCACTTATCTTTGGATTAATTTTCGGATTTTATTTACATCATTATTGAGTCACAAGAAGGCGAGTAAGTTACCTTAATTTACGATAACTAAGTATGAATTAAAAATTTCAATTTTGGGAAATTGCTTTCTCCTACAAAACCCCAACTTTAACCAGTTCTCAACGGGTTTTTTTTATCGCGCATATACTTACGAAATACATAAATATGTTTGTGTAAGCGTAGGTTTGTCTATACATACAATGGATAAACCCACACTCCATAAAAACGAAAGGCTAACATTTTCCAAGAAATTCATAAAATCTACTATATTTACTCCCATCGAAATACCATGGTAATTTTTTTAAATACTTGGCTATTGAGCTATATTGACTCAATGTACATTAGTGGAATTTTTTTGATAAAAAGCGCAAACTTTTTGCGGTTGTTCTAAGTAAACATTCCTTCATACATATGTAGATAACTACATAGATGGTAAAAGTTTGTGAATAAAGTATATTCGTATGTTTAGTAGCTTCTTGACTGCTCAGTAAGCAAATATTTTTTGATAAAATATATTTGACCTTTGTTAGGAAATTCAAACGTTCAGCTTTTTTAATTAAGTCATTTACAAATATTTACACCAAGGAAATGCTTTTTTATGTTTATACAAAAAACATACTTCCAAACAAACAAGTTTATATGTACGTCAATAAAATCGACGAAGAGGTTCGAGTTCCATTGTTTTGAGGGGTTTAATTCATAACGAATATTTAGTAGGTTGTTTGAGAAAGCGTCAAAAAGCAAAATCTATGTATAAAATTACGATATGTAGTTTTATTTATAGTGTTAGTAAAAGCCGAGCAGCAAATTCGCTGATACAAAAGTAAAATTTTATTTATTTTATTTATTTATTTATAAAGATATTGAAGCTATAACTAAATTATAGAACAATATGAGCTTAGAAGCTATGGCATCTATGGCCTTAAGCTATCGATTGTAAATGGTTTAAGTAGTAAGTGTTGGTATTGATGTTGGTGTTCTATATAACTATTGTTATTTGTATGTGTGTGGTATGTAGACTCTTAAATTTCGTCGTATAAATTGCAATATTTTAAATACTTGATCATAGTCGTTAAGTTTTCGGTTGAGGAGTTTTTTAGTAGGCTGGAAAGGCCAAGGATGTGCTATAGGTACAGATGTTAGATACATTTTTGTCCATTAAGTGTTTATGGGTAAGTTTAGTGTGTCCCAATCTTAATCGGGTAATTTTTGTCTGATCTTTTCTGGGTAGATATTTGGCATTAGTTTTGATATAATCATTAATTGTTTTTGAGTTCAGCAAAATGTTTGTGTACCATTGAGCTAGTTTTTTGTCTGTGTTGGAATATTTTTGGCGGAGGTCTGTTTTTATGAAATATTTTATGTCCGAGAGCAATAGATTTGGTGTGACTAAGAAGGGGGCGTTTAGGGCATGCTTTGCAGAAAGGTCGGCGAATCCAAATAAGCTTTATCTTGGTTGGTTTTTTTAGTGTAAAAGTTGTCATTCTTAATATTTTTTATTGCTTCGAAAGAGGAGAGAGAGTCGGTACATATTGCGAATTTAGATGAGGGCGAGTTTTCTGCATAACTAATGGCTTCGTGGACGCCTATTAGTTCGGCTGCAAAGCTTGAACTATAATGAGGTAGGTGAGCTAATTTTATTACTGTGTTGTTTTTAACCATGCTGTAGCTGCTCTTAGCGTCAACCTTTGAGCCGTCTGTATAAAAAAATCTGAAGCTAGTGAGCTCTTCCTTGATTTGCTGGAATTTGCTGTGAAAGACTAGTCGAGGAGTTGCATCTTTTTTGATGCAGTCCAGTTTTGTGTTTATTGTTGCGTGATTTAGTTTCCATTGCGGCAGTTTTTGAGTTTTAGGATTCTTAAAGCCCAATGGGATATCTAGTTGTTTTGCTTAATATATTATTTTGTTTAAGCATGATGGTATTTTATTTATCTTTCTTTGTTTAAATTTTAAGAAAAGTAAAGGTATGGGAGAGTGGTCGCTGATTATAAGCGATTTGGCGAGTTTAGCTGTAGTCAGGTCTCTGTTAAAAGTAAAATATTTCGTGAGTTTCCATTCATTTATGTATAAAGGGGGCATTCCGACTATCGATTTAAAGTACATATGTATGTATCTATATCACATCACCTAAATCATAGCTCCCCGCACATTCTCCAATCTAATGTATTTTCGCAAGAAAATTTCTGCTTCTGTTGAATCTTTGTTAATAACTGAAATAAGCCGGTTTTACTTTTAGTTAAAAAAACTAGTCTAGTTTTTTTGACCACTCAAGAGGTTTTTACATTTTTCGTCATGTATTTGGCATTTATAATCAGAAAAAAAGAAATTGTTTAATAGCGTCTGTAAACAAATGCTTTAAATAAAAATATTAGGAAAGTAATAAAAGAAAATTAAATTAAATTAAAACAAATATTTGAGTATTTTAAAAGTTGTACTTCTGTTTTACTTTTTAATTTTAATTCAAATACTTAGCAGCGTGATGAAATGGACCAAAGGAATTTTTCTGCTAGAGGTTTAGATCAGTTTCTTAATGTTTAGCTGGTCTTAACGGAAATTGCATCCACTTACACACTTACAAAAACATCCCTTACTACAAAAAAGGAGTTATTTCATTAATTAGGGATGTGCGAAAATACAAACTAATTAAAACGTTAAAAAATATCTTAAATTTTTCTTTATCTTTAATTTAATTGACAAATATATACATATATGTATGTTATGCATATTGAAATAAAATTTTAATATTTTCACCCGAAATTTTCTGTATATAAAATATAACTGCTCTGAATACCTCGAACTATCATGATTACATATACTTATACTCTAATTAGTAATTACCCATATTTATATGTTAAACAGCTAATAAATTAACTACTAAATTCCCCTTTTCTGCGGTAATATCGATTGATTTTATTGCATTTTGCGAAGGTTATCACAAATGATTTGTTGTTTTGCGAAACTCGTACATTGGTGTAGCACAAATGAGACATTCACACACACACACATGTATATATGTACATATATATATAATCATACATATCTTTTCAAGTATACTTAATGCATATAATCACCTGGTTCACTAAGCTTATAAGTTGTTGCTAACATTTTACCAGTTGGCTTGTTTTGCCTTTGTTTTCGGCGGAAATGAACCTTGAACTTTAATTGTTCTTCGTACACATATGAAAAAATCAAAGCTTACATTTTTGAATGCTAATGTGTAAGGTTGTACATACATATATACATTTACATAAAATGCATATATCGCACCCTAAACCAAAAACCGTCACAACTTAAAATTTTTTAAAATCGCTTTTATCTCATAAACCTATTCCCAGAATACTTCCCAACATGCTCCGAAAATTTATGCATCGTAACTTTCTTATTTACTGGAAAAGTACGTTTAAAATATTACAACCATTTTCTCATACAATTTTTTACTACTCTTGGGTATTAAAAAAAAAAATTTAAATCCTTTTTCCACATAAACTAATTCACGGAATACTACCCCAACTGCTCCAGAAACTTTTTTGTAGTTACTATCTTATCATCATTATTGTAGAGACTGTTTGTTTTGCCTCTCCTGAACACATGAGATTTTTTGAGTTGTGACTGTTTTTGGTTAAGGGTGCGATATGTACATGTATATGCACTTGTGCGAGTCAATTGCCGAAATCTTCATCAGTATTTATTTCTTTTGAGAAATATTTTTAAGAAAGTGAAAATTGTAACAAGAAATTTAATATATGAGGTATGTTTTGTATGGCCAAACATCAGTTTCTTTATTTTATAAGCAAAATAGGTATACAATAATGATTAGGAAACTGGCTGAATTAGGAAACCGTGCCAATAATCTTAAAATCTTCGAAAGCTTCTTATTAAATAAGGTGCAATAACTTGAAGTAAATGGGACAAAAAGTTCCACACGTAAAATTAAAATAATAGTCCTACAAAGGTCAAAACTAGCTGAAACCCCTTTTTTTGACTTAAATAAATAATTTGACTTTTGTATGCAACAGGGACAATAGAAGAGCTTACGTCAAACATAACGTCCGAATTGTGCAAACTATACGACTGGCTTGACAAGAATTTATTAAAAATCTACCTGAACAAAACAATTTTTCTGATATTTAATTAATAACTACAGGTCAATACCAGAGACCTTCAGGGATTTTTTTCCACTATGTGTTAATAAAAACAGTTTATACTTTAAAATATCTAGTTAGAAGTTTGGATAGATTCCAACATTAGTTGGAATGATCATCTTAAAAACTTACAACCAAAGCTAATTCCACTAAATTTTT
This sequence comes from Philophylla caesio, assembly GCA_963971545.1. Lineage (NCBI taxonomy): Eukaryota > Metazoa > Arthropoda > Insecta > Diptera > Tephritidae > Philophylla > Philophylla caesio. The sequence goes on along the minus strand of OZ020604.1, from coordinate 188,167,571 downwards.
CCATTCACAGAAATTAAAACAATATATTTACTCATAGAGCACTTATGGCCCGAAAACGATTTTATATGTCGTGTGTGATAAAGTGTCCGGCTGTCGGTATCGTCGAGAGCATCTTAGACAGCTGACCAGATTAAATGAGGTGACTCGGAATTATCGTGCGAATCAATAACACTGTCAACGTGAACGATGAATACAAGACGTCCTTTCATCCAAGCGAATAGACCAGACAAACAAATAAACAAATGTTCTGTTCACTTAATCCGCAGTGCTGCCATCTGTTAGGGTAGTAAATCAGAATAAGCGTTGCTGCCTATCTATGCTCTTAGATGAGTAGTTTTTTTCCACATTAGCGAAGAGCCCTAATATGTTTGACACGCGTTAACTATTTCGGTTTTATGAGTCGCAAGAATGAACAAGATGTCCTGATGCATTACCGGAGGCGTGGAATCTGTAAAGGGTACATAATTGCACTGCATTTAAAAAGAGCATAAGTTTGGTTACATTTAGTGATGACGCGAGTAAGTTCTGAGGTATAACTGCTCACCGTGGAGTATAATCCATAAAATACATAACATGTCGCTGTAACCGTACAATCGTTGGCGGCTGATATAGATTTGAGGTGCAGTGGTAAAACATACCAACACTGCCAATGCACGGACCACCGGTCGAATAAAGCTTGTTCAACGAATACAACTTCAACTCTATCATCTAGATTTTTTGTACAGCATAATTTCTTACGTGGATCGATTCCTTTAGTGGCTTAAATTGAATTATTACAATTCTACACCTCTTCCAAAAATTCATTTGTGTTTTTCTGAAATACATTTGCATTTTTCTGAAATACATTTGTGTTTTTCTGAAATACATTTCTGCTTTTCTGAAATACATTTGTGACTTTCTGAAAAACATTTGGCCTATTCTGAAATACATTTGTGCTTTTCTGAAATACATTTGTGACTTCCTGAAAAACATTTGGCCTATTCTGAAATACATTTGTGTTTTTCTGAAATACATTTGTGTTTTTCTGAAATACATTTGTGCTTTTCTGAAATACATTTGTGATTTTCTGAAATACATTTGCGTTATTCTGAAATACATTTGAGTTTTTCTGAAATACATTTGCATTTTTCTGAAATACATTTGTGATTTTCTGAAAACATTTGGCCTATTCTGAAATACATTTGTGTTTTTCTGAAATACATTTGTGCTTTTCTGAAATACATTTGTGATTTTCTGAAAAACATTTGGCCTATTCTGAAATACATTTGTGTTTTTCTGAAATACATTTGTGTTTTTCTGAAATACATTTGTGCTTTTCTGAAATACATTTGTGATTTTCTGAAATACAATTGAGCTTTTCTGAAATACTGTTGGAAAAGGTGTAGTCACGTTTACTTAAAATTTTTTTTGCATTGCAGATGATAAAATGTGCATTATACATACATACATATATAAGTATGCATCAATATATAGACTAGTATTTGTGTGTGTTCACAACAACTCAAATTTTCACATCTGTATGACCAGCCTGTTTGCGGACATGCTTCCTCTAATATGAATTTTACTATGAAAAGGAGAGAGGCATTGACAGAGTCAGAGAGTAGTGATGTCTTCGCACATTTCCCCAAAAATTTTAGCTGAGTATGATAAATTCTTGTTGTTTCGGTTGTCGTGTAACTTTTGTACATATGAAAGCAAAAGAAAAAGGAAATTCAATTTCGCTTAAACCCAGCATGACAAAAAGGAGGCCTTTGGAATCGGTTGACGTTAGCTCATATCAGTTCGCTGTCAAATTCAGCGCTCGTCCAGGTTGCTTACAACTTGTGTCCTTCGTATGATGAAAAGGACTGTTATAAATTTTAAACAAAGTGTGCGTGTGCTTTATCATAGTTATATCAAATGCGTATCATAATTTTGCTGCGAATTCGGCTTTTTTACAAATTTTGTAAATTGCTGTAGACATTAACACACGTACAGCCTGGCTTTTGACCTCGGCTCCGCACGAAAAGGTGAAAAGGCAGCGCAAAGGATACGCGCACACTTTACAACCTAATTACGTTGAAAACAAAAAGCATTACCCACTTCACCTCTTACCGTTTCGTAAAGATCATAAAGGTTTAACATTAGCCATACTTTTGATGCTCAGGCGTTCTTGCGTGTGTATTTGTATACATAGATAATATATATATATATACATAAATGTATGTTTGTGTGTGCATTTGTTTTCCTTCTATTTGAGACCGCATTGCTTCTACTGCGGACGTAAAAGGAAATGTTTGGATATATAGCGCCTGTGCGCTTTCATACACAGTTTCTGCGTCAATGCCTTTCAAAAATTTGCTGCAGTGTTTCGTAACTTTTTTCATTATATGCCACAAAAAGGAAACATTTTGTACGAGTTTTAGAGTGGATCAGCAAACAAATGTTAAATAACTCCTTGTTACCTTGTTACTGTAAAAAAATCGATGGTAGCTGTTACACACAGTTTTAGCTTGTAGGCATGGAATCGAATTCAAATAAAAAATAATCAAATAAACGATAGTGGTAGGCAGTATCGATAACGTTTGTGATTTTGGTAACTATACCGATACTCATACTTAAATCGATAAAGATAGTCTTAACGATAAAGGCGAATTCATGAAAGGCGGTGGTAGCTATTCAATTACTTGTACTCGTATGAAAGCTTTGGTTTTCTGCTGACTGAATGTCAAATTCTTGTAGACATTCACATCGCTAGCCAATCAGAATGAGGCAATTTGATAATCATTTCTTCAACATCAGGTATTGTGACAACACTACCTTCTTTAAATTTGTCTTCGATAACGATTTTCAAATCTATATATGAATTCCATATCGATGACAATTTCGATAGTGATATCGATAACTATAACAAATACTAGTTTAAAAAAAATACGTTGTACTCGCCTCTCGTAACTACATTGACAACGTGGTACGATAAAAAAGCCCTACATCGTTTTTTTGCGGCATAGCTGACCTAATGTATAAGTATTTAAAGTAAAAGGAATTTAAAGTCGCCCCAAAGTTTGTGGTTTGTATTCATTCATTTTATTCAAATCATCAAGTTTTCGTTTCACTTAGTCATTTAAGTTTTCCAGTTAATAAAATTATGGTTAACCACGCGCATTCAATTAAGAGACAGCTTTAATTTTCATTTCGTAATTTGTGGCACAGCTGGGATCGGTGTGTAGATAGAGAGCATGAGGTGCTATTGGCTGTAAATTTGTGTGAATTACGAAAAATTTGTAGCGTTGTGGAAATTGACGTGCTGTTTTTGGAATTACTAAAAACAATTCTAAATTTTTGATATTAAAGATTAGTGTTTATAGATATGTATAAAGAAGAGATTGTATGCAAATTCGAAAAGCTTCGAACGCTTTTCTCTTTGAATAAAAGAACTCAAAATATCAACTCAAATCTGTTTTTTTTTTTTTGAACAACTAAAGAACGAAAGTGACAATCGAATAGGCCACTTTGTGTGTAATTGAACACTTTCATACGAGTATGTACACCTTGGAACTATGCATTGTAAGTAGACCTGTTTGTTATTACTTCATACTGAAATATTGTCGTGCATAATTTGTTTGTATGCAAAATGCTATTTAGTTAATCTTTGAAAATGTAATTAAATTTTTTATTATTGGTGATATTAATAATAAAAAATTAAATCAATAGTTGATGTTATCGAAGACATTAACATTTGCTAATTAAATTAAAAAAAAAACTCTGTAACAAATCCCAACTGTTGCATTCTTAATTGTAAGCAGCAAATTACAGGATTCGTTATTTTCCATATGTATTGTACTTCATTTTACAATTAAGTTAATTAATTTTAATGATTGCAGCATATGTTGCTAACAGCTGAAACGAACTGATTTATTCACATTTAAATATACGTTCATACATATCTGGCCAAATGACATTCACAAGCATTGGAAATTTATTTTAACGAAGAAGTGAATTTATTTATAGTCGATTGAGGTTCTTATTTAATTACGTAGTAATTATGCAGTAAAGATTCCAAAACAAATCAAAATAAAAAAAGTATATTTCTCTATTCAAATCATATAATTAGAAAAGTAAAGATTCCATCCTGTTTCCTTCCTATAAATATATGTATATGTGCATATATAATTTAATAGCGAATCAGAATATATTCTGATTTTTGTTATTTCCGGGTAATCAGAGAAACATCTTTTGAACCTTAAATAGTGATTAGGACTGATATATTGAAAAATAAATAATAATTATTATACCACAGCAATCAGGATTTCGTAAGAATGCTTTAAATTTAGTCATTGCAAACTGGAAAGAAGACTTGAGTAGAAACAAACATGTAGTAGCTGTTTTTTTAGATTTGAAACGTGCTTTTCAGACAATTGACCGAAAGCTGCTCCTAAAAAAGCTATACAATACAGGTATCACTGACATTGAACTAAAATGGTTTTAAAGCTTTATTAAGAATCGGAATCAAAAAACTGTAATTGGTCTAAGTATAAACAATGAAATTATTGAAAAAGTTAGAGCGTTGAAATATCTAGGAATAAAAATTGATGATACACGGAACTTTAATGAGCATATTGATTATACTGTGGGAAATATAGCTAAAAAATTATGCTTCACTCAACGAAACTATAAATACTTAAGTAGAAGATACAAGACTATGGTGTATAGATCTATAATTGAACCTCATTTCATTTACTGTCCCATTCATTCTTATTAAACGCTATGACACACCTGCCAGAGATATGCTGGCCACACTAGTTTAAAAAGAAAATGATCCAATTATTGTGGGAGCCTTCCAATTTATTGTAAGTCAGCCAGTGTTTTGAACTCATTAATCGCAATGAATTCGTACACTGTACACTCCAAAGTTTTGCCAGAAACCTATTTATGTCGGTCCCACATGCAACCATTAAGTAGCCGAAGCTAATCTCATTTCAAGAAGCATCACCAGCTTAATAAAACTTTGAGAAATAAATAAATTAAGAAAAATAAATGAGTAAAATAAGAAGATCTTAAAAGTAAAAAAAGATCTTAAAAGTAAATAATACAAATTGAAGAAAGATTTAAAAAAAGCTATCGTTTCTCGAACTCGGGACTACAATTAATAATACGCTCTATAATAAGTTTAGAAAGCGCACTTAGATAACAAAAAGTATCCGAAACTTGTGTTTCTCTTAAGTATGCAAACAAACAAACTTTAGAAGTCATCTTTACTTCTAATCTAATGCAGAGGATTTTCATTAATTCTCATTACATCCTGACATCGTTGTAGATTTTGCAGTTTTTTTCTTAACGTATTTTTAATACAAGTGTCAATATCTCTATTGCTTCTTAAAGTTGTAGAATTTTCCAACACCGTCACTGAAAAGCTGTGTGAATGCCAGCCGTCTCTCAGTGCTTTCATGTACCACACATGTCAACCGGGCAAGAGACCAAAGGTTTTTTATAAAAAATACATGAAAATTAATAATAAAATCCTCAACTCGTTGGAGGTTAGGTTGGAATGGCTGGGAAGAGAACCCTCCCTAGGCCTAGCGTGGCCCATTGTACTGCCATATGCGAGTTCGCTTCTCAATTCTCCTGCACATCGGGTTCAAACCATTTTGTTGACTTTATAAATTTCGACAGTGCTTTTGGGTTTATTAGCGCTATCTCCGCGAGGCTTTGTAGAGTTGGTCTGCCAAGCGTGCGAAGTCTTCTTCTGCTTAAAGCTGGACATTGGCAAAGTAGGTGTTCCACGTTTTCTTCTTCTTCGTCGCAACTGCGACAGTGCTCCGGAGCATTTACTCCTAGTCTTTTCGCATGAGTACCAATTAGACAGTGCCCTGTGAGGGTTCTTGTTAAGGCAGAGACTTCGCTTCTCTTTAGCCCCAGAAGGTTTGATGTGCGCCTTTTATCGTAAGACGGCCACGTGAGTTTGGAGATTTCGCAGTGTGGGTGACTACCCCAACGTTCATTCGCCACCTTTATGGTGTTATGCTTGATTTGTAGTTTAAAAGTGGCAAGTGGTATACCTAACCTGTTCCTACTCGGAAGGATCGGGGTGGTCGTACCATTCCTTGCCAGTTCGTCCGCTTTGCAGTTGCCCTCGATATCGCGGTGTCCAGGCACCCATATGAGTTGAATTCTATAATGCTGAGCCATCTCGTTTAGAGATCTGCGGCATTCAGTGAGAGACTTCGTATTGTCTATACAGGAGTCTAGCACCTTCAGTGCAGCTTGGCTGTCAGAAAAGATAAAGACCTGTTTGCTTTCTTTAGGGTTTTTGATTAGGTGCTGTGTAGCCTCCTGGATGGCCAGCACTTCCGCTTGGTACACGCTACAGTGGTCGGGGAGTCTGAACGATGTTTCAAGTTTTAGTTCAGGGGAGAATACACCTCCCCCGACTTTTCCGTTGAGTTTGTAGCCATCAGTGTAAATGTTGATGGCGTTATGTATATGGTGTGGTCTTGTGTACCAATCCTGTCGGGTTGTCGGCGGTACTTTTAAGAATTAGGCTTTTGCCATCAAGTTTCGGTAGTGTGAGAGTGGGTATCTTATACCTTCTGGTGAATAGCACTAGTTCTGTTTTATCAGGATTCACTTGTAGACCATAGTCTTTGGTCCACGTGACAAGTGAAGTGAGAGCTGTTTCCATGAGTTCGCATAGCGTCTGAGGAAGTTTTCCTCTCACAATTACCGCGACATCGTCGGCGTACGCGATCACCTCATAACCATTTCCTTCCATGCGTCGCAAGAGCTTATTTACAGTTACCTCCCATAAAAGTGGAGATAGAACTCCTCCTTGTGGAGTGCCTCTGTTTACGGGTCTGCGAACGGTGCTTTCCCCCAGCTGCGAACACACTACCCTGCTGGTGAGCATTTGGTGAATGATTCCAACTAGAGAGCTGTCCATTCGCAGATCCCTGAGAGCCGAGGTAATCGCTCGAGGGGTTACATTGTTGAATGCCCCGCAATGTCGAGAAATGCAACAAGTGCGAATTCTTTTTCTTCTAGGGATTTTTCAAGCTTGGAAACCAGTGAGTGGAGTGCTGTCTCCGTGGACTTGCCTTTGGTATAGGCATGTTGCGCATTAGACAATAGGGATGGACTAATCGAGATCCTAATATACATCTCAATTAGTCTTTCGAAAGTTTTAAGTAGAAAAGAGGAAAGGCTTATAGGCCTAAAGTCATTTGGTTTGGTGTGTGAGGCTCTACCTGCTTTTGGTATAAACACCACCTTAACTTCTCTCCATAAAATGGGTATATAGGCGAGTCTTAAGCAGCTGGTAAAGATTGTTTTTAACCAGGGTTTGGTGCGCTCCATGGTATGTTGTAGCTGAGCTGGGTAAATACTGTCTGGCCCCGGACTTTTGTAGGGTTCGAATTTGTCTATGGCCCAGCATATACTTCTGTCGCTTATTATCTCGTTTATAAGCTGCGGTCTGACATTCCTTTGTTCTGACTCATTTCCAAGATCATTGGTGTACTTGGAGAAATGGTTGTCTAGAAGCAGGTTAACTGTCTCAACGCTAGATTCGGTCCAGGTTCCATCTTGCTTTTGAAGAAAACTGGGTGCTGTCGGTGATTTTGCCAGAACTTTTCGAAGTCTTGAGGCTTCGGTTGTGGTCTCTATCGCGCTGCAGAAATTATTCCATGAATTTCGCTTTGCATTCCGTGTGTCTTTTTTATAGAGTCTTAGTATTGCTTTATAATGCGCCCAGGAAGACTCCTGGGCATCATGCTTAGCAGCATTAAATGCTTTCCTACATTCTTTACGTAGTCTATTTAGGTCTGAGGTCCACCAGGGGGGCCTGTATGTTTCTTTTACTTTCTTAATAGGGCATGCTTTTTGCAGTGCTGCGTTGCAGTTTTCAACAAAGACACCTACTAAATGGTCGAGTTCCTCTGGCGTCTTTGGCTTAGTGGGTGGTTCCGAAGGGAGTCTCTTGAGTAGCAGTTTTCTATAATAACCCCAGTTTGTTTTTTTGATATTCTGCGTCACCTTAGGGGTGGGTGGCGAGTCTGATATACTGAATTCTATAAACCTATGGTCCGAAAATGAGTGCTCTTTCAGGACCTTCCAGTTTATTATGTGGTTACTAAACTTATCAGTACAAAGGGTAATATCTAGGACTTCTTTACGATTGGCTGTTATAAATGTTGGGTCAGTGCCTTTATTGCATAAGGCTAGATTTGTATTAAGTAAGTAGTTATAGAGTGACTCACCTCGTTCGTTGATGTTGGAGCTACCCCATTGCGTGTGATAGGCGTTAGCGTCTCCTCCCATAATTAGCGTTGCACTTAGTGGGTTTGTGTCCCTCACTAGTTCCCTCATAAGTTTTAGCGGCAGAGGCCCCTCGTGGTCATGAGCCAGATAAAAGGAGGCCACCCTGAGCCTTTTCTGCGCCAGTTCAATGCTGACTGTGGTTATGTCTCCATTGCTATACTGTGGTAGAATAAAAGAGTTTATAATGGTTTTAACTAGAATACGGGTACGGGGCTTCCCTTTACCTTGAGCTCCGAACAGAGCATATTTCGGGGTCTTCAGGCCACGGATCCTATCACCAGTGATCCATGGCTCCTGGACCAGAGCTATGTCTACTTCTCCTGACGCCAGTTGAAGTAGAAGCGCAGCGGACGCTGCTTTACTGTGATGAAGGTTTATCTGAACAACCTTCATCACACAGTACCACCTTCTCCACGATTGTCGTGTCCGCTTCCTCATCACTGAGTAGCTCGCACTCCGCATATAGCCTACTTAGGGCCGCGCCTACTTCCGATCCGGATGAGGTGTATCCGCTAAGATCTTCCTTCATCTTCTCTTCTGCCTCTATCTCGTGGTCGCTTGGTGGTTCCTCCGCTTCCACACAATTTGCCAGGTTCACTAGGGCTTCGGTGTCGGTTTTGTAAACCTTAAGGGTAATCTTCCCGAAGCCATAGTTTATCCTGTTTTCGCATTTAGCCAGGATTTCTATGCTCTCATTATTTAGCAGGAGAACCACCTGCATCGTCGCCCGGTCTGTCGGTTCGGTGTTTACCACTCTCCAATTTTGTGTAGGTAGGTTCGGGTTGAATAGTTGCACCATCTCTAGGATCTCCACTGGGTCCGATGGTGTAACTGGTACCCAGGCTCTTGCTCTTGGGCGTGACGGTACATCCTTCGCATCCACTACTTTGAGGCAGGCTCCGGGGTACACTTCGCCAACCTTGTCGATGGCCGCTTTGTACATCTCGACCGATCTGTTATCGTCACAGGCGACTAGCTTCACGTTCCCCTGGAACCATCCAGCATCAGAGCATGATGGCGGCGGTCCAGGGTTCTCTTTCAGCACTGCTAGTGCAACTTTGGCTAGGGCGGCATTTACCCATTTCCATTGGTGTCTGGGTATCCTACCTTCCTCGTTATTGCTATCGATGACGCCTATAACTTTTCGATCTTTAGCAATTTCTGCGAAGGATCGAGTCCATGCGCCCTGCGTTTTGGCCCTTTTCGGTGCTAACGGTTGCAGTTCCTCTACGGATCGTTGTCGCTTGGTAGCCGCTGACTTGCCGTATAACTTGACATCGAAGTCTGGAATAGCTAACCTAGCCCACTCGATATCCTCTTGAACCTTCACGAAGTCCTCCCTCGATACCTGATCCTCCCTGATCGGTGAGGTGGCTTGACGACGGAGAATCCGTGAGGCTTTTCGTCTATCTTGGTGGGTGGCCTTCGACGGGTTTGGACGTGCGAATTCCTTCGCCCTATTGCTCGTCAACGGGCCTTGCCTGGGTCTCACTACAGTCTCCCCGCCAGCCGCTGGTCGCTGAGTGACGAGATTGCTGCAGGAAGGCGCAGGGTGCCCGCTCTCGACAGTTTGGGCCTCCTGGCTCGTACCACTCTTGCGAGTGGCATTAGCCTTCGGGCTTCTCGGACCAGGGGGTACCTTTGTCCTAGTTAGCCTTTGTTGAAGGTTGTGTGCTCTTAAGCTCGGTGGTCCCGTAGCTTTATGAGTTGCGGAAGTTGTAGCTCCTGTCGGCCTTTGCTTGGGAGCGCCGCACTCCCTTGTTGGTGTTGTGTTTTTGTTTTTCGAATCCATAATAATGTCCCACGAGTGGCGGAGAAAGGGAAACGTCCACCCGGGCAGAGATCCGCTGTACCCGGGTAAGGCTAGTTAGCTCCGAAGGTTGCCCGGTATCCGTAGCACTCCGTTTGAGACTGGGCTTTGTAAGGGCCCCCAGCCAGGCTGATCCTCGGCACGGGTCGTAGGACACCTTGATCCGACCCTGTAAATAGATAAAAATGGAGGGGAAGTTGGGTATTGGAGTAGGCCTGAGTAGGAATTGCGGGTTTGAGGGGGTTTTGGAGGGGTCGCCGCTCGAATTAGCCGGCAAAGCGTTACCGGGTGTCACCACGGGGAGGCCCCTAGTACAAGGGGGGTGCCAGCCACCGAGTGACTGAGCACCTACGAGTCGACGATTTGGAGTGTCGCGTGTGTGCAAGTCGATCACCCCCATCAAAGACACCCCAACTCGACTAAAATCTTTAGAAATCATTAAACACCAAAAACCAAACGGTCTTAACATACTAACTTACCTTTGTACTTAATATGCTTTTTATTTGTTTCCAGATATATCATCTAAACTCGAGTATTAGCATTGGGGCCACAGGATGTCACTCTACAGCGGCAACAGTCATTCCATATCCGATGAGGAGATCGACGAGTAAGTGCATATATGCAGTAAGATATACATACATACATACACTACTACTCACAGCCTCATATGCAAAGTTTTTGTAGACGAATTGGCATGCAAAACAATAAAAAAAAATTTACACATACATACATAACTCATAATATATAATCATACGAATATGGAATGTGCAATTTTCTTTTTCTTGTTGCCCAACTTTCTCATGTCATACATATTTGCAAACATTTTCATGAAAACATAAATTCAAAAATGCTGCGGAAACAGGTAATAAATGCATGCTTCATTTATTGAAATTACTCGTATAAGTTTTAAACGTATTTTAGAAATAAAGTACATACTTGAATTGTATTTATACTTATAGATATGTATATGAATTTAATTAACTAAAGCTTAAAAATTGTTACATATATACACATATATAAATTTTTTTATTTTTTTTATTTTATGGATTTAATTTTGTTAAATAATTAGTTTAAAACTTAAGTTCTTTAACTAATCGAGGTGCTTATGCAGCCATTTGAGAATAGCTATCCTAAAAATTAACACTTTCAACTTTATACTTATTAACTCGTGCATGTAAATATATTAATTTATGTGGCTAAAACTGTAGCAGGAGGTAGATGAATTTTTTGTTAATATCTTTGACAGGGATCAAAAATAAAAGTTATGATCCAAACTAAATATCGTTCACGTTGTTTTTTTCCCCAACAACTTTTAATAACCCAAATCAAAATGAGCATAAAACCTTCGGAAGTGTTCTCACAAGAACGAAAGTTAGAACAAAACTGTCGAAAACATTCTTAATGGCAATTATATAGGAATAAAGCACAGGGGAACGTTGCAAAAAAGAAAAAGGTTCGAAAGAAGTACACGATGAGAAACAAACTATCGGTAACATTTTCAAGTAGGATCAAATAAGAACAAAATCTCTTGAATTATCTCTCGAAGATCGAATTGGGAACAAAGGTATAAGGGAGAGTAGAGCATTGAACTCGAATTTTAAATGTTTGCTTAGCATTTGATTATACGAGTATAAATCGAATAATTTTTACTGAAAGTTTTGAATTTGTTTGTGTCGATTAAATATGTACATATCTGTATGCCTTTATACAAGATAATAATTTGAAAATTTTTATCCGTAGGTGTCTTCGAAGAAGTTCACACCTCCATTCTAAAATTTTTACGTATTTTTGCAAGCGATAATTTCATACTTCCTATTGAACGATTACATTTTTCGTTTATCTCGCCTCGATATCTAAGTATCGACGAATATTCTCAAATAAACCTCGATTTACATTCACCGCTATAATATTTTTCTGTGGCGTATACGCAACGGTGTGCTCAGTTGCTCAGTCGGCCTTTATTTCCAAGCTTCAATTCGACTTCTTCCGAATAAATTATTTACTTCGATTATGTCAAAATGTGTTTAATCATCTAAGTATAAATTTAACAAAGTAACGTTTAGCATTAATATGTATGTAGATCCGCAAACGACCACAATCTTTGCTAGTGGAAGCTGAGTTTCTTTCTCGAGTTCACCAAACACCTCACGACATTGTTTACTTTTAATTCAAACACCAAAGTCATCAAATGAACTTGCCGGTAAAATTCTCAAGTACTTTTTGACGCTACTTTCATTCTTAAAGTTAAGTTTTAAAAATTTTTAAACTGTTTTGTTCCATAGGACGTTTTTTCTTATATAGTTTTCCTTAAGAACGTTTTCGATAATTACGTTCTCATTGGAAACGTTCACGAAAGTTTCCCCATCTGTCTGCTTTTCTTGAAAACATTTTTGAGAGAACATTCCGGAATATTTTTTTTCCTAATATTGTCCTTTTTGAGTACTTCTCTATTTTTTTATTATGATTTTAGAAAAAGTTCAAAACGTACTCAATTGTTTTGCTCTCTTTTTGTTCTTTCTCGAGCATTTTTCCGAGACTTTTTTCCATATTGGTTCTTGATACTACATATTGTTCTTGCGCAAAAAAAAACCAAAACCGTAACGTTTAATAAATTTCTGATTGTTTAATAATAGTCTGAAAATTACATTAACGGCAGTGATTCAGATTTTAGTATCGGCACACATGTACATACTCGTAATGAATACATGGCCCATCAAAAAAAAACCATAATGATAATGATATCTAAATAAAAAAACGATAACAAATATGCGAGTATAAATTTGCAGATGCTTTGTTTATTTTGGTAGAAACATTTTGTATCATTTTCAAACTTATCTGAGGTAGAGCCCCAAACCATAAAAATAACACATTTTCTGAATCGAGAGAATCAGCTATTGTTTAAAACAATCAAAATTTCTATTTATAAATGTGTGTACAAACTTATCAGAAAAATTTGCATAGTCATTTATTGATGAATACATTTATTCGAGGAGATAACTCAGTTAAATATTGAATTTAAATTTAATAAACTGCGAACACAGGCAAAGTCTGCGCTACAGGTGGTAACAATGATCTTATCTACTCGTGTATCGGCTGAAGAAGTATTACAAAAGCATATCTTTAGGCGCACACCATAGTAGACGACATTGCGTCGCCTTAATTGTCCTTTGCAAAGACTACACATCTTTATACATCGTTAATTGAACCTGATCCATTATCGGTGCAAGTGCATGCGTTACCACTTACCAAGAATATTTAGTACAGAAAGTGAAGTGGTGATGGGAGACAATTATGATTTCATATTTAAATATGAGTACGAGTGGAATACGTACCACTCATGTGTGTATTGTTTACCTCTGACGAGAGGGAAACTGAAGGGTTTTGTAAACCTGTCAAATTCTCAGTAAATTGTTAAATTGAGTTTCAATATTTACGATGTATGAGTGTTTTTTTTTAGACATGTGGTTTTTAAGAAGAAATAAAACGCACATAATTTAATGCTATGGCCAAGAATTTAGCTTTATTATAAATATAAGGGTTTGGCATTTGTTTTAAAAATGATTTGGGGCAAGTAACCGCCGCGGCTGGCTTGAATAAATTCCAGCCGAGAGGCCCAATTTTCGACCACTGTTTGCAGAAATTGCTTACAGCGGTGCCTGAACTATTATCCCTTCCCTTTTAATTGGATATTACTGAATTTAAAGTCTTAGCCCTACATTATGGTGTGGTACAATAAGAAATGATGAGAGAATTAAAGAGTTAACAAAAAAGAAGAAAGTACATGTGTGTGTTCATGAAATGTCTCAGTTCCATAAACTAAAATTAAAAGTACCTTTAAAATAATGAACGAATTCCGTGAATAAAGGGGTGAGGTCTTTCTGCTCACAGAAAACAATGGTTTGATGAATGTGGCACATTATTTAAAATATTAATACCTCGGAAAAGTAGGACAAAAATGCTAAAATGCTAACATATTTTACTACCATTGAAATCAGCAAATCTAATTTGTATGTCCTGTATGGAGTAGGGAAAAGAAGTTTCCTTTGTTGTTATCTCTCGCGCAAGTTATCAACATTAATTATCCATCAACAGACTTCACGGCTCAGTGTGTAAATCAATCGTATATCAATGCTAAAATATATCTCAATATAAAAAAGAATGACTGCTTATAAAGAAAAAATAAAATTAATTTTGTATTTTTTTGCTGCTATGGAACGTCCAGAGTTGGAGTACCATTAGATAATTATTTTTTCGTTTCGTTTGATGCCGTATACTAGTAAACTAATTAAATTCCATGTTATATTTGCCTTTGTGTCTTTCTCAAGTTTTCATCTTCTTTCACAATAATGACGTGTTCAGTTGAAATCTACATTCAATTCATTTTAATTACGTCGGAAAATGGAAACAAAGAGTAGTTGGAGAAAATAATTATAATTTCTCATTGTTAAGTTGAGAGTTTGGTTTACTTGAATGAATGAAATAAAATACTAGAAATGGAAAGTAAAGTAACTCATACATAGCTTGGCTGTGGCCGACTGGGTAGCGGTTCGTGCTATAACTCGATATTCCGCTCGGTTTGATCCTCAGCCAGGACAAGTAAAATCGTAATCATAGAAAATGTGTTTTTTTTTCTAATTGCGGTCACCCCTCGGCAGGCAATGGCAAACCTCCGAGGGTATATCTGCCATGAAAAAGCTTCTAATAAGATACATTTGCCGTTTGGAGTTGGCACAAAATTGTAGGTCGCGCCATTTGTAGTAGAACATAAAAACGCGCACTACAAATGGTAGGAGAAGCTCGGCCAAACCCTGAACTATATAGTGTAAGCGCCAAATATTATTATTATACATATTTACATATGTACATATGTAGCAGATTCAAAATTCATTTTTAATTAATTTGTTTTTTTTTTTTTTTTATTTTATAAAGCCGTACAAAATTTGTAGCTACAAGTTTAATATAAATTTGCCAAAAATAGAAGGTGAAATCCTGTTTAAAAATGTGCTAATTTTTTATTTCCGAAATTTGTTCAAATTATTCAAGTTATTTTCTATCGTTTGGTATGAAAATTAGTGGTGTACTTGCATTCCACACTATTCCAATTGGTCAAAAACTACTTTTGCGCGAATTTCGGAATTTAAAACTTTAGCTTTCTGTTGCAATATTCTATCAAGTAAATTAATATTTTTAATATATTTTCAATAATACCTTTCATTTAACAATTGAAAATAGATGACAAAAATACTTTCGAGTTATTGAGTCAGGGCTTCAGATCCTCATAAGCGTTAATTCGGCACTTAAAAGTAACTTTTCAAAATATTTTTAAACATGGGTACGTACAAAGACATTAATTTACAGTGCAATATTCCAGAAATGAAACGACGATCCTTCGTTTGTTAAATATCTGATAAAAATTCCTGTGTTGTTGAATCTACCCCACACGGACCAAGTATTTAATAAATCAGTAAATTGTGGTTTAATTCATTAAAAGTAAAATAATTAATTATACAAAGTAAGTTTCCTATTACCCAACCCAGCTTATACACATAATACTATATAACTAATACACACTGACTTATAAATAATTCAATGAATTTATTTGTGAGCTTATTTGATCGAGTTCCTGAATATATGTATTTGTTGTTATTATTATTTTAGGCTAGTCGATTTTATTATTTTATGTGCAAGAAATTTATGTTTGTGCAATTTAAAAAAAAAAGGAGATCATTCCCGCACGAACGTATTATATAATAGTTAAATGTACATATGTATGTATGTATATATGTATACACGTATGTTTGTATATAGTCGTTGCCTACATAACACTTGAACGGCACGAGCGCGAACATCCAATAAAAATTACGTTGCAGGTCAGTGATGCCAAAAGATTAATGAGAAATCGCCTCAAAATGATTTTCGCTTTTCCGCTGCTTTGCTTACGAAAATCACAAGTTATATTTTTCTTATTGAAAGCAAATAAACGGAATTTTTGTTTTAAGTTTTCGCATAAAATTCAAAACATTAAAAGAATTTGTCATTTAAATTGCTTTCTTAAAATCGGCTGTATATAAATTAAAAATATTTTTTTTTTATATATTTGAAGCACCAAATTTAATTATATTAGAAATTATAACAAATATCTAAAGAAAAATTAACAAAATTGTTAATACTTCACAAAAAGTTTGGATCAAAAAATATTTACCTAGTATTTTTGTGTATGCTAGGTAATTGTAAAAGTTACATTGATTTGTACAATTTTTTTTGATTTTTAAATTAATTTGAAGGAAAACTATTTCCGCATATGCTGCTGAAAATGGCAAAGTGAATAAATGTATATCAAAAAAAATTACATTAACTGAGGCAAATAAAATATTTGACTAAATCTTTTAATGATTAACTTGGTGGTCCAAACTCTTCTAGAATAACTTTTAGTGCTGCCAGATGTCTTTATCGTGAAGTAAGGAGCGAACTTAAAAACAAGAAATAATTTCTAAACTTCCCAATTTTTATTTAGTTTGGCAGCACTGTTGCAGATAATTAAATATGAGAAAATTGTCTTGTGTCGGATCAATATTTTATTGTAACGCTGTGGAAGTTCGGTGGGACGATTGTGTATGAAATGCGCCAATTAATAATGTTATATACTCATACACATACCTTCATACATATGTATGTATATACATACTTATGTGCATATATGGTATGTATGTATATGCATTTGTTTACTCAATTACGTATGATGTTTGAGGATAAAAAATTGCGCAACACATGTACATTCATACGTAAATTATAGAAGACAATGATACTTTCTTTTAAATTTTCTCGATACTATGTAAGACCTGTTACACTACATGAAGTTTTGCGTTTTGAAAACATAAACTTAACGCCGTGATTGTATGGTGTTTATCAAGTACAATTTACTAGTATTTATTATTTTTAGTATATAGTTTTAAGCGTGCTCATCAATTACATACGCACATATGTACATATACATATGTATGTATGTATGAGTATATAAGAATATTTTTTGCAATTGCGGAAATGTTTCTCTGTAAGGAAAGGTATGAGTTTCCCTAAGGTGTGAACAATATTATTTGACGACTGTCTACTCTCGTCAAGGTAATGTTGAGCAGTTAATTGAAAAAAAAGAGGATAAAATAATTGGGCGTTACTTGTTGGTCACTGATTAAATTTACAATGCCATGCTTAAATAGGTGATGAAATCGCGGCAATAATAAAATGAATATAAGTAAAATAAATATTTAAGATACAAAGTAAACATAAAGAAAATAATCAAACAACATAAATTAGGTGATACACAAAATAATAATTATATATATGGACAGTGTTGGGCATATCAAAAGCAACAGCATTCAAAATGACATAGTAGCTTGCCGCGTATATTTACTTATTTATTTTTAATAATTTGCAATTAAAATGCAGTCCATTTGCTAAAATAAACCATACAAAACAAAGTTTAAAGCTTTGTAGAAAACTAAAAAAAAAAAAATGTCAACAAATTTGAATGTAGATTTCTAACTTTTTTCTCAGAAGTGAAGTGAAATTTTTTTAGTATGCAGTTTTATAGTCCATTAAATTTTAGTCTAACAACGTGAATGCTTGAAGTGCCTAGGAACTACCGTTGATTTTTTAGAATTTCTTTTGTCAAGGGTGTTGCGACTTTCTTCCATATAACAAATAAGCAACATTTATTTTATATTCTTACACTGCTAAGAAAAAAGGTCAACATTTAATTGAAAGTTTGTTGAATTTTTTTGAAGTTTTCTAAAAAATTTCAAACTTGGTTTTACATAGTTTATGTTAGAGAAAGAAAATTCTTAAAAATAAATAAATTTATATAAGTGGCAAACTATGTTATTTTGACCACCATATGTGTACACACAAATGTAAATAATCAGCGTCCTTACATACATCTCAGAATAAATTTTGTTCGTTAATTTTTTTTTAACATAATTCATAAATCAACAAAAATCAAGTGAATCAAAATTTCAAATTAAAAAGAAATATGTATACAGTAAAATTTTATGAAATTCTAATTGTTTTTATTTGCATGTTGGAATTAGATAAAAACTACAGTTGATTTTCGAGATATTATTTTAGTGGCAGCGTTGCGCATTTGAAATTGGAAAAATAAGGAACGATCTTAATTTTATTGAAGTATCGCTTAGTAGGTCTGTGCTAGTCTTAACTGTTTGAGTATAATAAAAGTAAATTTTAAATCAAACGAAAAGAGCAGATTTTAAAATGTTACAAGAAAAAAACAGGAACAAGGTATAAGATTTTTCTAGAGTACTGAGTACTTGTTTATTAACTAAATTTGACATTAAAAAATGCCTTTGCCTTTTCAAAAGTTTTTTATATGAATATCTTGTGCACATTCTCACAGTGGCAGTTAACTTGTATTTTTTATATTGAACTTTGAGTAAACTCTCCAAGTTGAAAGTGGTCATTAAAAGTTGCATGCATATATATGTACACCAAAGGCCTTTATGATCATTTGTATAAGGGGCACTTATATTTTGAGCATATGTTCAATGAATTCCAAATGCAAATCTAATAGTTCCTTATACATGTGTTATGTGTATGTATTTTTTTATTAGTATAATTTATTTAAAAATTACATCTCTCTTTTTTTATCGAACTCCTAAACTAAACTCTCTACCTGTGTGTAAAGCCATTTAATTTTGTTTAAGTTTACTCCATTAGTAGTGGCTTTAGTGACGGCTTTTCGTCACTATAACTTTAGAGCTGGACCTCTAAGTTAAAAAGCTGGCTTTAACTCGACTATGATAGAGATAAAGTATATTTTCAATTAAATTAGGTTCTAATTTATTTAGAGGAGGCTTTAACTTATATTTTTTCCCTTCTGCTAAACATCGTTTCTTATTAGTGTTTCACCACTGCACATTTCTATATACACGTTACGGTCTGAACTAACCTAAAAATAAGTATGTAATTACGAAACCAAAAAGTTTTCTGCCAACCGACAAAAATAATACGCAAGTATCAATTCACTCTTTTTTTCGTATGATTATTTTGAAGTTGGTTCGGCGAAAAGTGATGATTCACATACATACGTACATATGTACATATGAATGTAGTACATCAGTAGCTTGTGTACATACTTATTTTTGAATTAGCGTATTGGCCATGAAATGTTACGACTAATTCGAATATGTGACTGAATATGATTGATTTACATCTATCGATTCTTTAACTTTCAAATATTTTTCCTCTGCACACACACATGCCGTCCCATCACTCTTTTGTGTCAAAGTTGTAAAGTTCAAAGCGAAAATGCATTACCAAAACTTATTTTCTCAATACAAAGTATGGCATAACATTAATTATGAATGTACGAGTATGTACAAGGTGGCGCAAAAGTAATGCTCCTATCAGAAAATGCTATAAATTTTGCAATTGGCCCCTAATGTCAGTTCTGTTTTGACATTTGTGTAGTAAACACATGCGAAATACACGTTAATAAACAATGTTACGCTACACTGCTCCAGAACGCGGAATATTGCTGACTATTTATTAACAAATAATCGGTCGGTGATTTCGTCGCAGATTTCCTGGCCGTGAAACGCCTACTGGTGAAACACTGCGACGTTTAGCCGCTCGCCTCGAAGAGACTGGCACAATACGAGATGCTGCCAGGCGTGGTAGACCCCGGAGTAGCCGTTCTGCAGAGAATATTGCTGCTGTAGCCGAGGATGTCATGGAAGCGCCGTCGACATCGACCAGACGACGTGCCACGCAAATGGGTATCAGTCGACGGTCTTTACAGCGAATTTTGGTACAAGATTTGAAGATGTTTCCGTACAAAGTCCAGACGGTGCATCAGCTGTTAGCTGCTGACCGCCAATCGCGTCTAACATACGCTCAAGCCAACATCGGAAGTTTACTTTTGCGCCACCTTGTACATTAATACATATACGAGTATATGTTGTGTATGTACATATATTAATGGATGTAAATCTACATATGTACATACATATATCAGTGGCGCATCCTGCTGGGGGAAATGGGGGAATCTTTGGAATCATTCAGAAATATGTCATATAAAAATGCCACTAAAACGCAAATTGTAATTTTAGTTGCATTTTTTAGTGCCATTTTGAGGTATACATTTATTTTTCCTCCCCTAAGAATCGTTTCTGGATCCGCCACTGTATATATAAAATTGTGTGCACGTGCGTATCGTCAGAGGTGAGCCCCTTTATTTCCCTTTTACGTTTATCTCAGTTGTCCGCTGAATCAATACAATTCAAGAGCGTGGAGTGAGTGGTTACAACACTACCTATGTTTATGAATCAGCATGTCTGTACGTATGTAAATATTAATTTATATATGCATATTAACGCACGACCCAATGAAATCCGCGACAGTTGCCTATAAACGTCACATTTTTTACGGTATGCTGAGAATTTCTTATTTAGGTTTTTAGTTGATATCATTGAAAAATAGTATAATAATCATGCATATACGAGTACATATTTGTAGAACATTTGAATCCATTATTTCCCACTCGTATTGGTTAATTTGAGCATTATTTTCAAAAACCTCAAAGAAAAAATCCAGTTTTCTACGAGATTTTTCAATTTACTGAGATCAACTTGAGACCAACTAAGAACCGTTATTAGGATGAAAAATCGTTTTTTATAGTTTTAAATTTTATATGCATTCGTACTTTTTTAAAAAGCAATAATTTTCATAAAATGTACACTAACTGACTTCTTTTGGCTTTAAACGTTGTGCCTGAAATTATTTACCAAATCACAAAAAATAATAAAAATACATAGTTAAATTTTTATAAAAAGCAGATACTATTGCAAAGCATTAACATATATTTAAGTGAAAATTTGTTTGCCTTTACTCTTCAAATTTCACAAAGATTTTATTACAAAATTATTTTTTAAATTAGCTTTAAACTTGCTCATCTGCTGTTGACTTCTTTGAAAGCTAACCAGTTCTACTTTTTTATAAGGCTGAAATACACATATCTTTATGTTTGTTTATTAAATAAAGATCTGCAATCACTTCAGTACGAGTATGTATGGACGAATGTAGGTACATTGTGTGCATAACAAACATTTTTCAAACGGAATGCCAAAATAAAAGCAGTTGGCGATTAAGAAGTTTTTAATGAGTATCAATAGGCTTTTGCTAATAAAAAAAAAGTTTAGAAACAAATTACAAAGTATGCCAGCAAATAATTGGTCTGCACAGCGCATAAATTATCTCAGCAAAATTTGTACAAACGATGAGTAAAAATTTAAAAATATTCAACAAATTTCGTGCAAATAAACGCAACGTCCTCACAAGATTTGTCAATCGATTTTTCTTTACAAGTTTTTTCGCTTTTGTTGGTGCATGTCGGGTATACAGAAGAAAGTTCCATTATAATAAGGCGTTATTTTATTGGAACGCCGTGCACTCTGAGTTTTTTCAGTGTAATTTGGCTACAAAATTGATTCTTCATCATTCATGCTTCAATGAGATGCTAAAGGAAATACATATGTACATACATATGTATGTATGTACAAAAGTGAGTCTTGAATGTCTTTCTCAGATGTAATTCTTAAGTATTTGCTTTACTTCATAAACAAACACTGAATTGAAAAGCAAATTATAAAAAAATAATAATAATACATGTGCAGCTGTTTTTCATATTTTAAGAGAATAATAACGAACTCTACATAACTGATTGCCATTCTCATCTTCGTTTTAGAGAACACGGCTGTCGAGTTACATATAAATGTGTGTGTATTTACTGTTTGCGTTGAGCACCAATACACGTAATTTGCTGCGAAACCCAGTGGAGATAATACACATAGAGAAAATGTAAAAAAAACAGATTATTAGTGCGTTATCACTAACCTCGCGCGTAAATCACTAACCTCGATCTTTCAGTAGAATAAAATAATTGTTTGAAGAAGCTAAAAATATACCGCTTCCCATAATTAAGCGGAGTTCACAAATGGACAATATTTGAGTAATTATTTTTTCTTTTATTTAACTTCAAATATTTTTGAATTAATATAATGGTTAATTTTCTAACCAAACCCAAGCATCCAATATTCAAATTGACACCAAATTTATAATTTTAATTGCATTCTCAAAAAATTAAAACTTATTTAAATTTCGAAATAGTGATACAATTTTATTTAATTGTTATAAATTTTGTATAAAATTACATTTAAGAAAGAAAAATAAAAAGTCAAAGCTTGCAAAAATTTTAGTGGCGAATAATTCTAATATATGCTAAAAGTGTTTGTTGAAATTTTCGTTTTTTAATGAAAAAGTTTTAATACCGTTGCGTAATATTTAAGGTATAAACCGAAATCTTTCCTTCACTCCAAAATTGCACTTTATTATGCCTGTTTAAATTGATTATGAAAACTTTTTCTAGGAAAATTAAAAAATTTTTTTATGCAAATAGGTTTTTGTTTATGTAATAAAAAAATTAATTAAAAATTTTATATAAAAAGTTTTGTAAAAAATCACGGAACTCAAAGCTTGCTCTGATGGACGTAAAAAAGTACAATTTATCTTGTTTAAAATTATAAAATCACCAAAAGAAGTAAGAAAGCGAAGCAATAGAAAGATTAAATATCATGCTTCCAAGCGTACCAGTTAAAAACTAGTACATTCACGTAGGAAGGAGAAAAGTTTGGTATGATAATATAAATTCAAATATACCAATTCCACTTGAACTTAAAACTCGTTTCAAACCATTTGTCAATTTAATATTTCATTGTTATGGTTGCCAGATGCATTTTTTTTTGTACCAATATTTTTGATATAATATGTACATACTCGTACATACAAATATGTACATATAAATACTGTGCCTAAAAAATAATTATGTAAGTATGTGAGTTTTGCAATTTTTTTATTAGATATTTTGTCCACATTTTCGTTTTTTTTTGTTGGTGCAGCGACGATAGTCGTTTACGTTACGGACTCAAAAGCAAAAGTAAAGAGGTTTTCCCAATGCTCTCCTCGGCTTTGGTCAAGGCTTTATACCAAAACTGAGTGACGGTTTCTGCCTCTATCTTATGAATGGCTTGCTCGATATGTCTCTATAGTGCTCACCAAATGTTGACCAAAATGGCATTTCCAGCAGCATTTTTTCAAGCAAAATTCCACTTCGTCGTCTGCTTTATTTTTTCAACTTTGTACACTAATAATGCAATTTATTTCGTTATTACTTTCTGTCAATATGTCCAGCTTGAAAGAGGTGAACAAAGCAAAATGCGTAAGTACTTGATAACTACCAATCCATTAAAATGAAAATACCAACCAATATTAGCAGGGAAAAAGCAAGAACGGCAACACTGCCCTTCGCATACACCGTTTTAAAGAAGCTTTGATGCGTTGAAAACTAAATTAGTCGAGTTTGAGCGTATGAAGTGTTAAAGTCGTGTATTGTGTTGTTTTCGAAGTCGAGGTTATTGTTTAAGCACAAAACTTGATTTGTTTGTTATTTGTTAAAGAAACATTTAAAATTACATAAATACACATCCTGACTTCGACAAATTAAAAAAAAAAAAAAGTTGTTTCTCTTTGGGAAAATAATTGTTGTGCACTAAAAAAGCAATGCCGAAAACTGGTCTAATAGCAGTAAATAGCAAGGATTGCGAGCATTGCAATGATGACTATGACTATTCTGAGTATGAATTTCACGCTTCAGTGTGTGTATGGACCAGGTATAAAGAGCGTTTAAAACTTAAATTGTTTAAATAATAACAGCGTAGTTTTTAAATATTAAATTTTTTAAGTAGGCACATATATATTTATGGGTTTATTAACGTATGTTAAGTGCACGTACATAAGTTATTATTTATGCTTGCAGGAATATTTAGATTCTCATACTTACATACTTTGCAAAAGTTCGGTTATTCTTTGTTGAGGCCGGCATGAGTGGCAACTATTCCTCTTTTGAACTCTTTGTATGGATTGAACCTCCAAGTTTTGTTTCAGTCTGTTTTAGAAAGGATGAAGCGAATCATTTCACACAAATCCCTTATGTCGTCCTTAATACCCCAAATTGATAGGTTTTAGTTGATAATAATAATGATAAAAATCCCAACGCTGATATTCCTTTATATTTGCTGCGCCGATCCATGAAAGGCGGTAGTTTGTTAAGTGTCGAGATCTAAAATTGTTCAGCTACAGAACAAATGCTTATTTGCTGATCAAATAATTAAATATATGTACCTATGTAGATATGTATAAATTTCTGAGAGTATCGAGAATAGTTTTCCTTACGTAAAAAAGTGAGTCTGAAATATTAAAAGAACCAGAGTGAGTGTTATAATCCTGACATAAACTACGGAGTGGGTCGTTTAATTCAAAATTGCTTTTACAGGGCTTCAGAAAAAGAGCCGGGAAATGTGTTGAAACTCAGGATGATCGGTTAAGCTTTATTTGGCCAAAAAGAGATGGGCTAGAAATCAAGCCTTTCATTAACTTGACCAAAATTACTATGCCTAGCATTTCTTTGCGACTAGCAAGTGTCGGAAGACAAATCAACTCTGAAAATATTTTTTTTAACGTTTCTATAATTTGTAGAGAAGTAAATTAGTTAACTTCGAATAATAATTTAAGGGATCCGGCATATAAATTCCTGCCTCATATCTCACTTAATGCAAATGAGCTATTTAAACCTTTTGATAGTTATATTTTGATTCTATTAAAGAGAGATATAAAAATGTTTAAGGACTGGTTTGTCTAAATTATTTATTCTTAGTGAATTTGACAGAAGTAACTGGTTTTGTGGAGCCAGTTAAGTTTTAAACGTGTATATTTGTATGTACGTATGTATGTATGTATATAATATTTTTCATTATTTCCGTTGCCTGAAAAAATACTACGTCGTTTCTGTAAATTTCCTTAAATAAATAAATATACGAGCATTTTTTCCTTGAGAGCCATTTTAAATGAATTTTTTGATTTTCTTGACAGTTTTATTTTCTGCTATAATGAAAAAATTTAAAATACATATCTGTGACTTGGAAATCAGTATTTTTATTTATACTCTAAGCAAGGCACATCAAATAGGTAGCCGCAGCCAAGGTACATTCAATAGGTAGCAGCAGTAGAAAAATTAAAAAAAAAATGTTTGAGCTCTGTATATTTTGTTTTTGCTTTTAAAATCTAAAATTTCAAAAATATTTTATCAACTATCTTGAATTGTACTGAAAGCATTCTTATCACAAGGAAATTCAAAATTTGACAATTCAAATTTAAATAAAATATGAAAAAAGTTCAAAGAAAAAAGTTTGCTGCTGCTACCTATTGAATGTGCCTTGGCCGCAGCAAACTTTTTTTTTGAACTTTTTTCATATTTTATTTTAAATTCAATTGTCAAATTTTAAACTTCGTTGTGATAAGAATGCTTTCAGTACAATTCAAGGTAGTTGATAAAATATTTTTAAAATTTTAGCTTTTAAAAGCAAAAACAAAATATACAGAGCTCAAATTTTTTTTTTCTACTGCTGCTACCTATTGAATGTGCCTTGACTCTAAGTAAGTGCTATCACAAAATCCGAGTGCGGAACGAAAGCCATATTCTCGATAAAGATTATTTTCAAAAAAATCTAAATTATTGCAAATGTAACTATTGTACATTTTAATTAAAGTTTAAAATATTGGTGCTTATGATACAAAAAAGGTAATGTAGTGTGTAACGCCCCCCTCCCGTGCACACGATCGTGGTACCTACTTAAGCTTAATTTAATATTTTCCTAAACTCATTTTCATAAACCCTTAAATTTTTTATAAATGTATACATTTCGTTTTCATTTAAATACAGTGCACGCGCGAAAATACGAACGAATGAAAACCAGACTTGTTTGAATTTACGAATTGTTCTAGTTTTCGAATGTCATTTACTTTTATATTATTTACTCATTTTATCAGCTTTTTTACATATAATTATTTAATTTTTCTTACAAAATTCAAAGTATTGAAATTATATGGTTTTCCGAGTTCTGTACAGTACAGTTTTACGTTTTCTAAGGCACGATATTGTACTACTAAGATTTGTTTCTCATTTTTAGCAATATCGTATTTTATGAAGAGAGCTGTGCCACTTTTAACATTTTTGACTGCGTTCATTACTTCAGTTTTTTTGCTAAATTCAAAACATTTAACATACATATGTCCCATTATAAAAAAAAAAAAAATTTTTAACTTAACCGCGTAAAACTTATTTTGTTAATGAAGAATGACAATTAAAAGTGATGGCAACGTAGGAAAACAGCCACCAGTCTGCCACGTTTAAAATAAAAGTACGGTAACTTTTAAAAATCCTAATAGTAATAGTTTCTAATGTTTTCGCTGAGAATATATCATAAAAATTGTGTTCGAGCTTTAGAGCCATTATATTTTGTTACAGTTTTAAAGTAGTCATTGGAGAATAAAAAAATTTCAAGTTTCCGAACGTTCGAATTATCGCATGTTCGAGTTTTCGCGAGTGCACTGTACTTACATACATAAATATGTGTTTATTTTTACTAAAACACAAACAAACACAGCACTTGGGGGACTACAACGAAAAATAATAGCAAATAAAAACATTATGCAATAGGACGCTGTTATCTCCAGTTCAAAGTAATTATTTGATCTCTTTATTTATGCAAAGCGAGAGACTTTACTCAGTGTTTACATATGGACCAATAATCATAAGATTTTTTTTATTATTTATTTTCAAAACTACTTATATTACTTTCGCATGCACACAAACGTATGTGTGTATGTACGTACCTACATATTTAAAATTGCAAACCGCTTAAAACCAGTTTCATTCAATTCGGAATGCAGTGATATCAGAGAACTTATAAGGAAATTGTTATAAGTTCTCTGGTGTGATATTTATGACCTGATTACATTTTTGCGTCATCAATTTCTCAGCACATTGGTTTATTTGGCTTGGAAATTTTATGCGCTAGAATATGTACATATATACATACATATGTATGTATGTACAAATGTAAGTGTATACACACTTGCAGCAAAATTGTTATAAATGCGTTTATTAGCCACTTTAGCATTTATAACAAAACGTAATGATGTGGTAAATGTTGTAAAGTGTTAAAAGCGTAAAACTTTTCCATGGGAAATAACAAAAAAAAAATTTTATATTAAAAAATTGCATGACTTTAATAATTCATAAATAACTGTCCTGCGAAAACCCAATGATTTTTTGAAAATTTTCTATTTTCACTACCTCTGGAATTGTTCTCATCCAACCATCTTTGTCAAAATCAATACGAAAGATATTAAAATTGTCTATCTAAGATCTCTATGAATGTGCGACCTTCCAACCCATTAACCTTAAGTTATAGTAATTCAGTTTTCATGTTTATATTATTCAACATACATTTATTTAGATGTATGTATGTACATTAGGCTGCGGCTTATATGTTTGGAGAACATTATTTGTTAGGCTACAAAGAAAAGCCTCGAAATATAAGTCGACAATTGTATATTTTAATATAGCATTTATTCTGCTTCTGCCTGTGTAATATTATTAAAAAAATAAGTTTTGATATCTTCTTAAACTTTTAAGGTACACTTCTTCAGAAATCATAGTTTTTGTACATTTTGTACATACTATGTAGAATTCTTATTTTGGTTCATATTATTATCTGCGTTTTAAATAATAATAATAATAATCCCAACGGTTTTTACCCTCCATTTAGGGGCCCAACCGACGCAAGGGCCGCATCCGCATGACGAACGGATTTATTTGTATTTGTGTTTTTGCATATGCAGTGCCGAGTCATGAAAGGCCGGAGTTTGTTGGGTGTCGAGACTCTAAAACTGTTCAGCAACAGAAAAAAGTTCATCAGCTGATTTTAAATTTAAATTATTTTGAATAAATTGTTAAAAATTGTTTTAAAGCGTAATTGTGTATGTAAGCCATTATCTATTGAGTGTACAAAGTATAGTACACTTTATGTAAAAAAGTGAGTCAAAAATATTAAAAAGAACCGGAGTGAAAGTTAAACTTCTGACATGAACTTTGGAGTGTCTTATTTAATTCGAAATTATAATAATACAATAATAATTATGGCGCGTACACTATATAGCTCAGTGTTTGGCCGAGCTTCTCCTACCATTTGTGGTGTGCGTCTTTATATTATACCACAAATCGAGGGACCTACAGTTTTGTGCCGACTCCGAACGGCAGATGTACTTTTAATGAGAAGCTTTTTCATGGCAGAAATACCCTCGGAGGTTTGCCATTGGCTTCCGAGGGGTGACCGCTATTAGAAAAAACTTTTTCTATGATTAAGATTTTGCTTGCCCTGACTGAGATTCGAACCTCGAACTCACCGGCATATCAAGTTGTAGCACGCACCGCTACCACTCGACCACAGCGGCCACTAATTAATTCGAAATTATAAGGTTTCAGAAAAAGAGGCCGGAAATGCCTTGAAATTTTGGGAGAGAACATTCCACTTTATTTCGGCCGGAAGAGGTGGGCTAGACATCAATCCTGTCAGTAACTTGAACAAAAATATTATGCCGAAACATTTCTCTGCGACTAGCAAACGTAGGAAGATTAATAAATTTAAAACGATTAATATAGGCTGGCAGTCTATACAGGGAATCCCAGCAAAAATTCTTAAATCAAAAAGCAGAAATTGTTTTTAAATTGACTCTACCCGGTCAGAATGAACTTGATAGTGTGGGTTCCAAACGATGGGACCGTGTTCTAGTATTAGCCTCACTAACGTTGTGAATAGAGCCTTCGTTATGTAGGTGACACTGAATTCTTTTGACCATCGTTTTACAAGCGCAAAAACACCCTTAGCTTTGTTGACTGTAGCATTGATATGAAGATTGAAGTTATGTTTTGGGTCCATTGTGATACCTAAGTCAACAAAGTTCAATACTTTTTTAAGGTTATAGTTACTTATGTCATAAGAAGCTGGTTAAACTGCCCTGCAAGAAACTCACATTACTTTACAAGTAGGCAAACATTTTCGAAAATCGCGTTTTTTTTAATTTTTACGGATTTTGTGTTAGATATTCCGTAAATCAGAAAGATATGTTTAAAATGCATGCATGTCAAAGAGAAACTGGCAATTTACAAACATAAGTTGTTATTTAATTAATCCTATAAATATGTTTCTTTATGTTTTCAAAAACATATTTGAGTTTCAACAATTGTTCGCAATTTTCTATGAGTGATATTTCGCCGCTTTCATTCGCTTACACTAATATTTTATTTTTTAAATTTTATTTCATTAATATTATTATCACTGATAATAATAAAAAAACGCAATTCACAATAATCGTGGAATAATTGAAAACACAAATGCTTAAACTATGTTTAATTGCTTGCTAAATAAACGCAAATAAAAAAAAAATTAAATATATACGATACTTTAATCTGCAGGTCATCTAATAAGTATAATATAATATGTGTGTAGATAATTGACGTTTGTTATTATTTTATAAAATTTTATTTCTATTATTGTGAGCTTTGGCAGTAATTGAAAGTTTTAAACATGTTTATATATTTTTCTTTTGCCATAAATATTATGAAATTGTAGTATTGTATTGATGTAAATATATGTAGTATATTAAAAACTTTAATGAAAATAAACGACGTCACTTCGAATGAATTGTTTGATAAACAATACAACGTAATGTGAAATTACTAATTACTTAGTACCTCAAGATTTGCTTCACTAAAATATATCTACACAGGAGCATACACACATACATATGTACATGTACTAATTATGTAAACTAATATAATAGTTATCATAATTAGGCTTGTATACAACATTCATGTATTAATAAGTTTTGCTAAATTATTTTTCTTTTATTTCATTTCTAATATTTCTGATTTAAAATAAACAAAACTTATATGAACCTAAGCTTCAGGCTTTATACAAAAATTTATTAACATAGTTCAGATCAAAAAAATGTTTTAATATGTTGTTTGGTAGCCAATTGAAGTTAATCAAAAAGCCAATGTTCAACTGCCTACACAATTTACCCGTATCTGATTAGACGCAATTTTTCTTTATCTCTTAATCTGTATTTTTATAAACAGTGTTTTTATTTTGATTTAACACTTGTTTTGTTTTTTATTAAATTCGTTATCATAAAACTAAATAAAGAAAAAAAACTAGTCGCAAATAAATACATATAATGACAAATCTACTGAAAATCTATTGCTAATGAATGAGATATTATTTAGACCGAATAAGTGCCAAATTTTTTTTTACGATTTTAAGTTTTAACAGTAGACTCCCAATTATAAGAGCTATCAATTATATGAATATACAGTTTTAAATTTACACTGTAAAGTATGTTGATCATTAAATGAAAGCTTCGGTACTTGTTGCCGAAAACTTTTTTTTTTTTTTTAATTTGTAAAACTACGTAAGCTAACAACATTTTGCGGCAGATTTTGATACATTTTCCTCCTCCTTCTTTTTTATTACAAAAGGTAATTAAAAGCTTTTCCATAGCATATACTCGCATTTACATACATACATATGTTCATATCATTTAAATTAGTTTTTGAAATATATTTTAAGGGCTTTTTCAATTGCAAACAATTTTATAAAGACTGAATATTTTAAGTTGACTTTGGTGATTGTCGCTTCTCTACTGTATTGTACGTCATGATTATAAAAGTTAACTTCGTAATTAATGTTTGATCGAAATACATTAAAATCAATGGGCTGCTACCAGAAATGCTTTAAATCGTCTTTCATTTCATTATCTTCTATTTATTTATATTTACTTATAAAACATAAATTTTTAAAAATTAAAAAAAAAAAGTTTATTTTAATCTAAATTGGATTTTGTTTTTTTGCAAAAGTTCAATAAAGTGAAATAAGTTAACAGATTAAATGAAATCAAAACAATTTATGTTATTGCATTTCTTAATCGTTTATGAGTAATAATTAATATGAAAAAATAAAAGACGTATGTATATTGCAAACTTAATTTAGCAAGTAAAAAAACAACTGTAGTGAAACGGCGTAGTCATCCTGAAGCTGTCACAGATCCATGTATTTCGCTAGGATGATAACGTTATCAATAGGTAACGATAAGAATACCGAAAAAAGAGCTTGTTTGCAGAAAAAATTCGCTATTATAAACATTTTGCTAATAAATCAAATAATGTATCTCTTGAAGCCTCGCGAATTATTATTATTTTTTTTTTTCAATGTGTAAAGCTAATTTCTGTTGACTTTATGTTTTTTATTTGTACCTTTCTCGCATCAAAATCAACTAAAATATTATAATAAAATATAGCAATAGTATTTGCAAATAAAATTAAACCGACTTTGCGGTACATATTTGTCTGTACTGTTTACTCCTTTTTCTTTTTTCTGAATTTAACTAACACACCAATCGTGAAAAAACACATTTACTCCTATCACTTAAAAACCACATTCAAAGCCAAATATTTCTTAAAACAAAAAATAACTATGAAGTGATAATTTATATATTTTGGCTTTTGCGCTTTTCAAATAACGAAGAAATTTTGTTTTTCAAAGAACATCATTACTTAACAATTTTTTATTTATTAACAGAAGTTGTTTTAGTCAAATGTAGTTAGCAGAAAAAAAACTTGTTGTAATTGTATTTATTTGTATGTTAATTTATGTTAAGGTACACATGTAGTTATGCCCTTTATCTCTCTAAAAGTAGATTGATTGTTTTGGCTACACTATTGCTTATATATATTTTTGTTTTATTTGTTGTTGTTGTATTTATCTTACAATTCGATGCTCTCTGCCTCTAAGCAAGGCAGAAATTAAAAAAAAAATCCTGTACTACAACAATGCATCTACCTAAAATTATACTTAAACCCAAGTGCCATGCCAATTAAAAAAAAATTTAAATATTTTGGTTTTCTTCTCTTTTTTGCATACAGATATTCTGATGGCACAGTCAAACTGCGAAATTCTAACATCGAATTAATGGATCAGGATATACTCTACCATCTCGCTTTGGGCAGTGAAAGCCATGACTTACACGAGATGTTCGGTGATGTAAAAGTAGGTAGACGTTTTTTTTTAATTTACGCATGCGATAAACAAAACACCGCTATAGTTTAGGTATACATATGTACGAGTATATGTATGTACATGCATAAAAATTCCAAAAAAAATATCTATATAAAATTGCACCTCTGGTACATTAAAAACTGTGCTGGAAAATATCCAAACCTTCGTATATGAAATTGACTGAAATTGCTATAGATACACAATTTCGTCTGATCGCATAATTAGTTTAAAAATATGTAATTTTTGGCAGCATGTTCCGAGTTGAGTCTAGACTAGACTGTACTGTAGTGTAAGAAAAATTAAAAAAATTTATCAAATAAGTGCAGATGGCTGGTAATTTTCCACTACTAAAAAGCCAAAGTACGTTCGCAAACTGAAGGGCTTATCATCTCGACTTAACACCCTAACATTTCTCTTGTCCCTTGCCAATGACTTACTCAGCAAATTATTGCAGATCTATCGATATTTTTTTTTACATTTTATATGGAAAAATACCTATGTATTCACCACTTTGTTTTCATTTCCATATCAGTGGTAGACGAAAATCAATAGGCTTGTCTTGTTTTGTTTTTAGTGCTAAATAATTAAGGCGAATTCATTACAAGTTGAAGTTTATAGAACAGCTGATTTCTTCTTCAGCTTATTGCCTGAAACATAAAAATGTCAGCAAAAATAAATTCGGAAATTTTCTGTTTACATTATGAATGAAAATTGTAGAAGATTTTTTCAAATATTGTGCTGCGACAGCACCGTCCGCAAAGTTTTGTGTTTGGCCGAGCTTCTTCTGCCATTTCTACCACAATTGGAGGGACCTACAATTTTGTGACGACTCTGAACGGCAGATGAGTTTTATGAGAAGCATTTTCATGGCAGAAATACCCTCGGAGGTTTGCCATTGCCTGCCGAGGGGTGACCGCTATTAGAAAAAAAAACTTTTCTATGATTTAGAATAAATTATATACACAATTTACACAAATTGCTTAATACACCAAATAAAATGATGATATTCTAGGTTGTTACGTATGATTTTATATAAAACCCCCTCCAAAAAAAAAACCTGTGGCCGAGCCTGTAATGTGAGAATTTGTGAAATTGAAAGAAAGAAAAAAATAGTTGATATCTATCTATTCTCTTTTGTTATGCATTTTCATGTACTTTGAATTCGCCTAGCTAAATAATCATAAAATTTAAGAAAATTTAAAAAAAATACTAACAAATGGGTAAAGTGAATTAATTTTAATTAGTTTGCAATTTTCAGGATAATTTTTAAATATTATACACATATTATTTCTGTTAAAAATGATAAAAGTATATATTTTTAATGACACTTCAAAGAAAATAAAAACTTTTCATAAGGAGTTTGTGAAGAACTACATATATATTTTTTTTAAATTTTGTATGAAGATCGAAATAAATTAGATTCAATTCTATAGTGATAGTTTTAACAAACATAGTGCAGCTTTTTCCACGAGAAAAAAGTGTTTAGCTTCTTCAAAAAAATTCTTGTAACTAAGCACAAGGATTAAAGGCACGGTTTGTACTTGTGGAAGTGGGCTGAAAATTTTCTGGGAATCATCGCCTTATAAAGAGATTCAGACTTGTAAATACAATACATGTGTGTATGTACGAACTTAAAGTGATATGCAATTTTGACACACCACAATTGAGCTCGCATTAATAGCCACGTATGTTTATTTATTTACTTTTAAGAATTATTAATTAAAATTTAGTCCATTCTTTCACATAAACCATAAAAATAAAAATTAAGTTATAAACTTTGTAGAAAACTAAAAAAAAAAATCAACAAATTTGTATACAGATTTTTGACTTTTTTTTCAGCGGTGTTTTTTTTTAGTATGCCCTTGTATAGTCCATTAAATTTTAGTCTAACAACGTAAAAGCTTCAAATGCCTAGGAACTACCGCTGATTTTTTAGACTTTTTTTGTCAAGGATGTTACGCCTTTTTTTTAATTTTCTACAAAGTTTAAAATTTTGATTTTTATGGTTTATGTTAAAGAATGGACTCAATTTTAACTTAAAATTCTTAAAAATAAATAAATAAATATACGTGACAATCTAGGTCATTTTGAATACTATTGCTTTTGATATGCACAACACTGTACATACATATGTACATATTAAACAATTATCCGTTATTTCAAAAGTGCGCTTTATTTTAATATGTGTGCATGGATAACAATATAAAGTTCAGAATAGAACTTTAATTAAAATCTATGCATGTGTGTGTGTTTATATGAAAAGCGATATTCACCGCATATACCTAAATATTGGTGCAGCATTAATTATATGCCGCTTAACCTTAACAAATGTAAATTCATGTGCTTTTCTCTACGAACCATTCAGCCGGCCTCCTACAAAATAAATAACTACGCCCTAGAACATGTAAACAGTTTTGTTGACCTGGGTGTTGGTATGGATTGTAAACTCAATTTTAATTTTCATATTAGTTCCACAGTTAATAAAGCAAGGGGTGTACTGGCTTTTGTAAAGCGTTGGTCAAAGGAATTCCGCGACCCGTATATAACTAAAACACTTTTTACTTCATTAGTAAGACCAATACTGGAGTATGGTTCCATAGTTTGGAATCCTCGTTATCAGGTCCATTCAGACCAACTAGAGTCAATACAAAAACAATTCTTACTTTTTGCTTTAAGAAATCTTCGATGGGATTCGCCATACAATCTTCCCCCTTACACTAGTCGTTTAAAACTTATTAATCTTCCTACTCTTTCGAGTCGCAGAGAAATGTTAGGTATAATATTTCTGGTAAAATTAGTCAATGGATGGATCTCAAGTCCATTTCTTCTAGAGCAAATTAATTTTAATGTACCCTCCCGTGCAACGAGAAACTTTAAACCACTTTTTTGAAACTATGCAGAACTAACTTTGAGTTGAATGAACCGTTTCGGGGTTTATGCCAAGACTTTAACAATCATTCCAGCACCTTTGATGTATCGGACTCACTTTTTATAATTAAAAGAACTATTCTATCCTCTCTTAATAACAGCTAACGATCCAATTTTCTTACTTTGCATTTCTCTAACTTTGTATTCGGCTGATGAATTTTTATTCTGTAGCTGAGCAGCTTGGGATCTCGACGCTTAACAAACTTTCTTCTGTCACGACTCGGCACCTAAGATTTGTATATTTAAAAAACATCCGTACGTTATGCGGATTGAGCCCCTCGTGCCGGTTGGGCGGGAAAGTGGGTTTCCGTTGGGTTATAATAATATAATATGTACATATCTACATATATACATAGTATATTGATGGACATGCAGATATTTCAAGTCTAGGTTATGTAAATGAGTATTTTAGCGTAGATATTTAACAGATTGGACATCTGGGAGCATTTAATTATTGTGTACGTAATTAAACCATATGTATGTTTGTATGTACCTTTACTAGTATACTTATGTACATTACGTTGAAATTATCTCTCCTTAAATTCATGCAGACGCAAATCTACGAAGAAAATATAATTTCAAGCCTAACCAAGTAGAAATGTATGTATGTGTATGCATGTATGTAGATATATCCTCGTACATATGCATATTAAACATTTTTAAATAATGGCATATTTATTGACTAATTAAAATAATCTTTTAATCTGTTACTGCATGACTGTTCTATTTTATAGCAAATAACATGTCTTAATCAGCGTAGATTTAAAATTGTATTTTCAGACTTAAGGCGATGCAAATAATTTTTTAAATTAAATTCTTGTAGACTTTGCTGTATTGCATATATGCCATCTTTATTTTGACCACTACTATCTTTGATATAATTCAGATGTGTGTATATGTATGTATATGAACAACATTTTTTTAAGTAATGATTTCGACATTTAGTCTTAATAAAATATGTGAGTGGTCACAAGTGATAACCGTTTGGGTCGACTTAAGTTTTTAGTACAAATTAAAAATTTTACGCTTTATAAATATGTATCTTTTTCTAATAGCGGTCACCCCTCGGCAGGCAATGGCAAACCTCCGAGGGTATTTCTGCCATGAAAAAGCTTCTCATTAAATACATCTTTCTTTAGGAGTCGGCACAAAACTGTAGGTCCCTCCATTTGTGGTATAATATAAAGACGCACACCACAAATGGTAGGAGAAGCTCGGCCAAACACTGAGCTATATAGTGTACGCGCCAAAATTATATTATATTTTATAAATATGTATCTCTTGAGCGGAGTACAGTATAGAGGCAATTATCAAATTGCTTTCGTGATTCAATTAAGCGTTCTCTGAACGCCGCATGAGGGTTTTATTTAATAACCAGATTTTTTCGCTCAAGGATATATCCAAATTTAAAATATTCCTCAAATTAACACGAATTAAGTGGTTTTTGCTTGTGACCACAGCAATATGCAAACATCTACGTACAATTAATTTGCAAATCTAATATCGATCTAAGCAAATTTCTATTGAAAGTGTAAAGTTCAATGCTACTTTTAATGCAAACTAATGTATATAGGTAAACGGTTATGAAGGATGCTTGGTAATGCAAATGGAGCGACGATGGGAAATAAGAGCACCGCCTAAATATACGCTTTATATTCTTATAATTTTTTTTTTTTTGAAGCCAAGCATACATTTATATATACACATATGACCAAAATTATAATTACACTTAAGATACGTTGTACAAAAATAATCAACTAATATGCATTTGATAAATATCTATTTTTTTTTTACATATTTCGGTAGTTCCCTTGATAACAACAGCTTGAACTAGCAATTTAAAGGAAACTTAGTTTCATAGCACATTGGCTTCTATATAAAGTTTACTCGTTAGCAAAATAAAAAAATTAAATGTTGAGGGAACTCTTTTACCGTTTTATAAATAATTGTATTAAAAGATAGCAGGGACTGGAATTGGGACAAAATATTGAACATAATGCGAAGCGGATTCTTGTGTTCTCTTTCAAAAGATACTTACATACGTATGCATGTACACATTGCCGGTTTAAGGGAAAAAGTCGACAGGGGCGAAAATTAAAAACGTAATCTGCCCTATTATAGTAAGTGGTAATTCGTTTGGGGCCGTTCTTACAGGGGAGAGCTAACTCACAACGGATGGCTAACACTGAAACTTTAATAAAAAGATAAGTATACAGATTTAAAGTTGTTTTTACTAGATATAGGTAGTGATAGCTTTTGAACTGCTTGAGATTGTATTGAGTTTCAAGTCTGAAGAAAATTTATAATGAAAACCACACGTCTTCTTCAAGAATCTAAAAACCGTAATAAGCCGGACTTGGGCCGGTTTCTTAAAAACTGGTTCAAATTATCGGCGGTTAGCTATGTACGTATATGTATATACATTTTAATATTTAACTTAACTTACGCGTGACCTTTCCCGACTCTTATAGCTTGATTAGCGCTTAACCGGTCTTTAAGAGAGCGGCCATAAATGTTTTTGTGATGAAATTTCCAAAATTAAAGAACAAACAAACAATGACATTTTGACTGATCACGCGCTATCTGTCATAAAATACCTACTAAAAAAAGTACCACTAAATAAATCAGTTTTGTAAAATATTTTATATACCTACATTTTCAAAAATAACAAGAACATAAAATAATAGTAGCCAATAACGCATTTTCAAATACATATTTATGTATAATTACAAACTGTACTTTTTACAACATTTTCTCAAGCTATTTTATTATACATTTAAAAAAGAGTTAGATGAAGTAAATTTCAATAGTTTTGGCCTCTCGATGGACGTGTTTGGTTGGATAAGTCAGGCACACTTACCTATGTTATTTTGAACCGACAAAAATATCAAGGAACTGAGTTTTTCCTAAGATATAGTCGACCGGAAATAACATTCTAATAAGTTTTAAGTCATATGCAAAATACTTTTCGGTGCTTTTATGAAGAATATATGTAGTGTCATTAAAGTTCTAAAATAACTTCTAACGAGAAATTTGTACATGCCAAAAATATTTTTGTTTACTATTTTTACCTTCATTTCGAGTTTGGATTGGATAAAACTGACTCTGGTAGATATAACACAGAATTAACTGACTAGCCACTTAAACTGAAAAATAATATCGATCATTAAAAATACAGAAGATTCAGATTAAGAAACTATTTCTAAAAAGGAAAATGGCAATTGTATTTTATGAGAAGCTTTTTTATGGCAGAAAACCCGTCGGAGGTTTGCCATTGCCTTCCGAGGGGTGACCGCTATTAGAAAAAAACATTTCTATCATTAAGATTTTACTTGCCCTGGCTGAGATTCGAAGCTCGAACTCAACGGCATATTGAGTTATAGCACAATACGACACTTACCCTTGTGAACACCCCGAATATATGTTTTTGTAAATTATATTTTTATAAAATGAGATACAGCAAACATATATATTTAGTTTTCTTAATATAATGCGCCCTTTCAAAATAGGCGCCTTCATACCTGAAATGTGGCACCCTGGGACACTTAACCCGCACTGAAACCAGCCCTAAACTTACTCGAGCACACAACTTATTAATATCTACATTTTCTGTATGTACATACATATGTATTTTCATTCAGTTTCTTAACAACATTTCGTTTTGAAATGCACTATACAAACTTGATTCAAATGTGTTTAAGTTTAAGATCATTCATTATCTTTGTAGATATTTTTCTCTTTTATGCTAAATAATTTTTATTCAAATACAAAAAAAAAACTGATTTAATGACAAGAAAAAAAAAATTATTTCTTTCCAGTTCGTTTGCATGGGCGGAACACCAAAGCGCATGGAAAACTTTGCACATTTCATAATGTCGGAAATAGGTTATAAATTGCCCGCCGGTACAAAACTGGAAGATATTAGCGCCTATTCATATCGATACTCAATGTACAAAGTAGGTCCGGTGCTTTGCGTTAGTCACGGCATGGGAACACCCTCTGTCAGCATATTGTTGCATGAATTGATTAAACTCATGTACCATGCCAAGTGTCAAGATCCCATATTTATACGTATTGGCACTTGTGGTGGTATCGGAGTTGAGGGAGGTACAGTTATCATCACCGAAGAAGCGCTCGATAGCCATTTGCGGAATGCACATGAATTTGTAAGTTAATTGATAAATAAGAACATAAAATAATAAAAGCATTCGTGACGTTTTTCGTTTCTTTTCCTTAGACGATCTTGGGCAAAACCGTGTTAAGACCCGCTAAACTGAATGCGAAGTTAGCCCGAGAACTTAAGGCACTCGCCAGCGAGGATGATCCATATGATACGATCATCGGTAAAACCCTGTGCACAAATGACTTCTATGAAGGTACGAACATACTACTTACGCATACTTTACAGTTGGTATAATGATTTATGTAAATCATGTACATACATATTTGCTTTATTTGTAGGTCAAGGACGTTTGGACGGTGCATTCTGTGAGTTTACCGAAAACGAAAAAATGGAATATTTGGAAATGTTAACTGGCAAAGGTATCGTAAACATCGAAATGGAAAGCACAATTTTTTCCGCACTTACATATCATGCCGGCATCAAGGCGGCGGTGGTGTGCGTTGCGCTTTTAAATCGTTTGAATGGCGATCAGGTGAGTTATACCTCAATACCAAAATTAAGCGTTCTCTTCATAAAGTGGGGATCTTCATTATTTATTTAGCAAGTCGCTTATTTTAGAAAGTTTAAACGAAAATTAACCGAACCAATTTGAAATTGAGAAACTATGTCAGAATATTGGAAAAAATATTAAAAAATGTATTAAAAGTTTATTTTAATGTAGAACTATTTCGTTGAGGTGGAAAAATAGTGCCCCATTTAAATTTAAGCCTACGCAAAAGTTAAGAAACGCTAAATATCTGACAGAGCTAGGAAAGATGATTGAGTTCGGAGAGTTTATAGCACAGCGTTCATAATAAAATAATTGGATAGCTCTCGAACCAGTTCGAATAAAGCAACTAAATCCGAATTTGAAGTTAAAATTGTTTGATTGACTTCATTAAAAAAGGGCTTCCAATATGTGGATTAAGGTAGTCTGTGGACCACAATACAACCTTTATTTAGAGAAATGCCTGAAGAAGAAAATGAAATGGGTTCAGTGCAGTTGCAGTATAAATTAACTTAAATTATTACCAAGTGATGCTTTCTTTTTACGATTGCGAATATATACGTATGTATATAAATATAGTTAGTTTATAATAAAACGAAAAAAGGTTTCAAACTTAAAAAAAAATTTCAAAAAATATATGAATTTCCGTAATGTATTGAACTTTTTATTCAGTACTTTAAAATAAGTCATCACTCCATCGTTGTATAGCCCAATCAATTTTGGTAAAATAAATTTCAATTCTCAAGTGGCCCAGATTTCACATTGATTTTTTATAACTTTTTGAAAACTTGGGTTTTGGGTTTTTATTACAAATGTCAGCGTTTTATGAACAAATGTAGTCAAAATTAAGTTTTATTAGCACTTTTAAAGTCCCTTATGAAATAGAGATGTGCTGAATTGTCGGTACCCAATACTTGAAAACAAATACAGGTACCCAATATTTCTTAAAAAGAATTTATCTGATTGCTATTTTTATGGTATCGCCTAAAAAACGCATAAACTACAAATAAAAGAAGGCTTTCGTAAGTGATGAACAATGTTCATTTCAGCGAAGCAGGCATCGAACATGCCTTCACAAAGAACACTGTCATCACTGAATGTAGATACATAAAGTGTATATGTAGGTATATAATACATCCTTTGGTATTTAAATTCTGGATGTGTATATTTTTTTAACAAGTAAAAGTAAGATTTAGGGAGACATTTGTAAGAAGTTTTAAAAAAAGTCATCTTTCCGCAAAATGTCTCTACATTTATCACATTAATTATTTCAAAAGCATTATTAACCAGTGCATTCAGATTTTGTTTTCTGTTTTGCGTTGTTATTAGAAATCTAAATATTTCGGAACCGAGTATAAAAAGAATTGGATACTTTTAAAGTCGGTATCGAGTATCGACCAATAAATAAAAGTATCGATTCAGCACAGGACTAATGCGACATTTTTTATAAATTCACGGTACATGCCGATATACTCCGAAAAAAATGATTATGTTTTAAAGTTAAGTAATTTTCATGATTATTTCATCAGCTCAGTTATGTATTCCAATACATATTTGCATGCCTAAAGTATTATTATTATTATTAAAACTGACAAATAAGAACTAGTTTAACTTTAGTGTGAACGATGTGAAGGCAACATGTTTTCCATGCACTTACTCGTTAACATATCGCTTCTTTGCAATAATTATGATAATTTGTTTTTGAGTTTTAGCATTATTCATGCAAAGGAGCAATATTTGTATACAGATTCTGGCAACTAAAAGTCGTCAGCTTCTCTGTTGCTAAAAATACCTAGTAAGGGCTGCTTTGCTGGTGTACCAGTTTATAATTTCAGCTATTAACAATCTTTTTTCCTTCATATGTACATACTTATGTACATGTACATACATACATTATGCATATTGTGGAGCTAAACTAATAAAAGTTCATAAATTATTTTCAGGTCAACGCACCCAAAGAGGTTATGCACGAATGGCAGAATCGACCGCAAAATTTGATTTCGCGTTATATCTGCAAAACGCTAGCAAAAAAAGGCCAACTGAAATCGCTTTCGCGAGGCTCAATTAAATCACCCAGACGTTTTAAGTTGGTACAGCAGGAATCGCAAGCGCATGAATAAATGCATCGACCTATGTTTAAATATATAAGTGAAAGGAAATACATACATACATACATATATACAAACAAACAAACAAACATACATGACTACTTAGGAAGATCATTCATTGTCACTCACATGATGGCTAAACTCATTTACATTTAAACTTAAACTAGTAAATATGTATATATAAATGCATATAAATACACATACTTATAAGAATACTTTAACAATAAAAAATTAAATAAATATGCAATTATTAATGATACTCCATACATAAACATTCCAAAAGCGAACATTAAAAGATCTAAAACTAATAATTAGTCAGTGTTCAATGAATTCAAAACAGGCGTTTCAAAAATAACGAAAATAAGAGACTCTCGAAAAGGCAAACAAAATTATTGTGTAAAAATCACTTTGCTGAAAAATTTAATATTGGAGTTTTTAAAAGTCGCGTTGCGTGGTAAAATTTTTATTTTAAGTCAATTTGGAAAATATTTTATTTAATACATTTTTTTTTTATGTTAAAAAACCAAGCAACAATTAATAAACAAATAAGTCACATCAACGAAAAATGTTATTGTTTTAGTTGGATGCTCGAGACACATGCAGACATACATACATATTTATGTATTTGGACGTTGGATAGTTAAGTACAGCATACTCTGCAAGTAAATCGAGTAGTTCGATAGTAGTGCGCTACAGATTTTGACATAAGACTAGTTTCAGAGGTATCAGTTGTATTTCCTCTGCTTTGCCTTTCAAAAACATGTAATACTAACATACATGCATAGAGAACATATTTTAGCCCGTTTCGCACCGCCTCAAATTTAAAAATTTTGTTTTTTTTTGAAAGAAATGGAAACTTGTTTTTTCAAAATATTTTTATTATCCTTTTTAAACCTATTTTAAACGTGTTCCCTATAAATTTGAAGGACTGCTATTGATGTAACATTTCTGGGTGTGATTTTGTATGCGCGTCATTCCGAAAAAGTAGATCCAATTTTAGAAGTAGAAAACGACAAAAACGCAATTATACCCATAAATCACAAAATAATACAAAAAACGGAAACGATTTGTTCCAATGAAATTGGTGAGAGTCAAGGCACATTCAAAAGGTAGCAGCAGTAGAAAAATTGAAAAAAAAATTTGAGCTCTGTATATTTTGTTTTTGCTTTTAAAAGCTAAAATTTCAAAAATATTTTATCAACTACCTTGAATTGTACTGAAAGCATTCTTATCACAATGAAATTTAAAATTTGACAATTCAAATTAAAATAAAATATGAAAAAAGTTCAAAACAAAAAGTTTGCTGCGGCTACCTATTTAATGTGCCTTAGTGAGAGTTGATTTTATTTTTCTTTGCGTTCTGGCATTTAAATCAGAAAATGAACAGAATTTTTAAAATTTCTTGGCTTTTATTTTTTTAATTCATAAAAAATCAAATTCATAACAAAAAAAGTTAAAATATAAATTTTAAAAATTTTTGCAGTTTTTAAAAATGAAACAAGAATATAAGCTGAGCGAAATTACTTTTCTAACAAAAAATCTATGTGCATTTAAATTTAATTAGATTCACAATTTCTGAGATTGCGGGTAAAAATGCAAAAAAAAGGGACTCAATCACACAACGTGGTTTATTCTTCTAATAACTAAACAAATACTTTTAAATGAGGCATTAATTTAAAAATTTCATTTCATTACCACAATCTTTTCACATAGCCCCTCAGAGTAGCTGCAGTTATTAAACGCATTCTAATTTAACTATAAATCCATACATGTATTTTGAACTCTACGAGTTGTATGAATGCATGAATGTGTTTCACACGTTTAGAGAATACATTGTACTTACATATATATACACACATACATATATACCTACATATAAATATATACATATATATTTATAATTGCGTATACACAAATAAAATAAAGTAATTAGTTTATAAATTAATATATTAAGGCCACAGCATTTACGATGTTATTTTATTAAAATATAAAAATTTACAAATATAATAAAAGAGGAAAAATATATTGTTTATTGTTAACAGACACGCTCAAGATCAACTAATACAAAGCGGCATTTTTGATATGCGTGTGAAATTAAAAAAAAAATAAAAAATAAACAAAAACCTATTAGTTTATGCACATACATACATATTACATAGTTGTAAAATAGTTAAATTCATGTAATAAATTACAAAAAAAATTATTAATCAAATTATAAAAACAAGAGAGTTAATAAAGACGAAAATAAAAATAGGAAAAAAAACAGATCACAAAATGCTCAAAAAGTTTAGTTCTCGCGTTTTAACCTCTCACTTACTTACATACATACATATTCCACCATATTTGTACGCATGTAAAATTTATTATATTCTATGTATTTGTTAGTTGTAATATTTAATTGTGAATTTAAACGTTGCTAATCTTGTTAAGCCAAATCTCTCTCATTCAAGTTATTATATTCATATATACAAATTGGTCCATTGCACACTGCTGGCCGTAAAAATACTTACTTAAATAGAGAAGCTACTTATTTAACCAAATGTGTATTATGTATATCAAAACACTACTAAATATTATATGATATCAGAATGGAAAAATAAAGCTGAAATTCCGTATCTGGATACACAAAAACTAAAAACTATCGTTGCGATCCTAAAATTCGAAAATTTGAAATCGACACCACTTTGAAAGCTTCAAGATTGTGTAGTTGTAAACTTATATACAAATCGATGATAATTAAAATTCTTAAAAATGCTTTATAAGTACAAAAGCTGCATATTTTTATTACATGATTATTATTATTGTTTTTTGTTTTAGCTAACATATAAAATATACAGTCTTTTCGAACAATGTTTACCAAATATTACGATTTCAGATCTTTCGATTTTTGGAATATGTTCCTTTCTTTTTTTTTTT
The DNA here is from genome assembly GCA_963971545.1 of Philophylla caesio. NCBI lineage: Eukaryota > Metazoa > Arthropoda > Insecta > Diptera > Tephritidae > Philophylla > Philophylla caesio. The sequence goes on along the minus strand of OZ020604.1, from coordinate 188,122,762 downwards.
CTCTATATTTATATGTATGTATGCCTATCATTGAAAGTAAGTTTCCTTATTTCAGATACTTATGTATATCGAAAAACAAGCGTTATTTATCCAAGAAGAAAAAAATTACTTTTATAAATTCTTTCTGGCAGAATTAGGAGGGTTACTGGTTTTTCAAAACGTTCTTATAGGAAACGAAGTTTGAAACGGTGTTTTTCTTTGTAGAAGATCTTAAAAATCGCACTGCAAGCGAAGATACACCTATCCTCATTCGAGATCAAAACGAATTATGTCCTGCCGTCAAATAGCCAACCAGCGCATTCACGCTTGGACATCCACATCACGGCTGACAGCAAAGTTTTTCGTGTACTAAGGGACCAGCATTAACAACAATAATAAAGTCCCTTCTCGGCGAACAAAACTACACTCCATAATTCTCTCTTTTTGCCAGCATTATGACAACAAGGGATAAAAAGGCCCTTGGAGTATTCGAGAAAACGGTTCTTCAAAATATTTATGGACCTTAACTTCCTTGCGAATTTATGCAGCTAGTTTCAGCTCAGTCTGCTATCAGCATTTAACCATTCATCTAAAGTATGTGCTAGGGAATAATCGAAATGTTAACGAAATTTTATTAGTAATTTGCCTGTGTTTATTCTAACGCTATGCAGTTGGACGTCCTGAAGGATTTCCGCCGGGTGTGTACTTTAAAAAACCTAGAATTAATTTTTAATTTGGCTCATATTTATTTATGGTATGGCGTTTCTTTGATTTTGTGTATGGATTAAAGGACCTACTCGCATACCACTTTTCGGCAGCTATTTATTTATGATATTAACCAGTGCTAAATATTTACACAAAGATGTACTTAAATTTAGCAAATGTTATAAATTGGATACTGTGGGCTTTCATGTTGGCAGGTTTCTCGTAGTGGCAGTTCCTAGTGCCGAAGGCGTGGAGAAGGTTTTAAATAGAGCCCAGTTTGATGGACGACCTCAAGTGTTTATCGCAGCGATACGACCGCCAAGTAATGAAATGAAGGGTAAGTTTTAATTCTCGAAAGAAAGTTTTGTTTAAAATTGCTTAATTGTAAATAAAAATTTATGGAATTTTATTTATGAGGAGATCACCCAAACATGCATACATAGATTTGTGTATACATTTTTAAAAAATTTGTTTAATGTGCTTTTAACTATATAAAAGATTATCCGGTTGGATGAAAAGTGGATGTATTTAAGAATAGTTTTCCCTTATCACTTATTAAATTCAGTTTACAACATTTTAATAACTGAATTTATATAAGTTGGAATTTGGTATTTTGCTTTTGCTATTGACTTTTAGACTGTCAAAGCTGTAAAAGTAAAAGCAAAATATGTATATGTATGTAAACCGATCAAAAATAATCGCCTTAGAAGCATCACAGCCACATCAGCAGCACGAAAAATGTTCGGAAGCAAACGTTCGGTTGCTGTTAAGCAAGAGCATTTTTTTTAAGCTTACATTACATGAAAGCAAGCGATCGACTTGGAAAAACTAACGACGATACATAATGAAAATAAAAGTCGAAAGTATCAGAAGAAAATAAAAAATGTGAATTCTAAGTATGACCTACGCTATTTATTAATTACCTTTAATATTTTAATACAGCACTAAAAGTATTTTATTTGCAAAGGAAGTTTATAATTACTATATGGATAAGATTAAAGCATGCGCTCACGACGAATTCGCAAATTTTTTGATAAATAATAGCAAAAAAAAAAATAATACGATAACAAAAATTGTTTGGTGTATAAATGATAGGAGTTTAGGTGTGCACATTTTTTTTTTTTACTTTTGGTGTAGCTACTTCAATTTTTAAAACTGTAAGCTCTGCAGCAGTGAAACTGTGGAGGGTTTGCAAATCGCACATTATGTGAATGCCTTAAAACTGGAGTTCACATACAAATATGTACATATAAAAAATTTAAACAATTGCTGAGAGAAAGCAATAACAGAGAAAAAAAATTTCTAAAATCTCGTTCGAAAGCTAAGTTGTAAAATTTTCCTTGCACCGAATTTTTTTGTTGCTTCATATCAATATTATTCTCCTTTACACTAGTTATATTTAGCATTATCGTTATCAATGTAGACATTATAGTCGGTATCATTGGCGTTATCGTTGTTAAGACTAAAATTAACCTTTTTTTTTAATGTGTGTTATTTATTTTAGATCACCAAAAGTGTGATAATTGTTTTAAAATTACGGCCTAAATTAGCACCTCTTGGCAAATTCTAACGAGTCGGGTTGTCTTAAAATTCATTCGGTCTCCAACAGCTCGGAAAAGTCGTTCCCAATTTGAAAGTTGCCCTAAATAACTGTATTAGATAGGTCGATTCCAAATTTTGACATGCTGGTATAAAATAACTTCTTTATCTGTCGCCGATTGCTTTGAATAATTTATAATGGGAATCAGCGATTTTGACGGCCTTGTTGTTTTTAATGCTATTCTTACTTCATTTTTGTCCAATATAAGAATGTGAACGTCAAATCTCTTCAGTAGTTGATTTTTCAGCATGATATGCAATTATAAATAATGCCAAATTTAGATCTATCTTACAAAAGGTTGCATTTACGAAGGAAGTAGAAATGAAGGTAAAATGTTATCCCGTTTTTGCGAAAAAGTGATAGAAAAATACTCCAAGTAGGTCATTGGTGGAAATATAAATAACGAAATACTTATCATTTCTTATTCATTTATAAAAAAGAAAACAAAGCTTCTTTAAAAATGCAAAACCAAGCTTTTACCCAAATCTGTTCTTTTGTGTTTCAGGCATTTTCTTTCGTGAAAATGTCATCTGAAAGGAGCAACGTCGTTTCATACTACATTATTTGCGTGATTATGGGTTTGGTCGTCGGTTTGCTGAACTCGAATCAGTTATACAGGAAAAATCACAGATCTGGACGGACCGCGTTACCCACATGAACAGGAATTGTCCAAGCCCGGTGGTTATAGAATTTATGTACCAAATGTGACAAATTAATTTTTCCACATTGTTATGAATGAACGGCGATCACGCGCGGAACAAGCGGATTTATTGGAGTTGATTAAAATGGGTATGCAATTTCAGCGCACTGCCGACGATTACGGCAAACTGCTGAGCCATATGCCCTGGATACGGACCGACTTTCCAAAGGCCAGCTCCTATGAGACACTCATGGAATCGAATGTTTTAATTTTCAAATTTTTTGAGAAAATCATCGACCACCACTTGCGAACCTACAATGTGTGTGGAGAGAGAAACTGCATTGACTTATATGTTATATTAAAGAAATGAGGAAGAACCATGCCAAAGGATGTATAGACAGCTACAATCGTGAGCAATTCATCATGAGTTTGGCAGACATTACGCTTCCACCACTCACCGTTGTGAGCTCTCAAATCGGGTTTCTAATACAATATTTTCTCCTGTATCCGGAAGTGATTAGACACATTCAAGCGGAAATAGACTCGGTTGTTCGAAACGGACGATTAGCAACGCTGGAAGATCGTCAACATATGCACTACACTAAGGCAACGCTGCGGGAGGGTTTGCGCATTGAAACCCTGGTGCCATCTGATTTGCCACACAAAGCACTCGAGGAAATCGAGCTGATGGGTTTTAAGACACCAAAGGTGGGGACGAGGATTATTATAATTTTTTTAAATCAAGATTATATCTACCATTTACACAAAAATTCTTATTCACTCTAGGATACTATTCTCTTTCCCGTTCTTTATGCTTATCACACGGATTCATGCGTTTGGGGCGATCCAGAGAATTTCAGACCAGAACGGATTTGGACGATGATGGAAAATTGTCTTTGAAAAAGGAAATTTCATTGCCTTTTTCTGTTTTAAATATTTTAATTAAAAATAAATTGAGATATAAAAGCTTGAGAAGGAGTTTGAAATCAAATTAAGATACTCCTTTCAAGTAACCTTCCTCTTACGCTTATACTATGCTATAGTTTATGTAACAATTGTTATTATTATGTAGTAAGCCTTTAATAAAATAAATAAAAAAAAACCTTTTACAAAGCCATTAATGAAAAGAATTTGTTGTAATACTTCTAAAAAAAACTTATATTTTTAAGGTAATAGCCAAGGCATAATTAAATCTAACTTGGTAATAGCTTAAAAATGTATTCAGAAAAATTATTGCAATTCTGAGAAAAAAATGAAAATTCGTTTAACAATTTCCTAAATTTGATTTTAATTTTTTCAATATAGAGAATCAATTGCTTTTTAAAACAAAATTAAAAAAACAAAAAGTTCCGATTTGTTTAAGAATGACAATATGAGAACTTTTTATAAAACAAAAGTAAGTTAAACGGAAATTCTCAAAAATCAAGCGTACAAATTATCATCTTCACCTGCAACTTATTAAACTCAAAGTAGATTATAAAACTGCATAGCAAACATTTTTTAAAAAATATAATTAAAAAGTATCTACATATATTTGTCTAAACTTTGGATTTTTCTAATATTTTTACAAAGTTTCGAAATTTGCAGAACACGCAACCAAACAACCATGTATTTGTAATTGATTTTGAGAAAAAATTGAGTGACGTAGCGCTTTTGAAAATTTTCGCTTTGTTTACCCTTTATTCTTTGTTACCATATACATATGTATGTACGTGGCGATTTGTTTGCAATTAAACTCGCGTAAAACAGTTTCTATTATGAAAACCAAATTCCATAAACACTTTTTGCTAATTTCCAATCAACTTTTCTCAATAAATCTTGTTATAATTATCATCACATCACTTTTTTGGTGTTCTGGTTTGTTCTCCTCTTTATTATAGTTTCGCTTTATATGACAGCAAAGAAACATGGTGTCAAAAGCACTACGTCACTGGCTGAAAATAATTTCTTTTCTCTCACTTGGTATTGCGTGATCTGATATAATTGGTTCATGAATGCCTTCCAATAACGAAAATATCACAAAAACGTATGCATATACATATGTTAGGTACTTCAATTTAATTTATATATGTATGTACATATATTTTTTATACATATATTTCTTATCATTTCATTTTTATATGTCTCTCGTACATCGAACCCGGTTACAACGAAGTGCGGAAGCATGACATTCAAAATTCTTCTTTGAGAGGCAATATCCGAAATATATTTTTAAACAAATAATGAAAATATCGAGCCCTAACCGCGAAAATAACGTAAGCGACATTTTTTCCAAAATTAACTTTTTGATGCAGAACTGTTCTAAAACTGATAATACGTCATCTGGCTAAATATTGTTTCGCTAATCGTTATAGTTATGGAGATGTACGACTTTACATTTTATCGTAAGCGACATTCACTCTTAAAAAAAAAAAAAATATTTAAAAAAACCTTCTCCTGTAAAATTTGGTTTTTGTCGCTTACGCTAAAATGGCGGTAAAGGCTCGATATGCTTACAAAATTATGGCAAAACATTGTTTGCAGGTAGTTCCCATATTACGGAGTTTATGGAAACTACCAACACGGTTGGGGTATGTATGCAATGTTAACTTTGTTAACTTTATCAGGTGAAAATATTCGGATTTTGAGGATATAGCTTTTTTATTTTGACGTTAAACAAACAACTATCTGTCCGTGGTCACAATAACTTGAGTAAAAATTAAGATATCTCAATGAAATTTGGTACATAGATTGCTCTTTGGACAGGGTAGATTGGTATTGAAAACGGTCAATAACTACGCCTACCTCCCATATAACGGGAGTCGGAAGTTATCGTCACAAAATTTGGTGGATATATTTTCTTTCACATGGCTATTATTATCGTAAAAAATCGGATCAGAACCACGCCCACCTCTCATATAACGGAAGCATTGGAAAATGCAAAAACTTCATTTTTCCGGTATCTATTCAAACAAATTGAGCGAAATTTGGTATTTGGATCGATTTGGAACTAAGAAATTAGGTATTTATGAAATTTTGAAAAATGGGCGTTGCCACGTATCTCAATAACGGTGTAAGGTATCGTCACAAATTTTCCGCAATATCGCTGTTATCATCGTCAAAATTTTTTGACCTCGCCCCCCTCCCATATAACGGAAATTTTGAAAAATGCATAAAAATTTCGTTTTTTCTTTATCTATTAGTTAATAAGGAGAGTTGATTTTTATGAAATTTTGAAAAACGCCCACTTATAAAAAAAAGTCTGTAGGTATCTCTTTTTTCTTGTTTTCATTTCTTACTTTTTTTCATTTTTTGCACGCTACGTCAACATTTTGTTAAGAATTTCTTCATTGATGTCTACATTTATTATCTCGCTTCCGGTTTACTGAGCCATCACTGTACTTGTATTTTTTGATGAAATTTGTCTTATTATTGTATTACTTCAAGTATATATTTAACAAATGTTGAGTATAAAATGCTTTAATTAATGCTTAATAAATATATACATATATGTAAAAGCACACATACACACGAACATTTGTATATGCGCCAAGTATGCAGAATAAATTTGCTATTATCTCATCGTGTCAATGGAACTCACATCATTATCCGCGTTAACTCATAGCAGCGCTCGGCAATGGGAAATGCATTTGCGCCTTTTGCTGCATATGCGCAATATATGTAATCAGTCGATTGCCACAATAAATACAATAAATCCTTACATACATATGTACCTACATATGTACCTATACCCAGGTCCGATAAGAGAGTGAAGGAAAGGGAGTGATCCCCCTCTGCGTGAGTTTTTGATGGATCCGTGTTATTTCGTAAACTTAGTTCAAAGAAGACAATGATAATTCTTTTTAATATTATTAAATTTATATATTTTTACTTTATTTTTACAGCTGTGTTTTTTCTGAAGTTCCGGGTGATAAAAGGTTTTCAAACGACAAGTGTAGAATAAAACATTAAAGTGAACAACCGATTTTAGTAGTGTCTTTAATTGTACAACAAATACATCAAGAAATGTGTAAGGAAGCGACCCACACATTCTTACCCTCGTATAAATGCATCCCGAAGAACGATAATCGCTGGTAATTGAACTGGCCGAACAGTCTACAAAACCAAAGCACCAACAATTGAAATTAATCAGTCCTTTTGCAAATTTCATCGAAGTAACGAGACAATCGTGCAAATAAAGCCAAACAAAAAAACAAAACCAAAAAAATGTTAACAGCAATTCTTTTGTGCATTTGTGCCGTCTTTTGTGTATACTTATCCTATCGCTATGTAGTAGGTCGTCCTGAAGGATTTCCGCCCGGTTAGTGTTTGTTTAATTTTTTTCATTACTCTTCAATTTAAATTAATTTTATTATAAAATTTCACTTTAATAATAATATTATAATATTTTTTTTTGATATTTCTTTTTAAGGTCCTCCGCGCATACCTATCTTTGGTAGCTACTTATTCATGATGTTAGCTAATAAAAAATATTTACATAAAGGAATACTCAAATTTGCCAAATGGTATAAATCGGATATTGTGGGCTTTCATTTGGGAAATGATTGCATAGTTGCGGTACATAACGCCGAAGGTGTTAGAGAGATTTTGAATAGAAGAGTGTTTGATGGGCGACCGCCCGTGTTCCTAGCAAAAATGCGTTCACCCGATAATGAATTATTAGGTAAGAAAGATATACATATGTGAATATTTCAATAGATATCATCATTGTGTAGAGAGTATTTACTTCAAAGTATATGCAAGCAATATATTTTTTTTATCAGATCTTTTAAACTTTTCCATCGGAAATATTGTTGATTATCAGTTAAAGAACATTGACGATGTGTATGACGATATACTTGTATGTGAGTGTGTTGTAATAGGGATCGGAGTCTAAAGTTCATTTATTTATAATGGAAAACGATGTCAATGAAGTAAATAAAGTAAACAGAAAAATTATCGCGACACTGAATAGAGAAATCGCTAGATCAATACTTTACTGCAAATAATTGAAATACATTGAACAATATACAGGGTGTTCGATTATTCGAAATTTTTGTAAAACCGTTTTCGAATTGTTGGAAAAATGGCTAATTGAAATTTTAATTCAATTAATTTTTATATCAAGAAAAAACCAGGTTAACCGGTTTTTGTTCCAAGTAAGAAATAATTACACCAAAGTAAATAACATACATGTAACTTAATGCAATTATTTCCATGAAAGAAATCTTTTGAACATAAAATGTAGTTTAATGTCCGAACTCAGTAAGCTCTATCAGTCTCGAATAGAAAAAAGTCACAATTTTAGACCAGTTGACATTAATTGGGCTCAAGTCCTTTACTCTCAAAACAAAGTTTCGCAATTGTGATCAGGTAATAAACAGGTCACAAAAAATAAAAACGTAAAAGCGGAGAAAGGCAATAATTCTCAACTCAAATTTTAAAACTTGAGACTATACTAAATTACTGAATTCCACATTAAACTAGAAGGACATAGAGTCAGTAAGTCGTTTTACAATTTTTTAAGGTTTGCCGTCTTATTATAATATTTATCTAAATATATGAATTCTTCTAAAATACAGTTGCTGCTTTTTTTGCAAAATATTTTAATTTTGATAAGCATTTTGTGGTTTCTGTTTCAATAAAACTATAATGGATTTAAAACCCCGGATTTGGAGAATGAAAAAACCGATTTATTCGATATTCAAAAAATCAAGATTAAAAAAAAAAAGGCACAACAATTTATGAAAACAACTGAAGAAACCCGGTATGAAGAAGTCAATCACCCTAATAGAGATTTTAAAAACTAAAGTGCTTCTCTTTTTAAAGTTTTACATTTCACAAAAGGCTTCATCTGTTCTACATATGCAGCAACTTTCTAATAATTACAAATATTTTATTTGAACCGAAACTGAATCTCTTCTTGTAAAGCTTAAACGTTCGTTTTTAAAATACTGTTTTCCCCACTTTCCATTTTTCAGCGATTAATGAAGTAATTTTTAAATCATTACAAAAACCAGTAGAAATTTAACTTTGGAGTATTGTAAATAATTTTTTGTTTCAAATACGTATTTTTACCTACATTTTTGATATGACCAAGAGTGATATTCTTTGGAAGTGCTAATTTAATTATTCCAATGACCCAGAACAATAATTATTTTATGGTGGCGCTTTTGAAGTTATCCAAATTTTCGAAACAATAATAAAATTCTATGAATAATAATTATGAGAGAAAATTTTTTTTTGTCTTCGATAAATATTATTTTGAGACTTATATCAATTTTCAACGAGATAAATATGTTTAAGTCTTCATAAACTTTTATTTTGCGATTTATTAATATTACAAATATTTTTAAATAATATAATTAAATAATTAAATTAATAATAATTGATATATTTTAATATAATTTTTTGGATTGTTAATAATACATTTTTTTTTTTATTTCCCAAACGGTTGAGCCGAACCGAAACCCAGACTCAAAGACAAAAAATAACAATTATGTGAAAATTCGAAAGTCCCGAAAAAGCTACTATTTTGCGTCCTTGTTAAAAACAGTACTCTCTATTAACTATATTTTTTTTTCTTGGCACTTAAAGGCATCTTTTTCCGGGAAGGCCATGTTTGGAAAGAGCAACGTCGCTTCATTTTACGGTACCTACGCGATTTCGGATTTGGTCGCCGTTTCGCTGAACTTGAGTTAGTAATTCAACAGGAGATAACTGATCTTTTAGATTTAATACGCAATGGCCCACGCTTTCCACACGAGCATGAATTGTCTAAACCAGGCGGTTATAGAATTTCAGTACCAAAAATATTTAGTCCATTTACATTCAACTGCTTTTTTCATATCATGATGAACGATCGTCGACCACGTTCAGAGCAAGCTGAAGTTTTACACATCTGTAACATGGGCTTGCAATTTCAACGCAAAGGCGATGACTTTGGTAAAATGTTGAGTATATTGCCTTGGATACGATATGTATTTCCCAAATGGAGCAGTTACGATGTGCTTGCGGAGTCGAACAGATGTCTATTCGAGTATTTCGAAAAAATAGTCGATCATCACATTGCCACATACGATGAGTCTTGTGAGCGAAACTTTCTCGATTTGTATATTAAGCAAATGAAATTAGAGCATGAACAGGGTCAGACAGATGTTTATAATCGCAAGCAGTTCATAATGGGCTTAGTGGACTTTGGTTTTCCGGCGTTTACAGCGATAAGCTCGCAACTAACATTCTTAATTCAATACCTATTGCTCTATCCGGAAGTAATGATACGTATACAAGCGGAAATAGATAATGTAGTAGGTAATGGACGACTACCGACACTTGAAGATCGTCAAAATTTGCACTACACTGAAGCTACAATTCGGGAGGGTATGCGAATTGAGACTCTGGTGCCATCAGATGTACCACACAGAGCGCTAGAAGACACTGAATTATTGGGCTACAAAATTCCGAAGGTACTTGTTTGAAATAAAAGTTTTTTTTTTGTAATTTGAAGAGCGATAAAAAACGTTTTTTTTTTTTAATACAGCACACGATTGTAGTGCCTAGTTTGTACGCCTATCATTCCGATGAACGTGTCTGGGGCGATCCACAAAACTTTCGGCCGGAACGCTTTTTGGATGAAAATGGCAAAATGTCTTTGAAAAAGGATGTATCACTACCCTTCGGAGCAGGTAATACAGTTATCAATTAAAACACTGTTGCATACACACATACGAGTATATTAACAACTTTGCCAATTCTTAAATTTGTAGGAAAACGACTTTGCGCGGGCGAGACTTTTGCACGAAATATGCTTTTCCTTTTGACTTCAGCACTTTGCCAAAATTTCAATTTTATTTTAGGATCAGGTGACACATTGCCAGATTTGTCGAAAAACCTTAACGGTTTAGCTATAACGCCATACGACTTTTGGGTGCAGTTGGAGGATAGAAACTAATGTTTTAAATATAATATATGTATATATTTATTATTAATGTAGAATTAAATATTTACCCAACTTTTTGCTCAATATGGTAAACACACGCGCATACATAAGTACATACATATGTATATATTTCTATGTGAGATGTATGATATAATGTTAAATTTTTCTTTGTATTTAAATATTGAGTAAAGCTAAAAGTAAATACTTATTTTAATTGCCTTTTATTTTTTTAAATGTTTTGTACATACATACATACATATGAACATAAATTGTATCTTATTTATCTGTCCTCAAATGATTCACAATTATTGGTTTTTTGTGTAGACAAGAATGATGAAAGTTCCATTCCTCATATTTGTGAGCTCTCTCTGTAAGTATTTTGTTTTTTCTTTTAAAAGCTAATGTTTCAAAAACTTGAATTGAATCGAATGCAATACAAAATTTGAAAACTGAATGCATGTACGGTTGCCCCCCTTTTTATATTCTGTAGATTGTATGAACACTTTTTGAATATTAATTTGAAATACATACATACATCTCAACGAAGTAACGAAATTTAAATTTTACAATTTTGTAATTTTGTTTAGAAAATAATGACTTCTGTACAATTAAAGGCAGGTATTAAAAGGAAAACAAAATCCACAGAACTTTCTGATTTTGCTTTGCTGCTGCTTCAAACATCTTCAATGCGACTTAGTCAAATTAAAAAAGTTGCTGAATAATTGTCATTAATAAAAGAATATTCTAGGCAGACAGGGTACATATATTGGAACTTCTACGCCCTAAGATAAAATTTGTACCGTAATCCGAAATACTACGTTTTTGAAAAATACCTTTTTTTATACACTGATATACATAAATATGTATGTATGAATGTTACATAATTTTCTTTAGGCACCAAATTTGTTTTTAAAATATAATCCTGTTTATAATTGGTAAATTTCTTTCCTCTTATCAAGGTAATATCGCAGTAACCGCGAATAGTAACTGCTATTAATTAAAAAAAAATCACACTTGGTTAATTCTTTAAATTATAGCAAAAAAATGAAGAACATTTTATTTAATAATTAAAAATTGATATGATAAAAAGTACAAAATACCAATTTGAAAATATTGTTAAGAAAAACCATTAAAATTTGACGATCGCTGGTTATATTTCTTACAGGGCTGCTTATGGATTGCTATTGTGAATCCTATAGCCTATAAATGTTTATATACAAAATAACAATAGAGTTTGTATCATTGTGGTACACAATGGTTTGTATCCGCGGCTAGAGATTTTAAGTATTAATCGACACACGGTACCGAGTACAAATGCAGCCAGGATATTTATTACCCAGTACATAATGAAACGCATTCGCAACGTAATTTTTGTTTATAAAAGCGATAAATTCCCTACATTTTTCTAAAATTTTTAGACAATTTTTTAATAATTATATTTTCTACGAAGAATAGGGAAAATTCTTTAAGATTATGAATTATGGAGTATCAAAATAAGATAGAGAATTTACTATCGATAATCAAGCACATCACTACCAGCGGCTGACCGCGAAAAACAAATTTTTACAAATTTGCATTTGTTTTTAAGTCTATTCCCAAAATACTATATTGTTTCAAAAACTTACATTGGTCGCTATGAGCAAGAAAAGCACAATGTCGAAAACATTGGCAAAAAAATTATCCGAAAAAGCGCGCGTTGGCCGAACAGTCGAAATTCAGGTGAGCACGTCCCTGAATGTTCATGCATTATTAAACTTGATAACGACTTTTTTCATTAATAGGATATCGAAGATTCGTACAAGACTTTCTTCTCACCTGTGCAAACTCGTCAGCAGCGTAAAATCAACCATACACAGTTGCACAAGTTGGAACTGCCCACTAAAATTAAAAACACTAAATACAAAAAAATGCACGATGGTGATTTCGAAAAAGTAAGTGGAGATCACAGCACAAGTAAGAAATATGAACAGCTTGAAGATGATAAAGAAATTAAAGTTAATAATAAAGAAGGCGAATTGTCCTTAACTGTGCATAAAGAAGTAGAACAACTTGATGAGGCAAGCAAGTGGGAACCGAAAAACTGGCATACAATCTTAGAGAATATTAGAACAATGCGCGCTGTCACAGATGCCCCAGTTGACACCATGGGATGCCACAAATGTTCTGACACTGAGGCCGATGAAAAAGTAAGTAAATGTATAAAATATGAAGATATATAGTTAGTAGTTGTGTTGTCGAATTTCTTTACACTACGATTTGTTTGCATAGACGCAGCGATTCCAGAAACTTATTGCTCTAATGCTATCAAGTCAAACCAAGGATGAAATTACTTTTGAAGCAATGCAACGCCTGAAGAGCAATGCCATGACACCAGCAGCCGTTGTTGCCATAGAACGAGGCAAACTTGAGGAATTGCTGAAACCGGTCTCATTTTATAAAGTAACCGAAAAAACATATTCGGATTTTGAGGATATAGCTTTTTTATTTTGACGTTAAACAAACAACTATCTGTCCGTGGTCACAATAACTTGAGTAAAAATTAAGATATCTCAATGAAATTTGGTACATAGATTGCTCTTTGGACAGGGTAGATTGGTATTGAAAACGGTCAATAACTACGCCTACCTCCCATATAACGGGAGTCGGAAGTTATCGTCACAAAATTTGGTGGATATATTTTCTTTCACATGGCTATTATTATCGTAAAAAATCGGATCAGAACCACGCCCACCTCTCATATAACGGAAGCATTGGAAAATGCAAAAACTTCATTTTTCCGGTATCTATTCAAACAAATTGAGCGAAATTTGGTATTTGGATCGATTTGGAACTAAGAAATTAGGTATTTATGAAATTTTGAAAAATGGGCGTTGCCACGTATCTCAATAACGGTGTAAGGTATCGTCACAAATTTTCCGCAATATCGCTGTTATCATCGTCAAAATTTTTTGACCTCGCCCCCCTCCCATATAACGGAAATTTTGAAAAATGCATAAAAATTTCGTTTTTTCTTTATCTATTAGTTAATAAGGAGAGTTGATTTTTATGAAATTTTGAAAAACGCCCACTTATAAAAAAAAGTCTGTAGGTATCTCTTTTTTCTTGTTTTCATTTCTTACTTTTTTTCATTTTTTGCACGCTACGTCAACATTTTGTTAAGAATTTCTTCATTGATGTCTACATTTATTATCTCGCTTCCGGTTTACTGAGCCATCACTGTACTTGTATTTTTTGATGAAATTTGTCTTATTATTGTATTACTTCAAGTATATATTTAACAAATGTTGAGTATAAAATGCTTTAATTAATGCTTAATAAATATATACATATATGTAAAAGCACACATACACACGAACATTTGTATATGCGCCAAGTATGCAGAATAAATTTGCTATTATCTCATCGTGTCAATGGAACTCACATCATTATCCGCGTTAACTCATAGCAGCGCTCGGCAATGGGAAATGCATTTGCGCCTTTTGCTGCATATGCGCAATATATGTAATCAGTCGATTGCCACAATAAATACAATAAATCCTTACATACATATGTACCTACATATGTACCTATACCCAGGTCCGATAAGAGAGTGAAGGAAAGGGAGTGATCCCCCTCTGCGTGAGTTTTTGATGGATCCGTGTTATTTCGTAAACTTAGTTCAAAGAAGACAATGATAATTCTTTTTAATATTATTAAATTTATATATTTTTACTTTATTTTTACAGCTGTGTTTTTTCTGAAGTTCCGGGTGATAAAAGGTTTTCAAACGACAAGTGTAGAATAAAACATTAAAGTGAACAACCGATTTTAGTAGTGTCTTTAATTGTACAACAAATACATCAAGAAATGTGTAAGGAAGCGACCCACACATTCTTACCCTCGTATAAATGCATCCCGAAGAACGATAATCGCTGGTAATTGAACTGGCCGAACAGTCTACAAAACCAAAGCACCAACAATTGAAATTAATCAGTCCTTTTGCAAATTTCATCGAAGTAACGAGACAATCGTGCAAATAAAGCCAAACAAAAAAACAAAACCAAAAAAATGTTAACAGCAATTCTTTTGTGCATTTGTGCCGTCTTTTGTGTATACTTATCCTATCGCTATGTAGTAGGTCGTCCTGAAGGATTTCCGCCCGGTTAGTGTTTGTTTAATTTTTTTCATTACTCTTCAATTTAAATTAATTTTATTATAAAATTTCACTTTAATAATAATATTATAATATTTTTTTTTGATATTTCTTTTTAAGGTCCTCCGCGCATACCTATCTTTGGTAGCTACTTATTCATGATGTTAGCTAATAAAAAATATTTACATAAAGGAATACTCAAATTTGCCAAATGGTATAAATCGGATATTGTGGGCTTTCATTTGGGAAATGATTGCATAGTTGCGGTACATAACGCCGAAGGTGTTAGAGAG
The DNA here is from genome assembly GCA_963971545.1 of Philophylla caesio. Classification (NCBI taxonomy): domain Eukaryota; kingdom Metazoa; phylum Arthropoda; class Insecta; order Diptera; family Tephritidae; genus Philophylla; species Philophylla caesio. The sequence goes on along the minus strand of OZ020604.1, from coordinate 188,107,495 downwards.
ATTTTGAATAGAAGAGTGTTTGATGGGCGACCGCCCGTGTTCCTAGCAAAAATGCGTTCACCCGATAATGAATTATTAGGTAAGAAAGATATACATATGTGAATATTTCAATAGATATCATCATTGTGTAGAGAGTATTTACTTCAAAGTATATGCAAGCAATATATTTTTTTTATCAGATCTTTTAAACTTTTCCATCGGAAATATTGTTGATTATCAGTTAAAGAACATTGACGATGTGTATGACGATATACTTGTATGTGAGTGTGTTGTAATAGGGATCGGAGTCTAAAGTTCATTTATTTATAATGGAAAACGATGTCAATGAAGTAAATAAAGTAAACAGAAAAATTATCGCGACACTGAATAGAGAAATCGCTAGATCAATACTTTACTGCAAATAATTGAAATACATTGAACAATATACAGGGTGTTCGATTATTCGAAATTTTTGTAAAACCGTTTTCGAATTGTTGGAAAAATGGCTAATTGAAATTTTAATTCAATTAATTTTTATATCAAGAAAAAACCAGGTTAACCGGTTTTTGTTCCAAGTAAGAAATAATTACACCAAAGTAAATAACATACATGTAACTTAATGCAATTATTTCCATGAAAGAAATCTTTTGAACATAAAATGTAGTTTAATGTCCGAACTCAGTAAGCTCTATCAGTCTCGAATAGAAAAAAGTCACAATTTTAGACCAGTTGACATTAATTGGGCTCAAGTCCTTTACTCTCAAAACAAAGTTTCGCAATTGTGATCAGGTAATAAACAGGTCACAAAAAATAAAAACGTAAAAGCGGAGAAAGGTAATAATTCTCAACTCAAATTTTAAAACTTGAGACTATACTAAATTACTGAATTCCACATTAAACTAGAAGGACATAGAGTCAGTAAGTCGTTTTACAATTTTTTAAGGTTTGCCGTCTTATTATAATATTTATCTAAATATATGAATTCTTCTAAAATACAGTTGCTGCTTTTTTTGCAAAATATTTTAATTTTGATAAGCATTTTGTGGTTTCTGTTTCAATAAAACTATAATGGATTTAAAACCCCGGATTTGGAGAATGAAAAAACCGATTTATTCGATATTCAAAAAATCAAGATTAAAAAAAAAAAGGCACAACAATTTATGAAAACAACTGAAGAAACCCGGTATGAAGAAGTCAATCACCCTAATAGAGATTTTAAAAACTAAAGTGCTTCTCTTTTTAAAGTTTTACATTTCACAAAAGGCTTCATCTGTTCTACATATGCAGCAACTTTCTAATAATTACAAATATTTTATTTGAACCGAAACTGAATCTCTTCTTGTAAAGCTTAAACGTTCGTTTTTAAAATACTGTTTTCCCCACTTTCCATTTTTCAGCGATTAATGAAGTAATTTTTAAATCATTACAAAAACCAGTAGAAATTTAACTTTGGAGTATTGTAAATAATTTTTTGTTTCAAATACGTATTTTTACCTACATTTTTGATATGACCAAGAGTGATATTCTTTGGAAGTGCTAATTTAATTATTCCAATGACCCAGAACAATAATTATTTTATGGTGGCGCTTTTGAAGTTATCCAAATTTTCGAAACAATAATAAAATTCTATGAATAATAATTATGAGAGAAAATTTTTTTTTGTCTTCGATAAATATTATTTTGAGACTTATATCAATTTTCAACGAGATAAATATGTTTAAGTCTTCATAAACTTTTATTTTGCGATTTATTAATATTACAAATATTTTTAAATAATATAATTAAATAATTAAATTAATAATAATTGATATATTTTAATATAATTTTTTGGATTGTTAATAATACATTTTTTTTTTTTATTTCCCAAACGGTTGAGCCGAACCGAAACCCAGACTCAAAGACAAAAAATAACAATTATGTGAAAATTCGAAAGTCCCGAAAAAGCTACTATTTTGCGTCCTTGTTAAAAACAGTACTCTCTATTAACTATATTTTTTTTTCTTGGCACTTAAAGGCATCTTTTTCCGGGAAGGCCATGTTTGGAAAGAGCAACGTCGCTTCATTTTACGGTACCTACGCGATTTCGGATTTGGTCGCCGTTTCGCTGAACTTGAGTTAGTAATTCAACAGGAGATAACTGATCTTTTAGATTTAATACGCAATGGCCCACGCTTTCCACACGAGCATGAATTGTCTAAACCAGGCGGTTATAGAATTTCAGTACCAAAAATATTTAGTCCATTTACATTCAACTGCTTTTTTCATATCATGATGAACGATCGTCGACCACGTTCAGAGCAAGCTGAAGTTTTACACATCTGTAACATGGGCTTGCAATTTCAACGCAAAGGCGATGACTTTGGTAAAATGTTGAGTATATTGCCTTGGATACGATATGTATTTCCCAAATGGAGCAGTTACGATGTGCTTGCGGAGTCGAACAGATGTCTATTCGAGTATTTCGAAAAAATAGTCGATCATCACATTGCCACATACGATGAGTCTTGTGAGCGAAACTTTCTCGATTTGTATATTAAGCAAATGAAATTAGAGCATGAACAGGGTCAGACAGATGTTTATAATCGCAAGCAGTTCATAATGGGCTTAGTGGACTTTGGTTTTCCGGCGTTTACAGCGATAAGCTCGCAACTAACATTCTTAATTCAATACCTATTGCTCTATCCGGAAGTAATGATACGTATACAAGCGGAAATAGATAATGTAGTAGGTAATGGACGACTACCGACACTTGAAGATCGTCAAAATTTGCACTACACTGAAGCTACAATTCGGGAGGGTATGCGAATTGAGACTCTGGTGCCATCAGATGTACCACACAGAGCGCTAGAAGACACTGAATTATTGGGCTACAAAATTCCGAAGGTACTTGTTTGAAATAAAAGTTTTTTTTTTGTAATTTGAAGAGCGATAAAAAACGTTTTTTTTTTTAATACAGCACACGATTGTAGTGCCTAGTTTGTACGCCTATCATTCCGATGAACGTGTCTGGGGCGATCCACAAAACTTTCGGCCGGAACGCTTTTTGGATGAAAATGGCAAAATGTCTTTGAAAAAGGATGTATCACTACCCTTCGGAGCAGGTAATACAGTTATCAATTAAAACACTGTTGCATACACACATACGAGTATATTAACAACTTTGCCAATTCTTAAATTTGTAGGAAAACGACTTTGCGCGGGCGAGACTTTTGCACGAAATATGCTTTTCCTTTTGACTTCAGCACTTTGCCAAAATTTCAATTTTATTTTAGGATCAGGTGACACATTGCCAGATTTGTCGAAAAACCTTAACGGTTTAGCTATAACGCCATACGACTTTTGGGTGCAGTTGGAGGATAGAAACTAATGTTTTAAATATAATATATGTATATATTTATTATTAATGTAGAATTAAATATTTACCCAACTTTTTGCTCAATATGGTAAACACACGCGCATACATAAGTACATACATATGTATATATTTCTATGTGAGATGTATGATATAATGTTAAATTTTTCTTTGTATTTAAATATTGAGTAAAGCTAAAAGTAAATACTTATTTTAATTGCCTTTTATTTTTTTAAATGTTTTGTACATACATACATACATATGAACATAAATTGTATCTTATTTATCTGTCCTCAAATGATTCACAATTATTGGTTTTTTGTGTAGACAAGAATGATGAAAGTTCCATTCCTCATATTTGTGAGCTCTCTCTGTAAGTATTTTGTTTTTTCTTTTAAAAGCTAATGTTTCAAAAACTTGAATTGAATCGAATGCAATACAAAATTTGAAAACTGAATGCATGTACGGTTGCCCCCCTTTTTATATTCTGTAGATTGTATGAACACTTTTTGAATATTAATTTGAAATACATACATACATCTCAACGAAGTAACGAAATTTAAATTTTACAATTTTGTAATTTTGTTTAGAAAATAATGACTTCTGTACAATTAAAGGCAGGTATTAAAAGGAAAACAAAATCCACAGAACTTTCTGATTTTGCTTTGCTGCTGCTTCAAACATCTTCAATGCGACTTAGTCAAATTAAAAAAGTTGCTGAATAATTGTCATTAATAAAAGAATATTCTAGGCAGACAGGGTACATATATTGGAACTTCTACGCCCTAAGATAAAATTTGTACCGTAATCCGAAATACTACGTTTTTGAAAAATACCTTTTTTTATACACTGATATACATAAATATGTATGTATGAATGTTACATAATTTTCTTTAGGCACCAAATTTGTTTTTAAAATATAATCCTGTTTATAATTGGTAAATTTCTTTCCTCTTATCAAGGTAATATCGCAGTAACCGCGAATAGTAACTGCTATTAATTAAAAAAAAATCACACTTGGTTAATTCTTTAAATTATAGCAAAAAAATGAAGAACATTTTATTTAATAATTAAAAATTGATATGATAAAAAGTACAAAATACCAATTTGAAAATATTGTTAAGAAAAACCATTAAAATTTGACGATCGCTGGTTATATTTCTTACAGGGCTGCTTATGGATTGCTATTGTGAATCCTATAGCCTATAAATGTTTATATACAAAATAACAATAGAGTTTGTATCATTGTGGTACACAATGGTTTGTATCCGCGGCTAGAGATTTTAAGTATTAATCGACACACGGTACCGAGTACAAATGCAGCCAGGATATTTATTACCCAGTACATAATGAAACGCATTCGCAACGTAATTTTTGTTTATAAAAGCGATAAATTCCCTACATTTTTCTAAAATTTTTAGACAATTTTTTAATAATTATATTTTCTACGAAGAATAGGGAAAATTCTTTAAGATTATGAATTATGGAGTATCAAAATAAGATAGAGAATTTACTATCGATAATCAAGCACATCACTACCAGCGGCTGACCGCGAAAAACAAATTTTTACAAATTTGCATTTGTTTTTAAGTCTATTCCCAAAATACTATATTGTTTCAAAAACTTACATTGGTCGCTATGAGCAAGAAAAGCACAATGTCGAAAACATTGGCAAAAAAATTATCCGAAAAAGCGCGCGTTGGCCGAACAGTCGAAATTCAGGTGAGCACGTCCCTGAATGTTCATGCATTATTAAACTTGATAACGACTTTTTTCATTAATAGGATATCGAAGATTCGTACAAGACTTTCTTCTCACCTGTGCAAACTCGTCAGCAGCGTAAAATCAACCATACACAGTTGCACAAGTTGGAACTGCCCACTAAAATTAAAAACACTAAATACAAAAAAATGCACGATGGTGATTTCGAAAAAGTAAGTGGAGATCACAGCACAAGTAAGAAATATGAACAGCTTGAAGATGATAAAGAAATTAAAGTTAATAATAAAGAAGGCGAATTGTCCTTAACTGTGCATAAAGAAGTAGAACAACTTGATGAGGCAAGCAAGTGGGAACCGAAAAACTGGCATACAATCTTAGAGAATATTAGAACAATGCGCGCTGTCACAGATGCCCCAGTTGACACCATGGGATGCCACAAATGTTCTGACACTGAGGCCGATGAAAAAGTAAGTAAATGTATAAAATATGAAGATATATAGTTAGTAGTTGTGTTGTCGAATTTCTTTACACTACGATTTGTTTGCATAGACGCAGCGATTCCAGAAACTTATTGCTCTAATGCTATCAAGTCAAACCAAGGATGAAATTACTTTTGAAGCAATGCAACGCCTGAAGAGCAATGCCATGACACCAGCAGCCGTTGTTGCCATAGAACGAGGCAAACTTGAGGAATTGCTGAAACCGGTCTCATTTTATAAAGTAACCGAAAAAACATATTGAAGGTTTGAAAACATTAATACTTTTTTTTGTTTTTTAGAATAAAGCCAAATATTTGCAACTCGCTTCAAGAATACTCATAGATAAATACGATAACGATATTCCAGGCACTATTAAAGAACTAGAAGCATTGCCTGGCGTTGGGCCAAAAATGGCGCATATATGCATGTCAACGGCGTGGAATAAAGTAACAGGAATAGGAGTCGATGTTCACGTTCATCGAATTACAAATCGTCTCAAGTGGCTGCCTAAACCTACAAAAGAACCGGAACAAACTAGGATCGCTTTGGAATCGTGGCTGCCACGCGATATGTGGCAAGACGTTAATCATTTGTTAGTAGGTTTTGGACAAACTATTTGCAAAGCTGTCCGTCCACATTGTGTGGATTGCTTGAATAAAGATGTATGTCCAGCTTCAGAAGCTAAGAAAGGCGGAAGCAAAGTATTAATTCAAAATGATAGTAAAGATGTTAAATCGAAGAGGAAATTAAAGTTACAAAAATCAAAAATGGTTTGAATTGTTGCTATCTATCACGCCACGAGTGTTTAATACAGTCAATAAAAATACACTATGCAATAAACTATTGAAATACGTATGAATATTTCTCGGAAATAAATTCTAAAATTATAAATGATTAAAAAAAAAATCTTTAGTAATGTCTTACTTAAGAGGGTATTCTACTTTAGACGGTTCAAAAATTCGATTTTTTTATTGCATATTTTCGTCGAACATTATATGTAAAATGTCAGTAAAATATAACTCGATCTTAAATACTTTTCGAGAAAGCCAAAAATTGAATTATGCACGGTGCACGGTGGTGTTTTCATGAATATTTTAACGCGTTTTTCTCCGAACTATTATTTACAAAATGGTCGCCACGATAACTAGAAAAATACTAGTTCGATTGCGTTGAAATTTTTAGTTTACTCAGCAATCTTATATTTCTAACCGGAACCAAAATTATGCAAAACGCATTTGTTTATATATTTTCGTAAACAATATACACTCGAAAACATACTAAAAATCGTATATCGTCATTTAACGTAGTGTAAAATTGCCAGTATTAACTTTACCGACTATATTCTGGTTCCGGATATAATCAAGTCTACTGCATACAAAGAAAGTTAAATTCTTAGTTTCAGATGATTTAAACGAGAAAAATCGTAAAGGTAATTTTTTGGTCTTTAAAGTAGAATACCCCCTTAATCAACTATAGTACTCCACATTGAGAAAAACAATCAAGACTGTATGACATGAATGTGTTACTATTTTTGTTTTGTTTCTTGATCTGTTACATAACGCACATAAATAACAGGATTAGGTACATTTGCCGGCGGTTCCTCAAATTCATCCATATAGGAGCAGGCAATAGCTAGGGTGCTGCCATCATGACTGAAGTTTAATGATGATATTGATGAATCGTATTGATGGAACTGACATAAACGTTTTTTATTGAAACCATCCCAAATATTCACCAAACAGTCTGAACCGCCCGTCGCAAAAGTATTATATACATTGTGAAAACTTATAGCGTTAACGGGGTAAATGTGTTCAACGCTATCCTCTTTAACTCGATGACACTTGAATGCAAATTTACGCTTCTGCACTTCTGGATCAGGATCCAAGTATTCAACAGCAACACGTCCTTCAATGGAAGACATCACATAACCTTCCTTATTAGGGAATAAACGTATACAACGAGTTTGATATTTAAGTGATGATTCCCTTTTCATCATATACTCTTCCATTTTACGCAAATCCCAAATGAGAACTTTACGTTCTGAGGTGGCCACTACAATCTTCTCATCATTCACCGACATTGAAAATACTTTGCCGTTGCTTTGTTCGTATGTGCCCACACAACGTTTTTCGCGCATATCCCATAATTTAATAGTTTTATCCCAGCTGCCAGTTAGTATACCATTTACAGATTCCGCATACTCTACACATCGGATGGCATCGTCATGCGATCCCACAATACTTTCAGTATGTGTATTGACATCATATAGACGCAGCTGTTTATCGAGTGAGCCGCTCACAACATGCACAATATCCTTGAAAAAAAAAAGTGAATGTGCAATTCTAGTTTTCTAAAAAAGTTTTACGATTACTTACCATAAATGCGACATCCATTACAGGCATGTCCTCGACGAACTTCTGTCGCATGGCGTTGTTGACCACATCGTAGAAACGCACTGTACCATCCCAAGCGGATGCAATTAGATATTGATTTGTTTTTGTACCAAATTTCACTGCCGATATAGCATCTTCTGGCGAATTATTTAGTTTCACTTCAGTGGGGCGCATGACTTTTTTTGTAAAATGCAAATTTGCTATTTCTTTTTGTATTTTTTCGCGCTTCTAAAATATTATCAACCGGTGTATGGAAATCGTCTCTCCTTCTTTTGCGCTCAGTCATTCACAATAGATGAGAGCTGTTGTTTTTAAAACATTAAATTCAGGGTTTGCGGTGTAAGCCGACTTGTACACAAGATGTTGCCATATTCATATGTTTTTTTGTAAATATTCACCCTTATTTCACCATTTTTTTTAATTCTCAGGGTTCGAATCCGCCCATTGTGAGTTTCACCCGGAATAAATTTCGTTTCGAAAATTCGAACATGGAAATTACAACTCTGAAATGTGTATACCATAGGTGTAAAATTATCAAATAATTCAAATTCAATAGCAATTTGAGAAAATTTATCAATTTTCCAGATCTTTGAAATATAACAGTCAATAAAGAGGTATTTATTAGATCTATGCTAACATCTTTAATAATACAATTTGCTATAGGCTGGCGCAATCGTCTTTTAGTCAGATTATGCTGGAAGGCATACAGCTTTTGGCCATTCCAAGTCTATTTTGCATAAAATAAATATTTTCTGGGCACATTTAAATATAAATTGTTTACCTCTTTCCATTCGGACAAGTTTTTCATTGCAGGCCCCATACTATGCAGCTTCATCCTTAGCTGTTTTCATACCTCTTCTTTGACAAATCCTCTTGCAATATCCGCCTTTTCCTGCGTTCTACCTAATAATCTCCCTCTTTCAACTTTGTTTACTGTTTTGAAACCGCGAAATTTTTCGCCTCCCAAAAAGTATTGAATAATTTCATTTAAACCGCCAACTATTTCCGCCCGAAATTAGTGTTGCCAATAAGGGAAAACAATGTTCGAAAGCTGAAAATTTCCGCCCGAATTTATAATAGGCGAACAGTGAAAAGTCAACTATTTCGGGCGAAAACGAAACTCACAATAACCGTCATTGCATTTCACTCTAACATATAAATATTACCGAAGATAGAAGCATGGCTCACTTTCGTTCTTTATTTGATTTTTTCAATTATTTTTTATTAATAAACTTCAAGCAAAAATAAAAAAATCATGTTGGTTAATCATTTTCGGGTATCATAAAGGTAATTGAAAGATTTTTTTTGCGCAAAACTCGTTTCCTCTTTATTTCTTTCTTAATATTTAGCATTTAGAAAAGATTTTTTTTCATTTCACAATTACCTTTTGTGAAAACATGATGATTTAAATGTTGTAAAAACGTTGCACTTGAGACCAGTAAGCGTAGCGAGTCTCGAGTAGAGGTAAAATGTGTCAGTATTGTATTATTATTTGTGGGCTTTCGAAAAGGTGACTAGTAAACTGTAAGGAACTATTCAGAATAACTAGGAGTTAAATATGCTTATATCCTGGTTTCTATAGTATAGACAACAGGAGAAATAGCTTGTTGTTGTTTTTGTTGTAGCAGCGTAACCCAATTCTTAAATATAGGACCATCTGTTATACTTTTATGGTACCTTCCGTGGGGCACTACCAAATATCGTATACAACAAAGAAGGTACAAGTTCCGTTCCGTTTCGCTAATAAAATATACCATCCTTTTTCACCATACTGGAACAAATTCGACATTTGTTAATTATTATCAGAATCTAAATCGATTAGATTGGTTTACGACTAACACAACACATTTCTTTTAATTTTTTTGCTATTTATTAATTAAGCCGCTGTTTACAATACATATTTAAAATAAATTTAAAATCAAAACACGTTTCTTCAAATTCTTTGTTTACTATCAATACGAATTGATGTAAGGTGGTAGCGATTAAAAAAATGCAACCCTTTGGTGGGTTATTGTCAAACTTTATCTCCTTTGTATTTAACTTTCACGAAATAATTTTTCAACTATTATGGTCACCGCAAAAAGTTATAGTGAACCATATGTTGAAATTTCCTGTAGTTAAAGGGAACAATTGAATATTTGCAACTAAACAATTGATCTTGACAACCAACCACCAATCAACTGATTGATTAACACCACCTTTAATGAATTCGCCTTAATTTACTATACTCCCGAAATGTCAAATTTTTAACAACAAATTATTTAAAAACTAAATTAGGTTTTTTGCTGGCTCGTGGTCAAGTTTTTGTATTTTTGTCGACTTGACCTCAAGCTAGCACGAAAACCTCATTTAAAATGGAAAGGTCCCCAAAATCAATGTTATTATTTAAAAACTATACAATTTTCCTGTCCAATTATTCAATTAAAATCCAATGTCTTATTGCTCCAGGACGTCATGCGCAGAGCGAGAATTTTTGCTTCGGTCAGCCGACTCCATATTCTAGAACAACATGACGAAACCATAAAAATAACGAAACGATAATGTCGCTATCTTTTAATTTATCATTCTAACATTCGAACTACATATACATATATGTATGTACATGGGTATTGACAAATCATACAAGTAATAAATATGGATTTGTAACATTGTTTAATAATACAGAAGTATGTTTATTTGCTGAAAAAAATTAAACACCAAAATCTACGAACTATACACATAATTCAAACAACTACATCTACTAATACATACATATATCGAGAAATTGACACATTTATAATACCTTAATTAACAAGAGCAAATATGTTTATATGTACATATGTATATACTTGTACGAGTATGCACTCTTCTATAATTTATTTATCTACATTTTAAGTTGACCTTCCTTCGGTGTTTAGAGAGTAAAGGTACAATGGAAGTATCATTTAGGGTATTCTTCGTTTATGTTTATTTTTGGTGGTGACAGTTTGACATAGGCAACGCAGATTTGCACATGAAAGTTATGCATTTATGTATATGTATATGTATGTATGTACATATATTGCTTCTTCATTTGAATTGCATATACTTTTAATGGAGCGCAAATTTATCGGCGACTGTTCAGTCTTTTGTTTTGACGCGATGACGTTTAAGCGTCGGTGTGTTATTTCTTATATGCTTCGAAGAGTCTGGGCTTTCGTTGGCAGTGCTGAGAGCGATCCCAAATTGAGCAGTATAATATGTGGACATGATAAAGATCTGAAAAGATAAGTCAATAAGTCGGAAGTCTGGAACACTTATTTAGTTTTGGTAAACGAATAATTTTCTAATAATGGCTTATTTCGAATGTTTTATTGAAGTAACTGCTCGGCTTTTGCATTGATATGTTGACGTTTTGGAGCCAAAACAGGCAAAGTTATGGAGAAGCATGAATGCATTGACACAACAGTCCGCTCAATTATGGTCGAGTTCGTGAAATTAAATCTAAGCAAACGAAGATTTGGAAGATAGGGGAAAAGAAAAGATCGCAAAGGATAGATCCATCCGTGTATTCGATCAATGCGAACGTAAAGAAGTTTGAACTCATTTGTCAGATTTTTCTCACGATACAATTATTTACGATGGGAATATACCATATTCTCATCTGCCTAATTTCGGAAAGATTAAAGTTTCCTAAAATCAAACTTTCGCTGAGGAAAAAAAGGGGGATTTCTGTTTTTACATTTTGTAACAATCTGCAAATTTTTTATGAATTAAAATTCTTTACCAATGAAGTGAAGAGTTTTTGTTAGGCTTTTACTCTTCCCTGCATAGTTTTGGAGAATACATTTTTTTTTTTTTGAGAAAATATGAAATAAGTTATATTCCAGCATCACTCAAACAATGATAACACAGTGTGACACTCCAAAATACGTGGGAAGTGATGTTATTTTTCTTGTGGGTCTTATCTAATACAATAAGATTCCATTTTTGGAATTTGACAAATTCCCCCAAAATCCCGGCTTAAGCTTAAAAAACCGATTTTTGGTACTTTTGCGCACTTATCAGCCCAAATCTAATTATCAATTAACGATGCTGACCTAAGGAAAAAACGATATTTTCATTTAATAATATTTATTGGTAAATTAAGTCCGTTGTAAATTTTTGCAAAAATTTCGTTTTTATAAAAAGTTGAATAACGCAGTAAATTTTTGAAAAGAATCATTCGTTAAACTAGGGTTTAAACGTAGTCTTTGAATCAAATCAAAACTCATTTAGTTTACTTACAAAATAGTGTGTGAAAATATCGCCAAAGTCAAAAAAAGGAGAAAAAGGGTCACACAATTTATGTTTGTTGTGCAAAAACAAATAAATCTCTTCAGCTTTATTAAGACAACTATATATCATTCGAAAGGTCTGAGTTTCTTCTTTCTTAAACCGTTCTTAAAATAAAAATCGGCAATTAGCTAAGATATGGGCTAAGAAGTGCGCAAAAATACCAATAATGGTTTTTTTAAGCTTAAGTCGAGATTTTGGGGGTGTTTGACAAATTTCAAAATTGGATTCTCGTTTTACTCAATAAGACCTACAAGAAAAAAAACATCACTTCCAAGGCACATTCAATAGGTAGCAGCAGTAGAAAAATTGAAAAAAAGTTTGAGCTCTGTATATTTTGTTTTTGCTTTTAAAAGCTAAAATTTCAAAAATATTTTATCAACTACCTTGAATTGTACTGAAAGCATTCTTATCAGAACGAAATTTAAAATTTGACAATTCAAATTAAAATAAAATATGAAAAAAGTTCAAAACAAAAAGTTTGCTGCGGTATTTCGATTTCATTTTTTTGTAGCACTGTGTAATAATAATAATATATTTTTCATATGAAAATTTCCAGGTTCTTAAGGGTCTGCTCTCGTTTGTTTGTACATACAAATTGCGTACATATTTAATTAATAAATACTTACTCTTGAATACGGCACAGAAATCAAGAACATATTAATCCCAATGAGTATATCGGATATGAGAAAGAGCAATGCGCCCACTGCACATACAATATCTGTGAAGCTGGAGCTTTGGAGAGCGCGTGCAAGAGCGCGCCAAAAAGTGGTCAACAAGAGGGCAGCATAAATAGGAAGACCAACAACGAGCACGACGTCGAGACGCTTGAAAACCACGGAAACAGCTAAAAAGTAAAGACAATTTTTTTAAAAATTCACGAAATGCATTCAGTCATATAAAATTATTAATAATGTTTTTTTTTTTCTAATAAATAGTAGTTTATAAAGAGTGTGATTTGTATATGCTATTGTTAATTAATCTTAAGAACTTTTTTTTAATTTTATAATAGCTAAGTTACTATTTAGCTTTTATTTTGCTCACCTATCGCTCCCAAGGCATACAATATTACACCAATTTTCGGCTTCAATGGTTTCCAACCAAAAGCTGATATGTACCACATATGCGCAATAGCAAATGCACCCATTCCATGTGGAAAGAGATTAATACTGAGCAACGCATCACCGGCGCATGAGCCGATCAAGCCTAGCAGTATGCGCTGTGAACGGATGTATCTACATACATATAAAAAAAGAGAAGAAATATTTTGATATAAAAATAAAATTAAGAAATTATTTTGTTTTAATCAATCAACCAGGTAAAGACTTACGTGGGTGTAAGCGCAAATCCTTTTGCGACAACGTAAAAAATTAACATTAAAATGGGTAGACATTTCAGCATAGTCGTCCATAGTTCGCCTTGTGGATCTTTTACGAAAGCAAAATAAATAACGACTGCATTTAAAAAGGGCATCAATTTCCAAAACTGCGATTTAAGCTGAAATCAAGAGAGAGAAGACATAAAGTTTTTATTAAGGCATAGGAAAAAGCAATCAGAAACAAGTTATAGAAGGCAATCGCAAGGCATATTGGACTACTTAGACGTGGAGACTTTCCAACCATTATTCACCACCGTCTTTGACAAAAATATCGGCAAAACTTGGGTATATTTAAAAGTACGTATATATACATATATGGTAAGCAACCGCCATCTTTTATTTTTACTAGCTGATAAATAAATAAGATTTATTCGTTTTCTAAGAGAACCTACACGCGTACTTCGTTTAGTATAACTGATAAGATGATAGTATGCGCGCAAATGAATATCTTTTGAAATATGGATTAGCAATTGGACAAAGAATTAAAAATATGTCCTGCAAGAACAACAGTGTATAAAGTATATAACAAATTTAATAGAAGTGATATAGTACCTATGTCAATTAGACCCTAACATCTCATATATATATTCTAGCCACCATAGAGGTCACCTTTGGGGTTTTTTTTGCGAAAAATTATTCGGTTTTTTTCCAAAAAATTAAAAATACAATACTATTATAATAATAAAAGTGTAAATCGATCAAGGTTCGACGGACTTATTTGAGTTTTTTTAAACTTATTTTCCAAAATAAGGTAAACACAGCATCAAAGTTCTCATTATTTTGATTACGTTGAAAAAGTTCTTAATTATTTGTTATATTTAAAAAAAATATTTATTGAAACTATTTCTATCTGTAAGACCCCGTTTATGGAGGTATTTTTAAATTTTTATTTATTTGTCTTAGCACATAATAAGTTTTATACTTATTTTATTTATTTTTATGACATGCTTGTGTATTCCGATGATCGGCCTTTGAATTTAAATTTTTAAACAATTTTTATTTTTCAAGCTCGAGGCCCCCAAATTAAATAAACTTCGATGTTTGTTTATTTTTGTATTTTACTGTCAATATTTCGACCTCAATTTGAGATCATCATCAGGACTATATGTCTAATACAAAATACAAAAATAAACAAACATCGAAGTTTATTTAATTTAGGGGCCTCGAGCTTAAAAAATAAAAATTGTTTAAAAATATTTTTATGACATATAATTTTAAATAATTTCATTGCATTTGGCATAAGGCAACTAGTAACTAGGACAACCCGCCTTAATAAGTTTTATAATTCCGATGGAAAGAACGCCACTTAGTTTTGTAAAGCCATTCTAATGTATTTATATACATACATACATATGTATGTATATTCATTGTTGGCATACTTTTCGACTTTTGGTACTTTTTTTCATCACACAATTCAACAACCAATGCAGCATTACAATTTAACCATTGTCAGGGTGAAGCAAATGTAGCTGGGCAGCGTAATGGGCGCTGATGTAAGAGCGCTGCAAGGGCATTTTATAAAGAGCCATGCGATTGGAAACGATCAAATGTGAAAATGAGAAAATTTGCGCACTCACCTGTCACTCGATTCGATAAATTACCATCATACATACATACAAACGTATACACTTTCGAATGCAAAGTAATTGCATCAATTGTTTGGTGCGTTTATCAAGAAAAACACAAATTGCCAACCGCTCACATTGCGAGACTTGCAATTGAATTGTGCACATTTATTAGGGCGGAACGATTTGTAAGAGCTAAAGTGTTTGTAACAAAAAAAAAAAAAAATACAAAAAAAACAACGACTACTTTGATTTAACACATTACACATTATAGTATATACAATTTTTTAACGTCATAAGCCGAGTCTCTTCTGAAATGGCATAGAAAACTTATTCAAAAACATAACAAAAATTAAGTTTTTAGGTCCTAAAGTCCAGATTGTGAAACACTTTTATTGTGGTACTAACTACCAAGATACATCGAAGATGCAGGACAAAATTTAAGGAAAATTAAAATTTTTAACACTTTTTCACTTTGAATAATAAATTAAAGGGCTTTATTAATTCTGCTTTAAAACAACTAATCTTTTTGGAGAAGGTAATATTTTATAAAATTGAGATTAGTAATAACTATTGTTTGCATTCGATTATTCAATTAATCAAAATTTTCGACCAGATAATTTTTAGTTTTTTGAAAATAATTTAACAAGTATTCAACAAGCAGGTCACATGCGACGAACATAATCTCATTCGATCATTAAATAATACTTATATTATATAACAACATTTCAATAGAAAAAACTGTGATGTTACTTTTATTCCATGATGACTATTGATAAGAGAAACGAAGCAAATAGCAAAATAATCGTAGGAGGTTTAAGAGAAAGAAGGTCTTCTAAAACGCTTGCCGAGCATCTCTAGACCAAACAAAGAATTACTCTTGCTCTGAATCAATAATTTTGAAAACAGTGAACCTCCTAAATAGTCGATATGTTTTGTATGATTAGTCAAACGCAAACTACAGTTAGGCCCTGAGTTAAATGGACAAGTAAATATTTGCTATTCCATCAACTGATTAATTGGCTAGTCGATTAACAATAAATATAAAGTATATACATATGTATGTATGTATGTTATATATAATATTTTCCTACAAAATAAAGGAGATGTCACTAAGTCGTTAATTTTTTTGGGGAGATGACGGTATTTTTCTTTTTTTTTTAGAAAGGATGTACAGTTGGTATAACAAATAAAAAATTTAAGCTGATACTGTGGCCGCTGTGGTCGAGTGGTAGCGGTGAGTGCTATAACTCGATATGGCTCTGAGTTCTCAGCCAGGGCAAGTATGTAAAATCTAAATTCTAGAAAAAAATTTTTTTCTAATAGCAGTCACCCCTCGGAAGGCAATGGCAAACCTCCGATGTATTTCTGCCATGAAAAAAACTTCTCATAAAATACATCTGCCGTTCGGAGTCGGCAGAAAACTGTAGACGCACACCCCAAATGGTAGGAGAAGCTTTATGGTCCCGAATTGGTAATAATTGAATAACAAAATTATTTCGATTCATCACCGATGCAACTACAAAGTGGTATTTGACCCTGATTTTGCGAATTAATTAAAAAAATTAAATTGAAATAACCATAAAGTTTTTGGTAGCCCGTGAAACCAGCTAAAATTCCACATCACTAACCGAAAATTTTGCTGTTCTATCTTTCATCGTTATTCCACATTAAGCTTCCAAAGTTGATTATTCATAACAAATTTCGTAACGAACGGCAATTTGCGTGATATTGTTTGTACATAAAGTGACTTTTTTTGTAAATTTCTAAAGAAACTTTACGATATTATTCAAGGCGAATTCATAGAAGGTGCTATATTCCCATCACCTGATTGCTTGTTCTATCTACGCCTTATGCGTTGAAAGTGTCAAAATGTTGATTTTGTTTACATTCTAAACTTCTATTTACGTTCGTGATGGAAAATTCCATGTGTAAGACAAGCAGCACATAATATTATAAAGAAATTTATCAAAACCTCAGTACGTTTGCTTATTGTGTCAAATTAGGAATTCCACCCAATCGTTAATTTTGTTTTTCTAAGTTTCTCTGAAATGTTCACCGCAAACTTCATAAAATTTTTTACAAACATAAGGTCCGTTCCTTATCTTTTCTGACTAAAATCTGAAAATTGTCAAAATGCAAGAGCGTAAGCAAAATCCGCTCACTAAAAGAGAATAACAAGAAAAAGTAAAGGAACGCAAAAAACCAATTTTTGGTCCGAAGAATGACAACAACAAAACTAATGTCAGATAAAACTGTCATTTTGTTTTGATCGTAGTGCAGATTTGGAACCTTTTTAAAAATAAAAATTAATAATTTACCGATTAATGTTAAATGTTCACCAGTAAGTTTCTTGGCGCATTCAAATTGGCACCAGAAGCACCACAAACTCTTTCATCACAAATCTGCAAGAAATATTGACAAATGTATGTACATATAAAATACATGCATACAAGCACAACCACGATAAACACTTACGATTTCAATTATTTTCTTGCCACCTTCCATTTCAATTTATGTACATTTTAAGGTTTTTAATTATTTTCACTTTTTGTGTATGTATATTTTCTAACAAAAGTCAGCTGTCAGTTGAGTTTGACACTTTTCATGATTTTGCCAGCAAAAATTCTTCGGACTAAATCTTGCAACTTCTGACAAAAGAGAGTCACATTTTACTCTCTCATTTTTGCTCTCATCTACAGGATTTTCAAGTTAAGGAACGCTTTTTGGACTAAATCTGACTACCTCGGACTATTTCTGACTATTTCTGGGAGATAAGGAACGGACCTATATATATGAAGTTAACCACCTTAAATGAACTCGCCTTGATATTATTATGAAACCTTCAACTTCTAATATTTAAAGTGTGTTTAGTTTATAACTGATTTTAGAAGTATGTATATGCGTTAATATTTTTAATAGATTTTTGTTTAAACGGCAAAAAAAAAAACGTATTTTTCAAATATAAATATATACAAATATATTTTTTTGGGCGTGAGTGCGGTTTATTATTTTTCATATAACATAATCTTTGGACTTAAGACAAATATTGTGTAAAAAGCAAAAGTGCGCTTTTGTGCCTTTTTTGAAATATTAAAGCTTTTCGTTATAAACTCAATGCAATAATAAAAGCACATGCTCATTAAAGTACGAAAATATGTACATATTTGAGGAAGTATGGTAATGTTATTTGTTTTTGTTTTTTTATTGCGGTTTTAGCTGTTTGCTTTATATACCCTACATTCAGCCACAAGGTACTTATTTTTTTCTTCGTGTCTTTCTCTGAAACTTTGCAATAGCCTTAAGTAGAGCCCAACCAGTTATAGACCAAAAATTTCATTTGAAAGAGAGCAAGCGTGTTGTAAGTTTTCATCGGGTAAACTTGGAAAATTTGTTTTTTCTTCAAATTTTTCTACTTTGACCGCATTTTATTGCAGTATTTTACTAAAAATATATCAAGTATGAGGAATTATTTTGAAAGTACATTCATGTCCAAAAATTTTGAGTGCTCATGCAATGAAATCGGACAAAAATTGACGAAGCTATTAAATTTTTTCTGCTATTAAATAAATTTACCTTGCGAAAAGTTTTTTTTTTTTAATTTTTCTACTTTGACCGCATTTCATTGCGTTATTTTACTAGAAACATAGCAAGTATGGGGAATTATTTTAAACACATTCATTTCCAAAAATTTTGAGTGGTCATCTAATAAATTTACGCCGTCAATTCAACCTTGCGACCGCTTCGCAATTATATTGTGTAATAAGTGTGGTAAAATGTGTGATAGGCGCAACAAATTTTGTTACGCCTGCGGTCTATTTGTTGATAAGAAATATCGGTTCGATTTAAGAACAAATAAAGCTGTGGTTGAAGCGTTCAACCTCTTTTTCAGTTGCTCATACGTGGAAAGTGCTTGGTATGAACCCGAATATATTTGTTCGATGTGCTGTACAACATTAAAACAATGGAAAACCGGTAAATGCGATGACCAGCGTCTGCCGTTTGTGACTCCTATGGCTTGGCATTATCAAATATATCACAAGCCGGAGGATTGCTACTTTTGCCAAACAAAAATCACTGGTCACCACTATAAAAGTCGCCACCTCATAGAATATGTCAATGTGTTGACTGTATCGAAACCGATTCCAAGAGGAAAACAAGATCAGCGAACTAAAGACAAAAATCCAGCTACATTTCCTGATTCAAGCCACAAATCTTCTAATGAGGTAAATGACGAACCGTACCTTCCAACCAAAGCAATAGAAACGGAACGTCATTTCGTGTCAAATCACGATTATTGTGATCTTGTGCGGGATATGGATCTGTCTATAAGACATACAGAGATTCTGGCCTCCAGATAAAAGCAGTGGAATATAGTAGACAGTAACTTTAAAGTAACGTCTGCACGAGACAGAGACCTATCTTCGTTCGAACACATTTTCAAAGCTGATGACACCAATAACAAACTAGTTTATTGCGTTGATGTGGATGAATTGTTTGCTGCACTCGATCACGTGCACTGTCCACAAGATTGGCGATTATTTCTAGACGGTTATTGCAAAAGTAAGTATTTAAAGTGTTATGAGTGTGAGAGAACTAAATTTGAATACAATTTATCAATTCATTTTCAATTGACTAACATCGTAGGTCTGAAAGCAGTATTGCTGCACAACAGAAATGAATTGCCATCAGTTCCAGTGGCATACGCTACTGATATGAAAGAGACTTATCAAACGATGGAAAAAATTCTACGATTGCTTAAATACAATAAATTTCGCTGGCAGATTGTCTCGGACCTTAAAGTCCTGACAATTCTACTTGGAATGCAAGGTGGCTACACTAAATATCCTTGTTACTTTTGTGAATGGGACAGTCGTGCCAAAAATCATTACAAGTGTAACATATGGCCACCGAGAAAGTTTCAAACTGGCAAAAATAATGTTCTCAATATTGCATTAGTTAAGCCTGATGATATAATTTTGCCGCCATTGCATTTAAAATTGGGGTACATGAAACAGTTTGTTAAACGACTCGAAAAAAACAGCGAGGCTTTTCTTCACCTGAAACTTGTATTCCCAAAGTTGAGTGACGCCAAGATTAAAGAAGGTACTTATAAAAATTTCCCAACAAGAATTCTTCAAAAAGAATTCATCCTAATTTATTTTTACATTTTGATCATGAATTACAGGCGTTTTCGTTGGACCGCAGATTCGTAAGATTATGACTGATGATGACTTCATAAAAAAATTGAACCCAGTAGAGAAAAGAGCATGGCTGAGTTTCATTTCTTTGTGCCGAAACTTTCTTGGAAACACGAGAAGTTCAAATTACGTTGAGGTGGTCCATGAATTTTTGGAAGCTTATGGAGAAATGGGATGCAACATGTCTATAAAAACTCACTTTTTGCATTCTCATTTGGAATTTTTCCCGGATAATCTTGGTCAATTCAGCGACGAACAAGGTGAAAGATTTCACCAAGAAATCTCCAACATTGAAAAACGGTTTACAGGAAAGAACCAAGTTAGGATGATAGCTAATTACTGCTGGTCACTCAAACGTGAAACAGATGACTCGTCTTATAAACGCAGAAGATCAAGCAAACATTTTTAGCTATAAAGTTATTTAGCATTTTAATGATTACTTTTTTTTTATTTTCAGTCACAATAAAATTTTGAAGATAATCAAAATGTATGAATTTTTAAATATGGTCATCATCTAAAATAATTTAAATAGTAATAACTCTGTCAATTTCCAACCGATTGTCGATTGAAATAGCTTAATCGACGCAGTACTAAATTCACTTTAATAATATTGTCTTTGATAGGTACCTTTCTGAATTAAGACTATCGTAAAATCGTAGTCAAAGTTTCAAAATTAATTTTTTTTTATTAAGTTACGATTTTTTTTCTCTGTAGCTTCGTCAGTTCTCGTTTGATTTTGATGAGTTATACGCCATTAAAATAGTGATTTGTCACCTTTCAAAATATATAAACAACTTTTGAATCGGATGAAAGTTCGCAAAGATATTGATGATTGACTAGCGAATGACCTCAAAAACAGTTTTTTGGCCCTAAAATGAGATTTTGGGGGTGTTTCGCAAATTTCAAGTATACAGTTTTTCTTAGTTTTATAAGGCCTAACGCCTAGGCTAGGTCTCTTTCAAAGTTCATTTTCAGTGTTACACAGTGTTATGTATTTATCAAAATTACTAAATAAGTTTCACTTAATTCGTTCTTCGTTAATACCATAAAAACCTTAGTAAAAATTAAATTTCGCACTAAACTATTTTCGGATTTTCCTTTTTTTATATTCAATGCGATTATAATGAGAGAGGTAAATCAAAAGTTTTTTTAATTAAACATACGTAAGAATCGATGAACAGTTTCACGTTTGAGAAAGTTAAAAAAAGTTAAACAAATCTCCATTCATTCATTCATTTAGTTTTATAGCCCATTCAGTGTTAGTATAATTATAATTATGTGATCATTTTAAGTGGCTAAAGTTTATCGTTGACTTTTGCGGGTTTCTTCCATTTAAACAGAAATTTTGTTTTTGCGTTATATGGAAGCAACTGTAGTAAAAAATTACTCAAATCAGCCCTTTAAAACTTGCATATTATTTTACTAAAATTTTATGGATTATGCAACTGTATACTCAAGAAAAAGGTTCCAATATTGGATGAGAATTTGTTGAATGTTTTTTTTATTGAATTTCAAAAAAGTTTTAGCATTACTTTCAAATGTTTTTGTCAAAAGATGAAATGTATTTTAATACAAAATTCTTAAAAATAAATAAATAAAGATAATAGGCAAACAAAATCAATATGGATTTTTGTCGCAAATTAAATCGATTTTGGTTATTGATTTATTTATTAATATCAATTAAATTTAATAACTTTACTCATAACGATAGCACTACAATTTAGAGTATCGAAGATAGAAGCATTTATTTATCACAATTTATACTTATTTACATGTTAAAAACTAGGCAAAATACACGTGGGCATTTAAGTTATTCAGTCCATTTTCATTTTTCGAATAAACTAACTTAAATGTCTGCAAAAATATCCTAAAATCAGTACTCTTATGATAATATCATTTATTCTTCTTGTACCCACCGCAAACCCCTTTCCAATGAACATTTATTTTTTATGTAACTATGTACTCGTACATACGTTGGTAGTATGTAGTCTGCATCCTTACCCTTTTGACGTAAATGTTTGAAAAAACTTTCGCTTTCATTTGCTCTCCATTCAAGGGGTTGAGATGCACGAGAGAGCTTTCATCTAAGCGCAGCATCGAAAATATTCTCTGTAATCGTCATGAAAATGGCAATCGGATATGAATAGCAACAACAAAAACGACATTGCTCTCAGATAACATGGATAAATTGTGATACAGGCATATTAACTAACAGCAACAAAGAAGAGTTGGCACATAAAATATTTGTATATGTTTTTTTCAGGGCAAAGACATGATGTGAAATTTTGCGATACCAAGGTCAAGGCCATTAAAAACGCAAGTGCATATGCCAAATTGTGGTCTGCCTGCGGTAAAATCAACTATGGGAAAAATATGTTACATAAATCCAAAACATTATTCGTTGAAGTAAAAAAGAAAAAATTCATATATGTATAGTAAAAGTCAATGAAAGAGAAAGAGTGCACAGAAAAAATTTACTTGATATTTTCTTTTTTAATTATCTTTTACAAAATTACTTTTATTTTATTATTATTATTGCAACATGTCGGTGGTATTATAGCAATACTTTTTATGTCAAAAAAAAAGTTGTATTTCTTGTTTTAAAAAAGATCATTTGCTTCTGCAGGAATATAACTATCTATTTAACGTTCTTCTCCATTAGCCAATCTTGCTAAGGTTTTATCCGACGATATGTAATCATCGATATTTATTTTCATATTTATTTCTTACTTAGGTTATAACTATCGATAACGCCGACGATAACATCATAACTCTAATTCATAATTTTTATAAATTATGTTATTTCCATGGATATCGATCGATACTATTATAATGTTATCTATATTCATAGACAAGTCAGTATTATTGCCAATAATCTTTTTAATGTTTTCGTTATATGTACATACCATATATATTGTACTTATTTTCGGATATCGTTATTATTACAGATTCATATCTATCGACAACGTTATCCAGATATTTGAGACTAATAATATTATCGAAAGCATTTTTAGTTACTGTTCGGAATAATTATATTGTTTCCGATATCGACAAATTGTACACCAATAAATAAAAAACTTTTCATCCGCTCATCGTTTCGACGGCTTTGACAACCTTTTGTAGTATGAGAGTATGCACCGAATCTTAAGGTTCTTTTGGAATAGCATTGAATTAAAAAATTTCCTAAAAATTGTGTCATTTGTGTACAGCTCGCTCAATAAAATCGAATTAATTGCATTAAAATTTTGCGGATATAGTAGAAAAATCGACTTTTACAAAAGTTTTTTAAGTAAGAAATAAATACAAAACTTCATTTTCTGCCAAGCCACAAATAAATTCGCAAACTATTTTTCACAAGCATGCATTTTAAGTGCTTAAGCACTTGATTAAGCTCATTTGCATAATAACGATACGAGTAGCGTTCATTCAAATATATAGAAAACATACAAACGCTAATGACAATGTCAACAAATCATGGCATCAATCATAATAAATAATTGCGTATACGCAGTGATACACATTTCCAGATACTTACATAGTCACAAGTGCTTACATATTTGTTTGTACTCGTAAGTTCCCTGCAAAAAATGCGATTAGGCTAGGATGAGTCCGGGAATAGTCGCAAGCGAACATGCGACTAATACAACGTCTCTTTATGTGAAATGAACTGTTCCCTTTAAATCGAGCATGTCCTATGAAGAGACTAATTGTATAATATATACATACGTAGTATATTTATTAAAACAAAAATAAAAATCTTAGCTTGGAGTTAGAATCGAACCCGCTACACGAGATTTGTTTAGCGAACGCTCTACCTTCATGCCAATGACGCGCATTGAATTTTGTTGTCTAATGCATCGTCTATCATAAGTACTTAAAAAAAAAATGAATATTGGACTAATCTACAATTACACGGCTCTACAAAAAAATTTTCGTTCTTCGTCATACAGTTTACTTTATGATTTTCTGGTTAATTATGAACAAAAACGAAAAGAAAATACCTTTTTTCCGTATAAAGTTTGCTTCTAGATGGCAAGGAGAACGTTTACATCAGGACATTTTGAGCTTCGAACAACGTTATCAAGGCCAATACAATGAAAACATGATAAATACAAAAGCAAACTTTTTCATGCTATATATTTTTTTACGAACTAAAGAATCGAAATTCAATACTTTTGAGTCTAAGTGAAATTTCGTGTTCACCCGTGTTATACCCATTTGAGACTTGTGGCGACTAATAAATGCCCAATTGTACCCGATAGAGACTAGTCCGGGTATACTCTCTTTAGAGATTAATCGCACACTTTTTTACAGGGTTAGTACAAATTCATGTAAGTATGCGTTTAGTAACGCGCTCGTCTGATTTGTTCTTTGGGGCGCTGTGGCGCGAAACAGCGTGGGTTGAAATATATTGAGAAAGCAGATGTTATCAATTGTGTTTTTGCAGCATAGACGGCGGTTATTACCAGGTGCATGTGCACCAGAGCATATTCGTATGTACATTTGTATGCATACCCGTCTTTATAAAAAAACATAAGATTTCCGACCAAGAATATATTCAAAGGCTGCAGTTAGAGACATACCTATGTATATACGTATAACCAATTGCTGACAAGACAAGACAAACATACCTTGTAGTGTGCTTAGACACATTTTTTTGACTCTGCATATTCTTTTTTAATTAATCCTTATACTGATTTGTAAAATAATTGATTAGTCAGTATCTGACCGATCAGATTCTGAGTAATATAGTTTACTTACTTACTTAATTGGCGCATCAACCGCCTAAGCGATTTTGGCCGCGGTCAACAAAGCACGCCAGCTGTCCCTATCTCTTGCCAACTGGCGCTTGGAAATCCAAGGTATAACCAAGTCTTTTCCCACTTGGTCTTTCCAAAGCAGAGGAGCTCTTCCGCGTGAAAAACCTTCAGGACTGGAGCTATTTCATCCATTCGAACGACGTGACCTAGCCATCGAGTCTCTAGTTCTTAATCCGCCGCACTTTGTCTACGTTCTTGTACAGGTCGTACAGCTCATCGTTTCATCGTACGCGGTATTCGCCATCGCAAATACGCAAAGGTCCGTAAATCTTAGTTTACGCAAGAGAAAAACAATGAGTTCAGATATGACTAATTTTGTTAACTCCTTTTGCGTTTGCTTGTTAAGCTAATAAAAAACTTGTCAACAATTATTCGGGTCTGATTTGATAATAAATCAACAGAAATGTAACTCATCAAGAAATTAATAATTTATATTAATCAAAAATTAATCTTTAACTAAATAATCACAACTCGATTTATTAGACTCATTAATCGCACATTCATACTGCAAAAATATTGCTTATAATTTACCCAACGGTTAAACAGTGGAATCACGCTATAAACTTTGAGTTCAGCTCCGATATTTCACCATAAAATATGTATGTTGCCTGCTTAGCTTTGTCGAGCTTTGGCAATTCCACTTTGCTAATATAGGAATTTCTCTAAACAATGGATGTTTATGTATTTGCCACAATTATGATGCGCTGGATTATTATTGCTACAGTTATATCTGTCCTTACATATCCTGCTACTAAAAGATATCGATATTGTCATGGTTTATTTGTCTACTTTAAGATGTATCCTTAAAAGTCAATTCGCTTAAGTTTTTTTTCAATGTTAGCTGCATACACTGTGATCTAAAATTGTTTTCCCGCTGTTCACACAAGAACACGTTTTCATATCTTCGTTTCGCTATTTTTTTAATATTTGTATTAAGAAGGTTAGTGAAGAAGAAATTTTTTTTCCGGTAGACAACGATAAAAGTACCCTGACAAAAATAAATTCAGAAAACAGCAACATATGTAACATATGTATGTAAACCAAGAGTACCACGCTTTCGTAAGTTAACAGTTCTTCCTTCACGTAAAGCTTTCAAATAATTAAGAAAGTTTTCTACAGCTCAGTTTGAAGCAATTCCGAGACAAATTCTGTATTATATCCTACCCGTTAGTACACAACTCTCGAGAAAATTTGAGATCGATTTAGCACCCGTCGAAAAAAATCGAGAAAGATTCGATCAAGGCGAATTTAACAAGACAGTGTTAAGGAACCAGCTGATTTTTTCGATTTTTTCCCTTTACTGGACTGTACGTCAAAGGGCTTCGTTCTGATTGGCTGGCGATGTAAATCACCTACAAAAATTTGACATTCAGTCCAGCAAAGCAAAAACAAAATACATGGAGGCCTTTTATTTATATACGCTTACCACCAACTTGATAAATTCGCCTTGGATTCGATACATTTTAAGGTAATCAATTCTACTTTAAAACTACGTAGACCCAACAGAACACAACAAGTTTTATATTTAAAGCTCCTTTTGTAAATACCGGAAATATCTATTTCTTTTCTTGTAATTTCTGCAAGAGATATTAACATGAAGTACACACATTGCTTTTTTTTTTTTTGATAAAAAGCAAAGCGGTTTGGAATAATTACAAGGTTGTACTAATTTCGGGTTCAGGAGTCTTTGTGACTAGAGTCGGTGATTCTTGTAAATATAAATATGTATGTATGTATACACTGCTTCGTATTCACCTTGAACACTGTAAATGGCTGCGTTTGAATTGGTCTTCCTATTTCTGTACGAAAGTTCACACAATTAATTCCTGCTCTTTAAGCATTTCACAGCTGTTAAGCGCTACAATATTAAAAAAAAAAAAAAAAAACTTAACCCCACCAACCCCGAAAATGCGGCTAATAAAAAAACATATGTATCTTTGTCATTTAATGTTTCATGTCTAAAGCGACCGCTTACCATGTAACCCACTGACTGGCTATAACGCACAAATACTCTCGCATCTACCCGCCTCAATATTTCTGCCGGCTAATACTTATATAGATAGGTAAATGAGAATGTCAATGAATCGATTTACAGTCGATCAATTGTGCATCCAATGTGGTAGAGGAAGTGTGGTAAAAGTTTCACATTTTCCGTTCCCAATTGGCAGCAGCTCAACAAATACCGGCGCGCTTTATATAATTTCTCTAGGTGATTAATGTGGCAATTAAGGAAATGCTAATAGTAAGTAAACATTAAGCTCTTATGTTTATCGGTGCCAAGAGTGTTTACATATGTACAAGTTTATACTTTTAATGAACATATAGAAATTAGTGAGTACGCATTTCCATCAAAGCGGATGAAAACTTACAAGATGCATGGTATCTGCCATGGCGCCTTTTGGCCCAACAAACGTTTGGATAAGCCGTTCTATGTGTATATAATTTTTTTTATTTTTGTTTCACTTGCAGGTGTTGCGCAAGTTTTAAGCGTTTTCTTTACAAGCCGTTTTCCAAGTCACGATTTCACATTTGTGCTTTTTCATTCCACAACTGTTACACGCAGAATTTGTTTCTTACTCAAGCGTTGGCACAATCTTAAAGGTGGGTTTGACTTTCAATTTTAATTTGGTTTTCTTTTCAATTCTCACTTTGTTAGCGATTTTATTAACAACAAAAGACTTCCGTTACATATTTATTGCATATTATTTTCTGATGCCTCTGCACAAAAGCCAGCGCGTCGCGTGCACGAGAACAAAGAAAGCGCAAGCGAACGCATATATGTAAATATATATCAACAAAAAAAAAGTTATATTAGCACAAACGTTTAGCCGCCCCGCCAATGTGCGCCTTATTGCGGAGTCCAAGTGTAACTGAAACGTGCAAAATGCAATTGAGTGCCTCCAAGCTCGCCAAAAAACAGATGAGCACTACTACTCAACGACGTCAACAAAGCCCACGCCGATGTTGATGTCGATGCCGATACCGATACCGTCGCGTCGCAGGCGTCGACGCTAAAATCAAAATACAGAGCGCCAACACGTTTATGATAAGCGAGCGAGAAAGCAAAGTCAAAATCAACTGGAATTGCACGTCAATTTGACAACTGGGATTTGGAGCTTAACTACGCGGGCATACGCAAATACTTATGAGTATTTGTATGTATGTTTGTATGTACTAAGATATGTGTAATGCATGTGATTTTTACGTTGCATATGGGCATTTCCACACTTGACTTTTGTACTGACATACATATGTCGTACGGTTTTCAACTTCAACTTAAACTTACAAAAGTGATTTTTATACCCGAGCTCACTTGTACACAAGGGTATTATAACTTTGTTCACATAACGGTTGTTTGTAACAGCAAGAAATAATCGAGATAGCTATATACATATATATACTAAAATTGTCAATATGAAAAGAGGAAACGATTTAGCCATGACTGTCTGTCCGTCCGTCCGTCCGTCTATCTGTCCGTGGTTACAATAACTTGAGTAAATATTGAGATATCTCAATGAAATTTGGTACATACATATATTGCTCTTGGACAGGGTAGGTTGGTATTGAAAATGGTCAAGATCGGTCAATAACCACGCCTACCTCCCATATAACGGAAGTTTTGGAAAAAATGCAAAAACTCCGTTTTCCAGTATCTATTACAGCAAATTGAGTGAAATTTGGTATTTGGAGCAATTTTGAACTCAGAAATTAGGCATTTATGAAATTTTGAAAAATGGGCGTTGCCACGCCCTCTTATTAAAAAGTTTCCGTATCTCAATAACAGTAAGGTATCGTCATTTTGTGGGCATATTTTCCTTGATATCGCTATTATTATCGTAGAAAATTTTTGAAATCGGATCATAAATGTCTGTATTTTCTCTCATCTCAATCATAAGATTTCATATAATCTGAAAATGCAATATTTCAGTAACACTAATACCAAAATTGTTTTATATTGGCTTTTATACAAATTTGGAAATGGGCGTGGTTCCGTCCATACCATAAAACATCGAGAGGGTATATAAAATTCGGTTTCGCCCGAATTAAGCTTTTCTTACTTGTTTTAAGTTATATTTTTACAAAAAATTCTGAATTCTCAAAGTTCGAAAAAAACCTGTCCACTTTGAATATGTTCTAAAATAACTCTTATTATTTGAGAGAAAAAATAACGCACAAAACAGAATAAGTGTTTTATTTTTTGTAGGTGAGTGCTTTTGCTCAGTGAAAGACATTATTTTTCATATAATTTCTGTTCTGTAGGTTTGGGACACTTATCGCAGAGAGAAAAAAAATTAAGTGTTATTTGGTAATAAAAACAAATTTTTACATTTGTTATTATGTTACTGGTATAATATTTTTGCTTTAGTGCTTGTTATTATTGTTAGATATTAGGGGAGACGATCTCCGAAAAACTTTGAAAAATATACACAGACATTGAAAATTTCAACGTGGTCTATGGTCGTTTACCCCTAAACAGCAACATATACATAATATTTGTTTTGAAAACTTTTTTTTTTTTACTAAAACTAACTCGAAACCGTACTAAAATATAATAACACCCAATTTAAAATTCAAATTTCTTATACTATTTCATACAAAAAAATGCCAAATATGGAAAAAAATTACTTATTTTCAGTATATAATACTCGTATCATAAATGTACACGCTATATTCTGGCTACCATAAATGTTCGCACCAATTCATTATAAATGTATGAATGTTGTCTAAATAAATGCCAAACGTTTCATTTTTCCACATATGTATATCCACTTATATTTTTCTGTTTTTCAATAACGCGCAAACGAAGACACCTAAAAAAAAAGTTTATGCCAAAGTGTCCTTTTTTAATAGAAATTTCAGTAGTTGAAAAATAACTCACGGAAGAAAACACAAAACGATCCTACAGATAGATTTTGTACGGTGAGAAATTCGTTTTGCTTGATACTTTTGTCCTAGTGTCAGAGGAAAATACTTTGAAAATAAGTGGAGAGGGTTATTTTCGATCTCTGAACATAATATTTTAAAGAGTTTTATATCGAAATTTTTTCCTGATATAATCAAAGCTACATAACTCTAAAAGCAAAAAAGGTATAATTTGGGTATTCATTGACATTTATTCGGTTAAAATATCAGCCGTGCTCCCAGTTTCATATTCACAAATTTCCCTGTGGATTCGGTTTGAAATCACATGTTTGGTGCTCCCAAATTCACATTCACATACATTTTTGTGAATTGAATGACACAAGTGTGTGAATGTTTAATTATTTTCGATTGGAATAATTTTTCAAATATTCTTTGATGTATGTAGAAGGCATTTATGACATTTCTGTATTAGTTATTCATTGAAATATGCGTATTTTAAGGTATTTTGCTGATGAATCCTCAAAAGAGCATACAAAGCTGAATCCGAAAGGGAAATTTCAACAACAGCTGTTTGTGAATTGCCACAACGATAACCAATGTGTGTGACAGGGATGACCTGATATGCGAAGAAATTTGTGAAATTGGGAGCACACTAATTTACTTTCACAGGCAATTTTTAAAATCACATTTTGGAATTGAAATGTGAAACTGAGAGTACGGCTGTATACATATGTTATTTTTAAGCATTTATCACGCAAAACATTTGCAGTCACAGCTTTACTTAACAAGGTTTAGTTCAATCTATTTCAACTCAAAAGTAATTTAATTGCTAAAAACGTCGTATTTGATAATTATTTTGAGAAAAGAATTAACACTTTCTAGCAACAGAAGGAACAAAAATAATTGTAATATAGTTTATGTTACACATACTACATATAATAAAAATAAACTTTTGAATATAATTTCAGTATCATTAACTTGTAAAAATAATCTAGGCTTTCAATAATGGTTTACATTTTAATGGAAATCTCCATAACGAAGTTCGTTTACTATGCACTATTGATGAGTCGTTACTGCTAAGGGAAGAAAGCTTTTCTCTGTATCAGCTGCGACTATTCGGATATACACATGTATATGTACATATATATACACACACATACATATATATGTATATACTATTTACGGTTTGTTTACATGCAATCGTTGAGTGGGCGAGGTAACGGGAGCGCCTTGCATTGTTGCTATATGTAAGTTGCGACAGGAAGCTTTAAAAGTTTATTTAAGTCAAATATTTCCATGTTTGCAACAGGTAGTTTTGGTGCTCGGGCTCTCTCTCTCTTCGTTATTGGGACAATTGTTGCCACTAACTAAGCATAAATAGAGCAGTTGTTGTTATATTTTTTTTTCGCATATATTAATCGATTATTTACAATTGTTCGAATTGATAATGTTTTCGAATTGGATGTTTTTAAAAGAAACTTTTTTAAATGCTAAAACATATTCGGAGGTTTCTATTTGGCTCCCGAGCGGCGATCACTATAGGAAAAGAACAATTTCTATGAATCTTGCATTGCTTTGCATTACCAAACATTCGGTCACACTGACAGAACTGAATCAAAAATTAATGGACAGTATTTATTCTTTAATATTAAAATACTTTTTTTAATTTTTCTTGTTTATTAAATATATATAATTAGAGGTTATAATAAATTGACACTTATACTACGACTTCGCCTACCATTTATGTTGTGCGTCTCAATGATTTGATCCCTGAACTTAGCGGCATAGGGAGTTGTAGCACGCACCGCTACACACTTGACCACAGCGGCCGCCTTTTCGTTATTTTATTTTATTAATTATAAATATTTGTTTATTTTTCTGTTGGTTGTTGTTTAATAAAAGAAGTGTGATGAGGAAATGTGGTGATTTCCGAAATAGTACTATAATTTTTACCATTAAAAAACTGTTGTTGCTTTTTCACAAAAAATCTTCCATAAACTGGCCTTGAGCTCATAAAAATCTGTAAAATTGTAAATATACATAATATCACATGAACTGCATAAAACAAAGTTTAATTTAGAAATTTTGAATTTTAATTAAACTTTCAGACTTGTGTTGGGCATTTTGTTCGATCTAAAATATATTTTAGGACGTTTTATACGGAATAAAACCCACACTCAGTCTGGCAATGACACCTCGCAGAAATCGGATTGTCTCCGAACCAAATTTGACATGAGTTTATGAAAAATCCTTCCAATATATATATGTACATAGGTACTATATCGCACCCTAAACCAAAAACAGTCACAACTCAAAAAATCTCAAATGTTCAGGATAGTCAAAACAAACAGTCTCTACAATAATGATGATAATTTTATAATCATACTTTTCCAGTAAAAGAAGATAGTAATTACGAAAAAATGTCTGGAGCAGTTGGGGAAGTATTCCGTGATTTAGTTTATGTGGAAAATGGATTTAAAATTTTTTTTTTTTAATATCCAAGAGAAGTAAAAAATTTTATGTAGAAATGGTTGTAATATTTTAAACGTACTTTTCCATTAAATAAGATAGTTACGATGAAGAAATTTTCGGAGCATGTTGGGAAGTATTCTGGGAATAGGTTTATGAGATAAAAGCGATTTTAAAAAATTTTGAGTTGTGACGGTTTTTGGTTTAGGGTGCGATATATATATACATAAATGTAGGAAAATTAAAAGAGCATTAAAAAAATCGATTCGTCAGTCCAAGAAATATATTTTACATACATAATTACATACAACACAGGTGCTACTTGTGTTAAAAAAATAGATTTTGAATAAAAAATTTGAATACATTTTATTTTATTTTATCGGATGCCATTTATGCGTGCGCTTTCTCGAGTGAAAGTTTCTCTTTTATTAACAAAATTAATTATATATGTATGCATATATACTGCAGTCAAAATATAAACAACGACTCCTACAAAACATTAAAAGCTTCTCAAACTGAAGAAATTGTGCGCCGATGCTAAACTGTATCACAAAGCTTTTAAGCTTGCTGAACTCGAAGGAATTTGTAGCGAGATTCAGTTGCAGTTACTCCTTCGTTAAACACACAGCAAATAGTCGCTGTGCATTAGCTCAAGGCATTAGCATTCGATTGTGGCTGCTGCAGCACTTTGTCTTCACACAAAAAGGCAAGCAACGCCTGAATTGCATTACATTATTGTCTATAGCAATCGGGGTAAGAAATATGTATATAGAGAAAACGGTTTAAGTCAATTGCAAAAAGTGAGTGAATAATTTTCTAAAACAATTCGGTTTTGTACAATTTGTGAACTTGACTTCAAAATTGCTTAGCTAAAAAACTGCAGTGAAAATTGTGTATACTGTGAACATTTTCGTTTTTAGGATAGAGAAGCCGAATCGGCCAAGTGACCGACTTGGATTATGACCCGAGGTCAATGAGTGGCAGGCAATTGTGGGAGTGGAGCAAACAATTGCAATTCTACGAAATGCAAAGTTGTCGATTTTAGTTTAATGAAAGGCAGTTCATGGGACAATATTAACTTTGTTTTTAGGGGCGAGAATGTATTTAATAATTAAGAGAGAGCAATCGATGGTATTCATATCTGAAATACTCTTTAAATTTTTATACGGTGGAAAACGAAATTTTACGTATCTTGATTTATTTTATAATAGTAACAATGTTTTTAATGATACCTTTTTTCGCTAATTTCTAATAAAATAAAATTTTAAAATAAAGTTTCAAACTTTCTTCAGTAGTGATAGACTTTTCTTTAAAATTTAAGACTTTTTAATCAAAGTTCTTAGAAAGAAACTGGGAATTCAGTTTGGTCTATACAACTAACTAACTGTAAGTTCCTAGAAGAAAAGGTTGCCTTTGCTAATTTGTGTTGAATACACTGTGTTAGATTAGATTCGAATGTAGAACAAAAATGAACAAGTTTTTTTTTCTAAAAACTACGCATACATAGTTAGAAGCGTTGTCAATATTGCAGAAGAAAGCACGAAATGCAAAGTTTTGCAACCCACAGTTTTCGGTTGCACGAAAACAATTTAATGGAGAGACTATTTAAAAAAAAATTATTTGCCATTAAAATTGCTGTTGAAATGAGCACATCTGCAGTTTGAAATGTCTTTTTTTATGAATTTGAAAATTATTTTAATTTTAGTTTTTTATGAATTTGGTTTTGTTATTTATAAAATTTTCAATCTTGACATAGATTAATAACACCGTTGAGAGTTAACTTGTATGACGTCCGGAAGTAGCTTTGTAGTGAAGAGATTACGAACGTTTTCTTGTTTAACTACAGCACAATAACAAAATGCCAAATATCAAGCGAGAACAAAATAAATTGGCAACAGTTTGAATATAAATCAACCGGAAATTTGAACAAATAGCAAAAACGTCCTTAAGAAGATAAAAATCATAACGAAAATAATGTACAAAGGTTTTCAAGTAGAATCATAAAGAGTAAAAGTTTGGGGAAAAATAAACGAGGACAAAAGCAGGTAAAGAATGAGAAGACGTCTGCGAGTTCAATAGAATTGCCCTTTGTTTTTTCTTTTTTTCACCATAAATATTTCAAACGTAAAAACTCTTTTGAACTCTTTTGCTGACAATTCAATAGCAAGTGAACAAAGTTTGTTATATTAACAGTCTGCGTAGCAATCCTAGTAAAATCGCAAAGTGATGTTTCTCGAGGTCTTCAAAGATTCTGATAAAATTATTAATTTTTCTTGATTTATTTTGAAAACATTTTATTATCGGTCCATACTGTGCCAGAATGTTCCAGCGATTTTTTTTTCTCAATTTGTTATTCAAGAGAACGTTCTGGATAATTGTGTTTCCATTTTTTTCCACTTAAAAAAATTTTCGAAAGAATTGTTCGCATTTTGTTTTCTTTGGAAACGTTCCCCAGCATTTGCTTTTTATATAATATAGTTTTGTTCTCACTTTTATAAAAGACTTCTGAAAAAATTGCGTGTACGAGGTTTAGTTTCGATTGTACCTTTGAAGCAATAAAGTTTATATCAGTTCGTACCGAAAAGGAAAAATTTCTTCGGAAAGCTTTTGGTTTTCTTCGAACCAATGATACATTTTCTAAATAAATAAATACAGTAACTCACCGCTAAAATCATTATTTTTAACTATTTTCAATTATTATATTTATTTTGACGACAAACATCGGTTATCAAAATCAGTTTAAAAAGATCGGTTAAGTTCTTACAATATTTCTCTTATACAGCCAAAGAAGATAGAGCCGTCTTGGAATTGAAATTACTGGCTGAACAGATCGGTGTGGCTGTAGTAAGTAAGAAGAGTTAAAATACTCTAAACGCTCTAAACTGTGCACAATGTGTGATTGGAGCTCTGACATTTTATTGTGGACGTGGTAAAGATTGAGCTATCTTGAACTTTTGTAGCGCTACGCTGTTGACAGTTTAAAATGGAAAACGAAAAAAGAAAAAAACTGATAACTTAATTGCATTGGTATAAAGCACGACAGCCGATGTGGCTTCTTCTTCCTCAGTCATTTTAGAATTTTTTGGAAAACTTTTTTTTTGACTTGACCATTTTAGCGTTGCCACAAAATCAACCATCCGCTGATATAGCTAACGAGATAGCTTTTGGCTGTAGTACTGCATTCTGCTAATTAAAGCCATCATTTTAAAGCCACATACCAATTGCAAACATAACAACTTGAGAAAAAAAATTAATAAGAAATATCATCTAATTTGATATTTTCATTGCTATATTTGTGACCAGAAAGCGAGTATGTATGTTTTTTAATTATTAGTCCATATTAGGGATGTTGCGAATATTCGCATCCGCATCCGCATCTGCATCCGCATCCTTATAAATCAATGCGGAGCTGTTGCGGAAGCGGATGCGTAGCAGGTCGCGACAAAAAAGGGGAGCGCCCGGCGATGAGATTCAGGAAACACCAGAAATTTACAGCCCTGACGCAATTCTCAAGAAAGAGTTACTTACTTTCCGCAATAAGAAGCGAATTAATTTAAAAGAGAGTCCTCTTAAATGGTGGAGTGTTAATCAAAGCGAGTTCAAGCTGTTATCTAAAATAGCACGCAAATTCTTATCAGCTCCACTAGCCAGTGTTCCAAGTGAACAGTTTTTTAGTAGCGCAGGATTAATATACGAACCCTTGCGAAACAGACTAGAGTCCGAAAAGGCGGCCATTCTACTTTTCATTAAATTCATTATTCAAATTTAATTACTAAAATATTTTATTTGTAATATTAATTCATACACTACTTTATTATTGAATAAAGAAAGGATAAATATTACTGTTTTTTTTTTACCCTACCAAACCCACTCTTAAGTTTTTTGTACAGATCCGCATCCGCATCCGCATACGCGGATGTGAAAAAAATGCATCCGCAACATCCCTAGTCCATATTACTTTAAAGATGATAAATTTATTTTTTCTTTTTCATCGCTTTATCCTTTCACTTGTCCCTGCTCATTGTCAACGGTGGAAAACCATTGAGCACTTGAGTTAATTGCAGGTCAAATTGAATTTTGTATTTAAGTATGTGCCTCTGCCATGACGTACATATGTGTAACTTTGTGGCTAGGCGCATTGGAAAACAATGAAGAATAAAAAATTATATTAAATTGCGCTGAGATGCACAAACATACATGTAAGTGCACATTGAACTTGGTGAACAGCAGCCGTCACCGTAGAAACACCTTGTCACTTTACAGCCCTTGCACTAAGGCAAGGTGCTGCCTGCTTGCTCGAATGCCAATCCACCTCAGAACAAAAAACAATTCAAGTGCTTTTCACCGCCCCCAGATTGCCGTCGCCTCGTGTTTGGTATTTATGTACGTACATATGTTTGCATTTGGTCACTCATTGTTTTTTGAGTTTTATTTTATTGCTTTGTGTTGCTACTGTCACTTTTGCCCATCTCTTTTACATTATGCTGAACGCTCAGTTTGACTACAATTTTCGACAGACATACAAACTTATGTATGTACTATGTCTACATTCTGTTCACGTTTTTCTTATTCGTATTTCAGTGTCAAGTCGTCCGTGCCCTAAGTCTCAATAGAGTAATTCGTCAGTGAGGTGGTTGCGGTGGCGTATACGCAACATACTCGTACATACAGTAATAATTGGCGGGCAAATATAAATAATTGGAATTTTTATCTGAAATGGCTTGCCCTTTCTTTCGTCGCAGTGACTCACTGACCCGTCAACCATCGGTTTGTACGGAAACGAGCAATAATACTTGGCTGTTGGAGGATGAAGAGCAACCCGACGATGCGTTAACATTGACGCACTTACAAATGGCCATACAGCTGCTCACAGCACCATCGGTAAGTGAATGGTATACATACATACATATATGAAAATATATTATTCTTTTGTATATTAAATAAATATTTGTGTCACTGTGAATCAATCAGGGTAAGATTAAATCGTACAGTTAGAGCAAGCATACGACATTGATAACAATGGTTTCCAATTACAGGGTTGAAGTTTAGGTGTTCAACAAAACTAATTCAAAATAGTAATATCTCTTTATTGTATTTAAATAATTAACAAGTTCCTGCTACAGTGAATCAAAGTGTTAACATTGCTACTGCAAACTAATCGAATCCAGATACATATATAATTCCAAACATTTAATCTATATTCGAATATATATTATTTAACATTTCTTTAAAATAAAGATTAATTTTAGATGACAATTAAAAAGCGACTTGTTAAACAGAAATTTCCAATCTACTGGAGAAAACAGAATAAATAGTGTTAGCATGGAAGTTTTCCAATAAAATGTTTATAAACCAAAATGATAAAGAGTCAAAGAGATAAAAACAAAACCGCAGAGCGTTTTTGAAGCGGTTTTTCTTTGCGATCGATGAGTGCAATTACGCGCAAATGAAATTAAAAAAAAAAACGGCGTAATTGCCTCTTAGTTAAGTTAGGTTATGTTATGTTATGTTATGTGATTTGATGTGTAACATGAACAATGTGATTTGACGATATGACCAGATAAGATGTGATGACGTGACGAGTTGATGGGATGATGTGACGTTGTTATATCATGTGATGTGATGCAATGTAACGAAATATGATGATGAGACGATGTGTTTAAATTAACATTGGCTCGGTTCTCGATTGGCGAACAAACTTATTTCACATTCATTAACGAAGGCGAGCCTTGAAATTGCCAAGTATAAACGCAGCTTAAGATAATTCAAACGGCATTTGTTAAGTTATATAATGAATCAAAATGAAGTCTGAAAATGTACTGCAAAAAAGAGCACATTCTCCAATTTACCGCAACAAATAAATTTCCCTACAAAACTGGTAATTACCCGCAAATTGGCATCGCTGCACTGAAGTCAAATTTCAAAAATTCCAAATGGCGTGTCCAATATAATGAACACTTAATTTAAAAAATCAGTAAATTTTAGTAAAACAGAGTATTATGCCAGTGTGCTGTTATTTGGTATACTCTTAAGAACTTTGCTTCCCATTCACGTTTTACTTTTGTACTTTTTTATTTTTATTCTTATTTTATGTGAGCTGCCTTTTACCTCATATCGAAGTAATTATTAAATATTTTTATTGAATCTCTTAAAAATATTGCTACCACAACTAACCGGCTGAAATATTTTAGAACGCCGACTTAAACACCGCCGTCACAGCACTCATCGCCAAGTACAGTCAAAGCTGGCCGAAGATTTTTAAATTGTAAGTCGTACAAATAAGTATTTGAGTTACAAAAAAGTCATTCAATCGTTTATAATTTTATTTTAATTAGACGAATTGATTTGGACACTCTAAAAAGTGTGCCCAACTATGATTACTTGGCCGACATACAGGATATACTGTTGGAGATGGACGAGTCGAGTGCAAGTGAAATACTGGTGCTGCTCGGCGAAGAGCTAATCACTTCGTGCTGCACGGGTATTATTGAGCGCGCTTTTCGCTGCCTCGGCACCGATCTGCAAGAGTTTCTTGGCTCACTGGACGGCGTTTACGATGTGCTCAAACTGCAGGAGGTAATTTTATTTGATATATTGAACGGCGGATTACTCTCATTTGACTGTTCTGTTTCGTTTAGGAAGACGTCACCGACACCGGTTTCGTGTGCGCCGGCGATGGTGAATTAATATTCACCTCTGAACGTCCCGTTATTGCTTGGCTGCTACTCGGTTCGCTTAAGGCTTTAACTCGTATGTTGTACAATGTTCAGGTCAATATAAAAATTGAGCCTGTCGAAGGAGACGCACGACGTTATCGCTATTTATTTTCACTGGTTAAGGAATACAGCGGCTCGTCGGTGTCATTGCAGCGCAGCAATATTGAGATAGTCAAGGTGCCGACACTACCTGCACAGCGTCATAATTCAAGCAAAGTCAACGATTTGGCAATGAATTCACAAACCTTCTGCAAGGCTTTCCCTTGGCATTTCATCATGAACGAGAAATTGGAGCTGCTGCAGTTGGGTAGGATAATGAATTTGTTTGCTTTTACAGTTTTTTGCCAAATATGTAAATATGTGTGTATATCTAATTTGTACAATCGTAGGACGTGGCTTTAGTAAACTTTACAAGCCACATATGGCCGAGCATGGCTGTCATGCGACAACATATTTTGATTTCAAACGCCCCAAAGGTTTAACCATGAAATTCCGGGATATTGTTCGCCGTACATACACGCCTTTCTTGATAGCACTGAGGAGTCCGCCAAATATCAGTGAGTTTACGGCCAAGGTGAGTTAAGAGGATTAGGATGAAACATGATAGTTGTTGTGTTTTATATGTTGAGTGTGTAATTGGAGCATTAATATTAATTTCCCCATTATCAGGGTCTTGAAATTAAAGGGCAAATGGTTCATTGTCCTGAATCCAATTCACTGCTATTCATGGGTTCACCCTTTCTCGATGGTCTGGATGGACTAACCTGCAATGGACTTTTCATATCGGACATACCGCTACACGATGCTACACGTGAAGTCATTTTGGTCGGTGAACAGGCCCGAGCACAGGATGGTCTGCGTCGTCGCATGGACAAATTGAAGAGTTCGATTGAGGAAGCAAATGCCGCAGTTGCTAAAGAGCGTAAAAAGAATGTCAGCTTGTTGCATTTAATATTTCCAGCAGAGATAGCTGAACGTTTGTGGTTGGGCGCAAGCATCGATGCCAAGACCTATCCGGATGTTACAATACTTTTCAGTGATATTGTTGGCTTTACGAGCATTTGTTCTCGCGCTACACCTTTCATGGTGATCAGTATGTTGGAGAGTTTATATAAGGATTTCGATGAATTTTGTGATCTCTTCGATGTTTATAAAGTGGAGACAATTGGCGATGCATATTGTGTAGCAAGTGGTTTGCATCGTGCTTCGATCTATGATGCACACAAGGTGGCATGGATGGCATTGAAGATGATCGAGGCGTGTGACAAACATATAACACATGATGGTGAGTAGATATGTAAATATGTATGTACATGGGTTGTTGGGTAAAAGTAAATAATTTTTGATGACATTCTGGAAAAGGTGGTACAATAGATTTGTCATAAAAAATTGTACACTTAAGCATTTCGCTAACAATTTCCTTTTCAAATAATTTTTAGTTGAAAACACTTTATAAAATTAAAAAAAATAACAAAGTCCAAAACAATCAGATTTATGAGTTTTATCGATTACTTAATTATTTTATCGACATTTCCGAAATAGTACTATAACTTCTACCATTAAAAAACTGTTGTTGTTTTTCGAAATAAAATCTGCTTTAAAACTGGACTCGATCTCAATAAATTTGTCAATTATTAAACATTTATAAGGCCAATAAATAACAAAAATTTACATTTCCGTTATCGATTTTTAATGAATACTAAAAATTCTATATTTTAAATATTGCCAAATATATTTCAATAAACAAAAGAAAGCAATAAAAACGATATTTTTACACTACCAATTTTCCTTTTATTATTTTTGATAAATATTTTTTAATGATTTCCGGCACAACAAATCTGATTGGTAAATATCGTTTTCGAATCTTTTACTATTCATGATTTTATAAAAATGCTGCTATTGATAAAAAGTTCTTTATTACTATCGATTTCTTACTAGGAATCTTTTGTTATCGATTATTATTGTTATACATTTTTAATCATTATGTTTTGTTATCGGTTACCAACGAAATCCATCGATTTTTTGTTATCAGTAATCATAATTAGCTGTTCATTTTTATCTTAATGTTTATGGGCTTCGGCAGTTTTTTGTTATATTTGTAAAGTCGTCCCCCTCAAAAAACGGTGCAGACATGCCCAAGTTATTTTTAAAATTCTCTTGGGTTACTTTGGGATACCTTCCCATAATCCGTTTTAAAATTTTAATTTAGAAAAGTCCTACATTTGTTAGCTTTTGGGTGTTTTGAAAAATAACGCAGTATAAACTTGATAAAGTACGCGTAATAAAACCTTTGCCACTTACGGTTTTTAAAACTGACGTTCATTCAAAGTAAATAAAGTCCAATAACTATAAACCAATATGTATCTTTCTCATTTCTTAATATATGTAGATCAAGAAATCCAAATGCGCATTGGCTTGCACACGGGCCCTGTATTGGCCGGAGTAGTGGGTCGCAAAATGCCGCGATATTGTCTCTTCGGTCACAATGTTACCATCGCCAATAAGTTTGAGTCCGGCAGTGAAGCCTGCAAAATAAATGTCAGCCCAACTACAAAAGAGTAAGTTAACACTTAACTGTTAAAAATACAGAATTATCGAAACTTTATTAATTACACACATTTCCCACTTAGTTGGCTTGTGAAGTATACTGGCTTCGAGT
The DNA here is from genome assembly GCA_963971545.1 of Philophylla caesio. Lineage (NCBI taxonomy): Eukaryota > Metazoa > Arthropoda > Insecta > Diptera > Tephritidae > Philophylla > Philophylla caesio. The sequence goes on along the minus strand of OZ020604.1, from coordinate 188,065,606 downwards.
TCGATCTACAACCACGCGATCCATCATGTTTACCAAAAGAATTTCCAGACACCAGCGGTAAAAAGACCTGCTACTTCCTCGAAGGTTACCGCCATCCAACATTAAGCATTAATTTACCGCTAGAGGAACACATCAGTGAGGCGATGAAGTCCATTGCAGAGCCATAAAGCGGAAGATAAATACATATATCTGAGCTGTTATTGAATTTTCAGAAAGCTCACTCCACAAAAGAATATCAGCAAAAAATACAAAACAAATAGCTTAGTCAGTAGCAAACAAGCCCAAAATTTAATTGCGACCGTTTACTCAAACGTCTTCTTACAAGAAATGGCGCGGCGGCTTGAGAATACAACAAATATCCCTCGAATGTTTAATTATACTATGTTTTTTGCTCCACAATATGCACAACAACTTTTGCGCTGTTGAAAAATAAAGCGAATAAATCAAAGAGTTCGTGGCCATGGCCCAAATAACAAGCATATATAAACTGATTTTTTTATTTGGAAGATTTTATTCACATCGAAAAGAGTTAGTTAATACTTGCAGCAGCTTTGTTTAAATATTTCCTTAAAAATCTCGCATAACTTGATTCCAATATTTCACCACGAAAGGAAAATCCTCTGGCAAATTCTTAATCATGCAATTGCTCAATTGCTTGGCCATTTCTCTACCATTTTGCATAAAGAAAGAGTTGGCGTGATGGCTGCACGCGTTTATAAGACTTTCGCTGACTGCTGTTAAACGTCCAGACTCCTTAAAGCTGCGTATTATTTCAGATTCCTATAATTATAAAAGTAATAATTTATTATTTAAGTAATTAAATATTATAAAAAAAATTTGTTTGAGAAACAGTTAACTGCTAAGTGTGCGTTAAACCACAACATGAAAATGATTTTAGTTTTTTTAGCTCTAAAACTTGTGCAACAAGGTTACAGATGTTGTTCGCATAAAAAAAAAAAAGCTTTGAGTCTTCGATAGGAATTCCTACTATTTTTATACGCGAGGCCATCTATGCACAATGGATTGTATACTCGTACATTAGTAAAAACTCTCTAAGGGCCAGTTTCGGTGCTAGTTTAAATTTCAGTGCTCAAGTTAATGTGCAGAACTGTTATGCAGTAAGATTTTAAGACATCGTTTTTATTTGTGTACTTTATAGGGCGATACTGATTTTTTTTTTCTTTAAGCATAGATATGTATAAAAAATATCAGGTATTAATATAACTTATTTGGATTGTATCGAACTTGTAAAGTAGTTTAATACAATCCAAATAAGTGATATTTGAGTATCAAAGCGAATAAATTATTCTTTCTCGTGTGACTCGTGTTCTTCTTAATACTCAGTTTAAGTCATTCTGTTTTGATCCATAAATTGTCGATTTTGTTTGAAACGTACTATCCGTGCTTAAGTAAAAAATAAACCAAATGAATTTTTTATTCCATTGTTGTTAGTATTGATCGCCTTTTAATGAACAGCTTTGTATATACATATGTATGTATGTATGTATGTACGAAATTTCGCTGTTATCAAAACAACGTATTGTTCGAGTGCAGTTAATCTAACCAAAAACAAAGTTAGTTGAAACAATCCTCGAAATTCTTTATAGCAATTTTCATTTACTTTCTCTAATGATACTAACAAAAGCAAAAATATAGTCAGCAATTTCTTTTATTTGTCAATAATTCTACACAAAAATTAAATTTTGAAAACCTACCATGTATTGTTAATTCTTTTTTATAGATTCGATAGGACTTTAAGTACATAAATATGTATGTTGTGGTTACATCTCTAAATTAGTCACGAGATTGACACTAACCGATATAGAATCTTATTGAACTAAAAGGTAATGTGCAAATAGAAATTTAAAGCTCAACTTTTTATGCTATTTTAGATGTAGTTTTTAATTTTCTTCTAAAAGATAAATATGCATAGAATGTCAGTTGGAAAAATTTTCCAGAAAGATATCTGTGATTCTAACATTGTTAGGGTCCAACATATTTTGTCTAATTTTCTGATCGGATTAACTCTGCTTGTCACTTGTCTGCATTCTAAAAACGAAGTTGCCGTTTTTTTCTACTGCATTTAGAGAGTGATAACTTCTTCATATTCTTCGAATCCATACTACCTTTCTTAATTTTTTTTAAGATCTTCCCAGCTTGCTCTCAATTACTCTAAGGTTGATGCCAGCGCGTACGCTATGAACAATGCAATATTTCCAGCTATAAGCTGCTGCATGCATATTCTTTTTTAAAGTTGACAAAAAAAAAATCAGAAAGTAAGCGAGTAAGAAACCCACTTTTAGCAACTTCAAGCGTGTGAATTGGCAAAATAGATTGCGCAATAATATACCGATTCAACTTTCCTTAGATTTCTTTGTATTCTTATGTTAGAGTGAAAGCAGCAAAGACTCACCTGAAGCCGTCCATAGCCATCAAAATAGTGCAACTGTTGATAAATACAAAGTGTATAAGTCGGTGACTGAATATCGATATTCTCTTTCGAAAACAGATTCGAACAAAATTTGATGGGCTCCAGACCAATTTCTCGGGACGGTGGTAAGGGCTGTAAATTTTTTTACATAACTTTAAGAGTATGACTATGATTTACGCTGACTGAGTAATGATTTGCGCAATTATGAAAGAGGTACATACTGTAATAAAAGGCAATTCCTTTGGCTGGACATCATTGTAAAAGAAGTATTTAAAGCCCAGTTGGCAATGCTTGAAGAGGTTCATCCACACTTTATAATGCGGTTCACATTTACCACTCATTTCCATAGCTTCGTCAAGCCAGTCGAAGCAATTTGGTTCGAAAGTTCGGTCGGCGCCAAGATTTAAATAGATTTGAGACAAACGGTCCAGCTAAAAAAATATGTCAAATATTTGAATAAAATACCTAAATAATGACCAACCAACGGCAGTTATTTATGCACTTACATCCCAACCCAATGTATCTAATCGTATAAATCCAATGCGACGTAAAAAACATTTGACATAACAATAAGTTTCATTTGCTTCCGCATCGTTATTGAAATTTTGCAGCGTCCAATTTAAGTTGGCTCTTGGAAAATCGGTGGCGCAACGAATCTTCGCATAGCGCACGTCTTCTGGCATAAAAGCGGGAAAAATTTGAGGTAGTGCGTTCTCGCCATCTTTTGTTTCTGATAATATATTCGATTCATTTTCCCCCTCATTTGCACGCACACTAACTCGTTGCGTGTCTGCTTCGCCAGCAAATCTTTCAATCGTTTGCTGATTTCTGTTTCCATAACTTTGACTCGATCTGGTTTCTTTTAAACCGTTGACATTAGCACTTAAAGCAAGCGGCAATGCTTCATTAGATGTAGCTGAAAGAGCGTTCTGAATACAAAAGAGTGCTAGTGCAATAGAGCAGAACATTTCGTGGTGCGAATATCTTTGGTACATAGATCAAAAATTGTTTTATTTCGTGCTCAGCTAATGTTATTTTTTTTTGTAATTATTTTATGAAAATGCCACACTATCTTCAAAGTGAAAACAAGCCTACATATGTACATATGCATATACTAGGGTGTTCGATTATTCGACTTTTTTGCAAAACCGGTTTTCGAATTATTCGAAAAATGGCATTTGAAAAAAACCGTGTTCCAAGTAAGAAAAAACTTCGCCAAAGTAAATACATGTAACTTAATGCATTTATTTCCAATGAAAGAAATCGTTTGACCATAAAATGTAGTTTAATGTCCGAATTCAGTAAGCAGTATCAGTCTCTAATGGACAAGAGTCACAATTTTAGACGATACAAAACATAAAAAATAAAAACGTAAAAGCGAGTAAAGGCAATAATCTTCAACTCATACATTGTCTCAAATTTTAAACCTTGAGATTCTACCAAATTGCTTAATTTTAGATTGATGCAAATTGAGCAAGCTAGAAGGACTTGTTGTCAAAAAGGCATTGTAAATATTTTCAAGGTTTTCCTGTCCTCCTATGACATTTGTCAAAATATATAAAATCTTCTAAAACATATTTGCTGTGTTCTTTCTACAAATTATTGGAATTGCGAATAAGACTATTGGCTTAGCTGGTTGTTGTTTTAATAAAAATTTATCGGATATAAAATTTGTCTATGTGTTGCCATATCTCTATCAAAAGTTATATCTTCACAACTACAAAAAAACCGGTTTTGGAGATTAAAAAACCGATTTATTCGATATTCGAAAAATCAAGATTTCAAAAAAAACCGTACTATATTTTATGAAAAAACCAGTTTGAAAAAACTGAGTCAAACACCCTAGTACATAAATACATACATATGTATGTTAGTCATTAGGGCGGGACGCAGTTTGTGTTTATTTTTCAAAGAAGGTTGCTAGAGTAAAAGTGTTTACATCGCTCCTTACATAGTTGTGAGAAACTTCATCATCTGCTACCACGATGAAGAGTCTGCCATCTACTTATGTCGAATATAAGAACTGACTAATTGGCGTTAGCGGGTGTTATGTAATGCGATGCTTCTCTCAAAATGAAAACTAGCGAAAAATATTTTTGAAAATCCATTGTTAAATACTGTAGAGTACGTATGTATGTACATATTTGGATGTCGATTGCTGCCTGTCAAAGCTTCGTAAATAAATCATCATTTATAGTCCAACGAAATGAAGCCTGGTCTGGCTAAAAAGCTTTGGAAATGTAACTTAAAACATGACTTGCAGTCCCAATTTCGTGGCTGGCCGTCATTGAAAATTATTATATGTACATAGAAGCTTTGTCCGGACGAATTTGTTCCAGTATTTTACATACATTTTTTTTATACAAATGTTTGTTCATATTTCTGTTAGCCTAGTAAATGTTAATATTTTACAATTTAATTTAGCTCAAGGCCAGTTTATGGAAGACTTTTTTGTGAAAAAAAACAACAGTTTTTGATGGTTGAATATTTAACGCTGTAATATTTGTTTTAAAATTCTATAAGATATAAGGTGCGTAACATATTCAAGTCGCTTTACGGGAGTAATATAGAATTTACTGGAAAAGCATCCCAAAAGACAAAAATACTTGGATCTTACACAGTCAAAAGGTGCAGCACCTTTAGATTGAAATTTTCGAATTGGCTAATGCATGAAAACTGTTAAATATTCAAATGAGATGCATTTATTAACAAAATTTCAAAATTATGAAATCAAGGTGCATTCATGTAAGGTGGTAGCAATTCTACATATGCAACGCTTTGGTGGGCTATTGTCACACTTTACCACTCTTGTATTTAACTAACGCTTTATAATTTTAACACTGTTACAATCACTCAAAATATTCAAAAACAAAATATTCTGACAACCAGCCACCAATCAGCTTTTTAATCAATGTCACCTTATTTGAAACCGCTTTGTATGAAACCAAATACATTACAAAATCACACTTTATTTTGAGTGTTTATACACAAAATATTTATGTTTACATAAATGAGCGGCGCTGCTTTAAATCTGACTACTGACTGACTATCAGAAACAGCTTTGTTATCAATCATAACGCGTAGTTGGGCTCTTTAATCATATTGAGTTTCATATTTTTTATATCAAAAAAGCCCTGATTGATTCCTAATAATCAAAACCGATAAGATTACAGTACGCAATTATGCAATAATAATCGGAAAAAAGTCACCGCTGTGGTCGAGTGTGTAGCGGTGCGTGCTATAACTCGATATTCCATTGAGTTCGAGGTTCGAATCTTAGCTAGGACAAGTAAAATCTTAATCATAGAAAATGTTTCTTCTAAAAGCGGTCACCTCTCGGCAGGCAATGGCAATCCTCCGAGGGTATTTCTGCCATGAAAAAGCTTCTCATAAAAAAACATCTGCCGTTCGGAGTCGACACAAAACTGTGGGTCCCTCCATTTGTGGTTCAATGTAAAGACGCACAACACAAATGGCAGGAGAACCTCGGCCAAAAACCGAGGTATATAGTGTAAGCGCCAAATTATTATTATTATTATTATTATTATTAATCTGTTAAAATTCGAATCCAGGTAGCAATTGTTATTTCTAGCTGTAATTCGTATACTAATTTCCTTTGTGTCCGCAAATTTAGAAATTTTTTTATAAGCAAGTTGGTGACATATGTATTTACAAAATGCAAGTTTCAAGTGTTTACAAATTACGGCTGATTTTTCATAATTTTTTCAGCGCCGGTGTTGTGCAGTTTTTTTCCATATAAAAAAATCCCATGCTTGCGGTATATGGATGAAATTGTGGGGGAGTGGCAGTAAAAATTATTGAAAAATCAAAGAAAGGTACTTAACACTTGCACTTGCTATAAAACTTAATACTCAAAAAAAAATAATTGTTTTAATTAGATTTCTTTTTTTTTTGGTTTTAGAACTTTTTTTTTACATTTTGTATACACATGACGATAGCACTGTATTTTAGCAAAAGGTCATATTTGGTGCGGTTTTAATTTTGAGAGGACGTATATTAGAGTTGTGGGACCATGTTGTTTTTTCAGTGTACTAACAATTTTCAATGTACGATCGAAAATCTACACAGTTATTTGTGAATGTAATTTTTTTTCAAATACTTAATATTGCACGTGCTCAAAAGCCATATAAATATTTACACACTTTTTATGATTTATAAATTATATTTTCTCTATTTTTAAATATTTAGCAAACGGTGACGCAAATTTAGCTAACGCGTATTTGAGACCGACAGATCATGCAAACATATTATAAGGAACTGAATATTCAATTTCAACCTCAAGATAACTTAACTGGCAGTTTGCAATCTGTTTTTTATAAATTACTTTTCGAAAAACAAAACAGTTGATAAAATATAAATAAACCAGCAACAACTTATCATGTCGCAATTTATGATATTCACACCAAAACGCAATTCATATACATATGTACATACATATATGTATGTACATAACCATAAATGTAAGTGCGTATATGTGTACTTATCGGCACATGCATACCTTTATCGGCTGTTCTAAGTATTTGGATACAATCAGTTAAAATTTGTCAAAATATAAAGAGGTATGTGAGGATTGACATCATTTGCGCAAATCTTACTCGAGTCGAAATGAAGTTCTATTCGAAAGTTTAAGAATATATTTACTATCGAATCGAAATGCAGAGTAATGCTTTGAACACTTAGATGAATGCCCTTCACGACGTAACGACGAAATTTATTTGTCCGCGAATGTCGTCTTAAAGCCAGTTTCTTGAATATTTTGAAGACTTCAGCGACATATCCAACAGCTCATTTGTTGTTGCCACATTAAAATATTTCACTTCTATCAAATAAAAATATATTTGTGCAAAAAATAAGTAAATAAATAAATGATCGATAGTTATTACATATGTATGAAATATCAGAGCTATTTTATGCTTTTGTTTCTAAAATAACGTAAGACTTGTTAAAGCCTTGAAGAATTTTACATTTTACATATTAGTGGCATCACTTCAGCTACTCATTGTCATCGGCAAAATTAGAAATTATTTTAATTTGGCGACAACGACAACTGCAAGCTTGCTGCCGTGAATTTCTGCTGTTGTCTAAAGGTTCACTTAGAGGTACCATACCATAACGCCATAACCATAATCGTAGTCATAACCATAACCATATTTAAGCAATCGATTAGTGGTGCCATAACCATAAACAGCTGATATTTGCAATAAACTGAAAGTAAATAAAAATTTAGTAAAGTATGTAAAACGCGGACGCAAAATATAAATTAAAACTTATCAAAACAAAATAAACTGCACACGAAGAACAAAAATATCACAATAAACAATGCGAATCAGCAATCAGCATTTTATGGTTACGGCAAAAACCAAAATTCAGTTGGTCGGTATGGTTATGGTTATGGTTATGGCGTTATGGTATGGCACCACTAATCGATTACAGTGTAACCCATAAGGTTGGTTGGATCAGCTGTTTTCTATGGTTATGGTTATGGCACCTCTAATTGAACCTTAAATAACTGTGCCCAGAAGAACTTGTGTATTTTAATATTTGACATATGCCTGTCGCTTGCTGTCTTCAAAGTGTTCAAAACATTCGGAAATCACACAAACAACCTGAAGTGTGCGCCACAAAGTTAAAAACCGGCGAAGAATTTTGCACTTGTAAAACTTTTCCAAGGCAAGCTACAATGAAGTTTCTAAATAAAAACGTTGAATGATAATGCTTTATTGTTCATTTTAAGAAAAAAAAATGACCTTCGTGTTTTAGCCAACAACAACACTTTAAAGGAAAGTGTTCCGCGTAGAAAATGTTCGGTTGGTGAGGGAAAATTTTTAAACTTTCTACGATTTGTTTTTATTACTATTTGGGTTATGACACTCTTGCATTAAATGATAGATATTTAAATGTTTAAAATGTATATGTAATAACTTTTATTTGAATGAAAACTACATATTTCAGCTAAACGAGACCAAAGAAAGATTTATGTTCGGATGGATTAATAACAGACAGACTTTAAATATTACTTGCATTATAATTTTTTAAAATTTTGTTGACGAACTTTCTTTGCAATATGTTTTTTTGTAAGTTTACATGTTATTTAAATGTTGCAAACAAAATAAAAAAAAATCTGTTAGAAGTAAAAGCTAGTACTAAATATAAATTCCATAACGAAAATCAAAAAAAAACAAAACAGTTTATAAATTTTGTTAAAATCTAAATAAAAAAAAATACATTTTCCACAACAAATTAGGGCCGTTTGCACCTTATCTGGTTAAGCGCTTCATCGGAACTTTATGAGCAATTTTGGAGTTTAACATCGCTTCAAACACCACTTTTATGTATTTGGGGTTTATGGACTTGCAACCCTTATTTGCCTCAATATTAGGCCGCACTGTTGACAAATTTTGGCATCAGTGTTCAAAAGTTTTGCTGCACTGTTTACTGGTTTGATAGCTCATAATTTTAAATACGAGGACGGTTTAATAAGTCAGTTACCTTTTAATTTTCTTCTTAACTTGTAATAAAAATTTAAAACTAGTGAATTTCGTGTGCTGGTTAGTCATTATTTTTTGCGTAAAAAAACCATCACCAAATATAAGGAATGGGGACACCATCAATTTTAATGGTTAAGGAGTGGGTTCTCTTGCGCTCGTATCAGCACAAGTGACGCCGAATGTTCAGGTCGCCCAAAAGAGGTATTCACACCAGAAATCGTTGATAAAATTAATGGAAGGATATTGAATGACCGGAGAACGAAAGTACGCGAGGTGGTTGAGCCGGTAGGCATCTCATCTGAGTGGGTAAATCACATTTTACGCGAATATTCCGATATGAAAAAGCTATCCACATGATGGGTGCCGCGATTGCTTAAAGGATTCGCAAAAATCTATGAACCGGGCTACGCACTGCTACCCCATCTAGCATATTCTTCAGATTTAGCCCCATACGACTTTTTCCAATTTCCAAAACTGAGGAAATGGCTGGGTAGTAAGAGATTTGGGTAAAATGAAGAGGTCATCACAGAAACAAACGCCTGTTTTGAAAAATAATAATAAAATAATTGCAAAACGCTGGACTAAGTGTAAAGAGTTAAAAGAAGATTATATAATATAATTTTGGCGAGTACACTATATAGCTCAGTGTTTGGCCGAGCTTCTCCTACCATTTGTGGTGTGCGTCTTTATATTATACCACAAATGGAGGGACCTACAGTTTTGTGCCGACTCCGAACGGCCGATGTATTTAATGAGAAGCTGTTTCATGGCAGAAATACCCTCGGAGGTTTGCCATTGCCTGCCGAGGGGTGACCGCTATTAGAAAAAACTTTTTCTATGATTAAGATTTTACTTGTCCTGACTGAGATTCGAACATCGAACTCACCGGCGTATTGAGTTATAGCACGCACCGCTATCAACTCGACCACAGCGGCCACTTAAAAGAAGATTAGTTATTCAAAATGTCAGTGACTTATCATCAAAGCGTTCTCGTACAATATTTGTAAACAAAGGAAATCAAATTAAAGAAATGAAATCTTCGCATAATAATGCAACACCATTATCGCCGTCTACCATGATGTTGGGTTCACCTTCACCTTTGACTGACCTTTCCATAACATCGCCGTTGTTATCAGAATTTCCGCCGTGTTCCAATGCTCGGGCAGCAACACAAACCATTTTGCTTATTTTGCTGGTCTTAGCATCAAATATGCTTATTGCTTGCAGCTCCGGGAAAAACCACTTATTGCACTAATAATTGCGATGCTTTTTAAGCAAGCAATTCATATTTTTCAAATATTTCTAAATACACTATGCACAAATGTATTTTCACAAGCATTTTTAAATATTAACAAAACAATATTTTTATTCAGAAGTAAACCAACAAATGTCAATTAAACTCAAGGTTTCTTAAACACCACAATGCGAACGCTTGGCAGTTGTTCATAAACTCAAAACCACAAACTCGAGTTTACTGCGCAGTCAGAACATAGTATTAGCTACGGCAAATAAATTTTTTTATCGACACTATGCAGCGTGCGTTTATCAGAAACAAAAACAGATGTTATAATCAAAGGCCAAAACAACTGTTGTGCAGTCTTTATTTAAAGTAATAGTAAAATTGATCGCGTTGCCAATAAGTCTTGATAAGCATTTATAATTCATTCGCGAGAATGCAACAGTTTTCGTTCGTACATACGTACATATATGTATATACAAAAAACATATAGCGCAATTACATATCAACAAATTTTTCAATACAATTAAATATTTGTTATCGTTTGGCCATTTTACTATTTAATTTTAAAATGGTTTATGAGCTTTAGGGCCGATTGTTTTATGGAAAAAAATATAAGAAAAAAAAAAACAACAATACACAAAGCGGTAGAAGATATAAATAGTACTATTTCAGAGATCATGATAAATTAAAGGATTGCGATATTTCTACGTCATAGCAAGAATGATAAATTAGAAAATTGCGACACTTTCGTCCCGTTATCTCTTTTGTGTCGGCTTGACAGATGTGTTACATCTTAGCATACCAGAATATCGAGTCAAAAGGGAAAAGAAACAGAAAATTCACATTCGCGTGCAAAACAATGGAACAATGAATTAAGGGTATATTAGTAAATGAAGTGTACAGTAGCAAATTGTAGTAACGATAACATGAAACCGTTGCATTTTCACTATACTTTGATATTAAAGTGCTTAAACGAAAGGATTTCATAATTTAATTTTCCTTATCCACTTTTTGAGAATTATACAAATAGAACATAAGCTGAGTCAACAAAACCGAAATATCACAATTTCACATATTTTAATGTACCAATTGCTGTATATTCGCTAAATTACCGCTGTTTTTGATCAAAAACTGCTTTTTTGGATGTTGGCGAGCATAGAACACCACACTTGTATAAATGATTCACAATTGCACACTGGTGTGAACGCGTTTGTTTACGATTGCGCCGACATATTGGTATTTTCATTTCGCTTTATACTCATATACAGTACGTTATGACGTAGAAATGTCGCAATCTTCTAATTTATCATTCTTGACGTCATAGCGTTTCATTGTTTTGCACGCGAAAGTGAATATTCTGTTTCTTTTTCCTTTTGACTCGATATTCTGGTATGCTAACTCAGGGCTAACTATGACGTCGCACAGCTCTCAAGCCGAAACAAAGAAGATAACGAGACGAAAGTGTTGCAATCTTCTAATTTATCATTCTTGCTTTTTTACAATATACATATTTACATAAACTCACGTTACCCTTAAAGAAACTGATACGAATCAGAAAGAGTTAAGTAAATAGGAAAAGTATATCTATTGGTTTCAGGTAAATATATCCAACTAGCGAATAATGAAAATATCTATTCAAAATAAACAAGTTTAGGTAAACATATCAGTTAAAGTTTAAGTAAATATCGTTAGAACAATGGATTTAAAGGGAAGTCAAAGCAATGGAAAACTGTAGAGCACAGTCAGTATAATGCATTTAAGTACAATAATTTGAATAACAGCTTTTCGAAACCATAAAATACGTAAAACCAGCAAACGGTTTCAAGGCCTTGTCCCCGTTTGAAAACTTTAATTAAACTCAAAATGAGAAAATTTAAGTTCGTTTGTGGGCGTAGGGGACGGTTAACGGAAAATATTCTAACTTTTTGTTAATCCTAGGGCTATTTGTATTTCATAAAATAATTAATTTATTACTTAAAGAAAACAAAGCATTGTGCTTTTTAAACTTACTTAATAACGAGCATCAATTCAACTTTCATTGAATAAATTTGCCTTTTATAAAAATAAGTCAGGTTTATCAATGCAAATACGAGAATGTGTAAATAGAAAGCTGGGTATAAATAGAGCTCAGAAATGAGTTGGGAAGACACAGTCTTTGATTAACTGAAGTAAAGCTCAAATATGAAATATTTCGTTGTCATCTTTGCAGTACTTGCTTTGGTAAGTATCCTTTCGCCGTAAGGGGACTTGAACTTATACAGAAAAACAAATATAAAAAAGTTATTCTTCGATATGTGCGCGTTATTAGAAGTAAAGGATAGCAAATCAACTTTTTAAAGTTTTCACTAGTACGTCCGAGTTATGAAAGGACCTCAAAATTCCATGAACAAATTTTTTCAAAATCTATAAAGGTATATGACATAAATATCTGGGTATAAAATAAAAGAGTAATTTTAGAAGATTTTTGAATATATGCTTTTTCATAACAATATTTGCCAAAAAAGAAAAATGATAAATTTCCAATCTATTAAAAGACAATAACTTCAACAGAAATGTTCTTCATTTTTGAACAGTGATTCTTATGAAAAAGGACACTCTTAAATTCTTCTGATATTTTTCTTTCAATTGTTGCCCATATTTTTATGTCGCATACTAAATACTATGTCATCCTAACTGAAACTTTGAGCTCATTTAAAACAAAATCTGACATAATGATGATTATCTCACAATGTAGATTTCCTTGTTTTTGTGGTCTGGTAACGCGTACAAATCGATTTTCTTATGTGTGACAATGTGTTTCAATTACAATTCAATTATTTTAGGCTTCAGCCGAAGAAGAGTTCAGACCAAAACCGATTCCTGAAATTAAGGAACTCGCCGACGAATGCCTCAAACAATATCCTCTTTCATCTAAAACGTTGGCTAAATTGTGGACTCTAGACATTCCAAACACGCCAGAGGTGGGCTCAAATTTAATTTGCCTTATGAAAAAAATTGGTCTATATAGCTCAGATGAAGGTTATGATGTGGAGAAAATTGCTGCTCAATACCATGTGGATTCGAACGATTCTAAAAAAATTAATCATATCAAAAAATGCGTTGCCCAACCGCATGAAGGTGATGAGGGCGACTATGTCGTTGAAGCTTTTAAATGCGTTATTGATTCAGAGATTGGCAAGCAGGTATGAGAATTTATTTTTAAAAGCTATTTTCAAATATACATATACTGTCTTTAAGAAAGTACCAGATTATTAATTATTTTTTGTTTGTCAACTGTTTTCAGTTTATCTTATATGACATATTTAGCTTAGTTACACATCCTCGAATGTATTAATTCAGTAACATTGTTTTATTTGTGTCTAAATATATCTAACTTCTATTTTCCTTACTTTCTATTTCTTATTATAGTTGGCTGCCGAACTCGAGCCGTATATTCCAGATGATATCAGGAAAATTATTGATGAATCTTCGAGTGCCTAAGAGAAACAATAAAATGTTCTGGACTTTGATTTAAAATTTCACGGAGAGCTAGCATATGTATACTTAAAATTATTATAAAATAAACTTAAAATATTTGCAATTCAATCACTTTGAGGTTTTGGGACGTTCCGAACATTTTGGTATTTCTTTTTCTAAAAATAAAGTGAATTTTTGACAAAACACTTCATACTTTGGACCAAAGCGAATTGAAATAAGTGGTGTCGATTTATCAGCTGATTGGTGTTTGGTTGTCGAAATCAATTTTTAATTAAAGTAAACAGTTTAACTATAAAAAAATAAAAATGTGGTTCAATAAAACGTTTTACGATGATTATAATAGTGTAAAAATTATTTCACGCAAGTTAAATACAAAGAACATAAAGTTGTATAATAGCTCACTAAAGCGTTGAATTTATTGAATCGCTTCCATCTTACATGAATTCACATTCTTTTTTATTCTTCATATAAGAGTACTAATCAAAATTAAAAAAAAAAGTTGCGTAAAGACGGCTTCTTAGACGACAGATATGTAAGTAAATATCTCGGAAGTCAGGTGCCTTTTTATTATATATTAATCATTTGTCGGAATCGGCCAGATCGGACAACTATAACGTACATATATGGAAGTCGATTGTTCAGATATTATATTTTGCTCCATAACTGCTCCACTTATGCAGTTAAAGGCTTGAAATTTTGCAAAAATGTCCGCTATTATTAGCACTGAATTATAGCTCCCAAACAACCGATTGTTCAGACATTGCATTTATCACCAAAGCCCCTCCATTTAAGCAGTTAAAGACTTGAAATTTTGCACAAATATCAGTCATTGTTAGTAATATATATATATATAATATAATATTGGCGCCTACACTATATAGCTCAATGTTTGGCCGAGCTTCTCCTACCATTTGTGGTGTGCGTCTTTATATTATTCCACAAATGGAGTGACCTACAGTTTTGTGCCGACTCCGAACGGCAGATGTATTTAATGAGAAGCTTTTTCATGGCCGAAATACCCTCAGAGGTTTGCTATTGCCTGCCAAAGGGTGGCCGCTATTAGAAAAAACTTTTTCTATGATTAAGATTTTGCTTGCCCTAACTGAGATTCGAACCTCGAACTCAACGGCATATCGAGTTATAGCACGCACCGCTACCAACTCGACCACAGCGGCCACTAATATATTAGCTGTGAAAATAATAAAGATCAGAGAAATCTAACATACAGCTCCCGTTTAATTCTTCCATTCGTGAAAGGTATGAAGACTTTTATTTAAGTATATGAAGTAAACAGCTTTCTGAGAAGAAACTTAAATGCATTAACTTGCTTAAGTTATTTTGTAATATTTATTCGATATTAGTAAGCGACTAACAAAAGAACGTCCAACTCGCTTATAATCAACTCTCTTATATTTTGAATACACTTTACAACACTAGTCTGTCAAAATTAATGGTCGTTTGTAAAATTTGCTAGCAAAACAAAACATAATGAGTAATTCTTATAAGAGGCGATTTTACTTACGTCCTCTCTATCTTGAATTTTTACTTATATATTTTGATAATTAGCGAAAATTTTCCAATTTCCCTTGGTACTTTCCAATGGTTCTTCACAATAGCACCACTTTCTCGTTATCCAACACTTCTTCAATGAGGTCGGCTATTTTGTAAGCGAGTTTATTTCAACCCGCTTATTTCAACTCAACTCGGTTATGTTTGTTGTTGCTTTCCACGCTATACGATAAGCTACCTAGTGTTCTTTTGCAAGTCGCTTACAAAAGATGAGGCCTATTAATGATTTTGACTGCTATAATAAACCCAATAATAATTAATATTTGTGTCTTTAGCTGATTAAATGAAGAAGTTTTGGCACAAAATGCAATATTTGAACTATAGGTTGTATGGCAGTTTTATGTTATATTTATCCGATTTTATTGATTTTCACATCTAAAATATTTCTCATTATAGCTATTATTTGTGTAAAATTTCAAGAATTTAGCTGCTTAAATGGAGGGGTTTCCGTGCTAAGTGCAATATCTGAACAATCGGTTGTATGGGAGCAATATGCTATATTTCTTTGAGCTTAGAATAGCGAATCATCTTGCAAAATTTCGAGCTTGTTGCTGCTTAAATGAAGGAGTTATGAAGCAAAATATAATATCTGAACAATCGGCTCCTATACAAGTTATAGCCTTCCGATCTGGCCGGTTCCGACAAATGTCTAATAAATTATAAATGTCATCTGACTGCCAAGTTTCATTCAAAAAGCCTAAAAACTGGGGGACTAGTTTACGTTCAAATAGACGGACAGACAGACAGACAGACGGACATGGCTAAATCGTATTATGAAAAAAATAGCTATGAGAAATCCCACGGCAAAGTGCTTAAGCATTTTTTCTATTAAATGGAGAAAATTTAGTATCTATTATTTAATTTTTGGGGATTTTGGCAGACCTTTAAAGTATAGCTAAAATTGGGTATGATCCTTTGAGCGATTATGAAAAAAGCAGCATTTTTAGTATAGATTTTCAAGAATACCAGACAATTTATTTATAAAAATACAACTAGTAATAATAATAAATAATTAATTGACAAACTTTGAGCATTTTGGGCTTTTTAGTTTTTTTTATGTAACATATAATTTAATGGTAAAGTGAAAAAATATTTCATCCGAGCAATTTTGTAGATAAGTAATTGCTGTAAAAATATTACAACAACCTGCTCTCAAAAAATCAGAAGCACTGGGAAATCGACATTTGAAAGACAAATGCGGGTTATTGGATGTAACTATTTTGTTTAGGCAAAAAAAATGTTTACTTTGAATTAAAAATAGTTAATGGGCTGTAAAAATGATGAAGCTTTATGTGTGCGAGTCTCATTCATTTTTCGTTGATTTTTGATTTTTTTTGTGTCGCTTTGGTCCCATGTAACGCGTGAACAAAATTAAAATTTTTATTTGTATATGGCGGAAAAACGCTGCACCTTTAGCAAAAAAAAATATTCTCAAACTCAAAAAAAAAAAACTTGTTTGGATGATTATCAGAAAAAAAATCTTAAAACATAAATTTTCTTTCGAAATAACTTTCATTTCGGTGATTATCACAAAAAAAAATATCGAAAAAATGTTGTTTATCAAGTAAAAAGGTATCAAACTAAATTTCGTATCGTACTCTATCAAAAAAATATGAAAATTACTCTGTATTCCAAAATGTCAAAATACAAGAATCAAATGTCCAACTTAATTGGATGTTAGTATGGCACCGTGGTTGCGAAAGTTTGACATTCGCATTTACCTTGGTTTGAAAATAAAAGATAGGTTTGCTTTGTATTTTTACATTTAGAAATTCAGAGATATTTTTTAAATGGATTTTGTGGATTTGGCTATTGGGAGCAAAGTGTCCATGGTTTCCAAATAAATCTCACTTGTTCAAGATTTAATATTTTATACACCGTCAAAAGTGAAAGTACACACTTGAATATTTCCGCACAGCTATAAATTAAATTTTTTTAATGTGAAAACAGCTGAATTTAATTTAAATTTTTGATTTGCTATTCTTCTTTTGATAAGTTGAAGTGAAAAATAAAAGAAAAAAACAAATTAAACCTTTACTTGTCGCACAGTGATTTTTAAAGGGAATAAATACAATCCATTTGTGGTATAATATAAAGACGCACACCACAAATAGTAGGAGAAGCTATATAGTGTAAGCGGCAAAATTATATTATTATATTATAAATACATATTTTCAAATAAGTTTGCTTGCTGCACAACTAAAAATTAAGTACACAGCTGTCCAATTTTTTTGTCCATATATTCTTATTTAGATTTTTATTATGGCGGCGACAAGGCTACGCATCTAATGTATAAAATTGTCGCTGTAGCCAGACTATATAATTTTTTTTATTTTTCGAGCGACAGATAAGGTTCTTCTTCTTCTTTTATGTCAACTTCATAGAAATTGATGCAGGTTGATGCAGCATCCAAGAGATTCGTGTCACAATCAACATAGCTTTTCGATTTGGAAGATGAAAAACTCATAGCCGTGGTTGCTGACTTGTCGTGTTTGATGTGTTTGCGGCATTCGGTTAAAATTGAATGAGCTATGTACATAACTGCGTACCCAGCATTTTTTTACAATTTCTGACTGGAAAGTAAAAAAAATTACGATGGCGATTTTTTTAACTGCGAAAAACACTATATTAACTGTAAGTAGAAAATTTTTACTCGAAGCAAATTACTGTGAGTCACTGAGTGTACTCGTGTGTTTATAAGTAATATATTAAATTGTGGAACGTATAGTAATTCTGTCAACCAAAAGCTTTGAAAGATAATAAACTACTGCAGTTAGCTTATTAAGAGTGCATATGCATAAGTGTTTGTATGTATATTTATTGAATGACAATGCTGCTAAACTATGTACATACATATGTATGTATGTATGTATGTATGTTTTGGTCTATTGGTGTTTCTGTGCTTCTTCCATCCTCTTCTTAATGTAGGCTTTCACTTTTTCGCCAACCTTGCTGGCCATCAGACACTTGTGGCCGCGGAAAGCCCACACATCAGCGCTGCTGCCCTGTTCGTTCTTATCCACACAACCCTCGGCAATGGCCAATACCTCAGCTTCGTCCAAATCCATTTTGAATTGTTTGGCAACACGATCGGCATGGTAGCCCTGATGTTCGCAGAAGATGCCCAATTTCTTTGCAGTACAGAGCAAATATTTACGCACTGGCTCTTCGTCGGGATATTCATAATTCCTCATCTTTTGAATGTCCTGTTCACTGAGTGGGAAATCTTGGATACATTCCTGGCGAATTGCCTTGATGTCGGCCACAGACTTCACCTTCCATTCACCCTCGGCGTTTGCCTAAAATGCGATTGCAATATAATAATTTTTTATGTTCCTTGTATCATTTATGAAGAAATTCTGCTTACCAGAGCAATAACTGCAAGGATCACAAGAAAGTATTTCATTTCGATTTATGTATATGAACTTTTACAATGTTTGTCGAAGCGATGCAAAGCACAACTGAATAGTTCAAATGTTATTAGCTCATATTTATACACGCGCGATTCAGCAGTTGGTGAGCAGCTGGTACATCCATAAGAAATTCTTCAGTCCCCTCATTTGCAGATAATCACTGTCATCAGTTTACTCGGAAACAAATGTTAAAGAGTGACAATGCTTTTTGTTCGTTTTTTTTCGTCTTATTTTGTGATTTGATTGCATACATACAGACATACATGTGCACATATGAATCGATGTCTTATCATTTCGAAACTTACTATAAGTAAACCCGCGCCAGTTGGGTCAAAAGTTTATCGGATAACTTTCTTTTGTAGCGCTATAATTGAATGTTTACGAGGGCATTCAGAGTTAAGATTAGCGAGGCATTATTTATTGTAAAGCAGATTCGGAAAGATAATTAGATTTTATATATTATTTGATTAATTTTATTTTAGTTAAGTTTTTATACTTTACATATTTAAATGGTTTGACTATTTGCCCCTTATGTTCATTTATATGTTTTTAAAAAATTTCAGTTAAAATTAAGTTCATTCTCTTACATAACCTATATAAATCAAGTTTTAGAACTTTGTAGATAACGAATGGAAAATTCAACAAATTTTGACATACACTTTGAACTTTTTTTTTTCAGAAGTGTTTAAGTTTTTTTGAGTATGCAGCTTTATAGCCCATTAAATTTTAGTCTAACATTGTGAAAGTTTTAAGTAGCTAGGAATTACCGTTGATTTTTTTTATTACATTTTGTTTCGATTTTGTTTTTCTGGGCGAAATGGTCCACCGAATTTCACCTAAGCGCGGTGTGACGAAATTTTTTAATCTTTTTGGTTCTGTTCATAATTACTTTAAAGTTAATAAAGTTGGAAACTGTGCCTCTTCTATGGCGCCTCTTTTCAAAAAATTTTTGTTGTATGAACAATTGCTCAATTTGGGTGTATGGATACCATGACTTCCGCAATAGACGAATTCGATGTTTTTTTAGGTTTTGATTTCGGAAACAAACGTTTTGTTAATGAATCTTTAGTGCAACAATGCTCAGGGGCATACAAAAATTTTAATAATCTGCTAGCATTGTTGTAGCATTGTTCATTTTATGTGCATATATACATATGTTCGTATATTCATATGTTCAAGTAATCGTGTGGTTTTATTATCAAATACTTTTTAATATATAATTACAGTGTTTGAAATAATTTTTATGAACATCTGTATACTTGCGACTAATATAAGCGAAATGTAATTTAATATATCAAATGACAGACTGTTTTAAGCTTTAATCTGCTTTTAATTGTCTGCATTTCTGAATTCAACAAAGTCAATGTGCACAAGTTTAATTTAAAATCCATTATAAACACTTTATAAATTTTGTTATCGTATTAATATCTACTGTTAATCATTTTATTACTTCGATGCTTTATATCGAAAAAATGTGCACATATTTTTTTTATTTTGAAATCAAAAAAATATTTATAGGGTGTTTTTTTAGACGTGTGGTTTTCAATGAGGCAATACTTTTTTTGAAGTTGGACTTTTTAACAGCTGTTACTCTTGATTTATACTCAGTTTGGTTTGCCATTTCAAGACGCCTTGGAAGAGAATATTCGGCGCGTTATTGCTGACAGATGACCCCAATTGCTGCAAAAAAGTGGTTGAAAAATGGGCCTCTCGGCTGGAATTTATTTGTCCGGAATAATTTCTAAAACATAATGCAACCCCTTATCTTTATAATAAAGCTCAATTCTTGGCCATATCAATAAATTATATGCGTTTAATTTCTTCTTAAAAACCATATGTCTAAAAAAAAACCCTAAAAATTTCCCTTAAAGCGCTCAAAAATTCCCATTTGTTTTATATTGGGGGAAAAAAAATTAAAAATCGATACTTTTCAATCGACAAACTTTGTTTCAATTCAGGAGAGTTCTAAGACTTAAAACCATTTGTTTATTCGAAATTTTTTTTAATATTAAATTTTTTTGTAGGCCTCTCAAATAAAAATATAGTAATAATATTAAAATGGTTAAATAAACATTTGGTTACAGATTTTGAAGTTTTCTAAGAGAAACTGGCATTTCTGAATGAAAAATATTGATTTTAATT
Source organism: Philophylla caesio (assembly GCA_963971545.1). Lineage (NCBI taxonomy): Eukaryota > Metazoa > Arthropoda > Insecta > Diptera > Tephritidae > Philophylla > Philophylla caesio. The sequence goes on along the minus strand of OZ020604.1, from coordinate 188,044,825 downwards.
TTTTGTATTATATTTTTACAAGAAATTGATTTTCCTTCATATAAATACAACTTTGTGTGTGAAGCAATGCATGCTATGAGACGATATGTCGCTGGGTTCAAAGTTTGAATCTCAGCCAGAACAAGTAAAATCTAAAATCATAGACAAGTTTTTTCTTAAAAGTGGTCACTCCTCGACAGGCAATGCCAAACCTCCGAATGTTTTACAGTCATGAAAAAGCTTCTCATTAAATACATCTGCCGTTCGGAGTCGGCAAAAAAATGTATCTCCCTCCATTTGTGTTAAAATATTAAGACGCACAGCGCAAATGTTAGGAGAAGCACGGCCAAACACTGAGCTATAAAGTGCAACCGCCAAATTTTTCTTATTATTATATTTCTTTCGATGTACAATAAAAATCTTATGGGGTGAGGTCATTAAAATTAATTCTTAACATTCATTCCCTCCATATATTTTTGTGTCACCCTAAAGTGACTGTTTGTTTACGCAAGACACCAGATTTGGAGATAGGATTTGGTGTATTTGACGATGGGAACGAGTTCAACAAATCAGTGGCCGCTATTTATTACAAATATGTATGTTTGTATGTACATAATATGTAAATATGTATACAATTATTTTTGACTTCAGCCCTTCACAACGCGTCGACAGTATATATTTAGTTAATAAAGTGTCATGTGAATCTTATCAGGTCACGCATTCTGACTGACCACATTGCTTCAAGACAAAGTAAAATATTTGTAGTAATCCGGTTGACTATACTCGGTCCCATGTATTTTTAAACGAATTAGTAAAATGGAGTGATTTGAAAATGTTACAGAACTTTAAAAACTGATTAAATTGTATTAACGAAAGTGGACTTAAATCATCGGGATCTGTTAAAAATAAAAAAAAATTGATTTTTTAATTTAATTTCTTGTAGCCGAGATAATCGCGATAATAAAACGATCGTTTCCATCATTTAGATTGCAGTTTAAAGCTATCTAAAATATTAACTGACTTCAAATTTAACAAGAAATACAACAAACATACTTAACAAGAAATACAACAAACATACATATACACATACAAAGCGTTTAAACATTTTAAACACAACCACATTTTGCCAATTTTGGACAATGTGTTTTTCCTGCAAACAATTATTTTTCAATTTAAATGCTGTTTATTCTCTAAAAAAACCCATGAACCCCAATTTTTTAACCTAATACAAAATAAGTACACAAGAAATTTAAAAACCTAAAAGGCATCAAAACGTCTAACTGTATACAAAAAAAAAATATTTGACAAAAATCCAAGTCATTTAACACCTGCACTTTATTGTACTGAAAATTAAAAATGCATACTTAAAAAAATTTTATTTTTCATAAGTTTGGAATTTTGATGAAATTTGGTTAAATTGCCGTAAATTTTGTATAAAATTTTAGTAATGGGTTTTTATAGTTTTTGTCAGAGAATTCATTGTACTTTTATTTTCAAATAAAAGGAAATAGTAAAAAGAATAATAAACTGGCTAAATTGACAATATTTATGTGGCTGTGCTATAAGTTTAAAACGCTTTGTATCTTACAGATATGAAAGCACAATCAATTAATCACACATTTTAAATTGAATTTGTAATTAATTCAGAACTTTTCCATATACCCGCTGTATGTTCTTGTTGTTATTAAGTGGGTGAATAGTTCGATCCTTGATTTGATAAAGAAAAATTTGAATATATGTCTGTACATAAACATTTATTGTAAACAATAGCTAGCAATAAAATCGCTTATTATAATTGCCACTCGGTTGTGAAAATGTTCATCGGGGACATAGTCGCTAATAAGAATTTAGGGACGTGAATCGTTAACGGCACACAGCTAACACAATCATCAAAGACTTTATAACTCTTAATGACCATTGCAAAACAATTAAATGATAAGCATTTAAAACTGTATATGAAAAAGTGCTAAAACACCTTTTTTTTAAAAAAGGAGCCTTCGACTCCTTGTTTGGCGTTCGCTACAGGACAGATATTTACATACACATTTAGTACGAATTTATGTACATATGTATGTACATACATACATCTACACTCTGTTCCCAAAATAAAGCACAAACACATTTGGACTAGTTACTTATTCCAATTATTAAAAATTATTTTTCAATTCAAAATCTCTAAGAAACACGATTAAAACATTTTTTTCATTTTTATAAAAAATGTAGAAACTATTAATCAATAATTCAGAAAAATTTCTTACTTGTAAAAAAAAAAAAATGTTTGGGGTATGCAGGGGTAGATCATTCAATTCGGCTGATTTTCGACATGTTCTTTACTGATGCTCTTTCGCATTTCCTTCCATATCGAAAATAGGCGCAGTTTTCCGTTGTAGGAAGGAACAGTCGGTAAAAAATTTGCCAAAAACCAGTGATAACTTGTAGACAATTAGAACTTGCGCTTTCCCACACTTAAATTGAATGAGCCAAATAACTGCATACTCAAAAAATTTTTATTATTTTTTATTTTAAATCATTGTAACGGGTGTTTTTTTTAGGGGTATAGAACTTCGAATTGAAATAAAACACAAGAAAATCGTTTTAAGGTCCATCAATTTGGCTTTATTGGAAGGATAATTTTATGCCATTAATGTTTAAATATGATTTCGGGCATGTGGCCGCCGCGGCTGGCTCGAATAAAGCCAATTCTACAGGTCCAATTTTCAACCACTTTTTCGAGCATATGGGGCCGTATGTCGGCAATAACGCCACGAATGTTGGCTTCCAATTCCCCTAACGTTTCTGGTTTGTTAGTGTAGACGAGCGACTTCACATATCCCCAAAGAAAATAATCCAATGGTGTCAAATCACACGATCTTGGTGGCCAATTGACAGGTCCATTCCGCGAAATTATGCGCTCAGCGAATGTTTCCTTCAATAAATCGATTGTGACGTGCGCTGTGTGGCATGTAGCGCCGTCTTGTTGGAACCACAACTCATCCACATTCATGCCATCCAATTCGGGTACAAAATAGTCGGTTATCATGGCTCTATACCGGTCTCTATTAACGGTAACTGCCTCTCCAGCATTATTGCGGAAGAAGTATGGCCCAATGACTCCACCAGCCCATAGAGCACACCAAACAGTCAGTTTTTGTGGATGTAATGGCGTTTCAAGGGTCTCATGTGGATTCTCTTCACTCCAAATGCGGCAATTTTGCTTGTTGACGTAGCCATTCAACCAAAAATGAGCCTCATCACTGAACAAAATTTTGCGATGAAAATCAGCATCGAGATCAATCTCATTTTCGGCCCATACACCAAAATCACGACGCATTGCATGGTCTCGCGGCTTTAATTCTTGCACAAGCTGGATCTTGTAAGGTCGCAAGCCAAGATCTTTGCGCAAAATCTTCCATAAAGTTGATGGACAAAGCTCCAATTGCTGTGCACGGTGGCGAATCGATTCATTCGGGTCCTCTTCAACACTTTGCTCTACAGCGGCAATTGTTTCTTCGGTGCGCACTGTTCGACGTCTCTGCGGATGCGTATTATCACATAGAGTAAACGTAGTGCGAAAACGATCCATGGTTAACCGAATTAATTGCTCTGATGGACGATTATGTCGACCATAAAATGGACGGAGCTCACGGTAAACTTCGCGAACTGAACCATTATTTTCGAAATAAATTTGCACGATTTGCAAGCGTTGTTCTTTTGTCAACCTGTTCATGATGAAATGGCAAACCAAACTGAACATAAATGACATTAGAGTTGCCAGATTTGACCACAAAATGCCAGTTTTATCTCTATTCGAAAAACAAACCTGTAAAAAAAACACCCTTTACATTTTGGAAAAGTTTACAAAATGGGTGTAAATTATTTTTCAAGTAAAATATGGTTCATTCTATAAGAATTAATAGTTTTTCTTATAGAATAAACCATATATAACTTGAAAAATAATTTTAATTAATTAGAAGAAAAATAAACTGCCCAAAATCTGTCAATATGTAATTGTGCTATAATTTGTAAACACGCTATATAAGCACTCTACACTAGCGTTATTATTTTACCATTGTAAGTTCACGAATCGCCCATTACTAGCGCCATCTTTAGTTCACTAGCTAGCGGTTTGAGAGCATACTATTAATTTATGGCACAAAAAGCAATATTCGAAGAAAGGCAATGCACAGTGAAAAATTAATAAGCGGTTTGATTGCAACTCTAAATTATTTTAATAAAATATATGCACTCTGTTTATATATGCATGTGAATTAATAAAGCATAGCTACGACAAATTTGCAGTCGATTTTTAGGAATCATCAAATTTGGCAATTTCCAAAAATAAAATTATGTTTGAAAACGTTGTGAATTTTTGCGGGGCAATGGCACTTATAGTGTTCTACACTCTTTACTACTTTTTTGGCACTGCAACTATCACCGGGATATTGGGATAAAAATAGCGGTAGACCCTGGATCTAAGTACGAGAGGTCTATTTATTCGACTCTGTCTGGAAATTTTGTTGAAACATTTGTTTTCTTAGCAAAACATTTAACTAGAGTAGTCTAATTTCCGTTAGATTGCTGGAATGGTGGTTGTTCGGATTCTTAAGTGACCGAACTTAATCGATTTCTCCATACGATAGTTGTACTCAATCTTTATGTGTTGCAACTGGCGATATCGCTTCCCGTACCGCTGCTCTATAGGCATAAAGTGAGATTGTGGTTTTCCTGAACCGTTCCATAAGATTCAGAGTCCAGTCCAGGTTTCTGGCAAGAATAACGTCGCAGTATTTAAACTCGCTGCAGAGTATAAGCCTCACTTCATTAATATTTGTTTTAATAACTATTGAAGAAAATTCACTAAAATTATTAAAGAGTAATGGAGCATTGGAGAAGAAAGTGAAAGTGATTTGAATTAGAAAAATGTGTCAGTTAAAACCGCTATACATATCTTCAGAATCACTTGCACACTATTAAAAAAACTTTACGATAACAACATTTTTTACAATGCACAATTGGTGATTATTAAAAACGTCGGCAGGCAAGCTATGTAAAATTTGTCTGGGTCCGAACTACTACTAAAAGGTCAATTTCATGTCATAGTTTATCGCCCAGTGTTTGACATCGTGGAAATAGAGAAATATTGTAATTGCTTTGTATCCGAAACAATTACTATTTAGTTTCATTTAATTAAACGAAGAAAAAAATTTGGCATTGGATTTCATTAGGAAGTATGTATGTTTATCAATTGAAATACATTTTACAAGTATCAATATCGAACCGATTTCATGTGAATGATGCTGTATGTATGTATAGTAAAAGCCGGTATATTTATTTCAATTTGTAAGTAAGAAGGAAAGTGTTCAATTTCAAAGCAGCCCATGAGCGTAAAAGAAAACTGAGAAGCATATTGTTTGTATCATACTGCTGCGTGTGTAGATATGTATCATAAGAAATTTTGACTGAAACAAATTTGACACCATTTTTGTTGCAATGTCACATTTTTTCATTCACTAGCTTATTACTTTTTCTGAGATATTTCAATACTTTGGGTTATTCGATACCAGCTAAACGAGTATGCGTATGTTTGTACGATTATTAAACAATAATACTATTTACGACGTCTAATAAGGGTGTTAATTCAATAAGAGTTACAAAAAAATTTTTTTTTGTTTTTTTGCTAGTTGAACTGGTAGCTACATACATACATACATATCTACGTATGTACATACAAACGTACCTTTGACCTTTTCGTCGTTCGCCTGGTTTTTGAGATGCTAATCAATGCATTGTTTGTACATTTATGGGGTAAATACTGTTTCCGATATATGAGTAGGTACTTCAGTCTAATCGTGTTATAATGTAGCATACATAAAAACACACACACAGGAACAAATACATATGAATGTATGTTATGAATTTTAGCGTGTGCATATCCGCCCAGGGTTGAGTGAGCGCTTCGAGAGTGTAATATGCAACCGGTTGACGCCCAGTTCGCACCCTTCGCTGGCTCGATACTGTTATTAGTTTTCGCAGACAATATTATTTAAATTTTTTTTTGAATGCATATCGAAATGACATTTGTGTACTTAAGCACATACATACGCACATATAAAATAACATGTATGTAGTAACTAGTAAGTTGAAATTGGGCCACCGCCATAATTTTGCGAATAAAAACAAAAAAAAAAGAAGTTGAATCGAGTAAGGCGGAGGTTAGGTTATTATGTATGTATATTTATACGCATGTATGCGCGTATCCTTATTCCTCTCATATCCCTCTTTCAAATTCAAAAACTCGTATGCTTGTATGTGTTCGTTTTCATTTTATGGTATTTATGGTGAGTTATCCATATGCCACGGTTGTTATGCCCTAAGGGGAGGAAAGGGCAGAAATTGTGCGACAAAAGACTTTTGCTTTTGTACATTTTAAATTTCATTAAATAATCCAGCTGTGAATTTTATTTGATTTTTATTACGAAAGTTATACCCCCTTGAAGACTTCATTATGTAAGGGTTATTTTTTGTATCTCAAATGTTATAATTTTCCACTTTGTTTCTTTTGGCCCCATATTTAGGTGGGGTACAACTGAATTGTACAGTATAAAAATGGATGAATTTGGTTTCATGTGTATTTATGTATACCGGACAATTCATCTCAAACAAACTCATACTTAAGCAAAATCACTCCTATTAATTTTAAGTAAACCAAACACGGTAAATAATACACTTCCACTTGTCAATCGTAACTACAAACTATCACTTAACTCTGCTGCCTCAAGAATGATACATACAAAGTTTTGGTATTAAATTAAAATATGTATGACAACGGTACCTCGGCAGGCGTCAGATCTACTCACTGCTTCGTGCTGCTGCCTGCCTCACTACTCTCTTTCTCTCTCCTCTTTCTCTCATTTATGTATGCATTGCCACCTCTACCGGGTCTAACTCACTCTGATGCCTGCCTCTTTACTCTCTCTTCTAAACCATTCCACTCTGTTATCAGTATGACCCGTCAATCATATCTCTCAACTCTCTACCTGTTACCTGCCACGCAACTCTCACACTTGTCGATCACCTCTTCTAAGGCTTAGTCACTGCTGTCTGCTGTCAATTACCTCTCCCAATTCTTACTCACCACTGCTCTATCACCGCCATTTCACCTTACCATTATTCCTTTTTGCTGCCAATCACCTTCCACAACCCTCACTCAAATCCGTTACCTTCCTCACTAATCTCTTATCTGCATCTTAGCTTTCTAGCATCCCTAACACTTGTCAACAATAATGATTTTTCTATTATTTTTGGCTTGCCAATAATCTCTAACTCACTTCTTCTCTCGCCTCACTCTTAATTAACCCTATCACCATTCTTAACTATCAGTTTTAAATATTTTCGCATTTGGGGTGAAATTCTTTTTTGATTAGTTTGTGGAATAAACTGTTCGGGTATGAAATCACCCGATACGCACACTTTTATATTTAATTGGTGTGTCAAGAGAGACAGTAATAATTCATTTAACCAAAGCTTAAGAATTTGTCGGAAATCAGACATTCCTCAAAAATTTTAGAAATATTTAGAAGTTATTGTAATGAATTCTTTCGTATATGAGAAATTAATTTTTTGGTAAGAAATGTTTTTTTCGTCGCAAATAAATACATTCGTCCATCACCTTATTATGGCAGTTCGGCATGTCACAGAATATCCAAGTTCGAACCTCAGCCGGAGCATGTAAAATCTAAAAATCATTGAAAAACGATTTTTTCAAAATTTTTTCAAAGAGCCCAAAATAAATAAAAAAAACATTACGTATAAGAATTCAAGTCTACTGCAGTATCGATTCATTTTGTTATGTAGTAAAAGCAAGTATTGGAGGTAAGGGGGTATGAAGAAGCCAATGCATAGTCAACTCAAATTTCACCTCTCAATGAAGTCTATTTGTAGCTAATTTTTTTTATTAACAATTCACCCACCGTTACCTTTTTCTTTTTTCATCTTCATTTTCATTATTAATACAGAAGTGGGAAAAAATTCTATTCGCCTTGCCGCTGAGCTGTTGTTATGTAAGTGATACTTTTATTGCCAACACCCCCGCTGCGACTGCGACTGCCTACTATTATCCTTATCTATTGCCTAAATTCAAATAACCCACTCCTTTTGGGAATTCATTTGGTCGGGCAATAAAAGTCGGTTTTCACTGGTTTTGTATGTTTTGTTTACATTTTTTCGCGGTTTTGTTTGTTCTATTCTATTCCGTACTGTTCAGCGGCTCAAAGATAAATATCAAATGTAGCCCCACCACTTGGTGCGCTAACCACCTGCGGTTTTGGCTAAATTTTGTACATATTCATACGATTTGTATATATGTATGTATGTGTGTGTGTTTGCTTTCTATTCAAATATGCGTAATATTGTCGATGTGATGAGCAATCACGGCCTTTTAGTGCAACCTTGCGGTGGCATTGGTGTATCAGGATCGTGGGAAATTCCACTGACTTTTGTTGTTTTCGCACAAAGCAAATACCTTAAAAAAAATTGTACAGGATGCATCTGATGGTATCGAATTTTAAAATATTCGTCATTGTATGTATGTACATACATATATGCATTTGTTTGTGCACATGCAATTCTAACTTACTTGTATTTGATTTGAGCTAAATTATTTATTCTTTTAGGATAAGCTTTGCCCGAATTGATAGAAGGTAACTTTATATTGCTCCGCTAGTTAAAAAAAATATTTAGAAGTGTAATCCAATTCAACTGAAAATTTTCTATGCTTTATTAGATAATCCAACTTTTGACTGATTTGACTGATTTTCACAATTCGCGCACCACAATTAATCCAACACCGTGTTTTATGGTGTAAGTGGCAAATTATTATTATTATTATTATTATTATTATTATTATTATTATTATTATTATTATTATTATTATTATTATTATTATTATTATTACTATTACTAATATGTATCGTATCATTATCATAAAAAAATGTTTTTTATATGAATTTAATAAATATTTAATAACATCACACAAGAAAAAAATTTACAGTTTTAATATATGTATAAAGTCAACTATAGCAAATAAACACTTCAATTAATTTCAGTTTTTAAAGCAGTAATTTAAACTTTTATAAAAATCCCTTGACTGTTTTTTTATATGGTGGCGACCAAATTTAAAGGACTGGTTAATATTTTAAAAATTATTTATTCTCTTATTTAGTGTTGATGATATTTAAATTTAAATTTAGATAATTCTCTACCAAAAACTATTTTAATTTAAGTTTCAAAAAAGTGATAAAATTAAAAAAAAGTGACATTAAAATTTCTAGCTTTTTATTCAGAATTTTTAGTAAACAAACATTTGATTTTAAGAAATTTTCTCGTTGCGAGTGTTGCGCCATTTTTGAATACAACGCATGAACAGGATCTACATACATAGTTCGGCATAGAAATTCTTAATAATCAACGGTTCTTTTATATTTAAGTTACCTGAAACTTTCAATTTGTGGGCCAAAAATAAATTGGGCGCAAACCTGTAAACTGAAAATTTTTATTAAGTTCGAAATTTTGATGACATATTTTGACATCTGATAACAGCTTTTTTTAAGGCCTATTTTTTCGAGAACTATCTGAATTTTTATTAAAAAATATAGTCTGTCAAAATTTGTAAATATAAGTTACCACCACGTTTGTGTCTAAAATATCAATTAAACTAGATAGTATTAATCAAATCTGGCAATAAGTACGAGTTATCCATCATGAAACTACAAATACATATAAAAGACATTTTGATAATTTATTGGTATTTTTTTCAATTTTCATTAATTTTTAATTAAAATTCAGACATGCCCTAGTTTCAAACAAGTTAGATATTAAAAAAGGAAAAAAAAGTATATGCAAAACATCTGTTAAAAATTTTCATAAATCAACAAAACTTTCTAACCATTGTTTACATATTTAAAAAGTTTTTTTTAAAAACAAAATACAAATTTTATGTGTAAAAGATAAATACTACAGGACGACTTGATATTTTGTGTGTCAAAAACGTTTTTTTTTAATTGATGTAAAAACTGTTACGTTTAATTACAGATTTACCTATTAATATATCGTTGAAATCACTCAAAATATCAATTTGTGTAAGTATTTGCAATGTTTAGTGTTAATCCTTAAAATAGAAAAATTTCCAAAGAAAATTGCGGTTACGCAAATTAATTTTAACATTTATAAACGTGACATATGGGACAATGAGTTACAAGAGCCGAATATAACCTGTGTGAGTATTTTGCTTGATTCAGTAAAATGTTTCCTTAAGTTTATAAAAGAAATTATTAAAAATCAGTGGGTCGACGAGGTACCGCCTGAAGCTAGTATCGATATCAACAACCAAAAAAAAAAAAAACAAAAACAATGTGCAAAGTGTATTTATGTTAGTTTAAATGTAGCAGATTATTATTAATCCAACTCTCTGTGCGCCATGTTATTCTTTGCTTTTAAAAAAACTCAAAAAAATGCGGGAGAAAAGGTCTTCGGGAGCAAAGAATAGATTATTCATACGGTAAATCTCCAATATATTTACTATTACATCACTACTTTTTCTCTGAGTTTTGTTATTTAGTTTTCTTAATTATTTTAGTGTAAATATTCTTTGCAGTATGCGTCGAGTCAAGTGATAAGATGGATGATTGAATGATGAAATTGCAAGAATTAGCTTCAAGTCTTCTCTCAAGTTGTCACAACTCATACTTTTTGAGGTTGATATTTTTTATTTAATCAATTCACAATATACGAGTGCATAGTAAAGTGCACACATCGACTATGCTTGGCTGGTCTTGTTTTAATTACTTTTGATTCACAAGCAATAATATTTGAAAGAGTTTTTCTCGACTTACATATTTATATATGTATGTATGTACATAAATGCATTAACATAAATATATTTGTATATCTATTTTTAATTTGAAAATTTTCTTTTTGTAAATATTCCTTTCATTGAGGCGCAGAATCCACAAGTTATGGTGGCACCTTCTCGTTTATCTTTTCTCCGCACTGCCAGTATGAGCAATTGTTACTTGCCGCGGTTGAACTTACTCGAAGCTCTCAATTTTGAAACTGTCAAACGCACTCAATGACACCAGACAAAAATAAGTTAATTTAATTTCAAGTGCGAAACAACAAAATAAAGCAACAAACCCAACTGCTAGGTAAAAAAAAACATCCAGCAAACTCGTATAAATGGAATGCGTAGCCACGGCGACATGGCGGTTTCAATAATATCAGTTCCTGAAGAGAAACACCGCCATAATAGCAACAACAAAAATAATAAACATTCATTGGAAGATTGATGCCGCCGCTCCGAGTATAATCATTTTATAAACTTGTGTGTTTTTAATTTCAGTTTGTCTTGCAGAATAAAAACAAAAAACAAATTACTGCGAAAGTGACAGCGGATATTGTTTTATTTCCGCTACATGTGAAGGAAACCCAAAGAGGATGGGAAGGCAGGTTTAAATCGTCCTGGTGACATCAAAGCTCACACTACAGCTGCAAGAAAAACAAAAAAAAAAACACGTACGTTCACGAAGAACTCGACCAATTGCAAGTGGCTGTGTCTTTCGAATTTTCCACAAAAGTAACTCCAACCAATTTCCTCTTCACCGAATTGCTTTGCTTTAAATATATCGAAGTAGTTATGTACTCGTACATCATGGGATAACAGGAACCCAGTTACTTTGCTAAACATCTCAACTGCTACCCGCGCACCCCCTCTCCAACAAACCCCACTATTATTATCTCCTTCAAGTACATGATAAAGGCAGGTTGCAAGTTCAACTCAAGTTTCTTGCTATCTTTGCGTTTGTTGCCGACTTTATACAACTTGGAGTTACTGTTCATGCTTCTGTAAAGCGTTATGCTATTGTTGTTGTTGTTGTTGGGGTATGTTATGTCCAACGGTGCATGAAATTGTATTTAACTTTTTGTATACATTTGCGGCTTTTGTTAGTTACTGATGCTACCTACCACTGCTATTTGCGAGCGCGCAGTCAAACTTGAGAAGTCACTAAGAATAAGATGAAATAGAGGAAGAACAAGAACCGGAAGATATGCGGAAAATGGTGAGAATTTGAACAAAATAGCTTTTCTTTCAAGTTCTTTCAACATTTTGTATTGTTTTCTTGCATTGCGCGCTGATATTATTGTCTTCGTTTCAATTTCAAGCAATTTTCTGTCCTTTGCTGGTACTAAATGTGTGGAAATGCTGGTGTGTGAGTTTGTTCAAAAAAAAAAAGTTTCACATTTGTAAATTGTCATTTGCAGACGACGAAACAGTGCAGAATTTATGTTAATAAACATGCTATCTTGTTTGTCCTCTTGAAACAAATATCTGAAAATACTTTTAATGAAAAAAATTATTGTAGTTTAAAAAAAAAAATCATTTGCATACTCGTACTTAACTTTTATTTAGTACAATTATATGCAATTTAAATATATTCAATAAGTCCGAGCAGCTTTTGATGTTTGCGATAACCGATTCGTTGAACGTTGAACCGCGATCAGTTGGAAAAGTGGTGATTACCAGTTACTCACGAAATTTAAATAGGTTAGAATTAAAGGGGTAATCCTACTTTATAATTTTTTTTTTAGCTTAAATGCTCCTACAAATATCGCCAAATGATATTTAAAAGGTTTTATGCAAGGAAAAAGTGCCGAAGGTATCTGAAAAGTCGATCTTCAGAGTGATGTCACATCACCGTTAATCTCGTTTATGAAACTTCAAACGCGTTTTACTCAAAACCAGGTTTTTTGAGCTATTGACTGCAGCTTACTGATTACATTTTCTAGTGAACATCGTGGGATTTTTTCAATAAATTAAAATTTACCAAATTTATGTTTGTTTTTGCAACGAATTTTACGTCAAACACAGAATTTTTTCATCCAAATCGAGACCATTTTTCTACAACTCAATATTTATCAAAACTCTTACGGTATTCACTTCCTTTTTGAATGTATCTTCAGATTCATTTTGGTTTTTTTGTTTTTAACCGAGGAAACTCTAAACCATTTCGGGAATATTTCAGAATTGTTTCAGGTCCATTTACTTTCGAACTAATTCGAAATTATCGCGAGCCAGTCCGGAAGAAGTTTTAAATAAGTCAGGAACTTGACACGAAAAGAGTATGAACGGTACCAAAATGGTCCTTAATTTGTCCCAAAATGATCTCAAACAAGTCCCGAAATTTCTCTGAAATACTCCCGAACAGATCTCGAAATTGTCACTGATATGATCCTGAAACTGTGCCGACCTACTCCAAATCCGATACCGAACTAGTCCCGTAATGGTCCATATACTGTCCTGAAATAATATAGAACTAGTTCCGAAATGGTTCTAAAACAGCACTGTTCATTTGTGAACTCGGAAAGAAGTTCCGCATATCCTGCGTTAACTATTATAGCACAACTACATGTTCACACATTCGGACAATTTGGTTTAATTTTAATATATTAAAATTTGGAACTCAAAAAATTTGAATATCTTAAGTATGCAAATTAATTGCTCATAGAATTTTAGAAAAATAAAAAGACAGTTGCAATTAGCTACAAATAATCGTACATTTTTTAAATTTTTTTAATGCAAATTTGTTCCATGAAACGCAAACCTGCGATTATTTTTAATAGGGAAAAAAATTCGCCCTATCAATAAAACAAATTTCTAAAATCAACAATAATTTATAGCCACTTTGAACCTGAATCTTAATATAACTGAATAACGTGCAAAACTGCTTGCTCATAAAAACACCAATAGTTAATGATATTTTGTTAAATTTTTGTACAATTTGTAAAAAGGTTTAAAATGGGACTTTACTGTTTTTTTAGAGGACAAACGAATGTGTCAACTAATTAAAATATTTAAAAATGTCAGATTTCCTAGTATATTACTAGTGAGCGGTGAGAAGTCCAAAATCGAAATTTACTCAAAAAGTTGTAAAAAAGCATTCTTAAAATAAATTCAATTTTTCAATACGTATTTTTTTTAAATAAATAAATTAATTAATTACTAAAAATTGAAATTTCTTTCAAGCACAACATTAATACATAATTTATACATATGTGTATGTATGTACATAGAAAACGAGATTTCAGTAAAACCAAAATCCGTGTTAGAGCCACTTAAATTGTACCTCGAACTTGGAAGTCATATCTCTTTAATTTTGTGATTTTATCAGTTTGGCTGTTGTCAAAGTACCGCAAATATTTGTCAACATTTTAAGCAATTTGTCAATAAAATTGTATAGTTATGTGTTGAAAAAAATATTCATATTTAAAATTATGGCTTAAACCGTCGAATTAACAAATTAAATAATACCATCGGCTTTGTACCTGACTTTTGGAATGTCAAAGTGATATTCGTATTTTTTTTTCTATGACATTTACATTTTTTTTCTTCACTTTGTTTCACAACTGCAAACAAAATCGCCATTCGAAAATAAACGCCAGCACTTCGACAGTGAACTTCACCAATGAATCTAAATTATAAATATCTATGTATGTACATATGTTTGTATATCGTATATACATTGTACCATAAATACTTTATTTTTCTAATAATTAAATTTGTGATTTTTTTACACAATCATATCTCTTACACATTACATACATACAAAGCAATGTGAAGACCCATAAAGCTCGGCTAGTCAATCAGCCATAACAGCAGCAGTGGCGCAATCATTCCATCAGCAATTACCACTTTTAGCATTTAGTTAACTCAAATATCACATTGGTCGACTAGCGATATTCGAGTAGTCGAACGCTCTCAAATATTTGACTCGCCGATCATTTTTGACTATTCGGTAAGTCGTCAATTATCGGTTAGTCGATTATCATAAACGCTGATTAAAACCCGTAGGCAGGATAACCTCTATATTATTCAAGTTTTTTTTATTATATAGAAACTATACTTTGCAGTCATGGTTTTTTTTTTGTATATATAATCTATATCCGAAGATAATAATCGATTGTTTAAGTTCGCAATCGAGTCTGTACAACTTTTTAAAAAACAACTCAAAATTTGTTTAATAGTAGGCTGAGCTAGGAAACATTGCCTTTGCATGTAAAATCAGTAAGAGCCAGAAACGCTTTAAAGAATTAAAAAAAATTCGTTAATAAAATTATAATTATTAAAATAATCGATTAGTCGAATTCAAGCGACTATCCGAATATCACCTACCGCTTAAAATCGATGTGAACGATTCCTAATCGGTTCCTGAAACCACATTCCGTTAAGTTTAAGGCACAAACCCTCCGCTGTCACATTCCTGCAGCGAATGTCATTTAAAGCCGCGTTGGTGAATATTATGTGTTTAAAAAAATCATTTTTTATTTCACTAGATCGTCGCCCATTTAACGAATAACACGATTCAGCGTACAGAAGATGGCGTCGTCAGCAATACCGGTACTCTGCTTCCGGCAAGTTGGATATCAGCTGTTCGTATAACCATTTTCTGCACTCGATTTACATCATTCAAATATGTACCTGAAATATTTTAAATCTGTTTTTTTTTCTACTTGCATGCTTTCTCACAAAAAAAAAAGCCACTCATTTCTAATTTTTTCCACAATTCTAAGCTGACGTTATATGCTGTCATCCGTAAGTCTGGGAGTTTATCAAATGGCAGAATCAAAAATTCGAGGTGTAGCTTGAACAGAAGAAAATGTCTTAAGTTTAAGTTGTACACTTTCTCTAGGTCTCCTTATAGAAGGCTTCGTAAATTGCAATAGCTTTTGCTTTACGATTCTACCTTTGGCAAACGATTGAGAATTGAACTCAGAGACGACTACTTAAACCATTTCAATATTATACAGTTTTTCCCCGCCCCTTAAGTGGAAGTTCGGGATTCTTGTGTTATTGTAAATACCAAATTATCGTCATCTCCGCCGTTACGAAATGTATTGCCAATGCCGACGATCAGTAATAATATATCGATACAACGCTACGATAGACTGCAGTTGTTATTTTTTTTTTTTTAACAATTTGTGTAAACATTTCGGAATATTCAATCTCGTATATAATGGTCGACGAAGCGGAGAAAACCATCATTAAACGACAGTAAGGTATGTAGGTAGTTTGCTTGGTTGGTCGAGACAATTCGTCGTCGTCGTCATCGTCGTCGACTTATGCGTCACTCAGACAATGAAGTACTCAAGTCACTGTTGCTACTGAAATGATGTTGTCAACTAATTTACATATTTTGTGGCTACCGCAGTTAACGCCTCAATGATGCACATACTCAAGTGGCTGGTTTCGAGTGAGATGGCACAGTGGTGTGCGAAGCGGTAATAAGTGCAGCTAAGAAAATACTATTTGTGCGGAAATATAAAAGTATTAACTTGTCGTATTGCTCTTTGTTTGGTCGAGCTTCTCATACCGTTTATGATGCGAGACTTTATGTTGTAGCACAAACGGAGGGGAATAGAGAAAAAAAAAATATAATGAATAAAGGATATTTATATCTACATACGTTTCATAGAAGCTGCCTCCCCACCACCTCATAGGGATCTCTATGGACTGAAGGGCGACGAGTGTTTGGTCCTCGCTCCGCAAAGCTGTTATTGGGATCGCCTAATGGATCGCTGTGGCCGCTGTGGTCGAGTTGGTAGCGGTGCGTGCTATAACTTGATATGCCGGTGAGTTCGAGATTCGAATCTCAGTCAAACGTTTTTTCTAATAGCGGTCTCCCCTCGGCAGGCAATGGCAAATCTCCGAGGGTGTTTCTACCATGAAAAAGCTTCTCATTAAATACATCTGCCGTTCGTTTTTATTGTACCGCCAAATAAACACATACACTTTTCTTTGAGCTGACCTAATGGGTCCAATCCCGTCGAAACTGCTCATTAGTTGTGCCTCTTAATTTCGACAAAAATTACAGATGGATGCGCTGTTTTTAACAGGGTTGTAATGTTAATGCGATAAAACAACAAAAAACAAAAAACTAAGACTTGAGAAATATAAAAATTAGTGGATATCGAAAAAACTATTAAGAATATGATGTGGATTTAAGCGATTTGTTGTTATAAAATATGTTACAGGGCAAGTTTAAAGGGATCTATCGGACGAACCACTAAAATATAAGGTAAATTGTTTGTTGGTAATAATTTTTGAATAAATGAAAGTAAAAGTTTGGATTTAGCGAGTTTTCAGGCATTTCCGGCCGCTTTTTCTGAAACCTTGCAAAAATAATTTGCTAGGATTTTAACTTTCACTCCTTTTTTTTTGTTATTACCGATTCACCTTTTTACATAAAGTATACTATACTTTATACTCTCATTAGATGATGGATTACATACACAAATACGCTTTAAAACAATTTTTACTATTCAAAATAATTTACATTTAAAATCAGCTGATACACTTTTTTTCTGTAGCTGAACAGTTTCAGAGTGTCGACACGCAACAAACTCCTGCCTTTCATGACTCGGTACTGCATATGAAAAAAAAAAATGAAATCTGTGCGTCATGTGGATGCGCCCCTCACGTTAGTTTGGCGGGAATGGAGTGTAAAAACCGTTGTTATTATTATTATTATTATTATTATTATTATAAATTTCATATATCTGGCGATATCAAACGGCATGAAAATAGAGTTCCCATATTTTTCCCATATTTGGATAGTTCTTGGGTTTATTAACACAAAATCGAATTAAAAGCAACCTATGTATCTGCATTTACATACATATTTAAAACACTAAACTTGATAAAATGATCACACAGTTTCATTGCACATTTTCTATGAACCACAAAACACTGTACACCAGTATGGACTTGAAAACAGCACCACGCCTCAGTGCAGTGGAGGAGTGCAAGAAGTGTGGTGCGTGTTGTAAACGATTGAATGGCCTTAAGTGGCTGTCATTCAGAAATACCACCAAGGTGGTATACATTAACGTCATTCATTAATAATGCGACAGTTGCTAAGGCCAGTCTAAGATATATGTACGTACGTACATTTGCAAGTATTTTTTTTATAAAACTAGTTTTTCGTGCATGCATTCACGGTGCAAAAGGACCTTTTTTGCTATTCATAATTTCATATACATATATGTATGTATATATATGTATATACATATGTACATGCAATACATAAATGTGGAATTCTATAATTACTTTTGCCGCATATGCAGTACGCTGGCAGCCAAATAACTTTAGGCGCATTTTTTTTGTCGTTCCATTCGTTATTAAAACTTTTAACTTTTCACATGAATCTAAAGTTGCTTTGCTGCCATCACCGTTGCCTACCTACATATGTATGTATTTAACTACTGCATTTGCAACGAAATAAAGTTTCATTTCACATCTGGAATAAAGGCTTCCTTCCGCACATCCTAACTAATAGTATGTGGAATATATAACTTTTGCAACCGCATAACGCTTGTTACTAACTACGTCGCAATACTCGTATATTTGTATGCAGAATCATATTAGGGTGCTTTAATAAAAATATTTTGTTTCGAAATTGCGTTATTCCATTGGAATCTAAAAGACGAATATTTATAAACATAAACAAGGTTTTTTGAAATATGTTTTTTTGGGAATAAAATTAATTGAGAATTAAAAACGACACCGAAAATATTACAAAGCTGAAACCGGTTTGTCTTAAAACTAAACTTGGCAAGGGATAACGGAAAATCGTTTCAAAACTTAGAAGAATATTATACGTTTTTTTGTAGTGTTTTCCAGTTCTCCAGACTTCGTTTTGAGAGCATCGAAAGAGTTTAGAAAACTGGGAAGCAGGGGTAGATTGACTGCCACACTTTGCAGCCTCTGGGTGGGTATTCTAGAGCAATGGTTCCAAAAGTTTTTAGAAACATTGGCAACACCTCATATTTTGACAGTGAGGGGTATCAAATTTGAAAACTTAATTAAGCATACATTAATTAATGAAGGCAGTTGATTTTTTGAGAAAATGTATAATAACCACAGAGGAGCAACTAAAATTGTATGTCGAGTTTGTTTAAATGCCTCCGCAAATCATTGCGGATCCACACCAGCGAAAAAAAATTATTGTGGGATAAAGTGTCTAATGGCCTAAATGCTATGTGTGGGCCAAATAAAAAAAATAGAGACTTTTGCTATTTTGACTAAAATTCAATTTTATTATTAAACTATTTATGAATTTGTATTAGTGAAAATTGCCGGAACATCTTCGCGTTCGGTTTTCTATTTAAAAAAAAACAGCTACTTTTTATTACCTCCTCTTTCACAGGTTACAAAACTTATCCGTTTATAATGAGCGTAGAATACGAAATGGTTATAAAATTTACTGAATTTTTAAATTTAATACCCGAGTTAATTGTATTACCTCGCTAGAATAGACCTATTTGAAGCACAAATAATGCAAATGAGTACGAACTGCAATGTGGTTCAGTGCAACACTGATTTAATTGTTAATTGTACTGCGATATTTTTATACCCGAGCGTACTTGTACAACTTGTATTAACTGTGTTCGCATAACGGTTGCTTGTAACAGCTAAAAATAATCAAGATAGATATAGACATGTACTTATATACTGAAATGGTCAGAATGAAAAGAGGAATCGATTTAGCCCTGACTGTCTGTCCGTCCGTCCGTCCGTATGTCCGTGGTTACAATAACTTGACTAAAAATTGAGATATCTCAATGAAATTTGGTACATAGATTGCTCTTTGGACAGGGTAGGTTTTAAAAATGGTCAAGATCGGTCAATAACCACGGCCACCTTCCATATAACGGAAGTTTTTGAAAAATGCAAAAACTCAGATTTTTCGGTATCCATTAAAGCAAATTAAGAGACGTTTGGTATTTGGAGCGATTTTGAACTAAGAAATTAGTTATTGATGAAATTTTGAAGAATAGGCGTTGCCAAGCCCAATTATGGAAAATTTTCTGTATCTCAATAACGGTATTAGGTAACGTCACAAAATTTGGTGGACATATTTTCCTTGATATCGCTGTTATCTTCAGACCATAACCTCGCCCACCTCCCATATAACGGAAATTTTGAAAAAGGCAAAAATTTCATCTTTTCTTTATCTATTGGAACATATTCAATAAAATTTGATATTTAGAAAGATAGTTAATTAAGAAACTTGATTTTTATGAAATTTTGAAAAATAAAAATCTTATAAAAAAACGTCTGTGGATACCTATTGTCGTTGATATCACTAGCATCAGCGTCGAAAAGTTTTTTAAATCGGACCACAACCATAACGCCCAACTTTCATATAACGGAAATTTTGAAAAACGAGAAAAACTTCGTTTTTCAGTATTTATTTGAAACAACGAAACGGGGTTTTTATGAAATTATTGGGCTTTCAATGTTTCTTTCGTGTATAAACAAAAACGAATATCAGATGAGCGTGGAAAAACACATGCACTTTGTTTTTCGTAAATATGAAGGCTGTCGCACCTTAATGTACCTATTTATGTGTACTCTTATGCATACATCATACTATGTACATACATATGTACATATAAACATATGTACATACATACATACATACATACCAGTATATGCAGCGCATACCTCCTCCATGTTCCATATTTCCGACAATAAAACGCCGCTACGATCAAATCTACCTTAACACACCGCCGTAAACCTACAGGAGCAGAAAGTGCCTACATATCGACATTTTAACATAAAAGCTTGCATGTCTCAACTAAAAATATGTATGTATGTATGTAAATGCCGAAATATACAAACATACATACATAAGTATGTATGTACTTAAACGACACCGTTTGCTTGCAAATTGTTTCCTTTCTATTCACTTGCACTATAACTGCTTGCATACTCGTATGTACATATATGTAAATATATGAAAGATCCTTACTTCTATGAGTACCTACATATATAGTACCTACATACGACTATTATGTTTGAGTGTATGCATATTAACTTGTGTAAGTGCGCCTACAGCCCACTTCAAAAAGTTATTTCACGTTGTTTTTGTATCTTCTAGGTAACTTTTTTGCGCTTTGTATCTGTGTTCAAATTTTGTAACTGCATGTGTTTGTTTGTATGGCTGTTGGTATGTATGTACATATGTGTAAACGCTTGTAGGGTAGCTCCACCTCTAGGCAACAACACATGCGCATTTCTTAATCGCTCTCTTTTGCTCTCTCACAAATTGTAACTTTTATTTATTTTGCCTGCGGTCTGAGGCGGAGTTTGCTGCATTGTTGTAGTGGCTTATTGCTAAATGGCATACACGAGTAGGTAAATATGAAGGTATGACTATATGTATGTATGTATGTACATACATCTGTATGTTAGCATAGCCGAGGCGTGAGTGGTTTTGTGGCAACACGCTTAATGTTTTTGGCTTGCTTCTACGCTTATTTATGCTGCATAAATGAAAGTATGTATTGTAAATGGTTGTGTATATGTGTGTGGTCGTTCCCTACCTACACGCATAAGTGTTATTGTTAGATGTTATTTTGTAACATTCTTATAGGTTGAATAGCTGCCCACCCACTCAGCAATGCTCTCCAAAGTTTCGTAGAGCTACAAAAAAATATATGCACACAAACATATGATTACATATATGTATGTATGTATGTATATATATAAATATATGTATATCTTCATATGTAGAAGTATTTCTGTCGAATAAGTATGTTTGAGTAAATGCAAAATGTATGTGTGATTTATGAGTGATTTATTTGAAAGGAACGAACATTTACAAAGTTAAAACTATCTGGCAAAAGCCTTTCACTTACATATGTGTGTATGAACCTATGTAGCTTTTAAGAGTTGTTCTTGAAAATAAATACATAAAGTGAAATTCCATAGATGATCGTGAAAGAAGTACAAACTACGTATATTTATGATATTTTGAGCGCATATAAAGGGTTTTTCAATAGGGACGCTACAAAAGTAGACCGATAGGGACAGCAAACGACGCTGATATGGACTTGAACAATTGTATGTGGTTTCAACAGGACGGCGCTACAAGCCACACAGCGAATGCCACAATTGATTTATTGAAAAACAAATGTTTGGTGAACGTGTTATCTAACAAAATGGCCAAGTCAATTGGCCGCCTCGGTCGTGCGACCTAACGCCGTTATACTATTTCCTGTGAGCCTACGTCAAGTCTATGCTCTATGCCAACAAGGCAGCGACGATTGATGAACTTCGTACGAATATCGAACGTGAATTACAACAGTATCGGCCGATTTATGCTCGAAAACTGTCGAAAATTGGGTTCACCGTCTGGACTTTTGCAAGCGTGCCCGTGGTGGCCATGCAAAAGAAATCGTGTTCCATACATAGTGGCATCGAATATACTTTCGCAGGTATAAAGAATTTCATTGATATCCAAAACCGTTTTCGTTTTATTTAAAAAAAACTTTTGTAGCGTCCCTATTAAAAAACCCGTTAGATTAGGATATGAAAACTTATTAAAATATGCTTGAACTTTGTTTAAAATTTCTCATTGTTTTCAATTTAATGAAGTTTTTACAAAGGTTTGATGTAAATCGTTTAACATTTTGACTCTAACCACCAACTAATATAATTTGATTAAGTTGTATTTTTGGGAAGACATACTATGTAGATATGTATATACCAGTGGCGGATCCAGGAGGGTGTTTATTACTTAGCTTATAGCTTCAAAATTTTTGTAAAAATTGTTCACGAAAGTCGCAATTATTTCTCAGTGTAAAGTATAGCGTTTCGTTCCAAGGGAAAACTTGTTGCTATAATGTTCTTCGATGCTTAGAAAATAAATAGTTGAAATTGGAAAGTCGCGCAAGGGAAATAAGTGTTAGGTCCACTGGCATTTAGAGGACTTTTATTGCATGAGATGTGTAAAAAGTCGAAATTTCACGAAATCTTTCTCGCTGCCTTGGAATTAGCTGACGCAGTCAATATGAAAGTGTAGATTTCTAGATATAATTTCTAGATAATTTCTTAAGTGTGCTGCAATCTAGGTTTTATTATTGGCTTCGATATTCATTTTTTATCTTCACTCCTCATTCTTGCAGACATTGTTCAAAGACCGATAGAACCAACGAGCAAAATCATTTCTTTACGCTCTAACTAATTGCAACAGGCAGATACCTCGGCTTTTACTAATTTGCGCAACTTTTCCTGTTTCCGTGGCTTCAAGCGAACGCTCTTTTTCATCTCTGCGTGGATTAAAAACGTATTTACGAAACAAAGTGAAGTGAAGACCGATTGAATGGGTCACCGTTGTTGAATGTTCATCGAGACATGGAAGTAACAAATGAAAATGTAATTGATATAATGTCGAAGGTGCCAAGGATAATGGATACTCATTTATAAGCTGAATTATCAGTCATAAATTATGATTTATACTGTATAGACGCTGAATACTCGTCAAATAAATGTAGGACTTATCAATAAAAAAACATAAATTTTTTCTGGATCCGTCCTTTATATATACAACTACATACATACATATGTACATTTGTAGTTGAGCTTATATATAAAATTTTCTCAGTCGAACACAGGCACAAACAAGAGTTCCTGATGAAGATCTCAAATTGAGGTCGAAATATCGACAGTTAAATACAAAAATAAACAAACATCGAAGTTTATTTAATTTGAGGGCCTCGAGCTTAAAAAATACAAATTTTTTAAAAATATAAAATTTTCTTTAAAAAAATATAACGATACTATTTTATATGTCGCTAACGTTATTTTGGCGGCAAGCATTCGTAAATTTTTACTAGTTTTCTCTATTTCATTTTCTTTTATCTAATTTCCAATATTTTCCTACTATAATTCAGTTCAATAAAATTTCGAAATTTTTAAATATTACGTGGAATTTTTTTTTCCAATACGCAATTTTGCTGTGTCTTTAACATTTGTTTTACGACATTTACATATGTAAATTCTAATATGTGTGTGATTTCAAACATTTCACGTGAAAATGAGTTTGTGTGCTCCCAATTTAACAATTTATTTCTTACATGCAGTTTATATTAAAATTTATATTTCTAATTGCGTGAGCTTTTGTTTATTAAGTCATAAATTTTTCAACAGCTTTAAATTAATTTGTGTGCTTTGTTTTAAACATAAAAAAGAAAAAAGAAATAACGAAACTATGTATTTTCGAAATTTACTTTAACTTTACAATACCTTGCAAATGATTACATATTTACGGAACACTTTTCCGACTAATTTAGATTTCACTGACAACAAAGCATTCGGATTCAATTCATAAAATATACATATGTATGTATGCACTATATGTGAGCCTGAAAGTGTGATCATCAAATATGCGTTTTCAAACCGCGTCCACAGGTGAATTTGTGATTGTTGAGAAGATTTTTATGAAAATATATTACTTTTTTATTTCAGAAAATGTATGATTTCATTTCAGAAATTGTATGATTTCATTTATTTGTAAAATTCTAATAAAAAACTGAATTTAAAGTGTTATAATCGTTTAATTTAATTCCAGATTTTTGACTAAAAACCTTTTAAAAGGTTATCTTTTTAACTACACGGGTTTGTTTGTTTTGTCAAATTTTATTTGAAAACAAACCAGTTTTGTCTTTTTGCCAGCTTCTTCAGCATAGCATCGACTTAAGTTGAAATATACATACTCCGATAACTTTTGGCTTATGGTATAATTGGCATTCCAGTTTATTCCTCTTTTTTTTTGTTTAAAAAATAAAGTAAATTATCCTTTATTTACAAAAAAAAAACATTAAAAATCATACATTACTCCCTAACGTGCTGCAAGCAATGAGAGCGTTTTCATTTCAATAATCGTTCACAAAAAGTACAACTGCAGATTCTGCGCTGTGGTGATATGAGCGCCAATGGCAGTGCAGCAAGCGGAAATGAAAATGAGAGTGGAGCAGAGACCAAAGAGAGACAAAATATCTCACTCCACCATTTTGAATTCGCAGCATGGTAGCATTTACTGTTGCAAATACGCAATGTTGAGTGAATGGCAAATAGGTAAATTCAAATATACGTACACATTTACTTATTCATATGCATATATGTATATGTATGTTTGTATGTATATGTATGTACTTGAATATGTAGATACATTTACCTGTATAGGTATACATTGAAACAATTGAAATAAATAAATAGTTACTGTGATTAAATTACAGTAAATTCCTGAAGAAATTTAAAAAAAAAAACTTTAAGATAATATCAGTAATTAAATAAGTTTGTACCTACACATTTACATGTAATTTTGTGTAGATACCTATGCAGTTTGCTAGCTCCTAACAAAAAAAAAACAATATTAATTTCGTTAAACGGCAGCTATCATTGGATGAAAATTACAGGGGGTTTTAGCTGACCTTCAACAATTTTTGATTCACGTAAAGATTTTATAGCCAAGTGTCAGATGTAAAAGTTTAATGGTGTTTGTCGGTAAGAAATCGTGCTTTCTATTACAACTTGCATGCTATGTTCAAAAAATGATTTAAAAAATAATATCTATAATAATTCTTTTATTAAAAAAATTGGTTAAAAATAATCTAGAAAAAGCCAAAATATGTAACCGCTTCCATTGAAATTAAAAAAATAATAATTGACATACATACATACATAGGCACACAGTAATTTAAAATCATTCCTGAATATCAAAGCAAATTCATAGAAGGTGGTATATTCCCATCAGTTGATTGCTTGATCTATTTTCCCCTTGCGCGATGAAAGTGTCAAAATATCAAATGGAAAATTTCGTCTGTTGCTCGTCTTGTCATAATATTATAAATAAATTTAATTCATTATATTTAATAAAAATCCTCAGTAGGTTTGCTTTGGTGCCAAATTTTTAATTCCACACATACGTTTTTTTGTTTTTCTAAGTTTCTCTGACAATTTACCGCAAAAGACACATTTTTTTGTTCTAATATGAGAAGATTACCACCTTGAATGTACTCGCCCTGCTGAATATCTTATATGAACTTGTAAGTACTTCATTTTAAGAGAGGCAAGCATTGAAAGACTGAAAGTCGACTGGAACGCGAATGATTCCTTCCCCGAATACTTCGTATCTGTTGTCACTTATTTTGTCAGTAGTTGGTTGGAGTAATACGATCTTGTATATTCAGCCAAGGACTGTCAATATAAAATATGATTTCTAGCTACAACAACAACAACCCGTTTCGTCCAATTTTCCGACTTAGTTCGGGTCGCAGTACTGCGCTGACAGGCTTTCGATGAAACATTCTCTGTGTGTTTTGTGAGAGTTGCCTGATATAATAGGAGTTGGACTCATACAATGGAAACAATCGCAGTATACTTCAATATTTTAAATACAGTCGCCATTGTTTAAACTAACTTTTATGCACATATGTATATACATACATACATACATATATAAGTTTTTACAAATGTAAATGCCGTATATAGTATGTATAAAAAGAGCGCACACCAACTACAATAGGCCCCCATTAGACGATCATAACGAGGACCACTCTGGCAGCCTGCAGCATTCATACAGCTTTCCAGCAACAACTTTTAATAGTCACATTGTCGTTTAGCATTGCTAAGGCCCTTCAAAGCGTTGGTTGGTATTGGTCGCTTGACTTAAATACTAACAAATATACAAAGCAATATGCTTTGTGTGTATGTGTGTGTGTGTGAATGAAGACTTTGGCAGCCGCCATGCGAACCAGCAACAAAACGGCTACAGAAACACAACTTTTAGGTTATTAAATGAGAGAGAGAGGGCTTGCCAGAGTGCGGCAAAGGCAATGACAAAGCTTTTGGTTGGCTGTTACAACTGTCGCTGGCAAGCAGATGTTGCTGGTGTTCGCCCTGCTGCTAACCAAGCTTGCTGCTTTATTTCGGTGTGTTAGTGTTGAGGTGAACCCTTAATACCTACATATATTTAAATATGTACATAGTGTGTATGAATAGACATACATACATATGTATGTATGTACACATATATTTTCAATTTGAAAGTGGCGCGGAAACCGAACAAAAGTGAAGAAGAGCGACGAGTAAAAGAAACAAATGAGAATGTTACATTCGGTATACTCGACCTGTAGGCAAAAAAATATATTTGCATTAAAAACAACCGAAAAGTGTTACTACTTTTTTGCACTTTTTTGGTCGTATTTCAAACTTTCACATTGTGATATTAAAATTGAATGGGATATAAAACTGTATATGCACTCAGAAAAGTTAAAAATATTTTTTTTACTTAGTTTGAAATTTTGATGAAATTTGTGTTATGTTTAATAAATGGGTTTAAAAGGTTTTGTTATAGGTTGAAAAATAATTATAAATAATTGGAAGAATAATAAATTGTACCTACAAATGGGTCAATATGTGGAAGTGATATAATTCTTTAGCTGACTGTATTAATTTTCATTAGGAGTTTAATAACAATGCATTTGTAATTTCATTGAACCGGGTTTTAAGATATTTTATAAAATGGTATAACTATCTTGTGGTAATTTATGGAAATATTAATTTCGATTTCAAACTCAGACTGCAGTTATATAACTATTGAACTGCACATTGTAGTTCATAGCGCATTGAATACTTGTTTTGTAAATAGGGACATCAACCTTAAAATCTAACGGATAATCTCTCTTGCCAACAATTTTTACTACGGACTGGGTAGGCAATTTAACTGTAAAGTCGTCTATCAGCGGGCAAAAACCATAGCCAATATAACTCTTATTATCCCCATTTTATTGTTCGGCGCAGAAACATGCACGATGAAGACATCAACTGAGAGGCCTCTTGGAGTATCCGAGAGCAAAATTATTCAAAAGATTTATGGACCTCTTACACTTTTCGATGGCGATGAGTTACATAGATTCCGCCCTGAAGGTTTTCGACGAGGTACTCGCTGGTGGTGACAATAGAAAAGGAAAACCTCCTCTTCGTTGGAAAGAGCAAGTGGTAAAAGACTTAGCTACACTTGGAATTTCCAGTTGGCGCCAGGCCATACATAATTTTTAAAATTAAATTTTCGCACACTATATCCAATGGAATTTGGAAAACTTATGTAACAGCTTTGGAAAACATATATAACATCGTAAATCTTTGCTGCGCGGCCGCTATGGTTGAGTGTATAGCGGTGTGTGCAATAACTCGATTTACCGCTGAGTAAATCTCAGCCAGGGCTAGTAAAATCTTAATCATCAATAAAAAACCGCCGAACGAATTTCTGCCATGAAAAAGCTTCTCATAAAATATGTACATACATACATACATCTGCCTTTCGGAGTCGGCAAAAACTGTAGGTTCCTCCATTTCTAGAACAACATATAGTACGAGTAGATAAGAAAAACTAAGCTTAGCTAAGTCTGAGCGAAATAGTTATTATTACTAAAGCTTTGCTTTTTCCTCAAACTAAAGTCTTGATAAATTAAGATAACGTTATAAGATAATGTTATAATTATGACATATTTTTAGTGAAAATTTTAAGTTAATTTATATGATAGTAAATACAAAATAAATTATGCTGAGACCTCCCATTAAATTTTATATATGTATGTATGCATGTAGTTAAATTAATTCATATAACAAGATTTGGTATTCTTAAAATTTCGAAATAAAGTTTTTAAATCCAAGTTTCTAAAAAATTGCAAAATTATTGCGAATTTTAAGCTTATCAAAATGTGTATTTTACTGTGGTAAAATTTATTACACTTTAAAACTGTGTACTAAGATTTTTTGTTTGTTTCCAAATTAAAAGTTCTAAATTTAACGAAAATTCGTTCATTTATTAATATAAATTCTGCGGAAAGTTTGAAACTAAACTTGCGAGTTTTGTTGAAGAAGATAAACATTTCACAACACATTCAAGGACATGAAGATAAGTACAAAGCCTCATTCAATCGCTGTAGGGTGAAAAAGTAAAATGAAAGAAAACACAGCGCAGTCGTTGACGAGAATAAGAGCTAACGAAAACAATGAGCACTCCTCCGCTTATGTACATACATACATATTTACGTGGGTAGGAAACAAAGCGCGGAGGTTGGATAGCAGTATATACATACATACATACATACACACACATAATGTAACTTGCGGAGACGCAGCTGAGTGAGTGAGCAACTTTGTATTCAGTATCCAAAAAAGCGAATTTGGAAACTTTTTTAATTACGCATCCACCCGCCTGCCGCTCAATAGCCAGCCAGCTGTGTGAGACAGTGCTGCCACTCAAAAAACAAATATTTAGGAAAATACATTAAATAACCCCTAAATTATCTATTCATTTTCACTGAAATTTAAAAAAAAAATTGGCTCTTTATAATAGAAATCCCAGCGAAATTGTTTTTTCCATCTATCTATGTATGTACATATATTCTAATATTAAGAAACTAAGTGTAATATTTTAAAATTATCCTCAAAAATTAAATTGACGTACAAAGTTAGGCAACTTAATTATGTATTTCTTGCATAACTTAATAAAATTAACTCACTTTACCAATTTGTTTTCATAGATATAAGTATATACATACATAAATAATCTTTGGGTGGCTGTGAAATTTAGCAGCATTTTTTTCTTGATTTTCTTAAATTTTCTTTTCCCACTATTTGTGGTGTGCGTCTCTTATGTTGTACCACAAATTTTTTTAATTATTTAGCACTAAAAAGATACAAAACAAGCCGATTGAATTTTTTCTACCACTGCTATGCATAATGAAAAAAAATGAATTGATTATAAAAAATCGAACTTCCGATTCAAAATCAGCGCCTTCGCAATACTCAAACACCATGATTGCAATCAATTGGGTTACTCAGGACAGAGAAGGGAAGGGGGAAAAGGGTTAAATTTTCCCTGGGCCCCGCGTTTATAGGGGCCCGCGCTAATTTAAAATATACTGTTATCTCTGATATGTACATCACGGTTTTTAATATAATAAAAAACATAGAACATGGTTCAATGTTACACGCAAATTATATTAATTTTATTCAAATTTCTTTTAAGGCAATGTTACTTTTCACTGCAAATTGTCCAACAATATAGAAATAATCTAATTACTTTTACTATTATTATTATTAGGGCATAGTAGCGCTGCGACCTAAAAATATCTATTGTGCTAACCCTTTAAGTTGTCACTCCATCTTTAGGCTATTTATGAAACTAAGCACTGTGGAGGGTGTGATTGTCCATATTCTGGATGGAGATAACAGGTGCTCTCCTGAGTCGACTTATACTCGGGCATTCAAACAGTATATGCTCAGACGTCTCCGCATCTAAGCCACAAAACCTACAGTCTGAAACCTCCGAAAGTCCTATTTTGTGAAGATGGTATCTCAGCCTACAGTGACCTGTTAAGTACCCGGTGAGAGTTCTAAGATCCTCTCTGCTGAGATTGAGAAGTTTTCTAGAGGCTTCACGGGACGTTTAACGCTTGATGCTTTTTCGTATAAATGCAAAAGTTGTTTGCCAAATATGAAAATATTCGGCAGTCACCTTTTTTTTTCATTGTGAACATTTTTAAATTAATTTTCGTGTTTCAAAGTTCAAAGCTTAAAATTAAACTTTTTTGGACATAACTCTCGCTGAAAAGGATTTGACATCAAGAGTGTTATCATCGGTTGGTAGTACACTGTGAATTGCGAGTGTCCCTTGAATCGTCTTACACTTGGCAAACCTTGGATTTAACAACTCGACTGCATTTTCGTATTAACTTGTCGAACAAAAAACACATTACAATTTTATAAATGCTCCTCTGCCCACTCATACGGTTGTGTAGCAGTAAAAATTTAATTTTGCGTTCCGGATTGTAAACAAAATCTTCTTGCTATTCGTTTCAAAATTCCTCCGAGCCCATGGCAGGCTCCCTTGTCGTAAGCTGTTGCAAAAAATGCCATTAACACGCGAAAGTTTCCTTGTTTCTGTATTGCTGAGGTGCCCCATCTGAGAAATGTATATATTTATATTACCATGACATAGACTTTTGAATTTTATGTTTGTGTGATTTTTTTCAGAATTTAATCTTTTTTGTTTATGCCGTAACTTTTTCGAAAATGCATTAAAAATTTTGAATCTTCAGATTTTTTCATGTTTTATGATAGCCTACCGACTCTTAACATTTTAAAAAAATTCGGAGACATGACAAAACTTGTGCATACCTACATATTTATTCTTAAATATTACCAAAACAAATCGACATTAATTTTAACTTTTTTAAAGGCATACCAACCAGCGCAAACCCACCAGCTTTGGTCGGAAAAGCACAAAAACGGCAACATTGCTACCTGCAACATACAACTTCGTCACACCACGAGAATTTATTCTATTTACATACATACATAAATGTATATGCACATACATTCGTATATATATATATGTATATGAATTTTCGCTGCCTTGCCTTTGCTGTTGCCATTGCTCAGTTAATGCAATTGCTATTGCTACTCATTGTTGTTGCCGCTGTTACTGTTGCGGTGGTTGTTGCAGAGTAACTGCCAAAGAAAAACTTCGAAGGCAATATTTAGTTGAGGGTAGGAGTAGAAGCAAGAGGTTTCAAATTCAACCCTCGCTTTTTCGCCTCATTCATACGTTTGCTCGCTCGCTCGCTCGCGCACATCCATTCAATTTGTTTCGTTGCCTTTTGGCTAAACGTTATTGCTTCTGTGTATGCGTGTATGCGTGTGTGTGTGTGTGTGTGAGTGGCAGCGACGGAGTGACTGGTTGCCTACCAGGCTCAGCGATTGCTTGGTTGGTTGAATGGTTTGTTAGCTGATGGTTTCGATGACTGGGGGCTTTGACGGTGCTTGGCCAAGTTGATTCAGTTTCAAATGAGTAACCGTCGTGTAACAACGTTGGAACGCTGACAGCGCGCGTTATATGCAATCAAACCGAAATTGATAAAGGGTTGTTGATTGTGACCAGTGAGCGAGTAAAGTTAAAGTGATACAAAAAACTAAACAATTGAAATACATACATATGTACATATGTACATGCATACAAAAAAAAAAAGAGTAAACTTTTGGTTGATACAAAGTAAAACTATTTTGTGTTCGGAAATAAAAATATAACAAATAAAAAACAACTTAAAGTCGTTGATAAAAAAAAAAAATGCTTAGTGACAAATATGTGGAAAAGTCTTAGTAAATATATTAATTAATTCAATTAACACTGCTATTCGAATATAAAATAGTTTAAAGTTCTTATAAACATTTTTTTGTGCAAATCTTATTGCGAACACATTCGCATAACTCTCCGTGCCGTCGGCAACAATATGAGCCTACCCAACGGCGTGGATATGCAAAATTTAATGTCTCAACATCCAGTTTTAGGCGCTTTGCCGCCCGCTTTTTTTCTTCGCGCCGCTTCCGAACGTTACCAGCGAACACCGAAATGTGCGCGTTGCCGCAATCATGGAGTGGTGGGTGTTAAATATTTCTATTAAAAATTGTAGTTTAAGAACTTCCCACGAACCCTAAACAGTTTTGCGTAAGTACTGTAAAATTTTCGTAGAACTTTGATAAGTTTCGTTGCATAGATATTTTTTAACTTGCAAAAGTTATCACACACGCTTCATTGTTGGGAAGCTAAAGAAATAAATCGTATTTTAAAGAAAATTGTTTAGTTTCGAACTGCGTTTGATCAGCTGATTGTTGAGCTACTATGCATATAAAAAGTTACAGTTGCGTTGAATGTTTTTCTTACAAGATTCGTTTTTTTTTGTTCGTACTTTAATTTCTGACATTTTGCAAGGCTAGAGGCTGTTTAAATCTCTATAACAAAAATCAAATACTTTCAAATTCGATTCACCAAATGTGAATATAACGAAAGTTTATTAGCCATACCGTTTTAAACCCTTCCAAAACAGAAAATTTAAAATATTTCGAAAACCGTTCCATTTTACTAACATGCGAATTTTATATTTCGATTCAGCGGAACACCTTTTACATTAGAGTGATGTATCCAAAGGTGTTTTCTTAACAAAGTCTTAACTTTGTTCAGGGGTTTAAACGCTAAATATTTCCACTACAATTAAGTTTAATCAAACAACTTATTTCGGGTGTTTTGCTTTTTTAGGAAAATTCCGAGTTTTTGTTTTGGTTTTTAAATATAATTGCAACTAAAATTTTTAGAACGTTGATTACAATGGTTCTTGACTGCCATAGGTGTTTTGCTTTTTTAGGAAAATTCCGAGTTTTTGTTTTGGTTTTTAAATATAATTGCAACTAAAATTTTTAGAACGTTGATTACAATGGTTCTTGACTGCCATAGGCTTTTTATATGTATGTATATATGTACATATATGTATACATATACTACCCATGCTACATGACTTAATTTTTCGAAAGAATTGTGAAAAGCACTTGCGAAAAGCGAATTTGAATTGCGGTAGCCATACGCTAGTTTTATGAAATAGTAACATTATTCGGAGTTGATAGTAAATAATACAGTCTATGCATATTTTTTAATGCAACGCTGCGAATCAATTATTTTGAAAATAAATTTTCATGTACGAAATAAATTGGCTTGATACAATAGTTTAATGACGGTAAATCATAACGTCTTATTTTTATCTAAAATTTTAAGTTAAGCCTCTTAAACTCTTAAAAATTATATCGCGAAAAATACGTAAGATAATTTTCATATGAAAAATATTATTAAGTAAATTATTCGAAAAAATATTGGATTTATAGGTACTTTTTTTTTTGAAGATATGTTAGCGTTTCGATTAATGTTTGGCCGAGGTTTAAGTCGACTATTAATGGCAAATAGTTTATGAAAATTTCTAAAAAAAAACCGACGTTGGTTTGTTATTGGTAACCGTGTGGTTACCGCTATTTGTATAAATCCTCTAATTTTATTAAATTTTTTGAAATCGAAAGATATAATTTGATGATTGGTTTTGGAACGAATTTTCGTCATCCCTTGTCAAATTTGGTCAAGATCAAATTTTGACCCAAATTGAAATGAAGTTCTGAAAAGTGATTATTTACTGCTCGAAACTTTAAGACTATGCAATTGCAATCATTAAGCCTTAACTATGGCTGAGCACTTTTTTGTCGGATGGTAACTCAAAATCCATGCATTAATACCTAATACAAGTGTTTTAATATTGATTTTCGAGCTAGTTAATTTTGAACAACAATTTTTGGAGTTCCAATATGTCTTCCTTTGAACACTAACATCAAATTCGCAAGCCCACTGAAGTGAAATCTTTCCCAATAAAATAAAATCAATCCCACTTATTTAACAATAAATTGTTAAGACAATACTGGGTTTTTAACAATGCAGCAATATGATCATCAGCCGAATATTTTCGGCGGAACTTACCAGACTTCCTTAACAAAAAATTAAATCTGTATGGAATTGTCTGCATTCCCTAAAAACCAGCCACAAACGAGTATACTCTTTATGTACCATATCTTAAGTACAGCGATAATTAGGTGAATTTACATTGAATACTCAAGAAAAAGAAAATTGTCCTGAGTTAACTTTTTCAAATACTTATTACAATAGAGACAATAACAATGATATATTTATTTTTAATTTTTCCTAAATTCTTACAGCCAAGCAGTATTTTTAATGTTCTACATATGAATTAAGATTTATAAATTTTGTTTTATGTAGAATTAAAAAAGCATCATTGTTGGACATCGCATTGCTATTGTGGCTGCCGAATATACTCTTAAAAAACAACAACATATAAGCGCCATCGAACCCAAACCTATAATTTATTTTATTTATTTATTAGAATAAAGTTATGATTTTTGTTTATAATAAACTAAAATAAAAACCCTTCTAATCACTGATTCCATTTATCATTTTACAGGTTAGCGCACTAAAAGGACACAAACGCTATTGCCGCTGGCGAGATTGTGTTTGTGCGAAATGCACACTAATTGCGGAGCGACAACGCGTTATGGCCGCACAGGTACGCATTAAGGTCGATTCACAACTAACAGCACGGAACGATGCGTTACAATACTTTAGAAACTGCTATCAAGTAAATGAAAATGCAACAACAAACAAAAAAGCAAATCATAATTCGCACTCAGCGGCAGCGGAGTGCAAAGATAGCATGCAAGAAAAATAGCAAAATCAATAATAAAGTCAAAATAAACTACAAAGTTAAATAAACAAGCGAAATACGTTTAAAATTAGAGCTGTAAAATTGCAATTAGTAATCACAATTTTAAGTTGTTAACAAGGACCACCGTCAAGTTTATGAGTCAATAACTTAATCGATATTTTTTTATTGTTATGATATTATTTATGTCTTTTAAAATTGACTTACATTTTTTTCGATTAAAGCTAAAAGTTAAAATTTGACTTAATTTTTGCGTTAAAAAACTGCAACACTGTTACGTTTATTGCGTTGTCCAAAATTCGAATCGTTTATTTTTTTTAGACCAAAAACAGTTAAAAGTTAATTAAAATTAACGTATCTAATAATTTATTTCCAACAGTTTTCTTTTTATTTTAATAAAAATGTTAACCTTCATTTTTGACCTCAATTATAAATTTTAATTATTGAGTTTGATTAAAATAAATAAACGTCAAATTAATTTTTTACTTTTAAATTTAATAAACATAAATTTAAGTAAATTTATAACTTTTATTATTAAACTAAGTTTATTAATTTTATAATTAATTAAACATATTTTTTAATAATGATGTTAACATATTAACTTAATCAGTAAAGGTTATTATTTCCCAGCTAACACGATTCATAGCGCTACAAACGAGTATATTGAAATATTGATAGACAAATTCGTTCCCTCTGACTTTTGGATTTGAAAATTTTCATATAACTATTATCCTGAACACTAATTATACGTTATTTTTAAGACAATTAAACAACTAAACATTAGAAGGAAAAATCAAAGTATCATAAAAAACTTGATTATTGTTAATTTTTTTTTTTATTGAAGAAAGGCAAATCTCTACAATAACTTATAAATAACTTTCCTAAAAAATTAAAAATATTTCAACAATTCAATAATAATTTTAAAAATCAAATATGGTTACTTTATCAAAAATAATACTACGAAATCCAAAAAAAAATATGAAAAATAATGAAGACTTTTAAGAGTATTTTTTACATTTTTGTTTATTTTGCAACTCTGTCGGGAAATAATAAAAAAATGAGAGTCTCAAACATTAGAAATTAAATCTACCATATGCTAATTAAAAAAAAAAGTTTTCAATTAAAATTGCGCTATTTAGTATCAAAGTTCCAATAATCTTAAATACCATACAAACATGGAAAATTGTATAAATTCTGTGCTGTCTCGCGCCGTTCTGTGCCTGCCATTGGGTGTGAATCTATGTAGCTTAGTATCACTCTTTTTTTACCAAGATCAATGAACTTACTAATTTTTTCTCTTTGTCAAAAACAAACTTAATAGTTTTTCCACCTTTCTCACCTCCAATTTCTTTCACTCTACACTCATGCAGGTTGCACTGCGCCGCCAACAAGCGCAAGAGGAGAATGAGGCGCGTGAATTGGGCCTACTCTACACCAACGTGCCAGCTGGACAACAGAATGGCGTCGATGGAGGAGGCGGCGGCGGCGGTGGGATTCCACCAAATCCCCATAGTCCCCCGCCACCGTTAACAAATGCCGCTGGCGCCTTTCATCCCGGCATTCCATCACCACCAAGCGATGGCTTGGACACCAGCAATGGACAACGTATGCAGTACAATGGCAATGAATCCGATACGGATGTGCGAATGCGTTCATCGGAACGACTGTCGATGGGTTATTCGCCGGATCGCAGCACCGAAGTGGAGAGTCCAGGTGAGTTGTAGTGGCACGAAGAAAGGAAGTGTGACTGAAATGAAGTGAAAATGTGTAATGTAATGTTAAGAAATGGCAGCGCGAAAACAAAAAAAAACCGGTCATAAATGGTGTGCAATGTTGCACATTTTGTGACACTTTACAATTGTTGTTGTTGTTGTTGTTGCTGCTGCTGCTGCTTGAGTTGCTGCTATTGTTGTACTTAAGCGGTGAAGTGTGTTTGCGCGCACTTTGGCGACTTCCGCACAAGAACACCGTTAAAAGTGCGGAAAAATTACAGCAAAGCCAAACGTTTATTATTTTAAATAACGACAACGCTTGAACGCCACAGCTACGCTCTGCTCTGTGCGCATTGACGGAAGTGCAGCGTTGCGTTGAGTGCTTGTTCGAGTGGGTGGCTGTTGTGTGCGTGCGTGGGCCTGTGTATCGGCCAGTGAGTGTGGGTGCTGGGTGCAGCCCGAAGCGGTTTAATGCATAAAATGTGCGCAAATGTGGCGATTTTTTTATTTGCAAAAGTAGATATTTGTTGTTGCCTTTGCATGGTTGCCAAAAGAGCTTTGCACTTTTTTTAGCAAAAGTTGGAAAAAGTCAAATAGTAGTCCGATTAACCAAACTTGCTTGGATATAAAAATGTTATTATATATACTAAAACTTTCAAAGAAATTAAAAAATTTTTTTTTTAGGCTAACACATTGTGTGACAATATATTTTACAATAAACCTGCGCTTAGGCAGTCATCTGTAAGACTCGTCACCCAGAAACCCGAAGTTTTTATATGATTTTTGGCTGATATCGGTCAGAGAACCATATGGAAAGGTAGTGAGAAAATCTGACCGATATGTCATTGGAAATTCTGTAATAAAATTCCCCAGTCACTTTAGTCTTAAATCTGTGCACAACCCGCGTAGATTTTCTCACTACCTTTCCATATGGTTCTCTGATCGAAATAGTCAACTGTCCGACTTGTGTAACTTTCAGTTAAAAAAGTTAAAGAACCTCCGGAATAAATTTTTAAATAAAACTTTAAATTAACTGGAAGTCTAATTTTTTTCGCTAAATATCAGAGTTATTCCAAAGATTTCAACTGTTTAGATAAATTTCTTTACAGAAACTACATCCTACGAATGGAGGAGAATATTAAATCAAATCCAAAGTCTTTCTGGCAATTTATTAAATCTAAAAAGTCGAACTCTGCTATTCCCTCAGCAGTATTTTATGAGGAAAAGTTTGCTAACACTCCAAATGGCGTGGCCAATTTGTTCGAGGAATTTTTCAGCTCAAATTTTGTTGCTGATGATGAGAATCCATTACCTTGCTTTACCTCTAACTTCAGCTCCACCTTAAGCTTTGGTTCTCTTAGCCTCTCTTCGGATGATGTTACTACTGGCATTGCTAATCTAAAACCATCTACAAAAACGGTTATTGATGGACTTTCAGTTCATTTGTTAAAAAATTGTCCCGCTTTAATTTCACCTTTAAAAATAATTTTTAATTAAATTAAAAAACGCGATGATGCGCTTCATCTTCAAAATGACATTGACAGCTTACATCAGTGGTGTGTTAACTCTCAGCTCGCTTTAAATATTAAAAAGTGCTTTAAAGTCACGTTTGCGAAATCTCATAACATCTTGCCGACGTCTTATATGATTTCTCATTCTTTTTTACAAAGTTTGGACGAAATTAAAGATCTTGGCGTAATTTTTTCGAGTAACTTTTCTTTCAATAGGCATATTTGTCATATTATTTCGAAAGCTTACTCGGTTTTAGGGTTTGTTAGGGGAAATAGTTCCAAATTTTCTCACCCGTATACTCTGAAGTTATTATATACGGCTTTTGTTCGTTCCAACTTGGAATATGCTAACTTTATCTGGAGGCCTAGTCAAAAAAGTTACATAACTAGGATTGAACGGGTCCAAAAAGTTTTTCTTAAATATGCCTTACGTTCATTGTGTTTTGATGAGCCGGAATTGGCTCTTATAAATCTCGTTTGCTTTTGATTGACCTTAAGTCTTTGGAATCAAGAAGGTCGTAATATCATCAATGGCCACATTGACTGCTCCTTTCTTTTGTAAAGAATTAATTTCAACATCCCTCAACGTAATCTTCGTATTTCTTTACCTTTCTATGGTGTTAAATTTAAAACAGAATACTCGCGAAATGCTCCCCTTGTTCGAGCGCTAATTGAACTTAATTCACTCTCGAGTTCCATCCAACTTGATTTTTCAATTCCAAAAAATGTTTTTTCTCATATTCTAAATTTAGCTATCTAGGTTTTTAAATCTTAATTATTAATTACTTTGTAAATAGTCTGTAAGAAACTTTCTGTTCATAGACTAAATAAATAAATAAATAGAAAAAAAAATGTTTGGTAATTTTAACTCGCGTGATCATATCCATTGAATATAAGGAACTCATTACAATAACTGTACTGTATTTTTGTTTAGTTGTTAAATGTGTCAGAGCTGGAGAAAAGTATGCAAAGCGGAAAAGTGTGGCACTTATCGAACAGCACTAAAAACTTACCCCAGCTTAGTTTTCATATTTCCGGCTTAGTCAACATGCGGTTTAAACGTAAGACCTAGATATCTCAAAAATGTTTCCTTAATATTTCAGCGTTTCCACTGATGTAATTTCGGTATCGCACTGCCTCGGTTATTTTATGTCCTATTTGTATGCCTATAATATAGCTCAGTCTTTGGCCGAGTTTCTTCTACCATTTGAGGTGTGCGCGGTGCTTACAGTTTTGTGCCGACTCCGAACGGCAGATGTATTTTATGAGAAGCTCTTTCATGGCAGAAATACCCTCGGAGGTTTGCCATTGTCTGCTGAGATGTGACCGCAATTAGAACAACAATTTTCTATGATTAAGATTTTACTTGCCCTAGCTGAGATTCGAACCTCGAGTTCGGCGGCATATCGAATTATAACACGCACCGCTAACCACTCGACCAGTGATGTTGAACATAATTTCATCATCTTCTAGTTACCATGCTGACGATAATAAGACTGAAATATTTTGATTCGCATTTCCTGGAAGAATGGCGCTCTCATAAACTTTACTTTGTTAGACTTAAATTTAATGAACTAAAAAAGACGCAACCATAAACTTTACTTTGTTAGACTTAAATTTAATGAACTAAAAAAGACGCAAATCGAAAACTTAGCAAAATTTTAATAACCATTTTATAAATTATAAAATTTTATTAGAAGACGGTAAAAGTTTTTCTTGATAAATTATCAAACATTTACAAATATTAAATATTGAAAATTTATCAAGTTTTATGGATTCTAATTGAAAAACGCGTTTTTCTTTGCTTAATTGTTATGTTATCGAAAAATTAAAAACTCTTGAATATTTTTAACTGTTTGATAATTTATAAAGCACACAGAATCGTGCAGTAAATGTTTTTAGTTTCAGATTAGTCTGTATACATACTTATCAGAAAATAATCGAAATTTAAAATAAGCATAACTAATTGTCAAAATGTGCCATTATTTTAGCCGTCACTGTGCATATCAATTGCTTTCATGAAGTTTACAAAAATAAACGACGTGTGAATTTACTACGTTTTCTGCTAAGCTTTGTTCAAATATTTTATCGTTTATCGGAGCTCAAAAAGGAAATCGCCCACAAATAAATTAAGTTTCGATGGTATTAATGAAATTTTTAGCATTTAATTTAATTTTGAAAAGTCGAAGGTCAGAAAGCGACTTCCCGCTTTAGTGGTTCATATCCGCATAAAACCAGACATTTGGGCACAATAAGCATTATGGGCATCAAAAACTAAACAAAAGAAATTATTCAATAAAACACTATGAACAAAAAAAAACAAAAAAAAAAAAAACAAAAAAAAAACAAAAAAAAACAAAAAAAAAAAACAAAAAAAAAACAAACAAAAAGCATATCCCCACCTACCTAAAACCACTCAATTATGTATCTCTCTGAACGACTTAATTAAATTGCACATTCCAAGTACTTCATCAGCAAGTCAAAACAAATAACAATTGAAGCAAAATGAAACGTGTACATACTTACCTACATAAGTATATAAAAAGAAATTAAAAAATTGTGGATAATGCAAAAGATATCAAATGACCGCCGTATTTTTTTTTCCAATACTCTAAGCGTTTCTAAGCGACTAACACCTGCCTTGCTATAAATATTTTCTTTTACATACAAACAAACATTTGCCAATTGCAAACAACCCCGCACTGATTTCAATGTGTACAGTTCCCGTGATTGAGTTTTCTTTTTTCAACTTCAATTCGATACTTTCTTTCGCCAACAAGTAGAACACCAGAGAACACATTTACATTTTTTACTAAGTTTTTTGTTTGCATTTATCTTCGCGATATCAAGTGTCTGTTCGCTATGGTTGCAAAGGTTAGAAATGAAAATGCGGTTGACGGGGTTGTAGCATGGAAAGTATGAGTAAATGATTCGGTATTTACTTTTTATGGTTTATGCAAATTTGTTTTTGTAAATGGCCGTCCGTCCTGTGTGAGCAAGGTGGTTCGCTATTTTTGTAACACGATAATGGGAAATTTTGAGTTAAGTAGATGTAAATAAGACCTATTTTATTGATCGAATTAGGTGTCGTGGCCGCTGTGGTCGAGTCTGTAGCGGTGCTTGCTATTAATTGATATACCATTGAGTCCGTCCAAGGTTTGATTCTCATACAGGCCATGTAAAATGTAAATCAATGAAAAAGTTGTTTCTTATAATCGGCAGGCAATGACAAACCTCCGAGGGCATTTCTGCCATGAAAAGGCTTTTCATTAAATACATCTGCCCTACGGAGTCGGCACAAAATTGTGGGTTTCTCCATTTGTGGTAGAATATAAAAGACGCACACCACAAATGGTAGGAGAAGCTCGACCAAACACTGAGTTATATAGTGTAAGCGCCAAATTTTTATTATTAGATGTAGTCAAATTGGAATAATAGCGCAAAATCGGAATGATCGAATGCAAAACATATATTTTATACTCAATGATTTGTTTGGGCGTGTTAGCAACATTGACGTCAAGTCGTCCCTATTTACTTACTAATAACTCCCGCTTTATTTTTTTCTTCATCCCTCTATAGGCTCCAAACGTGCACGCCTTTCCAATGAAACCGATCAAGACACCGGCTCCGAATCCTCGCCCAGCAGTCCCCGCATGAAGAGTCGCAACTACAATGACTCGGGTAATCTGTCACCTTCGCGCACCGGACCACCCAGCTCACCGGAGTCCGATCTCGATGTGGACTCTGCGCCCGATGAGGCCACACCCGAAAATCTCAGCCTGAAAAAAGAAGATTCCACATCGCCACCAAACACGCCCACTGACAATTTGCATTTGCTGCGCACCTTCAATAATGGCGCCGTGCAAGGTTTCATTCCATATCATCACTCGCAGTTCCTTGCCGCTGCCATGCCTGCTGCCGCCGCTGCGGCCGCAGCCGTTGTACATCCCCACAGTCAGCATTCACCACATGCGCCACATCACCAGCACCAGCACCAGCACCAACATCATCAACATCATCCACACCACCACCAGCAGCAGCAGCAGCAGCAACAGCAGCAACAGCAGCAGCAGCAACAACAGCATGCGCTGCCGTCACTAGCTGTTGCGCAGCAGCAAATGCAAGCGGGACAGACGCAGCAACGTTCGCCCGTCGACGTGCTGCTCCGTGTATTTCCCAATCGACGACGCAGTGATGTTGAACAGCTGCTGGCGCGCTATCGCGGCGACGTCTTGCAGGCTATGGAGGCAATGCTCTCCGGTGAGGATATGACACAAGCGCTCGCCTCAGCGGCGGTGGCTGCAGCTGCTGCCTCGGTCGCGGCATCGCCACCCAATGTGCCGCCATCACCGCCCTTCCCGCTCAAGTCGGCCTTCTCGCCATTGGTGCCACCCGCTGCTGTTTTCGGTTCGCCAACACATCGTTACCCGCCCTTTATGCAGGCGCATGCGAAGCGTTTTCTAGCCGGTCCATATGCCGGCGCTGCCTATCTGCCCGGCATTCTGCCGCCTGATGTGGTCGATCAGGCTGAGTCGAATGGCGGCGCGTCGATGGATCGCAACAGCAACGCTGGCGACTCGCAAGATTGAAAAAGTTGTTGGCAGCAAAGTTGTGTGGTTGCGAGTCGAATGTTTAGACCGTATGTGTAAACACAGCTGGGTGTGAGCGTTCACGAAATGCACTACATTTTAAAGGAATGATTTTTTGTGTATATTGTTTTTTTTGGTTTTTTTGTAAATAGCAAAATACTCTTACAATATGAATGTAAAAAAGGAAAGAAACTGAAAAAAATTAGACTAGGAACAACCAACAAATATTCATTTTAGCCAGTGTTGACATGTAATGAGTGTATTTTATAAAAATTAAAACGTTTAAAAACGAAAAAATTTAAGTTTAAGTAAGTTGAAGATTTAAGTGGATTTTTCAGTTGTACTTAACAATGTAAGTAGTTATTCGATCCTAGATAAACCCAAAAGCACTAGTTAAATCTGTAATTGAATACCTACATACATACATCTGTATACACATATACGTACTTAATAAAAAAGATTTGTGAGTCGTGTACAAAAAAAAAAAAAAATGGTACACGACCTTCCATACGAAAACTATAGATTGAAAGTATTGCGCAAATTAAAATAATGCGAATAAATGTAAATGTAAGTATGCAAAAGAATATATAGTTTTAACATTTAGTTTTAAGAAAAAATATTATCTACTGTAAAAATTAAAGTACTGTGTTAAAACGTATATAAAACAATAAAAAT
This sequence comes from Philophylla caesio, assembly GCA_963971545.1. Classification (NCBI taxonomy): domain Eukaryota; kingdom Metazoa; phylum Arthropoda; class Insecta; order Diptera; family Tephritidae; genus Philophylla; species Philophylla caesio. The sequence continues at coordinate 188,001,346 of OZ020604.1, read as the reverse complement.
AGAATATAAAAAATTTTCAGCGGTTTTTCATGTTTAAATGCCATCATAAATTACACAGGTCTACAAAATTAATAAGTTTTTTTTTATAAAATAATGGTTTGTGCGCTTGTGCGGCTTTGCAAAAAGTGGCGTTGAGACAATAAAAAGGAAGCTTTTTGGCTGTTTTTACACCCACTTTTTTCAGACACCTGCCTGTGGCAGAGACTTCTTGAACCCTGCCTAACCCTTTAATCCAAATCTTCTATGGGGTTTCAATGTCAGTTTTTAAAAATAAAAATGTAATCTATGATTTATATGAAACCTTTAATTTTTTGTAACTTGCTTATATTTTTATTAAAAGCGACTAATCAACCTTTAAGTCTTTAGTCCGTCAAATTGTTACAGAATTCTGATTCGTATTTAATTCTTACTTTCATTTTACTCCAGACCGTGACGTGATCGGCACTTTTGAGTGACAAATTTGTTTCCAACAGACAATAATGCATCGGAAACTTTTCAATAAAAAAACACACATGTAACCCTGTGCAATTAGACACAAAAAGTGAAGACCTTTCAGACTAGGCGCAAAAGATATATATGTATGTATATAAAAAAAACCCTCAGAAAATTCGAACTACTGTATGAAGACTTGCAAAAGCTACAAAATAGGTAATCTGCGGTAAAACAATGACAATATGAATTATAAAAAAAAAAATTTCTTTGATTTTTATCAAGTCATTCTCGTGCCAATTGTGCTTCAAAACTGCGCAAAAGAGAATTTTCTAAATGTTATTCGAAAAAGTTTTGAAATTTTTATAAAGTTTTCAACTTCGGTTTGCATGGTTTTCATTTTGTAAAAATGTACCACTATTTTAAATTGAATAAAACTGTTAATGTTCATATAAAATTAGTAAATTAATAAATGTACTTAATATATTTAAGCAAATCAATTTTCAAACGAAATTTGGCTTCTGGCTCTTCCACGCTGCTGAGTGTCGCGATACATTGCTTTATAATATCTCAAAAAGTCAATACATAAAATTTGGTTGAAATCGGAATTCAGATGCACCCACCACACATACTCGTACATATGTATGTATGTAAATGTTTGAAATAGATTTTATTCATGCTTTTGCAGAAGAAAGTACGAAATGCATACGACAAAACAAAATCTCAAAAATCAACTTGCACTTTAATATTTAAAATTGAATGGGCTATCGTCCTGTGTCCCCGATATATTTTTTTTTTGTTATTATTTGGCCATACAAAAGTAGGGACGTATGTATGTAATTGGCATTTTTGGGCATTTTGTTGATCCCGGGATTTTTGAGAAGTTTTGATTGGTAATTTTTAATTTGGCAAAAAATGTAACACGCCTGTAATCGTTCTATTATAAAAGTATACAAAATAACATTTATTCAAGAAAGAAGAACGTTTTGTTGTATATCATGTATGTATGTATTTATTGGTATTTAAAATAAAAGGAAATAAACGTAAAATTTGACACACATACTAAATTAATTTATACTTCAAGGACAAATATACATATTTGGTACAGAAGAAGCTCTGCTGCGCCTCAACACTTGTTGGTTGGATTGTCGACAATAAGTTAAATGTTCTCTGTTGGATATAGCCTTTATCGCCTCATTCCAAAAACTATCAATTTCTTTTACCAAGCCTTCTGATAAATTGTATACCTTTCGATTATTGAGCAATTGCGAGATGCTCGTTCAAACTTAATGCAATTTATCTTTGAGAATTTCTGCCTTATCCACCTCAGGCATCTCGTTGTTAGTTCTATTCACATCGCTTTCATAGTGAGGCTCATTTTCTACTCGAGGAGGATATTTTCCAGCGCATGTATGTATAATGCCAAGGGCAAAACAAAGCCTTAAGGGAGTTAATAAGCCGCGTTATGTGTCGATTGTGAACTCTCGAATGACTTTGTTTTACCATTTTTTTTTTTTTGGAAATTGGAATTTTTAAGAATCATACTAAATTTGAAAAAATAAATGGCTATTAAATTCATTGTTTTCTATTTCGGTATTTTGGGATCCCAGAATTGACATGTCTAGTACATAACTACATACTCAGAAATGGAAAAATGTGCATTCGTGTTTTAGAATACGTGGAAAGAGATATTTTTTTAAAGTTCCGCAGGTTCTGCGGAGAAAATCCAATTTGTACAGGACATGCAGCATGGCATGGAGCTTGCTGCAAGCAGTTGGGTGTGTTCCGACCATTTTTAACAATCGGACCTTATTGCTGGAGCACAAAGGATCAAATTAATGCCAAACTCTATTCCATTGACACTCCCACTACTGGAATGTTGTTACCTAGAACATTGCTTCCTCAAAGTTTCTGTTGTGTGGTGAATTCGCCTCGCGACACACACTTTAAAGCGAAAGAAGATTAAATGTTTTGTACACTTTGTTTACGTTCAGAATTGTCAAATTCGTCAAATAAGGCATATCTATTTTGACGCGTGATGGGCCACAACAAGCCACAGAATATACCCAAGGGTTGCATTTTCCTTAATGTATTTATTAATGCATTTAAAAGCTTAAGATATTTTATTAACTACCTTGAGTCGCACTGGACGAATTTGTATCACGGCAAAATATAAAATTTGGCAAATAAAAAAAAAAAGTTCAAAATTTTTTTATTGCTGCGACCTATTTGATGTGCTTGTGACTTGGTTTGTCCCTTTTTCAATAACAGTACACCTTAGAGTTAAGTTTAAGGTGTGTTAATGCACAAACACTTAAAATCGCAAGAACCACTGGCAAGACTGTGCGCTGCCTATTCATTTCAAAGAAAAATATAAAAAAAAGTTTATATAAATGCTCGACTCTGCTTCTAAACTACTTAATAAAGGTTTATAAATAATACCACAATATAATAATAATAAAAAGTGTTTGGCCGAGCTTCTCCTACCATTTGTGGTGTGCGTCTATATATTATACCACAAATGGAGGGACCTACAGTTTTGTGCCGACTCTGAACGGCAGATGTATTTAATGAGAAGCTTTTTCAAAGCAGAAATACCATCGGAGGTTTGCCATTGCCTGCAGTGGGGTGACCGCTATTAGAAACAAAAATTTTACTATGAATTAGATTTTACTTTTACACACAACCACAGCGGTCACAACGACAATAACTAATAAAGAATTACAAATTAATTCCCACTACTAGTCTGGTAGTTCGATGATTATCTACACAGCCCCTCATGCTTACTATACTATTTTAGGCACGTGTTTGAGAAATTTTCATCGCCCTTTCGATTATTGTCACAAAACAAATACAAACTTTTTGACTTTTACCAATAAGCGGTCAATAAGTTGAAATTCACACCAATTATTATGTATCTTGATGAAAATCACACCCGCTGCTCACAAAGGACGCACGCTCGGTCACCATAACATAAATACGTAGTACGAATACAATACCAACGACACACATCACCGGAGGGGATTATACAAGTCGTACATATGAGGGACATATAAATTTGTCAAATAACTTTATGAGTATACTTAACAATAAAGGCTAAAAACAAATGAATAGTTTCAACAATATCCAATACAATGGCATGACAATAACAAAAACTTCATATGGAGGGCACGCTGCTGAATGAGAAACTTAATGACCAGTTGTGGTGCAAAAATTATCAAACAATCAACAAGCACTGACAGATAAATAATCACACTGGCACATCCTCATCTCGGCGCAATTTCGCACTCACACATCTAAACGAGTAAACGAATATGTATTGGTGGCAATGCTTTTGAGGGATTAAGTGTGTGAAATCACCTTTCACTTTTAGAGCTTCGCCAAACGGGCTGCACTATTTAATCTTTGGCCTTATTTTTTGGACACTTTAATTTAACTATTGTTATAATAAATTTATTATTAGAGTATTTGTGCAAATATATTTGTGGACTTATGTGCAGTATATGAGGCCTTTTAACAATAGCAACACAATCAAGTATCGATTGCACAAATCAAGAGATATTAAATAAAGTTCACACAAACGCGCACAAGCTTTTACACACATATTTTACTAACTAATAAAAGTATAAGGGTGATCAATTTAATAATTATTTTTGAAATTTGACATTTTAAATTAGCCAAAGCGAGCGCATTATAAATATGTAAGTGCAAATCTTGGGTTATTTCATACGATCCTTGCTTCGTTGAGGAACTGTTAAGATGTTCTATTTTTCTATTAAGCACAGCAGGACAGACATAAAATTACCTTAGCTATGATTATCAGCCGTGCTCCCAGTTTCACATTCACAAATTTCCCTGTGGATTCGGTTTGAAATCACATATTTGGTGCTCCCAACTTCACATTCACATATGTACATTTTTTGTGAGTTGAATCCGAATGCTTGGTTGTATGTGAAATGAAAAGTAAATGACAAAAAGTGTGTGAATGTTTAAATATTTTCGATTAGAATAATTTTTAAAATATTCTTTGATGTTTGTAGAAGCCATTTATGACATTTCTGTATTAGTTATTCATTGAAATATGCGTATTTTAAGGTATTTTGCTGATGAATCCTCAAAAGAGCATACATAGCTGAATCCGAAAGGGAAATTTCAACAACAGCTGTTTGTGAATTGCCACAACGATAACCAATGTGTGTGACAGGGATGACCTGATATGCGAAGAAATTATTGAAATTGGGAGCACACTAATTCACTTTTAACGGGAAATTTTTAAAATCACATTTTGAAATTGAAATGTGAACTAAATATAAATAGAGAGCAAGACTTAACGCGTACTTTCCTCACAAAAGTCGTGGTTGTCAGGCCTTCTGCAAAATTAGGGTACAGAATGATTTGGAGTAAGTATTGTATTTTTATGCGTGCAACAAGGCAGCAATAACAGCTTTGGCTGCACGTTAAATATATATGCAGTAGAAATATTGATAAATAAATACTTACCATACACATTTTCATGTTTCAATTAAAGTGCAGACAATTTTCACACAAAAAAAAATTAAAAGTGAGAAGTTTTTTAGTCCATTAAATTTTAGTAAATCAACAGCAAATTCGAAATTGCTTCAAACTACCGCTCATTTGAGACTTTTATCGCATTTGTTTCCATATAATATTGTTTTGTTATGGGAAGCAACGAAAAAAGTCTCAAAAAACAACGTTGATTTTTAGTACAGTGAAACTTCCCTTGAGCGGGCAGCACTGGGACCGAATTTTCTGCCCTTCTATAAGAGGTGCCCTCTCAAAGGAGGTTTTTTTGAAATAAAATTTATAAATTAGAACGAAAACACACTGCTTATAATCACATACATTTATTTATATTTATGTATATGCATTGACACATCTTTTTCACTGTAGTACTAAGTCTCAATATTTTTTAAATGTTCGTAAACATAATAATCATCTGTTGCAAATTCTTTGAGAGGCTGCAAAGCTTTAAGCGCTTCTAATATTGTGTGAATAGTTGATTCGTTGGCATTATTCATATCCACTTCCTCTTCTTCTTCAGGGCCGCTTTCAATATTAATGGGTTTCATTAGAGTACTCAGTAAGTCATTACTTTCGGTGTAAATGTCATCATCGAAGTCAACAAAGGAATTCAAATCTGCTGCTCCGATTTGAAAAATAGATTCGGCGTTCGCACCTGTTTCAAAATCAAAACTCACAAAGGTTGACAAGGGCAAGTCATCGTCGCTTTCGTCTACATTTGGTTGATATTTCACAAACCCAGCATGGCGAAAACAATTTGTAACGGTATCTTTGGTTATGTTTTTCCAAGCAGTTTTGACGAAATAAAGGGCTTCCAAAATATTTATGGATTTAGCCAATTCTGATGCATTGGATACACTCTCAGTTCCATAAATTTTTGATAAAATATGTTTTAAAATAAGTGAACGATAATGAAATTTAAAACTTTTAATGAAACCCTGATCCAACGGTTGGCAAATTGATGTGCAGTTAGGAGGTAAATAAATAACTTTGATGTTATCCAAACGAAGATTTTTTGGGCGCGTTTTGCATTGTCCAAAAACAGAAGAATTTTTCGGTGCTCTCTCTTCATCTTTCTATCAAATTGTTGAAGCCATTCCGTCATAATATCTGTTGTCATCCATGACTTTTTATTAAACTTCCATACAACTGGTAAGTCCTTTGCATTGACGTTTTTGAAAGCCCTTGGTTTAGCTGACTTGCCTATGACCAAAGGTTGTTCAATAGTGCCTGCCATATTCCCACAAAGAAATATTGTGATACGATCTTTTACCAGTTTACCACCAATGCATTTATGTGCTTTGAAAGCAAATGATTTTTGGGGTAAAGCACGGAAAAACAAACCAGTTTCATCGGCATTATAAACGTTTTCTCGTTGATAGCCCAAAAGTAATGATGGAAGTTTTTCTTTAAATAGGCGAACATCATTTGGATTAACATCCGCGGCCTCTCCTTTAAAAAAAAATATGTTAAAATATTTATTCGTTTTAAACGGATTGGAATTGCTAAAGTTTTCTCACCTGACAAACATTTGTAGCTTATGTTATTTCGGGTTTTCCATTTGTCTAGCCAGCCATTTGAAGCCTTAAAATTTTCAACACCCAGACGCTGCGCAATTTCTATTGCCTTTGCTTTAATTACTGGACCAGATATGGGAATGTTCTTCTTTCTTGCTTGAGAAAACCACTCGCAACATAATTTGTCAATTGAAGCGCTTTGTGTTGCAATCACTCTTTTTTTAACATTCACTTTTTATTGGAACACCACATAGATTTGAGAGTATCTTTATTTGTAATAATTGCTGCTGATTGTGATTTGCTAATGTTAAACTGCTCTAGTAGACAAAGCATTTTTCTCAACATAATTTATTATTTCCACTTTTTCGGTAATTGTTAATTGTTGTTCTTATATTGTGTCGAGTTCATTTTTATTTTTTTCACTAGAATTTTTAGGTATGATTTTATGCACAAGAGAAGTTCGCGACCTCTCAACAGAGGTAAATTGAAAAAAAAAAAATTGAAATTAGTGCCCACGTCCGCACAGTAGAGGTGCCCTGCTATGAGAGTTCAATTTGTATTGAATTTCTTAAAAAAAAATGGGACCAACAAAATTGCCCGCTCAATAGAGGTGCCCGCCCAGAAGAGGTGCCCACTAATAGAAGTTTCACTGTAATTTGAAACTTACGCTTTTTTTTTTTATTAAAATTGAATGACTATGGGCAGTAGCTTGTATTTAAGGTTCGAAATAGGAAAATTGTGAACTTTTAATACCAATTTATTAAATTATAAAAATATGTATTGCATTAAGTTTGATATGATTTTTGAAAATTCCATATACTTAAATATAAAATTATAAAAATATAAAACAATAGTTAATAAATTGTCCAAATTTTTCAGCAGAAACTGTGCAACAAGTACGCGCTAGCTTGAGTCACTAAATTTATTTTGCTAATTGCATGTTGAATATTAAAAAAATTCAAGATTTTTAGTGCATTGTGGCCCACCAATCATTCCAGTGTTCTCTATTTGGACAACAATCGCTATTCAGATTAATTTTGAAGCTGTTGATTTTCATATGAAATAACTTTCACCATACGTACATATGTACATATATGCCGAATATCGAATATTAAACAAGAATTTTACAAATTTCTCGACTTTAGCTAATTCTTCGGCCAATATTTTTTAGAAAAAAGTTTGCTTTTCACATTTTTAATACTTGTAAATATGCTCTGAATTAGAACCAAATCGTAATACGTATAGTGTCTCACAAAATATCTCGACTTTTGCGACATCTAGCGGTTGAATTAAAGCTTCAAGTCTCTAGCTCATCGTTAAGGAGTTTGAAAATCTTTTGAGAGAAAGTTTTAACCCAAATAAATTAACATAGAAACAAACATAAGAGCTTGTAAACACTGCACCCTAATACCAAATACGATGGTATGTATGTACATATGTATGCATGGACATATGTAAGTAAATGTGTTTTATATGTATGTATGTACACACTTAACCCAGCTATAAATACAATTACCTCAGAAATAAATCTGAAGTCGTAAAAAAAATCAAAAGCACTTCCTCTTTCGCTTTTAGTAGACACTACTTTCATTTTCAGCGGTTTCTTGTGTGAGCTATAAAAAAAAACTGTCAACTTTAGTTTTTTTGTCTATATATAATGAGATTATACTTCTGAATCGATCTTCAGTTGTTTTCAGTTGTAGTTTGTTTAGGAAAAATTGAAAAATGCAGCAATTAAGTAATTTGGCTCAGCAACCTGAGGTTCCTTGGTTCAAACTTTGGAAACGGTGCATCGGTGAAGTGCAAGCGCTAAACTAGTAAAAATTATAATTACTATTTTACAATTTAATTGAGCTCAAGGCCAGTTTATGGAAGATTTTTTTGTGAAAAAACAACAACCGTTTTTAATGGTTGAAGTTATAGTACTATTTCGGAAATCACCACATTTCCTCATCAGACTTCTTTTTTGATTATTAAATTAAATTAATTTTTAATTTAATTTTTCATAACCACTTCTCTCAGGCTTTGAACCCGGGAGCTCGGAGTTGCAGAGCCAATACGCTTCCTATTGTGCTACGCTAGCTGAGTTGGCTGTCGTGTTTCGTGTCCTTAAACAAACCAACTTCTTACTTAAACAAAAATCTTCCATAAACTGGCCTTGAGCTCAATTAAATTGTAAAATATTAACATTTACTAGGCTAACAGAAATATGAACAATTATAATTACTATTAAACAAATTTGCATGAAAAAAAAAAAAATTATAATAATAAGGCGCTTACATAGCCAAGTGTTTGACCGAGCTTCTCCTACCATTTGTGGTGTGCGTCTTTATATTATACCACAAATGGAGGGACCTACAGTTTTCTGCCGACTCCGACCGGCAGATGTATGTATTTTATGAGAAGCTTTTGCATGGCAGAAATACCCTCGACAGTTTCCTATTGCCCGCTATTAGAAACTAAAATTTTGCTATGATTTAGATTCTACTTGCCCTGGCTGAGATTCGAACCTCGAACCATAAATAAATAGCGATCATTTAATGGTTATAATTTCATTTCTGTAATGTTTAAATTTTACAATTTTCTATTTTACACAAGAGACCAGTTCGCCTCAGGATATGCGGAACTGATAAAAGTTCACGTCGTTAGTGGTCTGTATATTCCACGGAAAGTCGAAAGACGTTCCAGGCAAAAAAAAAAAAAATCGAAATTGCTTTAACGGTTAATGTGTTATAGAAAATATTTGTTGGTCATTCAAGTCCCTCTTATGCCATTACCGCCAATGGCATGCCTTTAAGGATCGAAAGAGTCATTACTTACCAAATTTAGTTCGATTCCACATTAGATCCTAATTTCAACACCGCACTACAAGAAAAGACTGCAGCTTTTTTTGCTGGGTACATTTAATAATCAAACCCTTTGGAGTATGTTGGGCTTTAGTCAGAATGAAATTACAATGACAAAGGTACGTGAAACAAATGGATACCATGGTAATAGCAACAACAATAACAATAGTTATTTGTAGACGGATTTGAGCTCAGAAATTCAATTCGAACAAAAAACGATACACATACATACATATGTACTTATGTTCATATATCTGCATATACATAGATGATGCGTATAAGTATGAAATGTAGAGTTGCCTAAATGGATCCCATTGCGCAATGGCCAACCCGCCAATGCGACTGTGCCAATTTTGAGTTCGATCAACAGCAATGCCCAAAACATAAGGACCCCCACCTTCAAAGTAAATACATATCTGCATATGTATGTACATATAAGTGTATACTCGTATTCATATGTTTGTATGTATGTTGGTGTGCTTGCAAGCCATTACACCCGGCCATGTTCGTCCAGCTAAGCGGCCTGTGGTCTGTTGTCTCCATTGTTCACTGAAACAATGAAAACTATTATCTGTGGAAATTTCTGTCATTCTTGTTGTAGATACCCACACTGCTGGTTGTTGATGTTGTTGTTGCCGCTACTACAGCCATTGCTGCTTGCTACTGCACTACTTATTCTTGTACTTGCTGTTGTTGTAAGCTTGTGAGTGTATTTATTTGAATTGCTGCTCCCCACGCTAAAAAAACGCTTGTCGTCTCCAACATTCTTCTCGTTGTTGTCTTCATTTTTGCAGTTTTATTCTTCCCAAACTAAATCCCCCCCGCCCCCTTTAAGTGAATAAGAACACAGCGTAGAACAACTGAAATTGCCAAGTCAAAACTGGTTGGTCAATGGCTACAATGGCTTTGTGAATTGGCGTGGTATTCAATATGTATTTTTGGAGGGATGCAGTGCAGTGCAGTATGAATGATGGCATGAATAACAACAAAATCAAATAGTTTCGAAGCGAGCAAGTACAATGAGAATGTTGAGCTACATAGAAATTTTAGAAATATGTATAATATTAAATGCAAGGATGACATTTCCTTTATTGAATTCGAATATGAAATGGTTCGACAATGAATCGTGAATAGGTAAAATTTCAGAGATATCTTTTACTTGTTGGAAGACATACAGAAAAAAATGTGCGATCATTTAAATTATAAAAGGAATTAGTTTGAGGTTTTAAATTTTAGAGGTGAAGTTTTAAAGTAACCTTTAGTTGATAATAAAACGTAACCTTAAAAGCTTTTCAAGCTGTAAACTTACAGTGACATTGCAGTGTTATTTAGCATGCGCTCTTATGATTCGCTCTCCCATTCGTAATTTGCTCTCTCATTCGTAATTTACACCCCAATCACGAACCGAATCAATCTCAACTTTTAATCGGAAAGTGATCGAAAATAACTGCCAAAACACATACAGCTATCAAAACAAAAATTAAAAAAAAGAACAATAAACAACTAAATGATAAAATGGACTCAAACGTTTAGTTTGTGAAGAAAAATTATTATACAGCCGCTAAAGTTACTTAACGATATATTCCCAGTTTTTGCTATTGATTCTTAGATTATTTAATATTTGTATTTTTTTTTTCAAACTAAATTTACTTTTTTTTTTTTTATAAAAATATAGCTTATGGGCTCATGGCCCATTGTGACGCCGCATTTGGAGGTTGTAACTCCCCACGAAGGAACCACCCCCTAAAACCAATCAGTGCTTCGAAGGAACTTAAGGAGATCTCTTATTTCAACAAATTTATTTAAAATTTCCTTGTTTTTTCAGAATTTTTAGGCTAAAAAATTTCCCATTTAATTTAAGGTATAAAGAGTAGGTTTCAAGTGCGGACAAAATAGCGTTGATTTTTGGCATTTTTGTTTTTTTTTTTGGTTGCTGTGTTACGCATTTTCTTCCATTAAATAAAATTTTGTAATTTATTTTAATGCTATTACTTTTAAAGCACGTCTTTAATTATGTTTGGCGATACTCTCCAATAAAAGCTTAAAATTCAGCTCAAGAAAAATCACAAAAAATATTTTTGTTGATTGAAAAAGTTCTTTGCTGTTGTTGTAAATTTTCTTGAAAAAGAAGAATTTTTTTCGTCAGAGCTTCAAACAGATCTAAGAAATTTTTTTAGAAGAAAATTTTGTTTTGCATATCTTCAGTGTAAGTGGCCGCTGTGGTCGAGTTGGTAGCGGTGCGTGTTACAACTTGATATGCCGGTGAGTTCGAGGTTCGAATCTCAGTCAGGGCAAGCAAAATCTTAATAATAGAAAAATTTTTTTCTAAGAGCGGTCACCCCTCAGCAGGCAATGGCAAACCTCCGAGGGTATTTTTGCCATGAAAAAGCTTCTCATTAAATACATCTGCCGTTCGGAGTCGGAAAAAATTGTAGGTCCCTCCATTTGTGGTAAAATATAAAGACGCACACCACAAATGGTAGGATCAGCTCGGTCAAACACTGAGCTATATAGTGTACGCGCCAAAATTATTATATTATTATATATCTTCAGTGTCATTTTCTATGAATTTTTCGATTTTCTTGAGATCGGTATTCTAAGCATAAATATTCAGTTACAATTGCAATACTATCGATAGTCACTAAAAATCATCGAAAGTTTGTAGAAGTGAAAACTATCGATACTATCGATAGTGCCATCTATTGTTTCACTGCTCTATTCTTTCATTTTCTTCAATTGTGGATGTGTGAATGTCAGCGAATGTCAAAACATTGTCGAAATCTCTAATATCTATCATTTTTGGTATGCCAGTATTACAATAGAAACAGAAACGCCAAACGAATTACGAATGTGTCGTGTAAACAGGGTGATTCGCCTATTGTAATTCAAATAGCGAAACACGTGTGTGTTCAATGATTATAATGATGGTGATGGCGAATTCGTTTTCGATGAAGATATCACAATACTATCGGTAACGATAACGATATCCAAACCTAAAGGGACATGATAAGCGGCAAACAACTTTTTCGATAATAGTTTCATCGACTAAAATATAAATGATTTGAAAAACTAATGATTTATTTATTTTTGTTTTTTAGCATTTCAATGAATAAGATTAATTTGTAAATGCATACGTAATTATTTAGCAAGTTGTTTAAATTATATGGAAAGCGAAGGAATTATCTCGAATTTTTGTCATCTCTTGTCGAATTTAGTTAGCAGGAAAAGCGGTTCCCTTTCTCTCTCTCTTCAAATTTACAGACTCAATAACTACGATTTACATAACCACTGAGACACAATACCGGCGTACTGACCACAGCGAAATTCGCTAAAGCGAAGTTGAATACTCGTAATGATTTAATAATAAATTAATAGTTTGTTTATCCTGGTTTGAAATAAAATATTCTATAAGAATTTCTCTTCTTTTTATTATTTAAATTTGCTAATGTTTGCCTATCATTTAATTTGTGATCTTATGAATAATACCACAGAGGGTTAATAAGTTGGGAGAAGGGTGAAGGACGGCATCCCCCGATTCTTCGAAATTTCCGCAGTCAGGCGTATTGTGTTTCACCTTTAAATTTAAAAGCGATCGAATAGTTTTGAAAAAAAAAACTGTTTGACTTCTTTCATGGTAATCGTCGTTGGGCAGGTTGAGTTAGCAGTGTAGCGTTGGTGAGCTCATTACCTCAATATACGAGTACACATAACATTTCCAACGGTTGCTTCAATATAAAAGAAAACCAATGTCTTACAGGGAATAAAGTGCACAACATCTGAAAACATTCTAAACAAATTTACGGGAATATTGTTAAAACTTGCATATTGTTATACTGAAATTAAATGAGCTATAAAAAAAAACATACTCAACAATTTTTAAAACGTTTGAGAAAAAAGTTTGGAAATCTTTTAGAGACATTTTTTTGATTTCTTTTTTAGTTTTGTACAAAATTAAAAAAAGGAAATAACAAAAGCCCACACGGCGTAAGGCTAAGCTCAGCGTGTTAGCTTAGTGTTATCTATGCGGTGGCGTGGGTTCGACTCATACGAAATTTTTTTGAGGAGATACGGGAATCCCCGAAATATCAGCTATTACTTCTAACGCTTTGAGTATTGTTATTATTTTCTTATAACTTTCCCACTATAAACTGACATTTTGCTCAAATACAATGAATAATATAAAATAGTTATGTATGTCCGAACAATAAATTAGAGATCGAATTAGAAGTTGAAAAAAATTAAATAAAAATATCAAAATTTTCAAAGCATATTTCTTTTATTATTTTGCACACATTTGAAAATTTAAATTCTTAGTGTTACCTTTTGACAAAGTCTTCTTTAAAAGTCAATGCACCTCGAGACTTACTGGCACATGCTTCCATTCAATTTCGGCAAACACAAAGAAGAAGTTCAACTTGCATTTTTTTTATTTGTAAACAAAACTACCATAGCCCTTCAGCACGAAGGCTCAAGAAAAATTACAGTTTATGGAAATATGGAAATATGTGTCATGAACGTCGGTTTTGAGTTGTAACATTTGTCCTTTCAAATAAAGGAAAACAATAATAAAAAAGAACTGCAAACAATTATTATTTGGAGGAAGGCTACTTAAAGCAAATGTTTTTTCAGACACATGCATACTTTTTTTGTGCAAACTACCAAAATTTGAAATCGAATATGAGATGACTGTGTAAACAGTGTGACCTCCCAAGTGTAAAGCAGTCAAATACTCCAAAATAATGCATATTATAAATACATGTGCATATAAGTTAGGGTGGTTCAAAATTGAGTGGGAGAAAAGTTAAGTTGGCATTTTGAAATTCAAAATTTTTTGAAATAGTTCAAAGTTTCTCAAGGAAAAAAAATACCTACCGTAGAAATGGTCTAGAAGAAATGAAAACCAAGAACAAACAATGTTTAACCTTGTTTGAAAAGTGACTCATTATTAATATTTTAATTTATTTGAGCAATATAAAATATTACACTAACTAATGAAACACACTGACTTCTTAGGCCTACGATGCTTTTGTTTTTAACATTATTCTACTTTATTAAGTAACTATTTACTATTCAGCTTTAGTCGGACTTTAAAATTATTAGTTTTCAAATATTCTATAATAATTACGGAACAAACTTAGCGCTTTGAGGGATCTTCAAATATTTTTTGATTTCATAATAATAAGTATGTGTATATGGTTTACTATTTCGGCGTAGAACAATTTTTCCGAATTTACTTATTTTTCGAACCACCTTAATGTGCAGATGTACATATATAAATGTTCGTATTGTTTTTTTTTTGTTTGGTCTCACATCATTGCCATCAAGCTTCCAATGGACGAACCAATTAATGTGTGCACACCGGTAGCACCGACAATTTTGAGTGCACAGATGCCATGTAAATATTTTTATTCCATTTTTTTTAACTGTATTTTATTTTCTTATACTTTCTTCTGTGTCACTTTTCAAACTTCATTAATGCGCTGGACTACACTCGGCCATCATACACATACGTGTATACTTCATATGTACAAAGTAAGCAATATTTAAATGTGATTGGCCGCATATAAAGACAGACATGTGTCCATATATACATACATAACTCTGTATGTATCGTTTATTTATTTACGCTCAATACCTTGACATGAACAAGCCTTGTGCCTTGGCGGCTAACCATAAAGCAGAAGTTTCCAAATGTGTAATATCACAAAATATTGAAATTATGTAGACAAACAAATGAAGATAATGGTTTGGAGTTTTTACTTCAAGTACTTGTACAAAAAAAAAAAAAGAAATTAAACTATGCCACAGTTGACACACACATACATATGTAAATAAGAAACGCTTCCGAATTAAGCAAAGAATGCAGGAGCGGATCGCCGTAATTTCATCGATAGGGTCGGTCTCGTACTATTTTGCTTGTCTTGCTTTTTTTTTACTTAAAAGCTCATATGTATGTTTTTTAAGGAACATACTTTACGAATTCTATAGAAAATTATATTATTATTACTTAAAATTTTATTTCTGGAAGAAGGGTCGAGTTTGTTAAGCAAAACTTCAACTGTTGCATTCCAAATATTGGTTTTGTTGTTAATTTGTCATAAAAAAGGGTTGTCAGATATTAATTATTATTGATTCAATAACAAATTTGTAAATATTAAAAACTCAATCGCACAAATATAAAGAAAAAAATCACATACGCTTTGTTCTGAAAAACCTCGAAAGGTTGACGGAACTATCTGGCGTTGTTACTGTTGCATCGGCTAGCTGACCATGCAACGTTTGGCAACGCAACTTGACGAACTTAAATTGCAATTTCTGGTTTTGTATTTGTAAGCTAAATATCTTTTAACAGTTTAAACATATATGTGGTGTATTGAAAAATTAAGGTGACTTATCAAGTTTCGCGGGCGACGATCGTTTTTTTTTTGTGGTGGTGTTGGTACACATGTCCCGAACATATGTTCACAGTTTCAGTTTCATAGCTTACTTATTTTGTTTTTGACTTATAAAAAGGTTAGACGTGCTTTGTTGTACTCGGCGATTTTCTATTATTATAAAAATTAAAAAATGTTGGTCAAAAATAACACGACAATTATGCCTTACCTTAGTCACCATATTTGGATTTGGATTTGGGCCCCTGCGACTTTTTCCGGTGCCCGAAACATAAAATACCTTTGAAAGGACGGAGATTTGCAAAAAAAAAATCACCTTTCAAAGAATTTGCATACAATTTAGGGTGAAAAGTGGAATCAAGTGCTTTAAGAGCTTGAAATATTGACAGTGGCGTACGATGAGTCTGCTCTAAATAATAATGAAATAAATAAATATTTTTTCGTAAAAATATAAAATCACCTAACATTTTGAACACACCTCGCAGCTATCTAACACTAGTTACCTAAGGTTAATGCTAAATAATGTGTTTCCTTTTTATGCAAGAATCCGCTCCTGCACTAACCGTTCATTCAACTGTGCCAATACACAGAAAACACAACTCAATATTTCTTAACCGCAAACGGTAGCATCTGACAAACAAGCTTGCGTTCCGAAGTGTACACACTGAAACAGAGATTTGAAGTTGTATGAAACCATTAAGGCGCTTATTGGGACCTAAACGCCTTCGTTTATATAGTAGAATAGTATCATTTAAAACATTAACTCAACAAGTCACCAAAATGCTCGGTAAAGATTTCTTTGTGTAATATCACTAATATCGAATAGTATATAAATTCGAGGCTACAATATTAGTATGCACATACTTATAAATACTAAATAATTATTTATGTACTATCTATATTTCTTAACTTCCAATAGAATTTTATATTAACCAGTAGTAAAATTACAACAAAATATTGCTGATCAATCGACTGGTTTCTTTCTCCTTTGACCACAGACGAATATGAAAGCAGAATTTGAAAAAAAATTAAGCAACACTTGCGTAGAATATTTGAATAACCAATACAGCCAAGGATTGATGGTGGTTTCTCGGTGATGGATTCACTTTGCTGCGCATTCAGTCAGTCGCATTGCCACACACTCAATGACATTTGATGTGTTTATCCAAGCGATGCGCGCTGTCAATGCTCATTGCCAGTATGGAAGGCAAAGTTATTCTTACATACATACATACATGTGTATTTTTTTTAAATATGTATACTTATACATTTGATGCCTTTGTGTTTGGTTATTAAGCATATACTGAATAGGTTCGTACAATAGCAACATGGATGATATTGATTTCCCTGTAGGAGATTTTTTAATTATGTGGCCGTTAACGAAAATTATTTGTTTTTATTTTCTTTTATCAAATTATTTTATCTGAATTTTCTTCTATAACAATTTTTATTTATAACTTACTTGATATTGGGTGTGCTATGATATTCTAAAATCAATGTACTTTGAAAAAATTAGAAAGCTTTGATAAAAACGTAGCAATTCTTTTAAGAACTTCTCACTTAACCCAACACAAATCAATATGAAGTTCGAAAATTTCGTCGCACTTTTATGAGGAGGTTTTGGTCTCCTAAAGCTATGCTCGTACCTAATATCGTGCGATCAAAGAAAAACTGTCCAAAATTTCGACAAATAGGGTGTTTTTTTTGAGACACGTGCTTTTTGAAAAGAAATAAAACGCATATAGTTTAATACTATGACCAAGAATTTAGCTTTATTTTAAAGATAAGGGTTTGCCATTATGTTTTAAAAATAATTTCGGCCAAGTGACCGCCGCAGCTGACTCAAATAAATTCCAGCCGAGAAGCTAAATTTTCGACCTCTTTTTGCAGCAATTGGGGTCATCTGTCAGGAATAACGCGCCGAATATTCTCTTTCAATGCGTCTTGAAATGGCAAACTAAACTGAGTATAAATCAAGAGTAAAAGCTGTCAAAAAGACCAAAAAAGTATTGCTTCATTCAAAAGCACACATCTAAAAAAACCCTTTAATTCCAGTACTTTCTGTCACTCTTCCTTCTATTACAACTTTAGATTACTTTATTTTGCAAATAAACTTAAAACAAAACATAATAAACATATTAGCAAATTCTTTAAAAATTACGTTCTGTAAATTCACTACGACAAAATAAAAATTTCTCTAGTTATTTCTTAAGTTTATTTCTTAAGTTTATTTCTTTTGAAGAAAGTCGTTTTTAACAGCATTTAGTTGCGTTTTTGTTTCCATTGAAATTGTTTGCCGAACAAATTAACCCTCTAGCGACCTCCCAATTGACATTTGGATCGGGCTCTTCAAAATAGCAGGGCAAAAAATACGCTTTCGTAGTTGAGCTAATCGAATAAAATGCTCCACAAAATTATACCTCGTAAAATTTGACTTTATATACATCAAAACATTTTTTGCTTCAACCTGAGTTTTAACCCTCTTGCGTTGGAAAAAAAATTTACCGGGGAGGGCAAAAAGATTTGAAGGTTTTTCTGAGTTGCAATCAATCCGCCTTCGAAAATGCTGTTGCACTGTATTATCAATTTTTCTCCCACGATTCGTCTATTATTTAAATTTTGAAAACGGCTTCTATAACTTTCTCCCAGGGATGGAGAAAGTTGCTATCGACGCATTTGTACATATGTATATAAAAAATCATATATATGTATGTATGTACATATGTAAATATGAATTCGTTAGTGTTGGCACATTTTCGATACTCAATGAAAACCACCATTTGGAACTTGTTGCCAATCGTTTGTCGGTAAAATTTACTTTGTTTGCTTCCCCTTTGTTGTTATTTCAACTACATATCGATTGCTTATTTGTCTGCATTTGTGTGGCATTGCTTGCCTTCTTCGCCACTTAAAAAATTATTCCATTAGCTCATCAATGGAGCTTGTTGTTTAAGGTAAACTGATTGCTTGCCGCTAGTCAACGTTGTTATTATATTAAATTGTGCGAGTACACATGCCGGCTGCTGTGTAGATCATTTTCAAAAATAATAAAGCAAATCGCTTCTTTTGTGAAAACATCAATACCAGCTAGTAATAACAAGAAACATTTAAGAAAACAAGATATTTGTGACTATGGACCACCCTCACGCCTTCATTGCGAGTGGTGTATTTTTAAAATTTTTTTTTGTGGTTTTTCTTTTCTTTTTTTTATGTCGCCGAAGGAAGAGTTGCCGCCAACAACAAGTATGTGCATACGAGTACATATCTAATATTTGTATCGCCGACTTCGAACACATCCTTTCCACACACAGCGATTACGCGCCAAATTCACAAACAACAAACGAATTAAAACGCCGCAGGCGCTAAGCAGTTACAACTCAGCCCATTCTACGAATCGAATAGGCATTCAGCCAAGCGTACAAGCAGGAGCAAGCAACAATCCAAGGAACCAGCCAATCAATGTAACGCTGTGGGTTGTTTTCCTATTTGCAAAAGTATCTGCTAAATGACAGCTAAATACTTATACAAGCATTTGTATGTAGACATTCACAAGTAAAGGGTGTGCATACTCGCACATACATAAATATTCCCCCAAAATTGGTGGCCTTTCTACTTAAATATCTGCCAGACGGCTGTGAAAAGAAAGTGCAAATTTGTTAACCAACTTTTTGTGGGGTTGAAAATGAAATTAAAAATTAAATGCCGTCAAGATGTTATCAACTCAATTGTTGTGTAGATTTGTTGCTGTTTTGTTGGTGGTGTTAACGCTTAAGTATAATGCTAATTGCGTAGTTGAGGATGATGCGGTATTTTTTTTTTTTTTTTTTTTTGTTGTGGCATACTTGTTGTTTATTGCCTCTATTAATGTCTTTAATGAAGTGCGCACACCACTTAATTATTGAAGTATTATATCCTGCGGCAATACCTGGATTGCTAGGCAGCTGTGGCTCCACAACTCTTGTTGCGGTTTCGTCGTTAGCGCAAAGTGGACGCTGATTATACGAGTATACATAAAAACAAATGAACATATTGCGGGACTTGTTTAATCCATCACTTAATGGGATTAAGGCTGAAATAACGCAATGCAAGCGAAATTAAGCGCTTTTGCGTAGATGAAGGAGTGTAGTCAGCGGCATGTGTAGCAGAGAGAATCCGGTTAAACAAAAATAAACTTCAGCTGAGCAATACTCTAAATCTCGAAAGTTGATGGTTCGGTGTTGTGAATTTTTTTTTTTTTATTTACGCAGGGCTAAGTTATGCGTAAATGTTTATCCAGCCCTTTATCAGGTAATGGCATTGAATTTATACTAATTCCTCAAATATTAGAATCGATTTTAGTTAAAAGACTGAAATATGTAATAAGCGAACATGTTTTGACGTGTGAACACACTATTAGTGTAAACGCAACTTGCCATTGAAGAAACTCTAGATTGAGGCCCGAATTCAGTAACTTGGTATCATCGCAAGTCTGAAAATGAGCTAGAGATTATTGCTTTTCCACGCTTTCTCATTTTTTTCTTTTCCTTTTCTTTTTATTTTATTTTTTTGTTACCTGCCCATCACCAGGTCACAACTAAAAGACTTTATTTTGAAACTAATAGATGCAACTGGTCTAAATTTGTGACTTTTGTCTGTACTAGAGAGTGAGACTGCTTAATGGATTCGGGTGTAAGTCAGTCATCTTTTGTAACTAGTTTTAAGGAAAACTAGTTATATTTGCTTCTAATCGACAAGAGTACAGAACATTTATAGTATACACAATTTAGAGACTTTATTTTGAGACTAGAGACTTTATTTTGAAACTTAAAGATGCAACTGGTCTAAAATTGTGACTTTTGTCTATACTAGAGAGTGAGACTGCTCACTGAATTCGGGCGTAAGTCAGTCATCTTTTGTAACTAGCTTTAAGGAAAACTAGATATATTTGCTTCTAATCGACAAGAGTACAGAAGATTAAGTATACACAATTTAGAGACTTTATTTTGAGACTAGAGACTTTATTTTGAAACTTAAAGATGCAACTGGTCTAAAATTGTGACTTTTGTCTATACTAGAGAGTGAGACTGCTCACTGAATTCGGGCGTAAGTCAGTCATCTTTTGTAACTAGCTTTAAGGAAAACTAGATATATTTGCTTCTAATCGACAAGAGTACAGAACATTTATAGTATACACAATTTAGAGACTTTATTTTGAGACTAGAGACTTTATTTTGAAACTTAAAGATGCAACTGGTATAAAATTGTGACTTTTGTCTATACTAGAGAGTGAGACTGCTCACTGAATTCGGGCGTAAGTCAGTCATCTTTTGTAACTAGCTTTAAGGAAAACTAGACATATTTGCTTCTAATCGACAAGAGTACAGAACATTTATAGTATACACAATTTAGAGACTTTATTTTGAGACTAGAGACTTTATTTTGAAACTTAAAGATGCAACTGGTCTAAAATTGTGACTTTTGTCTATACTAGAGAGTGAGACTGCTCACTGAATTCGGGCGTAAGTCAGTCATCTTTTGTAACTAGCTTTAAGGAAAACTAGATATATTTGCTTCTAATCGACAAGAGTACAGAACATTTATAGTATACATATTTTTACTAAATAATGAAGGTGCCGGTGTCCGGTTTGTTCTTAAGATTTCTATGAAAAATTATTAGTTTCTAAGAAATATTTTATTAATATACTTCCACGGCCTTCATCGAAGCTGAAACTGAAGTCAGAAACACGCTATATGACTACCTGTTTTAGTTGAGCCACTCCTTGCTATAAAGTTGCTGCCGCAGATCAAGGTCGGAGCTTTTTCTACGAAGGTCTTAGCATTTATTTCTACTAATGAAGTATTTAAACAAAGTGCCATAAATTTTTGTTCTGCTATTTTGAACCCCTGTACTATATTAAAAATGGCGTTCAGAGCAAGAGTATTTCAATATTTAGGTAACGATATACAAAAACGAAAAAGCATTTTTCTACCAAATTCAATATAGTAAACAAAGTAAGTTCAAAAAATGTGAATCTGTCACCCCTATTGCGAGTGTCGATCAAAAATAGATAATCGATTATTCAGCGATTATCGACTATCGTGGTATTGCGAGTGTCGATTTCTCGCTCAACAAGCGACTGTGAAGAATTTTTTGTCGATCATCATTCTATAGCCATTTTGTAGTCGTTGAGCGTGTCGATTTTAAAAGTTTGATACACTAATGGATAAAAAGTGAGTTTTTTGAGTGAAAATAATAATAATACATTTAAGTTATGGTAGTAAAATATCAAAATCTCAATTACAGAACGAAAATTGTTTCTAATAAGAAGCAAATGGCGCGGAGTTTGTGGAAAAACTCAAGCAAAGGCAAGATGGGAGCTCATAGCTACTGAACTGAATAGCTTGGGACCAACATTGCGTTTGTGGAAAAAGTGGTTAAAGGTAAAAAAAATATGTACATAGCTTTGGTAAATAAAATACGAGTATTTCATTGTAGGTGTGGACAGATTTCAAATGCAAAACCAAAGAAAAAAAATGGTAAGATCCCTGCGCGCAAAACTTTAAAGCAGCTGCCAGCTTTAAAATCGTCGGAACTGATGTTCTTCTCAGACCTGGTTGTAGTTTGCTATCTAACAATGAAAGCAAATGCGTAAATGCAGCTTTTGGCAGACGAAAGTTTTTCAAAAATCTAAAAAGCGGAAGTTTTAATACTTTTTCAACACAGAAAATATAACATATATATCGTATACAAACATTTTTTCCTCAAACTCCAGAGGGTTGGAGGAGTCTCTCAACTTTCTCCTCTCTCTAGCTAGGTCCGCTAGCTTTGAACTTGCATCTTCATCCTCCTCACTATCACTAAACCACAGTTCTATAGTATCCATTTTTATTTCATTTTTTTATTTATTAAGTTATCACTTATGAAATTAAATTGAGTTGAAAAATTTTTCGCCAATGTAAAAATGTAAACAAACACCAAACAGCTGATTGAAATTCCACGAACCATTCACAATGGTACATTTTTTGTCCGATCAATTTACACAATACCAAAATAAAATACAATCGACTCTATCGACAAATGTCTATTCTACTGCCAATCGACACTCGCAATAGGGGTGTGTTTGTCACTCAGCTCTGGTGGTGTTATCGTCATTATTTTTTTATATTCGTAAAAATGGCAAGTTCCGCTTTTCTTGAGCAGCACTTACATAAATAGACTTGCGCGTAGAGAACCACCCAGCCAGACCCGTTCCTAAGGTTTTACTGCATCAACATTGAAACCCATAATTGTGAGTCCTAATATGCTGTACTTGTTCAGGATAGCTGCGGATAAGTTCAGTTCATTTTCGATACAATTTAGGTACTTTTTCGTTACAATTTTAGGTACTTTTTAGTTACGTATTTGGTGTTTTTACGTTATATTTTCGTAACTTTTTCCGATCGGTACCGAACTGGGCATGAATTAGTCCCGTAATATTCGCAAACTCAACCCAAATCAGTTTCTAAATGAGCTCGAAAATGTTTTAACTCCTCCCGAACTGTGCACAAACTTATCAAGATTTTTTTTTATAATAGTTGGTAGAAAACCATCTGTTGCACATTTTAGATCGTTTGGCTGTAAAACAGTAGCAATACAAAAGCGACAGAATCAGTCGAAGTTATTCTAACCAAAGCAATGCTTATAGGTTATATGATAGCCAGAGAAGAAGTATAGTCATCTCTCGTGATGTAAATTTTTCCGAAAACTCATGTTCGGAAGGTGAGCCTATAGCAATGTCCCATCGTACCTTAATTTCGACAAATGGTGCTGAAAGTATTATTTTACCTGAAGTTATTTTACAAGATGACCAAGCACCTGTAGAGCTAAATGAAGATAGTATTGTTGCAACTTAAACAGTTTGATGTTGAGAATGATGAATGCGTTGGTAATGAAATCAATTTGAGTTCAACAGAAAGGAGGTTGAAAGGATTGTTGATAAACGAAAAAGAGGGATACCAAAAATAAATAGGTGTGGAGCGGTTGGTAGTCCCCTAAAAATATTTGTTACTGAAAATAAAAATGATACAGAAGTTTTAAATGCTAAATATTACTAATGATCCGATATCAGTAAAGTCAGCTTTAGAAAGTGAAAATAAAAGTCAATGGAATGACGCTATGAAAGTTGAATACGAGGCATTGATTAAAAATCAAACTTGGGAATTATTTGATCGTTCCGTAGACAAAAATATATATGGTTGTAAATAGCTATTTACGACGAAGCGGAGAAGTGATGGTAGCGTCGAAAAATGCAAAGCTCGATTGGTTGCAAAAGGTTGTTTTCAAAAATATGACATTAACTACCATGAAACGTATGCTCCTGTATAAGTTGATGATATAATGTTAGCTTGTTCGGATCAGTCTACTATGAATGAAACCATTAATGAGTTTAAAAAGTTTGTAGATATAGTTGACCGAGGCCCGATTTCATTTTATCTTGGAATGGAAATAGAAAGACATGAACTAAGAGGCGCTATCACTGTTCATCAGAAAAGATATATAGCTGAACTATTAGAATCATGGAATATGGCTGAATGTAAGCCCTGTTCCACTCCATATCCGAGTGGTACTATATTATCTAAGTGTATTAAGGATACTTAAAATCTTGACAAAAATTAAAAATCATGTATAACTGCTAAACACAGCAATTCGACTCAGTTATTCGATTTTTCGGACACTGCATCCAAAAGAATTAGTAAGAACAGAACACCGACATAAAGTCGTTTTCAGTAATGAAGAAAAGGCATCAATAAACAGCAAGCCAATGTTCTGTGGTCAAAACATACATACAAATGTATGTATATGCCATTCTTAAGGAACTGACTTGTTCTGATTTTTTAAAATTATATGATTTTTACTGTTATTGTTATTAACTTGTACGATTAATTTTTCAACAGCACAAAATCCTTCATATAATTTTTAAATACAAAAAAGTACAATAAAAATTCGGTTAATCAAATTCTAGTATCACTACTTCATGGAATGAATGGAATGGCGTATGAGGCTGAGAATCCCCCTCAGGATCTACTCCGCGATCTAGTGAACGACCACGCAGAGGGTTTAGTTCTCATCGGGTGCGACGCTAACGCCCACCATGTACAGTGGGGTAGCACCGACGTTAACAATCGAGGTGAGTCTCTCTTCAATTACCTCTTAACCACTAACTTAGTTATATGCAATAGGGGCACAGAGCCCACTTTTATCGTCAAAAATCGACAGGAGGTCATAGACCTCACTTTATGTAGTGAAAAGCTATATGATATGGTAACTAATTGGAAAGTTCTTGATGAACACTCCTTTTCAGACCATAGATATATTGAGATAACTCTAGATCTGTTCACCAGTGCTCCGAAGGTTCGTAAGAACCTGAGAAACACTGACTGGCTTCTCTATAGGGAAATTCTCGAAAGCAACCTACCACATCCATTACCGGTAGAGCCCAACACCATCGGTAAACTGGAGGACATGGTGGACTTTTTTACTGTGAGCTGCTCGCAGGCCCTGGCCAGAGCCTGCCCTGACCCCAAAACTTGGGGAAAGCGTAGGCCACACTGGTGGTCCCGCGACTTAGACTCGCTGCGCAAAGATTGCCGAAGGCAGTTCAACAGGGCGAAAAGGCTGAGTCAGGAGTTAGAATGGCAGACTTACAAGCAGCTCCTGCGGGTCTATAAAAAAGCCCTACGTGAAGCGAAGAGGTCCTCATGGAGGAAATTCTGTACTGGCATTGAAGGCGTCAACGAAACTGCCAGACTAAGAAGAATTCTGTCGGGCACAACAAACCCGATTGGATCTTTACAGAGACAGGACGACTACAGGAAAGGATACGGTCGAGCTGCTTCTCGACACACACTTTCCTGGGAGCTCACAATCAAGGGAAATAGAGTGCCCCCCTTCGGGCGCAATCGTTAATCTCCCTATCTCAAGAGAAAGTATTATTTCAGCGATAAAAAGCTTTAAACCTTATAAAACAGCAGGGCCGGATGGCATCATACCTGCGCAGCTGGATGCAACAATCGAAACTTCTGCGAATTGGCTACTAAGCATGTTTAGGGCCTGCCTTAAACTAAACTACGTACCAACGGCATGGAGATCTGTTTCAGTGGTCTTCATTCCCAAGGCCGGAAAAGTATCACATACGCGCCCGAAGGATCTCAGACCAATAAGCCTGTCATCCTTTGTTCTCAAAACTCTAGAGAGGCTGATTAATAACCACCTCTCTTTCACGATCGATAAAAGACTTTTGTCAAATAACCAACATGCTTATCTAAAGGGAAGGTCCACAGACACTGCGCTACATTCCCTAGTCAGCTACATTGAGAGATCTTTTAGTTACAAGGAATTTTGCCTCGTAGCTTTTCTTGACATTGAGGGAGCTTTTAACAACATTAATCCGGGGGCCATAACTCAGGCCTTAAGAGGACTCGGTGTAGAAAACTCCCTGGTTGAATTTATAGAGCAAATGCTCTTAGGTAGAAAGATTACAGCAGAAGTCGGCGCAAACCGTGTTTCGAGGCATGTGTCTCGCGGAACGCCACAGGGTGGTGTACTTTCCCCCCTACTCTGGAATCTAACTGTAAATTCACTCTTGCGGGAGACGGAATGGGGTGCCGCCAGGGTTGTCGCATATGCAGATGACATCGCCATAGCATACATGGGCAAGTTCCCGCAGACCTTGTGTGATTTGATGCAAAGAACACTCCGCGCTGTAGGGAACTGGTCCACGCAATGTGGTCTTAGCGTCAACTCGGAAAAGGTGGAGTTGGTACTCTTCACTAGAAAATATAAGACACCGGAGTTAATTACACCGGTACTGAATGGTATTCGCTTAAATCTAAAGAAGGAAGCCAAGTTTCTTGGCGTCACACTAGATATGAAACTAAGCTGGAGAAATAATATTGTCCAGCGCACTCAAAAGGCTTCTGTGGCCCTATACTCCTGCAAAAGGGCCATTGGAAAGAAATGGGGTCTAAATCCAAGCGTATGCCGCTGGATCTATACAGCGGTAGTAAGGCCAATTCTTCTTTATGGAGTCATCGTATGGTGGCCTGCCTTGAGCAAAAATGCTAACCTCAATCTACTTAGTAAAGTACAAAGAGCCAGTATTATCTGCATTAGCGGAGCTCTACGAACAACACCAAACGACGCCTTGAATGTTTTTCTGGACCTTCTACCCCTCGACTTAGTGGGTCAACAGATGGCGGCTCTTGCCGCGCTTCGACTAAGAGAGACATATCAATGGGAGTCCACCCTATGTGGGCACTCAAGCATACTGAGTAAGTATAGCTTCCTTCCGGACTGCACTGATCGCTGCGTCGATACCATGGTCCCAGACAGAAACTTCGCGATGTTGATTCCAGGTAGGGAGGAGTGGTCTAAAAATTTCTACACCCCACCTGGAAGTGTTACGGTGTTCACAGATGGTTCGAAGCTGAATGGCAGAGTGGGAGGAGGGGTCTTCTCGCGAGTCTTATCTCTGAGCTGTTCCTTTAGGCTGCCGGATCACTGTAGTGTTTTTCAAGCTGAGGTTTCAGCCATTAAGGAGGCTGTGGACAGGTTGCAAACCGTCTTAAAAGCCAACAACGTTTATATATTTAGCGATAGCCAAGCGGCAATCAGAGCAGTGAGCTCAGCTGCGATAACTTCAAAGATTGTACTGGACTGCCGCCGATCTCTTCAGGAGATGGCTAAGCAGAACAGACTAAACCTCATCTGGGTTCCAGGCCACAGGGACATCGAGGGTAACTGTATAGCGGATGAACTTGCGAGGGAAGGGACAACCAAGCAGATTCTTCCTGGTAAAGAACGCATTGGTATGCCCTTTGGTACTTGCAGGCTGCTCTCAAAAGAATATGCTTATGCTCGTGCGAATGAGAGGTGGGCACAGACCACGACTTGTAGGATATCTAGGCAGACTTGGCCTAGATGGGATCGTAAACGGTCGCGTGGTCTGTACACCTTAAAACGGGATGATATATCTCAGGTCATTGGAGCCCTTACGGGGCACTGCCTCGTAGGCAACCACGCGGGGCGTCTCGGTGTACCCTTTCACAGATGCTGTAGAAGCTGCAAAAATTATGAAGAGGAGGAAACTGTTCTCCATCTTCTATGCAATTGTCCAGTGCTAGCAAGAAGCAGGCTACGCTTTCTAGGGGTACCACTTTTTGGAGACCTCGGAGAATTAGGTTCTATAGACCCAAGATGCTTGGCGAGATTCGTCAAGAGCTCAAAATGGTTCAGCAAAGGGGAATGAGCACTTAGCTAGTGGTATCACAACGGGCCTCCAATCATGGCCTAAGTGGGTCGCTGTAGCAACAGTGACAGCCACACATACCATACCACCATACCACTTCATGGAAAATTGGGTTAACCGGATAATCAACTTATTTTTAGAGCATAGTTTTGAACGTTTTAAAATCAAGTGAATTGAGTATACCCGTGTCACTCAATGTACCAGGTAAGTACTCGTACTTAATTTACCCTCAAGGACCTCTTTGAACATATTCACTTTATACTTTAATTTCATTTGTATTTTGTTCCATCTATTATTGTTAAGTGCATGATCAACGGATCTTCGTAAATTCTTATCTCCACTCAATGTACTTTCGGAATATTAATTTTAGTGTTATTAGTTGCTTTTGTGTTGATTTTTATTTAACAATTCACCCTCGCAACCAGAAGTCCTTTCAGATAACGATCATTGGTAGGCTGCTTTTTCGGATTAGTCATTGTTCCTAATTGAATTTTCATAATAAACAACGAATTAATCAACTACGAAAAATCTAACTGACACAACAAGAAGCAAACCGACAACCAATACTAACGACGAAGGGGTAAATTTTGAATGTCCTACATTTTGGAGGACCAGTGACGCTGCACAGACCGACAAACAATAACTCGCCACCACAAAACTAGTAAAGTAAGAAATGCATTTACAAAACAAAGCCAAGAGCTATAGTAAAAAGATTTGTTTTATCAAAGTTCCCAAGCTTATTTGGTACATGTGCAACGGGGTGACTGGCGGGTGACGTACGACGCGCACGTCAATTGTGTCACGTGTGGCACACTGCGGTTGACAGCGCCGATATGACGAACTCTGTGCAGGACATATGTGTGTAGTAGGGATGTAAATTTTTGGCATTTTATTGATCCCGGGATTTTCGAGATGTGAAAACAAAATCTCGACATCTCGAATTTCAGGAAGTTTTGATTCGTAATTTTTAAGTTGTCAAAAAAATGTAAAACGTCTATAATCGTCCTATTACTGTATTCTTCAAATTTAACATTAATACGAGTATATTAAAGAAGAACACTTCTTTTCAATCCAAAAAAAAAAATAAACGGAAAATTTGACCAAAATAGAAAGTAATTTATTATTCAAGTACAAATATACGAGTACATAAATATTTTTCAAATTTTGTTATCACTGTTTGAGACCAATATTAAAAATTTTTATAACACCATTTAGTAAAAAAAAAAGCATAACGCAAAAATTAAATACATCACCCATTCCATTTTTAACCAGGCAGAATCACTCATTATTTTGATCAAAATGCAATCTTAAAAAAGCCATTTT
Organism: Philophylla caesio; assembly: GCA_963971545.1. NCBI lineage: Eukaryota > Metazoa > Arthropoda > Insecta > Diptera > Tephritidae > Philophylla > Philophylla caesio. Next base: position 187,972,031 of record OZ020604.1, on the reverse strand, counting down.
TTTTAACCAAACCATTTGATACATTTTATGCCTTTCGATTAAAACTTGATGCATTTTATCTTTGGAACCTTTTGCCTTATCCATCTCAAGCACCTCGTCGTTAAGCCTTTTGGGTGTTAACAAGCCGTCTAATTTGTCGTATTGTGTTATCGTAATACAACAGTTGTAAACTTGTTGTTTTTGTTTCACATGTTAAATTTTCTTATTTCAATACAACTCTTAAAGGTATGTTTAGTGTTGATATTTGTTGGAACGATTTTCCGTCATCCCTTGTCAAGTTTGGTTTGGAGACAAACCGGTTTCGGCGTTGTGCCATCTTCAGTGTCAAATTTCGTTCTGTACAGTTTATGTCTGTTGTTCCGTATTTATTCCATTTATTTGGTCAATCAGGTATTGTATGTTTAGTGTGTTATTTGCGTTTTTTATTCGATCAGCTCTTTATGTTTTTCATCATTTGAGGTTTATATTTGTTTAAAAAAAGGTAAATTAAAGTTAAACGGATATGGACGTATACATATTTTTAAGAAACCGACCTCTCAAATTTATTATAAGCGGTTAGTTGCTGAATCCCACATACAATACTAAACGAAATAGCACACTGCGTTTAAACGTTCCACTGTTATTTTAATAGCGCACTAAAGAAATATGACAAATAACACAGATTGTGAACTCTCTAAAGGCTTTGTTTTGTCCTTGAAAGGGAAATTTTTGTTGATACCAAATTTTAAAAATAAATGGCTACTAAATTCACTGTTTTTAGCAATTCCGGGATTTGAATAGACTTATCTCGGGATATTCGCGAGTTAAAAAAGGTCGAGATCCAGTAATTTCGGCATCCCGGGATTGACATGCCTAGTGTGTAGATATCGGCAGGCTTGTTGCCTGGTTGGTTGACTAACTGCATTGCAGCAGCGCACTACCAAAGCCGCAGAGCAGAAGTCATTTTTTCTACCTACGCTTCATAAATGTTTATTGAATTTAATTTTTATACAATGGCGATTGTACAATTTGAAAATATATTTGCATATATGTATGTACATATGTATACATACGTATGGGCGTTTATATATTTTGTAAATACCTTAATTCTGCCTTTCTCTTGTGGCTTGTGCGACAGTTGATGGAAACGATTTTGGTGCGAAAACTCCAGGGGTTGTCAAGTCATATCAATACTATGTATGTAAGATGTGTTTGCAACCGATTGCTATCGGCGACAAGCGCTTTTTAATGATGCCCTGGAAGTATATAAACAAATTAACAATACTTTGAGCAACGAATATTATAGAATAGCCAGAAAAGTGTTGTTGATGAATTACATATACATAAATGCTCATACACATGTAAATACCTAAGGTAGCGTATTAAGGTGCCTCACGACATAAATGAATGTGGCGTAATTTATAAGGGAAACATAGAATGTAGTTATGCCTCGAGAACATTGTTTGCCAGAAAAGATTATGAGCCTAGATCCAGTGTCGTAGGCATCGACTTCAAAGCACAAATATCGATTGAGTGACTAAAAACCTAACAGTAATCCGCTTAACTAATATATTCAAATGTTGACGATAATATGATTAATAAGAAAATATGAATGCAGAGTGTAATTTTTATTTTTTCAAATAAATAAGTAGAGTGATCCTACGAGCTTCCGTACGATAATAAATCTTTACTTTCTCCAAACAGTTTAAGACACAACAGCGCCAAAAGATTATGAATAACATGAATTCAGATATCTTACGAGTTTTGCGGATAAATATGGACGACTAATTTGCATTGATTTTCATTCATTTTTTGGGGTCCTGTTGACGATCTTTTCAGAAACACATCGAGAACAGTTCAGGACAATTCTTTGAATAGTAACGATCTAATTTGAAATGATCCCGAACTTGTACCAAAAATTATTCAGAAGTTGTCCTGAAAAAGTCGTGAATTTGTACCGAAATGATCACGAGCAAGTATTGTAATTGTTTCGAAATGATTTTTTTATAGTCCCAAAATGATCCTAATCTACTTCCGAAATTTTTTTGAAGTAGTCTCTAAAAGTTCTGATATGGTCCTGAAACCATATTAGTCCCGACATTTTTCTAAAATAGAGCTTAAATAGTTTTGAATTGGCCCGAAACTAGTTCATAAATCGTTCTAAACAGTATGTGAACCATTACCGAAATGTTACCGAACTACTTCAGAAATTCTCCTGAAATAGTTATGAACTAGTCCTGAAATAGTCCCAAAAAAGTTCTGAGCAGGTGCCGAAATGGACAGGTCCTGAACTAATACAGACATGTTCCTGTAAAAGGCGTGAACTAGTCCCAGAATGGTCCTCAGATAAAACTAAACAATCCCCAGATCATCCCGAACTAGTGCCGATAGTTCTGACAAAAGTACCGAACTACACCTTTTCCAACAGTATTTCAGAAATACACAAATGTATTTCAGAAATACACAAATGTATTTCAGAAAAGATCAATTGTATTTCAGAAAATCGCAAATGTATTTCAGAATAACACAAATGTATTTCAGAATTGGCCAAATGTATTTCGGAAAAACACACATGTATTTCAGAAAAGACAATATTAATACATTTGTGATTTTCTGAAATACATTTGCGTTTTTCTGAAATAAAATTGATCTTTTCTGAAATACATTTGTGTTTTTCTGAAATACTGTTGGAAATTAAACCGAATTAGTCCAAAAAAATAAGGAACTAGGCCCTGAACGATCCCGAACAAGTCAAGAAATTATCCTGAACATTTCCTGAGTTAGTATCGAAATGACCTTAAGCCATGCACACAAAAAAAGTTTTTCGCATTCTAATAATGTGGCTCCCACTGAAAGTGATAAAAGAGCCGAATTATTTTCATGCAACGAGCGTGAGACACCTTAATGTATGTACTTGTGCACATACATACATATGTAAATATGTGCATCATTCGCCAAAAAGCCAGCCAGGAAGCGCGTTGCAACGTGTGCATGTCCCGATTCATTCGTGCTGATATTTATTTATTTATTTACGTTCCTGTCGTTTAAGCCGCATAACGTGTGAGAAACAAAAGCATCTTATTTGTTGATATGTACAAATATATATACATACATACATACATACATTTACATATGTCAATGTCGCTGGTGTTTTGCATTTTTATAATAATATTACTATTGTTCTTGCTGTTGTTGTGGGTTTAAACGCTGATTTGCTTGCTTTGATTCGCCAAAGCTTCTGCACGATTGTGTGACAACAACCAACAACACAGTGCGCCTTTCATTTCCCAATCCCGAATCCTGTTGAGTTTTTGTTTTTAATATTCTAATTTTTTTTTATTCGCTAAAATATTTACCAACTCGTTGTGACTTTTTCAAATTCAACATTGAAGCGCTATTGAATTTTTCAAAGTGCAGCATATGCTGCTTTGACGTACTAATTAAGGCTCTTTACGATAATAGGCAAATATTTATCGGTTGTTTGCTCTAGGCTGTGTTGTTGGTGCTAATCTCCCTTTATATTATATTGAATCGTTTGTGAAATTGTGAAATCAGTGGAAATATTTATGTAGAATGCCAAAAGTCGTAAAATCAAATAATAAGTAGTTGAAAAATTATCAAAGCAAAATATGGCACCAGCAGATGAAAGAAATAAAACTGGTTTCATTTCATGTTGGTTAAAAAAAATTATTTTAATATTTATTTAATTTAAAATTAATAAATATTTCAATTTTATATTGCAAAAATATCCTTCCTAGCGAAAAAAAATTTATTAAAATCTCCTTCAAGGCATGCAAAGTTTTTTATGCATTTAAATGCTGGAAAATCTTTGAATATAAATCTTTAATAATCGGGGAACCTTTGCATTTTTTAAACCATTAATAGTATCTATTGTATAGAGATTAATCCTTGTAATTGGATATTATGAAAATACCGGTTCAATTCTCGCACTTTCCGATAAAGTCAGGACTTAAGCACGAGCTAAACTTTCCACGTGTAAAATTGGTTGCTAAATCCAAATCGTCACTCATTGTGTTAGTAGTTTGACATTTGTTAGAGCTAAAACATGTTGACATTTCATTGGATTGGCGTACAAAGAGCAAACATAAAAATAATGACATTTCGTAATTTAAGGCTATGGTCAGAGTGAAATCCATCATCTATTGTTATCTTTAACGTTACCAATGTAAAATTTAATAAGAATACGAGTTGTCAAGGTTTAAATGTGTGAATGTTTTTAAATTTGCAGTTATTATGTCTCTCGCAAAGCTAAGGATAATTCCGCCGTTTGCGGAACGAAAGATTATATGATACGAAACTCTCGTTCTCGTGAGAGCGCTCTCAATGTGTACATTTTTTATAGCATTTCCAATGATGCCACTATGAAAGAAACCAAATGTGGTAATTACCATTACATTATTTGGAGATTTTATGTATTTAATACGACCATTGCGTTATGCAGAAGTAAATTATACAAATACAATGAAGTAACAAGTAAAATACGGGTATTAAAGAAAAAAATTATAAATTTATGAGTTCTGAATGAAAACTTTAAAGTATACCAACAATTTTAACTGAAATAATAAATATCAATTTTAACATAATCAAACATATCAATTCAATCGAATGTACATATGTATGTATGTATATACAGTATGTAGTTAAAAAGTATTAAAAAAAGTAATATACTCGTATAAGCAGTTTTCTTTGAAAAATATTTTTATTAGCAATTTTAAAGATGCTTTTTCTAAATAAAATGCAACATTTTTGTGAAAAGTTCTAAATTTTGTCTTTATTTTCAGATTGTAACACTTTTTTTTGCAAACAACCAATACTCAATATCTTATTCTGCACAGTTAGAAAGCGCACTGATTTTATTGATAATTTACACACTTTGACTCTGGCATCTCGCTATTTTACTTGTCAGCTGATAATAGGGGGACTCATTCGGTTTTGTTGCCAGCATGAAAACGAGATCAGTCCCCCTATTTTAATAGCGGTTGAGAGAGTTTCGTATCATATAATCCCTGGCGGAACGGCGAGTACTCGGCGCTTCTCCTAACTTAGATGTCTTCCGGTGTTTATTGTTTTTCAGGGAAGAAAAACATGTTTTTTACAATGTACCACAAGTCTATGTGAACTTTTATCGTGTAGGTTGCCAACTAACCTAAAATATGTTTCACAAATGTAGACACACTTTAGAAAAGGACATTCACGGCTGTTCTTAAATCGGATCGCCATTAATTTAGAATCAATTTAAACTTTTAACTCGGAAACTGAAAGATGTTCGGAGTTTTCATGCAATTGAGAGGTTCGAATAAAATACAAATCCTACTCGAACTGTAAAAAAAAAACTTGTCGCATGTGTATTTCACTTTTCACTGCAAATCTAAGCTTTAATTTGATATTAAATTTATCTGCGTTTATCTGCGATCTTGTAAATTGTTTACCATTTTAGGCATTCATTACTTTTAAAAGTGAGAAAATCTTTCATTTTTGGTTTGAATGTGGAATTAATTTAAATTTTTGTACAGTTGAGGACCCTATTGAAAAATATTTTTAAAACAAAGATTTCTCAAAAACCACTTTATGATGCCCAAATTGTGATCTTTATGTTATCCATTTGGTTTGGTTTAATTACTAACAGAGTCGATTTCTAGTCCGCCCTTTTTGGCTGAAGTAAATTTTAACATTACATCTTGTGTAAAAAGATATTTTTGAACTGTTTTTAAGTACTTTTAAATTGAACTTTGAATTAAACTAACCATTTCGTTGTTTATGTCAGCACTGCAACTCCTATTCCAGCACTTTTGATTTATCTGGCTTTATTTTTATCGTGAAGTATTATTCTCTATTACATCCTCTTCGAACAAATGAGCGAACCGTACGACAGTATAAATCCGATTTCAGAACAGCTATTATTATTCCAATATATATTAACATGAAAAGAATTTGTAAATCTTTAATTAATAAAATAAAATATTCATGGTAGATACTCGGCAAAAGAAGAGCATACCTGTATATTGACATATAAGGACAATATGTTTTTATTATTTTTAATCTTAAACTCAAGTACGCAAAATTCTTTAAAATTTTCATTAAAAGTACAATTTTTTTTTTAATTTTTCAAATTCTTGCGTCTATGCAATTTTGTTTAATTAATTTTAGTTAAAGAAGTGCAAGTGTCGAGTTTGGTGCGGTTATTTCACAAAAAACGTTATATGGAAGCAATAGCAGCGGTCCAAATATGATATTGAGTGATTTATTTAGAGGTAATTTTTTCAGTAGTGTTTTATGCATGATAATGTCTCAATATGTTTATTCACTAATGTTTGATATTTTATTAAAAATAATTTACCACCACGATCGTACATTTTCAATACTAACGTACATATTCTTCTTATTGATCTTTAATGTGTGAATTTGACAGCTCAACTGATATTAAAACTTCAAAACGGGTTGTCGAAAATTGTGAAAAAAGATCTTTGAATAAAAAATGCTACAAATCTTATTTATGCAAGATTCAAAATAATTTAATACAAAACCTTCAATCATTTTATGATTTCGTTAACTCGAAGCGCAGAGTAAATGCTTTTCCGTTCGCCATCAAAACGTTATGTCAAATGACAGTCAATCCATCTCGAACATGTTTGCCCAGTTCTTCAGGTCCAGTTATTCCATCAACTTGCCTACAAACAAGAATTATCCATATAAACTCTGTCCGATGACCACCCGAAGAAGTGTTGCATTACTTAAGTACCCTAAAGGAATCTTATAAGTCCGGCCCCGATTTGATCCCGACTTGCTTCCTTAAAAAATGTGCTGAATATATATTTGAACCATTAACATATTTATTTAAGTTATCTCTTAAACTTGGAGTTTACCTATTGGTTTGGAAAGAATCGTGCATTATACCCTACACAAAATTCGAAGTAGGTCCTCTATAGAAAATTGTCAAGGAATAGCAAAGCTTTATGTTATTCCAGAATTATTTGAAGCTATTGTTGTTGGCCGTTTAACATGTGCCATATCTTCTGCTATTTCTAGCACGCAACATGGGTTATCCATGTAAAGCATTCGATAGAGTTAATCACTCCTTACTTATCCATTAACTTGAACTCCTTGGTTTTCAACCTAATCTTCTTCGTTCGATATCTTCTTATCTGCACGACAGAACACAACGAGTACTTTTTAAAAATTCTTCTTCGAGCGAAAGTCACCTTGGTCCGATTCTGTTCTTACTTTTTATAAACGATATTTCTTATGTTGTGAAATATTCAAAAATGTTGTTGTATGCGGATGATGTAAAGCTTTTTAGATTATTTAAAACTGTTGATGAATGGTATTTACTACAAGCATGTCTAATTGGTGTGAAGTAAATGGTATGACCGTAAAACTTAAAAAAGTTAAGTAGTGTGCTTTTCTCGCAGGGCGGTTCAACCAGCTTCTTATGACATAAGTAACTATAACTTTGAAGAAGTATTAAACTTTGTTGACCTACTACAATATGGTTCCATCGTTTGGAACCCGCACTATCAAGTTTATTCTGACCGGATAGAGTCAATTCAAAAACAATTTCTGATTTTTGCTTTAGAAAATTTTCGCTGGGATTCCCAGTACAACCTGCCACCCTATATTAAACGTTTAAAACTTATTAATCTTTCTATGCTTGCTAGCCGGAGAGAAATGTTAGGCATAATATTTTTGGTCAAGTTACTGACAGGCTTGACGTATAGCCTACCTCTTCTGGCCGAAGTGAAGTGGAACGTTCCCTACCGAATTTCCAGAGATTTCCAACCTCTTTTTCTGATAAATGTTTGGCTCTTTTAAATGGGCTTCCGATAACCCTAAAGAATTCGAGGGAACCGAAAGATGGACTATTGAAAGTATGATTTCCTAATGTTGGAATAATTGGAATAAACCACGCCTTATCCTCTTCCACAGACTGAAAAATAAAATCGTGTTACGAAAATATTTTTTTAGACGTGGTAACCCTACAAAGAATAAGCAACTTTCACAATCAATTGATCTCAGCTGTGAAAATTTGTTTGACAATCAGCTGATATTTATCCTACTAGTAGAAATAAAGGATGACCAGCACGGTTTAGGCGTTGATCTCTTAAAAACCTTGAAAAAAAAACCCAGTCAAAAGCAGGGAAAATCATTCATTCATACTTCTTCACATATTAAAGCGATGTACCGACGATCCATAAACCAAGCAATGGGAACTTTTGAACTTTGAATTGTTAAGCTTCGTCGTTAAAAAAAATTAATTGTAGAAAGCAATGGAATTTCTCTAAGTTTTTTTTTAAAGACCTTGGCCCCGATTCTGCAAAGTTCTCCATGTTAAAATAACAAACAACACTGAATGAACAAATTGACGCACGCGTGATCTTTCACAAAAACACTATTGAAAACAAAAACTAAATGAATCACCAAATATTAAGGGCAGAAAAAAGCACACTATTTCATTACCATAATAAAGGGTAAGTATGTTATTTATGTTTTACCCACACCAACCCCTTACATTAACACAAATTCAAAAAAAAAAAAGGAAAAAAAAACGCAATATAGTTTCTGTTCTATTTCTCATTTAATTTTAATTTTCAACAGTTCTTTTTTGTTTTTGTTAATACATTTCGAGTACTCGTTGCTGCTGTAGTTCGTTGTTGGCTGAAAGCAAAAGGCTCACACACACATTTTACAATCAAAAGGCACAAAAGGATAAAAGACGAAACAACGAAACACACTATAGCCGACAATCAAACGAAAACAATTATCAAAAAGAAATACGTAAATAAATAAGTGGCGAAAAAGAATGAAATACAAATAATGAAATGCAATTGCAAAAAAAGGGAGGAGAATATGCAGTGAATACTCGTACAAATGAATTGAAATGTAATTTGTATTTCTGTTGTTGCCTTTGTGTTAACAGTCGCAAACACTTATGTAATATTTCATTGTAGATAAAAGCACACACACACACACATACATATATCTATACATATATATATGTATTCATTGTGAGTTTCATGCTTCAAAGTTTTTCTGCCTGTGTGTCTGTATGATTTCAAGTGCCGCCATCGCTGCCTGCTGCTTCCTGCGCTTTAGCTCTCCTGCCATTATTGCTCTGGTTGCTGTTGCTATTGCTGTTACTGCTGCCGCCATTTGTTTTTTAATGTTCTCGCTTTTATGACTACTTTATTTATATTTTATATCCTGTACTTGCATATTTCAACCAAAGTAAATTGTCTCCATACGTACATAACTAGAAATGTGTGTGTGTGTGTGTGTGTGCGAGATGCTTGAAGATGAGTTGTACCATTTGTTGCAGCAACTTAAGTTGACACTCCTCATTCTTCTCGTAGCAGAGCCGCATTCCTTTTTATTTGTTTCAGTTTATTGTTTTAAAAATGACACTTCACAGTTTATGTTGAATACTTCTTTAAAAGCATTAATAAAACAAAAGTTATGACAAACGATAATATTTATTCCTTGGATTTTTGATGCGTTGCCATTACGCAAGCTTCGTATTAATGAATGGCTCAAGAGTGGCAGATGCCAAGACGACGTAAGTTCTGTATTTTGCATTAAGTATTTAAGAATGCGCTTTTCTTGAAGTTTACTTTAATATCATAATCGTTTTCATAAGTTCATATATGAACTGTAATGAAGAATCGATAGGTTATTTTTTCTCTAATCAGTAGAGAGACACTTGACAAGGGATGACGGAAAATCGTTCCAACAAATATCAGTAGAGAGAATCTTAAGGCCCGTGCACATACAACTTTTACTTCGTTTTGCCTGAGAGTTTCGCTTTGGCAGATAAGTTCAATAAATGATTTTAAATGAGTCCTGATCAATACAAGGCGAGTAGAAAAAAGCAAAACGAAGGAAAATCATGGAGTTGCCCACAACTTTGCTCGTTATTATTATTATTATTATTATTAATTTGCCGCGAGATTGCGTTCGTAATACCAAAATAAAATCAGTTTTACTTCTATTATCATTTTACGAGTATATAATATTTTATTACCTATTTTACACAGATAAAAAGCATAGAGGAGATGTTAATTGAGGCCGTTAAGGATCACAGTTGCCTCTGCGACAAGAGCACGCACATGTTCCGAAACAAGTTGGTAAAGCAGAAGACTTTGAAAGATGTACAATAAAATGTGTCAAGTAACATATAAATGAAATCTAGTAGTTGTACATTGTGCTTTACGCTTATAAAATATATTTTTTAATTTATATTTTAATACATTTATTAAACACCTTTGTATGTAATTGTAGTACACATAACGTGATATTGTAATGAATTAAATAAAAACCAAATTAATTGAAGATACAACCCTAAACAATTTTGTTATACTATACATATTAAAATACATCTTTTGTAAATGGAAAAGTAAGTAGGGAACAACTTCCAAATTGGGAAAAGAAAGCTTCCCTTCGATGGCAATTCGTTTACACTCATGTCTAAGTGGAACTGATAAATATATGCAGGCTTATTAACTCCAAAAAACTTCGCAAGTTTCCTCCCAAAATTTTCTGCACGTTCGAGCATCCCATTTTGAAAAAGATTGACAACATGAGCTGACTACGTCCTTTATTGCTTGATTTGCCTTTTATTTATCTCGGACGAAGAACGTCTTCACTACACCGAGGAGCGTTGCATGGCCACATTTGACTCATTTTGAATTATAATAGTTTTCTTATGGGCAGTCTTGGCACTAAGCCTGTCCATTACTTTCCATTTTTGGACTGTCTAAAAAAACATATTCAAAAATAACTCAGAACGGGTTTTATGTTAATTAAGCCAAGGAGTAAAAACCTCTTTAATTCCTAAATCACATTTAATGAAAATGTCTAGTTCTATATTTTGGTTTATTTATTATTATTTATTTATTTATACAAATTTTCAGTCAGACTAGGGGCCGACAATTCTCTTTAGAATGTATGTTTAATATATCGTGACTAAAACCATGATACAATCATTTTTAGAGGTAGTTTCACTCTCTCATTTCAGACGCTATTAACCATTTGACAGAAACAGAGTTCCGGATTTTCGTGCTTCCAATTCCTTATTAAAAAAATCCTCTATTTTTTCACATTAAGAAAAACAAAGTCAACAGCAACAAAATTTGAATATGTGGCAAAGCCGCATTTATATACATGAGACGATTCTAAAATCGCTTGCCTCAAAGGACATACATACATATGTACATATTGTAAGTACATATCGTCGCCTAGATAAATAACTATCGTTTGCGCAAAATTATGCCAATTTGAGTTAATAATGCAGTTATACTAAACTAATCAAGATTTTTCAAAAGACGTTATCAGATTTTGGATTCCTCTGAGTTTCCGAAATATTGAGTAAAATTTTGTCGCATCTACAAGGTCGAAGCCATTTCGTCCAATTTGTCGAATGTCACCAACATTTTTTATGTACGATATTTCTTAATATAAATTACGTGCTTTGAACACTCGGAAAATATTGTCAAATGCTCAAATTACCTTTTAAGATCTTGAAAATTTAGTCGTAAAATCTGGTAAATGTTTTCATATTGTCGCACTGATAATTAAATGTTGTATGCGAAAATATTGCAAATAAAGTTAATAATGCAGTTACTGTTCATATATAAAGCCGTTTCAAATGGGTAATTCGTTTTTTTATATCTTATTTAGCTTATTTAGTTTTTGATATATTGAGTATAATTTGTATGAAATTTTGTCATTACCTACAAAACTGTGGCTAAATATAACATACGACAGAATTTTAATGAAAAAAATCCTTCATAAATTTAAAGGTAATTAAAGATAAACAAAAACAATTAAATAATTAACAAGTAATTTTTTCCTAGGCTTGGGAAAAAATCTATTGTCCCTTTTTGAGAAATTGAGTTCCAAACAGCAATTGCGATTTCCTAAAAGTCTTCAAATGTAACATACGACGTCTAATAGGCCTTGATTTAACCCCTATAAAAGCTTATAGTACAGCCTTAAAAACACGTAACTGTGACTTCCTATCGTAGGTTCGGTTTAAAGAATAGGCCACAAATTGTAAATTTAAATTCTTCAATGAAATTCCTTTGCATTGGTGCAATTAATGAAACATATGCACATACATACATAAACATGTAAAATATACGCAATTTGTGTTTGAAATACAAAAAAATTAAAAATTAAATCTCCAATGTCTGTTTCATAGTAGTGGCAATATTGGGCGTCTGCCGTCGAAGACTGTTTATGTCAAAAAATTCAAAGTGAAACTACCTCTAAAAATATATGTATCATGACTAAAACTGTTTAAGTGACCTTCGCACGTAAACACTCGCGTATTGGGCCAAATCGTCCCCTTTATGTCAGAAGCCTAAATGTGAAAATTTAAAAAAAAATTTAATTAATGTTACATAAAAACACAAAATGCTTGCCAGAAACTACAATATTAAACAGTTAATTAATAATTTTATAAGAGAAAAATTTTTTTGTTGTAATTTTAAGAGATAATATGTTCATGCCCATTGCTAAGTTATGTTTTTATAAAAATATTGTATCTAATTTAAAAAAAATCGCCTGATTTAAATGTTTTCCACTCAAATGCTTTCGTTTTTGACTTTCGTAATTGCAGAGTCCGTAACAGTTGCTTTTGAGTTTTAATTGATTATGAAAAGTCTTACTCGGCAGCTAAAAAAAAAAAACGACTTTCGGGAAAACGCGTTTAAAGATAAATTACGGTGTATAACTTGATAGAGACGGGTACATTACGGAGCCCAGATGCATGCAAAGGAATGTGATTTCTACGAAATCCGCTCTGTGGCGTATTCTCGGATACATATAGATTAAAATTAAATTAAAAAAAAAATCAATTTTTTGAAATCGCAAGAGTAGAGGACACCCTTAAGTAAAAAAAAAATAGTTTGATTTACGAGAATATTCAATAAATCAGAAAACAACATCATTCGAAAAATATTCGCATTTTTTGTTGATCTTTTTTCTGGTTATCCTATCATTTTAATATGTATAATAATTTATGGAAGTCATCAATAGAAATCAGCCAAAAAAAAAAGTTTATATTTTTTTTTTTTAATTTGTGTGCATGTTCTGCAAACCGCAAACTTTTAAATAACACATTTTTTATATCTGATAAAAAAATATTGAATATTTTTTATGATAAGTAAGAAATAAGTCTCGCTCTAAGACTGTAATTTATATTATTTAAAAAAAATACAAAATTGTGTTAATTTATAATTTTCGAATTTTTGAACCGGTCGGATTATTATGTTTCGCGTAAATAAAGCAATTTTCATTGCTGATCAGCTTCACAAAAGGTTTTAAAAATGCAATCAGAAACTACGCTTTTACATCAGCAAGTAACAACTGCACTATAACAAAGCAACGATATTAAAAATACATTCATAATATTTGCTATCACATATATGTTAATTAATCACGCAAAGACATTGCAGTATTTAAGTATTCGTTTACAAAGTTTTTACGAATGACTTCCACAATGCACTGCTTAAAATGTAAATATCTTGGGTTGTTATATATTTCTAACTTTTATAAAACAAAGATTACTAAATTAATTTTATTGATCTAAAATAAATAAATAACTCGTATTTATACTACAGAATACAAAATTGCAAGAATTTTCCTCGAAACTTCATTCAAGTTGCGAGCACATAGAATAACGTTTAATTGAATTTTTTTCCATCAAGTTGGTCTGCTGATTTTTATTTTAATTACATTTTTTTCTATTCCAGGTACAAAGTCCTATAATGTCGATATTTTTTTTATTACAATTATGTTTGCACATACATAATAGAATTGGAAAATGTGCCAACTGACAAAGCAAACTCCATATTTATAACCCTTCGGCTCACAAAATAGTATACGTTATCATGGAAAGAATCAAAATTGTCACAGAAAAATGGCAAAGAAAAAAATCTTGAAGAGTTTGCACACTTAATTCCAGGAAATTGAACAGCAAATGAAATGCACTTAAAAATACGTTAAAACATTTTGAACAAAAAACTATTTAGCATCAAGCGCTTAACAGTCTCGGTAGTTATATGTGCACACTCGTACATACCTACAACATACATATGTATGCACCATTGTTTAGTTAAAAGTTTCAGAGCATATCGCAAGTAAAACGACTTAACAAAGTGAAGAGGATCATTTAAATCGGCGAATGGATTGAAATCTGAGAAAAGCACCAGAAATTCCATTGAAACGTGAATGTAAAAGTAGAACGCCTGCGCGCAGGTGGTGATCAGACAAACACCACTGGCACATAATCCAACAAATACATATATTACTTACTAGAGCAAAATCGTGTATTGTATTTTAAATGTATGGCGAGGAGCAATCAGGTAAATACATACTTATAAAATAAGTGTGTTATAGTAGCGAACACCCCCCGCAGGCTACGCACAACTCAACATGGCCGATTTGGTTGTCACGCCCCGCGATAACAGAGCATGTACAACAAATCAAAGGGAATAAACTAGCGTCGAACTGATGCCGTTCGAGGTAATTTAGAACCATGACTAGTTCGCATAAAATTTAGTATATAATTATTGACGTCGCAATGGGCGAAAGGGTAGAGCGAACAATTCCAAGATAACTGGAAAGGGTCAGAGAGAAAGGATAAATTTACTGTTCTTTAATTGTACAGCATGCATACCCAAGTTCTCGAACCGTTAAGGCTCCGGTACTGACATGGGCTGCTTGCCCTGAGTTATGTCTGGAATATTTACTGCCCAGGCAACCGTAAAACAACAGATTGTGGCGAAAATTATAGAACAAGCAAGAACCTGCAAGCAACTGACAAAACAGATAAGCAGTGACCGAGTTATCCGTCCTCCTGTGGACCGGAATTTTCTGTTACACGATCAACTGAATTCTCTGATAAGCGAAGCCAAGCATGAGTTTGTTATTCTCGCCAAGATATGTAGAATAAAATAACGATGCGATCTTCACCCAGCCAAATGAGATCGATCACATTAAGAGACCGTTAGAACTCCAGAAAAGTAGAGTTTTTATACTCAGTTCGTGATAACGACGAGGGGGCATGAGGTGACCTGCTAGTTGCGCTAGTAGATGTAATATTAAATAAAGGATGCCGGTTTTGGAGAAATCACGTCAGACTCCGCCAGATTATAGGCATTGGAGGATATCATAGTCTGACACCACACACCTATGTACATACAAAGGCAACTTCAGAATTTTTAAGAGGAAATCCTGTTACACGGGCGAATTAAGCTTCCTCAGTCAATAGAGCCCTAATGTCATGTGTGTTGCACTAAAATATGTGATGCAGAATGACGGTGTAGAGACTGGGCACATTTACTGGCTTCCTCAAGGTATTTTTAAAGACGATATTTTAATCCTTACGGGCAAACGCAAGGTTGCCGAGTTGTAAGGACTCAAAGGTTTTAGTTAATAAACTGATAAGACATTGCCTTCTTGCGACGCACACTCTCACAATATGGTCTCTCAGCTAATTCCATTTGCAAGAAATAGGAACATTAGAACAAAACTTGAGAGCCCGTAGTTGATTCTTTTCCATAAAATCCAGTACTTTCAGCTTTTTCAACCCTAAAAAACAGTACAATTTTATTACACGCAGAAATTTTACAGTGAATTGCTAGTTTTATTTAATATACATACATTAACCACAAACGACTTTAATTTTTACAATTTAGGTACTCTCTGTTCACAAAGTATAGGAAAACCACATATTGATAAATTTGAGAACTTTATTTTTCTTTTAACTAATTTAAATTATTTTACAAGTAAAATATGGTCCATTCTCTAAGAAAAATCATAAAAACGTCCTTTTTTAAACTATTTACAAATCGTAGATACAATGATTTAACAAAACTTCATGAACATTTCGAACTTAAAATACCAGTTTTGATAATCAGTGGCAATTCGTAGCCACTAGAAACTTGCACTTTCTCAGACTAAAATTTAATGTGCTATCTATCTGCATACCCCAAAAAATTTTAAAAATTGTATTTAAAAAGTTCGAAGCTTTTATGAAATTTTTATAAATGTTTTCTACATTTATATTAGGTTTCAAAAATTCTTTTTAATGGTGTTCGTTAGAGAATTAACGATGTTTTAATTGAAAAATAAGTTGAAATAATTGGAGAAAAAATAAATTAACAATTTTTTTTAAATAATGAGAGATAACTCCATAATTTTTGCCCTTAAAAGTGTCGAGTAAAATCAGTAAATCAGTAAAAATCAGCCCAAATTTCCGAAAAATAAGGACATTTGCGCACTGAATTAGAAAATGGAAAATGTTTAGTACTGCGAGTGAAAATTCAGTATTGTCTTTCCTAAATCAGTGCGTCTGGCAACCGTAGTTAGGTGAGTTGTGGAAGAATCAGAACAGGGCTTTAACTCGGCCACCGGAAGAGAGCCGAGCTTCTTCGCAATTTGTTTGCCAATAGAGCAAACATTTTTATATAGATTATAGGAGGAAGATTCAATGCTTAATCCTTTTTAAGATTAGTTTTGCCACTATTATTCGTACATTCGCTGGGTTACTCTACTATAAATATTCTTTCACAAAAAAGTTGATGTTTTAATATCTCTCCTTTAGTAACAAAAAAAATTGATATTCTCGTGTTTAATTCGCTAGTTAAATATTAAAGAAGTAATTATGCGCGGAGCTATTGGAAAGGGTTTGGAAATTCGCTAATATGAAACTAACTCCGTTGAACGGCTGGGTTATTCTAAAATTTATGTTAATGTAAGTATGAATATGTGTGCACTTCAAACAAAGGAAACGTTTAATATATACATACATACATACAAACATACTAGTATATGAGAAAAGCAGTCAAGTTAAAGTTAAAGGCACAGAAGGGGGAAACAATTACGAATTAACGTGGAAGGTAGCTGTTAGCGATGGGTGGAACACACGCGCGCACACATCCAAAAAGCTGTAAAATCCCTATGCATATGTGAGAGTGTATGTATGTATGTATGTAGGTACATTGTTGCCTTCAGTATTGCCATTGTGTTTTAGTAGTTTTTTTTTTCTTCTTTTGTATTGAAACTATTTATTTATTGTATGTCTGTGTTCGTGTTCTTCTTCTCCGACAAAATGTTTGTATGTACGTACATACATACATATATAATTTACCCTTATAAATGTATGCACAAATGTATATGTACATACGCATAGCAGAACGACACATTATTTTCATTGGCTGCCATAACCAGCGCGGTTCAATTCAACTCGCATCGAATTCCAATTTGCTGCATTCCACTCTTCTGCCATCATAGTTCACGACGACCAAGTAATTTTCATACCACGCTATGCCGCGCAACGCCGCGCTATATAATTTCAGTCATTCTATTCAAATTCGAAATCAATGCGTAACTTATTCACTTAGCCAATATCCTTACATGCACACGCACACACACCTACATACATACATACATATGTATGCAAGTCCATCTTGCAATACTGAAGCATACGCTACGTTGTGCGTAGTACTATATCCTTTTGTGTTGTATCCTTTGGCCATCGCCAGAGACCGCAGCAAAGCGCAAAAAGCGCGCAAGTTCACAAACGGTATTGATTGACATAAACAATGGTTGAATTGTCGAAATCTCATTATTGTATTGTTTGCATGTATGTGTGTGTATGTAGTTGTTACTGCTGACAAATATGCGAACAATTGTTGTTGTAGTGCGCGTACAGTTACAGATGCAGGGGAGTAGCGAATGAATAAGTTTGTCAGAAGCGCGCAGTAGTGACTTTAGCGTTGGCGTTGGCGTTGTTCGTGTTTTGTTATTCCTCTCATGCAACAAAATTGAATAATACTCTTTCTGTCCTGAATAAGCAGCATGGCGAATGTAAACTCCTACATACAATTTGACTACTTTACTTCTCTACCCTACTTTTGCAAGAAGTTTTCCACAGTAATTTAAAATCGAAATAGTCTGTGAATTTAGACTAGAAGCTTTCTTTGGGAAAACCTTCATTTTGGAAATATAAATATGTCTAAGCAATAACTTTGGATGGCAAGCTTGCACTCGTCCTTATGATCATTTGACGACCGGAGAGGCGTGGTTGAGCCCCTAACAGCATAACAAGTTGCAACTGTAGGTAGAAGTTTTGATTGCGATGAGAATATATCTTGTTGCTTTTGTGACAGCTGTACTGAGGTGGAATTAACTACTCATCTGCTGTTGGACGCCAAACTTTTGTCAGACTAAAATTCACACAACTTGGTAGTCACTTCTTTTGCGCTCAAAAGATCTCTTAACACAGTACAACATTTTTCAGTTCATTGATTGCCAACTCAATTCTGAGGAAGTAACTAGACTTGAAACTTATTTCCGTTTTGTATTCTTTATGAATTAAAAGAAAAAAAAAAAAAAATGTTTTTCTTCATGCGCTTATTTTTAACTTGGAAACTGTTGCTTGTATAGGAAAACAATATATGAACAGATTAAGGGAATTGTAACTTACAATTTTTTAAAATTTATTTCAACTAAATCGGACTAGTGGCTGTCGAGTTATGTCAAACAACAGGGCCTAAAACGTGATAAATTCCCCTATACGATAGTACTAACTTCAAATCGATATTAAAAATATTTTGGCAGGTAAGAAGACAAAACGAATGATGCAGAAATTATTCTTTTTGGGTCTAATTTCATATACAGTTCTCAGAATTGAGTTGGCAAATCATGTGTTGTACTGTGATATATTTTTTTGAGAATGCACTTTTATAGGTCAATCAATAATATTGAAATAATTATTTATAATAATAATAAACTCTGCAGCATATTTTTCTCACATTAAATAAGATGCAGTTTTTCTGCTCTAAAGATCTACTACAAATGTATGCACAGTGAACAAAAAATACTGGGACGCTCACTAATTTTTTCTTTGCAAGTCAATATCTCCAAAACTATAGTAGTTGGCGGCTTTAAATAAAATAGTAATGCAAGATAACTCTTATGTTTTTCACTACATAAAGTTTTTTTTTTTGCCAACTGTATTTATTTGTATAAAAAACTAAAATAAACAAGAAACTCAGTTCTTGAGAACCAAAAGAAAAAACTGTGACGTTTGCAAATCTACATAGCAGTTCCGATTGAATCGCGGGCGACAGTGTTTTTTAATTTAATTTGATGTTGTAAAATTGCTGCGTTTATGTGTATTTGTGATTTCCATGCTATTTAAAACCCGAAAATGGAGAATAAGTAGACCTCTACAGAATCGATGGATCTCACATTGGAATATTATAATTAGAACATGGCCGTTGGCGAAATTACAAAAAACTGTGAAGAAACCTCGATCCACAGTGTTTAATACAATTAGGGATTCAGAAAGAATGGTGGAAAAAAAACCTTCCTTCAGCGAAGATTTCGTCTTAGCAAACGAAAAGGCGAATTGTGAGATTCGTTCCAGAAAATCCAATGTTAACAGCGGTTGAAATTGCAAATGTGCAGAAGACAAGCAAAATGTTTGACGTCCATTCTCAAACGATAAGGAATTTTTTGCATAAGAAGGAGTACAGAGCGTTTTCAGAATGTAAAAAAAAACGCCTGGACTACGCTAAATGCTAAAGGCTCAGCATTGGTTCAGGCGCTCTGTTGTATGTCGCCAGCTAATGAGAAGATTCTGATGGTGAAACATTCCAATTGGATATTCTGTTCGCTATTTCGAATAAAAGCGTTTGGATTGTTCATCCCATCCTATTTATCGGTTTATCAGATTATGTGGTTACAATTATTTTAGTTTCCAAAGTTTACAAAGTGCACACAATTTTTGTTTTAATTTTGATTTTTTATTTCTGACCCATGAAAATGAATATATGTATGTACATAATCCGTTTTTTGTTTAGAAACCTTTTTTTTAGTTCACGAATTCTTAGTTCTGAAAATTTGTTTATTATTTATTTGTCAGACAAAAACAGCAGTGACTGATTGATTTTTTAAATAAGATTTCTTATAGTATATATTTTGGTATAAATTTTAGCTAAACTGTACTTTCAAAAATCATTCAATAAAAGTTCCTTTATCTTGTGAAGTCAATGAAGGCAATGGTTGTCGGCTCAGCGAGCGTTGGACGAAAGCTATAACATACACTTATGCAAAGTATTTTTGGCAATGACTCGATCGGGGGCGGTTAAGGTGGTGTATTTAAGGGGATTGAAGTTTACATTGATCACCTCGAAAATTGGATTTATGCCACTATGTTTATTACAAAAAAAAAAAAATTATATGACTTTTCATGCCTTTATGTACATATAGATAATTAATTTTAATATTTTTTTCTTGACTTATTCTGGTAAGGGTACAAACAAGCAAGTCAAAATATCGCATATGGCATTAGAAAGTTGTTGTCTTATTTTTTCTGAAAACTTTTAATTATATACTTTATAAGTTTATAGCGCGTTATTGAAATTAAATATACATTATAGTTTTAGGACTATCATCAATTCCGTCGACGTTATCACGTCGTGAAAAAGCTATCATCAATTCGGACGTGATCACGAAATTCCAACGAAATTTCGAAATTCGGGAGATTGACACCACGGATTCCGAGTGAAATTCAATTTTGTTAGGTTCTCGTGAAAATATTTTATAAACGCTTTCTTCTTTAATCGAGAGAAATAAAAGTAATAATTAAAACGAACCAAAACATACAATTAACCAGAAACTAAGTAATTAAAAATGTAAGAAGTGTTTTTTAATGGCTGTAGTGCATAAATTTAAATATATTTTCCAACAGTTCAATACCATCCACAAACCGGAGTTAGTATGAGAAACTGGTGAATATGATGGCATAGCGAGCAAACATAGCCCAAGGTTTTTCAAAATCTTATAAAGAAAATGTGCATTGTTTTTGTGAGCATGACGCCGAGCAACTGAACAGCCTTAGTTAGGCCTGCAGTTAAGGATACGACTTTCATAGTCAGCTTATTGATTAAATATATGCACAAGGAAATACCGTTTATTTCAATTGAATGCCTCGATTTTTATATAATTATATAAACATTAGACAGAAAATAAAAATTTCAATAGTGTTATAAAGGAACAACTGAAATATTAAACACAAGTATAAAGAGCCAAGTTAGTCCCTACGGTAAATAGGGACATTTCATCTTAAATCGTCCAGGCAGTTAGGGTTAGGTCTTTTGTTTTTCAATACGTTTTTTTATAGTTTCTACATCGAAGTCCATGAGAAACGTATTTTTTTCTTTTTGCTTGATTTTGAGTTTTTTCGTCATGGGGTATTTTTGAAAATTTGTCTGAAAATTCAATTTTGCCAAAAAATTACCGATCTTCAAAATTTGTTTTCAATTTGTAGGTAAAGGGTTCCTCTAAAAGTAAAAAGTGTGAAAAATTATATACATATTTTCAACAAAAAAAATGTATATCGTCATTATAAAAAATTCAAACAATGTTTGACCTAAAAAATTTCGAATTGTATCATATTTTTTGCCTTCATAAAATATTTCTAATACCAAATGTAGGTACTAAATAAATTGCCATTATTTCACTTTGACTTCAAAAAATCATAATTCCTAAACAACGAATTTAGGCTAGTAGAGACTGCTACATAATTTATTTTATATATAAGTACATATGACTATAAAAAGAAATATAAAGGAAAAATAAAATGATGAAATCCAAAATTTTTTTTACGTCAAACATTTTGTGATTTTTATACGTTTAGAGGAAACCTTTAACTACAAACAGAAAAAAATTTCGAGGTACGGTCATTTTTTCGCAAATTTATCGAATTTTCAAAAAAAAAAATAACGTGCACGAATAGAGCAAAATCGAATTTTCAAAAATTCCTCATGACGAAAGAACTCAAAATCAAACATAGAGAAAAAATACGTGTCTCATGCATTTCTATATATAAAGTTTATTGCAAAAAAAAGACCGAACCCTAACTGCCTGGACGATTTGAGATGAATTGACCCTATAATAAAACATAATAACTACAATAACAAACACCTAGGAAAAAGTATGTAACCAAAAATGTTTGCGTATTAGTTGAGTTATTGTAAAAAGGAGAAAGATAATTTGTTTTAGTTATTATTTTTTTAATTTAAAAGGTTTGGTTGGAGAGGCTATATAAAACGGAAGTTGAGCATTATAAGGGGAAGGCAACCACATGCCCACATTCAATAATTAACAGGAAATGGTGATAAAGATTTCCGAGTTGGAAACGTCTATTTCCAGCTTCACACTTGCTCTATTTATAAAACTGCTTCAATTTTCTTTCAACTACTGCCAATAAAGTAAACAAATAACAGCTGAATTTTGTGTAAAGAACGAACTTAACGTAATAGTTGGCAGCACTAACTACGAAAATGTCAAAATTGCTGATAACACTTTCCCGAATTCGAGACGGGAGATTGCTTCAGGAGGCGAATTCATTTGTAATCAATGATTGAGCTGTTTACCAATGGTAAAATCTTTTACCTATAAACAAATCAAGATTAGATCTTTAATAGCTGCTGATAAAAATGAACGAACTTTTAATCAAAATCTTTGATAATTCTTAACGAATTTTCTTTTCAAGCACCAACTTAAACAATTTCACTGATTTTCGTCCCTATAACAATACAAGACATACATACATACATATGTATGTATGTATGTGCGTATAAGCAAAAATTTAATTGTAAACCGCACATCTGCACTTTCATGTCCTGCATGGGTGTCCACATCCTGAACACTAGACAATATATCGATAATGCGCCTTGAGCCGCTTGCATACGATGACATTTTCCATGCATTTTCCACATATATGTATGTACATACAAGGATATACGAGTGTATGTAAAATACGACTCAACGCACGCACAATTGATCCTTTTAACAAACAATAAAATAATTCAATTTAATTGCCACGTCCCACCAACAGGAATTGAGAGTTTGTAATCTTTGTGCATATCAATTACAATGAGGCTTTGTATTCCGTTCTACAAGAGCGGAGAAAGCAATGCAACATCACGCAGAATTCTATTGAATAATTGCAATGTTAAAGTAGATATTATAAATGTACAATAAAAGTTAATATAAAAGCGATGCAAAAGTGTCTGATAAATGCGTCTGAACAAAAGAATGTACGGAGGAGTGAATTTTCTTTGGCAAAGAAATAATTGGAGAAAGGAAACACAAGAGGACTTTTGCTGAAACACAGATTTAATGAATGAAGCGTGGATTCGATTAAAAGCGATAAGGTGAGGGGAGCTGCGACGTTTAATCTTGGTGTAAGATATAAAAATGTGATAACTTCAAATCATTTTTATTTTTCAAACAAATCAAGAAAAAAAAATAAAATAAACTAGTAACAAATTCGAGTTATTTAACGGGTATATTCTCTTGCGAAAAAAAGAATCAGTCCTTCACCTCTATTCAAGAAATGCTGCAGATAAGGGCGGTTTAAGAAGGCGACGGCCGGATATTATATAGAAATTTCATTCTGAACTTGCAAGGAGCTGAGTAGTTGCAGGGGACCATCATCTTCTCTTTATTTTCTAGTAAGTTACTGCTATGGCAAATGTTTTTTTTTTCTATTTAAAAAAAATTTCAAAATGTATGGAATATTTCATGGCTATTTTAAGATCATTACGGTGCTAGTTCTCGCTTAGATTGGTACCAGTTTGACACTAGTTTGGGATCATTTTGGAATGGTTTCTATACCTGTTCAAGTGTATTTTGGAGCCATTTCGGCGACTAGTTCTGAATTAAGGACTAGTTTGTGTTAATTTCGAGATTGCTTCGCACACTATAGCAGGGCCTTTTCGGGACTACTTCCCGACTTTTTCAAGTTCATTTAGAGATTAGTGCCAGACTATTTCGAGATAGTTGCAGGTCTGTGTCGGTGGCGTTTCGAGAACTGTTTAAAACTAATACAGATAAATTTCGGCTCTAGTTCGAGATTATTACGGGACTAATAGAGTCCATTTTGGCACCGTTTCTGGAATTGTTCGAGATTAATTCGGCGTTTTTTAGAACCACATCAGTGCCATTCTTTTGGAACAAGTTCACGATCAAAAGTTCAGTTCGAATTTGCCCTAAAAAGTCGTGAACTGGTTCCTAAAATATTAAAAGAGAACAGTTCAACCCTCTAGACAATAATGGTAAACATTCTAAAAGATCAAAAATATCGCAACTGCAATTAAACAAGCCCTTCGCTAAAAAATTAAACTTTTTATAAAACAAAATAATCTCTTCTGACTCCGAAACATCACAGAACAATCTGGTGATTTCAACGCCCATTTCCTCACGCAAAAAATTTTGAGGTGATCTGGTCCCAACGGAACGCTTTACCTTCAAACTAATAAATTAGCAGCACTGTTTTACAAAGCTAAAATTAATAATTATAGAGTTAAAAGCGTTTCGGAAAAAGCATTCTTAGCTTATGGCGGTTTTGTTAGAATGATAAATCTATTAATATTAACTTCATTTCAAATGTTAGTACGTATAGCATAATGATCGGAAGATGCGTCGACTTAGAGAGCGTTGAAAGCCTGTGACGAATGAGAATGAGAAACGCAAGAAGGGTTTTCCTAAGAGTCGTATAGAAATTTATTTTTAATGTCTTGAAAAATACAAAAAAGGTCGTAATAAAACATATGGATTCTTAACTTGACTGACTAGATTTTATATAAAATTGCATATCCCTACAGCGGTCTCTCAGCCTCTAAGAGACTGTAACTAAACTTATGCGCTTTTTCCTTCACAATGTCCCCAGCAAACACAAGAAACTTGTAATATCGCAACAAAATGAAAAATTCTGCGATCACAAAAGTTTAGCGACTAAAGTTCATAATTTTAATTTTCATATTTTTTTCCAGGCAATCAATAAATATCCTCCTTTGAACAAAAGTATTTAAAACACTCAAATCATAATGCGAAAAGGATCGATTGCTAAAAAGGTAAGAAACATGGTATTATTTATTGTGAAGAAGTGATACGTAATCAAGCGAAAAATCTTACAAATACTTAGTTAGGAAAAAAAAATATTTATTGAAGTACTGCGTATAACCTAAACTTAAAGAGCATAAGAAAGAGCAGAAAATCGGCATTGTTATTTGGAACATTTGAACATTTAGCGTCCGAATGAGCCACTCGCGTGTTCATTGTGGAAACGCTTATTATTTTACCTGAGAACTGTGAACACATATTCATACATACATATGTATGCAAAGGATTTTTTCACAACATATTTAAATACATATATTTTTTATTATATCTGCACATAATTTCTGATTGTATTAATTGTACTTAACTATGCACTCTTACCACACATTACACAATGCCACACAAAGCAATTTAAAAATGCATTTATTTAAGTATAATTGTACAAAATTACGAGTATGCAAGTAAGTAGTGATGTACATATGTATATAGTACATATATGCCTGTGTATGTATGTGTGTATGCATGGATGTATTGTGTGAATATTCGCTAAGAATGCGTGGAAGTGGCTTTGTGGAAATAATAATTTAAGTGCGATTTTTTAACAAAAAATTTATTCATGCACAATTACAATGCAATTGTAGAGAAACTACAATTGTGTTGTTAGCGCACACGAACAGGGTGGTCTCGATCTATCCATTATTGGATGGAATGGTTTTGATTTGCAGTGTGAAGTGGTTATTGTAACAAAATAAAATGGAATGTTCGCTTTGTTGAAATTATGCTAAATATATATTTATATGTATACATATTTGCTTAAAAAAAATAAAGCAATTTGTTTACAGAAATATGGTTTAATAAGTAGTTTCTATATCGATTAAAAAATACTCGAAACTGGTAAAATTTTATTAAGCGTTTTGAAAAACTTTTATTTTTAGGCAACGTGCCACAAAATTTACTTTTTAATTGATTTCTAAATCATATTTAAATATATTTTCTATGAATATGAGTTTCAATTCGCCACTGACTATATATTAATTGAAGATACAAGTTTCCATAGATATCAATGTAAGACTTAAGCCTTTTGATTTGTTCTAAACTAAACCTTTTCCATGTTTTAAAAGATTGATGTGTTCTATTATTACGTTAGTATAAAAAAATAAAATTCTTGGTATCGTTGGAACCCTAGGCACGCGCCTACAAAAATGGGTGTGGATTGGGAGTTATTAACCTACATAATAATTTGTTGGACATCCATAATTTTGTTGCGACAAAGACTTCATTACAAAGTAAAGTTTTGCCCGCCAATAAATGTATGAATATTCTGGGTAGGAAAGAAAGGAATCTTTGTAGTTTAGGCTTTATGGATCAAATTATAACTGCGCGTGATATATGTATGCCAAAAAAAGTTGCCTGTAATGACAAAATTCTACGCAAAAAGAATCCGTTAGAATATAAAATTAGTGTTTAATTTATAAAAAAGCTTAGAGGTTTTTTTTATTATCTTCTCGGTTGACAGTTACAACTTTGAAACAGTTGAAGGATTATTTTTTTTAATACAATAAAATTGTCAGCTAAAGTTCTCTTTTTGAATAAGAAGTTCTGCATTGAGTCTTCTCTCTTTCTCATCTCCCATTACAGAATACGCCTAATCGCAATTATCATTTGAAATCTTACTTTTACAACCAATTCCAACCATTAAAAGGAGAACAGTTTAATCAGTGAAAGCTTAGCTCAGCAAATAGAAATTTTGGATTTTCACGACGAGGTACCATAAGAAGCTTGATTCTTGTAAGAGCAGGGGTGGATACAGAGTAAAATATTGCGGGAGAAACTCTTCGAATAACGAAATTCATTTGATGATTTTGTGTTGATGAAAAAAAGTATAATTTTTAATACATTTGCACATCTAATTCAGACATTGAAATTGACGCGGTGTTTGCCCATCTTTCCATCACTTCTTCGGGGGCCACTTGAATGTCATAATTTATGTTCAGAAGGGTTCAACTGTTTAATCCTTTCTGGAGCATAGTTGTTCTAAGCCTAGTTTTAATTTGACGCAAAAACGAGAAAGACATTATAGGGCTAGCGTTCGTGGCTGGTCAACTGCAAAGTACACAAAGTAAAGTATGAATATTCGGAATATTTCAGTGTTTCGATAGCTGACGTCATCTGAGTACCGCAATCAATTTGCATCTTCCATTGTATCAGCTGATGCGTGAATTTAAGCGCCCTCCAGCGACGAACATGAGCACGAAAGTTAAGCTATTAGCTGATTTTGTATGAAAGACTTAGCCAACATTAATATATTGGCTTGTGAAAAGCTATCTTGGCTTGTGCATTGAACTGGAGGCAGTGTCAGTTTGTTGTGTTTTTCATTCACAATAGTTGGGTTATTGCAAAAAAAAGAATTATTGGCCATAGCCTTAACCCTTATTTGACTGATGAAAATGTAAACGAACCAAAAACACAAAGAAAAGCCTTTTAAATATGTGAAATGGCAAAAATGATAAAAGAAGCGGTATTTATAGTTTTAGAATTAAAATTAAAACAAAACTCACAACCATAAATAATAAAGAAGAAGACCAAATTATGAATATACTGTAATTTTTTCCATATCCGACATTTTGTTAAAATAAATTGAATTGTAACTGACAGTTCTTGCCAGCATTGCCAACACAATTTATACTTAAGAGAAAATATGAATTAAGCTAAGTTCATTTTATTTGTCAAATATTTAGCTATTAGCTTGTGTTGGTCAAATAAAACAAGCCTAATTTTCTTGTGAACGGTGGTGGGCGTGGCCAGAACGGAATATAGGCCCCAATATATTAAAAAAACATTTCCTCTAAATCCAAAAATTATTAGCAAAATTTTTTTTTTACAATTGATTTTTAACACTTCCATGGAAAATTTCCAATAAAAAAGTCAATGAACGTTTCTAGCAACTTCAAACTTGCAATATATTATAACATATAAAATTGAAAGTGCTTTAAAACTGCATACCAAAAAGCTTGTTGAATTTTTTAAATTTTCGAAAAGTTTGTAAGTTGGGTTTATATGGTTTTGTTTGAAAATGAGCTAGATTTTAATGGCAAATTAATAGAAATTTAAAAAAACAAATATGTACACATGGACATACATGTATGTATGTACATATATCGTTACGTCGAGCACTCAGTGATGACCAACAAAAGAGGAATTCCTTTAAGTCTCTTTAATTATTACTTAGCAAACAGTAAATTTTTTATATTGCACACTTCTGCTTTAAAAAAAGAAACATTTAACTTTAAGTGACTTACCTCTAAAGATAAAAATTTAGCCATTAATGTTCTGCCTCTACCTGGCAACGCCTATGTAAGCAAATAAAAATTTGCTTAATTTTTTGGTTTTAAAAATTCTCGAAAATCACTCCAGCGAGATCTTTCTTTAATAAAATAATTCAACATATGTATGTATTTATGTACATACCTTTCATAATGACCTGCGCTCTTCACAGACAAGTTCACAGATATATAATGTCGCATAAGGCGATAAAAAGTCATCGTTGGTGAAATATAAGCTGACGAAGTCTTATATTTTTTTATATGTTTATGGCTTTTTTTAAATTCAAATTAAAAAACATAAAATGCATTTTTTATATACAAACCGTGGGCGCCGAATCTTTGGATGTCTCGATTTATTTTACAATATTTGTATTGTTTTTTACGATTAATATTTGTCTCTAATTTTCAGTAGTATTAAACCCAATTCCCATTAAAATAAAATTGATAAGTGTCTGATTTTGGAAATTCCAAAAAAATTTTATAAAACTTATTGTTTATTGTTTATAGACAGATTGTGGGTATGCAGGATTGTAGTCCACTTAATTCTTGTCTGACTTTTAAAAATTTTCTTCACATTTCATAATATCGCGTATTATAATAATTACAATAATAATTATCATTTTAAATTTAGCGGCTGTGGCTTCAACAACGTCCTTAAAGGGTGAAGGCGAAGGCGCTTTTTTTTGTTTTTCGGTTTACCAAAAATGTAAAACTATTGACAAAAATGATGCATCCATTAAGCGATGCAAAACACGATTTGATATAAACCATTATTTTGCCCTTTTTAATACCATTAAAAAATAAATACTTTCTAGTTGCGGTTACTCTTTTAATAAATATTTTTTTAAGATTGACATTCTTGCTGTTGTGGGCAGAGCAACAATACTTGTGCAATACAATATTCTGATATATTTTGTACTTAAATTTATTTTAAATTTAAAGAAAATATTAATAACAAATTCTTCATACAATTCTTCATGTACATCAAAAATTTAATTTCTCGAAATATTTCTTTTCAACTTCTCAAAGACTCTTTTGCACTTCCACTTCAAATGAAGTCAGCACTTTGTTGCCGCAAACCTTTGTGGTTTTGTTAATAAGTGTGATTATTTCTTTTGAGTAGAATTGAGTTCATTATAAAGTGCGAAACATAAAAGCTTTGTAGTTGCTGTTACATAAAATTTACTTAAAGCACGATCGAAAAATTGTAGGAATCAAAATTACTAAAATTGCAGCAAACCAAATGTTGAACGAGTATCAGTGTATAATTTTATTTAAAAACACACTGCACAGCGCAGGTGCTGACAACAATAAATATCCAATTTTGGAGCAGACCATAGCTGTAAATAATGTGAGTAGGAGATTAAGGCGTATTTGAAGAATTTTCTATGTAGAGCCACCCACACAGCCGGGCCTGCTTTTGGTGCGAAAATTATTGTAATAAATTGAAGTGAGAAGAAAAGCTTTTGTAATCTTTGCTTGTGTACGTTGAAGAACCGAGCAACGCGTTGCACTTTGCAACAACTAAGAATAGTACAATAGTCACAACAACAAAAGCAACAACAACAAAAAATGAACGTGTTACACAATCAAAAGCATTGGCTTTCAGAGGTGAAGCAGAAGCTCGGAAAAGCGGCCAGCATCAACTCAGCCATTTTTCGCTTACTTGGCTGGCACAAAGAAAATTATGACTTTGACAAAGAGAGAAGGTGGTACATACGAGTACGTAAAGAGAAATGGGTGGAAGCAAAGGAATTAATGCTACAAAGCAGGTATAAAAGGAAAGTGCAAGAAGCTGTGGGAAATAACAACCACAATAATAAAAAAAAAAAATAACATAGCGCATTTTATTACAAAAGGAAATGCAGTGAATGCGAAATTGCAAACGCAAAGCCAAAAGGTAAATTTTGTATTTAATTTAATTGCATTTAAATTGTTTGCAATTATATTTTTCACACACACACACATACTCACACAAAAAAAAAACGACGAGCTATAGAAAAAGATTGCCCACACATACCATATGACTCGAAGTCTTTTGCACTTTGTATGTTTGCTTGTGCATATAAAGGGTGTTTTGTTTAAGACGTGTTCAATGTGGCAATATTTATTTTCTTTGAGACAGCTGTTACTTGATTTATACCCAGTTTGGTTTGCCATTTCATAATGAACAGACTTACT
Organism: Philophylla caesio; assembly: GCA_963971545.1. NCBI lineage: Eukaryota > Metazoa > Arthropoda > Insecta > Diptera > Tephritidae > Philophylla > Philophylla caesio. The sequence continues at coordinate 187,941,612 of OZ020604.1, read as the reverse complement.
CCGGAACAACGTTTGCAAACGTTCGGTGAATGGGCCAAAAACGAGATGGCCAGCGATCCTGATTTTCACAAACAAATGTTTTCTCTCGTAGACGAATGGAAACAATCGACCGAAACATCTCCGACTAGGTCCTGGCCAACGATTGTTAAAACATCTCGATGGTTCTCTTGGCAACGAAATTCCAGTCGCAATTAACATTAGATAACAATCGGCCAAAATATATCGCACTAGCTTGTGGCCCATGACAACTTTATTTGTACAAGCAATATCTTTTTATAAAGAAAAAATATAATCATTGCAATTAACAAATATAAATTTAAGAAGATACAAAAAAGTATATCCTTGTTGGTTGGTAAAAAAAATAACTGAGTTTAATTATAGTAATTATTGGTATTCAGTAAGTTGAATGGGATGCTTCGTTTTGAGGTGGTCATGCAAGTTGGTTGTATTTCCAAAGTATTTGTAGCTCGTCGTCGATCATAAGCCAGTCGACTCGAAACAATCGAAAAACATCTCGATTGTACAGTCGGACAGGGAGTCGATTGTTCTTTTGCAACGATGACGATTCTCTCCATCGTTTAAACATCTTGGACTCGCCCATCACTAGATGAAGCTCAGTTTTGGTTGAATGGGTACGTTAATAAACAAAATTGTCGCATTTGGAGTGATGATAATCCACAAGCCATTGTTGAGACGCTGTTAAATAATAATTTTTGGCGCTTACACTATATAGCTCAGTGTTTGGCCGAGCTTCCCCTGCCATTTGTAGTGTGCGTCTTTATATTCTACCACAAATGGAGTGACCTACAGTTTTTTTGCCGACTCGGAACGGCAGATGTATTTAATAAGAAGATTTTTTATTGCAGAAATACCCTCGGAGGTTTGCCATTGCCTGCCGAGGGGTGGCCGCTATTAGAAACAACTTTTTATATGATTAGGATTTTACTTGCTCTGTCACTGTTTGGTGTGCTCTATGGGCAGAGGGAATCATTGGTCCATAGTTCTTCCAAAATGCAGCCGGCCATAATGTGAAAAACAATGGGGAACGCCATCGAGCCATGATTAAATACTTTTTCGCGCCTGAATTGGAGCAAGTTGTCGAAAATTGGGCCTCTCGGCTGGAATTTATTCGAGCCACTTGCCCGAAATCATTTTTTAAAATATAATGGCACACCCTTATCTTTATAATAAAGCTAAATTCTGGGCCATAGCATTAAATTATATGCGTTTTATTTCTTCTTAAAACCCACATGTCTAAAAAACACCCTTTATGTATATTCGTACATTCGTGTATGTATGTATGTGTGCATGAATGTGAACGTATGGATTACAAGTTCACATAGAATTATTTTAAGAAAAAAAAATTAAGAAAATAAACTGCAATAAAATACAATAAATCTCAAGTGCGGTTTCGCAATTCGTTTAAGAACACACCAAAGGTCGGTCAAAGAAAAAAAGGCAACAGTTTTACAAGGACATAGGGTGGTGTGCGGTGGTTGCCATATGAGCAGAAATATTTTTATGCACATTTTTTTTTTTACTATGAATCCAAACAAATATTAAACCACTACACGGAGGCAATGCAAAATATAGTTTTAATCCGCATTAGCCCAGGAAAATTTAAAGCTATGTACAGGAAATGCAAATTTTTAATAAATTTATTAAGAGTCTTGACAATGCAAGATAAAATTAATGCATATACATATGTACATGCAATATACGATGCAAGAACTAAACTCAGTTCAATAAATTCAATAAAATATGGTGAAACTATGATTCTTTCAACGAATTCCATGTGCTCAATTCATATTTCATCAATTTATATGGCGATATTGGCAATGCAGATGTATTTTTTTAAAAAGCTTTTTCTTGGCAGAAATACCCTCGGTGGTTTGCCATTGCCTGCCGAGGGGTGAACGTTATAAGAAAAAACTTTTTCTATGATTTAGATTTTACTTGCCCTGGCTAAGATTCGAACCTCGAACTCCGCGCGCGGCATATCGAGTTATAGCACGCGCCACTACCCACTCGACCATAGCTAAACAAAAAATTAATGAGCCTCAATGTCGACTGTTTTTTATTGCAATTACACATTTTATCATTAAAAAGTGAATTATGAAAACTAAATACAAATATTTCAATTTAAGCGGACTTTAAATTTCAATACCACATTTCAAATATCTAATAATATTTTTAAAGCATTTTTGCACATCAAGGGAGTTATGGATGGTTACTAATTTCCTTGACATACATAAAATACCATTGTACATAGTATTTTGAAATATTGGGATTTGAAGTAATTTTCTGACGCCAAAAAATTCGATCTAATGAAATGAGGAACCGTAAATTAAGAACGGATCTGAGTTGAAACTTCTTAAACTATTTCTAAGCCTCAGACACTCTCCTATTATGATTCTTGCAAATAAGGGAAGACTTAAGATCAGCTATTAATAGCAGGTAGACTAATCTCAGCGCCGTATCTTTCATTGGCTCCCAGGTTTAAGGCCTTCCACATTTATTTTAGTAGAAGGCAATGTCTGAATGGAGTGAGTGGTTGCGGTCATCATCTAAGAAAGTGTTGAGATAGAGCTGTAGTTGCTTTCGATTTACATTGTGGCCGTTCTTCCGGGCAGACTGTCAAATAATTAGGTAAATATAAATGTTTGTGTCAAATACACCAAAAGCATCGTTATGATTGCTTGTTTATCAATTTATTGAGAAACCTTTCGTCGAAGAGTAAACAACCAAAGCTTCTCTAAGAATTGCAGACTTTGTTATGCATATACTATGAACTTATCAGCAAGTTTACTACACTCAGTTCACAAACTATAGCATAAACACATATTGACGTATTTGGACAATTTATTCATCCTCCAATAATTTAAAATTATTTTTCAATTAAAACATCCTTAATTCTCTAAAGAACACCATTAAAACAATTTTCTAAATTTTATAAAAAAATGTAGAAAAGAATTATCAAAATTTCTAGCTTTTTACTTTTTTTTTTTAAATTTTGGGACATGCAAACAGATAGCTTATTAAATTTTATTCTGAGAAAGTGCAAGTTTATAGAGGCTACGAATTACCATTGTTTTTTGACAATTTTTTACTAACGCTCTTTCGCTTTTTTTTTATATAAAAAATAATCGCTGTTTTCCGTTGTATGAGAATAGTAAAAAATCAGTTTTAACTTGTAGATAATTGAAATTAGCACTTTCCCAGACCAAAATTAAATGAGCCAATAAACTGCATACTCCAAAAAATTTTAAAATTTTTTTTAAAAGTTCGAAATTTTCATGAAATTTTCTTAAATCATTGTTCACCTAGTAAATAGTTAAAAAAAAGAGTTTGTTTTTGGGGTTTCTTTGAGAATGAACAATATTTTACTAGAAAAATAATTTTAATTAATAAAAAGAAAAATAAAGTGCCCAAATCTGTAAAAAATGTGGTTGTGCTATAATTTCTGAACAGAGCGTTTTTAAAGCAAAAACGAGTCTAGAGTCTTTAACAACTTTAGGGAGGAAATGTTTTTAAAATACGTTTGCGCCTGAAACTTTAGACTTTACCACGAACGCAAAGCTTAGATTACTTATTTTCAACATGAAACATCTTTACAAAGGCAAAATAAAACTATGTCTGTCTAAGAGTGAAGGTTGTAAAGCCACTTTTTGCAAACAGAAAAATATTTTAACGATGCATTTTTTCTTTAATGTCGTGCTAATTAGAGCCATCTTCCGCCATTTCCAATCAAAAGAGGTTCTGAAGACAAATGGTTTTGACTTTCTGCCATCTTCATTGTTATTTTCATATTTTTGCAAGGTGTTCTTAAACTTAACTAGTTTGTGTCGTTGAGTGAGAATGCTGTTAAATCTTTTGAAAGAAATAAATTTTAAAATAAACTTCGATCCAACTGTTTTGCTTTCGAAAGCCTTCTGATTAAATTTTTTTAGATGGAATACTTGTAATGACTCGAAATCGAACCCATCCTACTTCGGAAAGTTTCATCAATCCGGCAACACCTTCTGCCATTTAACCAAAAATATATACATAAATATATGTATTTATTTTGTATGAAAGTTAAACTGCAAATTTCCAGCCTCTTAACGCAGTCAAGTGGAAAACGCACACGCACTTAACAATTCGCGAGTGTGAGCGCACTTGGAACCACTCGCCAAGAAAAATGTACAAGCATGTGCATAGGCCAAAATTGATCCCTTGCTCCCGTAGTCGTAATGATGTGTTCCTCTGCGGTGGTGGTGCTGCTGCTGACTCTTGATGTTGCCCATTGAGGCCTGGCTGACCTGCTTGGGCACACTTATGCCCAGCAACGTACATTTTTGCAATCAAAATGTACAAATAATTGCAATCCATACAAAAAAAAATAAAAATGTGCAAATACATGCATACATATCAGTATGTGTGTGTGTGTGTGTGTATGTGAGAAGCGATATATGTATGCTCATGTCAGCGCCAACTGCTACTGTGCACTTTCCCCCAAGCTAAGCGCAGTTCCATTTCTTTTTATTTTTTGGTTTTTGTTATTTTACTTCAGCATTTGAAGTGATGTGTTTTGATATCTCTTTTATTGATATATTTATTTATTTTGATATTTGCCCATTCATAGACAAGTTGCTTGTTGTTGTTAGAGAAATTCTCATGGTTATTATTTGCTATTTCTATAGCTTGAATCAATTTGGTAGATAGCTACTTGTATGTTAAGAAATAGATTAAAAAAAAAAATGTTCGTTTTGATATAAGCACATACTTATCTTGTTAAATTATTTGTATTCTGTAATTGCAGGGCAGGTCGTGTAAAATAACAGACCGACTGTATGTAGCATAAATTGCTTATTAGAAGCTTGTAGCAATTTCAGAAGTCTATAAACCAGTGCCAAACTAGTCCATTTCTGGTCATAATTGTCTTTTGCTCAATTTGCAGTAAATCAGTGTCCTACTGCTGAGTCTAAGTTTTGCAGCTTCAGTTACGTATTTGCCCTAATACTCAGCAGGCGGGGGCCCCAGGCGGCCAAAATGAAAAAAAAAACTGTACTTTGATTAAGAAATATGAAAGAGATTTTCATCAACAGCGAAAGCGCATTTTACTTATGATAAAACGAATACAGGTGAAGAGATACTTAAAATTTTTTATAAGAAACTGTCTACTTCCGTATCCATTGTAGTACACAAAATGAGGATGGGAAGAATGCTATTAGTTTGTTAGGAGCTGAAAGTATCCAAACGTGCATATCGCGGAGATCGATAATGTATATTTATCGATAATGATGGCAACTGGTACTACTATTTGTGTTTACTCAATGATAATGTTTTATATCCTTGCAAGAAAAGAGAGAAAATATTCAGAAAAATGCTATTAAATATAAAAAAATATTCGAATCTTTTGTTGTTGTTGCTTCCGACAGGTTGTGAAATGTTTGGTTTTGGAACGAATTTTCGTCATCCCATGTCAAGTTTGGTTTTAAGACAAACCGGTTTCGGCGTTGTGCCATCTTCAGTGTCATTTTTCGTTCTGGTTAATTTCAATTCTTCGTCCGTGTTTATAGTTACGTTTCGGTGGATTTCATTGTCTATATTCGTGTTGGTCAGGTCAGTTGTGGTTACTTTTCCCTTATTTGGATTTTGTGTCGTCGATATTTGTTGTGTATTGTTTGTTTGTAGTTTCAACGGTTATTTCCTGGTTTTTGTTTTTTCGTCCGTATAGTAATTTCAACGGTTCGAATATTACGTCTGATCCGGTGTTTATTTGCTCGTTTCTTATTTTACCGTTGAAGTTTTTTTGTTTGTATATTTCCATGTTTTCCAGTATATTAAGTCGATGTTCTTTATGTTGTACGTGAAATACGAGTAGCTTCGCCGTTTTGTCAATTTGTGTCGGGGTACATTTTTTGCGAAGTTTGACTCAGTTGTTGATTTGGTTTCCGGAACCTTGCTCGTATTTCCCGTCCAGTTTGCCCGATGTAGCTGTATAGCCATGCACATGTTAGTTTGTACACACCTTTTTATTTAGTGGGCCTTCGCTATTTGCGTTTGTGTCTGTAGTATCTGTCCTATATTATTGGATAATTTAAATGCGAACTCCCAGTATAGGTTAGTGTCGTCCATGCTTTTTTGTCGTTATCTTCTTTGTATGTTATGGTTTTTCGACTCTCTTCTTATTTTGTCTACTAAGTATCGTCCGTATCCGTTATTTGATGCTATATAGTATATCGTCTTGAGTTATTTCTTGTACGCCACTTTTGTTAATGGTGTTCGTATCAGTCTCTTTACAAGCTGTGTAAAGGTTGCGTTCTTGTGTTGTTGCGGATGGATCGGTGTGCTGTGTATTATGGCGTTCATGGCTGTAGGTTTTTTGTAAATCTGGTATGTATGTCAAAATAGTTACACCAAATTTATCGCAGCACAATTTTATCATTATTATAACGAAGGAGATCCTGAATTTTGACTATTCAAAAAAATTTCCGACTATTAGCGGTCCGTTTGCTAGACCTTAAAAATAAACAAAAATACAACAGCGGCATAACGAGTTTTGGCTGAACACTCGACAACAAAGTTAGTGTAAATTTTAAAGCTTTTAATAATCGTATAAAATATTAAAACAAAAATTTCTTAAAAAAAGAATTTTCCTACAAATTATAAAAAGTAAACCCTTTTCTGTATTCTGAATTGAGTCACACTGGTGAAAACTTTGTTCGCACTGTTGGTTGTTTTGACAGTTCACAAATGAATGTCAAATTAAACTCCGAGTTTCTTAAACACCACAATGTGAACTTTGGACCGTTGTTCGTAAACGTCAAACCTTAAATTCGTATTAAAGTACACAAACCTAAATTAAGGGCCGTTTTCTCATCTGCCTATTAAATTTAACTGAAGTTTAAATTGTTTTGAACTAAATGCATAGTTGTACCTGAAAGTATGCAACATCTTTTCTAACAAATTTGCTACTTTATTGTGGCGATACATATTTTATAGGTCAGTTGATGTGCCCTTCCAAATTTGTTCCTAGGCTTAATGTGAATACTTGCCAGCTCACTATGTAAACCTTCAGGCATGATTGTGCATGGAATCGAGTTAATTAAACAGTCAGATGAGAAAACGGCCCTTATATTAGCAAAAGGCCCGACACTTAGTTCATCATATCCATTTAAAATGCAGTTTACGTATAAATATAGTTAATGTCTAAAGGATTTTGATTTTAACCCGCCCCAATAGGTCTGCCTCCTGGGCAAATATATACCAACGGGGTTTTCCATACTCTTCAAAGTTGCACTGTAACGCGCTTAAATATAACGGTCTACAAAATTGCGTACTCCCAAGAAATTTAAACTGTTTGCAAATTTTGGTAAAATTTTGTATAAAAATTTAAATTTTCATTTAAACAATGAGCTTGGTTTTTAAAAAAAGAAAATATTAACCATTAAATAAACAAAAGAAAAAACCCAAATTGTCGCGTTTCTATTATTTTTGCCACTATCACACCATTATTAACTGCTGGGTAAAGGACGAAACGCACATGCTCATGTACATACATACATACATACAAACGCAGATACTCATAAGTGAGACTCGTATGTGTGCGCTTATTTCAGGTAAAAGACAAATTTTCACAAAAGAACATTTCAATGATATTTTCGTAAAGTGGAATGCCTTCGATTTGCACAAATATCTACATGTTCGCATATGTCTGTATGTTCGAGGATCTAGAAGAAATAAAAAGGATTCACATCTTACAAGAATTTTATCAAAAGAATTTTTTTTTTTTACATTTGAATGTGAATGCTTATCTGCTTTTGTGGTTGCTGGTTCCACTGCAATTGGATTTGTGAATGTGTATTTTTTTATATTTTTTTTTTTTTAAATACACAATAATTGTATTCGCTCTTTGATATCAAGATGCCATCGAAATAATTCACATAATTTTTATTTATTGGACAAGAATGAAAATATCCAACACAAATATGCTTCCAATTATCTATTATGCATCTAATATTTAGGTAGATACAATCAGCATAAAGTATTCAAATATATAAAATCTGCTTGAATTGAGCTCAATTGTAATGAGGCTGAAATAACTTTTAATTGATTCGGTAAACTTTAAGCTCTGTATTTATGTACATAGAATACTCGCAAAGAGGTCGGCAGGTTAGATACCTTCCTAAAGAAAGTTGCCTTTAAGTCCAGGACCTTAGAAAAATTATGACGAAATTTTTGAACTTTTGAAATTTGTAATCACACCTATTTAAGTATATCGTTACACCAGTCTCAGCGTACGGCTAAGAAGCATATATTATGACAACGTCACATCAGAAGAGCGGTGGAGCGTTCGAGATAAAGATAATTCGAACGACGGCGAACACCGCAAACGATGTAAATTTTAAATTTTTAGCTGTACGAGCTACACCAAAATAAAGACATAGTGCAGCGAATTAAGATCCAATCGCTCACCTAGCTACGTCATGTCGTTCGAATGGATGAAATAGTTTCAGCCATGAGGGTCTTCGACGCCGTACCCGCTAGCCGTGACAATTAAAAATTATTTAAACAAATTATTGAAGCTTTATTCAGCACTGAATCTCGAGCTAATCCATTTAGCATTTAATATTGACAATAATTTGACGCTTACTATATATACATACATAATATATACGTACATATGTAGCTCAGTATTTGGCCGAACATTTCCTAATATTTGTGGTGCACGTCTTTATGTTTGTACCACAAATCGAGGGAACTACAGTTTTTGTGCTGACTCCGAATGGTAGATGTATTTTATGAGAAGCCTTTTCACTGCAGAAATACTCTCGGAGCGTGGCGAGGGGCGACCGCTATTAGAACATTTTTTTTCTATTGTAAAAGATTTTACTTGCCCTGGATGAGGTTCAAAATCGATGAAAGCACCGCTACACAGTCCACCACAGCGGCCACAGCATAAATGCACCTCTAAAATCCTCGTTAAATTTATTCTTGCATTCTTGAATCAGATATGCATTGAAACTTCGCATCCAAGGACGTCCCACAGGGCAGACTAGTTCTAAAAGCTTCTTATACATTGAATATTAGGAGGTTTTGCTGTCAAGCAGTATTTTCTAGATTCAAACCCTATTTGAAAAAAATGTTCTTCTAAAAGCTTCTTATACATTGAATATTAGGAGGTTTTGCTGTCAAGCAGTATTTTCTAGATTCAAACCCTATTTGAAAAAAATGTTCAACACTGAACTACACCGAATAAGCAAACTGCCAGTTAAGAGAAGTATGCCCAAGTCCATTTGACCCTCAGCGCTCTAAAAGCGTAGCTACCATCGTTTTCATCTTTTTTTCCGGTCGAAACCAGGCAAAAAACATAGCGTGCAGAAGACAACATTCAGACTGCAGGCTATTCATTGTACAGCAGATCATGTCAAAGAGCTCAGATGTTCGTCACTCAACACATCGTTATCAATTGTCTTATACCTTGATCTTGCAAAGGCGCAGCAGAAGCACAGGAAGTGATCCGACGTCTAATCATAATTTTGAAACAAGATAGGCAGATTTTGCCACGTGATACATAGTCAGAGTAAATTTTGGCAAAATGGTAAGGTTACTTATTGTCACGTACTCTAAACTAGTTTGGAAGTAGTTAGAAGCCTGGCTAATGCCTTAAGTACGGTTTCGCTGTCACTGCAGGCACGCAAACTCCTTCCTCTCTACCTCTTTTTTATCCCTTAGTCCATAGCTTTGAATATTGCTAATAGCTAAGCCTGTTAGACCGAAATATATTCCCTAAGAGAAAAGTGAAGATTTCCGCTATTTTCTTGAATGAAGATTTCAAATCCTGAACCAACTCCCTACTATCTCACTCTCAAGCGCTCTTTTCCCAGCAACTTAAGCGTAGGAATGTAGGAATACATTTGGATACATTTTGCATTGATGTTTAAAGGCTTGTCCTAAAATCTAAACATCTGCATTCCAATCCAGCCCTGAATATCAAAAAGCTAGCTTGATATGCGCTTAAAATGAAAATAAAACTCGTTGCCTCCGGCACTTTACTGTTCAAGAGTCATGTACCTTCTTTAAGACGTGCCTCTTTCTATACTAATTATTCAAGATGATATGCTTTCTCTCTCTAATTTTGCGAGAATGAGATAAAAGAGCGCGTGAAACTCATAAGATTAAGACATTCCTAAGTCGTATTGCGGCAAAAAGTTTTTAAGACATTTTTACACGTAACCCTTTAATCATATTTCGCAAGACTTCATTTACTTATTACGCCACTCATACGAACATACATACATACATACATATGTATGTATAAATACTAGGTGAGTAGCAACTTGAAATATTTCCGAATACTCATTTCATTCACCTGCTTACCCAACCAGCGCAAAGTTTAATTATACCAAATTGAAAGTCATCAAATACTTGGAGAGTTCCAAGAAAGGTGTTTGGTGTGATTTGAATTCGTAATTTGTGTTTCGAATAAAATGCACAGCACAGTGCACAGTTGTAATTTAATTAAAATCGCATTCATCACCCATTTCACGGGAGGTGGATTTACATTTGAGATAAATATTTACGCGAATTACGATTACACACAAATAATGAGAAAAATTTACATACGAATTTTCTTGGCAGCAACTTTTTGAACCTGAGTTGAATTCAGTTTGTTGTTGTTGTTGTATTGGAAATATCGTGGCATATGTCAACGCAATACCATTGAGTGGATGAAATTGAAAAGCTGATGATACTAACAACATCCAGCAGCGAACTACGAACGTTGTCAACAGCGATCCTAAGAGATAACAACAGTTTCATATGTCGCAAACACTAACCATACACACGTTGACATTTTCTGCAGATTATAGCTAGCGCAGGAGCAGGAGTGAGCGTGTTGTGCGGTCATTGTCCTGCTGCCAAGTTACGGGTTATCAAAATTAAATTTGTAACTTATTAAAAAAAAAAAAAATGCGCCACAACGCACGTGCCACTCACTCCCTCTCTGCGCTGAGCTTTGCATTTTTTTTTATTATTGTGTTTGCGTGCGTTTGAGCGCATCCTAGCACAAAGCCACACACAGTTAATCCCATCGCGTAGAGATTAATGTCACCAAAACATATTTCAATTCGCACAAAAGCCAAAAAGGAAATTATTTATAATCAAATTGACCTGCCACATTTTGCGGCAGCGCCACCACTCCGCCACACAAATGTGTAGCGTTATATCTGCAGTACTTTGAGGAGGAAGCACCAGCTTTGAGAATACTTTATTTTGTGTTATTTTTTTTTGTTTTTCTTTTTTTGTGCGGTCAGTGTCATCCTTTTATTCGGTTGCGTTTATTGCAACACTGCAAATGAAAAGTTTATTTTCGATTTCTCAATGATAACGTTCACATGAATCAAGCTATTTGCTGTATTTGATGTTTGAAAATGTTAGAGAATTTTTTAATAACAGTTTGAAACAGCTGTACAGTGGTGTAGGTCAATTATAATGTGGGCAAAAAAACAAAAAAAACAATAAATGTCAGTCACTCAGCTATCGCAAGCAATTACATAGTGCAAATCCAGAATTGTTATTGAGCGCGATGCTTAAGCAGCCCTTCGGCAAGACATGTAACTAATAAACTTAAATTAAACCAAAAGCCAAGCTCATTAAATTCGGAGCAAAAATACGGACTTTTTAGTATATCTCCATTCCAGCGCCACCAAGCGACTCTTTTTCTCATTCAAGTTTTGTGGTATACATTTTTAGTTTAATCGGACCATAATTATGGATTTTCTGAATATCGTAGACTTCAGCGCCACCTAGCGCCTCCATTTCTCATTCAAGTAAATATTTAGGGAACAAATTTATTTAGGAAACAAATTTCATATATCAACTTAATCGAAATATATGTTTTTTTTTTTTAATTCATTCACTTCAGTGCCATTTCGCGGATTAAAATATAGCACAAGCCTAGGAAATTTACCGTCAAACTTTGTTGTATATGTGTTTATTAGTTTTCTATTAAAGTTTAATATACTGATTACTACAGATAATTACTTTCAATGCTTCAAAGTAAAATATGAAAGCTTACTTCGAGCGCTAATTAGAGCCACAATTTTTCTTTATAATCAAATTTTTGAGTTAACTGTTTTTGTGTTAGTTTTAGTTTGTCCATAGATTGGAATATTAATGAAAATTCGAATGATCTCCCGTTATCTGTCACCCAAGGCGTTCTTTCCGTTCTCTAAATTTCTCAAGGGATAAAGAAAATCTTCAAACTCGATTTTCGGTGGACAACTACACCTTTTCCAACAGTATTTCAGAAAAACACAAACGTATTTCAGAAAAGATCAATTGTATTTCAGAAAAACGCAAATGTATTTCAGAAAAACACAAATGTATTTCAGAAAAACACAAAAGTATTTCAGAAAAACGCAAATGTATTTCAGAAAAGCACAAATGTATTTCAGAAAATCACAAATGTTTTTCAGAAAATCACAAATGTATTTCAGAAAATCACAAATGTATTTCAAAAAAACGCAAATGTATTTCAGAAAAGCCCAAATGTATTTCAGAAAAACACAAATGTATTTCAGAAAAACGCAAATGTATTTCAGAAAAACGCAAATGTATTTCAGAAAATCACAAATGTTTTTCATAAAAACACAAATGTATTTCAGAAAATCACAAATGTATTTCAAAAAAACTCAAATGTATTTCAGAAAATCACAAATACATTTCAGAAAAACTCAAATGTATTTCAGAAAAACACAAATGTATTACTTTCGTCGTGAAATCCTATGGAGACAAATTTATCGAATTTAATAGTTTTTATATTTTGAATTTATTTGCATTTTGTTTTTTGCTTTAGAATATTAAATCAATATCCCCAACAAATATTAATTCACTTAACTTCTGAACTACTTCACTGTATATCTGATTATTTTTCCACACGCAGCGAAGATTTCTTGTACATATGCATGTGCGTATGTATGTATTTACATTTAACAATAACGACTTCATCCCTTTCGCCACTAATGCGGGGCAACCCTTACAAATGCTGCTGCTGCTGCACCCCTTTCAGCACTTAAATCGTTTGTTGTTTCTGTAATTGCCGTGTCATAAATCTAATAAATTAAATGCATCCGTTACAGCGACAATTGATTCAGTGATGCGCAGTCAAATGATGCCAACCAAGTAACATTCAGTCAGTCAGAAGTGTATGCGAATGATGCCAACTAGAGTAGGACATACTCGTACAATAAAAAATACAAACGTTTACAGATATACATACATACATACATATGTACATATATGTAGCATTGAATGAAATGTTGAAATATAAGAAAAAAAAATGAATCAGTTTATTACCGATGCGAGTATTTCTATAATGCTTTATTAAATCTCGATTTGCACCCCCGTTAATGCAAGTCCAAAGAAATACAAATTCGAATACAAATACAAATAATAATAGTTGTAACCAGCAACAACTAGACAAAAACGAATAGTTAAATATCATTGTACAAACAGACACACATACGTGATTATATATGATGCAGAACAAAATCGCAACAGAATTTAAGAAAAGCGGCAGGAAGAATGCGTAAAGCATTTTTGAATACTTACTCGTATTTGGAATTCGTAACCCCTAAAACTGAAAATTTAAGGTATTTATTGTAAGCGTATAAAGAAGGGAATGAATATCCAACGTTATGTGTTCAAATGCTTGTATGTATAGAACACAATATTCGCAGACGTTTAAGCAATGCTGTGAACTGCGGTTAACCCGCTTCCAAACTGAATAAAAAAAAAAATTAAAACATCAACCGAGTGAAGTGAAGTGTATTAAACGGTTGGTGAGCAATTGAACTGCATTAAAATTTAATTACATTACTCTTGTTAGATTAATTATTCATTGCGGAGGAAATAACGTGATTTTCATGAAACAAAACCGCAATACCTAAACGGATAATAAAAAAAATACCAATAATTTGCCTCTGAAAACGATATGTGCTGAAAGGTGTGAGACCTCCATAAAATTATGTACACATTGGCCTGGTATGAGCTAGACTTCTTTTTTTTAATACTATTTTTAGAGTGTTTATATATCGTGCCGTAGCAAAGCTCTGATGTAGCGCTCGCTGAGAACCGGCTGCAGTTAGCTAAGAAAACTCTTACACTCTGCTCGGTCTGTCAAGCGATTGCCTGGTATTTCATGATGCGTTGATACGCAGATAGGATAGGAGATGTACCCAGAAAGGCAGACGAGGCATGCATGCTATTAGTAATTAACTTAATTGGCAGCTTCTTTTATAACCACAATTTTGGGCTAGAAAATACTACGGTGATACCGAAGACAAAATGTGAGGCTTATAGAGAGCTTTCGTTAACAAACAACATCACCAATCCTGGCTTCTAACTTGAATTTATCTGTGAAAAAGTTGGGTTTATAAGCCACATCCCCTTAAAGGAATGTGCTTGGACCTAACATGGGAGTGCAAACTCGAATCAAACTTATAGACCGCGTCCCTAAACTAGTTGAAGTGTAGGGAGCGGCATTGTTCAGCATAAAGTTAGATGGTAGAGTGAGAGTAGCAGCATTTTGTAGTCATTCTAACAGACAAGAACGGGATGCAATATTATCTTCCTTATATCAAGGAAAATTAAGTGCAAGATCCAAGTGACTGAGAATTCGCGTTGACTTTTATACCCGAGCGTACTTGTACACAAGAGAATTATAACTTTGTTCGCATAACGGTTGTTTGTAACAGCAAAAAATAATCAAGATAGATATAGACATATATATACTACAATTATCAGAATGAAAACAGGAATCGATTTAGCTGTCTGTCCGTCCGTCTGTCCGTGGTTACAATAACTTGAATAAAAATTGAGATATCTCAATGAAATTTGGTACATAGATTGCTCTTTAGACAGCCTACCAGCCTACCAGCCTAGGTATTGAAAATGGTCAAGATCGGTCAATAACCACGCCCACCTACCATATAACGGAAATTTTTAAATAAAAGGAAAAACTCCGATTTTCCGGTATCCATTAAAGCAAATTGAGTGAAATGTGATATTTGGAGAACTAAGAAATCAGGTATTTATGAAATTTTGAAAAATTTTCTGTATCTCAATAACGGTGTAAAGTTTCGTCACAAACTTTGGTGGACATATGTATATTCCTTGACATCGCTATTATTATCGTAGAAAGTTTTTGAAATCGGATCATAACCACGCACACCTCCCATATAACAGAAGTTTTGGAAAATGCAAAATCTCCATTTTTCGGTATCTATTAAAACAAATTGAGTGACTTTCGGTATTTATGTAATTTTGGAAAATGAGCGTTGCCACGCCCACTTATGAGAAAATGTCTGTATCTCAATAACGGTGAAAGGTATCGTTACAAAATTTGGACTATATACTACGGACAACGAAGACTTCGTTTACTTAGGAACCAGCATTAACATCAATAATAATGTCAGCCTCGAAATCCAAAGGAGGATCACTCTTGCCAACAAGTGCTACTTCGGACTGAGTAGGCAACTGAGCAGTAAAGTCCTCTCTCGACGGACAAAAATTACGCTCTATAAGTCTCTCATTATGCCCGTCCTGATGTATGGCGCAGAAGCATGGACGATGAAGATATCTGATGAGAAGGCTCTGGGAGTGTTCGAGAGAAAGATTATCCGAAAGATTTATGGGCCTTTACGCCTTTGCGATGGCGAATACCGGAGAAGATGGAACGATGAGCTGTACGAGCTTTATAACGACATAGATATAGTGCAGCGAATTAAGATTCAGCGGCTTCGCTGGCTTGGTCATGTCGTTCGAATGGATGAAAGCGCCCCAGCTCTGAAAGTATTCGACGCGGTACCCGCCGGTGGTAGCTGAGGAAAAGGGAGGCCTCCTCTGCGTTGGAAAGACCAGGCGGTAAAGGACTTGGGTACGCTTGGTATTTCCAACTGGCGCCAGTTAGCGAAAGAGAGAAATAACTGGCGTGCTGTGCTAAGCTCGGCCAAAATCGCATAGGCGGTTATCGAGCCAATGAAAGAAGAAGACTACGGACTATAACCACGCCCAACTTCCATATAACGGAAATTTTGAAAAATGCAAATAACTTCGTTTTTCAGTATTTATTGGAAGAAATTGAGTAAAGCTTAATGCTATTTAGCAGCGATTTGAAACAAAGAAACGTGGTTTTTATGAAATTATGGGCACCGACCATGCATAAATACATCGCGAGGGTATATAAAAATCGGTTTCGCCGAATTTAGCTTTTCTTACTTGTTTAAATTTTTTTTTGTACTGACGCTTTTCTTTCATATAACGCATGGAAGAAATTGCGGAAGAGCGTCAGTAAAATTTCTCAGAAGTCAATGGTAATTTGTAGCCAATTCAAACTTGTAATTTATTACACTAAATTTGACTTAAGTACAAAGCTGCATACACAAAAATGTTATTGACTTTTCTTTCAGCGTTAAATTTAGTAAAAAAACATTACTATTAATTAAAAATTTTAATTTGAACACTTTATATTGGGTTATGAATCAAATCGACAAAACAGTCAACACCAAGGCACATCAAATAGATAGCTTTTTTCATATTTTATTTTAATTTTAATTGTCAAATTTTGAATTTCGTTGTGATAAGAATGCTTTTAGTACAATTCAAGGTAGTTGATCAAATATTTTTGAAATTTTAGCTTTTATAAGCAAAAACTAAATATACAGAGCTCAACTTTTTTTTCTCAATTTTTCTACTGCTGCTACCTATTGAATGTGCCTTGGTCAACACCAATAAATTCAACTTGAAAATATTATCTAAAAATAGACTATCTGCCGTCTATAGGAAAAAAAAAATTGGAACAACCACAAACGAGATATTTATTAATGGGACCGCAAACGATCCCCATATTTTTCGAAGGACGTTATTAAAACTCTGAAGACACAAAGTGCAAAGTCCTTCTGCAACAATGGCTGTTCAATATTCTTCTCATGCAGTACTCAAGTTGAGACCGTGGCAAGCACATCATTGAGAATTGGCCATCAGCTCACATTACTGATATTCAATAAATGTTAACAAACTTTAAAATTAGAACTATAATTATACATTACCTAGTACATATGTATATCAACTTCTTTTAGTTTTCTCGTAAGGGTATTAAACTTATGAAAATATTTTTGCAATGTCAGGGAATGCAACAATCATATCAACCAGCTTCATAGTTACCACAGGAAGTGCATTGAGAACACATATTTTTCTGGCGAAATATTAAGTGTTTGTCTATTCTTTACGCCTTTCTTAAAAAAAAAATTTTCAACCATCATCAATTAATTGCTTCAAGTAAAAGCCGTTACTACTGTCAGCAATCTACAAGTTCATCAGACCGTCATCGTTCCTCCCTTGATCGTCGCATGACCTCGAAAGAGTACGCTTGTTTGTATGCCCACCCACTTCTCCGCATTTGATTGTTTTCAAATTAACTGTCAAATTATTGACGTTCGTTCACAGAGTGCAGAGAGCACTACACAAACCGCAGTTCTATTAAATAAATTTGTCAACACTCATGCGACGAGCGAGTGGCAGGTACGAGCATTTAATGACACACTCCTCCCTCACCCACAGCTTCCGAGCAACAACACACAAAATCCACTGCACACTGGCGTTCGTCGCATTCAATAACCTTTTGCCGTTTGTCACAGTTGTCTGTGTCTTTTTTTGGCCAACAACAACAACAATTACTAGTAACACCGAACCCAACAACAACCCTTAACACTTACCAATGTCGTCTGGTTGAGAGCAGCAGCTCGTTTATCGTCCAATAAACAAGAATACCGTTAGCAAATGGGGGCGATATGAAGCTTCTTCCTGTTTACTACCGACTTCCAGTTGGCAGTTGAGAATGAGAATGGTGGGAGCAAGTTTGAAAAGGGGAAAAATTGGAAAACACCAAATAAAATTTGTTTGGTGTTTGGCTTGTCACCCGCAGACATTTGCACGCCTGTGCCGGTGGTATGCCGCACACCCCGCACACCTTGCTTCCCAACTCCATCGCGGGCACTCCATACTCATTGAGAACTGTCATTATGATACTCGTGTGCGCCAATGTAGCATCTCATTGCACCGTGGTGGCACACAGAAGAGGGTGACTTTGTTACACAACAAGCGTTGATATTTAAACATTGCCTACGGCGCTATTTGGCGGATGGGAGCAAGAACATATTTTGCGTATTACTCGCTTTGAATTGAGCGTGTGGTATGGGCGTTTTGCTTATTATTTACTGTGTCGTCCGTTTGACGCTTTGCTGTTGTGTTGTGGTTTATCGGCGACGGCGACGACAACGACGTTTATTGCCAATAAGTGTATCGGTTGTTGCTGTTAACCAGCGGCAATTGTGTGTGTGTACGCCAATTGACTTTGGGAGCGTGTAGACAATGTCAAAGTGTAATTTTCTGCATGAAACACTTTTGCATAAATGGTTTTGCAAAATATGTTTGCGTTCAGTTTTAATTTAATTTGTCATCATTAGAGGAAGCAAGTAAATAAGAGAGATGTGCGATTTATGTAGTAGCAAAAATTAAGACATTACTATAGGATAATTACTTGCGATCATCGTATATTCAAAATAAGTAGATATGCAAACTCTATCTCACTAGTGATCCACTGAATTGTGAATCTAGGAAAAGAAGAAAATGTCCACTCTACTTAGAATAAAATGTTTACAAAAGCGAATTCGTTACTTTCAATAGGGAAATGTATTGGAAATGAACATAGTCCAATGTTAATCAGAGGCTTCATTAGAAATCGTATGCAATAATGTGATCTTATTATCCGCTTTTATCGATACATATTTACACCTTAAGACTGATAAGATTTCTAATCAGTGGAATTGGTAGAAAACAAATGACAGCACTCTCAGCTCTTCGCCAAAGGCACGATTTCAAGTAGGAGAATGTAACTCTAGTAAGATGTTTTTATCTTATGTTATTGGATCACTTGTTAATAAAGCACTGACTAATCTAAAAACATATGAAAAACGACACCGAAGATGGCACAACGCCGAAACCCGTTTGATTTAAAACCAAACTTCAAAAGAGGTTTCAAATTACCTTTAGAAACTACGAAAATTAGAAAGATATTCCTCGCCTCGCTGGTTGCGGCATCAAAGCCCATCGTTTCCCACTGACCCTAGGTTGCAAACACCGATGCTTGTTGAGAATAAGCAGTGACTGGGTGGGAAAGTGAATTTAACTGAATGGTGAAATATTTCAGCAGCACAATAAGTCTGCTATCTATAGTATTAGTGTGCCGCTGATCTCATTTACGTCTGGTCTTCGGTTTTTGTGGTGAATCAAAGTTCCCACCCCTCATTCTCTCATTTCGATTAAGACAGTTTACGAAAAACTTTTTACAAGTTGAAGAAACTACTCATAAAAAACGATCTCGGCATTAAACAGTAGTGGTGCAACAAAGTTGAAAAGGTAAGAAAGTCATCAATTTGTCATATTCTTGTTTTATTATGTATGGATGTATGTACGGCCTTGTTCGAGACTGTTAAGAAAAACCAATAATTACACGGTACAATAAAATTTAATATTTTCGGGTCATCCCAGATTTTCTCTACAGTAACCGCCCTATATAAAAACAAATTTTTTTTTGTTTATCATTGAACAAATGTAACTTAAGGGGTCAAGGAATCATAATATAATATTTATTTTATGATTTGACCGCATACATATGTCACTATAGTTCATACAAAAAATTGGTATTTTAGTAAATTTTTTACTCATTTCATTTTTAAAAACAAATTTTACTCAATATATGTAAGTATATTGGAATGCAATAAATTGACATATTTGGAACAATTTTAACTGAGTTGGTAAAAAAAAAACTAAAATCAAGTGAATATCACTTTCCGAGATAAGGATTCGAACTCTCATTTTGTCTGCCTGCGGTAACTGTAAGTAGTTGGTCATCAACTAAATCCGCTGTCGATGCCTTGTGTAATCTGGAACTGTTCGTTCCAGTTAGTAGAAAATGTACAAAAACTAAAATTTTTCGGACTACAGCAACATATGTAAGCGGTACAATCTAAAAATTAATATATAATATTATGATTCCTTGACCCCCAATTCTTCTAGTTACAGTTGTTCAAGGATTAAAAGTAAAATTTTTCAATTTTTTTTACAAATGCTGGTTTATGGAAAAAAGACGTAGTGTTGAGAAAACCAAGGCTGGCCCTAAAAATTCTGACTTCGGATTCGGATTCAGCAGACCCTAAAGCTTTAGAAACCGTTGAGAAACCCAGTGGGATTTTTTGCCAGTTGTACAGTGTTTTAATGGTATTGATATATTCTTATAAATTTTATAGTATTTTTAGTGGTATCTTTAATTTGGTAAAGTAGTTTTTGCTGAAAAAGTTTAAATAAATTTTTTTTTTTAATTTTAAGTTTGAAAATATTTAAATTTTTATTAAATCAAAATTAGACTATTTATTAAAAATAGAAAAAAAAAATAAAAAAAATCGACTTCAAAAGCAAATTTTCAGTTTTATCAAATTAATTAAATACATAAATCTAACTATTATAATTTTACACGAGCTGTTCTTGTACATACATATATTTAAACATTTAATTATTTTTATATCCAATGCTAACTCAAAAAAGGCTTTAACGACTTAGATACAATTTTACGTAGAATATGTTCAACACTCTAAGCTTCGTATATGTTTGAAATCTGTTAAACATTGGAATATGTGAGAATATGTGTAAAAAAAAACAATTTACACAATTCTCAGAAGATTCTCACCTATGCTTCATACAAAAATTTTAGTTAAACTATTAATTAAAGAAAAAAACTTAAGCGCAATATGTGGAAAATATTTAATAATAAAAAAAAAAATAAAAAATAGAATTAATAGAATTTTACAATATTTTTATCAAATGAAATCATTTTAGATAAATTTAATCTAAAAATGTTTTTGAAGAGTGTGATCACTAAAAGTTTAAAATGAAATTCTAAACTACCTTAATAGAGTAAAAATGCAATATTGCGTTCTGGATGACAAAGTAAAGATGTTAAATGAAAAAAAAAAAGATTAATAAATATTTTACTTTCTAACTTTACTCTGGTGCTACTCAAACTACTGGTGATACTAGTAATTACAAATAAGTTTGTGTCGTGGCAAAATCTTACCTGTTGCGATTTCTAATAGCTTTTTTTCTGAGCTTCAGCTTAACGATTCTGGAAGATTGAAAAATTGATATCCGAAATCAAAAATTAGCAACATTTTAGTTTGTCATCTTGAATTTTAATTATAAGCGCATTGCATAATAGTTAGTCGAAATGTTAAATGGGTATTTATTTTTATTTTTCAATAGAATTTCTGCTAAACTAGATTTTTGACAATTTTCTCACTGACGATTTTCCGCCATTTTTTAATTCTATAAAACTCTCGAGCATGCATGCGGAAGAGCGTCATCAAAAATAAATTTAAAAAGCAACATTAATTCGTAAATACATGAAGTTGGGTTCTTATTTTACAGAACTTGAACCAGGTACTACAAAATTTTGTACGGAGAAATGTCTTCTTTTTTTTTACTTTTCTTAAGTTTTTTTTCATGCTACGTTCGTCGCCAACTCAATGCCACCATAATAATAATGATAAATTACTTAAGACGCCTGCAGATTACTTACTTTTTATTCAAATTTTATTAGAAAATTCCAAATGGTTAAGTGTCAGAATTGCCGCAGCAATGAAATATCGAAATCATTATAGTCAAAATGTGCGCATTTTCACCCCGAATTGTCCTGATAAATTCACACTTCTTCGCAACTTTTCTTGAGTATTTCTTTAACATACTATTTGCGTATATGCACGAAATAAAAAGAGAAAATGTTAGAAGCACATTTGCATATTTGCTAACCATTTCACATTCCTTACAAAGAACGGAGAGCAAGGGTTTACATTCATTCCGCTATCATTAAGTATGTATGTATATATGCCATTGAAACGCCTCCTCAATAAGTTGCTTCTGTAGCTGTGCCCAGGTTACTACTTAAATATATATACTTACATATTTATAAGAGTATTAGATAATGGCATTTTTATATCGCCTTCTATTCCTTTTTTCGCTCTTCTTAATAGACAATTTTACTTTTTATGACCCAAAAATTGTTCCTGCCGTTTATATGTATGTACGAGCATATTTGCCACAGTGCATGTTTTTAAGAGCCTCGTTTAGAAGGATATTTTGTGTTTTTGCTTATTTTAAATGGCATTTAGCATTGATGTTCTATAAAATTTTGTGTATATGTATGTATATAATTTGACTGAATATAATTTTGTACAAATGTATATCACTCGTATGTATGTATACTGATATTTAGTTTTGAACAGTGGCGTAGCCAAACAAAACTTTAAGCGCAATTTCATTGCCGATGTTCTTATTTTCAGTCACTGGACACGCAAAATTTTTGCAGGTCATCCTTTTATTAGCCAACTAAACTGAAAACTTTGTTTTTTAAACCAATTATGAAACAAGAAATAATAAAATATGCTAGCCTGGACGGTAAATGAAATTTTGATGAAATCTCTCATTTTGAGTATTTTGGGTTAAATTGATGCCAACAGCAAATGCGACGAGCATGACAGTCGGGTCTACGATACCGGAACGACCCGGATTTATGTCCGGCCAAGGACTGTCACTTCAGCATAATTTGTGCTGCTACAAAAACAACAACAGCAATAGAAATTCCAAATACATCGAAATTTGTCTAAATATATTCTCTTTTAAGCAAAAGAATAACTTTGTTAGTTGTTTTTGTGTTCTAATTTTTTTTTCCTTTTTGTCAAAATTTTCAAGTTAAACAAAAAACGTAATATTTTAATCCATTCCATTAATAGCGTGTAGATTTTTTTTTGTTCAATCTTCAGAATTTTACATGTGGCGCATCAAGTTAAAGATGTTTATAAGTAGTTTTAGAATATATAAGTCTTTTTGATGTAGAATGTCATGGTTTTAAATTATAGGGCCAAAAGCTCAGTGATAATCTAAAGAAATGAAAAAAATCAAAAACTCTTTCTATAAAAAAAACTCGCACTATCTTTGACAAATCAATATGATATTTGTTATTAAAAAAGAATGCGAAATCGAAAAGTAATCTCACTTTAAAGGTGTATACAACTTTTTTATTTTGTTCCCCAATATTATTTTGCCGGCGCGAATGGCATTTGAACCCCCAACCAGTGGGAAAAAATAAATTTCTTCAAACAATCGTCAATGTCAACAGGGTAAACTATTTAAAGTAACCTTTTATTTCATCTGAATAACATTGATTTGATGGTAGTTTTGCCATCCGAAATTCCCGATTATTCTTCGATTAATTTTGAGGATTTGATGCGGATCAACTGCTGTCAACACCCAAGATAATTTCGATAAACGTGTAATTTGCCTAGTTTTTAAGGAAAAAAATCATCATTAATTACTAATAGACTTGCTTTTGTCTTTATTCAATTGCTTAACTCGCTTTTTTACAAATACAATTGAAAGAAATTAAATACATTTTTTTTTATATATTTTTTTTTTTTGGAATGAGCAAAGCAACTAGCCGCACGGTGATTATTTTATGGAAATTTGCGTTTGAATAAATTTGTTTCAGTTTTATTTATTTCACAGAATAAAATAGAGTAATTAATGATTAAATTTTTACCGATCGTAGTAATCGAAATTTTGTATTTTTATCTTTTGTTCCGATAGTTTTTTTGGGTGCTTTGAAACTCCAAACCCCCCATTCGCTACGCGCCCCATACATATGTACATATTTTTCTTGAATACACATACAGGCACAAGTATATAAAAATATGCTTAGGTTTGAATATATCGCATTTTCTGCAAGAATTTTGGCTTGGCAAGTGACTGATTGAAAAGGGAAAACTTGTTAAACAAGTAAAAGTTTGGTTTGATATGGATGGCACTGTAGTATGCCATTTTCGTGTTGGAATGCTGGTTACGCCTAACACGAGCGTAGAACCAAAAGTCACCGAATGGCAAAATATTTTGCCGATAAAGTAAGTTCATATAAAGATGTATAAGCAACTTGAGAGCTCAATAAATGTTTCTTCTTCTTCTTTCAACATACTTTTATACATTAATGTATGTGTTTTTGGTATGAAAAATATTTAATTCTATAGGTATTTGCTTACATTGTTATGAGTTGAATATGACATTGTTAAGGAATACCAAAACGAAGTGTTTAATTGATTCGTACACGCGATTACATACCAAAAGTTTATTTAATGAATTAATTGGGAAATGTGCTAGGGTTCTGGGGGTTTTTGTAGTATTGGAACATTTTTTTTTTGAAATTCTGATACATACGTATTTTTGAGAATGTCTTTTGTTTTTTATCAAAATATTTTGCTTCCTTAGTTAGCTCTGATAGCTGCGTAGAAAATCTGTTAAGCATTTAGCAGCTGTAATCTTCCTGTTATATATCATCGATGTCTCCTGTTAAACTCGGCGTTGTTGTTTTGGATGCAAAGTCACATCACTAGAATTCAAATACGAAGACGAAAAGATAAAGAATTAGCTAACGAGTCAAATAAGCTTCAAGCCTTATATGTATACGTAAGCATTGAAGCAACTTTAAATTCATAAAAATGACAACAAATATATCGATACTGACACTAACAGACACTATAACGATAGCATACAACGGTCATGCTATTGATAACTGATAATTACGAAGAAGATGACAAATGCGGTCATAAATATTACTAACGATAATAATAATTTTAAAGATAAAGTTAAAAAATAATTTTAATGAATAAATGAATATAATGAAAATTGAAATGGGTAACTAAACGTAGCGAAAAATTCTAACGAGATAACTTTATTCAGCGTGTAGACTCCAGTTCTGGATATCAAGGCAAGGTTCGATAGCCAAAGTCTTTGAATGAAAAACATTCGCGAAAAGTTTTCTATATGAAGCCCAGATTAATATATTATTGTTTATATTCTTCTGGCGCTTTTTGGGCCATAAAATGTAATAGCTTTCGCCCATTAATTCCGAGAAATATTGCATAAAAGTTCGATACTCAATCAAGCAGTTTTTTAAGATGTAATCTGATTTACTGCGAATGATCAAAAAGTCGTTTTTTTTTGCTTTTTTCAAAGAAATCTTTTTTCCACCCTATTGATAATACTTCCGCTGAATCTTTGAATGACTAAACATCACTTCCAATAAGAATCGTATTTAAAGGGTATTTTTGTTTGCCAAGGATGAAGTATCCATGAATATCATTCATTTATGCATACATACGTAAGTATGTAACGTAATCTAAACGCATTTCACAAAAAAAAATGGCGATTTAATATTTCCACAATGTTATTTTTTAACCAAATCCAAATAAAATTCCCAAAAAATAAAAATGATAATCATATTTGAAATCCGACGAATTCTTTCAAAGGTACATACTCGTATACTTAGCAGAGCTGTAAAAAATTGCATTCAAATTGGATTGCAATCGCATATTATACCAAATACTGCATTCTCTTTTAATTGCAATTAACATTGATTGCTTATATTTTGATTGCCAAAATCACAATTTTGCAATCATTTAAAAGTAATTGATTGCAGTTAATTTTTGATTGCAATCATTATTGTATCAAAATTGCTAATTGGAGTATGCCTCAATCAACACTTTTTATAAGTTGTTTTAGAAAATTTGTTTTAATAAGTAAGCAACAGATCGTTTTTGCTAAACTTAGCTTAGGATTTTGCCAAACAGAAATTATTTTTAATAATTTAAGACTCGTATATTAAACTAAAGTTAAATTTCATTTTATTAACAGTTCGGAGCTAGCTACAACGAATGAGTTTAGTACTTATCTCCTTTTTTCAATAAAAAAGCAAAAAGTTTTAGTTTAAAAAACTATTGGCTTTCAGCAGATAAGCTTGTAAAACAAATAAGATGACTTCATAGCAAATATTGTATAACGTAATAAACGTAAATAAATTATGGCATTTTTGAGATTGCAATAAACATGTTTGATTGAATCAGTGATTTGATTGCAATAGCAATCATTGCAATCAAAACTTCTTACAATCAAAGTGATTGCAATCATGATTTATAATTGATTGCAGATTGTAATATTTTTAAATCACAAAAAAGCAATAAATTTTAATTTGCAATCGAACTAGTAGTTCAATCATTGATTGCTTAAAAAGTTGATTGCAAATTTTTACAGCTCTGATACTTAGTTCTGCTAAGGAAGTGTTCGTTGTGGCTAATTAAAATTATGGTACTAGTATTTTACTTTCATATCATTTTATTAGGAAGTGAAAATTACTATTAGGTTGTACAGCTTTTATAGCACAACAAACAATTATGGTAGCTATAATAATCGATAGTAAGAGGAGTATTTTAAAAATAAAAATAATTAATAAAAAAAATATAATAAATATAAAAGTAGAAGACAAATTAAATAAAATTTACAACATATGCAGAATGGGCATCGGAGCCCACCTGCCATGACATTTCCAGACAAATCGGTCCAGAAGTTGATGGGAAGCGCTCTAAAGCTCTCACTATGCTTAGCCGCTCCTCTCTCAGATTAGTAGTTGGGGTGATAACCGGGCACTGCCTCATGGGCACGCATGGGGAAAGGCTGGGTTACCCAACAAATGATTTTTGCCGCAGTTGCCGAAACGAGGAGGAAGTGTAGAGTATTGAGCACTATCTCTGCCATTGCCCTGGCTTGGCCAAGGCGCGCAGTAAGGCTTTCAAAAGTTACTTTCTGAACTGTTTAGCTGACTTGAATTCGGCAAGCATTTACAATTTTCTACTCTACATTAAGCGCACAGGATGGTTCAATTTTTGAAAGAGGGAATGGAGGGAATGCATGGCTTACGCCAGTGGTATCATAATGGGCTTCTTACAGCCTAAGTGTGCAACAGTTCTCTTGTGCGCGGGCAGCCACTCTAACCAAACATAACCTAAGCTAACAATATACATATAAATAGCAATTGCATGTTAAATTAAGACAAGAACATAAAAAAAGATAATATAAATATTTGTTTAAAATTTACTCATATATAATATATTTATAATTTTAGCATAGATTGCCAGTGTAAGGTTAAGTAAACTTATTATGAATTTTGGGATCGGTATTATGGTTTCGAGAACTTTTAACTTGGGGATTTTGTGTTTGGGGAGTATGATTTTGGGTATTTTGTGTTGGGTATTTTGAATTTGGGGATTCTGTGCTTGGGGATTTAATTTTCGGGCATTTTGTAGCTCTTCCATATTTTGAAAGAAATGTAGCCAATCAATACAAATACACTACGGTTTAGTTTAGATGCATCAATTGTAAACCAGCTAAGAAAATTTTCATATATTAAACATTTCATAAGCCTTAAGAATAACTCGCTTCCAACGACTTTATTCCAAGCTGCTGCTCTCAGTAACAGAATTAGCAAACATACATACATAACTATGTTCATTTTATGTACATACATATAAAATTAGTAACCTTGCCAATAGCCGCGCAGATTTACAAACAATAGCTTATTGTAAGATGAACGAAGAGGTTGAATCTCAGATCACAAAATATTGCTACAACGGCTCAAACCAAACGACAACTGTTCCAGCAAAAACAGTTCAAGTGCTTAAACAGTGTTGGCAGAGCTTTTATGAAGATGCACAACAGTTGCCATGAATATTTTACAATGTTGTTGGCACAACCTACATACATAGTAGGCCTATCTATTTTTTAGTCAAGTGCCTTTTCAGTGGCCACAAAAAACACCAGATAATAGGAAAAGTACTTACTTATGTAGATTTATATATTTTTTATATTACTTATACTAATGTACAAATTTATACAGGTACATATGTATGTATGTTTGTACGTTGTGATTTGTGTTTAAGTGTACTTCGCCAAATTTCCAACAAAATTAGGTGGAAACAACTAAACAGGCGCAAATGTCGCAATTGTTTAGGCTTTTGGCGTAAGCGAATTAGAATTTTATCAACATAAATTCCATTACTTCAAGAAGTTAATACATTAGCACACACATGAAAGTAGCACGAATATATTTTTAATATATATACCTACATAAAGTAAACCTAAGGCCTAACGAAAGTTCGCTTAGCTTGCAGCACTCAATAAATGGTTGACAAATTAAAAACATATCAGATAGCTTCCAGCTGGTTTTTGGATGAAATATTTAAATTAAATAAAACATTTACTGCAAAAATAAAAACGCAGATATATCGCATTAATGGGGTATAATCTAAAAAAGATTACTATAATTAATATTTTATTCTAGTAAATGACAGGAATAAACTTTTGTCACTTTGCGCGCTATTTTTTTTGTGGATTGAGACTACAACAAGAAACTCAACGAGGTCGATGTTAGCTTCCCGGCTAGTGTGTTCGTGGTATGTATACGTCTAAGACGCTTTTATCTAGAGATGCTCTTAAAAGCAATAGCCTGGTCTTCGCTCAGGGCTTCGACGCAAAGGTATGAGATTTTGAAAATACTATGTTTAGTGAGAATAATATTAAAACGTGCATACGTACTGGACACTGAATGTTTTACACCAAAACTTACACACACACTGCTTCGATTGCATCTTTCGTATACAAATGAATCATCGCAATTAAGGAAAAAGACATTCCCGATGAATGCCTTCAATTTATAGTTCTTTAAGGTTTAAGCTGTAAGTTCATGGAGGTCATCAAAAACTTAATAGACGCTACAAAAATAACATATGTATGTACATATTATTTGAAATAAATTACAGTAACAAATATTAGGGACCCAACATCTAAGTGGTTATGTTCAATGATCAGCTCTCTTAAAACAAACAGAGACAAAGAGACAAGCGATACGCAAATTGTATATTTTTCGAACCTGTCAAAAGTTAATTTAGTAAACTACTTCAAAACCAGCATATTAGTACTTAAGATTGACTTCTGGGAGTTCTAATCCAATCTGGAACCTTTGGTGTCGGCATATAAAGCCTTTTTGTTCCTTAAAAATTAGGGTCAGCACACATTTTAGTTTCCTTTACAGCGTAATGTGCGCTTCGAGCGTACCAAAAAGGCTTTTTTAAATGTTGTGAAAATTGTGACGAGGTATTAAAAAGAGATCATCTGTTTTACCATTGTGCCTTTACTTGCTACAACACGCACTTTTTTCAAGAATTTTTTTCTCACTATTGTACAAGTTATTTTAAAAATTTTTTTTGCATTACAAAATTAATATTAAATACAACAATCATGAATTTTTTCAAGCGTTTATTATGCAGCATATTTGTTGTTTATAACAATAATCATTTAAAAAAGAGTAAATAGGCGTGCATGCTCCTGTCCACAAAAACTATCTGAATAATATTACCGGAACCTGGCATTGAAAAAATTTGGAAGAATTGAAATGTGCCTAAGTTATCAATATTTTTGACAAAAAACATTATTTTTACCCATTTTTTGCTGCTTTTATCATTGTTAATAATTATTTATTTGTACAAATTTGGTATTTAGCCTTTGTGAAAAGTTCAATTATTTTAAGTACTTCTCCGGAAATTCGGCACGCCAATTTGAAAAACAACGTTTCAAGAAAAACGCTGAAGAAGTTTAAACTTATAGCGTCATACTTAGCTACAGGCGCGTATTCCCCAATTTTAAAATAACTTTCATATTTTTGGTTATTTTAGCATAGGAATTTGGGAATACATTCTTTTAAGTATGCGTTAATAATTTATGGAATAAAAGAAAATTGATTTTATTCACCGAAAAAAACGAGTCCCCTTTAAGTCTGTCTGCAGCTCTCAAAAGAAAATCTCGTATTTTTATTTCTTCGAGAGAATTTTCAGCAACAGCAACGTATCAAATAATGAAAACAAGTAAGGAAAGCTAAATTCGGGCGAAACCATGATTTCGGTGCCCATGATTTCATAAAATTCCCGTTTATTTGTTTCAAATCGCAGCTAGTATTAAACTTTACTCAACTTCTTCAAATAAATACTGAAAAACGAACTTTTTTTGGATTTTTCAAAATTTCCGTTATATGGAAGTTGGGCGTGGTTCTAGTCCGTAGTATATAGTCCAAATTTTGTGACGATACCTTACACCGTTATTGAGATACAGACATTTTCTCATAAGTGGGCGTGGCAACGCTCATTTTTCAAAATTACATAAATACCGAATGTCACTCAATTTGTTTTAATAGATACCGAAAAATGGAGATTTTGCATTTTCCAAAACTTCCGTTATATGGGAGGTGTGCGTGGTTATGATCCGATTTCAAAAATTTTCTACGATAATAATAGCGATGTCAAGGAATATACATATGTCCGCCAAATTTTGTGACGAGACCTTACACCGTTATTGAGATACAGAAAATTTTTCAAAATTTCATAAATACCTGATTTCTTAGTTCTCCAAATGTCACATTTCACTCAATTTGCTTTAATGGATACCCGAAAATCGGAGTTTTTCCTTTTATTTAAAAATTTCCGTTATATGGGGGGTGGGCGTGGTTATTGACCGATCTTGACCATTTTCAATACCAACCTACCCTGTCCAAAGAGCAATCTATGTACCAAATTTCATTGAGATATCTCAATTTTTACTCAAATTATTGTAACCACGGACAGACAGTCAGGGCTAAATCGATTCCTCTTTTCATTCTGATCATTTTATTATATACATGTCTAGCTATATCTATCTCGATCAATTTTTGCTGTTACAAACAACCGTTATGCGAACAAAGTTATAATACGCTTTGTGATCTCGGATATAACTAGAATGTTACTCCCGGTAATCGGATATACTTCGCTCAACGATTTTAGGTTTTTCTTAAGAAAAATTATAATCTTCTTTATATATATAATACATACATATGTATGTATGTATATATTCTGTAAAACCAATATGAAAATTTGTATATTTTACCACGATATTTATCTCATAAACTAACTGACCGATTTTCAATTTAATTGGATTTGTGCAAATGTACACACAAAGACATTTCATTAGATATACATACATATGTATATGTATGTATGTACATATGTATATCATCTCTGTAGCTATTGCATTTCAGTTAAGCTAAGCGCCGCTTTTCGAAATATATGTATGTATGTATGTATAGAATATTTTTTTCAGAGATTTTTCTTGAGAGCCTTAATGCCGAAATAGCAAAACTTTAAAGTATGTACATACACACATACGCATGTATGATCTAAAAACAAGCTCAAACTAGCTAAGAAAAATTAAACAAATAAACACAATTATGTAGTAAAAGTAACTAAGCGAACTTTTGTATGTCTCCTTGCATGAATATATTTGCACACGTATGTATGTACATATATATGTGTGTATGTAAACTTGCATATGTTCCGCTTAATATTTTACATACACTGCGTACCGGCTCTAACCCATTACAATTGCCTTTACTATACACGCACTCTTACACTTCCCAAAGCATTTAATCCTTGCTTGACTCTCCATTGTTTTACTTACACACGGTCAAATGCAAACAAAGCCTCGCAACATGCTGGCCGCCAGTCTTTTCAAACTCATCCTACTCATATTTAGCTATTCATGCACTTGTGTGTGAGTAGTTTGTCTCTAACTCAACCACCCCGACAACAGCGAACACTGTAGCTCACACGGCTGGCTGATTGCTGTTGGGAAATCAACTGGAAACGTGTACAATACAATTACAATGAGGATGCTGGTAGAGTGGAGCTTGGAGAATGAATATATTGAAAGGGGGAAGAGCTCTACAAGTACATGCATGCATATATGTATATTAGGTCAGTATGAACAGTGTTTATTAAAGTTATATAAACAAATAATATAAATGTAAAAGAAAAGTTTTAACATTAGCTAAAATATTAAGAATAGTGTAAAACGGCACATTTTTTATTAAAATATAAAACGATATGTATA
This sequence comes from Philophylla caesio, assembly GCA_963971545.1. Taxonomy (NCBI): domain Eukaryota; kingdom Metazoa; phylum Arthropoda; class Insecta; order Diptera; family Tephritidae; genus Philophylla; species Philophylla caesio. The sequence continues at coordinate 187,909,662 of OZ020604.1, read as the reverse complement.
CTTTTATTTCAATAAAAGTGTTTTAGTTCTAATTTTGTAAAACTTGAAACGATTTGTTCTTTAATTTAAATTTTGGCGGAGAAAAATAACGCAAGTCTCCCACAAACGCTATGTGCTTTGGAAAAGAGTGTTATATTAAAAAAATAGTTTAGAAAACTTGAGGAAACATAATTTAAAACATTTATTTGTGCTTTGTGTTTCTCGCCCGCATAGCAGCGCATCCGATGAGCGCGTATTTTCGTCAGTGAAATATATAAAATCGCTTATAAAGGCATTTTTTTTTAATGTGTAGATGGTGAGATCCATACTTATAGTAATAGAAATTATGCCTACAAAGGATACGGGAATTTGGTTCCTCGCAAATTAAATTTATCAATAACAATAATTTGGTGACTTCACTAAATAACATAGCTTAGTGTTTGGCCGAGCTTCTCTTACCCTTTGTGTTGTACTGCAAATGGAGGCCGACTCGAAGCGATAGCAGTATTTTATGGGTAAATTTTCCATGGCAAAAATACACTCAAGAATGTGGTCATTGCCTGCCAAAGGGGCTAACACTATTTGAAAAAGCACACTCGGAGAACGCTATTTGAAATGAATACAGAAAATCAAGTGAAGTAAGTTGTGAAGGGAAAGCTGGAAAAATAACAACAGCTCACACAGCGTAAGCTTAGCTGAATGCGTTTAGCTGCCGGCTTAAGTATTGCGCATGTTGTTGCGGGTTCGACTCCCGCAGAAGCCAAGAAGAAAGAAGTCTGATGAGGAAATGTGGTGATTTCCGAAATAGTATTATAACTTCTATCGCTTTGAGTATTGTTGTTTTTTTCCTAATAACTTTCCAATAAACCAATCGGCCTTAAAGCTCAAAAATATTTAAAATAATTAGTTATATGGCCAAACAATAACAAATAAAAAAAGTTTTATTTAATTTCATAAAATAGGAACTGGCAGTAACTTTTTTGTATTGTTTATGTACGAAATTAATATATTTAAAATAATTTTTTTCAATGTATTAAATGTTAGCTTTGTTATACGAGTATTAGAGGACGAAAAAATATTTTTTTTAAATTGGTCAAAAATTTTGAACACTTTGAAAAGCTTGAAAATACTTCATCTCATTTACTTAATTTTTGATATTTTACTTCAGATAATTTTCTACTGTCGGCAGCACTGGTATGTGCGTTTATTTAGCATTTGGTAAACAGAAGTTTGTACGGCGGTTAAACGGTGGTTTAAAAAGTCTAAATTTAAAAAAAATTAAAAGTTTTTTCCTGCAAGGAAAAATTTTAAATCAGGATGGCGATTTGCATAATTTTTTTGTGAACTTTCTACAAAGCCTTACTCTTATATTTATAAGGTTTTTGTTAGAGAATGTACCTTATTTTAATTGAAAAATCTTAAAAATAATAAAAAACGAACATAAGTGCCAACCAATCTCGGTATTAACTCTTTTTTGATTTGAGTGTATTTCAAACTGCACGTAAAAAAAACACACCTGCAACAACAAATTAAACGAATTTTCAAATACACGCACAACGGTTACACTGAATATACGAAAGCGTGAATTACGAAAGTATAATTTTGTATTCGATTGCAAACCATCTAAACACCACTGTATTTGTCGTAGTGTATGTATGCTAGGAATGTTAATCCCGGGATCCCGGTCTTTTTTAACTCCCGGAATTAGTCTATTCATATCCCGGCAAAGTTGTAAATAACTAATTTAATAGAAATTTAAATTGATACAACTTTTATCATAAGTACCTCCTTTTTAAGGGCAAAAAAAAAAGATTATTTGTAATACTAGTTGATAAAAGAGCTCCGCCCAGTCAAAGTTACTCTTCAAGCTTTGAGTGCTCGTAACATGGACTTATTAAGACATGGCATCGCTTTAAATTTTATGCTGAGGAAATTAAAATTAAAAAATCTAATTTTTTTAAATAAACTCGTTTCAAGAATCAAACAACAGAAGACAATCATGTCAGATATGTACGCTTTTAAATTAATACAAATAATGTATAGTCTTAAATATGATTTTCTGAAGCTTCTTATTTTGCTGCCATTATACCTTGATGTAGAAAATAGGCCTTACTGCGAAAGCGTTGTCAAAAACATTAACGAGACGGTGGTTGAGGTAGATATGAAAGTAAGTCTCAAATATAACTTTCATCAAGTTTCAACGAGCGAGTGAGAGGTTTGGTAAAAGAAATTATTATAATGTGGGTGGATACAGATTTTATATGCAACAAATTTAAGTCCATTAATGCTTTAATTTCTTCAAGATCGCATTTTGATCAAAAAAAGTTATAATTGCGCCTCGCTCATAATGGAATTTTTATATAAAAATAATATTTATTATATTTATTGTCCGATTATGTGTTCTTCTTAGATTATCAAATTTATACAAATATTCAAAAATTTATAATTTTTCAATAACATTTTTTATATAAATAACACTGTCCAACAGCATTTTTGAAACAGAATAGCGACCCCATAATTCTGAAAGGGTATGTTGAGTAGATCATTTTTGTAGAACAAACTTATGGTCCAGCACGTCTGAGTTTTTTTTTACAGTGGGTCAAAGTTTTCATTTTTTGGTCGAAGGGAGCATTATACTATATGAAAAAAATGTTGTAAGTTAATGTCTGAGAGAATTCTTATGTTCAGAGTTGTATTGTGGAATTGTATGACAATTATTTTTGTGGAAGATCTTAACCCTCTAACTGGTCTCTTTATGGGTCAATTTGACCCTTTTTTCCGTGAAAAACAAAAAATATCCTTTAAAAAAGGACATTTAAGGATTAAAATATTCTACGAAAATGTTTGGCGGAAAATTTCAGTGGGGGTCACCAAAGACCCCAAAGACACCATTGTTGTAAATAAAGCTCTTTACGATTAATTGGCAAAATTACACGCCAACATATACAAAGCGAGAACTCAGTGTTTGGCCCGGCCGAACTTGAAGACGTTTTTACCTGCTTTGTATATATTGGCGTGTAATTTTGCCAATTAATCGTAAAGATCTTTATTTACAAAAAACTCAGACGTGCTGGAACATAAGTTTGTTCTACAAAAATTATCTACTCAACATACTCTTTCAGAATTATAGGGTCGCTATTCTGTTCCATTCAAAAAGTCTTCATTTGTTGGACAGTGTAATTAAGCAAAGATAAAAATCATTTTATTTTTGATTAGAATACATAAAACTTGGTAAACTTTCAATTTTGAATATGTGGAAAAAAATAATGATTTATGAAGAACCAGAATTGGGCTGTTAATATTAATCTCAAACAGTGATTAAAAATAATATTATTGTATATGCGTTTGCTGCTGTACCAAATATGTTCTCGTATATTTATATTTCAATAATAAATTACATTGTATGTTGGTCAAATTTCAAGTACCATTCCAGACGTTTTACATTTTTTTGACAAATGAAAAATTACGAATCAAAACTTCCTGAAATTCGGGATCCCAGCATTGTCCCGCAATTTTGTTTACAGATGTCGAAAATGCCGGGTTCAAAAAAATTCTAAAAAATGTACATCCCTAATGTATGCCTTTGATTGTATGCAATTCTTTTGTTTGCACAATTTAACACTTTTCTTTGCCGCATATTTTCAATTCGCTTGGCTACAAATTTCAGTTCATGTTTCTGATTTCGACAGTTGTCATGCAGTCGCCAATACTGCGGGCGGCCTCCTTTGGAAATTTCGCATAACTCACTACCTAACTGTGTGATATTCTAACAAACATCTTATAGACTGAGAACAAAAGCTGCAGATTGGCTATCACTATGCCTATGCATACATCCATACAAACGTGCATATGCTCGTCCAAACACACACACACACACACACACCTACTGGCATATGGCAACAATTGAAAGAGCCATAACCATAAACCGCCAACTCAAGTTTGCTTTGCAGACCAACAAAGGATACTTAGTAAAGGATTTAACAAAAGTCAATCGTTAGCTCATATTCAATGGCTCAGAATATTGTGGATGTATGTATGTATGTATGTATGTAAATGCATCCTTTTGTTCGCCAAAGCCTGCAGATATTTACAGCGCTAACAACAAAGCCTTGAATTGGTTAAATGATGCGATTGAGTGTAAAAATAAGTATTACATTTTGCATCATAAACGCTGTATTATAAATAGCATACATATGTATGTGTGTATGGGTAAGCGTGTGGGTGATGTTTGTGTAAAACGAGTCAAGCTCAAGAGTTGAAAATGCTTAATACGCCAAATTAATTATAATTACCAAGCGACGTTTGCCAGCACAAGTTGCTCTCCCACCACAACTTACATACATATATTTAACTCCACCACATAGCATTTCCCCTCTATGTCCCCTTCTGTTTTGCTTTTCCTGCTCAAATTGTAATCCATACAAGTATTATCCTTTTGTAGAGCGTCCACTTGTGGTTGCAACGTCAACGCTGCCAAAGTATTTAGTCGGAAGCTATTTAGCGGCTGCAATATGCGCGCTGGCCAACAGCTTTTGGTCAATCAACTCCCCTTTACACTTACATTCTTGTCCTATCATTATTCATGCAATTGGCGCTTTGCCCAAGGAATGCATACACAATGGGACTATACACACACACACACACACACACACAGATCAAGTTGCACGCATATGCAGCTCGTACATTGGCTCGCTTTATTCCGCCCGCTTTGCCAGCATTTATGGTGCCACTTAATGTGCACTTGCAAGCGCTTTTGCGGCGATCAACCAGCCAAACGCCTACTTTACTTTAACCACCCACGCAGCTATTTACTCTCCAACTTCAGCTACTTCGGCTTAGCGCAGCCAACAGCGCCACCAGCAATTAACTTCTTTTTTACATAAATTAAATATTCTTTCATTTTTTTCTCGCCCACCACCGCTTCGGATATTTTTCATAATTTTTTTTTTTTTTTTTGCATTTACGTACGTATATTCCCTAACCGCAAATTGCCAAGAGTGGCACTTGTCGCCGCGGGATGTGGCAGCATAACTTTTGTGTAGGGCGGTTACGGCTCGCCAAAGGCGCCGCAACACCCAGCTGCTGCTGCTTGCCACCACCCGCACACTCTTGCCTTGCTTAGGCAATGCGGGTGCTAAACGTACTAATTACTATTAATTAAATTTTTTCGTCTCTTTTTTGCATACTTCTGTGCAAGAAAATGAAATGAAAATGTAAATGTGGAGCAAATGCAGCCTGAAAAAAAGTATGAAGATGAAGAAAACTTCAGCATTTTCTTCATTAACAAATGTGGCAAGCCGGTATAAAAGTCATTTGCAAGAAGTCGGCGTGTCCTCGGCTCAAGTTGCAGTGCAGCGCTGTGAAAGTTTTTCCTTGTGCTGCTACTTTTGCCATTTTTTTCTTCTTTACATATCGTTAAGAATGCGCTGCCAAGGATGTTTTCATTTTCTTCTGCGTGGTTCTGTTTTTTTTTTTTCATTTTTCTTCACTAACTCTAGTGCAGTTTTGAGTTTTGCCTACAAAGAAATGGCAAAGTACGAGTAGTTAGTATTTCACCAAAGAATTTTTGCGTAAGTTTCTTGCCAACTCGATTGACTGCACAGGCTGCGGAAGCTTAATGAATATACAGCCGCAAGAAAATGGTTAGAAATGAGCTTAGATCATGATGTCATTAATTATATACGAGTACATATGAACATACATACATACATATGTAACCAAAATCGTCGATAACGCCGAGTACAAAGGAATTGATAACCATACCAACGTGATTAAAGATAAAAAAGTCAATAACGATATTATTGACGATGATGGCGATTATTTGCAGCTGATGTTTTCTGCACGGTTCTGATAATCCGTTTACATTTTTTAGGTACACCAATCCAATCGAAAATTGAAGCAATAAGGCCTTTTCGTGCAACAGAAGTCAAAACAATAATTTAAAGAATTTGTGTGTGTCTATTTGACTGTGAATACCGCTTTCATCGATGTATTGCTAGAGTTTTAACTTAAAAAATAGGCTCCATTATAACGCAGGAATATATCTTATCACACTGTTTAAACTAGAAAACTCGCTAGATGGCGCTGGAGGCTAGTTGTTTACTAGTATCAAAGTCAAATTTATGAATCGACTATATTCAAAAATGTTTCTTTCTTGATGAGAAATAAGTTTGCGAAGTATGAAATCGCTAGATGGCGTCAGATTCGAGTTATACATAAATGGGATGGCAATGGACCGATCTGGTTCGTGTTTCGATATGACGACGTTGGACTCGATATTAGGGATACATCGATACCATCAAGGTATTACTCGCAAATCAGTACTTGTACTTGTATCAATCAATGTATCGATAAAGTATCGAGTATTTTATACGAGTACTACCATTTTGCATATTTTTCAGTTATTGTATTTGGTCTCACAAAAAAATAAAAATTTTTGCAAGATTATTTTTCATACAATAATTCAATACAAGAATTATTTTTATAAAGTATTTGATTTCACAAGCAATAAAATATATTTTTACAAGATTAATAGGCAAAGTTTTGTTGTTGTTGTTGTGATTTCATGTAAAGCGGTTCCGAGATTTCGATATAGTTGTACCTGTTTCTGAGAAAAGTCACAGATGACCTACAACCGATAAGTTGCTTTGTACATACGAACACACGCACTACGCGCATATCTTCCCATTACTCTAATGGGTTGCTTTTCAAATAAGATATGGGTGAGGACAGATAAAAAGACACTACGTCTCACGAAAGGCATACAATTTTGCGCTTTTTTTCTTATCCTATAACCAACTCTCGATGGTGTTGCCAAAAATTAAACTGTTTTACAGGATTGGAATACAAGTACTTTTTTCGAAACCTACTTGGATCGCTGTAAAAAGTATCGAAGACAAAAATGCTTGGTAAATTGAGAAAAGTATCGACATACTTGTACCGATTCATCCCGACTCGAGATTTGGTTATATTAAAATTTTTTTTGAAAATTATCAGTAAATAAGTCCTTAAATACGCTAATAACTGGAAGTTTATACATAAATATTCCCTACCTGTAGTGGTATAATATATAAGAAATCCCAAGTATTTTTTTAGGTTTTTTTTTCATAAATTGAATTAATTTCAACGGATTAGAATTTTGATTGGTTTTAAAAGAAATCTCTCCAGATACCATCTCTCTGTAATCTAGGTTACATTACTTAAAATAAATATATAGAAATGGAAAAAAATTTTAAATATAACAATTAAATTCTACGTAGAAGACAAGTGAGTTAAATATTAGTTTTCTAAATCACTGTGGTCGCGTGGGTAACGGTGCGTGCTATAACTCGATATGCCGCTGAGTTAGAGCTTCGAATCTCAGTTAGGGCAAGTAAAATCTAAATCATAGACAAGTTTTTTTCTAATAGCGGTCACCCCTCGCCAGCAATGGCAAACCTCCGAGGGTATTTCTGCCATGAAAAAGTTTTTTATAAAATACATCTGCCATTCGGAGTCTACACAAAACTGTAGGTCCCTCACTTTTTGGTATTAAGAAAGACGCACACCACAAATGGTAGGAGAAGCTCGGCCAAACACTGAGCTATATAGTGTAAGCGCCAATTATTATTATTATTATAAAATCACTTGAATAGAGGTTATTGAAAGTTTATTTTTTTTATTTTTCAGTAGTGCAAGATAATTGGCGATGCGCTGCGGCGCAAGCGGGTATTAGCTGGAATTTAAATAAAAGTTTGTTTACTAACATTTACTTTCGGGTGTTAATATACGTAGAAAATAACGTTCAAAACTTTTTAAGTATTTTAATAGCATTGCAGAACTTGCATCTTTTGCGCCATTATTTTTGTACGTATTGCAAATACTTAAGTATTTCTACATAAACTTATGTATGTATTTACTTACATAGATCATGATGTATTGCAAAACTACTTATGAATAACTACTTATACGTGGCAACCTAATTAAGCAATAAATATGTGTACTGCCTGCAGCGGAATATATTGTATACTAATTTCCATGTGTCGTCACGAACTAAAGCTCTTACTGTGAGCCACTCGGTACCACTGTTACGTATTTTGTTGTGTTTAACCACAGCATCAGAGTATCGGGTACATACATTTAGTCATAATCGTTTAAATCCACCATTTTCTTTTAGAAAAAAGATATATATAAATGGATATATATGTTTATATATACTGTATACAGATGTCAGTTTTGATTTGGAGGCAAAACAGCTTAAGCATTTTATCATTTTCGGTGTCATTAGCAACAATAACCAATCCGGATTGTCCTGTAAAACACTGGCGCCAATACAAAGTTTTGCTAAAGTTTAAAATATCGGTCATTCCTCGGCTCACAATGCCATGAAAATTCTTTAATATAAGTATTTCATATTGAATGATTTGAATACAGTTGAGGTAATTAAATAAAAGTAAAAATAATATCAATATTGGTATCCAGGAAAAAGTTTATCTAAATATGAGTCAAATAATTAAGAAAATTAAATATATTGCATATAAAATGTTTCCAGGAAAACATAGCCAAATAAACGATTTTATATAAGTAAAATATTTATCACCAAATGCATACGTACTGAGAATTTATACTGAAATTAAACAATTTAATTTCGTTTTGTGTGTTGCTCGTCATACACATGGAATTTTCCATAACGAACGTAAATTAAAATTTAAAATGTAAACAATATAACCATTTCGACACTTTCACTACAATCATCTGATTGAAATGTACTACCTTCTAGGAATTCGCCTTGTTTCAAACTTTGAAAAAAAAAACCAAAAAAAAAAAATTTTTTTTTTTGAATTTTTAAACATTTTTCTCAGAAGTTTTAAATGGAAATTCTTAAAACTAAAAAAAGAGTAAAAACAACTGCCCTACCAGTATGATACAATTATTAAAGATTCTGTAATGAAGAAGGTCTCCCTTGCTCATGACAAATTGGCTCCTTAAACCATAGTTGCTATGTGAAAGTATGGAATCAAAGAAAATAATATAACGCCATATTTTTGAAATGGTAGTAGGAAACGTACAAAATAGGAAAATGGTAGTGAAATGCATACATGATAAATTTTAATAATTGCTTGATAATTTTATAAATTTCATTAAAAAAAATCAATGTTAAGCTTAGAAATTTACACGGCAAAAATTTTGACTATTTTTCTTAATTTGTCGTACCAAAACGTTTTTCCTTAACGTAATTACAAGGCAGTTCTTTTTACCAATTTCTAACAGAGTCGGGAGTAAATCTGGTCATAAATGGTTGCAGTTTTCTGCCATAGTATCGAATGCATTATAAAATATATTCGAATCCTATTGTTTAGCTTATTATGCATTTTGATTTATCAGAATTTTACATTTTTATAAATCCGGCGAGGTACATTGTATTAGCTAGCGGAAGTAGTAAGTTCTTTCGAAGGTATGTTTGCTTTACACATTTTTAAAACAAATAAAAAAGTGTTTGTCGGATGTAAAAAAAACAATGAAATTTATCTTTTTTCCTTTTTTAAATTTTAAAATTAAAGTTCAATTTACAATGTATAGGAATAGCTTATAGAATTTCTTTGTTAAAAAAGAAATATTGCACAACTATTTTAACAAAAAAATTTGTCCGCCTACTTCTAAAATGCAACTTTACATTAAGGAGTGTCAAATTTCTGTTGTAATAAATTACGAAACCTTTGCCGAAATGAGGAGAAAACATCGAAAGCCTGTACCCCGTCAGTGTTGGACTTTAACCAGCACTAAACCTCCTACCGTTCTTGTACTAACGTCAAGTATTTTGTAGGGAGGCAGTTTGAGCGCTAAGCTCTAAGTCCGTTACAGTCTTGATGCAGTCCCTGGAAGTTGCATCTACTTGGCATCACCTCTGTTGGTCTAAATAGCCCACTTGCGTTAGACATGCATGGAACATGATTTGCGCCTACTTTACCTCGGCTCCGAGCGGCTCCTCGTTGGGCTATGTACTGTGCAGCAATAGCGGATGATACACAAATTCTACTGCTGAGCTGGCTCAGCGAAAATAATGATCCAAGTGGTCCGCCTTTCAACCACGGGCTTAAATGCAACACTCTGAGTTGGACCATTCGGTTGCTTTGTATCAGAATCATTTTACACAAAAGCATGGATTTAGATAAATATATTTATGAACAATAGAAAGTATTTCTAAAAATATTTCAACCAAAAATATCAATAGTATTTTTATAACAAATAACATTTATGTATACACTTTATGTTTGTTTGCATTATCCCATACGTTTTTGCATGCAAAGTAACTGTTTTGTTCACATTGCGCATCGTTGAATCTATTCAGCCATTGAATTATGGCTAACCGTTTTGTTAGTCCTTTGTTGCATAAAATTGCAAAAGTTTCGCCCTTAAATGCAGGCACGCTCCGAAATAAAATCACCAGCCATCACTGCCGTGTTGGTCAAAAGTCAGCGAAAAATTGAGCCTTCGCTAGCTCAAACCAAAGCAAACTTTTCTCTTTTTTTTTCTACAGATTTTCAAGTAGAATTTAATAAAAAAAAAAATTTTAACCGCATCCAATCCAATGCTTATTTAACGTAAGTATTCATTTTTCAGCACAATTTGCAATCCGCTCACTTGAATGTCTATTGACCAAACGGCGTGTATGTACAAAACACAACAAAGCCACAAATAGAAACAACAACAAGGACCAAGGGTAGAGCGACAGAAAGAGTGCACTTGCTGCTAGTCGGCTATATCGGCCACAATGGTTTGATGGTTTGGTAAGCAATTTAGCATTTGTTTTTTTTTTTTTTTTCTGAATAAAAACAGTGGAAAAATATAAAGAGGGCAATGTTTCCTTTCTTCTGATGTTGAACGCGAAAAACGTAAGTTTATTATTTTATTGCCCTCAAACTCGGCGCATGCATTTGATTGCATTCAAATTTGAAATAAATACATACATATGTACATATATATTTGTTTATGTATTATATTTATATTTGAGCGTAAGCGGCACAGTGGTTCGGATAGTCGAAATGAGGCATCGAAAGTCCAACACATAATTTTTTTTACTGATATGTCAAATAGCTTTGTTTTAAAATACTACTAAAGCCATACATATTTACTCGTTTATATAATACGAGAGCCGTTTGAAAATTCATTACTTCTGCCTTTAACTGCAATCCATTAATAGATTGCTGTCAAATTTTGAGCAAGCTGAGTCATTTACTTTATGCTTGACAGCCATTGTCAGCAGATAATCTCTTGACTTTTGACAAAAATTTAAAAAATTATTTTCGTGCGCTGATTAAGCGTTTTTGTTTTGCGTAAAAAACCATTATTAAAACAAATGAAGGGTTTTATAAATACTGTGGAGACACGGCACCTCTAAATTTCAATGGTTAAGAAGTGGTTAGCAGAGTTCCGTTGTGGTCGTATCAGCACAAGAGACGCTGAACGTTCAGGTCGCCCAAAAGAGGTCGATAAAATCCATTTAATGATATTGGATGACTGGAGGATGAAAGTGTGTGAGGTGCCTGAGCTGTAAGCATCACAACTCGGTAGGTAAATCACATTTTACAGAAATATTTGGATATGAAAAAACAATCCCCGAGATGGCTACTGCTCACACTCAGCCATAAGCGCAACCGTGTGACTACTTTAAAACCATGCAAAAAATCCATGAATTGGGTTTGGGTCAAATGAGCAGGTCATCACAGAAACAAACGTCTATTTTGAGAGTCTTGAGAAAAGCTATTATTTGGAAGGAATAAAAAAGTTTAAAAAATGCTGCACTTTTTTTGCCGAAAAAAATATATTTTAATCAAGAAGTCATTTACATATCAAACCGCCCTCGTACTTCTATATTGCTAATACCTGAAATTGAAATCCGCAAACATAACTCTCCGAACATACAGTGAAATGAAAGAAAAAAAATGTCCTATTGACATTTTGTTTTAAACTACAGTTCTTCGAAAGATGAAAGCGCCTACAAGAAATGGGAAATAAACTAGGGATTTTATAAAGTAAAATTTTTTAAACAGTATTTAAAATCATTTTTATAATTTGGTATGCAACTCTGATTTAATTTTCAGTGTGTTATTTTGGCATTCATTAACATAATGTAGTTTATGCCCTGTGCCCCATTTCCATACTATAACATCTAAAATATTTTGTAGTACAACGTACTACGAGTAGTTGGTAAAACTATGAAAATAAAACAAACTAAAATGAATATGCCTGACGACCGAGTTATGATACCTTTCTTCGAGTTTGCTTTGGGAATGTGCTAAATCTCCTCAAGAAAATGTTTCTTATACTAATTTGCAATAATAAATATTTTTTTTTGCTCCTTCGATGAATTTTTACACTACACTCTTATAAAAGAAACTAGCTGATTTAAATTTTATAACGAAATAAGGTGGCAACCATCTTCTAAACTTTTTCTGGATACGAGTAATTGCATGCTTACACTCTTCGCATTTCTTACGTACGATGCAATGTTTGACACCCATATCGCAAAATAAATAATTAATGTAAAATGTTATATTATAAATTAAGTGGCAACTCTTGCGTTGGATACTTTTTTTTTAATTTAGCCCTTACACTATATATATCAGGGTTTGGCCGATCTTCTTCTACCATTTGTGTTGGGCGTCAACAAATGGAGGGGCCTACAGTCTAGTGCCCACTCCGAACGGCAGATGCATTTTATGAGAAGATTTTTAATGGCCGAAATATCATCGGAGGTTTGTCATTGCCCGCCGAGGGGTGACCGCTATTAGAAAAAAACTTTTTTTATGATAAAGATTTTACTTGCCAACGCTGAGATTCGAACCCCGAACTTAGCGGCACATCGACTTACAGCGTGCACTGCTAGATACTGGACCACAGCGGCCAACCTAGCGTTGGAAACACACATCATAATATTATATTTCATTTCTAAAAAATAATATACAACTGGTTTTTAAAATAGCTGGCAACCCTACTCAAAAAGGTTTTGTATTAAGGCTAAATAAAAACCTTTCGTTTAACAAACTAATTTAAAATAAATGACAACATTTTGCGAATCGTCTATTCAAATCGGCGTCTTCCGCATTGAATTTTATTTCTTCAAAAAATTAATTTAATAAAAAAGATTTATTTTGGGTATATGGCAACCCTGCTTCACGATATTTTTGGCAGTATAAAATACCTTTAAAATGGTAGGTATCTTTATATTTATTTTAAACTTATGCTAAATAGGTGGCAACCTTATAGGCAACTTCTCAGTGTCAAAAAGTAGTTTAAAGCTATTTGCGGGATAGCAAAACACATCGTAATATTATATTTAATATCTGAACATAATAAATCAATTAATAATTTTGTATTTTGAATAGCTTGTAAGCCTACTCGATGAAAATTTTTATTAAAACAGTGTAAAATAATTTAAATACTTTTCAATTGTTACCGCTAACGCATTATTTCATTTAATTTTAATAATCTACATAAAGAAATTATTAAAGAAGAATAGCTTATTTAAAGCAATATTATATTTAAGTAAAAATATGGAAAAACTTTGCGTTTTTTAAATCAAAAACTCAAATACCTTTTAATTTTTTTCTATTATAACATAATTACATACATTATTTATTTTTCACTATTTAAATATTTTACTGAATGTTACACTTTACTGTGCAACGCCTTCCAATGAAGTAAGCGTTACATATATAAATATGAAAGGAAACCCGCTTAGTTTACTACAAAATTACAAATATCGCGCGTTTACTACAAAACTGACATATTTTGTTAAAAATTATTTCTAGTAGACTAATTGCCTACCGTCTTTTCACACAATTAGGAAATTCATAGTTGCTTTTTGCACAGAATCGAATAAGATTAAAAGACTTTCATTTATATTTACTTTCAAAGCAAGAGTAAATTGAAAACTTTAAAACTTTTTTCTCCATTTAAAAATTTTTAAAATACGGCATTCTGCCAGCAAATGCACGATTCACATATTTGTATGTATAACTTTATGAGTGCCGCGGAAATTTTTTTTAAATAAAAACTGACCACCAACTGAAGCTTGAAAAGTGCAGCATTGCTGCTGAATTGCGCAATACCACGCGCGCCGCTCGAATCTCTACCTCACCTCTGACGCCACCCACCAACATTTCGCAACGCAGCTGACCTCTTCAATAAATAAAACACAGTATTTTTATTCGAAATTAATTGGAGTATTTTTCAGCATCGCCAACAACAACAACGACGACGGATGTGAAGGACATCGCTGCCGCCGCTGCAGTCAGCTCGTGATCCATTCCAATTTTCCGGACTGACTGACAGAGTTGCCCATTTGCTCTTCAATTTGTGTACGTTCATACATATACAATATATTGCGACTATGCATGGCATACAAAAACAACACACTAACAGTTAACAAGTTAAACTGAGCAACTGACCCGAACACTGAACACGAAGGCACTTGGCCTGAAGTGGACGGCGTTTGGTCAGTAGCTGCAACTATAGCAACGCGTGTATGCCAGCTGCGGGGAGGATGGGTGAAGGATAGCAACGATGGCGTAGTTAACAATTTACAAGTGTGTGGCAATGTACGGAAAGATTGAAATTAATAAAAACGCGAAATATAAAATAAAATAAGTTCTGAAAGGAATTGAAAGTAAATAAAATATAATGAATACAAGCAATTTGTTTTAATGCACGCGAATGAGAGCGCGTAGCGCATTTGGATGTGACGGCAGTTGGCGGATAGTATACATGTTAGGGATGTAAATTTTGGGCATTTTATTGATCCCGGGATTTTCGAAATCTGAAAACAAAATCCCGGGACAATCACGAATAATTTATACTTCCAAGTACCAATATACATATTACAGAATCAAATGCACCGGCATAAATAAAATTATGTTTAATTACTGTTTGAGACTAATATTATATATTACCATTCAGTAAAAAGAGAAATACATACATTAAGTAAAAATTAAACACAACACGCATTCAATTTTGAGCGAGGCAGAATTATATGTTAATTGTATCAAAATGCAATCTTAAAGAAATTAAAGTCTTAAGTGTGTTATCCTCCAACCTGGATCTAAATTTGTTGCATTTAAAATATGCAGTGGAGAAACACTGCTGCGCCTTAACACTTGTTGGTTGGATTGTCGACTAAAAGTTAAATGCTCTCTATAGGACATGGCCATTATCGCCTCATTACAAAAAATATCAATTTCTTTTATCAAGCCTTCTGATAAATTATATACCCCTCGATTAATGGACAATTGCGAGCTGCTTGTTAAAACTTGATGCAATTTATCTTTCATACTTTCTGCCTTATCCAGTTCACGCACCTCTATTAACATCGCTTTCATAGTAAGGTTAATTTTCTGCTCGAGGAGGATATTATCCAGCTAAGTTATAATGGCAAGGGCAAAACGAATTCTAAGGAATTCACAAGCCGAGTTATTTGTCGTATTGGTCGTATTGGTTATCGTAATACAATAGTTGTAAACTTGTTGTTTTTGTTACTCATGTGAAATTTTCTTATATCAATACAACCCTGAAAGGTATTTTATTCGATCGGATTTTTCTGTTTTAAATCATTTGAGGTTTATTTTTTTTTTTTAAATTTTAATTCCCTGAATACCACATACAATAGTAAACAAAAGTTCCCCTATTATTTTAATAGCAGACTATAGAAACACGACAAGTTACACGGATTCTGAACTCTCTAAAGGCTTTGAAAGCTTAATTTTTGATGATAAAAATTTTTTTAAAATAAATGGCTATTAAATTTACTGTTTTCTGCAATTCCGGGTTTCGAATAGACTTATCCCGGGATATTCGGGAGTTAAAAAAGGCCGGGATCACGGGATTTCGGTATCCTGGGATAGACATGCCTAATACATACATATCTTTATATGTACATACATACAGCAAGGGGAAAATTCTTGAATTACTTACTTAAATATTTACAGCCTTTTGATATATGTACATACATTTATTCAACAGGCTTACATCCATGCACAAATCCATTTCACTTTCCTATCGGACAATCGACCTAACCTCGTATGTTAAAATGTTTTTTTTTTTTTAATTTACAAATTAATTGTTAATATTTTAAAAACATATTTTTCTTTTAATTTTTAATATTTTCATTAATTTATGTTCTTAATGTTGTTTTATCCGCGGCTGTTACTGAGTTCCCAAGCCCAGTTCTTTCACCACTAAAAACTGGCTTCGAGCTCAATTACGGTTGAGGAAACTCTCCAGAATTTTTTTTTTCAAAAAGTTTTATGTACAATATTAGGCGTGTTTTAGTTGACCATCACAAGCTAATAGCTAAATCTTTGGCAAAGAATCTTTTGCAAGAACTGTCAGTTTAAATTCAATTTATTTCCACAAAATATGGAAAATGGCAATGGAAAATATGTAAGTTTGAATTTTTATGAACTTGATTCACTTGAGCGCAGTACCAAGAATCTCTAAACACAACAAATTGCGATTTCGCACTTTTTTAAGCATTTGTATGTATTTTTGGTTAGTTAACATTTTCATCTGTCAGAAAAAGGGTTTTCGGTATTTCTTATTTGCAATAAACCAACTATTGTGAATGAAGAAAAAAAGGAACTGGAAATACATCTAGTTCAATATACAAGTCAAGATAACTTTTCACAAGCCAATATATTAATGTTGGCTAAGTCTTTGCCGCGTCGACCATAGACCATAGAAATTTTTTGACATAAATTATATCGTTTTAAATTTCAATGTCAAAAAATGTATTAAACATTTTTTTTTTAAATATTTTTTTCATACTTCAGAGATAAGTTAATAGAACTATAGCCTTAAAAAATAAATAATACGTGAACCACGTGAAGTATAACCGTTCGAAAAAAAAGTTGCTTAGGAGAAAATAAGAAAAACCGAATATTTTAAATACGCCGATATATTATTATAAATGTTAAATTAAAAATTTAATCAATACAGTTTAGTAAGTTTTTTTTTTGTTTGTTTGTTTATTAGGAGTTTTTTTTTATTTGGAAACAACAATTGTTCAAGCGGTATAACAAATCATCTCATCAGACTTCTTATTTATCTGCACTTTACTTAAGTTCGAACAAAGGAAGAAGATGGAAATCTTTCACTCTTACAAACCTATCTCAGCGTATTGCGAAGGACCTCTAAGAGCCGTTTGAAACCAAATGAGATTTCAGCAGACTTCTTTAACATGATGTTTGAGAAATTAAATTCGGCAGTTTAGCTTCATCAAATTCAAAGTTTTACTTAAATGTTTAACACTCTGCCAATAATTTTTTCAACTGTAAAAATAGATATCCCAAAACGAAAAACACTCGAAAGCACTTTGTAATTCTTTTTAAAACCCTTTTTTTTGTTTAGTTTTAATTCGATCGAATATCTATGGTCTGTCGTTCGTCTATCAGCGTCAATGTTTTCCGCTATTTCAATTTGCAGACACTTCGGTTGAAATATTTTTCATTTTTTCCAACCAATCAACGTTTCCATTTCAATTGCAATTTGCAATATTTTTTTTGAATTTATATGCATATGTGTACGAGTACATGTGTGTGTAAGAATATAAAAAAAAATATGACTAAGTACGAGTATCAGCAATATCATCAACAACTTGGAGGCAACTAAAAACGGCTAGACGCATGACATGAAGGTATGTGTGTGTGTGAGTATAAAGGGTATTGCAATAGATGCAAACGTGTCTTCACACATTCTTGTTAATAACACAATTTTTTAATTTTTTTAAAACCTTTTTGTAACTAAATTGTTAAACGCGCCGGAAATATTTAAGTAAGGAAAGACTGATGAAATATGTACGTACATTAGTTTATTGTCAACAGAAAAATTGTAAAAATTAATTTAAATAAGCTCGAGGTTTAGTAATGCATACAAGTCTAGGCGTGATCTTTTGTCGATGTGTTTTGTCTTTCACTTATGTACCGGCTCAATTGATTGTCCATACTTGCTCACGAAAATTCATTTTAGTGTTCCCTCACGCATACTTCGCTGTAGTGATATATTTTTTGTCGGGTTTGCTAAGACGGTCTATGGTATGAATGCACCTCTTAGAAGGACGCTATCTCAATTTAAGGCGTATTCTTCTTCCTTAGATTTTGATTTTACCAATTCTAAGTTTACTTTTAAGAATTTACTCATACGACTCCTGTCGTTAAGTCTTTGAAATTAAAATGGATCATTTAATCTGTAAACAACTTGTTTGTTGATTAATAATAATAAATAAATTAAAAAATTCGGTTTACAAATTTTAAAATATCGGCATTCCTTTAAATTTTAGAGTTTGTTGTAAAAAAATGTGGGTAACTATGAAAAGCAACGACTAATAATCAAAACTAAAACATATTAGAACACCAGGAGACACAGCATTGAGTAGAAACATTTTCATATGAATTACACTTTGTTCATAAATTATATCACAAACACATATTGGCTCATTTGGACAATTTATTTATCCTCTAATTATTAAAAATTAATTTTTAATTATAATTCTCTTACGAACACCACTAAAAACAATTTTTTAAATTTTATAAATAATGTTTATCAAAATTTCATCAAAATTTCGAATATTTAAAAAAAAATGTACAGATAGGTGGATCATTCAATTTAAGTAAAACTAAGTGCAAGTTTCTAGTGGCTACGAATTGACACTGATTTTTGGCAAATTTTTCACTGACGCTCTATCGCAATTCTTTCTATTTAAAAAATAATCGCGATTTTGCGGTTTGGTATAGACGAAACTGTTAGTAAAAAACTTGCCAAAAATCAGTGAAAACTGGCAGATAATTGAAACTTGCACTTTCGTACACTAAAATGAATGAGCTTAAAAAACTGTATACTCGAAAAAATTCTAGGATATTTGAAGAAATTCCCTTAAATCATTGTAAATATTTTAAAAAAGAGAGTTTATAATTTTTCTTAGAGAAGGAATCATATTTCAAATGAAGAATAAATTTAACTAATTAGAAGAAGAATTAGGTGCCCAAATCGTCAGTATGTGTATAATTTGTGAATGAGATTATATAAATTTCTCCTAACATTTTCTAAATATCGCTTCAATTTGCCCTTTTGTGTTACGTTACACAAATATTTGTTTAAACATAATTCTTACTAACAAATAAGCAGCGTGAAAGTTAGGACTAACGTAATATCTAATTGTGTACCTAGTTGGTATATTCTTTTTGTCTGCATATGCAATTTCAACCTTTTTTTTGTGCTGTCTTCTTGTTCTTCTGTTTTAAAGTAAGTATCACACTCAAATTTAGGATTGATTGTTTTAAAAATTCAAATCAGAGCACAGTATCAAGGCCTTCGAAACAGCCTTTTCTTAAGTAAATTTTTAAGAGATTTTCGAAGGAAATTGTCAAAGTGAATTCAATAGATAAAGTTGTCGTTTATCACTTTGTTGGACTGCAAGTTAAATTTGCTTTATTCTGATTGGTTGGCGATGTAGCAGTCTAGCAAAGAGCGGAAACAAAAGCATGTAATTTTTTTTCTACTTTTATACAGTCGCCACCACAATATTCAATTCGGGCGTTAAATCAAGGACCTACCACCATTTCCCAACTTCTTTTACACATGATTTCTAGAGTCTACATAGTATGGCACTTCAGTATTTTTTTGAAATTTTGGTATGCAACTTGGGGCATTTTGAGCTCCTGTAAAGCAAAAAATTTTATAAAATTTAAATTTCGAACTCTTTAATTGTCACACCCTTTATGCACTTATGTACATATATATGTGCATTAATATGTATGAAGGTGATATACTCGCATCAGTAAGTGACATTCGGTGAGTTGGTGTAACATATGAAATTCTTAAAAAATCTTTGAATCAATGAAGTGTTGTTATTTTCTGCTGATTGATGACTTTTTTAATTTTCTCTTCTATCCTTTGCTAGCTTTTCGTTTCAATGATTTTAAGGGGATAAAGAAAGCGATGGAATTAAGTATTAAAAATAATTGAATTGCAGATTGCATTGAGTGGCAAATGCGACAAGTATGTATGTATGTATGTATGTATGTATATATGCAACGATGTCTTCATACAAATAAATAAAGCTTTTGCGAAGGCTAAAATTCAATTCGATTTGGCAGCAAAGTGTTTTTATTGCTGGTAATGGAGAATAAATTCAAACGGTCTCCATTGCATTTTACATAGAAACATACCAACCTACACATGTATGTATGTATATACATACATACATATGTGTTTGTATGTAATTAAATCGTTGCTAAACGTTTATTTATTTATTTTTTTTTTGTTTACTTTCCTATGCGTCTTTTGAGGCAAGTGCGAACTTTGCATGTAATGCAAGCAAAAAAAAAAATGTCGCGTTCCCCAATCGCCGCCAATGTTTAAACTCGTCAAATACACAAAGACCTTGTGCCCTTTTCAATGGGCGTGATTAGCTTTGTCAATTTGGCACCGTCAATGGCGTCAGTGAGCATGTGAAGCGTTAAAGAACACACAGCGCGCTCACGGAAAGGCAAACGCTTAGCAAAACAATGCAATAATTAATACGCTACCAAAGTGCACACAAAATCCAAATATGCAACTGCAGCAACAACAACAAATAACAACAACAGCACGCCAAATGCAACTGCCAAATGCAAAATGCTTCGAAAAGGCCATGTCAAAGTGAATGGCGAAATGGCACTCGCAACGCTTCAGTTCCGTTTTGAAAATATAAGATTTAATGATTTGACTTGCACCTTTCGGAAGTCACAAGTTTTCTTTCTTTTTGTTTTACATGGTTTTGCATTTGTTGCACCCATTCACAACAACGGAACACAGTCACAGTCAACATTTTGCGACGTTAGAATTAGTGGAAAAATTTCCAATCATTTTTTAAGCGGTGGTCAATGAAGCGTTCATTGCCTTGAGCACCGCTAGAAAAGTTGGGTGGGAATTGAGACCAGCACAAGTGCTGGTAGTCAGCAGTGCACCAGACCAAAATGCGTTTCTGCAATTTGTTGGTATATTCACGATATTTAAGATTTAATTTTTAAGTCTTTAGTCGTGAAAATAAATTTTCTTCCAAATAGTCATAAATTTGAGTCTTTACATAAAGGGCATAGTTAAACCGATACAGACTCGAAGTTTTCAAAACAATTATAATAATTTATTAAGGTAACACATGTGCAAAGCTGATAATTACTTACTTACTTACTTAATTGGCGCATTAACCGCCGGAGCGATTTTGGTCGAGGTCAACAAAGCACACCAGCTGTCCCTATCTCTTGCTAACTGGCGCCAATTGGAAACCCGAAGTATAACCAAGTCTTTTTCCACTTGGTCTTTCTAAAGCAGAGGAGGTCTTCCTTTTCCTCTGCCACCACCAGCGGGTACCGCGTCAAAAACCTTCAGGGCTGGAGCTATTTCATCCATTCGAACGACGTGACCTAGCCAGCAGAGTCGCTGGTTCGTCCTTGTACAGCTCGTACAGCTCATCGTTTCATCGTACGCGGTATTCGCCATCGCAAAGACACCAAAGTTCATAAATCTTTCGGAGAATCTTTCTCTCGAACACTCCAAGAGCCCTCTCATCTGATGTTGTCATCGTCCATGCTTCTGCGCCATACAATAGGACTGGCATGATGAGAGACCTATAGAGTGTGGTTTTTGTCCGTCGAGAGAGCACTTTACTGCTGATAATTATTTTAAACATCAAATGACTCGTATTCCTCTTACATATATCCATAGGACCCTTACATTTTTAAAGCTTTATTGGTTTAGATTTCAGCTAAACCTAAAATGTCCACATTAGTTTGCTATCTAGTAATACTTCTAATTACTTTACTAGCTAAAAAGTGGTTTGGAAAGACCACTGAATAGGAATTTCTTAAAGTGTTAGAGGTTAAGGCAATACAGCGTTATTGCGAATTTGGTTGCGCTAAGGAAAGCTGATAGGCTAAAATGGTTTTGCATTATCTGCGTAAGCCAACTCATCCATTCATATGTGTGTGTGTATAAGCTTTCAGTTAGCTTTCTGTGCTGGGGTTTAAGAAGCTTAAAAAAAACGAGTTCTTTCCATATTGTAGAAATCGAATTGAAGGTGTCCATAAACCTTTCTTGGGCTTTCCAATGTGGCATTAATCCTACTCTAATGACTAAAACCGGAACATTTGTGTCCGTTTGGTGGACCCCTTAATTCGCGCCACTTACATTATACATAATCTTCAGTATATATAAAAAGAGCCGGATTTACCACGGGACAACAGGGGCACAGATTTGGGGCTTCCATACATTTAAAAAAATTTGAATTAAAAATTTTTAAAATTTAATAAGAGAGTTAAAGAAGATATTTTTTCTCCCAATCGTTGAAAAAAAAAATTTTAAATAATTTATTTCGAGTGTTGGATATCTCAATAATCATCTATGACTTTGCATCACTTGACTGACGAATTATAGTTATTGGCGAAATGTACTCGACTATTGCAATTGTGGACAAAGACATTAACCCAGTTCGTCTAGAAGTCCAGCAATAATTATCCAGCAACGAAATTTCTCAGAATTTTGGAGTATTCTCTCTCAAAAAGATATGCTTGCACATTTTTACGCGAACGAAAAATTTGCAGAAACTTGCAAGTTTAATGAACAGCTGATTGAATTCTTATCCGCATCCAAATATGCAAAATGAAAAACATTGCATTAGTGTTTCTTGAAATATTCTACTAATGAAACTTAACCAAACGAACATTTACCTGCTTGCTAATTTTTCTGTATAAATGATATGTCACTTTGCTCTCTCAATTTCCCCTGCTTTGCCGGTTTTTGGGACACCGTAAACGCGATTTGATAAAAAATATTGATATTATCCACCTAAATATGTACATAGATACATAAATCCGGCTCTCTTTATAAAAAACAAACAAATTGTTTAGCGCTTTGTTGAAGAACTTAAGGGGCTTCGTTAAGATACGAATATATTTTTGGCCTTTAAGATACAAAAACAAAACCAGCAGTTAATTAAATATAAATATTGCATAAAATTCATAAAATGTAAAAACTATTTATGCTAATAAAGATTTTATCAAAATAGTCAAAACATATAATATCTTAAGATATACTCTGGAAGTGCTAATAAATTTTGCTACTTGCGAATTTGTTTGCTATTAAAGTGTAAACCAGTTAGAAAAGTCAATTGCCGGTAATGTTTTTATTTTCAACTATTTATCAAGTTCATGTGTGCGCAATAATATCAATTATGCCGATGTGTCCGATTCAAGCGCGGCAGTTGTACGCCGATATTTTATGGGCCACATACAATGTGTTTAACGAAACATAAGATACACTAAACGAATTTCAAGTGTGTTTGAGCACTTAACGCGTATTATTTTATAGCTTAGTTAAAAAAAAAAAACACACATATTTTTTACGAGCGCGTAATTGGGATTGGCTTGCTAAATAATAGACTATTTTTCGCCGATGAAATGCCGCGCACAAGCCATACTTGACTACTGCTTTGCAAATTAAATTCACCTTAATACATACGTACATGCATATTATATATGTATGTATGTGTATATATAAATGCATGTTGACAGCCGATGTTAGTCAGTAATAAAAAATTCTCAAAAACACGTGAACGTTAAACAGAACTAAATATTTTGTAGGAAAAAAATTAGATACATAAACTTCAAGTGGAAACGAAGAAAAATTCAATGTAAACAAATTAAGTTAAACAAGGTTCAAAAATAAATTAAATAACTATAAAACTATTAAATAGCATTCCATAAAATAAATATAAAAAATAATTTTGTGATCACAAAAACAGAATGCTATTGCTGAATAAATAAATTCAAATTAAGCGCAAAATGTATAAAAAAAACTGACTGAAATAATTAAAGTAAATAAAAATGAATATAAAAACTAAAATAAAACTTTACAAAATAAAATAACACAAAGAAAAATAAAACAGTACTTTGGTTTGAATCAACAGAAATAGATATAAAATAAATTAATTGAAGAATGCAGAAAAATAAAATGGCATAAGTTAGAATGAAATTAATAATGTAGAAAAGTTAATAAAACAATTAAACGCCAAAAAAAGATAAATTAATAAAATAAATTACTTTTAAGAATAAAAATTAAGCTTTATTAGAAAAAAGTAGCTAAATTAAATAGAAAATAAATTAAAATCACACTTAATACAGAAAATAACAATCTAAACACTCCTGGGCAATTGAAAAATAATGAAAATTAAAAGCGATAGGGCGCTGACCCTATTCAACCGCACAAGGTGCATGAATAAATTGAAAAACAAATATTTCAGGTACGCAGTTTTGTAGTTCATTCAATTCGTATAAATAAATAAATGTGCAAGTCTCAAGTGGATAAAGCTTATCATTGATTTTTGACAATTTCGTTTTTACAAATTCATACATACATGTTCGATTTTTTTATTTGAAAAATTTACGGATGAAATTTAATCTTGCACTTTGTTGTGGTAAAACGTAATAGACTATAAAAATGTGTACTCAAAAAATTTAAATTTTTTAAGTCTATAATTTTGAAGTAAATTTGAATAAATTTTAAAACTGGTTAAATGGTTAAATAAAATAAAAATAATCCACAAATTATTTGTATGTATGTATGTATGCATGTAATTTGAGAAACAATGATATAATAGATGTGTATTGTATCATTACTTTTAAAAAATTACGACAGTTTTGTTAAGCAGTAAGAAAATTAAAATACAGCGCATCGGAAAACAACTGTAAATATTAAAGTGTCATCATACACATAACATAGTATTTATATGGTACATTCATATTAGGGATGTAAATTTTTGGCATTTTATTGATCCCGGGATCCCGAATTTCAGGAAGTTTTAATTCGTAATTTTTAATTTGTCAAAAAGACGTAACACGTCTGTAATCCTCCTATTATAGTGGTATTAAAAATAACTTTGAAAATAATAATGTATAACAAAGAAGAACACATTGTTGCAATTCATGTACATATACATACATATATTTATTGGTCTTTTCAACCTAAAATAAAAATAAACGTAAAATTTGACCAGCATATAAAGTAATTTATTCTTCATATATACGAGTGCATATTTGGTGCAGCAACAAATCCATATACAATAAAACTATTTTTAGTCACTGTTTGAGATCAATATTAACAGCCCGATTCTGGTTCTTGATAAATCATTATTTATTTACACTTATTCAAAACTGAAAATTTACCAAGTTTTATGTATTTAATCAAAAATAAAACGGGGTTTTCTTTGCTTAATTATTTATATAAAAAATGTTATTGACAAATTATAAACTTTTGAATATTTGTATATATTTAATATTCTAGGAAGAAGACAGAATCGGTAAGTAAGTATTATATAAAAATCATGTAAAAATTAAATGCATCACCCATTACATTTTGAGCGAGGCAGATTTATTTATTTTTTTTGATCAAAATGTGATCTTAAAGAACTTAAAGAATAAAGTGTGTTATGTCCAAAACTGGACTTATAATAATTTCTTTTATCAAACGTTCTAATAAATTTAATGCCATTCTATTGTTGGACACTTGCTCGTTAAAACTTTATAAAATTTATCTTTCAGACTTACTTCCTTATCCACCTCCTCGTTAATGTTTTTAACGTCGCTTTCATAGTAAAGGTCGTTTTCTACTCAAAGAGCATATTCTCCAGCTCCTTTATTTCATTTATTTTACTTGGTTAACAAAAATTTCGAAAACAGACTCACACGCTATTATAATACTTAAAATAAAATTAGTCACAAAACTGCATACTCGAAAATTTTTTAAAGATCCTAAGAAAAAAATTTGGAATTTGGATAGAAATTTGTTAATTTACTAAAAAATATGTTTTATGCCCAAGACTTCCGTTTATATGGTTTTTGTTCTAATTGAAAAAATTGTAAGTATTTCAAAAGAAAACATATTAATAAATTGTCCAAATGGACCCCGCTGCTATTAAAGTGAACACGGGAATGTATGTATGTGTGTAGATCACTAACGAAACTAATTTGTTTCTCCTTTGTAGTTACATTTGATGCTGTGCGATATTCCCGCTTGCGATTAAACTATATATTTCAAAAGTAGACTAACTTCAAATATCTAATTGTTCATTAAGTAAATGCAAAAAAAGCGGCAAGTATTACGTGTTCATTAGATAAGTGTGGCAATGGCAATTTTTTTCTTTACATAAAACTTCTTTAAAATATCGCTTTAGCTTTGCTGGTTGCTAAGAATGCGAACTTTTGAATATTTGAGTTAATTCACTTTTGAAGAATGTGTGCAGTAGGTAACTACATACATACATACATACATATAATTTTGTTGCAGTTGTAGTTTATAGGTTTTATGTGACACATTTCATTTATAAACGATTTAACAAAACAGATTCTGAGTTAGTACAAATGTTAGCTTGCAACTTAACTCCAGCAACACGATGACCTAACTATAAAAGCGAATTCAAATTGGTGTGTGCCAAATAGTCACTGATCGCCACGTAAAAGCGGAACACATAAGTCGCGAATTATTTGTAAACAGAGAACCCTGTTTGTAATTAAAATAAAATGTTGATGAGAACATTTTTGTTATTTGCTGGTGTTGCTGTGATTTGCATGTTGAGTGTAAGTGTAATAAAATGGAAATGTGTTTGTCTATACAAATTTTGGAAATACAAAGTATAAAAAACAAAAAGTATGTTAAGTATTGTAAAAATTATTGACAATTTTATTGAGCTCGAGGCCAGTTTATAGAAGATTTTATTGGATATATAACAACAGTTTTTAAAATGGTAGAAGTTATAGTACTATTTCGGAAATCACCACATTTCCTCATCAGACTTCTTTTTGTATTTATTCGTCATAACCACATCTCCAAGGCTATGAACCAAGGAGCTCGGAGTGGCAAAGCCAACACGCTAAATGCTGTGCTACGCTAGCCGAGTGGACTGCGTTGTTTTTCCATCTTCCTTAAACAAACCAACTACAAACAAGGGCAACTGATCTGCTGATATTTAAACTTGTTTGTGTGGTTGTTGTTTGTGTGTTTGCAATAAAATTGTCAATTATTAAAAATCAATAAGGCCGAAAAACAACTAAAAATATTGTAAAAATAAATAAGTTTAAATAACAAAAAAACTGTACAAAGAATTATACATCAAAACTAACTGAAATAAAAAATAACAGAATGATTTAAGAGAACGTAAAAACGTAAAAGTCAAACAAGTTACATCTAAGATAAGAGCGTCAGATTCTATACATTAAAACATAGTCCAGCAAAAATGGAAATTTAGACTATGATTCCTAAATTGCGTTACTGTATGTAATGGAAAAAAAAGTAGCATTCTTGACTAAAACATAAAATTTACATACGTACATATAATTGTTTATCAAATTTGGTCGAAATTGAAATGAATAGCATTGCTATACATTGATTAAGCCATAATATTTTTTGTTTAAAAGTATTGTCTCTAGTTCCCCGAAAAAAACGAACAAAACTCTGATCCTCACAAAACCCGAAAAAACTAACAACAGATCGAGGAGATATGATTTATTCATTCCGACTTCGAACAAATTCGTCGAAATCGAAATGCAGAGCAGGCCTGTATACGTATATTAGGGTGATTGACTCGGTTTTTTTATAAATTATGGTACTGTTTGTATGAAATCTTGATTTTTCGAATATCGAATAAATCGGTTTTTTTAATCTCCAAAACCGATTTTTACCTACATAGTTGTAAAGTTATTGCCTTTGATAAATAATACAAATACGGCTGCATATCGACAAATTTTACATCCATTATATTTTTATAGAAACGGCAATTACAAAGTGCTTGTCAATTAGATAGGACCATTATATTCATTCGAAATCCAAATAATTTGCCGAAAAAACACAGGAAATGTATTTTAGAAGTTTTTATATATTAGGACGGCACAACCTTGAAAAATTGTATAACGTCTTACTGAGAGCAAGTCTTTCTAGCTTGCTCAATGTGCTCAACGTGTAATTCGGTAATTTGGTACGAGTATAATCTCAAGTTTTAAAATTTGAAAAATATTATTTTTAAAAGATTATTGCATTTCCTCGCTTTTACGTTTTTATTTTTTGTGTTTGCCTTAATTTTGTGATCTGCTTGTCACATGATCACAATTGAGAAACTTGTTTTGAATGTAGAGGACTTGAGACCAATTAATGCCAAATGGTCTAAAATTATGACTTTTGTCTCTATCAGAGACTGAGACTGCTCACTGAATTTGGGCCTTAAACTTCATTGTATTTTCAAAGGATATCTTTCATAGAAATAATTGCATTTACTTGCATGTATGTATGTACATGGATGTAGTTTTTTCTTACTTGGAATAAGAACCGGTTGACCCGGTTTATTCTTGATTTTAAAAATTTAGGACCAGTTTTTTTCAAACTGTCATTTTTCGAACAATTCGAAAACCGGTTGTATACATATATTTCCTTGATGAACTCAAAATACGGAAGAAATTAAAAAATTTGACATTTAAAAAAAAATATTAATTAAAAATCTATTAAAAAGGTTTGGCGAAAACGAAAGCGAATTAAAACGATTATCTTACAACTCGTTTTCGTTTTTGCCTTTTAAAGTAGGTCTCTATTAAATCGCCTATCTCGCTCAACAATCGAAAAATAACACATTCAACAAATGTTTAACACGCTGCCAGGTATGTGGCGTCAACCTGTTTGATGACCATACCTAAGATTTGTAGATTATACGGAAGCCAAATCGCTGCAGCATCTTTCAAGTCTTCTTCAGGAGAGCATTGATCAGACTGAGTACGCAACAATATTCGTAAATAGTCGGGCTGAAATAAAAGAAATTATGGCAATAGGATTTAAATTAGCGAAATCAACGCTATCTCAGCAAATTACCTATGGATCGGAAGAGGATGGGAGATCTCAAGTTTAATACGGTCTAGCTTAGACAGAAAAAGGCGCATGACCCTTTGCGACTAGACAAATCAAAGAACACTGTGCTATTGCTCCAATGTTTCAACGATGGATTATATATCAATGGTTTATCGCTATCATGTTATTTCATCAGATTACCAGAGGAAGCAAATATGGGACATTAAATGGTTTAACATGAAGAATAGTGGCACCCGCTGAGAGCATTCACAATGCGTAATAATAAAAATATCCTGGTTTTTATTTATTAAAAATGACCTCTACATAATCTGAAAAAAAAAAATGCGATTAGTCTAGGCTAAGTCCGGGAATAATGAATCATTAATTATATCCAAAAGCGATAAGTTGTGACTAATTAAAGTATAATTAAAAATAAAAATGAGACATATTAAGGCCTACTCTTTTTACAGATTAGTCGCACAATTTAATGCAGTGTCGTGTCAAATAACTTAAGATCTGAACACAGTCACTTATGGCCTCAACACATTTAAATATACAATAAACAATAAAATAAGTCTAAACAGGTTATTTTAAAAAGTTAGTTCTTGGGAATGTAATGCTGACTCAAGCTTTCCACGCTGATTATCTTCACTATTAGCGGTGTCATAGCACAATTTTGCGATTAACATGCATCGTTACATTCCAAAACTGATACAATTGGACAATTTTCGAGAGTTATTTCAGTGACAATCTCTTAGATGGATCGAAAACGATTTATTTTCAATAACTCTGTGAAGCACGAAAAATCGAGGGCGTTAGTAACATTCATTAATAGCCTAGTCGGCAAAGTGTTTTGCAAAGTAAGCTTGATTTTACGATATCATCTTGTTTTAATTTTAATTACAATTTGCCGTGGTCACGTCCATATCACAAATCTTATGCAAACACGGAGGCCATGTATATAATTAATTTGCTTACCAAAGTTTTCAAGAAATTGTGAAAAATCAATATCAAATTAAGTCAGATACTAAAGTTCTAAAAAATATCCCATATTTAAGAAAATTCATGGCATTTTTTTGTAAGGTTTGCGACTTTAATTCACGCGATTTTTGTAGTAGTATGACCTATGTTTAATTAAAAAATAACGAAAAATTGTAATGAAAACATTAGCCACACGAAAATAATCACAATATGGTCGATTGTTTGAGTCACTGTATATCTTTTAAGTTTTTCAAAACGCATTTATGTAGGAGTTTGACCCTTGAGTTTTTGCACAAATTTTTATTTATATTTTTTTTTTTTTTTCTTATTTAACAAACGAAACTTGTAATAATTAAATTAACAAGGTAGTATTTTTTTTAGCGATATCAAATCGGTGCATTATGCTACGAAGCATATACACAATCGTTGATTAGGAAAGTAAATAGTTTCAATGTCAAAGCTCAGAATTTTTTGGTATCCGTTAGAATTTTTTTAATGCAATCGAATTTACAAGGTCATTAGCATACATTCTCATATAAAAATATTAAGTCAATCTTAATATTTGAACCAATAATGGTGAATAGTATTATGAAAAAAAAAAACGTATTATTATTAAGACTTGTTTCATTTCCAGCGTTTTATATAAAAAAAATGTATTTCCATTGTAGAAAAATTTTTCTCAAAATTTTCTTCTCTCTACAGCATAGCACCTTTGCTAATCCAGCACCCATTGCCGCTGTCCATGAGGAACCAGCTCGTCGACTTACAAAAGCCTACGAAGTTTGTGCGCAAGAAATGGCTTCTTCTCCAACCGCCAATGCCAACGCTGATAAGCAAGTGAGAATAGCCAGCACCTTTGTGCGCTGCATGGCCACCAATATGGGTCTATGGAGCGACGCCGAGGGTTATAATGCCAAACGAGTAGCGAAATTCTTCATCAAGCAACGCAATGAGCACGAAGTAATGGCAGTAGTTGATTATTGTAATCAACAACATCGGCAATTAGATTTGGATTTATGGGCTTTTGAAACGTACCGATGTGCGACAGCAGGACGAATGGGCACATGGTTGGGGGAGTATATGTTAAGTGCGAAAATATATAACGAATTATAAATAATTAAAGTAATTAAAAATACTTACGAATACAAATGTTATTATAATGCCAAACATTTGTATGTACCCTGTCGGAAAAAAGCAGACAGTCTGGAAAATTAACCAATTTTAAAGTAGTTGGAAATCAACTGGCTGTTGCGTCATTCACTTACAATTTCAATGAAAACAGATGACGAATTGACAGCCGTTGTCGAAAATATTTACGAAGAAAACAAAACAATTTGCGTGAGATGCTAATATATTCATAATATTCTAAATATCTATCTAAAGCTTTTTCCCATATATTCTATAGCTTGATGGAATAGTCTCTAATGATAGGAAAACCTAAAAAGATGCTTTTGGCTCTTTTGTCCAAGAACGTTGTAATAAATTTCAACCTCGATTTCAATTCGAACTCACGAAAAAAAAAATTAAAAGCTTTTGTTAATTTCTATCCGCTTTTGAAAGGTAAGACAGTGGGCGAGCCAATAAAATGTGTGATTCCTAAAATATTTAAATTTTTTTTTATCATTACTAACATAGATACCTTTCGTATCGAAAATCGTGACCCAGCGGAAGTTACTCGCAAGGCCATTCAGGCGGTAAAAAAACAATGTTTTTACCAAGTATGTATGCAGAAGAAATTAAATTGAATTTTATTTAAAACGTGTAAATGAACTGAATTTAGTTTAAACAAAAATACATATGTAAATATATTTTATAAAAACTAAACTAAAATACGTTTTTAAAAAGTTAGAAAAGAGTAGGTATAAAATAAAGAAGTTTAAAAACAAATCGTTTAAAATAGTTGTAAAAAAAGCAGTTTTAAATTAGCTGGTAATAAATACACTTTATTGCAGTTGCAAAAAAAGTTATTTTAATGTTCTTTCTTTCAAATATATTTGAAAGTGGTTGAAATCAAATGCAGAATCGGATAATAGACTTGCTCCTAGGACATCGCCATGTTAAAAAAGTTAGTTGATGACAAGAAAATATAATGAATTTAAACCACTTGTGGTTAGAAAAAAAGTACTTTTTAAATTGCTTTTAAAGTACTTTGATTTCCGACAGGGTAGATACTTGTGGTACGAGTATTATTTAATAAATCTTAAATTCGGTTTTTTTATAATTATTTTAATTATGTGGTATTACTATTTTTAGCTTCTCACTTATCTAGAAAATAAGTTAAAACAAAATAAAACAAAAAAATGTATTCAATGCATTCGCTTATATCCACATTGAACAATTTATTTATATCCACTTTCAAAAATATATTCATATATGTATGTATGTACATACTCGTACATTTGTTAGTTTGAAAATGCAAAAATCCTCACTTCAGCCGACATGATTCGTTGCTTTTGCCTCATTTAACTTACGTCCCACATCCTCCTTGAACCATTGACCCACGCGACTGTTTAGCACACATTTGAATGCATTGTAGCACCATTCCATTATTCCCTCATTATGCGTATTTTGATTGCATTCGCTCAATATTGGCACCAGCACTTCCGTATTCGCTTTATCGCGATAAAGCGCCGCAATGTGTTCCACATTGAAACCAGTGCGATCATTCCACAATTTCAATTCGGTCCAAATGCAATGCACATATCAATGCACTATCGCCTCGTCTGGGTAATCAAAGTTGTCGAAACGACGCTGATAGGTTGCCGGCAAGCGTTCACGTTCGAAACAACGTTCGCTGGCGCTTAAGAAGTCATCCTCTGTTTTCTCCTCGAAGTCAGCGGTCGTCTGGGCGTATATTTTGGGTAATAAAGTTATTCAATTACAGATGTGTGTATATATGTTCATATGTATGTAGGTAGATACTTACGAGCATACAAAATGTAAACAATTGTATAATAAAAGCGAACGTTGTGCACTTCATTGCTTCTGAAATTATCGGCGTTCGAAATGCAACTGATTGTGAGATAATAAAATAACGTGCACTCAGCTCAAGTCGTTGGACGCTGAATCTGCAAACAATAGAGTCTGAACGTCTCGGCGTTCACACCATGACCATTCGGGCGTTTTAATCATAAGCTTTGAATATGTAAGTATGTACATACATATGTAAATATATTAGGGTCCGAGATGGGTAAATGCAATAGCATTACAATTACAATTACAATTAAATTCATCAGTAATTCAAATTAAAAATCAGCTCTTTAAGTCCACAACAAAGTAATTGATTCCTTTTTAAATTCCTAAGAAGTAATTTTAAAAGTAATTTTACATTTTTCAATGCATTACAAGGAAATTTCTTTTGTAATCTACGATTGATTTGTGAGGTTTTGTCGGCAAAAGAGCGGATATTTTGGCCCCATCTTTGTTCTAAATCGGATATTGAAGAAAAAATCTTCAATTTTTTTTCTTATGCCGATAATTCCACTTACCTAAAATAGCATTTCTAGTCATGTTACTTCAATTTCAATGACGAAATGCACTCTAGGTAGTTATAATCAAGCCTGGATTAATTGACTTATACTTATCTCAATTATTTACATTCGTATTCGTATTCATAGAATAACGTTTCCTATCCTTTTATGGGCACGACCTTGTTTCCCGTGGTAAAACCGGCATAGTTTAGGGAGTAAACTACAAAAAAAAAAGATGAGAAAACAGTTCGAAACTACAATCTTTTTTTAGAAAATTTAAAAAAGTCGTTGTGAATCAACTAAACTACGTTCCTATTTCCAACCCTTTGTCAATAATACTGCCTCTAAATCTAGTGGATTTCAATCGAACATAATATTTGCGAGTTTCCATGGCTGCTGATTAGATACCTCAGGTTTCAAAAGTTCAAAATGGCAAACATTTAATTTGAAAAATTTGCGGTTTTAAATTATATATGGTATTTAGAAATAGTATCTGATAAGGAATTTGTGTCGTTTATGTGTTTAATAGTAACACAACTAACAGATTTTGGTATACAATTTTTCTTTTTCTACAATTATGAAATATAATATATATATATATAATTACATATGTACAGATATATGTACATACGTACATACATACATACATTTTATGTACAACTACAATTGAACTTCACAGTTTTTACTAGTATTTACAAAAAAAAAGTTTGATTAAAATTGCTTGCTTGCTGGATACGTTTCTAGCTAACTACGAGTTTAATAGACGTTCTGATAAGCGCTCGGACGTCATGTTTACAGTTCTATAATGTGAAGAATATAAATTTATGCAAATCTTAAAGTGGAATAACTTTCTGATAAAAGGTTCCCAAAAAATTTTATTCAATTCTAGGAACGATTTGAAGTATAAAATTATAGGATATTTGTAGGTTTGAAAAAAGGCAAACAGCTATTTTTTAAATAAGTATACCGATGCTATAGTGGAAGAAATACACTTTATTTATTATTCCCTGAGTCGAGTACCAAATAAAGTGTAGTTAATCCATCCATCATGGCTGCTGGAAATCAATAGAACAATACACAGCACTGCTGGGCATATTTTCTATTTATATTTGTTATGCAGCTTTCGTACTTTTCCGAAGATTTAATATGTAAATAAGCTAGCAATTCAAACAGATTGTTATTATTTATACTTTCTGTTTGTACACATACACATAGATATGTTAGTGCATTAATAAACTAAAATAAAAGGGGCGCTACTGCAGTTAAAACGAAATTGGAAATTGGCAAGTATGTATGTATGTATGTAAGTGTGTTTATACAGTTTATAATAAATTTTACATTTTATAGAACTGTGTCGAAAAATTACAGATTTCTTTATAAATATATAGAATATAGTCTGGAATGAAGAAAATATTTTTAAAGTTTTAATGCATTTTCACAAAACACTGCCAAGCAACCCATACCAGCTGAACGCTAATACATACATACAAATCTAAAAAAATTAATAATTATATAAAAATTTGGCGTAGATGAATTTTATGATGAGCTCTTTCATGGCAGAAATACCCTGAAAGGTTTGATATTGCCTGCCCGCCGTGAATTCTATAAATCAGATTTTACTTGCTCTAGCTGAAGCTTAAACTTCGAACTCAGCGGCGTATTGAGTTATAGCACGCACCGCTAGCCACTCGTCTACAGCAGCCAACACAATTTTCAAACAGTTTCCTATGTAAGAAACCATATTTGTAAAAATTTACTTAAACTCTTTAACTTGACTATGAAAATTAAATAAATGTGCTCAGAGTAAAACCTGATAAATTCAAGTCAAAGTTTAATTTCTCAATAGTTCACAGATATGTTTACGCTGTATATTATATGCACATAGACACATTAGACAATGCCAAACCAATTTCACTTATTTTTTTCGGTTCTATGTAAAAATTTCGTTGACGGCCATACAAAAATTTGGCGAAATTTCAGTTTTTGTCTTAATTTCTCAGTTAGCGCTCGCAAAAATAAGAATTGTTGGACGAAAGAAATTGCAGAAGAGAGTCGTAAAAATAATTTTCAACAACCAACACTGGATTTCCACTTCGTCAGACATAGCCGTGTTAAAATAGACAATTGAAATCATTGACTTGAGATTGAACGCGAACCAACACAGTGCCAATTTGTGCTAGTTCTGCACGAGTTCTGAACCATTTCATTTTGCTGCAGGGTAGGTACGATTATGTACTTGTATGCGTATACCATACATACCAATATACTATGTATATATGTACATTGTAATATTTATTTAAATGTATGTATGACAGACATCTATAATTGTCCGGAGGGATTTAAATTATTATAATTTACATACATTTTTATTTTTATCAGCAAACACTGGATGGCAACTGTATTATAACAATTTTTTTTTATTTTTTTTCTACATTAATACTTTTTGATAAGGGCAGTTGCCTTTGGTGAAAACGTGGAGAGATTTATTCAACACATTTTTAATATGGTAATAATATGATAATCCTACTACTCTTTTGAACTTTAACACAAAGAATGGCTATTATTTTATGCGATAAAGGCTTGATAGATATTTAGTTGTTTGATCTTCTCTTCCTTGTTCGATACGGTGGAATGTGGATGTATGAGAATATATGCAGTTACTGACAATACAATAGAATCAAGCATTCTTTCCATAGAACTCGCAAGCTGCTCTTAAAAAAAATTGCTTATGCTAGTGCAATTGACAGCTGGGCACAAACTACGACTTGTAAGATCTCTAGGCAGACTTGGTCCAGATGGGACCGTAAACGATCTCGTAGTCTGTACACCTTAAAATGGGATGATATATCACAGGTCTTTGAAGCTTTTACAGGGCACTGAGAATTAGGTGCTATTAAACCAAGATGCTTTACGAGATTCTTCAAAAAATGGTTCAGCGAAGGGAAGTGAACGCTCTGCTGCCTACCTACCTTCCATAGGAAATTTGCTAAAAATAGGTATAAAAAACTAAAAAGCAATAATACCTCAATACATATTTATTTAATAAAAATGAACTAGCAGTTTTTTAAATCTGAATAAGTTTTGGTTTTTTTTTTATTTTACTTTTTTAATGTACACGACTAATTCAACATTTTTGAAAACTGCGCTTTGTCATATGCCCGAATTCAGTAACCTGGTATAATCTCAAGCCTCAAATTTTAGAACTAGGTATAAGCTAAAGATGATTGCCTTGCCTTGCATTCACGTTTTTATTTTACTTTTTTGAGACCTGCTCATCACCAGGCCACAATTTAGAGACGAGAGGCTTCATTTTGAAACTAATGAATGCCAACTGGTCTAAAATTCTAAAATTATGACTTTTGTCTGTATTGGAGACTGAGACTGCTTACTGAATTTGGGGGAGATTTGAGACTTTAGATTATAACAATTTATTGAATTCCGGCATTAGAATTCAAAGCTATAATTGATATCAGCATATATATTTGTGTAAATCTTTTTTCTTTGTTTTGTTTTGTTTATATGCATATAAATATATTCGTATTAAAAAATAAATTTATTTTAATTGAACTAATTACACGCTTTAGCTTATAAATGAAATAAAATTCGTGTATTAAAGAAAAAACGAGGCAAAATAAAGCATAAATAAAATAAAATGTGAATAATTGGAATTCGTTGCGATTTCTTATCGAAACCACTCAGTCTGTTTGAGAGCGGAACACTACCATAAAATCTATTTCCCTAATATCGCAATGGTTTATTAAGGAACATCTGTTAATCCCTTTAAGGGACAACCACTATAACCTGGCCTTATGCCATCAAAACACGAAAAAGCCTGCAAGAAAATTTAGACCACCTATTATAGTTTTTAAACTGCCACAGTCATTTCGGAGTTATGGATCAGAATAATTATTTTAAGTTGAAGCTGTATTAAATTTTCAAAGGAAAATCATTTTAAGTTTCATTTTTATAAAAATATTTTTCGGTGAAAACTTGCAACAGGTGATTCACGTTAATATTAACAATTATGTGTTAGAAATATACGTGCGTGTCCAAATAAAAGCACAATCACATGCTGATAAATTTTAGGAATAGATTTTTCTTTCATTACATTTAATTATTTTCAATTTTTTTCACAAGTTCAAGCTTAAAAAAAATCTCAAAACTCAAGGGTTATCTTTGCCTATTTCTGTATTAAAATTAAACGAGCTACAAAAATGTAAACTAAAAAATAATTTGAAGGTGCTTTGAAAACATATTAAACCGTACAAAAAGATTTGTTTAATAGCGTTCGGCAGGCAATAGCAAACCTCCCAGTATATTTTTAAAATAAAAAACTTTTATTCATAAACGTTAAAGTGCTCCAAAAAAAGTCAGTTACATTTATGTGTAATTATTTTCCCTCTACTTTATTTGAAGGAAGAATATTAGATGTACACTTCATTTAAGGCAAAATGTAAGAAAACAATTCAAATTGCAATACCACATATGTACATACATATCTCACAACGTATTTTTATTTAAAAAAATTCCACAAATTGTCATAATGCCATAAATCACATTTTAATTTGAGCTAACACTTTGCTTTACCAATTGCAAATTATCCTTGATGAAGCAAATACCGCCGCGGTAGGCACGAGTGCAGGCATCAGCCGCATCGGCACCCTCCTTTGCACAGTTTTCAATTTTTTTGTGTAAATCATCGGAATGGTCAACTTTGTCGCCCGCCACTTGGTGGTGGATCTTATGTACATCGAAACCGTGTTCTTCGTCATACAGACCTAATTGCTCCAAAATGCACTTCAGATAGCAGTGACTCTTCTCATCATCTGGATACTCCCATTTTTTGTATTTCTCGACAAGATCGTCGGGAACACTCAACTTTGAGGCGCAGTGTTGGCGGGAATGTGCTAGATCTTCGCTTGTCTTAATCACATAATCGGCATGGTCAGAATGGTCAGCATGGTCGGCATGTTCGTGATGAGCCAAAACCTAGAAAATGGTAAAGTTTAGAAGTATGTATGTACGAGTATAAGTGTTTTTTTTTTTTGTCTACTTTCATTAATATAAAAAACTATAAAGTTTAAACTGGCACTTACCACTGCGATCAATGACAGGAAAGCGATGCAAAACTTCATGGTTCTCTGTTGTGTTCTCAATCAAGCGAAGAAAGCAACTGTTGTGCTGCATGCGCTCAATTGCGACTTTTATAGCTTGATGTGCCGACAGAAAAGGAGGCAAATGCAGCTGTATGTATGTATGTATATGCACTTAATGTAATAAAATCTGTATGTTTACATTTCCAAAACAAAAAACATCCGACGCCCTTTAGTGATTAGCGAGACGTTATCGAGCATCGGTCCAGTTGGCTTTCCATCGATTGTTTCGGAGTTCAAGTTTTTTTTTTTTTTTAATTTATACGAGTAAGTACTTATTCCGTTATATTTCTGTTCAGCGCCAAATACGAAAAATCGTTTTCGAAACCATTAACACCAATGCTGCATGATTACGTGTTTGAAGTTTCACCTGATTGTCGTGGGATCTCTCCCGGTGAGATACGATTATAGAGCACTCATCCGAAGCATTGTGATGATGTGAATATGGTACATATCTACATATTTAATCAATGCGAAACGTAATGGAAGTTTAATTATATTACTTTTGATAATAAAAAATATA
This sequence comes from Philophylla caesio, assembly GCA_963971545.1. NCBI lineage: Eukaryota > Metazoa > Arthropoda > Insecta > Diptera > Tephritidae > Philophylla > Philophylla caesio. Next base: position 187,870,666 of record OZ020604.1, on the reverse strand, counting down.
TATACAATTCACATACATACATACATACATGTCTACATTGCTGTAAACACAAAACTTTATGTGTAAAAATTAGGTTGACCGGTATTTGTATTAATAACTTTTTTTTAATTTATATGAAATATTTTTCTTCATACAAATGTAAATGTATTTTTTGGGCATTGCAAAGGTCTAAAAACAAATAACGCTACAGGAGAGCGAGTCGATAGATGACGCAGGGTCGAGAATTTCGGAAAACCCGTTATTGTTTACCGCGATTTTGTTATTCATTTTCACAATATATTATTTACATAGAGTTACACAGCTTCGTAAAGAATTTAGCCGGTAGTTAAAGTTCATGAATTAATTGAGTTGATGTTTCGAAAAATTAGCTTGCAAAGTGGCGCTTCTTCGAAAAATCTCATCTACATACATATTTACAATCCGAATTGAGTAAAATTCAGAAAAAAAAAATTATTGAATCGATCATTTAAAATCGTTCTCAAATTGCCAGTTGCGTAGTGAAAACATAAGATCTCACTACACTTTTTTCAGTTTAAATTCAGAAAGTTGCAATTCAAGTTCAGAAATTGTCTTTAAAATTCAGAACTTTTATAAAAAATTTAGAAAATATTTTAGAAAATTTTTATTCATAAATTTACAATTCAAATTTCCATTGTAAATTCAGAAATTTACAAGTCAACAACTGAAGTTTCCAATTGAATTTCAAAAATTTGCAATTTTAGCTCAGACAACTTTTAAAACCACGCATTTAATGAACATGTTGGCGTATCGCAATGAAAAACTCGAAACAGGTCCGATCAATTCAGTTCGTTTAATGGAAGTAATTCATGTATCAAGAAATATAATGTACAGAAGTATTACATGCTAGTGCTTACATATGTAGAAGTGAATTCATATATGTATATGTATGTGTATTCACTTATTGCAGTTGGGATGTTAGGTGACTATAAAGAAATAGTATTAAATCCTTCAAACTCCGCCTCATCCCAAATGCTATCAATGCGTTATAATAAAAGAAATATTTGGATTCAAAATTAATTTTAAGCTGAACGTTATTAATTACAGTAAAATTCTCATTAATAACATTATATTCAATTTTCAAAAACTCACTTAAAACATAACGTAACCAATTCACAGCAATGTGTATGTTTACTTAAAGGTAATGGCTTAGTAAATATATCTGCTGCATTCTCTGTAGATTGTACATATTCTAAGTCGATGTCACCATTAGTAAATTTTTCACGTAGAAAGTGAAAACGTATATCGATATGTTTGCTTCTTTTGTGTACCGTTGGATTACGAACAGCAAACTGTGCACCTTGATTGTCACATTTGATTACGGTTGGATTTTTTATCAGTGATTCGAAACCCAATTCTGCCAGTAAATTACGATGGAATGCGACTTCTTTAGTACCCTGACACATCGCCACGTACTCTGCCTCCATGGTGCTTAAAGAAACTATATGTTGCTTTTTGGCTTCCCAGGAAATTAAACCACCACTGAAGAATAACGAATACCCACTCATTGACTTCCGATCAGTCTGATCTGAGCCCCAGTCGGAATCTGTGAAACAAATTAAATGTTGGTTATTTGCCAAATAAGTCAGCATACCCTTCGGCTTCGTTTTAAGATATCGTAGTATTCGCTTCGCTGCCAGAAAATGTTGATGATGAGGATGACTATGGTATTGTGATAGTCTAGACACCGCGAATGAAATATCTGGCCGGGATGTAATGGCCAAATATGTTAACCCTCCTAGCAGCGACTGGTATTCCTTTACGTTTGAACCACAGCAACCATTTTCAACACATTTTTCTAGCACGGTACCTTGTGCATACGGTGTGGATACACCCTTACAGTCTCGCATGTTCCATTTTTTCAGTAAATCGATAGTGAATTTTTCTTGATGTATAGTGATTTCACCACGTTCGCCTCTGCGTTCAATCTGCATCCCCAGGTAAAAACTGATTGGACCCCGGTCTTTGATCTCGACTTTTGAGCTCAATTTTTCAATAATGCCTCTCATTAAAACTTTCGAAGTACACGCTAAAATTATGTCATCGACATAAATAACGATTATAGCTAACTCGTCTTCATTCCGCTTGATATATACGCAGTTATCGGATTTGCAGCGACAAAAATCCAATTCACTCAATAGGCGATCTATTTTACGGTTCCAGTCGCGGCCGGCTTGCTTTAACCCATATATCGATTTTTTCAATTTGCATACCTTACGCGGATGAGCTTTGTCAACAAACAACTCAGGCTGTCGCATGTAAACCTCGTCTTCTAGTTCACTGTGTAAATAAGCTGATACAACATCGATATGGTTTACAATTAATTTATATTTCACAGAAAGTGCCAAAATCAAGCGAATCGTTGATAATCTCGCAACGGGTGCATAAGTTTCGTTGAAATTTTCGCCAAAAATCTGGGAACAACCTTGTGCGACTAAGCGAGCTTTGAATTTCTCAACAGTATTATCTGCATTTAATTTAGTTGAAAAAACCCACCTCGAACCTATCACTTTCTTATTACTTGGACAGTCTACCAAGTCCCACGTATCATTTTTTATAAGCGAATCAAACTCCGCCTGCATGGCTGCTTTCCACTGTTCGCTGTCCGCTGAGCTCAGCGCGCTGGTAACCGATACTGGATTGCCACTAACTGAGTTTAGACTCTCAGTCGCTTCGACTGCGTATTTCTTTCGCGGACGTCCAACACTACCGCTTCTAATGATTTTCGGCCGTCCCCTTTTGCGCTTCCCTACAACTTGATCATCATCTTCGTAACTGCTGTCACTCGAAGTAACCTCAACTTGCTCAAGGTTAGTTTTTTCTTTAGGAGCGTCTTCTTGATGCGACTCTTGCACTGAACTTTCAAGTCCTTCTGTCTGATTGCTACTCGCTTCTACTCTTATGTTTTCGTTAAGCTCAACAAAATTATAAGAATCGGCACTTTGCGATTCATTGCTTTCACCACATATTTTATTTTCAAAAAATAATACGTCACGCGCGATCGTTATTGATCTGTTCGATTGGTTGTATAGCCTGTAACCTTTGGTCAAATCAGCGTATCCAACAAACGTTAACTTTGTCCCTTTTGGTTCAAACTTGGATTTATTCACCCGATTACATAACCCAACTGCTTCGCAGCCAAATATCTTTAAATGAGATACAGAAGGTTTCTTACCAGTCCAACGCTCATAAGGTGTGATGCCTTTAATTAGCTTCGTTGGTGACCGATTCCTAATATATGTGGCGGTATTAACAGCTTCGGACCATAGACTTTGAGGAAGTTTTGACGCTTCCAGCATACAACGAGCCATTTCGACGAGCGTGCGATTAGCTCGCTCAGCTACACCGTTTTGTTGTGGGGTATAGCTGACCGTAGTTTGGTGACGAATACCATGTTGCTTAAAAAAACTTTCGAATTTCGTATTTATATACTCGCGACCATTGTCACTACGCACACATTTTAACTTACGGCCAGTCTGTTTTTCAGCCTCAATCATAAAGTCTTTGAACACCTCGAACGCGTCTGATTTTTGCCGCAAAAACCGTGTTGTAACATATCTCGAGTAATCGTCTATGAACGTTATAAAATACCGCGAACCACCTTGGGATACTGTTTTCATCGGCCCACAAATGTCCGTATGCACTAACTCAAGAACATCTTGCGTATATATGTTCGACGATTTATTAAAAGGTTTTTTATTAATTTTACATACCGCACAAGTTAAGCAATCAAAATTGTTAGGCATGTTCACATTTATACCGTACACAATATTACTTTTCGATAACTCGCAAATGTCTTTTATATTTAAGTGTCCAAATCTTTTGTGCCAAATCTCAACCTTTAAGTTATTTGCATCTACCGCCGCGTTCACACACTCACGCTTATCAAAGTCACAGTAAAAAATTCCATTTTCTGCTCTTGCAGAAAACATTGTTTCATTGTCTTTTGATTTCACTTCGGCTAACTTTTTATTAAACTGTACTGCGTAGCCGTGATCAAGTATTTTGCTTACTGAGAGAAAATTTCCATGTAAGCTAGGGACAAAAAGCACATCAGTCAGCGTAATGTCACGAGCTTTAGTTTTTACTTTAACGGTGCCTACACCCTTTGCAACAACGAAATCACCTGATGCGAGTGTCACCGTTTGTTCACATTTACTCATCGTTCTCAAAAGTCTTGCATCTTTACACATGTGGGAAGAAGCGCCGCTGTCCAATACCCAAACGTTGGAAGCTTGTATTTTTGCCTGCGAACTCATACTCATTACCGCTTCTTTTCTTGTCGCTTTGCATTGTGACTTTATGTGCCCTCTTTTACCGCAAGAGTAGCATTTGACAGCGCTCCAATCACGCGATCGTGTCGTTTTACTACGCTCATCTACTGCTCTTTCCTTCCCGCCTTTTTTCAATTTGCTGGAATTTGCCAAAAACACGCTCTCGCTGTTATCACCAAATTTTTCGTTTCTACGTCGTTCTTCTTCCAATATCTTGACCTTCAACTGCTCAAATGTAGGCAAGCTGTCTCTACTTTCAATTGCAACGACAAAGCTATCCATTTCATCAGGTAGGCTGCACAACAATAAAATGCATAGCAGATCCTCAGGCATTTCAACGCTAATGGATTTGAGATTGTCCACAATGGTGCAGAACTCATTCATTTGCATAGCCATTTTTTCGCCAGCATTAAATCTGAAGCGCACCATTCTTTTAAATAAATTTACCTTTCGCGCCGGTCCATCAGCGCTATACAAACTGCTTAACACCGTCCATGCATCTTTGGCATTTTTGCAATTTTTTATGTGGATCAGTTCAGACGGCTTCACACATAACGTTATGTATGCCAGCGCCTTTTTGTCCAGCAACTCCCACTTAGCTTTTTCAGCTGCATCAGCATTGGCCGCACACTTTGTCTCCACGACTTCCCAAAACTCCAGAGTAATAAGCAGACTTTTCATCTGCACAGCCCATGTGCTGTAATTATCGGCACCGAGTTTTTCAATATGCGCCAGCGAACTCATCACGAAAAACGATTTTCAATACCGGTCGACAAACGACTATTATTTATAAAACCATAAAAAATAAAACTTAAGAACGCGGCAAACGCTATACCGTATCTTTATACTTTTTATTCCTAAGATTTTAAATCGCGTGATGGGACTGGGCCCATAACCATTTGTTGGCGTATCGCAATGAAAAACTCGAAACAGGTCCGATCAATTCAGTTCGTTTAATGGAAGTAATTCATGTATCAAGAAATATAATGTACAGAAGTATTACATGCTAGTGCTTACATATGTAGAAGTGAATTCATATATGTATATGTATGTGTATTCACTTATTGCAGTTGGGATGTTAGGTGACTATAAAGAAATAGTATTAAATCCTTCAGAACACAATTTAAAAATATTTCACATATTTTCATAAAAGTACAAATTATTTAAAATATAATTTTTTAGTTTGCTAAGATTCTTTTGCTGTTATTTTCTACAGAAAAAAATCTTGAACATGCTACATATGGCAGAAATTCTCGAAGCGCGTCAGTTAAAAAAAATTGCCAAAAATTAACACTAACGTCTAGACCGACGAAAATTACTTTATTATGGAGCAGGATTGGAGCGTAATTTTGAATTAGTTAAATCACAAAGACAAAAATTCTATTGATATGTGAATTGAAAGTGGTCAAATCACAAATAAAATCATTTTGTCGAACGAATCAAGTCACAAATAAAATGCATTTTTTATTTGGTCAATGAATTAGATTACAAAGCTAAAATATTTCTGAATTAAAAGCTGATTTAAATCAAGAAATTAAGTTTTTAAATTTTTGTAAATTTGCGTTAAAATGGAACTTAATTTGTTTCATAAAGCGGCAAGAAAATTAAGTTTTTTTAGAAGGTTGAACAAAAGAAACAGCAAAATCAGGTTACCGACTTCAAGTTCTTTTTGTTTATGTATGTGCATATATGTATGTAAGCGATCTTGTTATTGGTGTAACAAATGAAATGCGTAAAAAAATTCTTTAGTTGTAAATTAAAAAAAAAAAATCATTTGAAAACTAATAACACTATTTTTTCAATTATTACACCTATCGTAAGTATGAACAATCCTGCAAAAACTAACATGGTTGGCTATATTTATTTTATATTATTGCGAAAATTTACGATACCACGCCAATGTTTCTGCAGAACAATTTGACCCGCCCTAGTCTCCATGCATAGTATATTTTTAATTAAAACCGATTCGTACATACAAAAATTATTTTTACTTATTTGCATTTAAACGATGGTGAGAAATATGATTTAATTTATATGAAAGAAAAATCGCAATGCCGTCAGAGAAACCAATTACATTTAAAAAAAAAAATAAGTGAAAGCCACTTAAAACATGCGCATTAGAAAAAGACTATAAAATTTAACACTAGAAATATGTATTTCTAAAAATTCTGATAAATTCTTACAAAAATCTGCTTTTAAGTTTTATATAAAGTCGGCAGCTTAAATTCACACTGAAACCCTAAGCCCTTCGAGAACTTCGGATCAAGTTGTTTGTGGTCCGATAAATTCATTTGTATAAGTAAAGCAAAACGAAACGCTGGCGCCATTTGCGACTTATTTAAAAACAACTGTTAATGAGCTTGTGACCAGTTAGAGTTTACGGAAGATTTTATTTGAAAAACAATAACATTAGCTTAGCAGGTGAAGTTACAGCTGTTATTTTGAAGATCGCCACATCTCATCAGACTCTTTTTTTCCTTCATCTATTTTACCAAAGATCGAACCAATGTTATCTTCAGCTGGTAGATATAAATTTCACCTCTACACCTTTTCCAACAGTATTTTAGAAAAACATAAATGTATTTTAATTTTTGTTTTCAAAATAAAATTGTCCATTACCTTATAAAAACTAGTGTTGATCTCAATAACAGTTGGGAAAAAAAAGTTGTTAAGACTATAAAATTTAAATCACAATACTTTATCGATGTACAAAAATCTTGCAAATCTCGCATCATGCCCGTCCTCTTACGTGGCAACGAAAAAACTTTTATACATATTTGTTTTTTAATTTTTTTATTATTCATAAAAATTTAACTTTCAAGAGCAAAACAAAGCCTTTAGGGAGTTCACAATATGTGTTATTTGTCGTATTTCTATAGTCCGCTTTTAAAATATTATTTCGTATGTGATATTCAAGCGATTAATCAGTTTAAATTTTTTCAAACAAAAATAAACCTCAAATGATGAAAAACAGAAACTCCCAAATAACACACGAAACATATGTATCTTTCAGAGTTATATTGAAATAAGAAAATATAACATGTGAAATAAAAACAACAATTTCACAACTCTTTTATTACGAAAACACACTATAATTGTTTGGAATAAGGCCATATTTAGAGGGGGGTTAGGCGGATTCAGAGATTGACGTATTTTCTAAAGCCGGTTCATTTTTTAAATCAACAATCAGCTGTGAATTTGTTCTGAGCCTAATTATGGCATTGATACTCGTACTTTGTATGAAATTAAAAACAAAAAAATTTCAAACATGCATTAGAAATGGAAACTTTTTTCTCAGAATTGCTGATCTAGCTTTGAGTATGCAGTTTTGTAGCCCATTCAATTTTATTGTAATAATATGCAAGTTTCAAATCGGTTAAAATTACCTTTGATTTTAGGCAATTTTTTTTACCAATGTCGTTGCTCAGTTCATTCCACATGGAAGAAACTGCGTAAGAACGCCATTAAAAAAAATGTTAGAAATTGTAGTCATTAAAACAAGTACTTCTACACATTAAAATTGAATGGACTACAAAACTACATACTCAAAAAATTAAAGTTTTTTTTTTTTAGTTTCATACAGAGTATGGAACTTGGGCGTATATGCTTTATATATGTATGTGTTATCGTATTTGAGTGCATGTTTTGACGATGTCATAGCAGAAAAAGTTAACTACCTAGCACATACTAAATAATCGGTGTGTCGTTTTGAGTTTTTCGATCTGACAAAAAATATAAAATTCAAAAATTAATTTTTATTTTTGAGCTATAAAATAACGCTCAAGAAATTATTGTTACTTTTGATGAAAAAAATAACACTCATAAGCCTTCGCTTTGTGGAATAAAAATTGGAGCCGAGAACAAACTTTATCTGCAATTGAAGCTTTAGATGCAGTAAGACATATTTCCCAGCATTTTTTTCTTTGTTAAAAGTAATGCGAGTAATGCCAGTTACATGCACAGCGGAAAGATTCTTTTAACACTGAAAAGATTAAAAACTTTCTTGCGAAACTCGACGAGAGAAGTTTTATGTATTCTAATCAAAAATAAATAAATACAGTTTTTTTCTTTTCTTAATTATAAACATGAAAAATGATATTCACAAATTTTTTTTTTTTTTAAATATATCCCCCCACTGCCATTATAAATGAGCTGGAGAATATTCTTCTTGAGTAGAAAATGAGTCTTACTATGGAAAGTGATGATAATAGAATTAACGATGAGGTGCTTGAGGCAGAAAAGGCAGAAAGTCTCAAAGAAAATATGCATTAAGTTTTAACGTATAGCTCGCGAGTGTACAATAATATAAAGGCATACAATTTATTAGAAGGTTGGGTAAAAGAAATTGGTATTTGGTCGTATTTGCTTCCCATTAATGAATAAGCATAATTTATTTTTATATGGCAGAAAGTCGCAACACCCTACACAAAAAAAATTCTAGAAAATCAACGATGATTCCTAGGCACTTGAAATTTTCACAATGTTGTACTAAAATTTAATGCGCTATAAAACTGTATACTAAAAAAAAAATTCTAACACTTCTGAGAATAAAAAATGCAATATTTAATTGAAAATTTGTTACATTTTTTTTTTAAGTTTTCTACAAAGTTTTAAACTTGGATTTGTATGGTTTATGTTAGAGAATGAACTGAATTTTAACAGAAAATTCTTAAAAATAAATAAAAGAATTTAAGTGTGAAACTATTATATTTTGAATTTAGTTGCAAATCAATGGGCCATCACTGTAAATAGATATGAATAATATGTTTGTATGTACATATTAACGTATATTCATTAGTATGCATATTCCCAAATTCGGGTTAAGTGAACAAGTTTGACGACTGACTCTAAAACTTTACACACCACAGTTGGAGAGGCACTGCAGAAAAATATATAGCATGCGATATTTATAGTTAAGACACTATTCAGTTAGCTAGTAACAAAACCTTCAGAAGCGCGCTCTTGCGACGATTAGATAACACTTCAGCAAAAAAACACAACAGTGAGTATTGCTGCAATTAAAAACGGACTTCCGTTTAATGATTTATTACTCACATTCGCTATTGATAATTGTATTGTGTTTACCACAATAACAAAACGAATTATGGAATTTCCATATTAGCACAATTGAATTCTTAAAAAAATAACAAATAGGCAAATTATAACGAAAACAATCAAACCCATTGAGACGAAGAGTAGAATTGCTTTGTGAACGTGATAAGCCAGGCCCAAAAGTGAATTATCGTTTGCATGTCGCGCAACTCCCACAACAACTTGTTGTTGGTGCACACCACAAATTGTGGCTCACTCAATGAGTTACGGAGTAGTGATGACCAGCGTTCAATTGTAAAATTGATGCGCATAAATCATAAGATAAAGGAAATCGTTAATTTTTGCAATAATTGATTAATAATTTTTTCTGATCATGTTATTATCAACTTATTATGCAATGATAATTTGTTAATTTTTGTTTTTGTTTTTAGTTTAACAAATGTGATTTCAATAACGTGAATTAGTAAAAGGGCAAACGGGGGAAATGCGCCGCATTTTTATTTAAATACGAGTATCCATCATTAACACGCTCTTCATGATCGTTTAACACCCACTTATTAATACATTGTGTGGCGATGTGTCGATATGGAAACTGAATGCTATAAGATGGTTGTATTATCGTTTTAGTTTAGACAAGAAAAATAGTTAGAGATAATTTCTATAAGAAAAGGTTACTATTGCCGGGGCAAAGAGAAGTTTGGCAAAATTTTGTTATTGTGTGTAATTAGTACCAAAATATGTCAGTGATTTATTTATTCAAGTTTATTAAATACATGTTTCTTACGGACTATGCAGAACATAAATTAATTTACTTTTTTTGCTATTGTTGAAGTTTCTGACAGGGTAGCAATCTATTGCATTTTGAAATGATTTACCCAAGGCGAATTTATATACATGTGGTGGTAATCAATCAGCTGTTTGCTTGTTCTTCTTATTTTATCAAATTAAGGATGTCAGTAAAAGGTAATGACGAAGAATTTTGTTTACATATTTTGATATTTTGAAGCTCGTGATTCCGAAATTTGGGAAATTTTGTCAAAAATAAAGACATTTCAAAATATTAAAAAATGGGAAAGTGCGCGGTGTGCCTAAAAAAATAGAAAGCAGGAAAGGACTTTTTTTTTAAGGTTCCAATAAGCGATTTTGAGCGGCTGACGTGGTCGAGATCCTGCCGAACGCAGCTTGGAGCAAAAGATTTTGTCTGTTCCACTTCTCACGAATGGACATGTTATGTGGAGGAAGAAAGGCAAAGGCGGTGCCTTTTGCCGTGTGCAGCTAGCACCTGCTTGCCGGCTTCTGATTAAAAATTCAGAAATGACATCAGATTTAGGCAGTTTGGGGAATTTACAAAATTATTATCTTTTTAAAAGTTTATATGTATGTATGTATATTTTTAATATAGCACGGAAATAGGTCCCTCTTCTTCGCATACTAACGAAAATGTTGATTTGCAGCCTCGCCTGGAACAACATCAAGAGATGGATATAAGTTCTCTTAAGTATGTGTTTTGAAATCCATGTGTATTAAAAAATTGCTTCTAGGATCTACTGGAATGCACGTACTGCAAAGAATCTTTAAGTTTTAATCAATAAATGTAAATATGTACACAGAATTCAACTTACCAAAATAAATTTTCTTTCATCTGACAACAAAACAAACAATAACTTCCATTCTTCAATTCTCTTCGATTACGACATTCTTAATTTGACAAATTTTGATGAATTCGCTTTGCCACCACCTTTAATCAATTCGCCTTGGATTTACCGTCATCCCTTGTCAAGTTTGGTTTCGAACGAAAAACGATACTGAAGATGGCATAACGTCGAAACCGATTTGTCTTACAAACAAACTTGACAAGGGATGACGGAAAATCGTTCAAAAATTCAACATAAATTTAAATTTTAGACCAGGAATCGTTTATATTCCGGAGGATTAAACGATTTAAATTTAGTAATCGATATACTTATGTATATAGATATACATACATAAATAGTTATACATATACATATGTATGTATGTAAGTATGTACATATGTACTTATATGAACTTGTATTACAAAATGAATTAAAAATATTGATCAATTCATTTTTCGTAACTGACAAGTCAAGTAAGACAGAAATCGAAAATAAAAGTCAGAGAGAGCAGAGCACGCCTACTTTCTAGAGACTTGAAGTTTATTAAAAGTAAAAGCGAATTATATGAAGGAAACGGTTCAAAAATATATAAAGAACGTAATGCCAACCAAAGGACAACTTTTTGAATTCGTAGAATTGTACGTTAGAGTGTTAATTGATATTTAAGTGAAATTCACTACACGAATACCAATTATTTACTGCCATTTTATGATGATTATATACATACTTATGTAAGTGTTAAGGGATTACATTTTTTAACTCTCCAATATTATTCTCGGATTTACCATGCGACGAAAGCAAAAAAATATTCCAGCGCCACACTAGGGTTCAAATATAGTAAAAAGTGCGCTTTAATGTTTTCTCTCTGACATCAAGTTTTTCCTTTTTTTTAGGAGGTTAACAAAATGCCTGTTTATTTTCGAACTTTTATTTAAAAAAAATATTTTTTCGCAGAATTTCGTAAACAAAGCTGACGGTGCCCTAAGCTTCAAGGTCTCTTAAGTATGACCTATCCAAATATAAATAGCATGAATGTAGGTTACACACGTCTTCAATTGCAATATAAACAAATAGAAAAAATCTTTTACTGCTCTTATGTTTACTTTTCCCATTTAACATGCTATTTTTAGCCATTTGAATTCACTGAATCCAGTAGAAGTGTGCACGCATAGTGGAAATGCCAAAGTTTCGAGTACGCAGAAGCGGCGTGTAATCCGCGTAAAATCTACAAAATCCCCAAATAAAAGATGTGATTTGCAAGGTGGCGAAGCAAAAAATGTGCGAAAAAACATGAACAGTTAACTTTATTGTGCCCCTAAGCGATAAATGTTTGAAATATGATAGATAGCAAGGCTACAACAACAAGCAAAAATAAATAAAGTGATGAATCGAGCTACATATATTGGCATTGAGGTTTTGGCAACTTTTAACTGTGAAGTATATTAACCTCTGAGATTTTGCATTTATTTTCATTAACTTTATATTTACATACTTCACTTTCTCACTATGCATTTTGAGCTAAGTGATGTAATTATCTTATCCCAAAAAAAAACTATTACAAAAAATCGAGAATTTGTTTTACTTATTTATGTATATACACGTAGATATGTACATATGTAAGTATATATCCACAAAAGAAATGTGTTTGCTAAAGATGCGCGATGATTAATCACAGCAATTCGATAACTAGCTAGCAAAATAAAAAAAAAAAAATACGCGTACATATAGAAAATGAAAACGAAAATCGTCGAACAGCTTAGGGCAAACAAATGGGTAACAGTAGACAAGCACCTTAGGTATTCAAATGAAAAAGAAAGTTTGTAAGGCCACATATACATACATACATATGTAGAAAATGAAGAAGAAGCAAACTATATTAATTGCAGCAAATATCATTAAGCATTTTTTGACATTTTACGTAAATATTTATAAGTAAATGAATTTATACTGGCCTCGTTTTACGCTCTTATACTTTACATGGTGTACGAGGGTGTGTTGAAAATTAAATGGATTTTAGGGTGATAACGCTTCACAAGGGGTTAAAAAGTATTTTTTTATTATTATTTTTCCAAAAAAGTTGAAATCACTGTCGACTAATTTAAAGGCTGAATTTTTGGTCAACTGTAATATTAAGGAATAAAAATTTACGTATAAAGAAATGTACGAGCATATTATGTCAAGCGTTTGGCCGAGCATCGCATTCATTTTATATCATTATACCATAAATGTGAAGGAACGCACAGCTTGCAAAGCAATTGAAATGAAAGTGAGCACAAATAATTTATTAACAGTGAATAATTTAGTCAGGATGCGAGAATTAAAATATACACGTCAATTTTTGAGTAGATTCAAATGTAATTTACACTCGATATACAAAATTTAAAATTAAATATTTTTTAATAATTTTTTTTCTAATTTATGACATTTCTTTAATTAGAAATATTGTTCGAAAATAATTAAATACAAAAATGCACAATTTACTTTTCCAACGATGGCGATATTTATGTCACCAGCAGACAGGAATTGAATGAAATATCTAGAAAAATTGAAGGCATACCCTGCAAGACAGCAGAGTATGAAATAAGTGCTCAAATTATAATTTTTTATAATTTCAAAACTGTTTATTAATGTACTCTTTTTTGTTCAGGGCGTGAGAAAAACTAAGTAGATTCCCCTTGTCGGTGTGATTTTATATCTCTTTCCTACCTACAAAAATGTCATATATGTATGTAGGTGAAGAATACATATATCTAATTTTCTCTAACAGATGAGGCAACTAATCATTTTTATGCTTATAAAGTAATTAGCGCTGGCAACCAAACTACTCATTGCTGTCATCACAAACTAATCAGCACTTATAATCAAAATAGTCATTGTTGTCATCACAAAGTCCTCAGCACTAAAAAACAAACTCCTCATTTTCATCATCATAAATTTTATTTATTATTTAGACACAAGTAAGACATAGTCTTTTAACGTGTAATAATCACAAAAATTACTTAAGTATAAAAGTGAATACTTTAAAACTATTTATTTTGAACAATATAGGACTTAATGTAGTGTACATATGGTAGCAGAAATTTGAAAGGAAGAAAAGCGATTAAAAATATATAGAAATATTAAGACTTATAGTAAGAATATGGAATAAATTGCCAATTTGAACTGCCTTAGATTTGATTCCAGTTTTAATTTATTGAGTAAAGAGTTCCATAACTGAACAGCTCTAACGAAAAACATTCTGGAGGTACCTGAATACCTATATTGTGAGACTATAAGGTTGCATGTACGAGTTGACTGCACAAAGGTTAATTTAAAGAAGAGATAACTCGGGCAACGTGTGTAGATTATCTTGTGTATAAATAACAATAAGCGACGGTCAAAAAATGCAGATAAGCCACAGCCAAGGATTTGTATAGATAACTCAGAAATGTGGTCAAATTTTCGTTTCATATACATATATATTATATATCTAGCAGCATTATTAATTAGTAATTGTAGCTTTTTCATGGAGGCCTTGTCCAGGCAACCAAATACACACTCTTGCTAAGATATTATAGGCACCAATAGCGTTTTGACTAGCTTAAGTTTTATGTCCGAAAGTATAAAGGCCTCAGCACTAATAAACAAACTCCTCATTTTTGTAATCAACAAATAATCTTATAATTTTTTATTAGAATTAACTAAAAAATAAAAACAATAAAAACTGTTGAATAAAAACAATAACTTGAACTATTAAATAAAAAAAATAATCAAATCGTTTAAAGAATGGGGATGTTCGAGCATCAATCACTGCTGCAACACTGTAAATAGAAGTCGTCGTTAATACTAAAGAAGATGGGAAGACCTTTTGTTTGCAGTGTTGACGTTTGGACATCCCCAATGTTCATTCCAAAAAAAAAAAAGTGTCCATGCATAAGCACAATAAAAAATTTTTAAATAAATTTTTGAAAAAAATTTTTTCTGAAATTTGTTCGTAGCTTACTTTGATAGAAAATTGTCTTATACGGCATTACCGCTCCAACATATGGACATTTTTCGACAGTTCGAAAACAAATTTGTAAATGTGTGTGTGAAATGGGTAAAAGTTGTGAATTTTTGTGTAATTTTTTTTTATTTCAGGGGAAACCGCTTATACTTGGCTTGCAGGGTATAAGACAAAATCAGAACATATGTACATGCATACTTTAAAAAATGTGCTTATAAGCCCGATAGTCGAAAATTTATTTTCACAAGTTTCTCTAAAGGTAGATATCACGTAACTGGAGTAAAATATATATTCTTCATAAACAATAATAATTTTTGTTGTTTTCGACCTGTTTAATTTCATTATTTTATTTTTAAATGAGCTAAAGGCTAATTTTTGTTGGAAAAATTAGAGAAAAAACAACGACACCAAAGCGGTAGAAGTTATAGTACTATTTCGGAAATCGACACATTTCCTCATCAGACTTCTTTCTTCACGGCTTCCGCGGGAGTCGAACCCGCGCCACCACGCAACAGTTATTATTTTCGCACTCAGAAATCGTAAAATCAGATTGAGTTCCGATTCTATATTTAAACAAAATGCGATTATAAAAGTATCAGAATATTCAATATTCGAAATAATTGATTCTGAAACGATTTGTAGAGTATCTATCGCAAAAAAGGGGTATAAATATCTCAGGCACGCACGATGCAATACAAAACATTTAGCTCTTGCAAAGTCGTTCGATGAGTTGACTGTGTTTGCCATGAAATCAGAATATTTGAAGAACTCGCAATGAAATTATTCGGGAACAAAATTAGTAAATGCCCTTACAATAATATTTCCAAATAAGTAAAGTAGCATTGATTGTAGAAAGCAATAATTCTTTTTATCAACGATTTTTGCAATTTAGCCAACCCTCGTACCTAGTACCTATGTACATACAGATTGGTAGTTACATATGTATATGTATGTGTGCACTTCACATCAAGGGCATAATTCGTCGTTTTAGTCTCTTTTAATCAAACTTTGTAACTTTTACACCACAAAAGGGACGGATTTTTTTTGTTTACGCGCAAAGAAAGTTTCTTTACTTAGCATTTAAAGTCAATAACTTTAAAGCGACGAAAAGCATTATTCACACGAAATTTAAATATGACCAATGAGCTGGTGAGTAAACTAATTTAAACACATACATACTCGTCATTCAGTGGTAATAATTGAGAGATACAATTTTTTCCACAGATCTTTAAAAGATGAAAAAATAATTTTTGTTCCGAATTTGGTTTGAGCTCAAGGGCATTGATCCAATAATTTAATAAAACAATATTTATTTTATTGATTGGTATTTATTGTTGTCGATATTTCGATCTCAGTTTGAGATCATCTTCAGGAGTCTTTCAATATGCCTTTTTCATTTTTTAGGCCAAGAATAGAATTAACCAGATGAAAAAATATTTAGTTTTTTGCAACCGATTGCATGACATGAAAGAAAACTTTCGAATAACCAGGTCTAATATCTATTGAAGATAAAGTTTTGTAATTGCCGAGCGACTTTATAGAAGTGGCTAGTCACGGGGAGTATCGAGAACCCTTTTATTTAAGTAAAAAATCAAGGTATTGTAATACATACGAGTACATAGATATTTAAATGTACGAGTGTTTCTAATCAAGAACTAAATACTTTTAAATCTTTAGTATGTACTGTGCTTTTTTTAAGCTTTTTAAACAGAAAAAAATTGTTTGCATAACAATTTTGTACTAATTTCATTGCAAAACTGAGTTTGGCACACAAAATTATATAAAGTAATGGATCGAAGGTCATGTTAGTAAGGAGCAGATTTCCTTAGACGCTATGTGACATCATCCAGAAAAAACTAAAAAAGGTGGAGAACTGGACCAGAGAAAAAAGTTTGGATGAGAACCCGGACAAAACAGAATTTGTTCTTTTCACAAGGAAGTATAAGATCTCACCACTAAGGCCCCCTGTAGCGGGGAATAGGACGCTGAGGCTAAAGGTATTCGCCAACTAAAAAATAAAAGTAAACAATATGGGCTCGCACGATACGGACTACTGCGCCCCAATTTAAAGTTATACAAAGAAGTTTAAAATATTGATTCCTCAAATAGATTGGTGCTCCTATGGAGTACCTGGGGCGACAGGATCCCTTCATTTCTACACCGATGGCTCAAAAATTAAAAAAATAGAATGGGAAGGGGTGTCTTCTCGGCCAAATTAAGTCTAGAAAAGTATTTCCGCCTACCTGATCACTACTTTAGGAATTACAGCAGGTCACATACTGATTGGTAGGCATGCAGAGAGACTTGGTGTGCCCGGCAATGACTTCTCCACAAGCTGCCGAAACGAGGAAGAGCATGAAACCGTGAGGCAACTTTTATACGAATGTCCCGCACAATGGAAAAACGGAGAACATTTTTAGGATGAGGGTGATTCAACGACTTAAGCGATCTGGCCAGGGTGGAGGTACACAAGCTATTACAATACATAAATACATAGATTCTACACGTTGATTTGAGTCGGAGATTTCTTATCCGCGTGATACCACAATAGGCCTAAACAAGGGCTTTGGTGTGCTGGCGGTATCACTGGCAGCCACTTTAACCTAACCTAACCTAATGTAAATTTGCATAACAACAGTGTTGGAAACTTGACAAACTTGCACCGTAGTCATTGATTGCAAGAAATGTGTTTATGAACAATTTGAAAAAAATAAATTAACAATTACTAACCAAACAAATACATTCTTTCGCATTAGAATATAGGTTTTAAAATGTCTCCAGAATTTGAAATCAATAATGACGCCTATCAATTCGATTAAAGCGCGGTTAGAAAAATACTAGAAATTAGATTGAACGACTCTTGAGTGGGGTTTTGAATAATTTCAAATCAAAATAAAACTAAAAAACCTCAATTTGATCTTCTAATTTGGTTTTAAATATCCAGATAAGAAACTACCTAAACATTCATTTTTCTTAATATCGAGAGTTGAGTTCTACTTTTGTAGAGAATGCTATAATGCTAGACTGATTTCTCATCATATTGCCTATATCCTTTTGGAATTGGACTCATTTTCAATCGTTCTCTAATCTGAATGTTTGTTGAAGCTGGTAGGAGGTCTGTTTCTCGCATTTTTCGTATTTTACATTCAATAAACCGAGAGAAAACTGTGTTCGTATTAAAATCATTTAAAAGCCAGGGAAAGTACTTGCTACTTTAAAGTGGTTGATCATAAATAAGGAGATCTGTCATTAAAAGAAACGGTTCTTAAATATGCCATTGTCAAGCGTGAAATTGGCACAAATCATATTGCAACAGTACATACATACATACAAACATATTTACTTGTAGAATACATGCTTCAAGGGAAGATGCAGACAATTGTGACCCAGAAAATAAACGAAAGTTTAAAAGCAAATATGAACGTTTACTAGAGACACAATGGGACAGCATAACCGACTGTGTGGAAATTAAATCAAATCAAATTCCCATTGATTATTTGCAACTTTCCAGAACTTTCATTCTTTAGCAATTGCAACGTTGAATGTTTCTTCCTTTGCATGAGCTTCGTGTTTGTTGACGCTCATTGTCTAATTGTAAAAATGGGACAAATTTCTAGCGAATGTGAAAATAAAATAAGTATTGCATTTGCCTTTAAAAACCGCAATGCCGCAACAAATCGAACCATTGCAGTGGGTGCGGGTACAATAGAGTGCGAAAAATGTGTAGTAGTGACGGTAGAGCTGAATGGAATGGGGCTTAGGTGTTTTTTGGTGGCACAGGTTATTAGTATGACAGTTCTTAGGATTTCAAATAATTCAGGTTAACAATATTATGGTCAAGAAGTGTTCAAAAAAAAAAAAAAAATGTAAAGAACAAAAAGCAACAGACTTGTTTTGAAAATTATACTGACAATTTTTCACGCCACTATGCTCCAATTACGCGGGCGCTGCCAATAAAAGAACCCAGCGACTTTTGTTAGACGTTGTCAACAACCGCGCGGGCGAGTCTGCGGTGAGCTACACAACTGGACAGACATTGAGCGGAAGCATTTAGTGTCTTAATGCCTATTGAAAAGCAATCAACGGAGCGGGCTTACCAGCAAAAAAATACTCAGAAACAACAATAAAAGGTGCCATTCAAATATATGTATGTAGTGTTGCCTGCAGTGTATTTAGCGGCTTGCAGATCAAAAAGCGATCACAGCAACAGATATTCAGCCAATACATGCAAAGATATTTGAGCATAGAAATATTTGTATGTATTTATGTATGCGGGCACATACCCGAAATAGAAGAAAAGCCATTGCATTGAGGGATTAACGAAATTTCGAAAAATCAAATCAATATAACTTTTATTTTTCCAAGAAAAATTTTAGAGAATTTCTCATATTTTGAAGTCATTCCGAAAGAAATTGTCGCTTTTGCAAGTAAAACTTCTACACGAACACGATTTGGGACGAAAACAAATGCTTCTTCTTCTCACCATACCTAAACTCAACTTAGCTTAACTCCGCACATCAAACTGCACCATGCTTAAACCAACCATACTTCTATAAGCCACACATAAACTCACCATTCATAAATTCAGCACATCTAAACACACCATATTTAAACAAAACACGCCGAAATTCACCATATCTAAGCACGCAAGACCTAAACTCATTAAGTGTCAATTATCTTCAACTCACCTAACCTAACCTCACTAAACACGAACACACTAAATTTAAACTACCTATGTATAAACTTACAATATCTGTATCCCTCACACTCAAAAACACCACACCCTAACTTACGATGTCTTAACTCGCAACACCAAAAACTCACCACATATTAACTTTCTGCATCACATCTCATCTCATATCACTTACCATTACTTTAACTCCTTCAACCTCACCACATTTTAGCAGACCTCGCCTTCTTTCACCTCACTTAATCTTACAGCTAAGCGAAGCGAATTATTTTTTTTTATTATGTCGCTTCCACGACACTCTCTCTTTTTTATTGTAATTATGTATGTATACAACAAATTTATATAAAATACATCAAATAAAGAAAATAATTTTTATTCCTTGCTAACAATTTTTTGAAAAAATGTAGGTTTTGTTTTGACAAATTAATAATAAAAGAAAAATATGTATAAATGTACTTAGGTATTTTCAAGCAAATCGTATGAGGATTACAAGGAAAATGTTTGCGTTTATGAAATTTATTCAGGTCCTCTCACTTTACTCTCATTCAAGGGCAAAATTTCTATATTTGTAATTTCTATAAAATTTTGTTTGATTAGGAACAAACCATAATTTAGCAAATTTTAACTTACAGAAGCCATCTTCTAACTCTTCAAAACTAATGCCTTGCCATTATTAGTTAGCAGCTTGGTAATATTTTCTAGAATTTGTAGCTAATCTATTTTAACAGGCTCAGATTTCGCATGCGCACTGACAATTGCCATGCTAGTCAAGCTATAATCGCGATTTTGCGAACAGTTGACATTTATCAAAGCGAATGCAATGACCATTCACTGTCTGCCTCCAGAACAGCGAACGCATTTTGCGCATTATTTAACAATAGATATGTACATACATACATACTTTTTTGAAATTATTTTGACATTTAACACCATTTTGTGTGGCCCTCACACTACCCCTCAAATGATCTGCACGCCCACTTGTTCTGACTCTGCCGTTGTCCGCTGGTTGGATTTGATGGACAGTGTGCTGCAACTGTTGTCCGCGGCGTTCTGCTTCACTCAATTACAAATACGAGTAGATAGTTCATTTATACAATTAATACATATGAACAAGTATATATGCACAGCAGACAAGAAATAAAAATTAGGTCAATGACAAACTAACGTTAAGAATAAAATAGTCATAATAAAATTAATAACACTATTTAAGGCAAAATCAAAATTGTTTCATAAACATAAGCAACGAGTATGTTCAGTAATATAAATCATTTTCAAAAAATTTAAAATCAATACCATTTACATCACTTAGAAATGTTCAGATAGATATCTAAAAACATTTGATGGGATATCTCACGAAGCGAGGAGTACGAGAGTTCCCACTTTGACTTGATGTGAGAGCAATATGAACTTGTTGGTGTTCTCGGGTTCTCCCACATTGCTTGCATAGTAGGTTTACGGGAGTAATTGTTTCCGAATACTCCTCCATTGCTGGTTTATGAGTAAATCGGAGTATACAAGTTTGCATGCTTACACAGAGATATACATCGTATTCTCGAAAGAGATCAATAGAGCGGTCATCGCAAGTGTTATGGGGCCATTGTACTTACACTCTCTCACACAATTAATAAGAGACATTTTTAAATAAATTGAATTTGGTATTCATTTAGGTGTGAAACATATTTTTTGTTTTGTTTGCAGGGGTGTAACCAGAAATTTTGCTTGTGTTTTACCAAAAACCTTAAATTTCTCCAACAATTTTATGTAGGTGTGCATTTAATTACTCTACAAACTTATAAATTTAGATAAATTTTGGTTTTAGGTTTTTAAGTTACATAAATTACGGAAACTGAGAGCGGTGAGAGAATTACATTTATATATGATTAATAATTATTTAATTCAAAGAGCTTTCAAAAATTTGACAGCAGGTGAAAATATAAACAGAATAAAACTACTTTTAAATATAAAAATCAACAATATATAGGTAATATAAAACATCAATTACAAATGATTTGACTGCTTGAGTAAATAGCTTTAAGTTCTTACGAAAATTGAGTTAATTGTATGTAATAGAGTAATTATACTATTAGACATTAAGAGTTTCGCACTCCCAAAATTAGCGTTCGTTAACAGAAACTAAAAATGACACTAAGAATCTTTTAGAGTCAAAAAAGCACAATATCAAATTTCAGATTACTGTATTCAAGAATACGTTATTTTGGAAATTTGTTGTGGGCATGGCTATTGATGAAATAACCGGCCAATTGAAAAATCTTTGATTTCAATAAGATTTTTGCAAAGTGTGCCTAAGTACTGACAGCGCCTGAATTCCGGAGCTTTATTATGTTGAAATTTGTTAACCCATAAATGTGTTCAAAAAAAAAAAAAACGTACGTGGAAACATATAAAGCTTGAAAAAAATTCAACAAATAATTTTAATTATAACGAAAAAATGGCATCGTGCGCAATTTCTACATTTCGATTAAGCTGACTTTTATGCTGGCAAACGACAAAGGCTGCAGCCTTATATTACGACACTTCTAGCTTTCTTACTACCAAGAAGAGGAGGTGTGGCACTTGTTTTCGCTCTCTAATGACAACAAGTATGGTATTGTTCTTAAATATACAGTGTATATTATACACCAACCGTTAGTTGTTAGTTATGTGAAGTAAAGGTTAACTAGTAAATTAGTAGGATATTTTACTTAAAATATAACCGAATAGTTTACCAATGGTGGTACGTGTTACCACTGCGTATATCGCTGAGATCGTAGGCTGGAATCTAAGGCGATGCATGTAGAACTCCGCATGTATTTCTGCCACGAAAAACCATCTTATAAAATACATCTGCTATTCGGAGCCGGCATAAAATTGTAAACACCTCAATTTGTCGTGCAATATACAGACAGACATATAAGTGCTGGAACCTATGTCCAACGCTGGCAATTTGGATAGTATTCAAGAAATCCATAGCAATATACAAAAACTGCGCAGAAATTTATGTGAGAAATTGCCTGAGAAGGACAAAAAAAAAAGCACACGGTTCCCCCATAATACCGTTACAAAAGGCAAACAAATTACGAATTAAAATTTACGATCTTTTTGCGGATAGTTCTGCAATTCAGTTGCTCAAAACCTGGAGTTGCCTCATTTACTGAGATATGACAGATAATAATGTAGCACCGGCAATAATTGAAATTGGAAATTCTGCAGATTCTAAAACTTTCAAAGTAGCACTTTCAAGTGCTTGAATGAACTCTTCTCGCATTTCTTGATGAACTAAAACTGAATTACGCCTACTTGTCCATCTACTTACATGTTGCATTTTTTTTTTCCTCCAAGACAAGTATTAAAACAATTTTGTTATCATATTTAATGTGAGTTAAAAAAATTCGCCGCCAAAGGAATGGATTGATCTTTGTCCTTCTCTTTCTTTCTCCGTCAGCAAACAAAAAAAAACAAAGTTTCCAGAGCTAAGGTGTAAAGAATTTTTATTTAATCTTTGTTGACGCTCTTTATCTCTAATCTTGGTCTCTGGTTACTTGGTTTCGGCTTTAGTATAAATTTCTGCTTGATCTCTGTCCATGATCAGACAATATATATGTATGTATATTTGATATTTTTCTCTTTTTCGCTGTATCAGTGCCTTAAGTTTTTGTTTCAAATATGTATGTATCTATGATATTAATCTCTTACCTATGTCTCTTCTTTAAAGTACCTTTACCCTGAGTAATAAGGTAAGAAAACGTAACAGAACGATACTCTCAGACGTATTTGACTTAAGGGCTCATTAGAGTTTGCAATTTTTATTAACCAGTAAACTTTATATATAAAGCAATATAAACTGACTAAAACCCGCCGAATTAAAATGAAAATCAACGCAAATTTTTTGCTACTTCAGACTTAAAAAATTTTTATACTAAAATGGACAAAAAGCAGAAAATTTTTTTGTCTTGGTTTAAAAAGTAAAAAATTTTAATGCATTTTTTTTTTTAATTTTTCACGTTTATTATTATAAATTTTATTTTTATTTAAAATTAACGAAAACAAAGCCATTATTGAGTTTGAGAGGAACAGTAAATGTAAATATAAAATTTTTGAACGAAATTTTTGTCGGAAATGTTTCAAAGAATAAGTTGTATAAAAAGAGAAAACGTAAAAAATATTGGTGCAATACATATACAGTATTCTAAAAAACGATATAAAAACTATTTTTTCACTTCAATTGTTTGTCGATTTTAATAAATTATTTCCAGATATTATATTTAAACTTAAGAAATAACATAATTAACTCCGACGGCGTATATTTAATGATATTCAATGTAAGGCATTTTAAGTAAAGATAAAAAATAGTTAGTTTAAAGTAAATAAAATCAACAAATTACTCATGACATCAAATATGTCTTAAAAAACTAACAAATTTTTACAGTACCCAGAACAGCCTTGTGCAACACGTTCAAAAAAAGAATAATTTTTTCGTTTTATTTTACAATGAGATATTAATTCTGACTTGTACAAAAGATGTAATCAATAAAGCCAAAACTAAATCATATTAATCGCAATTAATTTTTTAAGCAACTCAACTTTTACGATATTTCAAACGAAACCAAATAATGCCAAGCAATGAGCTGACCCATGACCACTGAGTTTGCAATTTTTACAAATTATCAACAAGAAATTGCAATCAACCTTGCAACAAAAAACTGACATTCATAAAAAAAAATAAAAAATTTAATTAAACAAATAAAACAAATCAACAAAAATTGGCCTAAGCTTATTTCGTGGCTTAGAGGCAGCTACGCACAGAATAAGAATAAGTATCCTCCTACCGACAACAACAAAAAGCAAGTAGCAGCTAGATAAACATAAAAATTTGCTCTAGCTGCGGCTGCTGCTGCCGCGGCACGATTCGCGCTTACCAAACGGCAGTTGACCAACTTAATGCCGGTTAGCTCGCTTAAGCGACTTTAATTGCTACAGCAAGATCAAGACACGATTTAACACAGCCAGTACTCCACCAACGCCACCTCAGCGGGAACAGCACAGCCGCAGCAGAACTTACTCTACACGCCCGTACAACAAAGCCAGCGTCGAAGCCAAAGTAATAGTTGCTATTGTTATTGTCAATAGCTGCCGCTGGCCAAGTCACCGTTGCTACGGCTGACACTAGAAAAGTTGAAAAGGTATAAAAGGTTCGCTGCTCTCGCTGAGCGTTTCAATCTGATGTGAAACGTGTGCGCTTTTGGGTTGACTGCGATTGCAGCTGTAAAACGTGAATTTTCTCAACGACACAAATTGAAACAGTGTAAAAATTTTCAAAAAGAATCAACTTGTGAACTGCAATAGTACACGAAATTAATAACATTGGTTGTGAAAAACGAAGTTATAAGCACTTGAAGTGGATGGAACATTTTGCAACATTTAAAAAAATTTTTTTTTTTTTGCAATTTCAAAATTTGCTGCATATTTTTGATACGCTTCGTTCGTTGATAGTTAGTTATCTTAAAACGTGTGAGTGTTTATAAATTGCTTGTTGCGCTTGTGCATTCCCGGCTCCTTGAAAGTGAACGTGCGCAGTGCAAATAAATCATTCATAAACATATTTGGAACGTGACGACGTGACGACGTGCGCGAGGACAGCAAAACACATGCGCAACGAAACATCCTTTGCATACGAACGAATGCAACAACAGCACAATCAGCAACAACGGTAAGGGACTAAGTGAAGCAAACTAGCGTTCAGAAACGTTGATATTGAAAACAGTTTATAAATTCATAAAACGTTAAGTGGCACAAGAAATTTTCAAGTGACTCAAGAGAAGTGACAAATTGTGCGAATTAAAAAACAAACAAAAAAATAAAAAAAAAGTGAGTGTAAATTCAAGCACGACAAAGTTGTCGAAATTGCCGATATCGAAAGCAGTAACCAACGTAAGCGATGCTATTGAAGTACAGCAATATGGATGCAAAGGTGATTGAATATATTTGTATACATTAGAACGATTGTTAAAGTAAATCATTTTTTATCTACCAAATAAACGTATAAGGCGAGCTGCGATATTGAACATTTTTATTTTAAGTACCACTGATTTGAAGTCATCAGATTTTCCATGTATTTTTAATTAGACGTTGCTCAAGTATTTAAAAATTTCGAAAATAATTTCGAAAGAGAGTTTATTCAATTACAATTTTAGGTATTTAATTTCCTAGAAATAAAAAAAGAGCGAAGCAAAGAAAATAACCCGAGTTCAACTTATGAAGTCTTATAAAATCGATTTATATTTTTATCAGTAAGAATTGGTAATAAATGAAGTATACTAATGCAATTATTGTGCTCAAATCATATTTAAAAAAAAAGTAAGGATTTAAATACGTTTGGAAGCTGCAAAAAGAAAAAATGTCTACTCGTATATCTTCTAGAATCCTAAAAAAAAAACACAAGTTTACCTATACAACAAAACAAAAAAAACTATTATTTTCGTTTGGAATTTTCTCAATATATGTATGTATGTATGCACATATCGAGGCGACAAATGAAAAATTTGAGAGAAAAAGGCTGATTTTCTTTAATTTCGCGGCATAAGCTAAGCACATTTCAATAAATATAGTCAAGTTTTGTAGTAAAAACCACGTAAATCTTGTATACAAAGCTGCATTCAAATGTGTAGCTTAACTGCGGAGAATTAGCTAAAAAGCAACTTCCGATTAAAAAAATGTATTTGTTGCTTATGTCCTTTTGGCGGTTATGGCTTGATATGTTAAGTCACTTTAGTGCTTAAAAGCAAGAATAAAAGAAACATTATGAATTTCCACTTCTACAGTTGACTTTTCGAGATTTTGTTAACTGCAGAAAAATGCAATCGAGCCAAAATCAAATTCTAATTACAGTGCATAAAAATAATCGATTTTATACAAAATAATAAGGTAACGCCAATGGATTTTGTTAGAGTTGGCAAAAAAATATGTAGGTACTCAGAACTCTAAAAGTAGTCCATGACGATTCACCTTATTGATTTTTTAATTTACTTAATTAGAAAAGCGCTACTTGTCCATAAAAATGTATTCATTGGAGAGCTCCAAAGGGGAGTGAATAATATAAGGTGCCTCAAAAAAAGCTGTATGCTTAAAAGTATAATCCACCTTATCATCCTCAAAGCTACAAAGCTCAGTCGAAACTTTTGCCTTTTTGTTAGCGTAAAAAGCTCTTTGGACCGCCTACAATCGATTACCGGCCAACACCATTTTGCCGAACACCCGCCAATTTCACCGAAAGCCACTTAAATTACACAAAAAAAAAATACAACGCAACTCGTAAACTTACATTTGGTCTTGAGATTTGATCATTTTCTCAAAATTTCCCCATGCGATATCTCACAGTTTTCGATTGTTTTTAAAACAAAAAAAAACAAAGCTCAGTTTATTATATTCTTTCAAAACTCAACACTAAAAATGAATATCGACTATTTTCGGCGTTTACAACAATATTTTTTCAATTTCAGGCATTTTTAGGTATTTATAAGCACTTTTTTATATCTCAATCATTTTTCGAATTAAAACCTCTATAGATATCGTGTTTAAATATTGCACAAAATATTAAAAAAAAAAACAGTAAAGAAATTAAAGGTGGTTCAAATGCAAGTATATAAATGGTATACAAAAATCAAAGAGTTTATAAGTCCGAAAAAAATTAACTAAACATGGACGTTCATTAGATTTGTAGTTTCAAAAGAGATTTCCACTATTTTTGTTTCAAAATAACTGGTACTTGGGTTGAGGGACATTCGAAAAGATTATATAAATTTGAAATTTGAAACGTTATATGGAAACAAATGAGGGAAAAAATTATCACAAATATACCACAAAAATTAGTCACTTGAAACTAGCAGTTAAATTGTGAAAAATTATTTCTAATTTGCAATTATGAACTAGATTTAAAAGTAGTTGGGTCAAATTACTCCAATCCGTCGTTTAAGTGTTTATTATTTTATTATTATTTTGGTGCTCATATTATATAAATTGCTAAGTGTTTGGCCAAATGGAGGTGTTTGTTTTGTGCTGACTCCGAATGGCAGATGTATTTTATGAGAAGCTTTTTCATGGCAGAAATTCCATCGAAAGATTGCTATTGCCTGCTAAAGGGTGACCGCAATTAGGAAAAAACTTTTTCTATTATTATTACTTGCACTTACTGAGCTTCAAACCATGACCACATTTTAGTTTTAATACAAACATTATTTTCTTGATCCGCGCTAGTAATTAAATGACTTTTATTTTTCAAAATTAATATTTATAATTGAAATTTCATTAACAATTTTTTCTAATTGTTAGTTGTTGTACAAGTAAAAATTTGGGATAAAAAGTAAAAATCCTAAAAGTTATGATTAGTTTTTTTTTTAGTTTTTAAATAATAAGCTAGAGCATAGAAATGTTTTATTATTTTATGTTGTGGAGAAGAAACAATTGTTTCAAAATGGTCGTAATAGATCATGCGAGTATTTTCAGTAGTCGAGAGTCGCGGCACGGGTTAGGTTTTTGGTCTTCTTTCAAACTTTATAGAGTAGAAGTGAACGGATGTGGCCACACCACAAATAACTGCAGGAAAATATTTCAGCTAAATAATAATTATATCGCAAGCAAATTTCAATTCATTCCTTACAAGGTTTATGAGGTATAGAAATCACATTTTAATGCATTTACATCAGCTTGTAGAAATCTACAACAACCATGCAAAATCGAAGAAATGTAAAGAGAAAAAAAACAAAACAAAAAAAGCAATCACAAGCACTCCGTTCCATCTGTAATTGATGCCGCTCCTTTGCCTTTTTGATACACTTTCACTTTTCTAACATTTCTGTCAGTCAGCCAGTCAGCCAGTCATGAAATAAAAATGCAGTCACTCTGTCAGTAAGTCAATTAGTGTTCCAGACAGTTAGCCTGCAAGCAAACTAAGTGAAGTCAGTGTCAGTCACTTAGCGCCCACTCGAAGCAGCTGAGGTCAAGTACATACATATACATACATACATACATACATATGTAAGTACAAATATGGTTAGTGGGCGCACATGAGCTCTGTATAAAAAAAAAATGGTACAAAAAAAATGTATTTGGTAGCTTAAATTGCAGCAAATTGTTTTTCGTTAGCCAAGTAAATGTAAGCGCAGAAGTAGAGCCGACAATATCGAAATGTTTGCCTGCATAGAAGTGGAGCATTTGTGTTTTATGGTACTTGTACCGAGGAGTTTGTTGTGTTTTCCACTTTTTTCAACTTCGTGCTTCACAGTTTTCAATTTCATTTGATGACTGGTTAAAGGTTAATCGTAAAGGAAAGTGTGGATAATATTTTGAAAATCACTAAAAGTGGGGGATTGTGCAAGTACTTATGTACATAGGAATGTATGTACATATGTAGGTATGGCACATGCGCTACACTCTCTGCGCATGCGCTGTCGGTTTTCAACTTTCGCTTTTTAATTTTTTTTTTTTTTTAATATCACTTTAATTTTGGCACGCCGCCACCATATAAACATCAAATCGTTGAAATGTTATACTGCTATGACGAATCTATTACTCTAACAAAATATGGAGGCTGTGCAGCATAGCAATCTATGCATAAGAGTATCGATTTTATTATATTAAATTTTTTCATCTTTTTTAAATTTGGACGTTGAGATTTCAATGACGTTCGTGCATTAGTTTGACAAATTATTTATAAACATTTTTAACTTGAAAACCAAAAAAAAAATCGTAAGTTTTTAGCCCATTTAATTTTAGTGAAATAAACTTTCAGGTGGCTAGCGAGTACCGTTGATATTTAAAATTTGTTTAACTGTGTAAGAATATCATTTAATGTTATTCGTTTTCACTTTCATGCGCTTTTAAATAATTTCCCTCAGCTATGTGAACACAAGCGCAAGTTTTTTAAGCAAATGCAGAAAGGAACACATTAAAGAAATCTTTGTCATATAATTACGAGAGATTTAATAGTAAACAAGTATTCACTGGCAAATATTTGAACTTCACAAATTTTTCTTTTCATGCGCTAAATGCGTGTGATTCAAAAAATTTGATTTTTTTTAAGTTCTATAGTAAAGAAACTGTTTTATAATATAATAATAATAATTTTGGCGCTTACACTATATAGCTCAGTGTTTGGCCGAGCTTCTTCTACCATTTGTGTTGTTCGTCGTTTTATATTCTACCACAAATGGAGGGACCTACAATTTTGTGCCAACTTCGTAAGGCAGATGTATTTTATGAGAAGCTTATTCATGGCAGAAACACCCTCAGAGGTTTGCCATTGCCTGCCGAGGGGTGACCGCTATTAGAAAAAACTTTTTCTATGATTAAGATTTTGCTTGCCCTGACTGAGATTCGAACCTCGAACTCACCGGCATATCGAGTTATAGCACGCACCGCTAACAGCTCGACCACAGCGGCCATTCAACATCATTGTTTCATACAACATCATATTTATTTTATTTTCAACAGTTCGCTCATAATCAGTGCTATAAAAAATTCCATGTAAAACATTTATAAACAAATCAAACATTTTAACAAACACCGAATAAGATATCGATTCGAAATGTAAATAAATTCTGTAATTATAAAATTTATATATGAACATGAACTCAGTAATGTTAAGAGATTAGATCTAAGTAGCTTGATAGTATTTATTTACAGAACAGCTACTTAGTTAAGAGTTTGAATCAAAAAATAAGTATGCCTTATTTACTTTTTAGTGGATAAAATAATTTCTTGATGTTCTTAAAAATGCATCTGTTAGCAAAATTTAATATACCAAAAAACTCTATTACGAATGCAAAATAATAATCTATGTACTTCAGGAATTAATTACTAATGACAACTTTTTCCATTCGAAGTTTTGTAGGCAAACTGTGTCACATTAAATGCTCATGAGTGCTGAGCATGTTTAAAACTTTTTTGATAGCAATCACACTTGCGTGGAATGTGTCAAACCGAGCAGACCTTTCCTGCAATGAAAATAATAAAAAAAAAATATCTTGAGAAAACCATTTAACAGTCATAGAATGTAAAAAATGTGTAAACTCACCAGTGGGTTAAATTGTTTATAAAAAAAACACTGCAAATTGCTCAAATTTATTTATGATTTACAACTAAGAAAACAAAAGACTTATGAAGCGAACTTGATTTTACCCAGCCCAATTTTTTTCTTCGAATGAAGTAAATAAAAGTTTTTGCATTTAATATAACTGTTGATTTTTGTTCAAAACACCATTCAGATCATGAAGCCATTACCAGTTTTATGGTATAAATATTACTTTTAAAAGCAAATCAAGTAAATCAACTGAGTATGAGTTTCTGAATGCCTAAGGATTAATAACACAATAAAACTGAAAATCATTTTCTTACCTACATATACATATAAACAATAAAACGCAATAATTTCACTTTTTAAAAATTACAGATAACTGAAAAAACATAATTTCCATTTGGAAAAATTGATTGCTAAGTATTGCATTTGGATTAAAGCAAAGCATTAAAGTAAATAGATAACATTTCAAATAACATGATATTAAATCAATAAGCTACAAGAATTGTAAAGTGGAATTATAGCATTTTGTTATAAATTACTCATACATATGTGCTTAAAGGTAATTTTTTTTAAGGCAATGTGGAGCAAACCTTCACGAACGCCACACGCCACGAACGCTTACAATGTCACAAATGGGAGGGGTTGACAAAATTTGCATACACAACTTGCCAACTAAAATGTGCGGTAAGATATAAGAATGACTTGGAAGTTCCGTTAACATGCAACATATATATATAGATAATGCTATTGGAATGCTGGCACAATTCTTGCTATATTTCTGTGTGTTTTTATACCCAAGCGTACTTGTACACAAGGGTATTATTTATAACTTGGTTCGCATAACCGTTTTTTGGAACAGCAAAAAATAATAGAGATAAATATAGACATACATATATATACTAAAATGATCAGAATGAAAAGAGGAATCGATTTAGCCGTGACTGTCTGTCCGTCCGTCCGTCTGTCTGTGGTGCAATAACTTGAGTAAATATTGAGATATCTCAATGAAATTGTGTACATATGTATATTGCACTTTGGTCAGGGTAGGTTAGTATTGAAAATGGTCAAGATCGGTTAATAACCACGCCCACCTCCTATATAACGGAAGTTTTTGAAAAAATGCAAAAACTCCGTTTTTTCAGTATCTATTACAGCAAATTGAGTGAAACTTGGTATTTGGAGCGATTTTGAACTAAGAAATTAGAAACTTATGAAATGTAAAAAAAATGGCGTTACCACGCCCACTTATAAAAAGGTCCCCGTATCTCAATAACAGTGTAAGGTATCGTCACAAAATTTGGTGCACATATTTTCCTTGATATCGCTATTATTATGGTAGAAAACTTTTAAAATCGGATCATAACCACGCCCACCTCCCATATAACGGAAGTTTTGGAAAATGCAAAATTTTCGTTTTTTCTTTAGCTATTGGAACATATTAATTAAAATTTGATATTTAGAGAGATAGTTAATTAAGAAACTTGATTTTAATGAAATTTTGAAAAATGGGCGTTACCACGCCCACTTATAAAAAGACGTCTGTAGGTATCTCAATAACGATGTAAGATATCATCACAAAATTTGGTGAACGTATTGTCCTTGATATCATTAGCACCACCGTCAATAACACTGTCCAACAAATGAAGACTTTTTAAATGGAACAGAATAGCGACCCCATAATTAATTGGCAAAATTACACGCCAACATATACAAAGCAGGTGAAAACGTCGTCAAGTTCGGCCGGGCCAAACACTGAGTTCTCGCGTCTAGTCAACTTTATATGTTGGCGTGTAATTTTGGCAATTAATCGTAAAGAGCTTTATTTACAACAATGGTGTCTTTGGTGACCACCACTGAAATTTTCCGCAAAATATTTTCGTAGAATATTTTAATCCTTAAATGTCCTTTTTTAAATGATATTTTTTGATTTTCTCGAAAAAAGGGTCAAATTGACCCATAAAGAGACCAGTTAGAGGGTTAAGATCTTCCACAAAAATAATCCTCATACAATTCCACAATACAACTCTGACCATAAGAATTCTCTCAGACATTAAATTACAACATTTTTTTCATATAGTATAATGCTCCCTTCGACCAAAAAATGAAAAGTTTGACCCACTGTAAAAAAAACTCAGACGTGCTGGACCATAAGTTTGTTCTACAAAAATGATCTACTCAACATACCCTTTCAGAATTATAGGGTCGCTATTCTGTCCCAAAAATGATGTTGGACAGTGTAATTTTTGAAATCGGACCATAACCACGCCCAACTTCCATTAACGGAAATTTTGAAAAATACAAAAAACTTATTTTTTTCAGTATTTATTGCAACAAATTGAGTAAAGTTTAATACTAGCAGCGATTTGAAACAAAGAAGCGGGAATTTTATGAATTCATGGTCACCGACCATACAAAAATACATCGCGAGGGTATATAAAAATCGGTTTCGCCCGAATTTAGCTTTTCTTACTTGTTTCTTTTTAATAACCGCTTAAGTCACATGTTCACATTTTTGTGCATGCATACTCGTGCCTGTAGCAAGTGACAATGCCATTACCATGCACTGATGTAATTTTGTTAGTTGTTTCAGTTGGAATTTTGCATACTTATTTGGAGTTAGGTATTTTATTGTAATTATGAACAACGTATTGAGCGAATTGGTTGTTCAATTGAAGAAATATTACATACATACATAAATATGTATATAAGTGAACACATTTTATGCGGAAGTTTGTTGAAATACCAAACAACAATATCGCTTACAAAAGGGAACAAAAAACAAAAATTGCGCTGAATATAAAATAATTGGCTTTAAATTTTCAAGAATTATCGGCGCGACACAATAACGAAAGAGTAGAGTTTATAAATAATTATACTCGCATTATGGCTAATTAAAATTTGTGCATAGAAATATATATATGTATATATACATACATACATACATGCATGCATAAGAGTACGTAAGTGTTCTAACGTGAAGACAAAAAATGTGGCTGGCATTTTGAGCGAAATAGAAAAATAAAGTAGATAATTCCACCATTAGTTAAGCTGATATAAATTGTCAAGCGTGAAGTATTGATGTAATGTGTGCTTAAGCAGGATTCGAACCTGTGCAATTAGAGTAATAGGGCAGGTCAATTTGTTTTTCAAAAATATATAAACGCCTTTGTTTCGGCTACAGGCGTTTCGAAACAAAAAAAAAAACGCAGGATGCATAATTGCCTCGTTATTTTTAGTTTTAACTCTTAATCAAAAACTATTTATTTTTATTGGTTTACATTTTTTTTTTTCAAAGCAAATGAATGTACCTACATGGATTTTGGGTACGAGAAATTTATTTTTGATGTTTACTTTGCTCAAATCCCTCCGTTAGAGTATGCTTTTTATTTTGTTAAAGAAAAACATAAATTTGTCCCACTTTTTACTGGTTTCGAGTTTTGTTCTTCAAGTTTTTTGCATCCTCTGGGGTTCCCCAGGGGAGTATACTAGGTCTCTTATTGTTCGTTTTGTTTATTAATGACATAAGTAGCTGCTTTAGATTTGCAAAATTTTTGCTCTATGCTCGATAATTAAAAAACCCGATGATGCGCTTCAGCTTCAAAATGACATTGACAGCTTACATCTGTGGTGTGTTAACTCTCAGCTCTCTTTAAATATTAAAAAGTGCTTTAAAGTCACGTATGCGAAAGCTCATAACATCTTGCCGACGTCTTATATGATTTCTCATTCTTTTCTACAAAAGTTTGGACGAAATTAAAGATCTTGGCGTAATTTTTTCGAGTAACTTTTCTTTTAATAGGCATATTTGTCATACTATTTCGAAAGCTTACTCGGTTTTAGGGTTTGTTAGGCGAAATAGTTCCAAATTTTCTGACCTGTATACTCTGAAGTTATTTTATACGGCTTCTGTTCGTTCCAACTTGGAATATGCTAACTTTATCTGGAGGCCTAGTCAAAAAAGTTACATAACTAGGATTGAACGGGTCCAAAAAGTTTTTCTTAAATATGCCTTACGTTCATTGTGTTTTGATGTGCCAATTCCCTCTTATACATCTCGTTTGCCATTGATTGGCCTTAAGTCTTTGGAATCAGGAAGGTCGGTACTCTCACTTTCTTTTTTTCGTTATATCATCAATGGCGACATTGACTGCTCCTTTCTTTGGGAAAGAATTAATTTCAACATCCCTCAACGTAATCTTCGTATTTCTTTACCTTTCTATGGTGTTAAATTGAAAACAGAATACTCGCGAAGTGCTCCCCTTGTTCGAGCGCTAATTGAACTTCATTCACTCTCGAGTTCCATCCAACTTGATTTTTCAATTCCAAAAATGTATTTTCTCTATCTAGGTTTTTAAATCTTAATTATTAATTACTTTGTAAATAGTCTGTAAGAAACTTTGTGTTTATAGACTAAATAAATTAATACAAAATACAAATACAAATGCAATACCTACATGCAATATTACATTAAATTTTAATATAATTTAAAATAATAAATAATTCTATAAGATAAACTTCGGTTTCAATAAAGATCGAAGGTACATAAAGTATTTGTTAATTATGTTTGTTTTCATTTACTATCTTTTGTCTGGTTTTGTGACTTTATTAAAATTAAAATAATTTCTAATTTTATATTTAAATTTAAATAGCCAAAAAATATATTACGATTGGAATTGATTCAAGTATACACATTTCATTTGATATATGAAAAGTTGGCAACTCTGGTCGAAATTGTAATTCAATTTAACTTTTTACAAATTTTGTGTTGAATAGAAATATCTTCATATTACAACAAAAGATCAGCATATCTTCATATTATATTATTTCTTTAAATAAATAATAAATTAATACAGATTTTTTATTCAAAAATATTTATGTAATAGTAATAGAAACAAAAAGTACTTTCACTACTTTTTCACGTATTTAAAAATGCCACACTGAGATTTCTATATTATTCACTAAAAAAAAAATATTACTTAAACTTGGTTTAACACTAGGCATATTGAACAGAAAACAGCTGGAGAGAAAAAAAAAACAAAAATCCCAAGTATTTTATTGTTGCTTCAAAACTCTGGTATATTAAAATATTTATCTTTATTAAAAAAAAAACACACACACTAGGGAACATTTACAGTTTGAGAGAATACAAAAGTTATGTGAGTCTACATCAAAATGTCTTCAAATTGTCTGATCAAGCCACCGCCTCTCTACCTTTAAGTTTAAAAACAACAAAACTTTTAATTTTCATGGATAATATTTAACGTATTTTACGTGTGAACTACGGATAATACTAGGCTTTCGTAGAATATGACATTGTTGTCCATCCCATATTTAAAACATAGAAAAGTTATAATGTACCTATTAAAAATTATTTTAGGATGATTTAGACAACAATGTTGAAAATGGAGTAAAATATAAAATCAATATCTATAAAATGCTTAGATTATCTATAACCACTTTTCTACAATTACATTTGAGTATACCAGTTTAAAGGACGGCTTAAGTACCAATCAATAATCAATTGTTTTTTACCTTATCCTTTTTTATGAATAGTTTTCTAATTTATTTTGAACCGAGCGTCATCTAATTGTTATACATATTTTTGACAAAGAACCCGCGAAAGTCAAGCAAGTCAAGCGTAAAATTTTATTTAATATACCAAACTAGTATGTGCTGAAGTATGAATAAGTGAAAATGTAACACATAATTAATCAAATCATGAAAGAGAATATAAAAGTAAATACAAGAAAGGTGTTCAAGTAAAATCAAGTTGATCATGCAAAAGTACAAACGGATATGTGAGCGATTGTTATTGGTCTGAATCGAACAAAATTCCCAAATGTGTATGCATGTAGGCAACTCCGTCTGCGAGCTAATTCCTATATAGCAATAAAAGAGCAAGATTTACACTCGTATATCAACCAATGACCAAAAGGAAAACCCCATTTAGCTACGGTGAGCATGACTCGAACTTCCGTTTCATATGAAATAATTACAGAAAATGCGCAAGACAAGCAACAGGAACTGCAATAAAAGTGGCACAAAAACTGTGACAAAAGCGAGTACTTTTACTTTGCAGCGCTTTTCTTGTAAAAATTCATGTACTACTATGTAAATACGAGTAAGTTTGTACATACATATGTATGTATGTGTGTAAATGCCTCCACTTTTGCTGTTTGTTTATAAGAAAGTTAATTCTTTATTGTCATCTGATATTTAAGTTGCGAAGAAGAAGAATAAGCAACAATGTTCAATTGCTGCAACCGCACTGCGGCAGTGACTCACTATGAAACGCTTATTTGAATTGAAATTATAATTGCCGTCTGCCCTAATAACCCTTTTTGCTTTATATTAAGCATCTCATAATTTCTTTATTAAGAAATAAATATGTAGGTTTCTAATTACTTTTACGAAAATTAACCGTTTCAGTTAATTTCTGTTATTTATTGTAACATTTTGCGTTTGCGCTTGCACAGCTTTACTGCTCACTTAACCAGTACGATTGTTGTCTTTGTGGTTCCATTTGGCGTGACTTGCATTTGCGCTGAAAGACTGAATTGCACAGAGTTCAAGTGAATGTCGAAGTTCAAGTATAAGTGTCCAATGCATGGATTATTGCTGTTATTTTGCTGAGTTCATTTTAGTGTAAATAAAAGTTTCGGCTTGGAGCTTGGCGAAGATAATAATTCCATATGAACTAAATATGCTGCGTTCAAATCGATTAAAACTATTTTCGAATAATCTAATATTGAAGAATAGATCTTTGCTCGTTTTAAAAGGAATTATAATATATACTGGTAAACTGCTCTGGAAGGTTAAGAGTCCAACGAATTGGCAATTGACGGCTTTTTGGAGAATCCAGTTAAAATGCAGGCATTTAAAGGTCCAAGTTTAATGGGGACGCATCTTCTAATATGCCACTGCTACTGTTTGTCGGTTTCGGCTTAAATCGAAGAATTTCGCCAGTTGCCTCTGTCCTTTTCTAGATTATGACGGGTTATTATGCGCTGTTAACACGGACAGGTCAATCATAGAACTCATCGTAGTTGACGAAAATACGATCACTGAATCCGATATGCTACGTTCGAACTGCGATCAATTTGTAGATTCCGAAAAATTCTGTAATAGCTCCGAGAACTTCTGTACTAGGTAATTCGATTGTGTTCGTAGGCGCTGTTGTCTTCGTTGACCAACTTTGGATGCCGAAAGGAAGAAAAATTTCACCGGAGCATAGAAACTGTTAATAATTTCATTTACGTCGCTACCCATCGGACACGATGAAAGGGTCATAAAACTTGCCTAAAACAATTCCCTCGCAAGAGGACGGACATGATGAGGAATTACTCACTTTAAAGATTTTTATTCGTCTAGAAAGGGATCTACTTTTTAATTGCATATCGAGCATCTGTTGGAGATTGCTTAATTCATTGCTCAATCTCCAAGCCTACGTTATTTGTGGTGTTTATTCTGAATCCTAGGTACACAAAGGACGCCAATTCTAATTTTGCCAGAACTGAAGCCACACTGATAAGATCTTTCACATAGTATCGTTGATTGAACCTAATATGCACTATTAAGTAGACTCAATCAGCAATAATTCACAAAAACAATAGGACCTTATGAATTGGCCAAAGTGCA
This sequence comes from Philophylla caesio, assembly GCA_963971545.1. Lineage (NCBI taxonomy): Eukaryota > Metazoa > Arthropoda > Insecta > Diptera > Tephritidae > Philophylla > Philophylla caesio. Next base: position 187,832,304 of record OZ020604.1, on the reverse strand, counting down.
CTGTGATTCCAACCTCCTGGCGTGTTCTCTTCAGACTGGAATAGCGTCCTTCTAGCTGTTGGGCACCGGCTTTATACAGCTTAGACGGCAAATCGTCGTCTCCAGGCGCTTTATTGTTCTTAAGCCACTTTTCCGCTGTTCTCTCTTACCTCTTTTTGTGCAAGAGAGCGGATTTTGCACTTGTCTTGAAGATTTTTCTGGGCACGTCTTCTACAAACGCGACAATAGAGTTTTTTTTATCAGTATCGTTCAAAAGTGTTCCCTCCATGTCTTAAGTGTGCTCAAAGTTGAATATCGTAGCGGTGTTTATTGATCTCATAAGAGCTTTTGAAACTATTGACAGGGATAGAATGTTGAAAAAACTTGAGCATATTGGTATAAGAGACAAGGAGCTTGACTGGTTTCGAAGCTACCTTACCGATCGTATGCAGCAAACAGTGATCGAGTCAACTGTGTCCAAAAAAAGGAGCCGTGAACATTGGGTTAGCACAGGGCTCGGTGTTAGCACCAGTTCTTTGCAATATTTATATCAATGATATTAATATGGTGCTTAAACACTGTAAGATAAAATTGTTCGCTGATGACACACTCCTAACAGTCAGTGATAGGAACGTGCAGAATGCGATTGAAAAAATGCAAGAAGATCTGAATTCCTTATATAACTGGTTATGCTCTAATAAACTAAAACTGAATGTTAATAAGACGCAGTTCATGGTCTTAAATAGGGCAGTCAATAACGGATGCTCAAACTACAGCCTAAAAATAAAAGATGAAGTTATTAAAGAAGTTTAACTCATTAAATACTTAGGGATATACATTGATAATAAATTAAAAATGGTTGAGCATGTTGAATACACAGTTAAAAAAATTGCAAAAAAATTGGCTTTATAAAAAGATCTTGTAAATATCTAGGAAGGAGATACAAAACCATTGTCTATAGATCTATAGTGGAAGCCCACTTTATATATTGTCCAACGATATTCTTCATAGTAAGCGATACCAAAGTAGATAAACTGCAAAAACTGCAAAACCGAGCTATGCGCTTTATACTAAATAAGCCTAATGATACACCCACGCGGAATATGATCGCTGATATGCATTGGCTGAGTGTGAAGCAGCAAGTTTTTTATCATGCTATGAAATTTGTGTTTAACATAAAAGCAGGCAGACTTCCGGATTATTTGAGTGACAACCTTCGATACATTAGCGACACCCACTCATACCTACTAAGAGAGAACAACAGCTTTAGGCTACCCGAAGTGGATAAAAGAAGCATTTTCTATAAACTTTAATAACTTTAGTAGTTTCAAGAAATTACTTTATGATCATTGCAAAACATTGGCTATCCGGTAAGAGCGCGAAATGGAAACTTGGTATTTCCATCCGTCCTAGCACCAAATAAAGGCGATATGACCATGGATCGGATCCGACCATGACAAACTGTAAATAAATTTGTCGGTTTTTATGAATCGCAGTATATCATACAAAGAGAGGCGTCAGCACTCTAAAAAACTCTGCAGGAATGGTTTGCCTGAACCGTACAAAACAACTAGTTAGGAACTTACTGTAAAAAGAAATTTGAAACAAGCCACAGACAAATACTTTTATTCACGCTTTCAAAATGCTTTTTTTACTTGATCAGTGAGTAAATTTATATAAAAACTATAGTTGAGCAAAGCATGATAACTAAAAATTTCTAGCAGATTGCTGGAGGAACAACTCCTCTGCTTTGAATAACGGTATTCATAATGGAGGTGAAGGGTTTTTTTTTCTCCCTTAGGACAATGAGGCATACAAATCATTGAACTTTTAACAAAACGACATATTTCATTTAAACAGGTTTTACTTTGGTACAAATACAAATTTAGTATTTTAACTCGCTTTATATGAAGGCAGCTTTTTAAATTATCTATTTATAAGTTTAATTTTTTCAAATTTGTATAAGAACTATTCCATGAAGAGCTTGATAGGAAAAATTTATGTATATTTCGAGAGAAGTTGTTTTGTCAAATTTCCACCGCAATCTACATACTCGTATTTGAGAAAAGCATTTTTTCTTTATACTTTTAAAATCACCCAAGCTAAGCCAGGTTTTATTAAATGTAATAAATATGCTGCTACTTATTTTTTTAAATTACAATAAATTAAACGCAGAACAAGAAGCTAATGCCGCATTCTACAAAGTGTACTGCCAATTAGTTTTAAATCTTTTTTCACACCATTAGTCCATTTGCCACAATTAAACTCGCTCGATCATATTAGTTAAGTTGTATAACGGACTAGACTGTGTTAATTTTTTTGTGATTTAAAAAGTAATTTATTAAAACAAATGTTATTAACTTATTTATTACTTGGCGCTCAATAACCATTACTCCAATCAACAAGCACATAAATAATGCGGAAAGATAAACAAAACGTAACTTGCACACACGAAGTTGAAAGAGTAAAGTAAACCAGCATAAAATACTGGTTTTTAGTAAATTATTATTAATTTAAAGGTTCAGCAACTGGCAGTGCTTATTGTTATTAAAAATTAATAGCTGAGTAGCTTTTGTCACAGTAACTGCATATTTTACTGTATCGTTTACTCATTTATTTATTAACATGTAAAACTTTATAAAAATTTAATAATAATTCACAATTTTATTGAGCTCGAAGCCAGTATGTGGAAGATTTTAATTGGAAAAAAAACAACAGTTTTTAATGGTAGAAGTTATAGCCGCTATTTCGGAGATCACCACATCTCCTCATCAGACTTCGTTTTATTTAATTAATTATATTTATTCTTCATTATCACTTTCCCAGGCTTTGAACCAAGGACCTCGGGGTTTGCTGAGCCAACACGCTACATGCTGTGCTACTTCTACCATTGAAAACTGTTGTTGTTTTTTCCAAATAAAATCTTTCACAAACTGGCGTCGAGCTCAATAAAATTCTGAATTTATTATTCATTTATTTGGCCAAACATAACAAAAAAAAATTTAATGTTATTTGACAATGTCAGCCAAGTGATAAATGAAAATGTCGCTGGTGGCAAAAGTGAATTGGTGGTGATTTTTTTTTTTTACGATATTGGCAACGATTTTCTTATTAAATTAATTTCGTAAGTTTTTTTACAAGAATACATTTCATGCTACAACTGAAACTACGTTGTAAATAAAAGTTTCAATTTTTGCACAAAATTTGTAAGAAATTTCAAAGCTAAGCCTAGTTTTCATATTTATTTAGTGTGAAACGTTCAAAGGTTCAAAAAAATTAGCATTCATTTTAGAGTATTTTTTTAACTTATTCATATTGTAAAAAAATCAAGGCCGCTTCATTTTTGCTTCGTACAAAAATGTGTTAAGCAAACGCTTCAACAAAAAACAAAAAGTATTTTTTATATAACACAAAATACGAGTTTATATAAAATACCACATTACCCTTGAAGAAACCAGCTGCTTTGTTTAGGAAAACTATTTCACCGTCAAATTCCTGGTTACTACTGGGTACGACGACTTTAACCAAATAAAAGATATCAACCTTAATTTTGCCCGTGCTGCACCTACAACAGTACCTAGCAAGTTCATTAGCGAGAGTTTGTTTCCTGCAATCGTACAGTTGAGGACTCGCAATATAATGGGGATAGTTTAAGGTTATACAGCTTTACAACGAGCGAAGTGGTTGATGTGCATCTCGAGCATTTCTTTGTTGCCGTTTTTTTTTTAAACTTAATTAATTTCAATCGGCCTTTGTTAAATTATGTTTTAAGTCATTGATATTATTTGTTTTAAAGAAGTGCCAACACTGAAACGCGTTTGTCTCTAAAAAGACGACGAAAATGCTTTTCAAAAAACATCTACCATTTCGGAATGAAAAAACGAAAATAACAAATAAAATGGATATATACTCCGTGAGCTCCGAAATTCAAACTTGCTATTTCTTTAGAACCTTTCACGTGAATCCGGGGTATAAAAATTAATAGCGAAATATGACTAACCCGCATTTGGTGACAGCTTGTGCGTATTGCAATACGAAACCCCCACTTTCTTTAAAAAATGTAGTTCCGTGGGAATAAAACGATATAAACAGCACAGTGCTGATCTTGCATTTCTCTTTCTCTCTCGCTGGACCTTAGCTGATAGAATATTAATGTTTGTTGCAGTCAGAAGTTAACAATCATTTAAAGCTAAACATCGTCTCAGGTTAAGAGTTCCTTCAATTTTACCTTTTCTGCAAAACGCAGATTTTCTAATGAGTAGCTTGTTGCTCCAAGAAGTATTTAGATAGTAAAACCCTCACCCTTAAACAAATAGCCGCTATGCCACACCTAAGCGCACTTGGCCATGTCGATATCTAATTTCAGCAACACAAAATGCACTTAACAATTTAGTTGAACTTGGGTGTTGCTCTAGATTTGATTTATGTATTACTGTGTCTGCCAATTAAACGCAAAGATATATTTGTACATTTGTATGTAAGCTTGTGCAGACAAGTGCGCTAAGTCAGCTCCGAACCAGTTAGAGACAATCGCCTATTTTGCATATCTTAGACGAACTACGCGTACGTATATACATATTTATGTAAGTATGTATGTATATGCAAGCAAATGCTGACAAGTAGTAAATACTATCCAATAGGTGACTCACAGCATGAAAATTGTGGCCAAATAATTGTCTGCAAACTAATACATACAAACGCAAATTTTTAACAATTTCTCACAATATTAACAATTATGAAATTAATAAAAAAAATTTAATGCACAACTTTATTTGTATCTTGCAGATTCTAATCGCCCTACTTATCGCCATCAATTGCTACTCCAGCTGTGGTGCAGCTTTGCGGCGCACTCCAAAAGTCTATAATGCACTCATTACGACCGATGACAATCTGAGTTCAAGTCGCGCCTACCCCGTCATACAACCGACCATACACGAGAGCGGCGTGGCGCATTATCCTTTCGGGCCGTACAATCCGTATGGATACTACTCGCCACCACTACTGCGCTTTGGGCAGCCAATAGTGCCGGGCTTGGCACCGAATCAACAGGTAAATGCAGTTTAAAATTATTTCAAATGACACCGATTCATTGCGTTTATTTTCAGTTTCCGTATCCACATCCGCAACAACGCTTTCCGCCGCAGTTTTTGCATCAACCTGCACCAAATAGTCCACCACAGCTCTTACCGGCACCCAATGCAGCAGCGCAACAGCCACCACCGCAAGATGGCTCGCCAGTTGAAAGTGACGCACCTACAGCTGCGCCACCAACGGATGAGCAACAACCGGTGCAGCCACCGACTTTGCCACCACCGCCAAAAAATCCCGCTTACATGCCACCACTCGAACAAAACCAACCTAAGCAGATGCCGCAGGAGAAATTGCCTATCCCTTTGAACCAATTCGGTCTACCTCCATCGCTTATACCGCTACAACAATTTCCCAATCGCAGTCCAAACGGTCCCGTACCACTGCCGCCGTACGCTTTCAATCAATATCCTCTCATCTACGATCCTATCACGGGTTATCGTGAGCAATACCTGCCATCCTACGATTATTTTCCCAGTCCGCATCAACATTTCGCATTGGGCGGCGGTCCAATAGGTGCTCCAAGGCCACCAATGCCAACACCACCAACACCAGCGCCCAGCCAACCACCAGCGACACCGCCACCTCCACCTAAGCAACAACCACCACAAGAGCCGGCAGCGAGTGAACCTCAGCCCCAGCCTAAAGATACCCCACAGTTGGCCCCCGATGTCGACTTTGAGAGCATAAAGAATGCGTCGAAGAATAAGAACAGTGCAGTGCCAGATGTGCCGCCACCGCCAATACCGTCAGGTGCCAAGCCGCAGCAATCTTAATTGGCGTCCGCGTCCACGTGAACCAGGTTGGCTGGTAAAGTTTATTTAGCTTACTAAGGCGTTTGCGGTTTTTTAGGGCATCAGACAAAAGTCCGAGGAGCCGAAACGCCAGCAATGGAGTTATTTCTGGCTTTAAAGTTCACTGAATGCAAATAAAAAATTAGACAAATTCTTATAAGTTATTATTGGTAATACTCGAATTAATTTAATTTATTTTTAACAAAATTTTTATGTTTGCATTTAATATGTACATTTATTTTATATTGGATTTAATGTAGTCATTAAAGATTGATTGATGTGTCGTATAAAATTGTTTAATCCATACTAGATATAGCAAGAAGACCCCAGTAAAACTTTTTAAAGTTTATTTAAGAGTCATAAACTTGGCATTTAGCTCGAATTAAATTACGGATATCTGTATATTACTCTGAAACTGCTTTGTCTTTACTGAACTTGATTATTTTACAATATTAATCAAAAGATTTGGAATTAACGCAGTGATAACAAGGAACTTGAAAACCAAACAATTGCGGTCACGTCATTTCTACTTCGATAGCAAATAAATGGAAAACACACAGCAGTCTCAGTCTCTAATAGAAGCAAAAGTCACAATCTTAGAACAGTTCGCATTTATTAGTTTCAAAATAAAGCCTCCAGTCTCAAAATAAAATCTCTTAACAGTGACCTGGTGATGAGCAGGTCACAAAAAACTAAAATAAAATCAAAAGAAAAAAACGTGAGAGCGAAGAAAAGCAATAATCTTTATCTCATTTTGAGACTTGAGATGATACGAAGTTACTGAATTCGGGCATAAGCCTCTTTTTAAGCATACGATGGAATATGCTCGTCTTCATCCACTTCGACACTTATCGCTTCGACTGTTCCGTTAATTACAGAATTACATGCGTGCTTGAAGGCCGATCTTGTTAAAAAAAAACCTTTTGAAATTCCTTCTTTCAAGGCCTGTGAGGTCTTCAAAACCGTAGAGCGCGGTTTCTATTTAACTTGTATTTTGCTTCACAATTTGTGATTAGGATCTAGACTTCTAGCCAGAATTTCGATGTTGTACAATCATTTTAAGTAACTCTAGTAGTTATATATACATATGTAGAAGTTTAGACTCTAAATAAGAGTTGTCAAGGGGAATAGTCACTCAACGTACTTATTTTAACAGAAATAAAAGATTTTAGCTTCGCATACAGTGCTACTCCTGATATGCGCGATCTTCTCACACACCCCATGTACATAAGAGGTTTAAGGACCGAGATCCGATCAATATGTTGGTTACGGTACATATGCGCTTCCTAATGAACAGAACTACAGCTGTTTTGGCTATTGAAGTTTGAAATGCGGGGCTGTAAGAACAATCTTCTGCTGGACTATCAAGACAGCAGTGACACTGTCTATAACAGCGCAATAGGCTGTAGGTTGTATTTCAGAGTTTTAAGACAAGAATATACCCCTTGTCCGCAGTTTCTACTTGCTTTTGATTGTTTTAAGGGGTATTTACACCTGTAAAAGTGATAAAATTGGCCGCATTGTCCGCTCGTGCTCGGCAGAAATGGAAAATGCAGAACTTGAACTTAAAGAGCCAACTAGGAGAACAAGAGCGCAATACAGAATGCGGCGACTAAGAATAGTTCTACAAAGTATGGAGATTTTAACAGAATTAATATATACTTAGTTTCAATAGGCTACTTGAGTAAAATTTGATAGCGTTCGCTGTTTCAGTTTATCGCTAAAGTCTTCGTAGCACTTTCGGGCATGTATCTCGCTTAATAGTTCTATTTTGAGATCCATCTCAAATGTTATCGTTGTCGTCTCTTGTTAATTGGGTAATTAATTCCTCTCTTACTCCATTAAGAAGCTTAGAAAGGTTCGAATTGCAGTTTGACAATCAAGCTTCCTCAGACCCACTTTGTCTCAATTTTTTTTCCATTTTATACAACCAGCGCCGCAACCGAGTGCTCTATTTTGAGAGTATTTAGAACGCAAATTTATTACTACCGGGTAATATTTATGTGTACTCGTATAAAAGTTAATAACCTTTTCAAATAACTCTTCAATTCCCAAAGCTCGATGCAATCAAATTAAATTCGAGAGTGTGCAAAACACAAAAACGCAAAGAGATAATAAACTTTCAATTTCAAGTGCGATTATATGAATGCCAGATGCCCTTCGGAAAAGCAGATAAATGCAGAAGTATGGAATCGATTTACATGAAATCAGACGCATATAAAAGCACTGTCAGCAAGTCTTTAGAAAGCTTTAACACCAAAAAATTCTAAAGAAAATGAAGTGCGCTATTTTAATTGGTGTATTCGTAGCGCTAACTGTGCTTGCAATTGGTGAATAAATAAAAATTAAAATTATAATAAATTATGTTAATGTATATTTTTTTCTGTACACGTTATTGCAGACGCTACCAATTCAACAGCGACTTCTAAACCATTTGTACGCAGTCGTTACAGTAGACGTTGGCGCGTCGCCCTAACCACCGAGTCAAATGTTAGCAATAACACATTAACAACAGAGCCACAAAAGGCTGTCTTATTAACCGAAATTCCACTTGCAACTACTACTACAACAGGAAGTAAAGTGACAAGTGTCCATATTGAGGAGACGACTGTTGGGAGTGCTACAGTGCCGCCAAGTTCAACGTATTCCGCCTTAAAGAGTACACCAAAGGCCACAAATGGTTCGCACGGCACTACAACCGAGCATCCAAAACATTCTGGAACAAATGGATTACCTTTGGACTATGACTACTATGGAAATGGCGGCGAAAATGAGGAGGAAGCAGCACATAAATAAATCTCATATGTACATATTAACGCATTGTAGATGCACGCACAGATAAATGAAATCATATAAATTTTCAACCAATTGCTTTATTTAATTATATAATTACATATTTTTTATTTAATTTTGCCTCAGTAGTTATTTAACTCTAGCCGGTTTCGATCTTTTGTAAACCAATGAAATATTTGAAGTCGATTTATATGAAAAGGACTTCTTAAGTGTTTAATTTTTGTAAATATTGCATTAAAATTTGTATAAGAACACTTCCAACTAGACCTTTATTTAATAAAATGTATTAAGTGCAGATAAGTTGTTTTGTCAAATTTCCACAGATATGCATTCGTTTTCCGCGTGCGAGAAAAAGAACAGACCCTTTCAATTTTTTTAAATTTAGATTAAGTTAGATTTCGTCTAAGTTGCAAGCTTCTGCAAATTTAATGTTCGTACTTTTGTGAGAGCAAAAATGGAATTTCGTTGTTGGGTATTTTTTACTGAAGACTTTAAACGAATGAACTACAAATATAATTGAAGTTTTTTTAATTCTGAACAAGTGTAAAAAATAAATACAACAGCTTACACAGTGCAAGCTTAGCACAATGCGTTTAGATGATGGCTTAAATATTACTTATAATTTTTCCCTTAGCCTTAACGCTAGTTAACAATTAAAAATTAAATAGTTACATATACATATGTACATATGCTCAAAAATCAACGAATACGTATTTCCATTTAAATAGGAAATCCTCAATGGTTTTTTTTCAAAAAAAAACGACGAATATGTTTTTTTTTTTCTAAACATTCAACTCTATAATTCAAAACTAGAATTCGTGAATAAATTTTATTTTTTTATTTTAACAAAAATTCGCTCAAAAACGCGTATCATCGCGTCTCGCGGTGTGTGACAGTTGAGCGATAGGGGCGTATGAATAACATGAGTGTTGCCAGATAATTTTTTTCTAAATTTAGGCAAATAAAAAATGAGCAGGCGAATTTTTTTTATACGCCTTTATCTAAATATATGTACATACATACTACCTTATATATTTGAATCAAAACCCTTTTTATTTAAATACAATTATTTCCGTTTTGAAAATATTTAAACCTCATTTTTGTACTGATTTCTATTGATATTTCAATTTATGTATATATTGCTATTTAGTTGTATCCGAAGGAATTATACCGTTACCGGAACGACTCGGATCTAAATCCGGCTATGGACTGTCACTTTGGCAGCATTCCCCAAAAAAATGCATATGGAATATTTTATGCTGCTACAGAAACACGACTTTTCTACAATTTAACCATTTCTCATTGTTTGAGAGGCACTGTTGTAGTAAGCCTTTATAATAATGGCAACCCCGTAAATCAGCTGATCGGATAATTGACATCTCAGAATCACAATAAAAAATTCGCAATTTTTAAAATAATGTCCGCTTTAAACGAAGTATTAAAAAATATACACAAATCAAAATTGCTCTCAACAATTTTACAATTCTCCAATTTTAAACATGCGGCAGAACGAGTTCAATCACAATACTTCGCAATCAAAGGTTCGTCAGCTGAGGCAACCATCTCGTACTTGAGCCGCCAGAATCGATTAATATGTAGGTATGTGGCGATATGGCTCGGCGCAATGAATACATACATATTTAAATACATATAACAAGTCTAGTTTTAAACAAATCCACTGAATTGCTTCGCAGCAGTATACCACAGGCAGTGCGAGCGGACACATTTGAAACCTATAGGCAGTACTCGGCGGTGATTGCGCAGAAACCCTTAGCAGCGAAGAAAAAAATGGTGAGTCTAAAAGGACGATGTACATATCGGAGGGGGCAACAGTTAGTGATAGATACAGAAACACTTGTTGAATATGTGGTTCTCTTAGAAAATGTGCCTGCAAAGTTATTTTCCTAAATATGATTGATATTTTTGGAACAGCAAATTGGTATGCACTTAACTTGTACATTCTCTTATCTGCCGGGCACCGCAAGGTCATAAAACGAGCAACATATATAGATTAAATAAAGTGAAAGTATACAATTTCAAGGGCCTTAAAAAAAGAAAAATTTTACTTGAAAAAAACCGGTTTAATGTACAAAGATAGATTATAATACATCGAAAATTTGCCACTGGAATGCTCTCAAATAACTACGATTTCTAACTGAGTTAAAATGCACATGTACATTAAGAAGTTCGCCCATAAAACATCGTACCCACAAATATACATATGTACATAAATGTCAATAAATACAATGATTTATCTTCAGGCAAAACTCACCGATCAAGAACGATCTGAACTACTTCAACCTCTTTTGGATGCTGGATGGTCGCTGGTAAATGGTCGTGATGCCATCTACAAGGAATATTTGTTCAAAGATTTCAATGCCGCTTTCAGTTTTATGGCCGGTGTTGCATTGCTTGCAGAAAAATTAAATCACCATCCAGAGTGGTTCAATGTTTACAATAAGGTGCAAGTAACCATGTCGACACACGACGTTGGCGGTCTTAGTGCGAAAGATATTCGCGTGGCCAATTACATGGAGGAACAGGCCAAGTGCTTAAATTAAGTTAGTATTGTAATTTGTATTGTTTGCTTTTGTTAATCATTTAAAGTTGTTAATAAATCATTTGTCTAACATTAAAAATTTAGCCAATTTGTTTGTTGTCCATAATTTTCGAAGAGATTTCAGGTTAGCTTGCTTAGGATCTCATATTCCGCTTTCTCCAGTATATCGGGCGACGTCTCGTCTAAACTGTAACCTTGCGCTTTAAAAAAAGCTGTGGCGTTGATATTGTTTTTAAGCACTGTTAGCACCACTTTGTCCATATGCCAGTGTTTAGCACATTGCTCTAGTGCATTCATCATAAATTTACCAAGTCCTTGGCGTTGGAATTTAGTTTCAATTTGCAATTCGTAGCTGGTACGGGGTGGAAAGTTAAACATAAAATCAAAAATGTCTTTGGGAAACGTATTTACTCACCAGTAAAGCACACCGTGACCGTAGTCCATATCAAAACGAAACATCGTATACGCAACCGGCTCTCCACTCTTATCTGTTGCTACTAAATACCGTGCCCATTTCTTGTTCAAGTCATTTTGCTTCACTTTGGGCTGCCAGCCCATTTCTAACGCTTTATAAAATGGACTAACATTGCGTTCTGCCAACTTGAAAGCCCATTTCAATATTTTTGCATCCACGTCTGCTTTTGAACGACAATACAGTTTATACTCTGCGCCATCTTTTGCGGAGAATTGGAGCGAGCCTTGCACAGTTTCCAAGGGATTCTTTGCCCGGCCTGCGTTTTCAACATTTCTCTGCTGATTAGTTGAAGAATTTGTGTTTGTCATTTTTAATTACTTATTTTTTCTAGCAGTTAGTACAATAATTTAATTTTAAAAAATAAAGCCTACAAACTGATGAATTTGTTAACTTTATTTTTGCAGATGCCGTTTGTATAAAAATATTGCTCAATTGAGCGGGAAGGCAGCAAAGCAAATTCAGAGTTGCCAACTTTTATACACTTTGTGAATAATTTCTCCACTAACATCCATACATAAGTACCTATGAACAAGGACAAACGGTACAATTAAAATTAATTTTCAAACGCAAAATATAAAATCAGAAAATATAGTATTAACTACGTAAACAATTAGTTGCTTTTGTTTAGGTATGGTTTAACGGCCACTCCAAGGCTAGGTACTTATCAAATGAGTGCAAGTGATTCTTAATAAAGTAGCTTCGTTATTTTATTCCATAGCAATTGAAGAAATTATTTTAATTACAAAAAATCATTTAATTTTTGAGTATTCGATTGTATATTTGGAAACAATTTTATTGTAATATATATACATTTGAATTTATGTATGTACATCAGTACGAATATATAGAATATACTTTTTAAATATATTTTTATTTTTAAATTTGTCATAACCCTAAGTTCGATTACCATTTAACTACTGGTACTATTAAGAAGTTGAAAGATAGGAAGTAACAACAACAAAATAAGCAGTCAACAAGTGTATGTAACGCTTTTCACCAACTTCTTATATTGGATCTTCGAAGACATTGCGAAACACGGCGTGAATTTCATTCAGCATATCAGTCGCCACCATACTGCGACCCCATTTCTGATAACCAGCAGTATTACATTGCTTCACCAAATAGCAGGCCGCGAAGGTAGCTACATAAGCGGCATTTGACTGATTAGACTCTAAGGCCCAATGGAAGAACGTAGCAATTGAGCCACAAAGTAAGTCACCTTGTCCACCACAACGGCGACCAGAACCGCCAGCTGGTAATGTATATATTTCAGAGGTGCTTGGTATGTAAATTTTGTCCTGCTGTCCCTTTTCAAGCACAATTACACCATTTCCCAGTTGCGCCATACGTCTTCTCATGACATCGACATCTTCAGTGAATAGGCGACGAAATTCAATTTTGTTTGGCGTTAGGATGACGTTGCATAATCCGGATAGCAAATCAATATTTTCGTTAAGTATGAACAATCCATCAGCATCGATGACCATTGGTTTGTTAAGTTTTTTACATACTTGTATTAGGCTTATAGCAGTATTTTGTATCTTTGGATCGCGTCCAAGTCCAGGCCCAATTACCAATACATGTAAGCGCTCCAGCCATGGTGTAATTTGTTCCACAGCATCATCTAAATCCAGCAAAGGATGAACTATCAATTCAGGACTATAAGATTTGATGACAACGGAGGCATCGCGCTGACAAAAGACATGTGCCAAATCAGCACCCACACGCATAGCACTTATGGCTGAAAAATATGGTGCACCCGTATATTCAAGCGAACCACCGATAACACCAATTCGTCCAGCTTGACCTTTGTGCCTCTGATTACCACCACTGTCCGTGGCATTCAGTTTTGGTACTACTGTGGAACGCGTAAGTTTCAGCAGTTTTTCTGCCTGAACAGGTATTTCAATAAACTTGGACATTTTGCTACTGTAGGCACTTTTCTGGAGAAAGTTGGCACCGTGCCAATCACAGACAAATTTTCGCCGAGAAGATGTAAATAATAAATAATAATTGTTCTTGATTACATTGACAATCTGCTTTGACAAGTTCATATCTGATGTTCCCTTTTATGATTCTTTTTGTTATTATTGGTTTTTTTTTTTACATACGTTCTGCCACAGCCTGTGTTGCCAAGCCAGTTTCCAATAATAGGTACGTTCGTTTACAATCTCCAACTGAAAATATCCAACAGCAAAATTCCGGAGAAATGTCTTCTGTTCTCTCACAAGACAATAATATCCAAAATAGTACGCGAACGTAAAATTTGCAGAAACTTGCAAGTTTAACGAACGGCTGATTGAATTCTTGTCCGATTCAAATATGCAAAATGAAAAATTGTGCATTAGTGTTTTCTGCAAAAATTTTTCCAGCAGAAACCAAAAGCTTCCCTTTAAAATAAAATATCACTTTGCTCTCTCAATTTCCCCTAATTTGTAAGTTTTTTTGCTTACGAGAACGCTAAAACCTGATAGTTTTCGAAAACTTTCAATAATTATCCGTACCCGAACTTACCTAATATAATGTCCTTCTTTATGCTCTTAAATTACTTTAATGCAGAATACCCTAGGTAAATTCTGAGATCAGTAGCTCAAAGTTAAACTGCAATTTTGTATACCAGTGCAGCGCACACTTCCGAACATCTCAAAAAACCTTTAATTTCTGTCGCATTTAATAATGAGTGTTCGCGGTGCTGATAATTGTTACGAATTCTTCCAAAAAACACGATTTTTGTCAAATTGCGCTCGCGGTGACCAAAAAATTTGCAAGTAAGGGGAAATTGTGAGCGCAAAATGACATTTAATTTTGAGGGGAAGTTGCAAATTCTTGCTGGACAAATTTTACCCAGCACAAATTTGCAAGCCGATCAAAAGTAACTGATTCCAATTTGGATAAATACGAAATTTTTGTTTAAGAGTTTTAAAGGAGAAAGTTATAAAACATGAGTATTAAACATGGAATGTTTCAGGAAAACACTAATGCAACTTTTTTTATTTTGCATATTTGGATGCGGCAAAAATTCAATCAGCTGTTCGTTAAACTTGCAAGTTTATGCAAATTTTGCGTTCGCGTAAATGAGAATGCTCCAATATTCTGAGAAATTTCGTTGCTGGACTTTTACACGAACTGACTTAATATGTGGATGCAAGGAGTCAATCCTAAAAGTATACTATTACATTATATTTGAATGGAACAATTTTCAAGACTTTTAGGGTTGCTAAATACATATTTGGATCACTGTTAAAGTTATCGAGTACAAAAATATTTGAATTTTTGATAAAAGTATTTAGTATAGAATGAGAGTTACGCGTTGAGTTGTGCAGCCACTTCCACAATAGGATATAGATATAAATAAATACATATTCTGACTTAAAGAGAGAATTGTGTCGAAATTACGCAAATACATATTCTGGCTTATGTGTCGAAATTACGGATTTTGAGCTTTGTAAAAACTGTCTGTCTATAAAGAAGTATTGGGCACTGACACTATTCGGTATGGTAACCGGTTGGATAACTAGCATAACACAGCACATCACTAACTTTTGATCAATATTTTCAACTAATATATTTTCCTAAAAATAAAAAGGAAATAATAAACAAAATGCTAAAACAGCATGTTCTGGTGGAATTAAAACAATTCGTACAAGCAGTAACGAATCACCGTGGCAATCCAAAGAAACTAACAAACAGCTCATTGCTACGTAGCAGTTTACACCTGTTGGAGGACTTGCCGGCAGCGCGCGAAATTATCTTCGAGTACTTCTCACTAGTAGCTGAAGTGGCAGTGCAAAATTATGTAGGAAATGCGAATGTTGATTTTTCTACTGGCTTGCCTTTAAGGCAAGGAAAACAAGGAAGTGGTGGTGCTGGTGCCGGTGGGTCTAGTTCGAACAGCAATATATCGTCTCAACCGACTGTCATAGAGGACAGTAGTTGGTCAGCAGTGCAGGAAGCCTTAGAAAACTTAGTTGTTAAAGGCCCACCTGCTTGGGGTCCAGTGATTGCTGCGTGGAGTCTCGACTTGGTAGGGAAATTATCAGACAAGTATACGAAGCGGAAAATGTCCATAGTAGCGGCATGCAATTATTGGCTCAACTGCGGTGCAATGCGTGGGCTACTCACATTGATCAGCTTAAGTTTTCGTAAACTAAGCAATGTTGAGAAGGAAGCATGTGTTGAAACGCTATTAGGTTTGTTTATTTAAATTTGTTCAAATCTATGTATATCTGAATAGTAATTTCTTATTTTAGCTGCTTTCCAGCGTTACTCACTTAGTTTTGACTGGGTTGTAGCGCGCTTGGGAGGTTGCTTCCCACTAAGCATTATATCGCATATATTGCAATGCAGCCTGAAGCGGTTTGCCGAAGATTATCGCTGCCGATTTGACTCTGAGTTAGGTATTCTGGATTACTTATCATTTGCACATGAGCAAGAATTAAAGCAGGCTTTGAAAGATCTACTTAAAGATGGTTTTAATCCAAAAAGAAGTTTAGATGCTTGCATAATACCTTTTTTATTGGTGTTAGCTACATTTGCGGATGCATTGTTGCAGAACTTGGTGTTCGTATTCCTCGAGTTGTGTAAGTAATACCAATAAATGCATATGTATTTTCATGGATACATATATGTTAACATTATTTAATAACTTTTCAGATAATGACGATCTTCGCCAGACCATAATACAAAAAGCACCGCTTTGGATGAGCAACAAGTTGTTTGCAGAAATGCAGCCTTCGCTAAATAGCCTGACATTGCGTTTGAAGTCGAATGGTGCTCAACTGCTCATCGCGGTATCACAAATGGCTGATCAATATGCTTGGTGTCAAGACTTTCTGGAATACACGCTACAAGACCTAGAGCAAGTAGTTCTTAATGCTACGGTATGCCCGCTAATGAATGATCTGACGACTGAAGACTCGAAATATTTACTCTGGAAAAGTTGTTTCAGCGCCAACATATTTCAACAACAAACAGCGGTGCGACTGTTATTGATTGTTTGTAGGTCAAAGATCTTTTTACATATATTTTGATCATCGCGTTACAGAGACACTTCAAGCTTTTTAAAATATTTGTATTTAAGTATGGATTTTTTCTTTTCAGCAACACAACATTCCCACATTTACTATCAGACTATATCAGAACTACTACGCAAATCTTATGTAGCCAATCCCAATGGTTTGGGTGCTGTTATACGCATAATTGGTGGTCAAAGTGGTGTCGTCGAATTTCCAAGTATTAAGCCGGGCTTGCAAATGGTACTCGAGGATGTATTGCTTCAGGAGCAATTCAAGCACACATGCTTAGTGAATGACGACCAATCCGAAGCACTAAACACATTTAAAAACCTCAATGTACTTACCAAGTAAGTAGTGGTTTCTTTCTTATACAAAATTTATATTAAATATTCTTTTGACTATATAAATTTCAGAATGCAAAAGAAACACTCATTCCAATACTTGAAGCAGAATCTTTTACCCAATGTGCTCAACGATTGCTTGCCGAAAATTTTGCAAATTCTTGAAGTCACAGTAACACAAGTGATCTTAAGGATGAATAAATTTGCGGAATCGGCTAGCGCGGAAAAGGTGCCAACGACTCAAACTAACAACAAAAACAATGATAATAATTGCGAAAGAAAAAAGGCAAAAGTCGGTGCAACAATTTATGTAGGAGGGGAGGCAATGGACGTGGAAGATATAGAAGATGATAGGAAAATTACAATAGGCACACCACTTCACGATCCAGACGATAACGAGCAGGAAGAAAAAGATGCAAAGCGGCGAATTTTGGCACATACAATCATTGATTTGCTCAACACAATCGAAGCTGGCTTAAAAGGCACCGTTTTGCGCACCACGGAGGTATCAGAGTCAACAATAATTATTATTACGCAAAAATATAAAAAAATATTTATTTTGTGCAGGTGTTGAAACTATCCATATTGAGTGTTAAATATTTTTTTTTAGCACTCACTGAAAAAAGTAAGTGTTCTTTCTGATTACACTTAAAACAAAAAAGAAATTAATTAATTTGTTTGCTTCTAAGGCCCAATTTCACGTTCGGCGGCAGTTAACCGCGCTTACTCGCTGCTCGCGCGTCAGTGTTGTGCCCGAAAGTCTGCACGTACCGCTTGTATACGTGAGCTGGTCGAAGGTGCACTTTTCTATTTCGGCTACCTATTTGGTCAATACGAGGAGCCAGAGATTAATCAACTTGAAATACCTGAACACGAAATGGTTTTACTACAAAATCAACGACACAACTTGGGTCCAAATACCAATCGCACTGCACTGCATGCAGGCGTAATTGGACGGGGCTTACGCCCCGAATTCACTACAAAAACACAAAATAGCTGTCCGGCTGAGATGCAAACGCTGTTACTCAAAGCGCTGGATGCTTGCTGCACAGTTACCGAGAAACAAAATTCCGTCGAAGGCTATTCCATGATATCATTATTGCTCGTCGAAATGGTTTCCACCGATGTTATGTACAATGGGCTGCCATTCCCGGATGAAGAGTTCACTAAGGTGACAATGGAGCGTGATTTAATGATACGACGTGCATTCAGCACGTCACCGGTGCTTTGGGCATTGTTGGGCTTCATAGCTGCACACCGACCGGCATTGTGTTTCTCCTCAGTACTGCTGCGTGCAATGTGCGCCACTTGCCTGCACCAATGGCGTGCCAAAAATGGTGACATTATAAAATTGTAACATTTCTTTCGGGTTAATATAAATACATATTTTTTTTGTCTTGCAGTAAGCAAATTTCACTCATTCGATCCTAATGACGAACTTATGTGTTGTACCCAGAGGTTGTTGCGATTGTTGGCTATGGGTCAACTATTGCCACCGCCGCTTTCCAATCTGCACGTTATCATCAAACATTTTGAGCCGCCAGAAGTGAGAAAAACGTTTTAAACAAAAAATTCATAAAATTTATTTTAATATTATGTACTAAATTCAGATTGCATTGCTGCTGAAGGAGTGCGTTTGGAATTACCTTAAAGATCACGTGCCCTCACCTGCACTCTTTCATGTCGATGGTAACGACTTGCATTGGCGCAACCCGCACATGTCGAAAATTCAAGCACAGTACGTAGACACTTTGCGCAATTTAATGCAGAAGAAGCTGACAAAATTGGGACAGCATTATTATCAAATGTTCATCATGCCAGAACTTAACGACACCAACGCTGAACAAGCTGAATCCGGAACAAATAAGGGCGAAAAAGAAATTGTGAAGGCGTGAAGTTTTTGATTTATCGAATCGAAGTGAATGCGTGTGCGCGAGAATGATGGACGCTTGGCTTTTAATTGACAATTAACTGCAACTTAGGTTAAGCTCTTTAAGTTAACGTAATAGTGAAAGAGTTAGGCGGGCAAAACTTTAAAAATAACCTTTAAAATTTTTACGGAAGTAGGTTTAAAATGTACGTAATAAAAAACAAAAAAAAACAAGAATTGGAACGAAAATTTGCCTTGAAAGCGTAGACGTCTTCGGAAAAACATCACACCAAAGCATTCGATTTTGTATTTATACTATCGTAAATGCAAATATTTAATAACACGAGCCCAAAAAATTAATATGAAATGCTTTATGCTGCTCCAACAACAAGTGATTTATGCTTTGCAAAGTGAGTTGAAATATATATAAGTACATATGTATGTCGTCATGTAAAAAAGGAAAGCAAAAGGTATGAAGGTCAGTTTTCCCAACAGCTTTATTTTAATCCACCTAGTATTAATTCAACGAAGGGTTCGAGCCAGAGTTAACAGCGTTATTGGGCTAACATAAAATGTTATCTAGCAGTCCGTATAGAAAATTTCAAAAATAAAGTAAGCAAAGACAGAGTCCCATTTCCCAACTTCTTTAGTTGTTTTGTTTTGGAAACGATTTGTTAGTTAGTAGTCATTAAAAACTTTGGCATACAAGTAAACTTTCTATAAAGAAAAAAGAATAGCGGACCTTCTCGCAATGCACAATCTTCTATTCTAGCATACTTGGTTGGAACTGTTTCTTGAACAGCTCTGTATATGGAATAGTTCAGTGCTATTTCTGGACCATTTGAGACTAATTCGTAACTATTTGGAGTTAATTTCGTTCTTTCTTCAGGGTTATTCTAGGGTCATTTCGAAACCAGTTCGGGACTAATATTTCACAGAATTTTAGAACTAGAAAAGAGCACCGTCTCAAAACTTGTTTGACATAATTTTTGGTTAAGTTCACGAACTTTTCAAAAACACTTCAGGATCATTTTTGGTACTAATACTGAGTGATTTCGGGATTTGTTTAGGGCCATTTCGAGACCAGTATACGATTGCTGAACGTGCTTATGGGAACTTGAGCCTAGTTCAAAAGTATTTCGGGACTAATTAACGACTTTTTGAACACCTATTCGATAATAGTTTGAGGCGAATTCGAGACTATTTCAGACACATTTTCGAATAAGTTTGGGATCAATCGGAGCCTGTTTAGGTCTAATATTTCAGTTTGAGACTTATAAAATATCATTTCGAAATGAATTTACGAATTTTCCATAACCTTTTCAGAACAATTTTTGGGACTAGTTCTAGTTCATTTAGAGACACTTCGAAACAAGTCGCGAAATGATACTGATATAAGCATGAACTATTTCCGAGGAGATTCTGGAAAAGTTTTGAACTGCTGTAAGTACCTGGAATTGGTAATTAATTCAACGTATTTAATTTTTATTAAATTATCAACTAAAGTTTTTTCATTCACACGTATGTATTACTCAACCGTTTGTAGGCTCATGTTCACATAACAAATTAAACAAAAACAAAGCAACGTTTTCTTTTCATTTACAACAAACTATTTATATTTCTTTTTTCAAGTGTTAAAAATGTGGAAAAAATTGTTGTTTTTTTTTGTATAGGCATTTGGTTTACACCAATCACATAATCCACAAAAAAAAAAAAAAAATAAAAAAATAAGATGTAATTTTTTTAGTTAAAAAAGGAAAACACAATTTGTGTACATATTTAATTTTTGTATTGTCGGTAGGAAATGTATGCATTTTTAATTTCTTCACATGCACATTTAAAAAGTATGCATTTAAATCGTTTAGTACTTATATTGAGTCACAACTCAACAAATTTGCAGGTCGAATTCATAGCTATAATTATTTCACAAAAGACATTATTAACAACTTAATTTAAACTTAATATCTATAGCCATGACAGTTTTTGAGTTAAGTTTGTATTCTCCACGAACATTTACATTTGTTTTTGCTTCTGATTTTTGAGTTGTGACTTTTGGTATTTGATTTTGGACATTTGCACATAAGTTTTCAAAATATTTCATAAAGTATGTATGTATGTATGTGATTGCGTTTGTGATTGCACATGTTATTTGCGTACATAAAAATTATACATTCTAATAAACGAAGTAATCGACCCAAGTTTCAAAGGATAAATGGAAGTTTGCTACTTCGTAATATTTTACGCAACGTTTTTTTGTTTTTTTTTTTTTCGTTTAATAACCAAATACTTAACACACCTAATGGCTATATTTGTACATAAGAACCACAATTTTTGATTGATTCATTAATTTGCACATCTTACTTTCACGCTTTTGCAAGTGAGTGAGTGAGTAAGTGAATAACAAAGGGAGGGAAAGCGTTTATTTCACATAAGAAACTAAATAGAAGTATCTCCTAACTAAAAATTACGCAACAAAAAGTTCAAACGCGAATAATACAGATGAATCGAAAACTAATTTTCTTCTTTTTTTTTTTTTGTAATAAATACTAGCAAAACAACGCAAAGGAATCAAATTAATAAAGAAGTACTCCTTATTAATGATAAGTAGTATTTTAAAATTGTATGTAGCTTTGCATTTGGCAGCGAGAGAACTAGCTATAAACACATTCCCTGCAGCACAACAAGCTGCTCTTGTAATTTGTATCTGACTTGTCATTCAACAGCTAATGAAATGTTTTAGAGTTGAAACTTTTTAATTTTCATATTTAATAATTAAACTACGCATCTCCAATGACTAAGCGTGTCCTGCGGATGAACGCCAACTCTTATTGTGACAAAATAACGCAACACTACTCATTACGATGGTCGACAATTTGAAAGCTTCTTTACAGATATGCACGATGTTAGCTTTTTGGCGCGTCTCTTCAATGACGACGATTTCTTTTCCTTGCTGATGCTGTTGGTCGTTGATATACCGGCGCTTGTTGAAGCACCCGTTGAATTGGCAGCTGCCAATTGCTTTTGCTGCTGTTGTGCTTTGATTTCAGCTGCTGCAGCTGCCGCTTGCCGAGCAAGTTCACCTAGGAGGTAATGAAAAACAGTAGTATTTTTTTGTTTTTTTTTGAATATTTGTATATGCATATGTATATGAATGGTGCGTACTCACGATTCAAATCGTGTTCAGTAAAGTAGACCTCTTCTAAATCACGTTCTGTATCATAGTGGTAAGCATCTAAGTAAGGCAGTACCGTGGAACGGCGATATACATCCTGTTTAAGTGGCGGAATGGGAATCGGTGGGCCCTTTTCTTCCAGTGCCGATATGAACCAACTGTGTGTGTAGACAATATAGTGAAATAATTTGTACTGGTCAACTTTTGTTAGAAATTAATTCAGCTTACGGATCGCAGCGGATTTGTTGTGTAGTATAGCGTTTTGCTGGATCAGATTGCAGCATACCCAATATAAGTCCAGCCAACTGCGCGTCTAATTTGAACAACCAATCGGGTGCTTGCCATTGTCCGCGTCCAATATTTTCAAAAAGCCTATAAATGTTATCGCCTTCAAATGGATACTGGCCTGTACATATGTTGTAGCTAAAGGGAATAAAATTAAAAAATATTTCGTTGACTCATATCTAATTTATAATGACTTACAGTGTTACACCACAACTCCATATATCCACCTTAGTTCCAGAAAATGATTCGTGACCATTGGCTATCTCTGGCGGCTGAAATGCAGGCGATCCCTGACCGGTGGTACATGTGTCATCTACGGCAAATAAATCTAACTGTTCTGCAACGCCAAAATCTGATATTTTTAATATCTGCTCCAGTGAAAGAAGTAGGTTACCGGGTTTGATATCTTTGTGTATGATGCGACAACCATGAAGATATTCCAGGCCGCTGATAAGTTGGCAAAAAT
Organism: Philophylla caesio; assembly: GCA_963971545.1. Lineage (NCBI taxonomy): Eukaryota > Metazoa > Arthropoda > Insecta > Diptera > Tephritidae > Philophylla > Philophylla caesio. The sequence continues at coordinate 187,809,466 of OZ020604.1, read as the reverse complement.
AGCGATGTGCCTGGAACAGAGGTAGTTTCTTTTCGGGCGCACTTTCAACTAGTTCCTTAAAATAATAATTGTCGTGAAATATCTTACAGCAATATTCGTAATTTGTAAATAGTTTTAACAAACCTGCAGTCCCCCCACACAGTACTCCATGATCATATACATTTTTTGCTTTTCCTCATTGTACAGAACATCCAAAAGCGCCACCACATTTTTGTGCTGTAGATTGCGCAGCAATTGTATTTCACGCTGCACATTTTGCTCACCATTAGGAATGCGTCTCAATTTTCTCTTTGTTAATATCTTCACTGCACGCCGGCAAAGATTTTCAGAGTCTAGCACCTCTTTCACTTTGCCATACGAGCCCTCGCCTAGCACATCACCCATTACATATTTCCCGACCATTTTAATTTCCTTCTTTTTCTTTTGATATATTATCTCTGCACTGTCAACTCGATTGAAGAACATATTTCCAATGTCTAACGTAGTCAAGTCGAGTGCATCAATTTGTTCACTATCTAGCCATGTGACCTGTGGGTGTGATTGTTCATTCAATAGTTCATTAGCTTCGGCGCCAGCCACAAAATTGGCACCACCTACTCCACTACCGTCAATATCTTCCGGATTAGAAAGTGCGTCGTAATGAAAGTTCTTGTTAGTTAGGAGAACAGACACTTCGCCATCATTTGTTTCGACTTCCATTTTTATAGTATTAGCCTCGTTAATTACTTGCAATTCCTGGTTGTTAGCCAACAGCTTTGTGCCTAAAGGTGGCATGAAAGGGCTATTATTTGTAGTCAATGAGTGTGTGGTTGTTGCCCCAAATATGAGCTCTGGGTCACTCTTGTTGATATTATTATTATTGTTATTGAAAGCGCTGCATTCAGTTGTTGACTGTTGTATGATTTGTAATTCCATTGCACATGTGATATCCACTGTCATGGAGTAGTACTCCTTCTTGTAATGTAATGGATGTAGGCTCCCCTCTTTCGTTGTATTTGTGGTTCAATTTATAGACTAGAATTGGATTCCACTCGTTGGAAGGTGAAGGTCGGCAACTTTTAATAAAACGATGTTTTTTATTTTTTTTGTTTTAAAACTTAGCGCTCCACGTACGCAAGCAGAGCGCCACCGATTGTTTACATTTTTACTTATTATTTATATTTGTGTATCCTTTAAAGTGCTCTAGTTGTGTTAGTCCCTGAACAACGCTGCTAATAATAAATTGTTTTAAATTAGATAAAATAAATTCGTGGATATTAGACTCACACTATCCGTTGGTATTTCACAGGTTTAGGCGATTTTCGCGAGCATTTAGCAATCATGCATAAATCTTATCACAAGTTGGGGGGTGCCGACCACCACTTCAAGCAACACCTTCGCCTTCAAACCTATTTCCTGCTTCTTCGACGCGTATTTTTTCGTCTGCGTGTGCTTGCACTTCTAATTTGTTATTTGTCAACTATTAAATAGCAGAATTTTCCCTACTAATTTTTTTAATTAAAAATATTTTTAATCACTAAAATTTTCTGCTTTGCCTGCTGATCGTAACACACTTTATTTTTTTCCCAACAGCACATTGGCCGCGTTGCCAACCGTATTGAAGAAGTGTCGAACAAAGCAAAGACGACGCAGCGGCATTAACAGACATACATTGGTGTGCCTGTGTGGAGATTCTCAATTTGACGGAGAAATTTAAAAAATATTAATATGTACTTTGTAACGAATTATTCGGGAAAACTTAATTTATAGTGATGGATTTTTTAGACTCAAAAACAGACATTGAATCTCAATGTCTGCCTTTTTTGTTATTCTAATAACAAACGTGCCAAAAATTTTACCCGAAAACGAAAAAACAAAGTGTTATCAAAGATCAAAAATAACGATGTTTATAACAAAGAACAATAATTCCACAATTAAAATTTTCTGTCTTCTTGAATAAATTAAATTCTACCAGGCCAAATGGACATTTGACAAACTAACTAACTCAACTTAACACTTTTTTCCTACTAAGCCCTGAATGCAATAGCTCTTAAATGTAATTATAATTCTGTCGCTTAAGAAATTGTTTTAAAACTTTTAATTTGTCTATTAAATATCATATGCTTTCAAAGCAAGGCATATCGAACAGCAGCAGTTGAAAATTTGAAAATAAATAAATGAGTAAAATGCTGTGCATTTTGTTGTTTGCTTGGAAAGTATTCTTATCTAAACCCAATCGGTTTGCAGCCCTGGAATTAAACATACGTAATTTTTTCTGTAGTACTATTTGTGTTTTTAAATATTTTAATAAAACAATAAAAAAATTTAAAGGAAATAGTAAAATAGTAAAATAGGTAAATACATAGCATAACTTGGTATTTAATACATTTACTTTCAATTCGTTCGCGAATACTTTTAATTATTTAAAAAAAAAATTGTATTTGCTTGTACATGTTAAAACATATTAAATATTCAACAATAAATTAGGTACGAAAATGAAAAAAAGTTAAGTTGAGATGAAAAATTTGTTTAAGCTCAATGTTCGTAAAAATAAGTGTTTTGGTGTTTTGGATTAATCTGCCGAACGGATATACATATGTATCCCTGTTGGGTAGTATACATACGCTTTTCTTTTAAATTTTGTAAGTAAAAAGGTGAGGCAATAGCTTGACTAACCATTTTTGTATTCTTTATAATATCACTATCAAAGTCCAAAGTCGAAATAGAGCCAGGTTGAAACATTTTCATTATTCAATGGCCTGAAAGTGAACGACATACTGGGAGCGGGGTATTCTCTTGAAACCCTGTGCTAACATGCGCATTTTGTTTACCCGACTACAGTATAGACTTCCAGGCTTAGATCTCATGAAAATTTGTGTTTATTTACAGCGATAGCATTTAAAGATGGTGAATGAAATGAAATAAAAAATTGTTTTTACGGCGACTAATCTCAAGAGGAGATGTCCAGCAGAACAGTTAAAGAGCGTAATGTGTGTGCATATAGTGGCAAAATCTTACCGAGAAAGTACGTTTTCGAAGGAATTTGTGTTTACTTAAGCAATCGATGCGTCCAAAGTACTACTTGTCGGATCTTTATACAAACTTGGCAAAGGTGTGTTCGAAAAGGGTCTCGTAGTTTATATAATCTATAGGCGAATAATCTATGCCAGACAACTGGATAAAATTAATATTATTATTATTTTTTTAATTGCATTAAATAAACTAAAATAAAATCTGTATATTCAATTTTTTTTTTTTATAATTAAGTATTCTATGGAACCTTTGCAAGATCAAATGACATGAATTTGTTCTGAAACGGAATGATATTGAATTGTGGCAGGTCGGGAGTTACCCAAGCACTCAGGCAGGTTTGCCCATTGTGCTTCTGAAATGGAAGTTAAGTCCTTGAATAATCGTCTTAAAACACACATTTTCCTGGTGCCACCGAATCAGTCAGGGCAAGTAAAATCTAAACCATAGGAAAGTTTTTTTCTAATAGCGGTCACCCCTCGGCAGGCAATGGCAAACCTCCGAGGGTATTTCTGCCATTAAAAGTCTTCTCATAAAATACATCTGCCGTTCGGAGTCGGCACAAAAATGTAGGTCCCTCCATTTGTGGTTGAATATAAAACGAAGCACACCACAAATGGTAGGAGAAGTTCGGTCAAACGCTGAGCTATATAGTAAATATAAGCGCTAAATTATTATTATTATTAATCCATTTAGTATGGTAGAACTTGTTACTAGATTGAAGATAATCTGGGCAATAGGTTTCATCAAGCCATACAAATATTTTCAACCTGACGAAGTTCCTTCATTAAATTGCCAAATTCGCTGTTACTAAGTGCGAACAAACTGTATGGGTTGAATACTACGGTGGGAGTTGTCTTCCTCCCTATGTCTGGAAAGACATCGCACACCTAACTAACAGACCTGAGACCGATAAGTATAATCTCGTTCCAAATGAAAGTTATAAACAGCGACTAATTATAATACGCATACTAGTTAAACTTGAGTGCTTTCGCAACACTCTTTTAAGAAATTAATATGGAGGGAGGCTGTCGAGTTATAAGCAAAACAAATCGTACCATGTGTTTTTCACTAAAAGATTGCAAGAAAAATGAGCTCAGGGAATTAACAAAATATCTGAAAAAGCTGAACTGAACGCAGAAAATCAGGAACGGGCAAAGACGACCACAATCGCTCTTTACGTATACAAAGTAGCATTTAGGCGGAGCTGATGAATGAACTCAAAACTATTACATACACGCAATTTTGGCTAAGCCAATACTACTCTATGGCGCCTGTGAAATTGCCGGATCTTTTGGTTATAGATACACGTTAGACATTTTCGACAATTGTTTTTTTCTTTTTTCAAATACAAATTTTGTTTACCAAATAATTTGATGTGGCTCAGAAATATGCTATTTGGTTGCTTACAGGATACTCTGCGGTGGGGAGGCCTGCGAAAAGACTGCAGATCCCACGGAACGACTTCTGACTTGTTATTTACTGTGCGACTGTCCTGTATTGTGGGGAAGAGGCAAAAATTTATGGTTCAGAATTATTTTAAGATCAAAGCGACTTGTTGAGTGTGATGATACGACTGGCGCTCAGTATCACGGATACCATGACATAAACCTAACCTAAAGAGGAGAAGAGCTAGTATAAAGAAAATGTATCATAACGGAAGGCGTAGCTTTTATTCTAAGTGCAACATTAGTTATACGTGAGGAAGACTTTCTAACCATTAAATACCGGTTGCTTGTCTGAGCAATAGAAAAATAGTTAAAACGTACTAACGCTGGTATTTATCGAAATTTGTAACGAAAATCGGTGTATTTATTAGAGATATAAAAAGCAATAGGACGAGAAGCCAGTTCGGTATTAAAAAGGTTGAAATTCTTAATAAAATCAAACAAAATGTATTCATAAAAGGTTATTCACTTATTTTATTTCAGTTATTCCATAAAAAGTACAGTACAGAATGGATTTGATAGTACAAAATTATCCATAACATTTTGGGTAATTTCGTTTAAGACTAGTTTTATAAAATAAACTAAGTAATTACATTAAAGTAATAATTTCATAGATAAGCAAACAGTTACATATTTACATAATGTGTGCTAAGTTTGAAAAGCAGCTAAGTTCATTTCCTAAATTTTGATGCAAGACGGGAAAGCATATAATGAACTTTTAATTCTTTGTCAATTTTTAAAAATGTGGACCTAGCCGCTTTTCAGCCTTAGCCGAAGATAAACCAAGTTTATAAATTTTTTTTATTTGCGTATGAATTAAAAGGATTAATAAAAAGTATAAAAAATATTTTAGATATTTTCAAAAGGCATACATACAAAGAAATGATTAAAATACAAAAACAATTTTAAAAAACTGAGTGTAACAAGTAACATAGTTATATAAATAAGCAATTCGATTTCTGCTTGTTTGCATCTAATCTTCAACATTCTAAACTATTTTATAAACATTATACGTTTTTGTTTTTGTACTAAATTTACAACTAATATTACGCGGGTAGTTCACATACAAACATAATTTTTTTTTTTTTAAATATGTTGGCATAGTACATATGTACATACATACATATGTAGATTTAACTAAACATAATGGCTAAGGCTAAGGCAGATCGCAAAAATTGACCCATTTTGTGATTTTCACAAATTCTCTGCAAAATTTTTGCAAAATTTCCGCTCGAAAGCGAAAATGTGTAAAAATGTGTGCGTATTTTTTTTTTTATTGTTGTGTGCTTATAGTTTGCTTTTAAAAATTATTTTGAACAGTTTTTGGTATTAGGCAAGGGCAGATAATGTTTTTTTTTTTTTAAATTTCGTAAGTTGAAATAGCCGCAAGGTAAACATAAAAAGAAAATATCTTTTGATTATGTTTATTTTTATCAGGTTTTATGTTAAATTATACTTTTTAAGCATTTCGTTGGTTTGGAGTGCAAAGTGCTTAGTAGTTTTTTTTTTTAATATGACAGGATAAGAAAAATATTACATTAAACAATAAAACCAAATATTTAATATTTTTTAAAAAGTAAGCTTAGCGCCTTTTTACTCTAAACCATCGTGTTGTAGATTCACTTTTTGCACTGCTCTTGTATCAACTAAGAAAATTGCTTGCGTTTAAAACTAAAATTTCAAAAAAATTTTTTAAATATATTTTACCATTGAACCATTGTAATTTAAGCAAAAAACAAAAAGAAAAAATAAGAAGAAGTTAATACCAATAAAGAAAATTAAAAACTAAACGAAATTTTTGCGCAATATATTTAACATTACTGAATAGCAAAAACGACAAATTGCAATCGGAAATACTTAAAAATATATTCGTTTCTGCTGTTAATTTGGTAATTAAGACTCAAAGTACTTAGTTCAAATATTGATTTAAATTCCGTTTATCGCAAAACACTGATGTTTACAAAAAATAAAAAGGTTTTTCACATAAAGGTTTTGCATAAATTTCGACATAACTTTCAAAGGAAAAGTTAATTTTTCTTGGCAATCAAAAGGAATTGCTGCTACAGCCTTTAAATATGCAAAGTATTTCGCTAAAAATAATATTTGCATAGCATAAACTGCTGAAATGCATAATTGAAATTGCTGATATACACAATTAAATGCCTAAACATTTCTTTGTCATTCTGCCCTTTTGTAGTTTTCTCATTTTTCTGTTATTTTTTGTTTGTCTTACTGGTGCAGTTGGCAAGGTTTGATTTTTTTTGAAGGATTATTTGGAAAATCTTTAACTTTAACGTAGTCTTAAGAGTGTAAAGAAGTTAATTCAAAAAGAGCTACACATTTTCGTATACAAAATATACGCTAACGTTTTTGTAAACCTAAATATTTCCAATCCTTTTTGTATAAAAAATATTTATTTTTTTTACTACTTATGGCCCACAATGGTTGTAGTAGTCGACTGTATATGTTTTTTAGGAAGTTTGTAAGTTCTTTATATATATTTTCATATATATTTTTTTTTTGCATACAATTATGCAACTTATTTCATTGCTTCCTTCCAATTTGACATCTCCTTAGTTCAGTTTCTCCTTCAACGCCAGCAAACCAATCGCATCCATTGTATCCATTGTGTTGTTGTTTATTTCCATAATTTTCTTCGATGCTACCGCGCAATTATTATTAGTTTGCGCAGGCGTCAAACCATTCACTTTAGCGGCATCGATAATTTTTTGATTTTGTAATTTTTTGTAACTGGCCATGTAGAAATTCATGAAGAGGCAGAAGAAAATCGAGGCATTAAGCAACAGTAGGCATGAAATGAATTTCGAGAATTGGCATTGGGAACTGACGAGAGCGCGGCATGTGTGCACAATGCAGAGCACAAATTGGGCCTGAAATGGGAGAAAAATGAAAAAAAAAAAAATATTAATTAAAAAAAAAAGTAAAGATATAATATAGGTAAGTGGTATAAAATAATTTATAATTGTTTATCATTGAAGTAGTGAAATATATTTTAAATAAATTTATCTCCTTAATAATAAAAATAAGCGGCTTATCGAACAATAGCACGCACCGCTACACACTCGACCACAGCGCCAACAATTTGTCTCCTTAATTTTTATTTTTATTTTTATTTTTATTTTATTAGATCATGCAACTTTGCTGGGTATAAAATCAGCTAAACTTACTTAACTTTTATAGTTATTTAATATCAATTTAAAAGCGCTTGGCAAAATATTACAAATAAAAATCTAAAGCCATTAAATAAACACGCGGCTCACGCTTGCGTGCTTTAACAAATGATATTTTAATTATATAAGTAACATTTAGTAGTTAAATTAAAGTTTAAGCAACTCAAATATTCGCACGATTATCGGCACAGGAAGTTATGATTTAAGTAAATCTGAATGCTTAGCGTGCCATTCTGTTGGCTATAAGATTATAGTATGTAATTGTTTTAGAGGGCTTGAAAATTATTACAAAATTTTTTTATTAGCAACTATTATGCTCAACAAATAAGATGTAACAAAACGGTAAAAATAAATGATTTAAGAAAAAAATATAAACGAAATTTTGCTGGAATTGTATATTCGCTCAACTATTTTGGCTTAAATATCAACCAGAAAAATTCTTTTCAAATGTACGTTTGTGTTTGAGTTGCAAATAATTTATACCAATAAAGGTTGACAATAGTTGGCAACATAAAACTCGCCACTCTTTTTTCGATAAAGATGAAAAACTAAGCCAGATGCCCAGGTTTTTGCTAATAAAGATCTGGATATCTAAAAAAAAAAAAAATCATCTGTGTCTCAAGTAGACTTTCAATTATTGTTAACCTTGATGAGTATATATTACATTGAGTAAAGTTCTCCTTGAATTATCCTTATTGATTTTAAATTAATTATATATGATAAATAAATATTTTTGATATCAATTTTTAGCTCGAAATCTTTTAATATCAATATTTGAAAGTAATATAAAAATTCAAGTTGCCTGTATTTATCACCAAAGAACGTGCTTTACAAAAAACTTGCATGCCGTTTCGTTCCATGTGGCAAGTTATATCGGCTCATTGCACCACAACGCAATCAAGTATTTTGATAAGTATTTTAAAAAAAATTTCTGAATATTTTCAAACGCTTACTGCCTTGCAGAGTGCCTGTGGAAGCCAAATTTTTTACAAATACAAAGTTATATTCAGTTTTTCTGAAAACATTGCTGCCGAAGTCCTTTTCGAAGAAATTATAACTTTAATATAAAATATCAAATTATATCACATTTAAATTAATCGATTCAGCAACCACAAATTCATTTATTCAAAGAAAAGAAATCTATATATGTACATATATGTATGTGTATATGTAGATAAATAAATTAAAATAATTGAAGGAATCAAACTTTTCGAAACTACATTTAACAATTATATTTTACACCAAGCGTCGTGAATAGAAATATATAATTATTTTCATTTCTTTATACGCCTTTGACAAACACTTTTTAATTTTCATTAAAAACCCGCCTATTCTCACATTAAAGGTAGTTTTTAATTTCTCCAAAACCTACATCAATATTTTACAGACAATTTATATTGCCAATCAACAGGTTCGTTGCTCAATTCTTTTATTCATTAGCTTAGTTAAGATGCAATTTATGACTAGCATTCATTTGCTTTTATACAAAAATCATATTAGTTATGGCAAAATCTGCGTAGAAAATCTTGAAGTCATAAATTCTTAGATGTAGGTTCAAAACGAAAAATACATTAAAAATTTTAAGGGGCAATATTTGTTAGCAAGCTGGCCACCGTAGCTAGAGTGAAATATTTATTACACGTTGCTGTAAGCTTTACACCTTTATGTACTCGTTATTTATTAACATTAATTTTTATGTTTTTCGAGTGTCAATAAATCTATTGAATCATTTGTCTTCATACTAGTTTTTTTTTTGTACTTTCTGGTGTCTTAATTTTTACATAAAAAAAAACTAAGCTAAATTGTAAGCTTCCCCATGTATTACAAAAAATATTTTATATTCGTGAGAAGCATTTACAAATATAAATATGTATGTTGTAGATGAATGTATATTTTAGACACTATGTTTAAATGGCTAAACTGGCGTAAATTTGAAAAATTCGGCATCGACATTTCCGCCTTCTTTATCACATTTAAATACAATTTTTATTTATGTACATATAATTTATCTTCACTTTTAATTGAAAGAAGTAGATGATAATCTGCTGACAAGGAATGAAAACTAAAGCAGCAAACTGGACTCTAATTGAATTTATATTTACTAAATTATTCTGATTCAATATCTATGCATTTAAGCTCGAATCCTTAAGTGTGTAATTAGCATTTAAAATTAATTAATTCTTTAAATATTCTAAAAATATTTTGGTTTTTATTCTGATAATTACTTATTCAAACTTGTTTTCGGTTAAGCAAAATTACACTTGTTCTATTTGGTATTCTGTATTAATGTTCGTTAACAAGAAGAACAAGAGCTGATTGTCGCAGTTTTATGAATATATTAAAAAATTTACTAACCAAATATGACACAATAAGAAAAAAAATATGTTTGCATATTTTTTTGTACGTAATTTGCATATACAAAAAATTTTAACGCATTACTTCCTGTATCGACTTACATTTAAATTGTCATGTTGCTATTTAAAAAAAAACTGCGAAACCAAGTTTAGAAAATTTTTATAGGTTAGTAGGAAACTATATATTTTCAAGCACGTTTAACCATAACATCGAAAAATGGTTTTATAATTGTGCTATTACGTATTTCTATTTAAGTAAATGAGATTTTTTTAAATGTCAACGTTAAAATTTAGATTAACATAAACAAATATAAATTCATACCCTAGGCTAAGAATATAAATCTTTTAGTTCCGAGTTGGTTGTCACTAAAAATAGCAAAAGTATAAATTATACAAACTGTTGCAAATCGTACAGAAACTTGATTTTTCTAAATAAGTATATTTTCGCATTTTTTTAAGTATAAATTACGATTCGCTCAACGAAAATTAAAATTTTGAAAATAGTGTTATTTTAAGAATTTTTATTAATTAAAAAAAATTACAATTTAGAAATCAATTCAATATGCATTTTTATATTAAGCTCGTCCGAATTTTTAAATTGTAAGGGCTACTTAAAATCCTTAAAAAATACTCTTTTCATATTTTTCATTTCCATTTAGCGAATTATAGAATTTTGCGTTTTGCCTACGACAATTTGTGGGAAAGATATAACTACATTATATTTTCTCAAACTCTTCGTCATTAAGGTGAGAGGTGCGATTATCGCGTGTTGTGACGCGGCTACAGTACGTAAGTTAAAATATAAGAAAATTCGAATACATTTTCTCTGCAAGTAAATCTTCTATAAGTTCTATCCACGACTGTTATTGAGCTCGAAGCAAGATTTTTAAAGGGAAACCAAGAGAGACTTAATTTTTTTATTTTTTCTTCAACACTTTTTCCAAGGATCCAACGAAGAAATCTGTGGGCTCAATTTTCCTGGCATTCGCCATTTTGATTTTTCATTTTACTACCGCCATTTAAGAAGTTTTACTTTAATAAAACTTTTTATCCTACACTTTATTGGTATTTCACTAAACTACATACAAGTACATTAAATAATTCACATTCATTGCAAGAAGAAGAGGATTTATACATTTGTTATTTATTATTTATTACACACCGTTAAACATGTACATTGACCCCTTTTGATTTATTTCGTTCCTTCTCAAGTTAATAATTTACTATTTATTTAGAAGAATAATAAAAACATTACACATCGCATTGTAAAGCTCGATTGACGCAGCGAAAAGAAATAAAAAAAAACAAATTTTGCTAGTAATTCTCAATGACGCAGTTAAAGCAAATGTTTTATTCATTCAGAAACTAAATTTATAAGAAGGAAAAAAAAACAAAACTAAAAGGTTCAAATATCTGATTCGACAGCATTCTTGACAAGGTCGCGCGATAACCAGAAACATTTTCATAAATATGTATATACACATACATGCATACACACATATTATACCTACATACCTACAAAGGTAAGCGCACACATATCCACAATCGGTATCGCAATCAGTCAGCTGAGATAAAAAAGCGTATATGCTTTGTACTGCAATAAAAAGCAAAGAACTTTGCAGCAACTTTTTTTGTTTCGTTAAAAATCAACATAACAACAACAGTGAGTTGTGGCAAATGGTATTTACGATTGTGCTCAATGAACTTTTGTTGCCGCCAAACTGGCTGGTATATACTGCAGCTAGTGTCTGGTGCGAATTATTTTAGTCATAAAAGATGTTTGAATGTTAAAAGTTACAAAATAAGGTAAACAAAAATGTATGATACTGTGCACCAACAAATAGAACACTTCTGCAAAATAAGATTGATAAAAATTTAGAATTTTATTGGAAAAAAAATAAAATTATTTTACAGAAAATATGGAAGCAATTTAAATTTGTTAAAGATAAGAATATTGATGGCACGGATCTTCTTATTAAAATAGATGAGTCATAATGATAATGTTTTTAGATTCAATAAATTTAAGACGCAGGAGCGAGAACAAGAGAGAAAACTCGATTTCGGTGATGTGCCAACTACTGAAAACGAAAAATTCTGTGAAGATGGCCAAACGCTAAAACCGGCTTGTCTGCAAACTAAACTTGACAAGGGATGGCGGAAAAGCAATCCAAACTACATACATTACATTCCCATCATGTCGGAAGCATCGACAGCCAAAAAGTATATAAAGGGTGTTTTTTTTAGTCATGTGGTTTTTAGAAGAAATAAAACGCATATAATTTAATGCTATGGCCAAGAATTAAGCTTTATTATAAATATAAAAGTTTCCAATTCTGTTTTAAAAATTCAAGTGACCGCCGCGGCTGGCTTGGAACCCAATTTTCGACCTTTTTTTTGCATCAATTGGGGACGTATGTAAGCAATAACGCGCCGAAAGCGTCTTGAAATGGCAAACTAAATTGAGTATAAATCATTTAACAGATGTCAATAAGAACAACTCCGAAAAAGTATTGTCTCATTGAAAACCACAGGTCTAAAAAAACAAGGTTTTAAGAGACAAAAGTTTGTGATCAAAAGTTAAATTTTCAAATTTAATGTTCATCGATTCACTATCGAGTTACACAATGAGACTAAAAATTTGCAAAACGCTACACAGTAAAGCTAAAGCGAAAGCCTTAAGGATGAATTATGAAAATACTAAGTCCTTTCATAATTATATGCAAGCAATCCAGACAGGAAAAATATTAAAATTAGTACTGTTCGGCAGATCTCTCTTCCTCACTAAACTTCGTCTCCAAAAATTGGGAAGGTTGTGATGATATTTCGAACTAGTATTGTTAGGCCCTTCCCATTTCTGCTGAATTCAGCTCGTCTGCATCCTTTCTTAATGTCTGAAAGCTAACTGAAAGTGTTAGTATTGAGCTAAGGAAATCTGCCTTGACGGTCATTATCGTACTTGCTCCTGAGACAGGAGATTCATACTGTAAGCCCCTTTTCCTGTGTATCAGTTTTTATCTTTCCCATAACGGGTAAATGAGAAAATATATATGTATGTATTTGTAAAAAATTGTTACTGCCATATTAGTGATCAGTCACAAATACATACTTTCCCAACTATTTTATTTATTAAAAAAAAAACTTTATAGCAAAAGTACAAAAAAAAAACCGAAAAAAATGGAAATATTCCCTTTTTCATTGCTTTTGAAAAATCTGCAATTATCTTAATATATGTTTCTTTGTCGGTAAAATAGTAGTCGTCAAGAACCCCTTCAGCTCTTGGTTATATCATAAAGACTAAATATCACTACATTGTCTTAGGTAGTTGACATCTTTACAGATTTTGACAAAAAAAGTAGATTTGGTAGGATTTTTAAAAGAGCAAATATTAACATCAAACCATTCTTAGTAAAAAAAATTAAAGGCTTGCAAAATTAAACATATTTACGAAAATATAAGAAATTACAATATATATTACATACACATAGTCAATTGACCATTTTTATAACTCTTAGAATAAAAAAAATACTAATTACTTTTTGAGTCGCAAAGTGACAAAAGATTAATTGTTTAAACAGATTAATGTCAGCGCCCAATCTAACATTTTTATTCGTTTAAACGCAGCTCGAAAATTAAACAAAATGTTAAGTTCTATATTTCTCTAAGTTTACGATGAACCGACCATTAAATTTAATTTATATTCAATAATATGTACTGAAATTTTTTTATTTTAATGTTTTTGTATTGATTTATCGGTATGTTTTCTTTTTTAAACATTTTTTAGAATAAATTGAAAATTAAAAGGTACTCTTAACGATTTTTATCTTAATAAAAAAAATTAAAATATACTTTATATATCGGTGTGGTAATTGTTGGTAGTTTTCTTTTAAATAATTCGATTTCAAAAGTTCTAATACGAGTATGTATATTTTTATTAAAAGCTTTGTTTTTGATTGGTTTGATTATGACTGAATTTAAGTATTTATCTCAATTGAATTTCCATTGTTAACTGATAAATACAACATCAACGCACAATTCAGTGTCATAAAATCACACAAGGTAATAAACATAAACAATTAAAGGCTAAGCTTTGACTTATTTGTCACATTGTATCAGAATCTTTTGTGATGACAGCAATTCAAATTCATATTCCACTTGTCAACATGGAAAAATCGCTGTCACTGACAACAGACGCTACGTTAGCAACAATGACAGCCGCAAAATCAATGCTGCTCCTGAAAGTGAGACGTTGACGGCAACCACAAAAGCGTAACGAAGTATTTGAACGCTTATGGCGGCGCCATTGAAATGTAATGCTTTGCTAATGCTTTTTAAGCCGGTATAACTAAGTATTTCATTGATGCGGGTGGTGCATATGTGAATGAGTTTTAATTTTTTTGTGGAATCATAATTGCTTCTTTGTAATTACAGTAATAAAAGCAAACAAAATTGATATACCAATTAAACTGATGATATCCATAGCTATTATTAATAAATATTGAGGATTTTGGATTTAAGAGTTTTTACGCATGTGTTAAATAATTAGTAAATTTTTATTATTTTTTTTTGCTTTGTGTGTATCATTTATGGATTTATATGTTTGTATGTATGTACGTACACACATCACTTCACATAGGCTAAATACTAAAACAATTAGATATAAAATTAATAAAATGATAATTAATTTTTAACTTATAAAGTCCACTTTCGTCCAAAATGTCAATGACTTGCTGGTTGGAGTTTTTTTGCTATCATTTGGATATAAATACATATGCTATAACAGAGCTTGTTTTTTGTACTTAACTTCAGGGGAGCTAACATTTTACTTAAGAAGGCGCATTTTATATAGAAGAAATTTAAAATCAGTTGTATCTTAATTTATGAAACTTTAATTTGAAGATCGGTTTTGTTGAAAAATTTAATAATCAACTCAAGAATATTTATTTAAAATAAAACTATTATTTATTCAACTTTCAAAGGATATTTCGGTGGTCACAAGAAATAACAACTAAACCCGATTTAGTAAGTAACGTATAGAAGAAGAAATTAGACTGTAAACTATGTAATTTTGATTATTGGAAAATGCATTTTTAGTGAAATTACCATTGATTTGTCTAAATTTAATAAAGATATATAAACAAAGTCGTAAGTAAATCATTTTAGTTAATTAATTGACATTTTAAATGGTATTTAAAAAATACTTAAAACTCGGTTAGTTGTAATTCCATGTGACCACAGATTTTCGATTCAAACTGATTAGATGTCTTTTTTTGTTCATTAATTGTTCACAGGAGGCACTTTTTATTAGTTTTTACTTTTTAAATATGTATTTCTCCTTGCTCAGAATGTTTTTATCATTTTTTGATTGATTTTATTTACCAGAGCAAGAGCGATGATATTTTATTGCTCTAAAAAACGTGCGTTATCCAGGTATTTAGTATCGTTTTGTAGTTTTCATTTTTTGAATTCCCTTCGAGTATTATTAAAGTTGTCAGTGAGTTTGCTGGTAGTTAACGGTTTTTTTTTTTTGTAAATTAAAGCTTTTGAAAGCTTATCTGGGGCCAACAATGTCGGATCAATTTTGCAATGTTGCCTACAGTCAGCTTAACTTATCCAAGTCATCAAGTAATTCATACAAGCTCTAAATTTAATTGCATCAAAGCGACTGATTGAGCAATTGATTTGCATTCGCGCTAAGAAATAATTCTTGAGAAATAAAATAAGAAACTTAATTAACTTAAATTGGCCAACTTTTACAGTCCGTAAGTTTAAGTTTCAAGTGGCAGCTCATAAATCTCTAATTATGAACATTTAAGTAACTAAACAAAATTATTCATCAAAAGAAATATTAAAAAACAGGTTCGTTTCTTAAGTCTTTTGTTTAGAAGCACACATTTTGTTATTTTACAAAGCGTATGCCAAAAGCAAATTTTACTATGTCTTCGCTTCAAAAGTCAATTATGTATAAATAATGCATCTGAAATCGTAACCGTTTTTTGTTTTTTTTTTATATGAAAAAGAACGACACCGACACCATTTCAAACACACCAAACATTTCCAATCGGTTTTCAGAAATTTTAAATATTTGCTGTAGTAAAATATAATATATAAATTTACGCCATAAAGATTCTAGTATATAAATATTGTGAAGTGTGGGTACTAGTTTTATATATTTGATTCGAAGCTGTTTTCTTTATACTTATCAATCCCAATTAGCTACACTTTTAAATTTCGCACACAATTTTTAGAAATTCATATAATATTTATTTAATAACTATTTTTTTGGTCAATCTGGCTTTTATCATTTGATTTTTAAATCGGAACTGAAACTAAACCGATACCCAAACTAATTTCGGAGCATTAAACTCAAACTAAAACGAGAGCGCTATTTTGAACCGGTTTCATTTGTAGATGTTGAGACCCCTTAAATTCTAGAGAAGGGTATCTTGAATTTCTTTCACTACTTCTTTTTCGTGTCTCGCTCCGCGTGTTGTTTGGTCAATGAAAAGAAGTTTTTTGAATATTAACGAAAAAAATTTTCTTAGATAATTGGAAAAGCTAATAATTTTTTTTCACGTTTTTTTTTATTTTTTTCTATTTTTGATAATCAACGTAACATATACAGAAAGTCATCTTAATTGCCGAGTAAGTGGCCAAAAATATTTTGATATTTTTAAAAAATGTAACAATGTTGATGTAGGAATCATATTTGTTACAGTGCTGCCATTTTATTTTAGTTAACTGCATTAGAAACTGATGCAAAGTCACATCTATTGTGAGAAACACGAAATGATAAAAAAAAATGTAGTTTTGGCAACGATTCGTAAGAATAGAACAATTTTTTGTCATTATCCAATGGAGTAAAAAGTTTTATGTTTCTAGTTCGGATTTCGTTCTCGAACATTTTCTATCAAAGAGGTGTTTAATTTGCCCTTACACAGTAGCGATTTTCGATCTTATAAATAATAAAATAAAATAAAATAAAATGAAATAAAAATAAATAAATTGTGACACCCTCGCTGTAAGTTGTAAACAAGTTATCGATTTAACAAAAATAATATCATAGTGAAAAGTATTTAATAATGATGCTAATTTATTTCATGATTACTAAAATACATATATGTACGTACATATATCGTTTTAGGGCAGTTCGTTTCCTAAGTCTTTTGTATACGTTATTATTTTTACTAAATGGCTATGGAAATCAAATTTTATTGCCGTTATTATTAATTGCAACATATATAAAATGAATTGTAGGTTCATGCAATATCAATTTTATTGTTATTCTAATGCATACTTTTGCAATATTTCAATGTATATTTTACTGCAATTAATATGCTGTTCTCTAGTAGCAAGTGTTAAAATTAAATATTATTTACATACATATGTATTTGCAATAGAATAATAAAGTAATAAATGCAATTTCACTGCTCTTAACGCATTTTGCAAATATTAATATGTACATACATATATGCAGCGTTTTAGAGAACGAATGTATGCGTACATACATATAATGAACCTTCGTTCCACGCCACTTCACTGACGGTGCATTGAAGTTGCGCATTGGCGCCGAGATGTTGAGCGAGTACCTGTGCGCTCGTGTGAGTGTGTGTATGTGCGTGAGTTTGAGTGTGACCTACAAAGCAAATCGTTGGTCAACCAAGCACAACGTTGGCGACTACAGCGGCATCAGCAGCAACGACAAGCCACCGAAATAAACACTTTTAGACAACAAATACGGCAACGAACAGCCATTGATTAGCACGGCAACACAAATTGATGTGCAGCGTTAACAAAAATAAAAACAACAAAAACATAACATAAAACAATGCAAATGCTGGTAGCAAATTTTGCGCCCCCAGTCAGCAACATAGCAACCGCAGCAATTGCCAATGATTCGAGAATTGCATGACAGCAATGAAATGTTGGCCACAAAGGTAGTCCAAGAAAAACAAAAAAAAAAAAATCAGATTTAAAAAAAAAAAAAACAAATCAAACGAGAGATATACTTGAGCGCTGTCATTCGTGGTGTTCATTGCCGGTTTTACAATTTTGTTTGTTTCTGCGCGTTTTTTTTTTTTTTTTTTGTTGTCTTGCCATTGTTGGCAATACGAGTATATTCGACCGCGTCGCGTCACCTTACCAATGTGGCGTGCAACTGAAAGTGAGTTTTGCTTAACGAAAGCACTTGACTGCTATAGACTGGACCAGGTTGGTCAACATGTTGCACAGCAACTAACGGTATTTTCTGGCAGCAAGCGACAATAGTTTGATTGCATGCTGTTCGTTGGCATTGCAATTCGAGAAAATTGGCTTGCGACAAAAAAAAAAAAACCAAATAAAAGAAAACATATTTTATTTTATGTAGTGGACGTTAGCATTTACTATTTAGTCTTCCAAGTTTGCCATTTTTGTTTTCGTATTTTTCGAGCGTCGCCGCACTGCCAACACGTGAGCGCGCCTGATGATTGAGCGCATACCAAGTGAGGTGAGTGGCGTGGCATAAAATGTGGCTGAGTGTTGTAGTGGCTGAGTGAAGTTGTTGCAGTGCACTTGCAACATGACAGCCATGCTCACACATATGCGTATGTGTTTGTATGTGGCAAACATGTTGCATTCAAGTTTGGTAAAACACTGCCAACGATTATGCTGTTAGCCAATGGCACAACCATTTCCTTAAGTGACTTTATAGTGGCATTTTTTAAATACTATTAATTCATATGTAACTAGATTAAGATATAGGAAATTAAACATCAAATGAAATGTGCTAACTGACAATAGAAGATTAATAAGTAACGCGGATCTGATAAATCATATCACAACTACTGATTATGACAACATTAAATTAGACAAATATGTTTTCGCAAGTCATAATTATGAATTACCTCAAATTTATCAGTATAAATTTACAATATTATTAAGTTGTACAAGCGATCAGAATAATTAAAAAAATAGTTCAGAAAATATTAAAACTATGCGATTGCTTTGAAGCACTAAACTTTAAAATACGTGAAAATTGGGGCAAAAACACAACAAAAAAAAAAAAAAATATGGACTCTATGTTAGAAAAGAGGCGTGTAAAACAGTACTTTCATTTTATTTACTTAATTTTTTCGGCGAACAGTTCACTACATTTTCAGAACATTGACTCAATTAAAAGCAGTTTAGCCAGTTAATGGTAAATTTAAGTGCTTCAAGCGTGGACAACATACATACATACACACATACTTTATATCGATAATTGAATTCAACATTTTCATTCAAATTGACACAACGTATTTATGCATATACTCGTACATATATATTCGTATGCAATTATTGGAGCTTAAAAGCAAAGCACTCTTTAATATTTTTTGTTCTACCCGTCATCTTAAGCACTCAATTATTTTGATTTTTTAAGACATCAATTAAACTCATTAATGATAAGTTTGTGAATAACTACTAAATTAAACTTCTTAAGATTTAACTCAGAGCTATGGAAGCATAAAGTTAAGCTCCGGAAAGAGAAGTTATGGCAACGAAACAATGTAAATAAATATGTGCATATGTTGTGAGATGAATTTAAATAGAGCCACTAAAGTAAATTGCAATATTGTAAATGCGTTGTGATTTTATTTGACGACTAAGCACACTGGCTGTCACTGTGCCAAGCTGCACTCAAGGCCTTGGCCAGCCCACTAACTACTTCCAAACTAGTTCGGCAATGCAAGTCCCGACTGAACTATGTTGGTAAACATAATGAACTTGCTTTACTCTGGGTGCCTGGTCACTCGGGAGTACCTGGTAATGCGACATCTGACCATTTGACCAGATTTGCCGCCGATCAGCTGTTTCTCGGCCCGCAACCAGCTATAGCACACCCCACCTTCGGCCATCTATGCCACTATTAGAAACTGGGTAAATACTTCGCTCAGCAATGACTGGGGGGGGGGCGTCGAGATGTTGCAGATGGGCAAAACTCATGTTGCCTTCAATCTCAGAAGGACTATCAAAACACTTGCTCTCGCTTAACAGGCGAGACTGCAGCCAACTTGTTGGACTGTTGACCGGTCACTTCACGTGGCATAGATACCTGACAATGATATGCCCATCCTGTTATGAAGAGGAAGAGACGGCGGAACACTTTCTGTGCTTCTGCCCTGCCTTTGCAAGAACTAGATATGAGGCATTTGGTCGCGACGTGTTAAGAGACGAACACCTGAGCTCTTTGACACCCCCAAAATTTGCTAAGATTTATTCGTAAATCCTGCAGATTTAAAACAGATTAAAAGGAATATGAAAACAGTACAATGTATTTTGAGTGCTGTTTTCTGCACGCGTTGTTTCGTGTCTGATTCCAAAAAAAAAAAAAAAAACGCAATACAAAAATAATCATTTAATAAAATTGTGTATTCCTTTATTTAGCGGTTAAAAAATGCAAAATTTGTTTTATAATCCCGTACAAAAGACTAAGGAGTTTAGTTCGTGTAAATGATTCTGACATCGAATCCACAAAAAGAGAAAAGCATTATTAATTTCGGCTTTGAATTCGGGATGCTGTTTTAGAATTTATTAAGTTTAAACAATTATTTTTGAATAAACATTTATGCGATTTTATTAATGCCTGTAAATGATATTTTTTTTTTATAAATCATATAAAGTAGCAAAAATTAAATTTGCACAAATATTAAAATATGCACTCGTACATTTAATTTCCCTAGTAAAATGACTTGTGTCCTTTATATGTCATTAAAATTGATAATATTTGTTTTAATAGTTTCGTTATCTACATTTCGTATTTATCGTATTATCGTATCTGTATCAGCTACTAATATATTGAACTTAGTTTAGCGTAGTTTTATTATTGTTTATATTGCGCGCCTTTGTTTTTTGTAAATAATTACCTTTGAAAAATATATAATAATTGTAATAACAAGATACATTTATTTTACGCTGCTTATCTTCTTTGAGTTTACATTAGGTCTGTCCAGTCTAAAGTAAAGTTGAAATTTTAATGCTTTCACCGCCTAAAACTACTGGAAATTGAAAAAATATTGCCCAGTTTTTTAATCTTGATTTCGCAAATATTTAGTTTTCCCACAAAGCGTTCAACATTTCTCTTGTACATATTTTGTTTTGAAAAAAAAAAAAAATTTTCGTAAAAATGATTAGAATCCTTGAAAAAAATATTTTCCAATTGGCAAACTTTGTTTATCTCCAGAAGATTTTAATTTTTAACACCTAACAATTATTATGGGTCACCCAAGAACACAAAAATATATTTAAAAATGGTTATATAAACACTTAGTTTGTTTCTAAAGTAGCCTTTTTGAAAGTTATAGATTTTATTTTATCATTTGCCTTTTTTACGTAAAATTATTTTTCCCCATAATAGTCACAGGGCAATGTTTGAACATTTATTTTTATTTTTTGATTTCAAAATAAAAAGTTGTGTTTTACTTTTTCGATATACGAGTATGTATAACAATGCCAGGGAATTAGAACATAAAAATTCCAACTTTACCTTTTTCCTACACAAATTTTGGTGCCACCCGAATAGGCATACAAATGTATGTACACTGTGCTACCAACCTAAAATCCGCGCACAATCAATGCTACGTTTAATAGTTTGTTGCGAGTATTGTTGCTTCATCAAAATATCCCACTCACAGATTACTTATATATGTACATAACGTTTATAAGAATGTCGGCCAGTGACTTGTGAATCGAAGTAAATAAAAATCGAGAGTTTCACAGCAAATAGTCTGCATGCATGTAATGCCACGGCACGCTTAAATGTTGCTTATAAATACTCAGAAGCTATTACGTCGACAGCGCTAACTTCTTGGCGGCGGACGTATGTATGTGTTTGCCGTTGTAAGATTACAAAATAAAAATAATAAAAAAAAAACTTCGTTAAAACGTGTCTAAGACTATAAGTTTTAGGGGCATGTAAGAACATGTATACATTCGCATATCTAAGTATTTGTCTAAGTAAAAACATGGGCGGCTAAATAATACTTTTATGCTGCTTAG
The DNA here is from genome assembly GCA_963971545.1 of Philophylla caesio. Lineage (NCBI taxonomy): Eukaryota > Metazoa > Arthropoda > Insecta > Diptera > Tephritidae > Philophylla > Philophylla caesio. Next base: position 187,787,452 of record OZ020604.1, on the reverse strand, counting down.
TTATTTAGTTTGGACATTCGTAAATATGTTTCTGTAATTTATGTTTGCCATGCCTGCTCATGTTGGTAAATAATCAAGAATTTTGTAATCGAATCGACGAATTGAAAATGTGAAACGAAATACGAAAAAGCAATGGATACGAAAAAAAAAGATATTTCAATTTCAATTGTTGTAAATAAATGCGCAATAGTAAGAATATTAAGCAAAACAAAATTACAGAAAAGCACAAAAAGGTAATATTTTCAGCAAAAAAAAAAACAAACAAACACACACACACAGAACTCGCAGTAGTTGCAAGTGGAAATTGAACGGAAAACCGCAAATTGCAATAGCAAATTTTGGTTGCAAACTGGATTGCATGCTGCTACTTCCACTAAGTATTACAGCAACTTCCAACTATTACAGCTGCTTCCACTTTGGGTTAACAGTTTTCGCCACTAAAGTTAGTGCGATTGAATAAATACTCGTGCACACACACACACACACACACATACGAATGCAAACCATCCATATATGTACATATATACAAATATAATCGTATTTTGTGTGCGGAAAATAGCGGAAAAACGCCTTTGCAGCAAGCCTCTGAAAGAAATGTGTTTGCATTAAGAAAAATCTGAGTAACTATTATTTTTTTTATGCACATGTGTGTGTGTATGTCTGCATACAAGAAATATTAAAAGTAAATCGGGTTATTGACACTTTTATAAGCTTTACTGGTTTTTTTGTGGTATTATTTTTCAACGTGGACTATTGTTTATTCAATTCCGTAAAAATAATGCATTGTTACTAACAAAATATATACATAAATATATTTAATTTATTGTTATGCATTTTTCATATTTTATGTGTATTTTTTGCTGTTGTCGACTAAATTTTGACGCCAAGTTTTAGTTGTTTTCTTCTGTTACGTTTCAAACTTTGTACGAAATTTGTAAAAATTTTTAAAAATTTGCCTAAAATTTCACCAATATTTCAAATTAAAAATATATAATTTTTTTTTTCAGTATGTAGTTTTGCAGCGCGTTAAACTTCAGTAGGTTTGAAACAAGTTTCAAGTGCCTATGAAATAGTGAATTCCCAGTGGGTTAACAATTTTCTTTGATTCGAAATGATAACTACGCCAATGACGTACTTGAGTTCAATAAATTTTCGAAACAAAAAATGTATCATTGAGAGAAAAGCAACAATGTATCCCTGGCAAATTCATGCAAGTTGAAGTTTATAGGACAACTGATTTATTCTACCACTGGCGCACAGTGTTTAAAAATGTCAGCAGAAAATGTCGTAGGTTTTAATTCTTATTTTATTATATTTTTTCTCTGCTACTTTACACACTAGTTGACTTCAATACTCCTATTTTTGGCTTTTTCCTCGACATCCACAATCCTCTTGAATATGCCTTTTTGCAATCGCTATCACTTTTTATGATTAAGCTTTGGATATTTCGAAGAGTAGTCCAATAGTCCATCCATGTATGCTGCGACGAAAGATCTTTTCACCGCTGCCTCATCGTAAATTTGTACGCGCTGTCCAAACCAATGTAATAGTTGAATTTCAATGCATTTGATAAAAGGGCTCACACAGTTGATTGATCATTCCATCCTCTTCGATATGTTTTGCTCTACTACCGCTAAGCCATAGAAAAAGAAAAAAGTTTTACCAATTTTCTCAAAGTTTTTCGACATGAGCCAATTAAGAGGACTGGCAAGATGAGAGAATTTTGTTAATCGATAAAGAGCTACGATTTCCAATTTTCTATCGCACTGAAAGCAAAATCTAGTCAAATGAAGCTTTACTAAAAAGATCACACTAATTGTTCTTTAGCAAAGTTTTGTCAACAATAAGAAGGTTTCTCCCGCGATAATTGGCGTAAAAAAAAATGAGTTTCAACTATTGTGTTGATTAGCAAAGTACTCTTCTGATATAAAGTGATTTTCTTAATTTATAAAAACACATCCTTATGATACACGGACTGTTGGAAAAAATAAAGCATTTGTCCTAATTATGAAAATTTATTTTGGTTATTTAATTTTTATAAAAAAAAACAAAAAAAAAATACCTCATTATTTTATAAAAATTATATTAGTTGAAATTTTAAACTTTTCCTCAGAAGTGTTAGCATTTCTTTAATTGTTTTGAATTATTGTTTACCTCTGATTTGCTTTAGGTTTGTTCGATGTACAAAAAGCGACTTCAGACTTGCACTTTCTAGCACTTGTGAAAAAAAATTTGCAATATTAAATAAACAAAATCATCTACAATTTGTGAAAACACCGTAATCGGTACGCACATGTAAATATCTGTCTAAAAATCTTTATAAAATAATTAAGCAAAAAATGTTTATTTCAAAATTAACAATAGGTTGTTTCGTTTGATAATTAGGTGCCTATTTGACCTGAGGTAGGTTTTTGAAAAGTAACCAATTTTTATATTTAACAGGAAACATTACACGTCGTGCATTTGAAAACTTTGATGACTTGGACTGCTGGTCATATATGTAGAATATGCCAGTTTACATATTATGTAAAAAAAAAAACCAATATTAAGTGCAGAGCAAAGGGTCAACATTGACTTTTATCAAAGGATGCGAATAAAACAACGAACGTGGAAAAAGTTAATTACTGAAATATTTTCGAGTCATTAATATTTTTAAAGACGAAAAGCATCAAATGTTTCTGTTATTTCACATCGAATATTGAATGTCTTTTCCTTATTTAAAACAAACAAATGACAAATTTTTGAAATATCAACTAATAAATTAAAGGTATATTGGCAATGGCAAAAAAATTTCGCTTTCAAAAAAAATTCAATTTATTAAACTGTGACATGTAGATGTGACATTGTATATACATACATACTATAACTTGACTAAAGTTTGCTTAAAGCAAAGATAGGCACTAAAAGAAAAGATATATTAAATAAATTCAAATAAAATATAAATAAATTTGGCCAATGCCATCTAATTTGACTTGTTGACTATGCAGCTTAGAATTTCGAAGCAGTGTCCACACGATTTAAAATCTGTATATTTAATTGCGCATATTTATATATGTACATATGTATGTATGTATCAATGTCCGTACATATGTATGCACATATGTTTGTATATTTGCCGTTCAGTGTGAGTATCTCAACAGGTTATACTACAACGTCACGACCTCGTCTGCCTGTGCCACAAAGCGCTAAAACATTATCTTAAATTTGATACTGCGCTGTGAGGGTTGATCGTCTGCCAATGACATTATTGTGGCGGCATGCAAGCGTTGTTCAAATTTATTTGAGTATTTGCCAAAATTTAGCCAACTAAACAACAGAACACGCATATAGTATATACATATGTATGTACATATTAGATGGATGCATATGAGCATGTGCTGTTGCCACAACATTCAGTGCCGCATTACAATTGCAATGTGGCAAAAGAAGTTCGTCAACTCAGTCAACTCTACGAACAGTAAATGCAAGATTGCCCAATGATCATTTGGCATGTTACCGAGTCATCATTTTCATAGATGTCATCAAACGAATTTGCACTTCTCTACCTTCTACAAGCTAGTGTTTATACGTTTACTAGAGTGGGTCGTTAAATTTATTTAGCAGTATTCAGTTCCTCCAATACCTTATAATAAAAGGTGCTTTATATTTTTAGACGTGTATAAGTTTCAGTTAAATACAGAAAATGCATAATATTTACATCATTTCAAACTGTTTGATTTCACTGGAAAGGTAATGCAGGGGAAACTGATTAAACGGGATGGCATTTCTCAATCAATCGTAGGCAATTTTTGTCTGCTAAATACGAAAATAATATAAGTGAACCCGTGGCAAGAACAAAGACTTTGCTTTGATACGCTAATTTAAGATTCAGTTGAAATTTGAAGTGTATACTCCATTTTAAGTAAAAAAAGAAGAATTTTTAGTAAGTCTAAATACCCGAAGCCATTTTCGTTGATTGGACTTATGTATATATTAAAAAATACTAAATAGAATTGGTGGTTATTTTTTGCGTATATGGTCCAATTACAGGCAACTAGAAAAGTCGTAGCTATGAACTGCTAGGTGACGTTGGATTCTATTAAATAAATGAAAATGAAGTACCAAATATATATTTTGCATAGGGTAGCCAGCTGTTCAAAAAAATCAATTAAATTAAAATTTTTAAGATTAAATAAATATTGCAATATGGTATACAACTAAAGATATTTAAGAAAGCTTAATAGAAAACATATTTTTGCGGAGGATTGCCACCTGGTTCAACAAGGTGTTGTCGGATTATTTCGCAATATTCGAATAGTCATATAAGTTTGTTTTTTTCTTTTCTTCACATAAACCAGTAACTTTACAAAAAATACGTCAAGAATAATTGTAGAGTAATCAAATCGCAGCCAGTCGATTGACATGTAGCAACGTCTAGTTGGAAAATTAAATCTTTAGTCAACATTTAATTGGGGAAGTACATAATTGACAATTATGGTTTTATAAATAAAAAGTTCGGTGTTCTCGTTTTTGAATAAGTAATGACCCGTGATTCTATCGGCTAATAACACACAAACACCAGTCATATGTTTTTATTGTGATAAATGAACGAAAGATTTTCCAAATAAATTTACACATTTTACAAGCGCATCAGACGAAATGTTCTACAACACTCTCGTGTAAAATTGTCTTATAAGAAAACGACCTGGCTCAGCATCAACAAGTTTTCGATAATTCTATCTTGTACTCAGCCCTACTCATTACAGTGCGATAGCTTTTGTTTATCGTTCATAATTTTTATGTTTTCGTGTTTAGTAAACTAATGCTATCTGTCAGCAAGGATATCGAGCGTAGTAGAACTTGTTTGCTGTTCGGGCTTTACGAACAGATCGTGTGTGCGCAGATAATGAATAGAACAGAAGCTGCAAATTTTTATCGTTTTTTTTTTGGTCATAATAAAATTACACCGTTTACTAGTTATGATTTTTCTTATCCCTATTGTTTTAGTTATCGGTATCTCTATTTTCTTTCTCAATTTATCATTATGTATTTCTATGCAAATATAAATGTGACGACATTCAATATCGTTCTAAGCGATATGGGCACCTCATTCGTTGCTTTCGTTATCATATTATTCTTCGTTAAGTGTTCTATAAATAATTTTTTTCCGAAAAGATATGTCTTATTAATCATTCAAAATAAGACTATAATATTTACATACATTTGTTTGTTCGCTTCTTTTATTTTTTTCCTGACCCCGCCTATTGTAAACTAACATTAGTTGGAACTAAAATCAAACTTGTTTCGTCTTTTGGCTTTACTCATTTTGTCGGCTGTAAATAATTACTTGCTAGTAAGTAAACAACAAAGTCTTTAGATCTTTCCTGTTGCCTGCATTTTTATAAATTTTTACACTTGCAGAATTCTCCAACACATTTTTTCAATTACGAGTTCTGTTTATTTATACGAAATACCACTATTTACGTGTTATTTATTTTCCGACTAGTATTTACATCTGAATGCTGCCATTCGGTTGCGATTTGGCAATTCTAACATGTGTTGGTGCGTTGTGCTTGGAGTTAAGTCCAATTTTTCTTATCAAAATTTGACTTTTTTTTAACTCGTCGTTGTTGATTGTTTTAGTGCAGACGAAAAACACAATTAATTAATTATTCTAGCGATAAACCATGCGCTATGTACGTACTTATGTATATACACATATATAATTATTTGCTTACTTTCTTAAATTATTTTTGTTTAAGTTAATATAAAGTTGCACTTACGATTTGCAGTTCAGTCATATATTTCTTCCACCACAGAAACTTGGCATATTCTGGTCCCATGGCCGACATCATGTAATAGAAATACATGCAGACATGCACAAAATTGTTGAGCAGATTGGGGAATGTCGCATTGCCACCTGCGATAATATTGAAAAAATTTGTTTAGAAAGAGTGAGTGAATCGTTAGAAATGTTTGATTTCAGATTTTTCATACATTGAGAAAATTAAATTTCGTGCGCATAAAATATATGCTCGTGCAATGGGTTTCAGTGTTGATTATTTTGTTTGGCGATTTACTTTTATATAAAGTGCATCATTAATGTCATAAATGAGTAACTAAAGCAAATATTTTGGTTGAAATTTTATTTAAATTTTTTTTTTTTGCACTTACCAGCCAAAAACTTGACTAACACCCAGGTCTCCAATGGCGTCACCGAATGATGATACACATGCAGCCATGTTATTTGTGACGACTTTTTCCGCAGCACAAAGAAAACTGTGTCAGCAAATTCGGTCAATTTCGAGATGTAGTAAATGTAACATAGATTTAACATCTGAAAATATACAAATAAATAAAATATAAAAATTAGCTTATAAGAATATAGCAAAGTTATTAATTTTTTCTCAATTTGGCGTTTTTATAATATACATACATATGTATGTATACTTGTGTGTGAGGGTGGTGAAATTAAATTTTAATACTATTTTGAATATGGAAATGAAAGTTCTAATTTAAATTGAGTCGGACCATAATAACATTTTTTTATAATATTTCGACTTAAAAGCGCCTAGCGAATCTCGATTGTTACCAAATATTGGTTTATACCAATTCATTAGATTTCAGGTTATGGCTTTTCATGCGGTATACTTTGCAATAGAAATGTCAAAATTGTAAGCAAAAGTAAAAAAAAAAATTTTCTTTTAATAATTGCTTTGTGCTTTTAAATGATGCTATCAACAATCAAAATTATATTTTTGAGTTTATGTTATTTTTTTTATCAAAAATAAAAATCTTACCATATGTATAATTTATTGCTCAGATATAATATTTAATTTCGGAAGTTAATTTTTTGTTTAAATATATAAAGTATTTTCTTAAAATTTTTTTATATAAAAAATTACTAATATGTATGTAAATTTTCGCTTTGTAGGTACAGCAAAAAAAAATTATTTTATTAATACATATTTGATTTCCTTTTGCTTCAGCAATTATAAGTTTTTGTATTTAATTCTTTTTTGGAAAGCTAAAAACTTAAATTATCGCACAGTGTTGTTGTAATTAATTAAAAGGTCTCAATATATTTTATTGTTGCGGTATTTTGCGTTGTAGAAACTCGTCATAAAATAAAAAGAATTGAAGAAATTAAAATTTTGATATTTGTGTAAAGTTACATTCATGAAAAATTGTGAAGTTATCATAAAATATTTGAATAAAATGTCTACTAGTAAGTTTCATTTGGAAAATATTATTTTAAAATTTTTACTTATTGCTTGAAATAGTGGTGAATAAAATTAGCAATGCGTCAAAAACTATAGAAATATCATTTTTTTTACTATTATCTCTTAACGATCATTCATTTAGTTCAGCTTTACATTTAAAATATTAGTATTTTTAATGAACGCAGCTGATAAAAAATATGAGCTAAACTTATAAAATAAAATGCGAAGAATTTCCTTGTTACCTTCGCTTTGCGCCATTGTCATCATTCATTAATTCATACTCTTATCAATTTGTAAATTATAGTTTTAAAATAAAATTTTTTTTTTTGTATTAATTGGCAAACGGCCTTCGCTCTTAGGCACGCGTCATACTTAAAAATTCACAAAAGACACTGAATTAATTAGTCAACGCCATCAATTTTATAACCATCATTAACGACTAGTTGACTCATGTGAATTTGCTTATAAGTTGGTAACAACGTTTCGCTTAGTAAATGTCATAACACTCTTATGTTACACGGCTGATTGTGGTTTTATTGCATACATTTAGCATTCAAAAACGGAAGTTTAAAATATCACAAAACTCTCATAAAAGTACTTTGGTTTTTTCATGCTGTTTTTTTTTATATGAACACACATTCTTTTGTATTTATCAATGTATGTTTTCATCGGTGTAATTTATACTTTAGCTTTTTTTGCGGCGAATATATGTTCAGTTGTATGCAGATCACTAAACGAATTGACGGCCAATGGAGGTAAATTAAACAGCTCACAGCATTGATAAAATAGACACGAGTTAAAGAAATATATCTAGAAAAAATAGTACGAGTGTCTGAGATAAAATAAAACTTAGATTAGTTACAAAAGGAAAACGTTTAAATAAATCGATCAAGCTATGTATATTTAATTTTCACACAGTATTTGTAATAAATGTTTATATATCTACATATATATTTACTTAAAAAAACATGTTTCTAAGATTTTCTTTATATTTACTTTTATATTAAATACTCGTATATTATGGAAGCAACGATCTTTCGCTTTAAAGTAAAAAAGTATTTACTTAGAATATATAACAGTTACATCACAAACAAAAAAAAAACAAAATATGTGATTAAATGTTTTTCAATAACTGACTCATTTTTTGTTACATAAATGACTATTTTATTAATTACTAACCAGAAATGCCACAAAATATGCCCTGCGTCTACGATCTAATGATCTTAAATCATGATTTCAATTGTTTTAGCTTAGAGAAATTGAAATCTTGGGAACTAGTTCGGATCTAGTGAATTAACAATTAATGTTAAGTTTACGTTAATACGGCGATTGTGGTTGGTTGGATGGAAAGAAAAATTAGCTTACTCGATTTGTTTCGTGGAAAAATGGTTGTTGAAAAAAAAAATTGATGAGCAGATATGGTGCGCTCTAAAATTTCAGCTATGACTTTTATCATTGAACTATTTTTACTTTCGAGAACATAATTTCTTCATTGTAAAAAAACTGCTATAAAAACGAAAAAAGAATTATTTACTAAAAATTTATTAAAACTTATTCTTTAAATTTATTCTTTCTCATCCCTGTGAAACTCTATTCTTTTTATTAATTAGGACAAAAATTTAAAGGTGTAAAGTAAAAGAATGATTGTTTTTAAATTAAAAACTACATAAGTATTACTCATTTGTTCAGCTTTAGTATTCCCAGTCCCAGTTTATAGAAGCCTGATCAGATTAAGAGTTACTTTTTATGTCAACAAGAATGATTTCCTTTCTTTGCCTTCGCTTCAAATTAATATTTAAACCGCTGCATTATTTTAGTTCAAAACGCTATTTCTATGTGATTATTGTTTGGTTTTCATCCCAAGTCGGAGTGGGAGAGCAACTGAGATACGTTGTTTGCACATAATTTTAACGATGAAAATTTCTAAAGTGAAACGGATTCATGCATTTCAGTATAAAAAACTGTGTTCTATATGGTTTCGTTAATTCTAAGCGCAGAGTAAATGCATTCCCTTCCGCAATGAAATATCAAAATACTGTGTCATGTGATAACGAGGTTATTGCCAATCTATTTGCCCAGTTCTTTAAATCTAACTACACCACTAAATTTAAATATAACTCTATTTCCTATCCATACAAGTTGAGCCCCAATAACTCTATTAATATTCCAGTCATATCATCAGATGATGTTTTTCATTATTTAATATCTTTAAAAGAATCATTCAAGTACGGCCCTGATATGATCCCGACATGTTTCCTAAAAAAAATGTGCAAAGCACCTGTACCTGCCATTATCGAACTTGTTTAATTTGTCCCTCCAGCAAGGAGTTTTTCCGTCAATATGGAAACAGTCTTACATAATCCCCCTTCATAAATCTGGAAGCAGGTCTTCTATTGAAAACTATCGTGGTATAGCTAAACTCTCTTCTATCCCGAAGTTGTTTGAAGCTATTGTTACCAATCAAATGACTTATCCGATTTCCTCAATAATAGCAAATTGCCAACATGGCTTCTGTAAGGGCAAATCAACAATTACAAATTTACTTGAATTTACCACCCATGTTTCAAATGGGTTTAGGGAATGCATTGATACTGATGTTATATATACCGATTTCAGTAAAGCATTTGACAAAGTATGTCACTCTTTACTCATCCGTAAACTAGATCTGCTTGGTTTTCAACCTGGTATCCTCTGTTGGATGTCTTCTTATCTCTCCGGTAGGACGCAAAAGGTAGTTTTTAAAAATTTTCATTCTGGGATCATCGATATTTCCTCGGGAGTTCCTCAGGGCAGCCACCTCGGACCGATTCTGTTCCTGCTATTCATAAACGACATTTCTACAATAGTAAAGTATTCCTAAAAAATAAATAACTACGTCCTAGAACATGTAAACAGTTATGTTGACCTGGGTGTTTTTTTATTTTCATATTAGTTCCACAGTTAATAAAGCTTTTGTAAAGCGTTGGTCAAAGGAATTCCGCGACCCGTATATAACTAAAACACTTTTTACTTCATTGGTAAGACCAATACTGGAGTATGGTTCCATAGTTTGGAATCCTCGTTATCAGGTCCACTCAGACCAACTAGAGTCAATACAAAAACAATTCTTTCTTTTTGCTTTGAGAAATCTTCGATGGGATTCGCCATACAATCTTCCCCCTTACACTAGTCGTTTAAAACTTATTAATCTTCCTACTCTTTCGAGTTGCAGAGAAATGTTCGGTATAATATTTCTGGTAAAATTAGTCAATGGATGGATCTCAAGTCCATTTCTTCTAGAGCAAATTAATTTTAATGTATCCTCCCGTGCAACGAGAAACTTTAAACCACTTTTCTTGAAACTATGCAGAACTAACTTTGAGTTGAATGAACCGTTTCGGGGTTTATGCCGAGACTTTAACAATCATTCTAGCACCTTTGATGTATCGGACTCACTTTTTGTAATTAAAAGAACTGTTCTATCCTCTCTTAATAACAGCTAACGATCCAATTTTCTTACTTTGCATTTCTCTAACTTTATATTCGGCTGATGAATTCTTATTCTGTAGCTGAGTAGCTTGGGATCTCGACGCTTAACAAACTTTCTTCTGTCACGACTCGGCACCTAAGATTTGTATATTTAAAAAACATCCGTACGTTATGCGGATTGAGCCCCTCGTGCCGGTTGGGCGGGAAAGTGGGTTTCCGTTGGGTTATAATAATAATAGTTATTTACTGTATACTGCATAGGAAAGATAAACATAGCTAAATTTTCTTTACCAAATATGAAAATATAAAATTTTGATTTGTTGCGTATTTGCATGAAATGTATTTCTCTAAAAGCTGTTATTGCAATTGATTTATGTATTGACAGCATTGGCAGCGTTTAGACGATGAATTCGCCAGGTGTAAAGTTTCCATTGGCTTCATTCATCACTGATTGGTGTTTGTTTCTTAATTTACCAGTTACTAGAATAAACTTTTCATATTTTTCGACGCTCCTTTCCTCATACATGCGTTTATTATAACTAATTGCTGGCCTTTAGTAGACAACGACCTTAGTTATATTTTAATAACAAGTTAAAACAAAATAATACACATAATAATTATCAGTAAACGAAATCAAAAACAGTGTTTGCATTTAATATCAAAACCATCAATATTACCTATAACACGTATACAAGTATATTAAAATACTTGCCTTTAAGATGCAATTATTTCATTTATATTATTACACATTTTTCTCAGTACATTGTCAATGTTATATTTAACTGCTCGTTTATTGGAGGTGTGGAAATACCAACACCGGAAATTCCATTTTAGCATAGTTGCTTTTAATTTTAAAGCGTGTTTTTTTCGCAACTGCCAACAAGTAGAGCTTAATGTCCTTGACCAAGTAGAACAACACATATTACTTGTAAAATCAATCGAACGCATACATATTTCTGTATGGAGGTTTGTTTGTATTTGCTTGTTCAAGTGTTAATATTTGTAGTCAATCTTTTTCGAGCCTCGAAGTGCGTTAATTCTCTTAGTTACTTATTGGTTTTTCCCAGCATTGACTTCATTGTTTTATTTGCACATGGTTAAGCAGAGCTGAAATGCTTGGTGGGTATTTCTGAATTTTTTTTTATTGTTTTTATTTGCTAATATAATAAGTATTGCGTGCCGACTTTTGCGAAAATTCAAGTTATTGTGTTGTTAATGTGACATTTACACTTATTGAAAAAAATATGCTCAATGGAAACTCATGTCGAGGCCCAAAACCAGAAAAAAGAAGATGGTTTCGTGCTAATACATAATATATAATATTTCAACATCGTTGCGTTGCAGTTAAAATTACGGGTTCAAAATGGAGTACGCGTTCCAAAGTCTTTGTGGCAATGCGAAACAAATCTCGCAATGAAAAGCATTGCTAGGTAAGTTTAAAATTTAAAATTTTTACCTCCCAATGTGGCATTGGTTAAAAATCTAATAAGCATTTTTGATTGCAGAAGAATTTTCTACAACTCCTATTTGTGATATTTTGAATATCAGCAGATTATTTTTTCTAAGTACGTTAGACACATTACAAAAACTTAGCCAACATCGCCATTTAGAATTATTAAAGCTTAGAAGATGGAAGTGGATATCTAAAATTTCTAAAAAGTACTTGTACATAATTGTAAGCAAAGTTGCCTCTACATACTTGAATCTGTATCTTTAAACCGATCTCACGAGATTTCTGATAGGTGCAAGCAAATTGAATTGCACCAACCGCCCTAATTATGTTTTTGTTCTAATCAAGTTAAAGTCAGCAAGCCGAGCAACTCAAAAACATTCATTCAACAAAAAATATATACTTTAACAATTTACGTACATAACATAGATTGTGTCTCGCCTTCACGGTACAAAGCACCACACACGATAACAGTCAAAACATAAAAAGCTGGGTGGACCGCCTTTTTTTGTTTTTTTTTTTGTTTTGAGCGCGTGGACGCTAAAAAATGCACATTAAACTAATTAAATTAAAAACAAAAAAACTTATGAAAAGTACACAAGAGTAAAGAAAAACAAACACACCAGCGGCACGCTTGTAGTTCAAGTGGTAAATAAGTAGAAGTGAGCGCCGTTGCCTACCGGGCGTATGAGTGATGACAACAAAGTTATTACGTACTTAGTTCGAATGTGCATACTCACAAACATATGTACCAATATGTGTGTGTGTGTGTGTGTACAACCTGAGGCAAGGCGAATAAGTGTATTGCTGAAATAAGAAAAAGAAGCAAAAGTAGCAGTGGAAGGTAATAGAGACGACCTTGATACGCTGCATGCCATTTTTTTGTATTATTACCTTTAATTTGTGGCTACTGTTGCTGTTCGTTTTTATGCAAACAAACTTGGATTATTATAAGTATAACTATTTGTTAACCTATGTATGTGCGTGTGCCTACACAAGTAGGCAGAGTAGTTATAGGTTTTCCTTGCTTCTCGTTTTTCTTGCTTCTTCAAGCAATTGCAATTTAGATTGCTGTTTAGAAACGAGAACTAAACGCAATAATAGTATAAATACAAGAATTACTTTAGTATATACAATAGCAAAAAAAAAAAAAAAACAACAACAAATATGTAATAGCAGCAAGTACGAGTTAGCAAGCGCCCGCTAACGATTATTACCGCATTTGACAGCGTGAAGCATGAAGGAAACGTGCTAGTCAAGTTGGCGAGTGCATCATGAAATGATTGCGAATCACCGACTGGAAGGAAAGAGGCTTGAGGAAGTATGTATGTAAGTAGATATGTGTGCGTAGATTCTGTTGCTTTTGGTAGCCAAATTTTTTTTTAGCAAAACTGAAATAAGTGGCCGACAAATTGATCAATGCATGAACTGGAACTGAAAGTTGTACGTTAGCAAAAATGCAACTAAAAAATAGTAAGAGCACAAGCAGAAGAACAGCTTGAAAATAAAAAAAATCAGAGAGAGAGAGTGAGAGAGGCAATATCGTTGAGCTATTTGACGTTAGTTTGTTTTATACCCAATTTGATGAGCAACTTTTCTTTTTCTTTTTGTTGCAATCAGTGACCCGAAGGCGCCGATTGCTGTCGGTTGTTGAGAAAGATTTGCAAGATACGTTAAAAATTGCCGACTGGTATTGTTGCATATGCGCAACAACAACAACAAGGGCACGCATGCGCGCAGACAAATTCAAATACAATGTAATCTTAGATAAACGCAGAACTAACTTAGACAGAGAATAAACGCAAAGTCTGAGATGGGTGCGCAATCAAAAGTAAACGTACAATATCTTTTTTTTTTTCAATATATTGACTTTATACATACATATAAACATATTTGTATGTGTGCAGATATACTGCCATTTAATGCTCGACTGAAATTTTGGCGCGCGCCCAACGAAGCATTACAAAATCACAATAGCAACAATTGTAGATGTGTAGAGAAATATCAGAACCAGATTGGAGACACAATGTACAGAATAATAATAAATATGCACATACATACTTATACATTGAAAAGTCAACATTTTAATGATACCTCATCGTTTGGAAGCCGCTGTATGAATACGAGTATAGTTCTTGCCATGCAATTATTATCTCATAAATCTTCGTTGATTGTAAATAGCATTGTCAAATCTCAAAATTGAAATTATTACTTTACATTAACCTTACTATTCGATATTTTTGAGCGTATGAAAAAATATAAAGTCGAAATTATGGCAATTTGATATTCATCTAAAGATATGTCTGTGCATTTTTACGTAAATTGGAATGTGAAATAAAATTTTTTTTTAATGAAATTTTTTAACATTTATTGCCACTTTGTCTTGATAGCTCACTACTGACATCGCTTTTTCCACTTAATAGATTTAGGTTGAGAGCGTTACTTCATTTACATTATTTTTTAAGCACATTCATTTTTCTAAATAATTCAAAATCTAACTATACTTACTCTATTTTGAAGGATAGTCTCATTAAAATTATTTTTCTTCGATTAGTCGTCTCAACACAGAAGAGCTCTTCCCTCTGAACGAGCTGCTTAGGGATAGCGAATGACCGATATCGAAAGCAGAATGGATATACTCTGTCTTGAGAAGCTCATCTGCCATCTCGTTGCCTGACATATAAAGGTGACCTAGTACCCATACCAAGTGAAAAGTAAACTACTCAGCTGTATAGTTTAGAGAATCATTTGGATTTTGAGTTGTCCACACAGGAATCGAGTGCTTTGAGAGCAACTTCTGCATTTCAATTCGGTGTTTTTAAGTATTCAACCACTTACTCTATCGTAGCGACCTCAGTTAGGAAGACGCAGCACCGATCATGTAAGCGGAATCTTTATTTGCCTCACTATGGCTCCGCACTTGCAAAGCTTTCGTTTAAAATAAACGCCATCACCAATGCGCAAAGATCGATACAACTTTTGCAGAATATTTCTTTCGTGCCACACAATAAGACTGTTGTGCTGAGAGGAGACTAACAGAGTATGGTTTGGTTCGGCAAGAAAGAGCTTTGCTACTTAAGGTTAATGCTAGCCTCCGAGTGTAAGAAGTCCTTCATAGCCTTGAAGGTATTACTGTTAAACTTCAAGTATGTTCCAGAAGATGCTAAATAGATTCTCGCTCAATACCATTAGCTTCATTTACTTAATAAAATTATTCAAGTGTACCTTTAATCAGTTGAATTAGTTATAAATGTCTCGGCTTTAGATATTTGTGAAGCACAAAGATATTATTCTCAAATTTTTTATCAACAAATAGTTTCATCAGCAATGGCTTGGCTCGGCTAATGATGATGAGGGCTTACCCCTCCGTTAAGCTTTAAAATTTACAAAAATAATTTTTCCAAGTTGACTGCATTTTCCAACAGAAATTGGATTGGGACTGCTCACTCTGCTAGACAGTGGCTAGACAACACACCACTTTTTGTCGCAGCTACAACTTACCAAGAGACGAGGAAACGATAGATTTTTTGCGATGTAGTTGCTCATTTCTCTGTAACACTACAAAAAGGTTTGTGAACAAACCTTACTTTGTCGATCAATACAAAATTTACATAAACACATTTTGATTTCCGAAGTATTTTAAACTGTACAAGTTGGATCAAGATTTTCACATAGATTAAGCGCTTCCACTCACACTGTTCTTTTTTCTTGCTACCGTTTCTATCCAAAGCATTTTCCAAAACGAAGGTATGAGATGGAAGGAAATGCAAATGTGACAAAGGGGCGACAAAAAGGTTCACAAATGATTCGAAGAAAGTCAGAAACGAGAGATTAGAGACATTCTTTTCCATATATGAGAACTATTATGCGACAGATTGCCATTATGTTAACATATCATGTTTCATTTCTCTCAAAAAAGCTACCATAGCTGGTGTACGCAACCTTTGAAAACTGATAGTAGTCTTAAAAGGGCACAGCTCAATCAGCATTATTGCACCTTCCTAGAGTACAATACGGTGTAACTTATCTGAACATGCTCAGCGATTGTACGACTAAGTTTTAAAATTTCGCTAAAATATACACCTGCTGCCGATGTAATGAGCAACAGTCAGAACTTTTCTAAGCCAACGGAGCTAACGCTCTAGCCAATCAGAGCTCACCGGTTATATGCAACAAATTTGAAAAGCTTGCTACTCTTTTTGCACAATGCTTTATATTTTTTTAAATGTCATCTCACCAAAAAATTTCAATCAAGTTTTAGTTTATGCCACTTTGGCAACGATTTCCGAAAATTATAATGCTTCATAGCACACAAAATCGCAAGCTTTTTAAGGCAAACAATGAAATGATTTTGTGAAAGCACAAAGAGAAGCTCAATAAGGGTCAAACGTGTTGCAACTTTCTTGGAACAATTTTCAAATCTAACCTTACACAACCATGGTATTCGATTCTTAGCAAATATATGGGAACCTCAGCACAAAATTTTGTGAATCCCCAGAGTTTAAGCAAACTCGCTTTAAGCAACACTAAACCTTTATCAATTTAAATATATTGCTTTAATCTAATTCAGATAAATATTTATATTTAAAACAAAAACAAATTTTTTTTTTAATTAACTACATTAATTTATTTGCCAAAAATAATTATTTGATTAGGTTGTAAAAGCTTCAAACGACTCTTTCAACATCTTCTAGAACATCATTTATTTTAGGCGACAAATCAAAAACAAACGTCAATCGAATGCAAACTTGTTAGTTGCAAAAAAAAAGGACAAACAAGAATCGTCTTCAATTAAATACAAAATTCAAACATATATATTTATTAAAAAATGCAATTGCATAAGTATTAAAAAAATAAAATTATATTCGATTCTTTGAGCGGAACAAAAGAAAATACCGTTTCAAAACCAGAAACATATAATAACGGAATTACTTAATAAATGTAAATATAAAAAGGGAGATGATGACTTAATTGCAACAAAAGCAGTAAAGCATGGGAAGCTAGGAAAAAACTCAAAATTATTGCTTTTGTTTAGATTTACATTAAGGTGACCACTTACTTATGTATGTAAAAAAAAATATTCATATATATGATTTTTCTTTCGAAACATTTTCTGGAAATGTAAAGTTAATAAAAAAAACTACCAAATATGAAATTTTACGCCGATCGTGACTTGTTAGGAAATTTTTTTTTTTCTCAATTGTGTAGAGCATTTTTGGAGAACTGGTTCAAGTTGTTTTGCGAATTTAGAAATATATTGATTCATATTCTTTTACCACTTGCAGGAAATTTAGAATTTAATATTTCAAGTTTTCAACGGAAGCGTGTGTTAATATTACAAGAAGAATTTACTTAGTAAAAACAGTTACCCATCCACAAACGGGAAAGGGGCATTCTTCGTCAACTTTGATTCACGATTTGTTTAAACTTGAATTGCATTTTTGAAAAAATTTAAACAATTTTAGTTATTATATTATAAAACATAGAACTTTGTCTTTTAAAATGCATTAAAATCGTTATTTATCTGACGATGTGACCTACAAATAGATATTCGAGATATTACGATCTAGCCAGTTGGCTGCAATGGCGTATAGAAAATAAATAAAAGTCAAAATTAATTTTGTTGACATTACATGATCTAAGTATTCAGATACAAATAAACTAATTTTCGCGTTTAGGTTGAGCTCTCTAAATTTTATGTTATTTTCTTAGAAAAAATTGCGCCCACCCTAATGTAAATATGTGAAAGTGTTTACGTCATACCGTATTTTTCAGCAAATATTAACCTTGAAATTTAGCAACGAAAACAAAAAAAGAATTAATCGGTTTGCGTACAAAAATGAAAGATGACTTGCAAATTGGCGTTATTTACATATTTTGTATTTCGTTGGTTTTGTCATTGCATACTTTCGTTAGAAAGTCTAAGAATAGAGTAAGCTAGTCATTTGGTATGCAAGTATTTATTTAATAATATGAGTAGGTCGTGATTTTAATTATTTGAAGACTTTCTGTTAGACACATCTAGTTAAAACGCCAACATTTTTGAACGCTTTTAATCGAAGACGGCCAATTTCATTAGCATTTCCATTTTGTACAAGTTAAAGCTTATTTTTTTTTGTTTGTATTTTTGTGCTTATTTTACTTTTTTAGTTGTTGTTGTTGCTAATATTAATGCCCATACAATTACAACTCACCCGCTTTGACATTGGTCCATCTGAGTAATCCACGGGTTGACATTTCAAATTATAGTTGTTCAGCCAACCAGCCATCAAGTGCTATAAGAAATGCAATCGAAAACATAAACGAATAAGATTTCATTTCGATTACAAACATTTTTAATCTACATATATTCTTCTTTCATTTACAGCAACACACTCACCTCGTAGAACATATATCCGCTCAACGCCACCTGAAAAGCATTATAGACAACCAATGTGCGCCTTAGTTGGAAGGGTTTTCTGTCGCGCATGAACGTTGGTCCAATCACGAGCACCCAAGAGAGGTAAATGGCAACCAAACCGAATGTGAAAAGGGGATGTTCCATGAGGGGGAAACGTGTGGCGCGTGGATCTGAAAGTTTGTGAATTGTATAATAATGTTATTATAGTGAAACAACTATTTTTTTATTGATTTAATAAAAAAAAACAAAAACCAAAAACACATTCAAACTCCCATTCAAATACTTGTTTAAATTGGTGTGGTGACCTTTTTTGTGCATGCATTGCCAACAACACGCGGTTCATTAACTCTGCAAGTCACCTTAAAAGAAATCATAATATTCTGACCTTAACCAAAAATATACTTATTTTGGTATTATTCTAAGAACAGGAAGTTAAATTATGATACAAATATGTATCATCTCTTTGTGATATTCTAATTTTAGTATATTTCGCTTGCATTTTTTTTGGTGTTTAAATATATTGCAATAACTCTTATTCTTAAACTTGTTTGTTTAAGTTTCCAATTTGAGCAAAATTGGCGACCATCAGATGACCTTTTACTCGGCAAAAACATCTACAATTAAATTATATTCATTTTTAATAAGTGGGAAAGGTTATTCACATTTCTCAAGTTATTAGCTTGATTTTGGTTTGTTTTGAATGTGGTTTTACCATGAATATCCTTAATAAGACAGTGCAATAAATTAATAGAACTCTTTATTGGAGTGGGAAAACACTAGAATTCATACAAGCATTTCAAAAATGGTTATAAACGTTCTTAATTTAAATTCAATTCTATATAAAGTACTCGTAATTTGTGATTATATACATAAATTAAAAATTGTGTATGTGTTCTACTTAAGTTTTTTTTAATTTCTGATACAAAAGAGAGCCTTATGGAAGTCCTATTTTTTATGAAAAATATTTTTGTTAATATTTTACTCGGCGTTGTTATTTTTTTTTTTGTTAATTTCATTAAATGTTGAAAAAATGCTGAGTACAACATTTTTCAGTTCATTGATTGCCAACTCAATTCTGAAAGGTATGAAATTCGAGCAAATTTTTGAAATGCATACCTTTACTCAATTGCGAATAAAAGCGAAACTCGTGCATCGATTTTCATGATCTTAGTCTCATTTTGCTCATAGGTTATGTGACTTTGCGAAAAAGTAACTAGACTTGAAACTTATTTCCGTTTTGTATTTTTTATGAATTTAAAAAAAAAAAAATTGTTTCTTCATGCGCTTATTTTTAACTTGGAAACTGTTGCTTGTATAGGAAAATAATATATGAACAGATTAAGGGAATTGTAATTTTAAATTTTTTTAAATTTATTTCAACTAAATATTGTGGCTAGTGGCTGTCGAGCTATTTATGTCAAACAACAGGGCCTAAAACGTGATAAATTCCCCTATACGATAGTACTAACTTCAAATTGATATTAAAAATATTTTGGCAGGTAAGAAAACAAAACGAATGATGCTGAAATTATTCTTTTTGGGTCTAATTTCACATACAGTTCTCAGAATTGAGTTGGCAAATCATGTGTTGTACTGTGTAAGTAACTGAAAAAATTAATTATTTTCGTAAACTCGAATATACTTGTACAAAAGTTTGTACGAATTAAAGCGATTAACCAAAAATGATAATCAAAATTTTATTTCGAAAAATGGATTACCTTCGCACATCCCGTGGAAAGATATTTCCCCAAAAAGTGTATTTACGTTATTAAGGCAGAAACGGAAGATATGTACTATGCATTTTGAAAATGAACCCAAATCTCCCGACTTAAGCACTACCCACACGAATCAACCACATTTCATTTCCTTAAATTTTAAGATCCTAGAACGCACATTGGGCGATTTGCCTGCGAAGTTGGTCGATTTAAAAATAACAAATTCCAATTTAAATTAGCCATCTCGAAAAGCAGCTGTTCACTTGTGTGTATGTGAGTTAAATTTTGGAACAATATTAATTTAATTATTTTTAAAAAAACTTACAATTGCATTTGTTTGTAATTATATATTATAAACTCAGAAGTTCTCCTGCATTAAAGTATTTTTAAAAACAATGCTAATGTAATATAACTTATTAATAAAATATGTTAAAGGTATTGTTTTTACGAATGTTTTTGTACCCATTTTACGTCTAGTTTTAATAATGCTACTTTATTAACGCGCTCTCTATTTCAGGTATTCGAATTTTTCTTTATATTTAAGAATTCTCAGTGCATATGCACACATATACATATATGCATGAATATGTTTTGCAATCAAACGCAGTATTGCGACGTTAACCACAATATTTTTTAAAGATAGAAACCAACCTGGCTTACGCCGGTCTGAACTCAGATCATGTAAGAATTTAAAAGTCGAACAGACTTTATTTTTAAGCAACTACACCTAAAATATATCTTAATCCAACATCAAAGTCGCAAACTTTTTTATCAATAAGAACTCTCTTTAAAAAATATGTGGTATACAAAAAAATGCAAATAAATTTTCACACTTTGGCAACGTTGCATTGATATAAATCTCAATTGCTACCTTAGCAGCAATTTTCATAACTTTGTGTTAGCGACTCTGTATTTATTACTATGTCTTTTTTCTTACAACAATTCAAGCACAAATTGCTTGCAGCTTAACATTTGCGATGATTAAACACTTATTTATTCTGATTGTAAACAATTTAATTAAATATAAGAATCTCAATAAAGCGCGCTGGCTGGTTAAATAACAAGCTAGAATTATTCTAACATTAATTTGGTATATACACACATATGCATATATTAATATGTAAACATACACGTGCATTTACATACATACATACGTATATGTTGCGATGGCTGAGCTTTATCTACATTTTGTGACATTTTGAACTTTATGTCTAACAGACGCTTTGGGTACGTAATGCTATTAACCAGCTGTGGCATATTTTCAAATACGCTAGTGAAATATTTTATTGTAGGAGTATACTTTGTGGGTACCCTGTCGGAAAAAAGCAGACAATGCAGCAGTCTGAAAAATTAAACAATTTTGAAGTAGTTCGAACAAATACAGCGTACGAATATTTATTACTTAATTTTTTAAATCCTCCTTAATGAAAACATTTTACTGCAGTTGGAAGAAAAGTCAATATGATGTTTTTTCAGTCAAATATATTTGCAAGTGGTTGAAATCAAATGCAGAGTCGGATACTTGAATTGTTCCTAGGACATCGCCATGTTAATAAAGTAAGTTGATTACCAGAAAAAAAGGAAGAATTTTAACCACTTGCCTTTGGAAGAAAATTACTTTTGAAATTCCTTTTAAAGTACTCACATTTTCAACTGGGTACAAACAAACATACACACTTGCATACTTGTTAGTGTTGATATTTTTATTAATGTGCACGTACATAGTTTCATATGTGCTTCTGTCATTATATCTTACCGATGATTATTTATTATATCTATGTATGTAAGTAGCGTAATAAAGTAGCATATTATCTAGTAGCTTTAAGTACTAGCTAGGCCCTGAATCAAGTTTAAATAGCTTAGTCTGTGACCACTGTGGCGGGGGACAAAGACAAAATAGAGGGTGAGCAGCAATTAATTGATTGTTATTTCCATTTACGATATTTCACAGTTAATAATAATTTACTGTGATAATGGTTATTAATAATAGACATTATATATGTTTTTTTCATATTTAATGTTCTATTGCTGCGTGTGTTTTTAAATAAATTTATTTCATTCAATCTTTAATATAGAGCAAGGTTCGCTTCATAAGTATTTCATTTAGTTGAGCCAATTGTATGTACGAGTAGTATATACCAATCACGTGCCAAAACAGAATAAAAACCTTCATGCGATTTTGTGCAAAAAAAAAAAGCACCAAAATAAAAATAAAAATATACAAAATTAAAAACTGCACACTTTTGAATTTGCTTAGTTTGCTTACTTTGACAGACGCCTTTAACCTTTTCAGTATCAATGCAAACCACAAAAATTTAAGTCAATGTGCAAATGTGCTTGTCTCTAATCACGATCATACATACACACAAAACTGAAAGGTTAAGTAGTCGAAAAAATATGCACAAAAAAAACTTCACTATTAACTATTTAAATTCGCTGTAAAAACTGTAAGTACAAAAACAAAATTATTACATGCTCAGATGCGCACACAAATTCCAAGAATCGTATAATAGAGCAAACACCTGAATGGCGAGGAAGTAAAGTAAAATGTGGCATAAGAAACAACAAGTCAAAACGAATAATATGCACACGTTTGCGTTCGTTACCTTCATGTAAAAAAAAAAATTATAATAATAAGAAAAAATGTTAAAGGCGAAATTGACAATTATTTGAATTTTGTTTTTAACTGCATAAATGGCATTTAATTACGGTAATAATTGTCGCAGTTAGTAGAAATAAATGCAGGAAAATGTTTGGCACTGCCAAGGTTTTGTGAATTTTAAACGCTATAATCTTTAGTCTAAGTATATTAAATATTTTTACAAAAATAAGCAACAAAAAAATAGTGTACACAGGTTTGTACGTACGAAAATATTTTTAAGTGCAACTAAGCGTAAGTTAAAAAAAAAGCATTCCAATATACATTCACATTATAACCTGTCGGACAAGAAAGAGAAGATCACTCCATCTCGAAATTGATAACGCGCCTGATATTGACAATTTTATTTGACAACTTCAGTCAATTCACTTTAAAATTTTGTAGACAACTTAAAAAAAACATCCAATTTATTTGAATTCATGAGAAAAATCTTAGTATGTAAAATTGAATTAACTACAAAACTGCGTACTCGAAAAATTTCTGAACCATTTCTTTTTAAATTAATTTTTTACTTATTGAAAGTTATGTGAATTTTTCTAAATTGTGCAAAAAATTTGAATATGTGTCTCTCATCGTCTATGGTTGAGAATAGTCCGTATTTTATTGCAAAAGTAATACTTATTTTTTAAATCAAATTTAAATATTCATCTTTAGTGAGGTTAAAATCATGGCATTGGCTGGTATATCGACGTCTAAAAGTGCGTTGTTCAAGTTGAACAAAGCCATAACTAAAAGTTTATTTATTAAATTGCCTTCAATTTTTGTTAGATTGATTGTTGAGAGCAAGAGAAACAACATTTTTAATTTTTAGTTTTAAAAAGTGAGAAAGTATTTATGTATATTAGTCATATAACAAAGTCTCAACTTTTTTTTTAAATTTCTAAATAGAAAAAAATTTTACTGACGTTCTTTAGCAATTTTTTCCATATAACGAATGCGCGCAGAGAAAAAATTGGCAAGAGCGTTAGTTAAAAATTAATAAAAATTAATGGCAATTTTTAGTTATTGCACATTAAAATTTTATTGCATTAAAAGTTATGTGGCTACAAAAAATAAATTAGAAAACAGGCCTGTATTAAAAAAAAATGGCAGTGAATATATTTTTTCTAAAATTCGGATTGAAAAAACACAGTTTTGGGAAAGAAGAATTTTTTCTCGAAAAAACTTTATCAAATTGAGCCAAAATTGGTATTAATATTATACTTGAACTCATTAAGTGTAATTATAAAAGTTATAGATATTGTTAAAAACCAGATCTACGTGAATCTTGCTTCTCGTTCTTTGGTCGGGTTCTGAATAATTGTATATAAATTTCGGCCTTACGTAAACGAAGACACATTTAAAAAAATTGTATAGCCGCTTATCATTAGAAACAATGTATTCAAAGATCATTTTGGACGCCAAACTGACTTGAAAAATAAACGTCCAAATACTTTTAGAACATTCAATAAAAACTGTGGACTAAAACCAATTCTCGTACAATAGCTGTTAACTGTCGTCATAGGACCAATTTTTATATATGATGGCAGGGCCTAGACAAACAAGAGTGGCGATCAACGAGCGGCATACTCAAGTGTTACCAAATATAGCTGCTCAACGAGCTCTACACCAGCAAGGCCCAGGAACTTCTGCACAATCAGACTCAGTTATCTGGGTTGCTGGAAACCGAATTAATTCGGTTAAAACATAATTCACAACCAACTTACGATTCTGAAGAAGGAATCAGACTTCGGTGGACCTTAGCTAAGACATTCAGGTGAAATTTCTATTTCCATTAACCAAGAATGACAAAGAGTTAATGGTCATGGTCATTGGTTTTCGACAATAGAATGGCACTTGTGACGAGTCCTCTGCAGATGCACTATTATAAATACTAGCCACATGCAATTTATTAAGCGGAAACTGCACTTGCGATGAGCCTAAATAGCAGTGCCGAGTTGGGTGTGGTTGCTGACTAGCAAAATTGCTAAATAAATTTTTATTTACTTGAAACTTACACTCAATTATATTAAAATTTATGAGGCTATAAAACCGCATACTTTAAAAAAATGAATTTACTGTAGTTATGTAGATAAAACATTTGTTTTCTTTTGCTATTTAATATTTAAATGTATTCATACTATGTTTATACTGCTAAGTATTTACCACTATCGCCATTGTCACATTATTGACCCACGCATACGTCACTGACCTGTGCGAATAAAAAACTAAATACTTATAAATACTAGATAATGCATCTTAATTGCAGTTTAATGTCAACAAAGCCCTTTTGCGCTTTTTGCGACTTTTGTTTTGTCTACATATTCGTTTTGTGATTAGACATTTTCACCGCTTACCGTTGGCAACAAGCGCATAGTTGTTACAAATAACATACATTTGTGTTTTTTTTTTTTGTTGCAAACTCTAACAAAGCAAACTGTTTGTCTATAGACCAGCTATTGGTAAAGGCTTTCAGTAACGCCACTTTACTACTCACAGCACAAACGAGCGTGCAACGTTTTTAGCGGTTTGTTTAAGCTTTTAAGCTTTTCCGCATAATTCCATTTGCAATGCGTAATTTTACGCCATTGAGGAAAATTCTTTGCACTTCTAATGGAAACCAATTCATTCGAAAGGGATTTTGTTTTCCATAATTATAACTTCAAATGCCGGCCATACTTTTGAATATATCAAATATAATTATTTGTGTGTGTGTGCGTGTGTGTGTGTGTGTGTGTGTATTTAAGCTGCATTAATTGTTCTATTTTGAATGGAATGTTTGAAGCAATAAATTCATAAAGAGGAAATCGACTGCTTTAAACTTTGTAATATACAGTTCAAAGTTCAATTAAAATGGTATTTTACTTGTAATTAAGCAGGAATAGTTTTCACATATTATTACAATATACATTTTTAATAAGAGAGACTTATATGAAAATGTGTACTGGTTTTGAATGACTAGGCATCTGAATATCAAGTGGAATATTTCATAATATTTTTCTGTGTTATTTAAAATTGAAGGGTCAACTGTGGATTGAAGTTTATTTAGTTAATGTACATACATAACTAATAGTAAAATTATTTTGACCGCTTTAGCACAATTTTGGTTTTGTTTTGTTTATTTTTTTTTTGTATCTTATTTGTGCATACGCGTATTCTATGAAAGGTCAAGTATAAATATTTTAGTATACTCATTATCATCATTATGTATGTACATAATAATGAAAGTGTGACGTGATTTAAAACATAAACTTCTGGTGAAATTTTGTTTAACTTTTCTAGCTTTTAGACAAAAAAATTTAGTGGCATATTAAGAGCCATACGATGTAAATTAATAAAATAAAATTAACATGAATAAGTATGTATAGTTACTCTATGTAAACATATGTATGCATATAATGCGGAACCCTGCAAAGCATCTTCGAAAATCGCAGGCAACTCAATAAAATAGTAAAAAAACGTTCGTATAAGATTTTTTTTTATTAAATTGCATTTGCGATTTTGTTTACAAAAACCACAAAGTTCGTGGCTTAAGTCTTTTGAACCAGTATCAAATCAACGGGTGAGTCGCCGTAAGCCGTAAGGTTTGCAGGTTTCATAAGACTTAGCCAGAAATTACACGAAAAGAGTTTCACCAACCAAACAAAACTGTGGTTGAAAACACTTTTGTTAAAGTGACTAAGGTTTTCTCTCAGCCGGATGTTTCAAGATTTACAGTCTGAAGTTTTTCTTCTGGCGAATTCATGAAAACTGTCGAATACTATTCGGAAGGTGTAATATTTCCTTTGCAGTTAAAATTTTTTGCAGAATTAGCTCACCAAATAGTATTCTATTGCTATCTATATTGATTATAGTTAGATTTCTCACCGACTCAAAAATGCATCCAAAATGTGAAGTACTACGCACTTCAAATATTTTATCAGCTTTGCTATCTTTTTCATAAGAAATATAAATAAATAATGATCCGAATATAAGATTTTCGCAAAGAGTATATTTTTCATTATAATTAACACTTTATTTTTAATAAATAATATACTAAAAAAATATTGAGACATGTTTTATATTTAAATAAAATTATCATATTTAAATAAATATGTCAAAGATACTTTTCACAAGTAAGGCAAGTTTTTTGCTTAGAAAAAAACCCCTGTTATAACCCTAAAATTAAAAAAACAAAAATCAAAATAAAACCGACCTTAGTATGTAAGACTTTCAACAAATTTGCCAATAGAAGTGACAAAAAAATATGTACGTATAATTCTTCCATAAGCAAACTTCATAATACATGTAAATTACTATTAGACTAGAAAAATATTTTTGAGAGAGAACTTCTTAGAGTAAAAGTTTACAACTCGGAAATTTACAAAAAAATATTTCTTACTAAATTTTTTATAAAATATTTGACTACTTCCGTTAAAAAAATGGTTAAGAAAAAGATCAAAATTATAAAATGCCTTTTGTGTAGGAAGAAAATAAAAAGAAGTCTGATGAGGAAATGTGGTGATTTCCGAAAGAGTGCTATAACTTCTACCATTAAAAAACTATGGTTTTCTTTATCAAAATAATATCTTCCATAAACTGGCCTCGAGCTCAATAAAATTGTCAATTATTAGAACTAATTAATCGTAAAAAATTGTGTACTTTTGCTCTGATTTTTATTATTTTTTTATCAGTTTGGATTTTATATTTGGAAAGCTTTTATGAAAACAATGAACTGAGT
The DNA here is from genome assembly GCA_963971545.1 of Philophylla caesio. Classification (NCBI taxonomy): domain Eukaryota; kingdom Metazoa; phylum Arthropoda; class Insecta; order Diptera; family Tephritidae; genus Philophylla; species Philophylla caesio. The sequence continues at coordinate 187,759,859 of OZ020604.1, read as the reverse complement.
CTTAACATAAAAGTAATGAAGTGTAGTCTTAATTTTGATACCCGGTATACCCGTACTCACTTAAATCTTTCCAAATTTACAAATAACGCACCTACGTATTTACATATGCCAATTTAGTGTATAACTTATTGTGACTTTCTGTAAATATTTTTGAAATTGAAACCATTTAGGCATTAAACATTTTGTCTTTCCTTTTTTGCGATTTAATGTTTAAAATCTTTTTCATTTAAATCCAATTTACAAGTAAATATGGGCACGCGCCTAAACTCGCTTGCGCAATATTTTGTTAATCTTCTGCTTTCTCATACACATTCACCTTCAAGTTCAACGCATTACAACTCAATTTCATTTAACAATACATACCACCAAAATCCCGCTCGACCAAATGATAATAGCGTTGTATCAGTCCCGTATAATTTCGGTCCACATGGTGCGATTTGAATTCATCCAGGGCTATAGTCGCAATCTCAGCGGCCATATCGAAGCGTGAAGTAATGTTGCTATTCATTTTGACTGTGGGTTTGTGGGTGTTTTTTTTTCCTTTTTTGATTTATATTACCGTCTTAGCTGTATTTTCCTTCAAATTTGTTGTTTGATTTTCTTTTGGAAATATACAAATTCGCAAATAATCCTCGACTAAGTGCGAGTAAAAATCGAAATATATATATTTTCAATCCATATGTACTTAATTGTGATTTTTAGCACACTCGCACACAAACGGTTTGATGAGATTCAATCGAAATATTAACACTTATTTTCGTTATTCTATGCAATAATAGCTTATTGCAAATTATTTAATAACTGGTTAAACTGTTGCTATATATTTATTTTGTTTAATAAAAATCGATTTTTGTTTATAAATTTATAAGCGATTCGTTCTTATATGCTTAAAACTTATTTTGTATATTTTTCGCTAACACTTATAGGCACACATAAAAATATGTTTAGTTAGAACTTTTTTTTTGGCATAAGCCGCATTCTATTCAGAATATTATAAATATCTATTAAATGTTGCGTATACGCCACCGTTCATTTCACTTAGATTCTATATGGTATTCTTTTGTATCGTAGCCGCTTATAGTTACTTCTCTTAATATTATTTCACCAAACCGCACCGTATGAATGTTTATGCTCAACTGACTGTAAAACTTCTCGACAATCACAAGATAAAATAAAGTTTTTTTCGCTTAACGCGCAAAGACGTAGCCGAACTGCCTGCAATACAAATCGCAAAAACACACATGCACATATACATACATATGCACATTAATAGCCTGAGTAGAAGGCAAACAGTACACAGAGAACACAATGCCAAAATCAGAAATACCAAGCGATCGAGCGCTGCTATACTATGGAGTTGTTAAAAAATCCCCAACAATAATTCGCAAAACTCAGACGTTGATTGTCGTCGGCTAAGCAACTCAATAAGGAAAGGGAGAAGTCGAAGACCATACAACGAACACCGAACACCGAACACCGAACGCCGAAGACCGAAAATCAAAAACCGAAATATCAAAGTCAAAGTAAATACAGCAAAAAGCAATTAAGGTAGCTACTAAGAAGCGATTGAAGCTGGAGCTACAGTTTTGCGGCTGCGCGATCGCCCTCAATGCAAAAGCTAATCAAAAGCGTCGGAGCAGTCAAGCAGTCAAGCAACGAAGGTGAAGCAGTTCTAGTTCTCTGTAGCAACATAAGCTGCGTTCGCTGCCGCCGTCGCTTGCTTGTGCGATTGCTTTTGCTCAACAAAAATTAGGGTGTTTGTGTTGGTTCTGGCGTTTGATTTTGTTTTTGCTTTTGATTTTGATTTTGATTTCACATTTGCGCTTTAGTCATTGCCGAGGAGTCAGGCTCCATCACTAATACATTAGCACGAATACAAAAACAAAATATTTAATTAAGTAAGTTTGTTTCCGATCGGCATGAAATGAACGCCAGTCGATTGTTCTTCTGCAGCTGTTACTACTTTGCTTTTTTTTTGTCAAAATCTGCTTATTTACTAGCAAAGTGTACATACAGATGTATGTATGTGTTAGTATATTTATTTGTATTACTCTGGTATCGGTATTCGTAAAATGTGCTTTTGGCAATAAACAAAAAAAAAAAAATCCAACAGGTGGAGGGGAAATAGCTTCGTGGCTTAAAATTTTTAAAAAAGTTCGGAATTGCAAGGTTCCATAAAATTGAATATAATATATTATAATATAATGTAATATAATTTAATATAATATAATAATATTTATTTAACATCTAAAATTGAATGTAATTTTAGCAAGAAAATATTATTTTTAACTTAGTTAGGAGTAACAGGTTGTAGCTGTTAGCAATTCAAAAATCTTTTAGATGACACACATTTTTTTAAGTTTCCGAATTGCTATTGTTTTATTAACATATTTTTTTTTTCAGATAACTTCCAGAATTTTAATTTCCACTTCAATCGAATCGTTTTACGTACTTCTTGTTTTTAATGCTTGGTCATTTCCTCTTCATCCCAAATAATTCACTGTTTTATTTCATTGAAGATATTTGCCAAATTTTTTTTTATTCTGCCATGTTATTAGCCATGTCCGTCGCTCAATTTTAGAGCTATTTCAATGAATATTTTACAATTGATTAATCATTTGTCGGAATCGGTTGGATGGGATGTTCAGATATTCTATTTTGCACAATATCTCTTTCATTTGAAATTTTGCACAAATATCAGTTATTGTTTGTAATATAAAAAGATCAGAGAAATATACTCTGTCTACAAATTATAGCACAACAACATATTGACAGATTTTTTTTCTAATTAATCGAAATCAATTTTAAAGTAAAATATGGTTTATTCTCTAAGAAAAACTATAAATACCCTTTTAATTTAAACTATTTACAAAAAGTACAATGATTTATCAAAATTTCAACGAAATCTCGAACTTAATTTAAACTTTTTAAAAAAAAGTACAATAATTTATCAAAATTTCAACGAAATCTTTAACTTAAAAAAAAATGTGTTTAGAACTTTTATATGGCCAAATAATAACAGATATCAATGATTTTTGAAATTTTTTTGAATTGAAATTTCCTCCATACAATGTCAGTAAAAAATTTGTCAAAAACCAGCGGTAATTCGTAGTCACCAGAAACTTACACTTTGTTGAACTAAAATTTAATTAGCTACATATCTGCACGCCCCAAAAAATTATACCACATTTTTTTTTAAAAAAGCCCAACATTTTCATGAAATTTTAATACATTTTTTCTCCATTTTTTTGACTAAATATAAAAAATTGTTTTTAGTGGTGTTCGTTAGAGAATTAACGATGTTTTAATTGAAAAATAGTTTTAAATAATTGGAGGATAAATCAATTGTTAAAATGTGTCAATATGTGTTTGTGCTATAGTTTTTGAACAGAGTGCCACATTCAACACATTCGCTATGCAATTCTTTCATTCCTGAATGGTATGAAGCCCTTTTTTTACCTGTTTTATTTTTAATTATTACTTAAAATAAAATTCTTGAAATAAGAGTAAGTTATTATTTTTATAATTTTGTATTTATTATACTTAATTAAATTATTAAATATTAAATGTTTTTTATTTTTTAAATTATGTTAAGGGGTTTTGTTTGTGTATTTGCAAACTATGTGTTAAACTTTTATATTTAGGTTCATATAGTAGTGTATAAAATGTCCTTTTATCATAATAATAGTTTATGAAATTAATTAGAATATACACGTTTGAATAAAAAGAGGAGAAGCAATATGAATTTTAGCTGTTTTGTTTGTGTATTTGCAAACTATGTGTAAAACTTTTATATTTAGGTTCATATAGTAGTGTATAAAATGTCCTTTTATCATATTAATTGTTTATGAAATTAATTAGAATATACACGTTTGAATAAAAAGAGGAGAAACAATATGAATTTTAGCTGAATACAAATAAAACTAACTTCAATTATTCGACTGAACTACATACAGATATGTACGTTCAACAAATTTTTTTAGCAAGTTAATATTTTCAACTCAAAAATGTATTTCTCTCAATCCTAAAGAATTCTTTCATTTGTGGGCTACCCATATTTTTACCCATATTTAATTAACCACTGAAATTCCTTGACATTTCAATGACCTTTCAAAAATTCCGAAATTCCTCGGAAAGAAAAACTATATACGCGATTTTACTATATTTGCCCCGAATTCCGAGAGACATTAGTGAATAAGATAGAAATATGCTTTTAAAAAGAATGAATATACAGTGCATAAAATAACTATAGCACCACAGCATATTGAGGAGCTTAAACAACTTGTTGTGCTTTCATATAATTTCCATATTTTCCAATTAAAATACAGTATATTATCCAACAAAAACCATCAAAACTCAAGTTTTAAACTTTATTCAAATAAAAAAAAAATTTTTTTAAATTGTAAAAATTTCAAATTAAAAAATTTTTATTTTTCGAGTATGCAATTTAATTTTTAAAGCTTTATGTGACATTTGCCATTGACTAGTTACCGTTGACCATTTAAAGTTTTCTACTCTCGTTCTTATGAGAAACGTTCAAGTTTTATCTAAATGTTTTGGCTCAGGAGCCACATAACAACTTCAACTGTTGTCCATCCTGCCTGCAACACCTGAGTTCTTTGACAGTCAATAATCTGTTTCGATTTATTTGTAATTCGTGCAGACATGCAACAGATTAAAGGGACGTGATAATAATATAATAGATGGCCTGTAGTTTGAGTGTTGTTTTCTGCACGCGCTGGTTTGTGCGCGGTTGTAGCCAGAAAAAAAAAAAATTGATTTATTTTAGTATTGTAATGTTTTTTAAATTTTTAAATTTTGTATATTGTTAAGATAAGTATGCTATCAAACAATTCAAAGTTGATGTTTGAGTCATGCAATTAAAGGCTTTTAATAAAATATATTTGAAACTTAACCTTATAAAAGCAAAATACTTAGAACTTTTTTTTCAATTTCTACTGCTGCTACCTGTGTGCTAGTGTGCTTGGAATGTGATTGGAATCAACTCATAATATTTTATAACAATTGATCCACATTTTAATAAAATTTAAGATAATTTATTATTAAATTACATATTAAAAATATTTTAACTTATTATATTTCAAGTCAGTCAAAGTCAAGTATGTTAAGACCATCATATTAAAATATCATATCAAAGGAGTATATAAATAAACAACAACAAATATCTCCATTTTCAAATAGTTACACTTACAAATAGGTAATTGAAAAAGCAAATAAATATTTATTTACTTATGTACAATATACAATTTCTTGAATAACTTTTATATATACATATATATATTTCATTTATTCCTATCAAAGCGCCTGAAAATCCAACAGAAAAATAATTATAAAATTTTTTTAAGTCGAATTCAAATTTTTAAATTACAAAAAAGCTATTCAATAAATTAAAATATTTTCATGTTCTGAAAAAACTATTACAAATTCTTAAACTTTCCCATGGATGTCTTAATTTTTCAAGAGCTTTGCTCGAACCTATTTCAAGATTTCAATTTAGCTATGCACAACAAAATGCAAATGCCGCCCTAAACTCATTGATATGTACGTAAGTATGTAGCTTTGTAATACAGAATAAATATGAAGTGGTAAAGGCCAATAAACGGACGAGTACGTACCTCGCCTAATAACTGAACGGATGAAGAACACCAACGAAAAAAATATTTCTGTGTTAAACCAAGAAATAAATTATTACTAATTGTCTAAACAAATACTAAGTCAAATAGTAACAACAAACATCTAAATTAGAAGTGTAAATAATATAATTGGTGTGTAAGTGGTTGATGCGTTAGTTTGACTTTGCTCAAAACATTTGGCACATTAACCTCAGTATGCTGGCGGATATTTAGTATTGATTGTAAAAAAAAAAAAGAGATTTCCCAAAGGTGGGAATTAAGCTAATGAAAAAATTGAAAGTGCAAGCTTTTTGTATGCCTATGTATGTATGTATATTTGACACTAATACATACACACATGTAGGCATATGCATTATTTGCTCTGCGAATGCTTCTAAGTCTACATACAAAACAGTGTAAATTTGGCTTTTTCTGTAAGACTTAAAAAATACAATTGAGAACCTCAAATGAGCTTATGTAAGAAAACTACATAAGAGTAAATAAGAAATTCACTTGTATGTTATATAAACAACTAACTTTCAATTAAATTCGATCCAATCTGCTTTGAGAACTATTAACTTGATATTTAATTAAATTAAAAAAAAAGAGATTTAAGTCGCTTTAAGTGACTATTGTTTCAATAAAACTGAGGATTTAGTAAGTTTTGAATATCCTATTATTATAACACCTTAACCCTAGAAAAGTATATTTTTCATAATTTTATTTAAATATGAGTAGCGATATGTTTTAAAATTTAAATCAACATTTTTTTTAAGCATAAAAGAAATTTTAATTCAAATACACAAATTTTTGCAAAAATAAATGTCTGTCAACGACATTCAAATTTACCCTTTTTCAATTATCCTATAGAAAAGTTTGCAAATGCTTTGTATATTTCCACGTTTTTGAAATACTTTTGAGAGCCCCAAAAGGAAGCAGATACAATAAACAATTTTTAAATTTAAAAACAGATTTTTGACTACTGCTCAAATGTGAAAAATTCTAAGTGCAAAGTGAAGGAGATGTTGTATTATAAATTTGTGCCAAATTGCAAAATAATTATAAAAAATAAAATTTACATTAAAAAATATTTAACTTTTTGTGCTTAAAATGTTGAATTTTTTATAAAATTCGATAACCACTACCCAAAAGTTTTACTTTTAAATTAATACAATCTGTATTTTTGATGATTTAGTAACTACCGAAATTAAACCAAAGTTAATTGAAGTCTCCACTTGGTCTTGAATTAAAGCTAAAACTTACAGAAAATAATTATGAAAATCACATTTCCCCACAATTATTCAACAGACAGTGGATTAAAGTCGAACGTTTGATAAGCTTTTGTTCTTTCGCTAGAACTACTCAAAATTTCCCAAAAAAAAACACGGTGCCGGCTTTGATCATTCCACCAATGTCTATCTCAAATTATTGAATGGATGGAAACTTTTTTATGCGAATTCGCAATCAGCAAAAAAATAAACTATCACAAACAGCTTAAAAATTTGCTGGCGCACCAAAATTGGTTTTCATTTTTGTGGTCCTTTGGTATTTCAGCCTCTGAAATTACATATTTTTTTTTGCATTATTTAATACATATTTGCTTTGTTAATTTAACCTCATTCGAAACATTCATAGAAGTAAAGTTGAATTTCTGGTTATTGTTCTATAGTAGAACTACTACTAAGCAGTTCATAGATTCACAAATTTGATATTAACTGCGGTAATTATATTTTCAGTATTGCGGAAACTATTTTTTTGAAATATTGGTAAAATCAAATATTCAAACATAATCATTAATCAAAACATGATTATTCTTCAAGCTTTGAAAAAAGAAACATAGTTATATATACAAGTTTTATAGCAATAATCTCTAGGTAAATCATTTATCAAAACAAAAATAATCTCAAAATATCAAAATAATATTTAAAACAAATTGGAGCATTTATTAACCAGTTTTGTGGAACACTAATACTTAGCAGCTGTACTCACTTACACTTTGTAAATTCTATAAAATATACAAATAAGTCTTACAATTAAAGCTCGAAAACAAATACTCGAAAACAAGTACTAAGTACAACCAAAGCATTCATATTAATTGAAATTGTGTAATATGTTCTCGCATTATATTGTTAATTAATACCTATTACTTAACAGAAGAAATTACGTATTGCATACAAAGCAATAGTTACGAATATATATATATATATACTTAGCTATTTTAATTAGACCACTTCTAAGAAATAACTAAAAATGATGCCGCCTATAAAATTGAGGTTAAGCGATTCAGTGATAACTTAATAGATTGCACGCGCTTTGCTGTTGCGAAAAAATAAATGGAAAATATGTAAACAAAATAATTGGAAATTCCATGTTAAAAATGTGTAGATAATGTTATCTTTAATCAGGAAAAACTATTTAAGATTCCAACAATTTTAAAATTAAAGCTCGATGAAATTTATGTGTACATTTGTAAACAAAACTACAAACCTGTATTTGTCTGGAATTCGCATTTGGATATCGTCCTTGATATACATATATCATATAAAATTAAGCGATCACACATTTTGCCTTTGAATATGAAAAATTTTAAGGCAAATGCGCAAACATTGTGATTCCAGTTTTAGTTTTGCCTCTGAAGATGCATACCAACTAGCAAAATCCTTAGCAAGTAAATTAAATTAAAAATTAATAATAATAACTAACAGGCATCTCAACAGATGCAATTTACGCAATGCATTTAAATAAGTAAATGACAATCAAGAGTTTTTTATCCTAATTTTCATACCACAGTCCAGTTGTACCATTTCTCAAACAAGAAACGATAGAACTTATTGACTATACTGCTTACACATTTAAAAAAAATAAAAATTATCTTATTTCATTATCTACGCTCGCGAATTTTACTCGTTTTTTTTGCGCAAGCTACTACTCATATTATAAGTTAGTATTAATGATTTATTTCTATTAAACATATTTGACAAATGACATAGCAATGGTTGGTGACAGAACCGCTGTTCTGTTAAAAGTAATATTTAAATGACATGTATAACGAACGAAGATAAATTATTATACAAAATTGAAAATCATCGTCAGTATTTTGTTACAAATGATAAAAAAAAGAACAAAATCACACTTACAACTAAAAATCCACATAAATACATAATTTTAGACTATCAATTTGTAAAGTCGTAATGTAATTTTATAGTTGTTGGCATTGCAAAGCTTAAACCAATTATCTACTCTTATCAACGTCATTGTTTTTGTTATAACATAAAATTGCCGGTGCAAAATGTCGACACAAGATGTTCATTGCTGAATGTTTTGAATAATGCTAAGCTAAACATTTTGCATACAGCTCTCTTCATTCGTTTCATATGTGCTGGCTAAGCACACAGTAGTGTGCAAAGTTTACGCAGCTCAGAATTTTCAATTATTTTCAAATGTAGAATAGATGCTTATGTTTAGGGGAGATGTGATGGGGATAGCTGAACCATGGGGATAGCTGAACCACTTGAAATATATTGAACATCTCTTGGACTTGGTAGCAAAAAATTTCCATTCAGCCTTGATTTTAAAATCTATTTAGTGATTGACCAAATTTAGAAAATTAAATTTATTTTTATATTAAGAGGCAGCTCCATCAGAGAAATAGAAGTTAATTATTCGCGGCATTTCCTTTAAAAATTAATTATTATTAGAAGCGATATGATCATATTAATTTATGTTACCCAAATATGTTTTTAATATACAAATAATCATGTATTTAAACACTATGAGTAAAAATATTATTTGTCAATTATTGCAATTAGGCCGTAAGTAACTTTTTTTGATTAACCATAGCAGTAATTTTAAAATGTCAACAAGGACATGATTCATTCAGTTTGGATGTTAATGTAAAAGTAAAATTAAATCGACAATTGCTCCAGCTTATGCAAATGCTACGCGTTACCTCGGTCGTCGTCAAAGAGGCTTGTCGCGCTATCACGAGCGCGCGACTCGAGAAAAATTAAAACATCTTCGGAACAAATAATCAATACAAATTTCTGTAAACGGATTTCGAAAGGTGAACGTTTTCCGCGTTATTTTATGTAAGTTTTGTTATTTAATATGATTGAGAACACTTAAAATATAGCAATTGTTGAAAATTTGTTTATTCAAATTTCACAACTAAGGCAGAGAAAATTGTCTTAGGATAGTACGAGTATGACCACTTTTTAATAAGTCCACAAAATTTCATTAATATCGCTGGAATGGTTTTCGAGATATTAATTTTTCAATTAAATCGTGATAAAAAGTTTGATTGTTAATGACATTAACAAATTACGGAATGGGGGAGGGTTACTTTCACGAAATATTTATTGGTAAGTAAACTTTGCAATAAACTACTCATTTCAGGCTTTCTCAATTTAGTGACAATTTCGTGTCACACTTGACGTGGTTTGACTCTTATAGTACTACATACGAGTATGTGTTGGTAGTTCTGATAATTACCTAACCTTCTACGTGTTTGTAGAGATGTGCAGTGGTTGCTGTCACTTGCACGTATAAAATATATTTTTAGTACTTAAAATTGCTTGATTTTGGACTGCTTGATAATTTGGAAAAAGTTTCTTGTTTACTATTCATATTGCCTATCTTCTTGAAGTCAATATCAATCGTAAGTGCATTCATAAGTTGATGTTTCCACGGAATCTTTTTAAGGTTATAATATTTCTTATCATTTGAATTGCACTTGTAATTTTCTCATTCCTGTGGAGATAGATGAACCACTATTTGTAGGGATACATTAACCAGTTTATAACATAAAAGCAAATGCGCAAAAATATCCCTTAAAAATGTGCAGGAAAAGGAGCATGAAAAAAACTAACAAAATCTAAGAAATCTTGACGATTTTTACATTCTAATATGTGGCATTTCAATGTAACTGATTTGCGTATTAAATTAGATACATACGAGGACGGGTCAATAAGTCCGTGAATTTTTGAATTTCTTGCCTCTTTACTGAAATGGCAACACTGCTACTATAAACAGGCATCTGTCAATTGACTTCTGTCAAAATTTGAAAAAGCTGCGGCATTTAGTTTGTGTTTGACAGCCATTCATAGCAGACTACCGCGTGATTTGAGGAAAAAATGGAAAAAAATGAATTTCGTGTACTTATTAAGCAATATTTTTTGCGGAAAAAGACCATCACTCAAACCAAAGCTAAGCTTGATAAATACTATGGGGACTCTTCGCCATCAATTTCAATGGTAAAAAAGTGGTTTAACAAATATCGTTGTGGCCGTACAAGCACGGAAGATGCCGAACGTTTTGGACGCCCAATTGAGGTGTCAACCCCGAAACAGTTGGAAAAATTCACGATATGGTGTTGGCCGATCGGAGATTGAAGGTGCGCGAGATTGTGGAAGCCTTAGGCATCTCACATGGCTCAGTGGTTTCAATTTGAAATGATCACTTAGGTATGAGAAAGCTTTCTGCAAGATGAGTGCCGCGTTTGCTGACAATCGACCACAAACGCAAACGCACACATGTGTAGTTTCCATGGCAAAACTCCATGAATTGGGATACGAATTACTCCCTCATCCACCCTATTCTCCGGATTTAGCTCCCAGTGACTATTTCTTATTTCCAAATCTGAAGAAATGGTTCGGCGAAAAGAGATTTGACGTTGGACAAAGTGAATAGAACTCAAAGGAGACCATGTTGAAAAATAAAATATTTGTTTATCCAAAAATTGTGTTTCATTCAAAAAGTCACGAACTTATTGACCCGCCCTCGTATGTATTCATGAAAAACAATTTTTGTATACGATTGTATAATTATTTCTGTCTTTTTGGATCTAGTAATTCGTTTTAATACTTTAAAATATAAAATATATCTTGGATTAGATTTAACTGACATCATAAGTGGTTCAAGTATCGCCACGGACAAGTAGACTTGAACAAAATTCGACAAATGTGTAAAAAAAAAATATAAAACTATTATATTTCTTATCAAATCATTATTTCGCAACACTCCAACAATAACAGCAATAAACATGAAAAATGGTTCAACTATCCCCACACTCCCCTACGTTAAATCATTGAAAGAAATTTTCTTAAATTTTTTCATTTAATAACCACATTTAAATATATTTAACCTGTTTCAACAATCTCTGGCAATATATACATGTATGCATATGTATATTCGTAAGGAATTTTTGTAAACCTTACTTTTCTTCGATGGCTATACTGCGAGATTTCATCATTCTTATTAATATCATTTTCTTTTCCTTTTTAAACACGTGGCAACCTTGTTTTCTTTCTCTTTTTTGAACTCTTCTTTGTCATACATAGCACAATATTCTATTTTATTTATCAGTTTAATTTTAATGATAATTAGTTTAATTAAATTGAATCTTTGAAACAGATGGCACAGGAACCATTTTCAATCGATTTTGAGAAAGCCATAAATATCAGCTGCGGTAATATATAATATATACATTTTTGAAATAAAGATAAAACGCAAATATGGTGGAATATGAGTGTTGGCTTTGTGTATTTGATTCAGCGCTGTATTCATTGCAAATATTAACTTAAGCCACAACGTTTAATGCCATCGAAAGGTTTTAACAATTCATAAAAGGGGCATATTTAAGTAACGTACATATTTATTTAATATTTAGATTAAAGCCACTAACTCTACTTTTCACCCGAAATAACTTTTTGGCAATGTCTCAAAGGGATAAATGTATCCAAAGAGTAGTGAAGGTAAATAATTGTTCAGTTCTTAAAATCGCTTTAAATTATTTAAAAGAAAATCTGCTAACTCTGAAAAACATTGATTTTTATCTGACTTTTCATTTCATGTATATATTAAAACTTTAACTTAAAAAATAATTTTTCGTTAAAGGCAAATAAAAGCAAAGGGTAGACTAAAATTAAAACTTTAAATATATTATTTCGATTAACTGTTGAAAGGAGTAATAAACTTTTGTCTAGGTGTTGATTGTTTAACACTTATAAAAATTCACCTACCGTTTTTTTTTTCTATTAAAATATTTCAAAACTAAAGCTTATCAGAATAATTGATTGTTGAGTTTAGGTAAACTAACCGTCGGTTTTATATGTAAATTCCATTTCGTCCAAACTTTGATCCAGTTTTTGCTTCGCAATGATTTTGCTTTTTTTTGATATATCGTGCATTACATAAGCTTTCTTATACAAAATATAAAAACTATTTTAGAAAAAATTGAATTTTAAGCTACAACTTTGCACATTAATGTACCTAGCGTTCGCCGAAACAACAATTGTCTACTTATTTAATTACAATTAATTTCTGTTACACATTAAGGTTCATAGTAGCTGAAATACGTGATTTAAGGTTTTTCTTTGCAACAAAGAACATTTATGCGAACATTTAATGTGAGCATCTTGACCGCAAAATCATTAAACATTGCGTTTACCTTGCCTTCGTTGCGTTTATGAATTTGTTTTTTTTTTTGTTTTTATTTTTTTTGTTGTTTTTCCCCGCACAACACGCTTGTGCTCAGTAGGGGTATTGCATTTAATGGTTAATTGTTAAACTTATTTTTTTAGACAGCTTTTTTGTTGCTACTCTTTTTGCGACTATAATAATTTAATATATGTACATACATAGTTGAGTAATTTAGAAAAGCAGCGCATCAAATATATGTACATACAAATGTATGTAGTTACATACAAACCCAGACATGTCTACGTAGTCTTGACCATGCAAGAATAACTAAAAGAATGGTAAAAAAAAAGCTTTTCGGTAGTTTATATTAACCTCAATTTTTATTATTTCGACATTGACAAGGGGCAGTGCAATATATGAAGTGGAAACATTTTGCTGGAAGTACATAGATAGTCGTAGATACATAATACATATGCATGTATGCACATATGTATATACGAGCATTTGTCTAATGTGTACAATATTTATGATATGAATCGGGTTATAGTAATTTGAGTATTGCTCCACTTTGCGTCTCATTTTCTTGCAAATTTTTAAATTAAATGTAAAAAAATCTTCGCATATCACAGAAGGAAGAACCCTGCTCTGCTTTAACTAACGGTATCTTGAATGTACGCACCGCTACATATTTAAAATTCAAATTAATGTTATTTTTTTTGCATTATTCATCGTTATCATTAGTAGCGTACATTAGAAATACTTTGACCCCGCCAGCGATAAGCAAACATTTTAGCTGTGCGGTCAAGTCTGCGCATGGGCAATCATCACAAATAAGCATAAAAATGCATTAAAATAACTTTTATGCGATTAAAGAGAAAATCTAAAAATTATATCTAAATGCCAACAAAAACAAAAAAAAAAACAGATACACATAATAATTTTTATCATAACAAATGTGTATGCATATTGAGAGGTGCTTAAACCATTTTTTAATAGATTTTTTGTTAACCAACTAAATAGCGGCTATTGATTCTGGAATTATCAAATATGCTCTGCATTTTACTAATAAATGTATTTATCTCTTAAGCTTATCTCTAGTGAAGTAAGCAAATCGGTGCGAAAATAAAATATAGATTAATACTTTTTTAGGTCTTTAAATACAAAAAGTTCCTCGAGTGCAAAGCTGGGGAAATTTGATTAGAATTAGAAATCAATTAGCAAAAAAAATCATTTTAATCGATTAGTTATGATTAGTTGATCATTTTTAACTAATTCTAATTGATAAGATTTAGTGCTAATCAAAAATGTAATCACGATTAGTGACGATTAGCAATTCTAATCAAAACTAATCAAAAAAAAAATTGATTAGATTTCTTGATTAGTTTTGATTAGTTTCAGTAATTTAATAGAATTTAATAAAAAATTTCATTTTCAGGTTGAATATATGTATGTGTAAGCAATTGTACGTAATGTAAACAGTTCTACATAATGTAGGCAATTGCAATCTGCGAAATCATCGTGAGTATTTTAGGTTCGCTCTTTCTGTACCAGTAGTAACTAGATGGAATTCATTATATAATGCAATTAACATCATCAGCTCCAGTTGAACGCCTTTTTTCTTTTGCGGGCATTATAAATTCACCCAGGCGGAATTCTTTGGCTGATTTTTCTTTTGAAAAATTAGTTTTAATGAAGGCCAATGTCAATTATTTGTAGTACATTTATGTTAATTATGTTCTTTTTTTTGTTCATAGTTACTTGTAGGCTTAAATGTTTAATATGTTTAATTCTCAAATATCAAATATCAAACAACCTGAAAATGAAATTTTTTATTAAATTCTATTAAATTACTGAAACTAATCAAAACTAATCAAAACTAATCAAGAAATCTAATCAATTTTTTTTTATTAGTTTTGATTAGTTTTATTAGAATTGCTAATCGTCACTAATCGTGATTAGATTTTTGATTAGCACTAATTCTAATCAATTATAATTAGTTTAAAATGATCAACTAATCATAACTAATCGATTAGTTTGCAAAATAAGAACATCTAATCGATTAGCTAATCATTAGGTCTTCTAATCATTAGTACCCAGCTTTGCTCGAGTGTACCTAAAAGCGCCAAAAATGTATCGTACTTATCGCGTATAAGCACTTTCCTTTCATATTTAATATAGAAATAAAAGTGTCAAAATTAAAGTATTTGAAATATTTATTTCGCTGATAACAATTATGGAATTTTCTTTATATTTAAAACATAAGCCTCAAAATAATAATTATCGATGACTTAAAAGTTTTTCTGAATTTTAATTATTCCTTATCCAAAGACTTTGATAATTTTGTAGAAAAATTGTGTGATATTTTTTTTTAAGCTCCAACATTAAGTAATTATCTATTAAGTGATTTGATTTGGTTAAAATTCGCACATCAACATAGTTTTTGTTCAAGGCTATAACTGTAATAAATAAAATATGTAACCAAAATCTATATTTTGTCCCCCTAGAAGTCGGTGTTTTTACTTCTCTCGCCTTAAAATTTGCTCTGATCTTAAACGCTTCGCACAATATTGCCTTCTTACACAAAATCTTCAAATACTTTTCGTTGACTACTAATAACAATTATAATAATGATAATAATATATTAACCAAAATTTTTCGTTTTACGTTCGATGTTTATTTTACGTTATTTATCACTTTAGTCAAATACATAATACCATAAATACAAATATATTAATTATTCGATAACGGAAGTGTTTTGAGCACGTGATGAACATTTAAGTTGCTCTTAGTGTAAGTATTTCATTTGATTAAGAAGCATATAACAGGCACTTCGTTGTTTGAAAGTTATGACTTCACTACTGAGCTTTTGCCATTAGTGACTTATTAAACTTAGTTTACTAATGTCTGAAACTTGTTTATATAAAGTTCATAGATAAGGTCACTGATGTGTTTTATTTCTTTTTTTCTATGCAAATTCACGAAAATCTGATCACGCAAAAAGCTAAAGTAAATTAGCAAAAGTTTCAGTACCTCAACTGGTCGTTTATACGTAGTGTGAGGCTTCTTCTATTTATAAAAGCAGATAATGAGGTTTTTAAAAGTTTTTTAATTTTTTTCAAACTTAATAATATATTTAAATTTATGTAACGTTTTCTTTTCTTTTTTAACTTCGATAATTCCTGAAACACCGTAACAGGTTCGCTCCTTAAGTCTTTAGTTCTGCGGCACTGATAGGACATACAACCTTAGCCGTGTAATCTATCAAATTATTATAATTATTTTTCCTTCTATAATTTGAATTGGGTCATTTCATTTCAAATCGTCCAGGCAGTTAGGGTTAGGTCTGTTTTTTAATTACATTTCTTTTTTATAGTTTCTACATCGAAATCCATGAGAAACGTATTTTTTCTTTTTGCTTAATTTTGACACCCCTATGCTGGAATCCGTCGTACGTTCGATTACGCTACGAATCGTAAAATCAGTATGCTCAAATCCGCTTTTCGTAATCGTAAATTCGAAATTCGTAGACTGTTTTCGCAATTCGTAATATTGGTATGCCAAAATCCGTCGGAGCTGTCAATTGCGGAATTTTTGTACGAACAGCCACTGGTGTCGGAGCGAAATAAATTTTAGAAAAAAAAACGTTTATAAACCCAAAAAGAAGCAAATATACATGTATGTATGTACATATATACATGTGTACATTTGTATTTATGTACATATGTAATTTAAACTATGCAAGAAAAACTAGAATTATTACGTGTTTACATATTTGCGAAGATCACAAACAAATCGTACGCAGTATGTTTCTTGTATGAATGCTTCTTTGTTGAGGCGAAACTTGTCACAAATCTTTAAACCATTAAACATTAATTTATCTGAACATTGAATTCGACAATATTACACCCTTCATAATTTAAGAAATTTGTATTTAGATCATCTCTTAATAATGTACATACATTCGATGCATATTTATGTAATTCTGCCTTTAATTAACGAAAACTTCTTATCAAATGGCTTAAAAATGTTGATATTAAACTTCATTCTTTACTTGCAATAATATCGGTACATGTATATTTCTGCCAATACGAACTTCGAAATTCCGGTTTTTGGTTGGCAACGCGATTGATAGTTACGATCGGATTTCAGCATACCAAATTTCGGACTTTCGGAACGGAGCTGCGAATTCGTAACTACGAACATTCGGATTACAGCATAGGGGTGTGAGTTCTTTCGTCGTCAGGAATTTTTGAGAATTCGATAACTTTGCGAAAAAATGACCGATCTTCAAATTTCCTCTAAAAGTAAAAAGTGTGAAACCTGATATATTTTCAAACAAAAATTTTAAATCGTCATACCTGCATTGGCCGTATATGTACTTCGCAAGAACATGCCAGCACGAAGGGACTTTAGTGGAATGAATTTGAGTGTATACAAAAATTTCTAATACCAAATGTACTTAATAAATGAATTATAAATTGCCATTATTTCACTTTGACTTCAAAAAATCATAATTCCTAAACAACGAATTTCGGCTAGTAGAGGCTGCTACAAAATTTAGTTTTTATAGATATATGACTATGGAAAAAAAAAATTTGACGGATAAAAAAAGTATGCAATTTGAAATTTTTTAGGTCAAATATTTTTTGATTTTTTTTTTATAATGACGATATACCAAATTTGTTTGAAAATATATCGAAGATCGGTACATTTTTCGTAAAAGTTATCGAATTTTTAAAAAAAATTAACATGCAGCAATAGAGCAAAATCGAGTTTTCAGACGAATTTTCAAAAATTCCCCACGACGAAAGAACTCAAAATAAAGCAAAGGATTTCGATGTAGAAACTATAAAAAAAAATGTATTAGAAAAAAAAGATCTAACCCTAACTGCCTGGACGATTTGAGATGAAATGACCCAATTATTTTTCAATTCAAAAACAAATCGTTTCCTAACACAAATCATACAAAACCATACTCTTCTGCATATTGAAACAAAACTAAACAAAATTGTATAATAATTTCTTCAGGTTGGACAGGCATATAATATTATTGACTGAAAAAATTGACTTGTAAATTACTTATTTATTTTTATCGCTTAAGCTTGAAGACGCTCAAGCTTCTTCGTCGTTATTCAAATTAGTTTTGAGTATCTTCAGAGCTTTACATCCGATTAGTTTTAGTGTATTACTAAATTTGCAAGTTTTAAATGGCTCAACATTTTTGTTAATTTTTAATATTTCGTCTTCTTGCTGCCGTAAAATGCATGTAGAAAAATATTAATCTTCAACGTACTTTTTCCTTTTCATACAACTCAAACTTTCATATTTCTTTAATTGAATTAGCTACAAATATGGGAACAATTTTTTAATCGTTTTTTTAACGTTTTAAATTTTTATGATTTTTTATGAATATTGGTTACATATTTTTGATTTGTACAAATAATGGCTTAATAATTTGAGAAATAATATAAATTTTATAATTGAAAAAATAAGTTGTTCAACTGTGTCAATTGATGATGACATTATAACAAATTCACTAATCGTACACGTTCAAAAGTGAAGAGCATTTCCAGCATTTCATTAAACTATACTCACTTGATTTCTAAATAAAAATGTTTCATAACTCGCGCTAGGTCTAGGTCTAGGTTATAGTATGCGTATGTATTATGTGAGCGTTGTGTATTGATAAATAAATAAATATTTTGATTTTGACCCTGTTTTGCATAAAATTCACACTTTTGCGGAAGTAAATCCGCTTAAGTCTCATTCTAAATAGTTGTTATTGTTGAAAAAAAAAAAAAAAAAAAAAAAAACTTAAAACCTAACTGATGCGAATAAATAATAATATATGCACATACTTTGTTTGCCTAAGCCGCAACTAGTAATTATATATGTATGTATGTATGTAATAGTTATAAACGCCACTGAAAAGCTTGATTGGCATTTGCTTACGCAGCTTGATACAACACTAAAATGCTGATTGGTAGTATCATACTTAGTTGGTTGTATTAGAAGTAGATGAGAGATTTTAATTGAAGTTAAAAATTCCTGCAATTGAGTTACGTACATACATACAATAATCGCTATTAACATTGTTCACATTTTTACTTATATACATACATACATACGTGTATGCCTTATTGATATTTGCTCATAAAAGAGATTAAGCGCATAAAGAAAAATTGGTGCTACACATTATTAAGAAAGCAATTGTATATGTATGCGTTCATTTCTCTTCATGGATGGATAATTACTATTTACGAGTATTGATATACATATTTATGTATGTATGTATGTGCAGTTAATTGAAGTTCAAGATACAACCATTTATTAAGAATCCGCAAGTTTATAATTACACTTTTTATTGTCATTCTTAGATACTTAACATACATCTTCACACTCGATAAGCTTATTGTATGTACAAAGTTTAAGCCTAAAACCTTTTTTATTCAGGAACTCACAGGTAAAATTTTGTTAGCTTATGCAAGTTATAGTGCTTGTGTGGGTACATTACAAGGAATGACGGAATATCGTTCTAACAAATATCAATATTTCACACTGTAGGACAAGAGAAAAAATAAACTTTAATGAATTAATTTCTCGTCTCCTCTTCGTGACTTAAATTTATTAAACAGATTTTGCAAGTTGAGTTTTCTAATTTCAGAACTTGTTTTTTATTGCAAAATGCTGTATAGCTTTTTTTGTTTATTTGTTAAAAGTTTTTAGTATTGCATTGATTTTGTTTTCAAAATATCACGATGACTCTATGCAAAGTCACATTCTCTTAAACCAGAATAAAGTAGAAGTATCAGTTTCGATTTGTGTCTAAAACCAGATATGTATTAGATGTATATAAGAACTTAACTTTAAATTATATTATTTAATTCAAACCGGCTGCAATTTAGATTTTTTGTCAATCTAAAATTAAATAAAATGATGGTTTTTGTCATGTCATGTTTAATGAAGATAAAAATCAAATGCGACTTCGTTTTGCAGAAATGACAATGGGTTTTTACTCAATAAAATTAAATTAAATACAAAATAACACCAATGATCGCTAATCGTCGAGTTAATCCACAATAATATCAAAATTTCTTAACTTAAAATATGCGTGTTTATATGGAATGGATGCTTATGTGGTAACTAAACAAATCATAGCTTTCTATTTATTTATATTCTACCACAAATGGAGGGACCTACAGTTTTTTGCCGACTCCGAATGGCAGACGTATTTAAGAGAAGCCTTTTCATGGTAGAAATACCCTCGAAGGTTTGCCTCTGTCTGTCGAGGGGTGACCGGTATTAGAAAAAACATTTTTCTATGATTTAGATTTTACTTACCTTGACCGAGATTCGAATCTCGTACTCAGAGGCATATCGAGTTATAACACGCACCGCAACCCACTCGAACACAGTGGGAATTAATGGATATATATTTCAGTTAAATAAAAAAGCTTAAACGATATAAGTCAATACTTTCCAAAAAAGACCAAGTAATTTCTTAAAGAAAAAATAACTTTTCAAATGTTTTTGCCTTAAAATGTTGCTTGAATGTTGTATATATGTTGGTTTCTTTAAGGAAGATGAAATAAAAACAACAACCAACTCGGCTAGCGTAGCACAGCATGTAGCGCGTTAGCGCTGCAACTCCGAGCTCCAGAAAGCCTGGGAGAAGTGGTTATGAAGAATAAATTTAATTGATTTAATAAAAAGAAGTCTGATGAGGAAATGTGATGATTTTCGAAATAGTACTATAACTTCTACCATTAAAAAAAAAATTGTTGTTTTTTTCACACAAAATCTTCCATAAACTGGCCTTAAGATCAATAAAATTGTCAACTTTTCATTCACGGTAACGAATTTGTTACTTGTCGAAGCATTGATGACGTCAAAAGAATTTTTAATATCATGTTAATATTTATTTACTTTTCCCAAGTTATTGTTTATATTACTGATGCTGCTGATTTAATTCTTACTTAATTGCAACAACGTCATTTAATTGTTTACAT
Organism: Philophylla caesio; assembly: GCA_963971545.1. Lineage (NCBI taxonomy): Eukaryota > Metazoa > Arthropoda > Insecta > Diptera > Tephritidae > Philophylla > Philophylla caesio. Next base: position 187,738,798 of record OZ020604.1, on the reverse strand, counting down.
TATTGTTTACATATTACGAACCAAACGCAGTATGTCTTGTTAGAGTTCATAGCTTAGGTCGTAAGTACATACGTAGTAGATATGAATAGATGCATGTAGTTATACTTACGTAGTACGAGTAGAGAGCACGTGATAGAAGAAATTTCCGATTCAAATTAATATCAATTAATCGTATATGTTTTACCAGTTTTAAAACGGTTAACTTATTGAGACTGCTGTACGTACTTCATTATTTTATTACATTAATTGTTAGTTACTACAGATCCTACTGTTTTCTTATATTTAACTTCCGTATATTAGCCATCAATTTTATAAGTATAATTAATAATAATAATAACAATTTGGTGCTTACACTCTATTGCTCAGTGTTTGGCCGAGCTTCTCCTACCAGTTGTGGTGTGCGTCTTTATTTTATACCACAAATGGAGGGACCTACAGTTTTGTGCCGACTCCGAACGGCAGTTGTATTTAATGAGAAGCTTTTTTCATGGCAGAAATAACCGCTACCCACTCGACCACAGCGGCCACATAAATATAATTAGTAGGTACAATAATAATGATTTATTATTTTTTATGAACTTAAGCATAAACTATAATAATTTTTGATCTTTAGAAGACAAATTTATTTTTTTCCGACTGATTTTTGTGAATGGTCACAGCATGTTATTTTTTAAATTTCCATCACAGGCGAAGGGGTGATTTAGGGTGCGATTAGCTTGCGGGCCACTTTATGGAAGTATAACATACACAATTTTATTTTATTTTTATTTAATTGAAATAGTTAAATACTACAAATTTTGATTGTGATATTTTAAAAACATTTTATACTCGGTATCAAAGAGGCGCCTTGTAGGTAGACGCTAGCTACATACACTGTAGCGTCTTGAACTGGCCCTGAAAGGCTAGACATATGGTAATTTAACCAGGATTATCAAGTTAGTTCAGAATCATTTGGGAATTAACAGTAGTTGATCGGTAATTTACAGCCAGTACAAATATTAAATGAATGCCAAATTGCATATGGAACGAATGCACCGTCTCTAAATACTATTTCTAAGTGGTTTCGAAGATTGCAAGCCGGATATTTTTCCGTAGAGGAGGAGCCCCGAGAAGGTCGACCAAAATCTTCCACTGACGAACTCCAAAATTGACGAAGACCCACAATTGGCACAATAACTGATTGTTAATGAATTGGGCTTGAAAGCGATGGCTGTATCGCGAATATAAAATAATCATCTGGGATACACGAAGAAATCTGCTCGATGGGTACCACGAATTTTAAATGAGACCCAAAAAGAGGCTCGACTGAATTTTGCTCAATTTTTCCTAAACAAATTCGAAAATGGTCAGTCTAGCAACTTCAGTAAAGTCGTTACTGGTGACGAATCGTGGTTCTATAAGTACGATCCGGAAAGCAAACAGCAGCCCATGGTATGGAGCCCAAAAGGAGCAAACCCAACTGTAAAAGCTAAGCAACAAAAATCAGCAACAAAAGTAATGATGCCAGTTTACTTCACCCGATCTAAAATCGTAGCTGCTATTCCGCTGGAAAAGGGTCAGACGGTAACTGCAAAATGGTACACCAAAGACTGCTTACCAAAAGTTTGCAAAAATTTGTTGGGAAACCGGAAGAAAGAGGATTTGCTACGCTACTTTTTACATCACGACAACGCGCCAGCCCACACTGCTGAAATAACGAGTAACTTCATTGCGATCTCTGGGATTGAAGAAATACGTCCAGCACCAGAATAATCGTAGAATAAGCGTTTCCATCGGTCAATGCTTTAATTAGGTTAGGCAGGTTTTGAACTGCACGTCAAAACTAAGCTGGTTTATAGAGTTAATAAGCTATAGAAACAAATAGTACAATGCAAAGTGGTAATTCGATAACAAAGTGTTTTTACACTTAAGCCTTTTTGCAGTTATTGCCAAAAAAAAACTCCAAAGAGATCGATAGAACTGCATAACATTTGGATATCGTTGAAAAGCCACATTCAGCCTCTTTGTGTTGATATATCTTTTGGGTTCTAATAGGAATAGTAATTTTTGAGTTACGGACGTTTTAATGCAAAATCTAGATTTTTAATAATTTTTTCATATTTATTCATACTTTTTGTTTCCATCGTTGAGTGTAAATAAAACGGAAAATCTTTACTTATAATAAAAATCGTAGTTAGAGTCCGATTGGGGTCTTAGTTAAATCAAGTATGGTATGGTATGTTATTTTATGTTCTGTTACGTTGTGGTTTGTTATATTATATTATGTTATGTTAAGTTGAATTAATATATGACATGAAATGCAAATGTGGCATGATGACGTGACGTAATATGATGTGTTGATGGCGCGTGATGTTGAAGTTACCGTTGATTTTTGACATTTACTTTTTAGTAGCGCTCTTACACAACTTCCTCCACATAAAAGGAAATATCAAACTTGAGTGCCATAGAAAAATGCTTATAAAATATTTAAAAATCAACGTTACAATGTAACCACTTGAAACTTTAAAGATTAAATTAAAACTGACTTGGCTACAAAACTGTTCCCAGAAATGTAAAAAAAAAATTTAAAACCTAAAAATTTTAATAAAGTTTTGAGTTATTTATATAAATTTTGAATAAAAACTTTATTTGATTTATAAGTTTTTCATTAGAGCATGAATTGTTAATGCTGACTGGATAAATATTAGAAATAAGAAGTAAGGAAAGCAAAATTCGGGCGAAACCGAATTTTTATATACCCTCGCCATATATTTTTGTATGGGCGGTGCCCCGGTAATTTTTCAAAATTTCATAAAAACACAGTTTCATTGTTTCAAACCGCAGGAAATATTAAATTTTACCCAACTTGTTACAATAGATACCGAAAAACGAAATTTTTTGCACTTTTCAAAACTTCCGTTACATGGAAGGTGGGCGTGGTAAGGGTCCAATTTTAAATATTTTTTACGATGATAACGGCGATATCAAGGACAATGTGTCCACTAATTTTTGTGACGCTACCTAACACTGTAATTGAGATACGGAAATTTTATCATAAGTGGGCGTGGCAACGCCTATATTTCAAAATTTTATAAATACCATAGACTAAATTTCACTCAATTTGCTCTTATACATAGAAACCGAAATAACGGAGTTTTTGCATTTTTCAAAACTTCCGTTATATGGGAAGTGGGCGTGGTTATTGACCGATCTTGACTATTTTTTACCAACCTACCGTGGCCAATGAGCAATCGACCAAGTTTCATTAAGATATCTCAATTTTTATTCAAGTTATCGTAACCACGGACAGACGGCCGGACATACAGGCAGTAAAGAAATAAAAGGTTAAAATATTAAATTTGTAAATTTTTAGGACCCTTCATTTTGTTCCTGAATGAATGCGTATTGCTCTCGATTAAAAAAAAAAACTAGCCAAATGCAAACCGAGTTAAAAAAGTAAATAGCATTTAATACCATTTTCGATTAAAGTTCTTATATTTGAGTAAATGTTTTGCGCATTAAAATTCAGAAAATAATAAGTTGAATATAAAATTAAATAATACTAAATGAGACATAATTTGCAGATGAATTGTTAATGCATAAAGTAGATATGTATTAAAATGCTCGTACATACGTCATATCACGAAAAGCAGCATCTACGATAATGATGACGAAATACAAGATTATTTGCGCTGATATGACCAAAAATCAAAATACCCATTCATTATACACATAAATAAGTGACCTCATTGCGAAGCCTCATTAATATGAACACAGTATCAAGTACTTATAATATAAACAAGTGCAATGGACAAATCCTACACTTATGAACTTATGTACATATTTACACCCATATACATATTTGTACACACACACATTTTAGTTAAACCCAACATCATAAAATTTTGAGGGAATTCGCCAACCAGTAAAATGGCACTTACTAAATTTTATTATGTATGTATGTATGTATGTATGTATATGTATATGTATACATGTACATGTACTAGGGATGTCAAATTTAGGCATTTTGTTGATACCGGGATTTTCGAGATTTGAAAACGAAAACCCGGAACAATCCTGTGATCCCGAATTTCATAAAGTTTTGATACGTAATTTTTAATTTGCCAAAAACTGTAACACGTCTGCAATCGTTGCATTATAGAAGTATATAAAATAACATTAAGTAATATAATAAAGAAGAACGATTTGTTCAAGAAAAAAAGAAAATATACGTAAACTTTGACACACATACAAAATAATGTATACTTCAAGTACAAATACATATATTTGGTACAGAAGAAGCTTTACTGTGCCTCAATCCTTGTTGGTTGTATTGTCGACAATAAGTTAAATGTTGGACATAGCCTTTATCGTCTCATTACAAAAACTATAAATTTCATTTACCAAACATTCAGATACATTTTATGCCTTCCGATTATTGGACAATTGCGAGCTGTGCTCGTTAAAACTTGATGCAATTTATCTTTGAGACTTTCTGCTTTATCCACTTCAGCCACATCGTTTTTAGTTCCATTAACATCGCTTTCATAATGAGGCTCATTTACTACTCGAGTGGAATGTTCTTCTGGGTCATTTATAATGGCAAGGATAAAACAAAGCCTTAAGGTAGTGAACAAGCTGTGTTGTTTGTCGTTTGTGAACTCTCTAAAGGCTATTAAATTCTTTGTTTTCTACAATTCCGGGATTTAACTAGATTTATCCCGTGATATTCGGGAGCTAAAAAAGGCCGGAACATGTACATACATACATATGTATGGAATCGAGTATGGTTCTTGTCTTATTTCGTCAAGCGCTTGCGATCTGGTGCAACAACTGGTTCCTGCCGCAAGGCATTCATTAGCTCACTTATTAGGTCGATAAACCGGTAGTGGAAGCAGACAAGCGCACACACAAACATATGTACATACATACAGGCATATGCACAAATACTTACTTAGTACATAGCAGACGACCAAAGCGAGTATGTAGACATATAGATACGAGTATATAGATACATATGTACATATATACGATTTTGTGGGAAACGTCCTAAGCAGCTTAACCCATTAATGACAACGTATGATGTATCATACGCAAAAAGAGCGTTTTTTAAAAATTCGTCAAAAATCCGAAATGAAATAAAAGCTTTTTATATTTGCAGTGTGAGCGAGATAAAAGGATTGTTGCATTAGAAAAGCTTTTTAATTGTCGCTTAAAGCTCATTTGTTTACAATTTTCGCGCCAATTTACGTAGCATTTTTCGGAAAAGTGAATAATGACTCGAAGGTGAGGTTTATATTTTTATAAATAGTAAGCGAGGAATTTGTATAACTTAACATGTGCACAAACTTAAAGCTAAAACCCTAAGCTATCAAATGAATATAAAGTGCAGTGAAAAATTGAGCTCCAAAAGTGTTTTAACTATTTGTAAACTATTGCGTATGTTTTATCATACGTAAACGCTAGCCCAGTTTTTGCTATATGAAAATTCATTCCTAATATCTCCTTGTAGACAAGCAACAACTGAGGAGATAGTTGGATGGCTCCAAGATTTAAATGAAGATGATGATGCAGAGATTATAGAAAACATCAATAATGCCAATTTTATTGATGTGACTTTGCTCCCCCCCGAAGAACAGGAGTTATCCGATTGCGATGACGCAGATGAAGACGATAAAGGTACACTGGGTGATTTGGGTCGTGGAGTTCTTAAAAGGGCATGTGAAATAAGAATTGATAACTCAGAAGTGGAGGAGCAACAGTTTCTAAATGAAGCGAGCAGTTCACTAGCCCCACGTACAAGGACTTCAACTCAAAGGAAAACTAAAAAAAAGAAGATTTGCCGAAAATGGTCCAAGATAGTACTAAAAGCAAGTGAATGTTCTATCACAGCAATACGCGAGCATACTCCGGACATTGTAGCAGATATTTTGGAAAATGATTTAAGTACAATACAACTTTTTAAAAGAATTTTTGATAGCGAATGTATGGAATGTATACAATCAGAGACTAATAAGTACGCCATAAGCAAAGGAGATGAAGCTTTCTCCGTAAGTCTTGAGGAGTTATACTCATATTTCGGCATCCTTATACTAAGTGGATACAACAAGGTGACTAACCTGAACCACAAATTCACTTGCTTACTTGTTAAATTAAACATTTTTATTTTAAGGTTCCAGCTACTCGCATGTACTGGGAGACAGAAAGTGCTGTGTACAATCATTTAGTGGCAGGTTCAATGGCGAGGAATAAGTTTGAAAAAATACATCGCTACCTTCATTTCAATGATAATACACAAATTGATTCGAATAATAAGGCATTCAAAGTTCAGCCTGTTCTTGATCATTTAAATACAAAGTTTAAAGAGATTGGAAAACCCTTTGGAACTTCAGTTTCTGTAGACGAATCGATGGAGCCGTATTTTGGTAAGCATTCTTTCAAGCAGTTTATACGAGGAAAACCAATTCGCTATGGATATAAAATTTGGTGTATGACTACTTCAGAAGCATATTTGTTGAACTTCGATTTGTACACCGGAAAAAGCATGATTCGATCTAATGAGGCCTTAGGTTTATCTGTCACAAAAAGTTTATGTTATGACATAATTCCCGAACACAGCACTGTATTTCTAGATAACTATTTCAATAGTTTTAAATTATTAGAAGAGTTTGATAAGAAAAATATAACAGTGGTGGGAACGATTCGCTCGGACCTTATTGAAAATGCTCCTTTGAGCAGCATGAAAAGAGAACTCCGTGGTACTTGTGAAGCACTAAAATCTAAAAATATTACCCTAGTTAGGTGGAATGATAACAATAATGTCACCATTGCAACAGATTGTAAAAACGACAACATAACGACAACAACCGGATTATGCAAAAGATATGATCGACAACAGAAACGCAGACAAGACGTAAAGCAACCAGTCATTATCAAGGAGTATAATTCGGGAATGGGTGGAGTCGATCTCTTTGACCAGCAAAGGGCAGCGTACCGAACTCGGATTCGGTCAAGAAAATGGTATTGGGCCATTTTCGGAGTTTGCTTAAATGGTGCCGTTGTAAATTTATGGATATTATTTCGGAAAGCTTATCCACAAGTTACTCTTCTCGGCTTCATCCGACGTCTTACAAGGAGCATACTTTCAAAGCCAATAGATTTTCATCCAGTCTCGTCACGAAAGAGAAAACGAGAAAACGAAACTAGATACGACGGAGTCGAGCACTACGTAAATTACTCAAAAACTCAGCGCCGAAGCAAAAATTGTGGAAAGTGTACGAAATTTATATGCATGAAATGTAATTTTGGCTTGCACCCAGATAACTGTTTCTACAAATATCATGTAAACTGAGTCAGCAACTAAATCTGAAAATTAACAGTGAATATGTCATTAAATATATAAATACGATGTCAATTTGAACTCAAAAGTTATAGTGATGTTTACATTTTATTTTCATAGAGGCAGGTCTCCGTATACGTTTATGTATGATATATCATACGCTCCGCCACGCCCACATCTTTTGAGATATTTTTTTGAAAATTGGAAATTACCCTTTTAATATCATTACAGACGTCTGCTTAAAATTTCTGTAGCTTATCATAGCGGGTTTTAGGTGTGAGCAGTAATGGGTTAAACCAAAAAGCAACAGCAAACTGGCGGAACTTTAGAAACGAGGTTGTATGGTAAAATATACTTATACTAAAGTTGTACTAGTGACTTTTTGTTTGGTCATACATATACATATATGTATGTATGTAAGTGTTTAGTCGCCGCCAAGTATTGACAGTGTCAACTAAACCCGTTTACGCTTCAGCGAATACGCAAGTCCGTTTCATACAATCTATCGATTGTATTGCCGATTGAGGCGCGCTTTTGCGCAAAATTCATCAAATGCAAACGTTGTTGATGTTGGTGTTGATGTTGATGTTGTTGCTGCACATACAACACTTTTACTGTCGCTCACTTACAAACATACATGCATACACACAGACATGTATGTTAGTATGCATGATGGCTGAGGTGTGAGCCCGATTGTATGTAAAGTAAATTGTTATGATGCAACAGCAAAAGATCGACGATCGACATATGGGCACCGTTACATGTCTGAGAATTGGAGCACTCTTGTAGCTATTATTCATTTGCGCATGCGCCTGGTCCGCACACGAGTTGGCAAGCTGTTGAAAGCATATTTTTCTGCACATAAATACAAACATAACATACAAGTATGTATGTATGTAAGTGCAAGGTGTTGCCAATGCAAAATTTGTGGCTGTGGTGGCGTTGTCCAGTTGCATGTTGCACTTAACCGTCGGCTGTTGAGCACTTTTGCGAGACTTGCTTACTTATTACTGTTGCTAACCTATTTATTTGTTTATTTTTTTGTTTTTGGCATTTGTTTACATACGTATGTATGTATATATGTAGCTGTTTCGGTTCTCCTGCGCACACTTTTGTTTATATTTTTTGGACTTTTCCAATTTGCTGATACCTTGCGCTGTTCGGTCGCGAATACTTTCGGTCACATGCATATCGACACTGATTGCTGGTTTACTTGCAAAAGCCGCAACCACCTTGATTGACCTTGAATATTGTATTACTTTCATGCTTTTACTTTTTAAGCTAAAACGAGTTTTTTTTTTGCTGTTTCGCTTGCAACTGCCGATGTTGCACAAGGACAATGACTCACATTTGTGTTAACCCCAAAGACGGCTAAGAAGAGGCTTTGGATGGTAATAATTTTACTTGTTTCATGTTAAATAAAAATTTGGTTTATTCCCTACTTAATAATTTAGTGATAATAGTTTAATCAGAGATTTACAACATTTTTTCTCTCCTTTTAAGCGCTTGTTCGCTTAAATATTCCTGAGTCGTTTTTTGTTCTAAGTAAAAACTTTAAGAAACACTTACAACTTTTATTAAAGCTTAAACTTTTTGTTTAAAGCTAAATAAAAATCTGCAAACATTTTTTACATTTTTTGGAAAATTTTCTTTTGCAAACTTTTTTCATATAACCCATACATTTTATGAACGTGTTCGTTGCTTTGCAATAATTTGAAATAATTTTGTATTACGAGGGGGTTTGTTCATTTAATACTGCAAAAAAAATATTTTCATCTTTACAAAAAAAAAACCTTATAGAACCAAGTTAACAAAAATTGTATACCACTTTGTTATGTAAAAGTTAAGTGAGCTATTAAACTCCTTAGAATATATCTAAAGGTTTTTGAATCTTGATTTCATTTTGGTTGCAATGTTGAATATATTTTTATAAAAAATAAACGATAATAATTTGTCATAAAAAGCATCTAATTTTAAACCTGTTATAGTATATGGCATAACGACTCTCTTGGCCCTACGATATTTGAGGGTTAATAATTTTAAAAGATATTCTCGAAAATGTACTTAAAATTGAGGAACAATGAACTAAGGCAGGGTTTCTGTTTCTTTGAATACAAATTTGGTCGATATTACACCATCAAATAAAATGGGATTTGAAAATTAATCTACTTACCAAAAAAATAACTAGTGTATGCTAAGCTACATTATGCTATGTTATGGTCTTTAGCGGCAGTAGTACATTAATACATCAACATGACGAATGAGACAAAAGTTATGCCGACGAAAATGGTTGCACCCGCCAAAAAGTGTTACCCTTTATACTTTTCATAGAAATGATATATTAATTTTGATCCGATGTTTGTAAGTAGCAGATGGATAAGAGTTAGACTCATAAAAAATTTTACCGAAATTATCAGTATGAAGAGCTGAGTCGATTAAGTCATGGCCGTCTATCAGTCCGTCTGTCTGTCTCTTTGAACTCAAACTAATCCCTCCATTTTTGAGCTATTTGGATAAAACTTGGCACTCAGTGGCCTTTTTATAATTTATTCGACATTTGTCGGAATCGGCTAGATCGGACGACTATAACGTATATAGTAGCCTAATTTTCAGTTATTATATTTTGCGCCATAACTCCCATATTTGAGCTGATAAAGACTTAATATTTTGCAAAAGGTTCCGCACTATAGAAGTAGTGAAAATCAAAATATTGCTCCCAAACAAACGATTGTTCTGAAACTGCATTTTACACCTTAACTCCTTCATTAAATCAGCTAAAGGCTTGAAATATTGAACACATGTCTGAATATATTAGCAGAGAAAATCATATAGCTCAGCGAAACATAATAGCTCCCTTCGGCATTTTTCACTTATTTTTTTTTTATTTAAACGATTTTTATTCATAAATGTCATTATAATATAAAAATGAAAGGAAAATAGAACAAACTAAAAAGAAAATGGTACCCTATTTCTTATCTATTTATCGCAGAAATATGTACTCGTGACAATAGCATTTACAAGAGTCGGCGGGGAAATAGAAAAAATCAAGTTTTCCCGAAAGGAACTTGAACCCATAATTTTTACCACAGATGGTCAATGGTATGAACTTTTTGTAAAATGCTTGTAAACTTTTTGTAAAATGCTTGTAAACTTTTTTATTTAACGGGGTTTCCAGCAAAGAACGCTATACATCCAGAATTAATGGGCGAGTTCAGTTTTTTTTTTATTATTTTCATTATGCAAAAAAAAAAACAAATCTTAGTTTTCTAAACCGAAGATTTTATGCCAGATATTTTATTGTGGATGACGAATAACATAGAGCTCATGTCTCTGAATAAAAATCTTTGGTGAAGCCTTTATTTTGTCATGAATATTAAGGACCAATGTTGCTGACATAAGCAAATCAAAGTAATGGAGAGTCCAATAACTTCACAAGTAAATAAAACAACTAAGTACAACATTAAAACCAAGCAATAGTAAATAAGTGCTAATCCACTTTACTAAATCATAATGAAACAATTGATTGTTTATTAAAATCTGCTTACCACAAATTTATGGAAAATTTATATTTTGCGTCCAAAAAAAAAAGAAGATAATTTACCAATTTATTAAAATATATTTTATTTTAAGATAATGTCGCCAAAGGGCTTTAGCAGTGATTTTCAAAACGTTATGTGGTAACATAAACATTTCTAATAACCTTCTTAAAATTCATTTGTATCGCACTTCAATATATTTGTTGTCCAATACCAGTTATTTATAAGTTTTAATTATAGCAACTAAATACGTGTGCGTGTGAACGCTCATCACTTGATTATTTTGGCTAATCGACGAAAAGATGATGTTACCATTAAACTAAATAACTGTATACTAATACTGCCATGATCTTCATTCGCGAATAGGAACCGGAAGTAAGGGCATGACAAGGTCAAGTTCATGCAATACAATTCAACATACTCGTAGTATAACGGTTGTACTAGCGATTAGCTCATCTCTAAGGTGGCTTTGTGTCTACTTAAGTAGCTATCTAGCTACGCAGTTTGTTTCTTTTGTCACACATTGTATAATTAAAATATTTATGTTTGATTATATTCTTAGTATTGCCAATACTGTGACATTCAAATTTTGCATTGCAAGATATGCAAATTATTTATTTTTTGTAAGGTTAATCGTTAAAGATAAATTTAAAAAAAAATTTATTTAAATAATTAAAAACACGCTCTATTCAAAGTTAGAAATGAGAACACTAATACCGCTATTATGTATGGAGACTAGCAGGAAACTAGTAGCCGCAGAGCAACTATACTATAATTTCCATTACGCATGGCAACCCGCAACTGGCTATCGGTTACTGAAAGTATGTAAATGTTTTCCTTTTGAAACGATCTTTATATTTTTTATAAGTTAATCCTCATTCAGATTTGAACAAAGTTCCCTATTACTTCAAAATGTACTTCTCAAAAAAGTAAAATAAGTATAAAATAAGTGAAATGAGATCAATCGCTATGCATAATACGAAGAACGGGTTTAGTAGCCATGGCTAGTAGACCGGGAACTATACACTAGTCTCCATACATATTAATAGGGGCATAAATAATGCTAAATATTATGTAAAAATACAAACCAGCGCCAACACTCTTACTGTGTCCCTTAGACTCATCAAATGAAGTTAAAAACCGTTTGCAAGTTTTGATATGCTTGATACAAGTTTATTAGATTGAAATACTATTTTTTACTTTAAGAATGCTTATCAAGATCTCCATCGGAGCTTCCGACGTGACAATTTCGGAAAAATACTATTATGAATTCCGACATGAACACGAGTTTCTTACGAAATTTCAAAAGTCGGGAGATTGCCATCACGGATTCCGAGTGAAACGCAATTTTGGGAATTATTCGTGAAAATAATCCGCGAACGCTTTCCTTTATCGGGACAAGTGAAAATAATAATTAAAACGAACAAAAAAATATAAGTGAACCAGAAACTAAGTGGATATTTTTCACTGAAGTAATTAAAAATTTCAGAAGTATTTATTAAGGGTTGTAGTGCATAAATTTAAATATATTTTTCAACAGGTCAAGACCATCTACTCACCAGAGCCGGAGTTAGTATGAGAGACTGGTGAATATGATGAGGAGAATAGTGAAAAGGGTGAGGAAGAAGCCGTGCTGCTGAACAGCCTTGGTCCTACAGTTAAGGATACGACTTTTATAGTCAGCTTATTGAATATATAAATGCACAAGGAAGTGCTAAATATTTCAATTGAATGTTTCGAATTACAAAATATTAAAACAATTTCGATTGCATTATAAAGGAATACCTGAATCATTAAACACACGTATAAAGTGCCAAGTTAGATTAACTATAAGATAACATAATAACTTCAACAACGACGACCTGGGTAAATTATGTAGGCAAAAATGTTTGCGAATTAGTTGGGTTATTTTAAAAAGTGTAACGATATTTTGTTTTTGTAATTCTCTATATTTTACTGGTTTGGCTGGACTCTAAAGGACATGTAAACCGGAAGCTGTCTGAAATCTGAGTCCAGAGCATCGGAAGTAGGAAGCAATCACATGCACACATTCAATAATTAAAGGAAACGGTGATAAGAATTTGAGGGTTGGAAACGTCTATTATGGGCTTCGCACTTGCTCTATTAGTAAAATGGAACCCATTTAATTTTTTTGTATTTAAATAGTTATTGTAAACTTTGCCTTGAAAATATATAAATTTTCTTTCAACTGCTGTCAAAAAAGTAAAAAAAAACAGCTTAATTTCGTCGGAATTGCTGATAGCATATTTCCCGAATTCGTGACGGGAGATTTCTTCACGACGGGAGTTCATTCGGAATCAGTGATTGGGCTGAATACTAAACCTTTTAAACTCAGGTTTTGTTTTTTTCAAAAATGTTCGGGTATGCAATTTTATCGCCCATTCAAATTTTGGCAACCCTCCGAGGGTATTTCTGCCATGGAAAAGCTTCTCATAAAACACATCTGCCATTCGGAGTCGGCACAAAACTGTAAGTCACTCCATTTTGTGGTATAATATAAAGACGCACACCACAAATGGTAAGAGAAGCTCGGCCAAACACTAAGCTATAAAGTGTAAGCGCCAAAATTATATATTATGCTTAGTTTGCATGCATATTTTTAAATTTTTTTCACGCGGCTGTTGAGCCTTTATACCCATATTAAAGAGATTTCATGCATTTATATTTATTATTTTTTTATTGATATAATATATGTGGAAGGCAGTGCCTAATATTTTCAACAAGACAATTTCTCTGACATCAATTATATGTTTTAGCCTTCGGAAACCTGTATGACCTGCATACAAAACTGCAAGCTCGTAAGTTTACTAAAATGTCTAAGAACTCGTTTTTAAAATTCGATGAACATTTTTTTAAATTTTAAGTATTGGACGAAAATATTTTGAAACTTTAATTTTTCTGGTTTTAGTAGAATCACCTATATTTTTATGAAAAATATATTTTAGTTTAAAAAACTAAAGGTAAGGAGTGAATATTTAACTATGCCTCATTTTTGAAAATGTATATACATTCTTAAACATTTATGCCATAGTTAGTGCAGTGGCGCAATTGTAGTATTAGTAGTAATAGTAAAGTAGTATGGTGTCTCAGTTGAGCTATCAAACTTTTGAAATATATTTAACCGTTTTCTTTTATTTTGGTTGAGTAGCATTCGGAAGTGTGTCCGGTACAAGTTTTAATGTTTGTTAATCATTATTTAATAAAGATTTTGAAATAACTTCATTGGAAATGAATAGAAAATCGACATAAATTTGAGTTGTTTCAATCTAAAATATCTACGAATCCCGGCTTAATCCAGTCAAACCTCATGCACACCCGCATTCTGCTCAACAAAAATGAAATAAAACAAAACGTATCTCGGTGTTAAGAAGTTATATTGTAACGTTTTTACGATGTTAATTCTTAGGTTCCAGTCATATCCACCAATTTTTCTGTACAACAATATTTTTAGGCACTTATTTCATTCTTAAGTTTAACCCTTTTCAAAGTATTTATTCAGTTCTTTCCATATCTATGTTTATTAATTAAGATGTTAAGCAGAATTGGGATTAATCGAAGTGAACTACTCTATGTGAACGTTAAAACTAGACTCGAAAAGTGCAAATAGCAGGAAAGAAGGCATCGACTCACGAGTAAACAGGTCAACTGCTATCAGTGTTGCTGGGAAAATTTCCCAAAAATTGTTCAAAATTCGATTTAAAAGCTATAAAAATGTTTTCAAAACAAATTTCATTATTGGTTTAACATAAACTAAAAATTGAGAATAAAAAAAATCAGCCCAAAAATTCGTTACTTTGAAGATAACTCTTTACTTAAGGCAACACTGACTGCCATAAAACCGAAAATTAATCGAGCTACTTGTTTCGACACCGAATGTTATGCTGCCGTGAAACATAGTACCTCAGCACTGGACCGAAGACTTTCATATATGGTATTTCTTAATTTTCACAGCAGCAGGCAATATTTCTTTACCGTGCAGAAATATTGACCATTGTCAGAATGTCGCAGAAAAGGGGTAAATCGCTAAAACAAGAGTTACCATATTTATTTTTCCTTTTCTATAATAATCGAATTATTTCGACAAATAAGTGTCCACTAAACAATTTTTAGATACTTGCTTTAGTAACCAACCCACTAGTGGCCGCTGTGGTCGAGTTGCTAGCGATGCGTGCTATAACTCGATATGCTGGTGAGTTCGAGGTTCGAATCTCAGTCAGGGTAATCATAATATTTATCATAGAAAAAGTTTTTTCTAATAGCGGTCACCCGTCGGCAGGCAATGGCAAACCTCCGAGGGTATTTCTGCCATGAAAAAGCTTCTCATAAAATACATCTGCCGTTCGGAGTCGTCACAAAACTGTACGTCCCTCCATTTGTGGTAGAATATAAAGACGCACACAACAAATGGTAGGAGAAGCTAGGCCAAACACTGAGCTATATAGTGTAAGCGCCAAAATTATTATTATTAACCAACCCACTATCGCAAACTAAACGGCCCCAAATTAACTAACGTTCGGGGTTGTTTTAACTGACACTAAAAATAGAATATTCCACATAAATTCAGTAGCCACTTTACAATGAATTGATTATCTGCAGTCATGAAAAAGTTGGTACAGAAACACAACTATATATTATCGATAAATAATTCCATCTAATGTTACACTGCGGGCTTCAGAGTATCTGGAATGTAAAAATAAAATAAAAAAAAGGAACTTACTTGTTCTTTAAGAAATAAAGTCAAAATCCACATAAAATTTGCAAGAAGTATAAAAAGTTGTAAGTCATACATTTTTTACGTATTCCCTTGCTAGATTTTTTAATAGCGTGGTTTTACCAAAAATTCCTCAAATAACCATCTAATAAATGGGCAAAAGCCACGCATAGTTTTGGAAAAAGGTAAAAAAAATCCAAATTTTAAAAAATGGAGTGAAAGGGCATCGGGACTTAAAAATGGTTAAGTTGCAGCCGTTGGAGCGGTACGCGCGATAACAATGCATACTCCTAGAGAAGTTCGGTCCAGCATTAATATTAACTCATTTGACGAAAATGTGAACTAATTACTTTAAAGGTTTTATTTTATAACTTTTTTAATGCAGTAAGGAAGGGACATAAGTATGTGTATGCTCATGTTGCAAGTGTACTCGTATGTACAAATATACTAATGTTTCAGAAACATTAAAAAAAATTAAAGATAGACTTAAGCTTTTTTATATTTGCCTAAATGTAGACAACGTTCGTTGAAGGTATTTCATTGGAAGCTTGTCTTTAAGTGGCTATATTTGAAAGCTTGCATTAGTCTGAGACTAAACCGGCTTTAAAGCTATTGAATGTAAAGCTTTTATGTGTGAACATATAGACATCTGTATCTTCATTTATTTTCATTTCAATTAACCGAATTCGCTAAAACATTTACACCCTACCCAAACTCGTACACAAATGCTACTACATAGAATTTTTAAAGTAAATAAGCATACAATTTTATATATTTCCTTTCACACTTATCGCTTACATACATTTATGCTTGAACTATTGAGTTTAAATCATTTTAAAGGCAGCAGTTATGATGTATGTATATTGGAACGATTTTCCGTCATCCCTTGTCAAATTTAGTTTTGTGAAATACCGGTTACGGCATTGTGCCATCTTTAGTGTCAAATGTCGTACATCAAATTGCCACGCTGTCGGAAAATTAGAAGAAAAGAAAATAATAATATTTATTTCTTTTACTCATACTTAAACCATGAATAGCATTATATCTAGATATAAAAAAAATAAAAATATCAACAGAGAGAAAAAATGCTACAAAAAAATTTTATGATAAATGAAGAATGTAAAAAGCGTTGGTTTTGGTTTTTTTTTTTTTTCAAAAATTTCAAAGTAAAAGAATCAGATAGACCTTGAAAACATAATATAAAACCTTATAGAAACTTAAATTTCTTCTTATATTTTGCGTGTGCACGAATTGAACGATAAGCAGTTTTAAAAAATTCAGGCACAAAACGTCAATGAAATTTTTCTTAATGTTAATATTTTTGCACCAAACTTTCAGGGTATGGTTTTTACATTACGCGGCCGCTGTGGTCGAGTAGGTATGCCGTTTAGTTCGGGAATCGAATTTCAAGTTCGGGAATCGAATCTCGGGCAGGGCAAGTAAAATCTAAAATCATTAAAAAAAATGTCACTTCCTGGTTGTACAAGATAAACGATGCACACCCCAATTCGTGGGAGAAGCTCGGCCAAACACTAAACTAAGTAGTGTGACCGCAAAATTAATAATAATAAAAAAAAGGTTTCCACACATTTTTTAATAAATAGTTAAAAAGAAAAAAAAAAGAAATAATAAATTATTTGATAAAAAATGCTAACTCAACATTTTTTATTATTGAAAAAAATGTGTGTAAAAAAGTAGCCGAAATATTTTATTTGTTATGGTTTCGCTATATAACTATTTATTTTCACCCCTATGCTGGAATCCGTCGTACGTTCGTTTACGCTACGAATCGTAAAATCGGTATGCTGAAATCCGCTTTTCGTAATCGTAAATTCGAAATTCGTAGACTGTTTTCGCAATTCGTAATATCGGTATGCCAGAATCCGTCGGAGCTGTCAATTGCGGAATTTTTGTACGAACAGTCACTGGTGTCGGAGGGAAATAAATTTTAGAAATATTGAACGTGTATAAACTCAAAAATAAGCAAATATGCATTAATGTATGTATATTCATGTGTACATTTGTATTTATGTACATACTTATGTATGTAATATAAACTATACAAGAAAAGCTAGATTTATTACGTGTGTATATATTTCCGAAGATCACAAACAAATCGTATGTTTCTTGTATGAATGCTTCTTTGTTGAGGTGAAAACTTGTCACAAATCTTTAAACCATTAAACATTAATATATCAGAGCAATGAATTTTACAATATTACCCATTTCATCATTTAAGAAATCTGTATTAAGATCATCTATTAACAATGTATGTACATACGATGCATATTTATGCAATTCTGCCTTTAATTAACAAAAACTTCTTATCAAATGGCTTACAATGTCGATATTAAACTTCCCTCTTAACTTGCAATAATATCAGTATACATATGTATGTATGTATGTATATTTCCGCCAATACGTCAAATTAAGAACTTCGAAATTCGTAGTTTTGGTTGGCAACGCGGTTAATAGTTACGATCGGATTTCAGCATACCAATTTTCGAACTTTCGGAACGGGGCTACGAATTCGTAACTACGAACATTCGGATTACAGCATAGGGGTGTTTAATTATTTACGAGCTTTAAGACCGATTAGTTCATGGAAAAAAATTTTTTATTCGAATATAGTTTTTTTTGCAAACCCTTATTGAAAATTCAAGACATGAGGCTAAAATTTCGCCACAATTATTTTTTGTGTCTGACAACAGAAATTTTACATAACACCAAAGCAAGTTTTAATAACGTAAAAATAATACTGATATCAAAGTAAAAACGGTTATGGAAATTTTATTCGTAAAAAATTTTAAGGTAAGATGTTTTTTTTAAATAGTTTCCGTCATCCATTGTTAAATTAATTTTTTTTACGGCAAGAGTAGGAAATCGATTTTAATAAAATGCAATAGTAATTTCTAGTCCTTTAAACCTTTGTTGCCCTAAAATTTAATGAAATCCATTTTGCATTTTAAAAAACTTTAAGAATTTAACCGAAAGCATTATGAAATATTTAAGATTATTAGCAGAGGTTGTGTGTAAGAAATATTTTCCACCAGGGTCAGTCAAAGAAATATAAAGAAATTAGTTAAATATCAAGATGTTTTATTGTATTTAATTTGTAATAACTTTTAGGACAAGTACTTAAAATTTATTATATTTTATCGATGGCGGAATAATTTAAGATTAAAATGTAAAAAATACGCAACTTGATGAATTTATTTATTTAAAAAAAATGGCAAGAAATAAACTGGCGAAGAATAAGATTTTTAAAAACCACAAAAATTTATAAAATCCCAAACCCGTCATTTTGATTTTATTTATATATAATTTTGCCATTTGGCAGTTGAAGAATTACGCCTGATTTCCTAGACACCTTGCAGATACACCGTGACACGATTTTAATCGAGGTTTTGTTGCCTTGGGTACAAAAACAAATCGGCCAATAACATCACATCCGGTTGGATGAAAAATTTAAGTACATATATTTAATTAGCAACACTTCTGCTGTGACATGAGAAAAAATACACAAAAAGTATAGAAAACAATGGTTTCGAGTAGCCCATTTTTGTTATTTTTCATATATTTTTACTATTATATTATTTCAATTTATGGTAGAAAAAACTGTTTTTAAAGATTACGAAAATAAGGTAAACTATTATTATTACATCAAACAGGTAGTGTGGACTTTTGTTTTAAATCTAAACCAATAATTAAAATTTAAGTTTTTTTTTCGATCAAATGTTTAGTTAAAATTTATATTCTAATGTTTTAAACACATAACATAAAAAGTTTTACTTGTTTTTGTTCCATCAAGCATGGCGGTTATTAAAATTGTTCTTTTATTTTTCGATCAAAACAAAAAAAAAATCAATAACGGATAAAAGAATTGACGCACATATTTTAAATTTTAATTGTTCGAAAATTTAAAAATAAAAGTCCACTGTTATTTCTCTACAAATCTATGCAATACCTTAAAATTCTAGGCATGGTAAGACAAGCTGCCTTGCCGGAAATTCGTTGTCATAAAGAGCAGTTAATTGCCCCATCAAAACATTAATTTTAGAATACTTTAAAGTTAAAAAGTAGAAGAATAATTAATTTTCAATAACTTTCGTATACATTGTTTTACGGAAAGAGTCAGTTGTTCCGACAGGTATGTATGTAAACAATGTGTAAGAATTTTTGATGTTTCAGTTGCATAAACAATATTGATAATCAATTAATCAACGAATCTATGCGAACTGTATAAACTACACATAAAATATGTAAATACTACTGGTAAAAAATCAAAAAAAAAATTGCATCAACACGTGCACTATTGTTCCGAAAATAGGCAGCGTCACTTGCCGGCAAAACAACAGCACCCTCGCCGCAATCAATATTCCCCAATCGGTGCGCAGACGCCAACTGCCAAGAGCCGGACGTGTAAAGTGTGTACCTGTCGGCGAATATTAATGCATTGCAAATACATAACTAATAACTAAGTACCGGTATGAAAAAAAAACCAAAAAAAATCAATAATATTTTACGAACCTATCTACATATGTACATACATACATACATATGTACATATACTCGTATGTATGTATGCAAACGATTCTTGCTAATGTCAGTGGTGGTACGCATGCCAATTTGTTTCTTTGTCTTCAGTATATATTTTACTGCTGTGCGCTCGTTTGCTGGCCGGTGAGGAAGTATTTTATTCTTGTATTGTGTTTTTATTTAGTTTTTTTTGTGTGTCTTTCTCGTTTTTATTTTTTGGTTTATTGTTGCTTTTGCTTGCGCACAAGCAGCATAACAGAAATAGTAATAACTGGCGTTAAAAAAATCACTTTCAAATATGTTTAGCCTACAGATAACTTTAATTATTTATTTGTACTTTCCCAAATAAATCCGACCTTGATCACTTATAGTTTTTGAGAACTTAATACAAATAGCAAAACTATGAGAATAAAAAATATTATGAGCAATTTTGAAAAACTGCCTATCAAAAGCTTTCACGGTTACTATTGCATTCTTGAAAAAAAAAATTACATAATTTACACATATTTAAGAACTAGCGCTCATTTATGCCTGCTCAGCAGGCAAACCAATTTTATTTTATTATCATTAGTGTTTTGTTTTAATGTAGTCTATTTAATTGATTTAAAAACGCAAGGACAAATAGAGCACCTCGCTGCAAGAGATGGTAAGATGTTAGTTAATCCACCTCTTCCGCACATTTTCATATTTTTTATATAGAAGTTGTGAAACTACGCCATTATGACAGATGCTAGGAAAGAAAACCACAACCATTAATTATTGCTTAATGCTTCGCAAAAGCCAATGCATGTTTATATTTATTCACATTTAAACAATGGTCCATACTAATATTGGAGAAAAATCAACAACTTGATATTTTATATATAGTAAATGCAATTCATCAGACTGAATATACGTATATTTTAACGAATACATAAATATTGTATTTATTTTAAAATGTTATAATTAAATTGAAATATTGTGGACTATTACTCTTTTTCTTGATTGGTTTTCTCACCGTCTACACTTAGAAAATAGTTTGTTTATTATAACCCAAGCTTGGTTCGAACGAATACGGTTAAATAAATCTTTTGTTCTTGCAACTTAGAAATTTACTTGGAGCTTTTGAGTCGAGATTTGGCGAACGACCGAAATAAATGTACGTATTTTTCTTTTTTTAATCTTTTAAATCATTTTAAATTTTTTAAAGTTATTATTTGCTTACATCCACGACTAATATTAAAAAGTATTTTTGCCAAAATTATTAAATTTCGACATGAATTTTTAATATGTTGTATCCTCAGCAATTTGGAGAGAATAAATATAGATTCAACATTCTACATATATATTTTGAAGCTATAAATTATGTTTGTTATACAGTCTCAAGACTAAAGCAGACTAAAGCATGCGAAAATCGAAGACTTTTAATGCTATGGAAAAAATTACAATTTCTGAAGTTCAAGGAAACCTAGCTTTTTGCTTCATCATTTTATTTATAAAGAATTTAATATTTTATAATCAACAGCCAACTATTTAAAGAAGGTGCTGAAATTTTGCAAAATAAGCGTTTGCATAATATTTATGCAAATGTCACTCGCCATAGAAATTTTAGTTTTTGACGGCGGTTTAATTTAATAGCGGCGTTGTACAATAACGAAAGCAATAAACCTTAAACTTATAGATTCTTAAAATTGTTAGACCTTCGGTTTTAAGTGTACGAATATAAAACCGAATTTGCATCAATTCGCAACTGAGCCATTGCTAAAAGAAACGATACGTCGTTAATAGCCATTGTCATTTCCGCATATAATCGATAAGTTAGTGATTGCATTTATAGATAATTTCTGCAAAGCTAAGTAAGTTAGAGCAGATGCTTATCCTTGTGATATATTTTAAGATTAGTACGAAATTAAATTTTTTTTCCTGCAATCAGAAAATCAAACTTTTTGAGTAGTAGGGTTAAATTAAAAATTCTAATAAAATTATGTATTTAATAATTTTTTATCAAAAGATATTTCGCTATCGAACCTTAGAGGCTGTGTTGCCTTTGCATGCTTTTTAAATAAATACATATTTAATAAAAGCTCATAAATTTAAAGCAATCTGTAGTAAATAAATATGTCAATCCATAACTCATGTATATTTGCGAAGAATTGTATGTATTTATAAATAAAATTTTTCGTTGTGTCTATGTTTTTGCATTCTAAATATCATCACGCATTTTTACTCACTGAAGAGCTTAATTGCCCACCGACACTTCAGTTATTTGTAAACACATTTTTAAAACTTTGTTTCAATGCAATGCTGCAAATGATGAAATATTATTTGTGCAGACGTCAGCACGAGGGAGTAGTTACAAAAATTGTTATTTAAATTTAAAAAAAAAAAATATTTAATATATAAACACATCTGTAAAATATACTTAAATGTCTTTATTAAGAGCTCGAAGTATTTTTATTTATTATTATTATGACTCAAAATAAATTTTAAGGCTAATAAAAGAGAGAGAACTAGCTGCAGTGGCTATCAGCTCAACGTCTCGCAGTATAATTAATTGTAAGGAAAGAAAACCTATTTTGTAGGTGGCACAACGACGAAATTACATGGAAATAATTTTTTTTTTAATTTGTGCAAAACAAAAAATATTGAGAATTTCAGAAAGCTCTGAAAAGCATATAAAGATTCTTACACTCTACACGAAGAAAGGAAAGCGAAACTTTATAAAATCATCCACCTACTGAGCTTTATGATAGATTCATATGTCTCCAACTGCAATGCAACATACTGAATGTAACAGATACTTTGCAATTAAGGAGACAGTCCTCTATGACTCCATAGTGAACTAACATCTTGAAGACTGTATCAACCTGGACGCAGTTTTAATCTTAATATGATTCTGACTACTACCTGACCGATGGGCTTAGTATGAGCCGACGTGTTAAGATTACAAATTTACATCTCTCGTTATCGATACTTGACGATTTATATACTAAAGAGGTGGACTTCTGCGCCAATATTTCATTGGCCAATTTAGCAAAGATTAAATTGTATTCTAATACCAGTTCCACGTTGATGGTTAGTTTTGCGTCCTCTCTATTCCGAAAAAAAACCTTTGACGATTTTAATAAGCATTTCCTTCAGTGTATGTCTGACTTTCTTGGCTCTTCGCAAAAAACAAGGTATTTCTATTTGACGGCAAACTGAGGGATTAAACATAGTGAGCTTGGGTGCAACACAATGTGCCTAACAGGTATAAGTCTGCCTTTCAACAAGTAGTGTCAACCACCGGAGTTTAAGGTCTCCTACTGGAGCATCATTATTGCTGCATTTTATATAAAAAAATTTATAACGTTTAAGAACTATTTAGTGGTTAGTTCCAAGAAAATTTATAACGTTTAAGAACTATTTAGTGGTTAGTTCCAAGATAGACAAAATTAATTTCTTCTTTTTTTTAAGTATTGTCTCTCATGCCCTGAAATGCAATACCAAAACAATTATTCATTGCGAATTGGATTATATTTCTAAAATGTTAATTTTCTCAACTTTGTAAAGGAAATTATTAAAATTATTAAAAGATAAATGATCAAGATAAAAACTATTTAAGTACATAGTCGTGTGTGTATTAAAATCCAATGTTTTAAGGAAACATTTTTTATTATTTTATTATTATTTACCTCAAACTGGAAAATGGTAAGCTGAAATCCACTCATGCACGTACTCAATACAAAATATACAAAGTACACTCATACGCTAAAATTGTTAGACTTTAGACATTTAATTAGTAATCATACAAGGTCTGCTGAGGAAATCACGAAATATCTGCCAAGCCAATGATTGCGAACTTTTGCCTTACAACTGCTGCAATAAATCTAATTAGAACTTGAAACTCAGCTCTATTATTAATAAAATAAGGTAACATTTTCTTTAATATTTATAAACGGTATTTTTTTGTATTATTATTTTCTTTCCTAAAGCGTTCAAATCGTATAAAATACAGCTTTCCAAAGTGGTCTATAAATGGCCAATCTTAGAATTCTGAGCGTCCCAGGGTAAAATCGTCAGTTTATCTAAAATTTTTGTCTGATTTTACCCTTATACATACATTTATTATATATCGATGAAGATATAGTGATCCCGAAAAAAATATGATCGATGACAATGCAGTGCGTTTACTTAAGGAGTTCAAAGGCCGTTGTATTTCTTTAGTGCACTGTTGAACGTGTAAACAGACTCTGCTATTTCGTTTATTAATGTATGTGATATTTAAGCAATTAATTAGTAATAAATCTTTTATAATAAACTTGATCGGTCGGTTTTTTTTTTAATATGTATATATATTTCCATTTAACTTTATTTCACATTTTTTCAAACAATAATAAATCACAAATGATGATAAATAGAAAGTACTGATCGAATAACAAACACAAATAACACAAATAACACACTAAACATATCTTTCACAGTTGTATTGAAATAAGAAAATTTAACATGTGAAACAAAAACAACAAGTTTAGAACTGTTGTATTACGATAACACAATCGATCAAATACGACAAAGAAAACGCCTTATGAACTCCCTCACTGTGTGTGTACGTTTTTTTTTTTTTTTGTAAATGCAAAACCTGCCGCATTCATCACATCGCCACTGTAGCCCTTACAAAATTATTTATCAAAAGAAAATATCTTATGTGGTTAATGCTAACAAGTCTGAGTACATTAGAAGTAATTACACATACATCACCCCTTCTGCTTGACACTAACATATGGAAAAGGTAGTTTGTACTATTACGGAAAAATTATCATGAAAATGACGCAAATTTATGTAAGTTTGTTAGAGAGTTTTGTAAATTTTGATCACAATCGTGTATAAATAAGTAAAAATATAAAAAATCTGCTGCAACATTACTGTTTAGTGCTTGGATTTATTTTAAACTTTGAAAATGTATAATAAAAGTGCTTAAAAAACTATTCCAGAAAGTAAGGTACAGTTCGGATAAGAAATAATTACGATTTCATTTTCAATCCGTTAGACTAGCACTGTGCCTCGGCGGCAAATAAACTCAAACTAAAATTTTCGTATCTACGACATATGCATCATTATTGCTTAAAACAATTTTGGGACTCTAAACCTCGAACAATATTTTCCTATTTTGCATTATTGTTTGAACATCAATTGAAAAAAAAAAAATTTACTATTTTCAATTCATTAAAGCAGAGTTCAAAAATAACCCTCTCCACTTAGAAAATGTTCCAAAATAACTCTTATTACATGAGAGAAAAAATAACGCATAAAACAGAATAAGTGTTTTATTTTTTAAATAATTTCTGTTACTGTTGTAAGTGTTATTGGTAACAGACATTTTTTTTCATTTGCTATTACGTTACGTACTGGTATAATGTTTTTGTTTAAGGACATGTTATTATTGTTAGCTTTTAGAGTAGACGATCTCCGAAAAACTTGGAAAGATATACATAGATTTTGAAATTTTCAACTCAAACTCCACTTTTATTTGCCATACCAGCAACTTAGGTATCTGTAGAAAGAGCCTTTTCAGCACTTAAGTGAGAGAGGGTACAAATTAAATACGGCAACAATAAATTCATTATTGGTAATTAAACTAAATTCATAAAATTATAATAATATAATTAAGTCTGCAGTGGCGTGATTTTTATTTTTTCAAAAATGTGAATATTTGTAATTTACACACAATTTATGTTTAATTTCTATAAAAAATATACTAAAATATAATAACACCCATTTAAAAATTAAAATTGTTATACTATTTATACAAAAATGCCAAATATAGGAAAAAAATACTTATTTTCAGTATATTCAAATGCAAGAATCCACTTATATTTTTCTGTTTTACAATAACCCGCAAACGAAGACACGGAACAATAAGAGTTTATTTCAATATGTTTTTTCCTAATAGAAATTTCAGTAGTTGGAAAATAACTCACAGTAAAAAAACACAAAATGATCCTACAGATAGATTTTGTACGGTCAGAAATTCGTTTTGCTTGATACATTTGTGTTTAGTCAGTGAAAAATACTTTAAGAATAAGGGGAGAGGGTTATTTTTGATCTCTGCTTTAAAGTAATATACAAATTCTCCTAGTACACATTTAAAAATCAGATATTAAAATCTATCTTTATCATTTACATATATGTATACTATTAAAAAGGCTGCAGACCGCAGGCCACAAACCATTTATGTGTTTACAGCATAATAAACAAAAAGAGTGAACATCCTTAATAGGGATGTATATTTTTGGCATTTTATTGAAACCGGGATTTTCAAAATCTGAAAACAAAATCCCGGAACAATCCCGGCATCCCGAATTCCAGAAAGTTCTGATTCGTAATTTTTAATTTGTAAAAAAAATTTATCGCTTCTGTAATTGTCCTATTATATTTAGTAATATTCAAATAGCAATATTAGTCTTATCAATCCCAAAAAAAAAAAGCGGTTTTTCTTTGCTTACTTACTATTGTTATAAAAAATGTTATAGACAAATTATAAACTTTTGAATATTTCTATATATGTTTAATATTCTAGGAAGAAGACAAAATCGGACAGTAAGTATTATATAAAAATCATGTAAAAATTAAATGCATCACTCATTCCATTTTCAGCGAGGCAGAATTATTACTTGTTTTTTTTTATCAAAGTGCGATCTTAAAGAAATTAAAGCATTAATTGTGTTATCCTCCAACCTGGACGTAAATTTGTTGCATATAAAACCTGTATCGCCACCATTCTAATAATTTCTTTTATCAAACCATCTCAAAATTTGTATGCCATTCTACTGTTGGACACACGCTCGTTAAAACTTTATAAAATTTATCTTTTAGACTTACAGCCTTATCCACCTCAACCATCTCCTCGTTAGTGTTTTAACATCACTTTCATAGTAAGGAACATTTTCTATATCAAGCTAGACATTCCACAGGCGTATTTAAGTTTAATTAAAAAAATGGCTAATAAACGAATATTTAAAAAGTGAATATTTATATTTAGTTTTTGTAAATTTATTAACACATTTAGTTATTAGTTAAACAATAAAGTAAATAGAAAACAACAACAAATACTCTTTTAAATTTAGTTTCACATGCCAAAAAATGGTCCGTTTGGTTTGAGCTTTCAACTGCAATATTTAAACATGTTTATATACCTTGAAAACTAATTTAGATTTTTTACTAATATAGTAAATCAAAACGGTGGTCAAAAGAATTCAATGACCCTTACATCACGAAGGCTCTGTTCACAACGTTAGTGAGGCCCATACTGGAATATGGATCTGTTGTTTGGAACCCGCGCTATCAAGTTCATTCCGACAGAATAGAGTCAATTCAAAAACAATTTCTACTTTTTGCTTTAAGGAATTTTCGTTGGGATTCTCAGTACAACCTGCCGCCATACATAAGTCGTTTAAAACTCATTAATCTTCCTACACTTGCTAGTCGCAGAGAAATGCTAGGCATTGTATTTTTGGTCAAGTTACTGACAGGCTTGATCTCTAGCCCATCTCTTCTTAGCGAAATAAAACTAAACGTTCCCTCCAGAATTTCAAGAAATTTCCGGCCTCTCTTTCTGAAGCCATGTAAAAGTAATTTTGAATTAAATGAGCCACTCCGTAGTTTGTGTCAGGATTTTAACACTCACTCCGGTTCTTTTGATATTTCAGACTCACTTTTTTACATAAAGAAAACTATACTCAATTCTCTCAATAATTAATACATACATACATATACATATATTACTATTCGATCAGCTGATGAACATTTGTTCTGTAGCTGAACAGTTTAAGATCTCGACACTTAACAAACCTCTGCCTTTCATGACTCGGCGCAACATATATGAAAAAACAAAATTTTTTTTTATATATCCGTGCGTCATGCGGATGCGCCCCTCGCGTCGGTCGGGCGGGTATGGAGGGATAAAACCGTTGGGATTATTATTTTTATTATTATTATAAAAATGCCAAAAGCAAGTTGCAAATTGTGCCATAAAACATGGTCCCAAGAAAATATCAAAATGTTCCATGTTCCGCACGACGAAGTAAATATAAAAAAAATTGTCTGAATCGTGCGGTGTCGAATTGTACCCGCCTTCCAAAATTTGTTCGTTACATTTCTCTCCAACTGATTTTGTATCTGGTTCAGATATAAAGAAAATGAAATTATCCCAAGATGCATTGCCTGTTGCCATTGAAGTTATTTGCGATTGGAATGAAGTAAATAACAGTCATTTCAAATTCGTCGATTCTTCAACCCAATACTTTAAATAAATATTTAAAAGATAATGTTTTAAAAAGCATTTGTTAAATAAACTTTGTGTTCTAGATCCTATGAAAATTGTCGAGTGGCACTTCTCGAAGCAGAAGTTGAAATGTTTAAAAACAAACTCGCTGAACTTCAAAAGCTCCAAACAAACGTGCATTGCCAGCTGCGAAAGTTCACCGTTACTGCTTATTCCTACTGTAAATGAATAATCCTTTTTATAAATGGGTATATGTGCAAAATGTTAAACGAATAGTTCATTATTTTAAATACACCGTTAACACGATATTTTTAATTTTATATTTTAAACTCAGTCAAAAGGTTTTTCATTGAATTATTCTGTACGTTGTTCATTGTTTTCACGTTGTTCACGTTGTTCATTGTGTATTCTGTGTATTGTTTAAATAAAATATTTAAAATTTATTTTGGATGATATATATTTGAATAGCATAGGAATTTTTTGTTAGATAACATAAAAGTTTCATACTATTGAAACTTATATTTCTTGCTAAAAATTTTATAAAAGGGATTTTATTTTTACCTTTACTCCATCACATTTAAATGGTACCTTTAACTTGGGAGTGTCAAAACGCTGCTGTGATTAGTGAGCAAACCTTTAATAATTGAATCATGTTAAAAAGTGTACATATCTGACAGGATTGTCCTCTGTTGTTTGATTCTTAAAACGAGTTTCTTAAAAAAGTTATTACTCAAAGTACATTTCTTAATTCTTACTTCCTCAGCATACAATTTAGAGCGATTCCACATTTAAAAAAGTCCATGTTGCGAGCACATTAAGCTTCAAGAGTAACTTTGACTGGACGGAGCTGTTTTTTTTTTTAAATAATGCTCTGTCTCGCCCTTGAAACGAAGATACTGCATGACAAAAATTGTATAAATTTAAATTTCTATTAAATTAATTGTTTTCAACAATCTCGGGATTTGAATAGACTCATCTCGCGATATTCGCGAATTAAAATCACCGGGATTCCGGGATTGACACTCCCAATACTTAATCGCTTAAATTAACCCATTTTGCATAACTTCACTAAAACACTCGTCACCAGTATTAACATGGCAAATCAGCTGATAACGTAAGTAAAGATCAATGAAAAATACGTACATACATATATTTACGTGAATAAGTAGCAACAAGCGCAGTAATAATTTTCAAGTTCAATGTCAAATCTGCACGCTGGCCAGTTGCTTTCGGCTGTTGAATTAAATGGAGGTAGCGCGATCAGCGCATAAACAGTCATAACACAGTAAAAAAAAAAACGCTATTAGTGCCGAATAACAGTTTGAACATAAAATATAAAATTCAAATTCAAACAAATTAATTAATCGGCAGAATTTTAATATCTTTTGATATTGAGGGTAAAGTAAACCAAATGAGCGTGCAAACAATCTTTATCTCTTAACCCTTGACATCACAGAGTACAGGAAGAAGATTTTTATTTAATCACTAGACAAGGTAGACGTAGAAAAAAGGAATAAGAAGAAATAAAAAGCAATCATCAATCAAATATGGTGCGTCACAAACGTATCAACAACAAACACTGGTCGAACGCCATGCTAATGAAACAAACACACACTTATTAATATGTATGCATTTTTTTCCCTCTATTTTTGTTCTTGTGTGCTTTACCTTTCCGCAAGCAATGAAGCAAACTTGACACAATGTTTAAACAACAAATAACTGCGAAGGAGACTTAGCGCAGACATGTACACCTGCCGATCGTTGCCAAGAACAAGAGTACAAAAGTGACGAAGTGTGATGAGCCGCTGCTGTAGAGCAAGTTTAAGTGATCGCGCAAACAGGCCGACAACCAGCCGCACGAACCTAATATCGGCCTGAACACGAAGCGTGCAATTAACCCCCAATTCAGTTGTACATACACCCATACACGCAATTGCACATACTTGTATATATGTTTGTGAAGTAAGCATTTTAAGTTCTACATACACCGAACCGAACACGAGCGGCTCAATGTTTGGGGCGGAAAACGAAAATTTTGATTAGATAGCACGCATGTGTGTGTGATTTTTTTTAAACAAATTTTTGTTAATGTAAGTATGTGTGTGTGTGTGTTCATACAGTTCCGTACCGCTTAATAATCGTGAGTTCATGCGCGCATATTCAATTTCGTGTGTTTGGTTGGTTTTATCGATATTTCTTGTGCTTTCTTTTGATGCGTTTCAGGTTTACGTTTTCTTTCTTTTTTCACAATTTCATATTAACTCGTCTCATCGCAGCTCGCACGCGACTTGTATGCATGTATGTTTGTATGTATGTAGCTTGTGCTAGTGTTCACCCAAGGAACTATAGGTACTTAGTGACGCGTCGCTGTGCCGAAAAGTTCAGTACGTTAATGGTTTTCGTGTGAAACGGTTGCTTGAAACGTGGAGCGGCATATTTTTGCTGGGTGAGAAAAGCGTTTGCACCTTTGCTTGAAATTTATAGAATTTTATACGAGTACCCGTCGCCATAGTGAAGTAGAGGATTGTTTGTTTACGGAGATAAAGTAGAGATCTAGGGAAGATAAAAAAATTCAGCTCAGGTGAGACGATCGCCAAATACATTAAAAATAAAAAAAAAGTTATAAGTTTTTTAACGGTGACAAAGAGCCAGCAAACAGTGAAATAGGAACTTTAATAAAATTGAAACACGAATATACAAACATATGTATGTATGTATGGACATAAAGTACCAAATATGGTATCAACGTGGCGTATGATGAACATCTTGGATGTGTTTTTGTATGAGTTCGATTGTGGTAATAATTGTAAAACGACAATCAAATTTTATTTGATGAACTCCTGTGATAAAAAAAATGTCAATTGTATGTATGTAAAGCGCAACCGACATCGACAAATCTTTAAAATCGCAATTTTTTATATAGTGCAATTTGCTAATTCGGTTTAATATTCTTAAAAAAAATATTTGTGTCTTTTTTATATATGAATGAGTACTTTTAAAAACCTTCAAAAGTTAGTTACGACACATTTTTTAAATTAAAATAAATTCGTTTAGCGAAAACATTTGCTTTAATTTATATTTTGAACTGCCTTGCTTTGCACAAGCCGATTTTCCTAGAATTTTCCTTTACACCTGTATAGCTTTCAACCACTTAGAGGTTATAGCAAATAATGTTGATAAAATGTTCTTTAGTAAAGGAAAATAAAATACTCTAAAATTCTGTAGAATCCTCAGCTGCTAATAAACGATTTCATAATTAAAATAAAAAAAGATGTTTATCATGTTTCGAGAAAAATGTAGACTATGCGAATCGCAAATATATGTGTATGAAGTGACTATTCGAAAAAGAAAAAAAATTGATAAAAGAAATGCAATTTTGGTGCTAAGCTAACACAGTTTTCAGGAAATTTTAACAAATGTACATATGTATAACATTTCCGTCTACACATCTAAAAACTCTTCTGAATTATTTAAATAACTGAAATCGGCTCTATATAACTTTAATGCTAGTTTTAGTTAGGAAACGAATTGCAGAATATAATAAAATGAATGTATGTTTGTATGTTTGAGTAGGATTTTAAAACAAAAAATAGTTTGGCTTATCATTTAAGCAGTGAAGTGCAAGTTTATTTAGAAAACCAACGACCTAAATATATGAATAATTTTGTATATAAATTAGAATCAGGAATACTTCTTAACATTCGAATAGGCGACTCACCGCCAATCTTCTGAATTACGGGCAAACCAATTTTTATTGCAAATTTATCAAATTCAACAGGTTAACCAAAAAACCGTAAATAGAAAAAAAATTGAATAAATGGCAAATAATAACTCAGATAAAGATAACAATTATTATAAAACTTGTTATTTTAATATAAACATATAGTATACATAATATTTATCACAAATCATAGCACTAGAGTTTAAAGGTAAAATACATAGAGTTGTTGTTAAATATTTTTGAAAAAAATCTGGCAAATGCTAATTTTTTCAGCAGCAACACTGACTAATATTGGCAAAAGCGAATTCAACTAGCAAAAACAAACACTTCAACTTTTTTAACACAAACATAATTTTTTTGTAAACATTGATTTTGACAACATTTTTATTCCTTTATTTTATTCGAAAGATTTTAGCCCATCTTGATTAAAAAACGAATCTCTAAGAAGAAAAAATTAAAAAAAAAATTGGCCGCCTTCCTCTGTTTCTAACTTCAAAATCATGTCATAATCGACTATTTCATGTTGGACAACATTAAGAGAAAAGTTGTATGAAAGCAGCATCGGCATTCTGTGCATTAGAAAAGGAATAAGACCCAATAAAAATATTACACACATTGCATCACAATAAATACCGTTAATGTATCTTGATCAAAACTAGCAATGTCTAATTTTAGATTCCAACAAATGCAACAAAGGTCTGGTATATTCCAATATTTTTGCTTCAAAAATCTTGCCTCGAATTAAAGGGAATTAATTAAAAATTGCAGAACCGGACTGATGCTGGTATTTGTTATTTCTGTTTGTTTTGAAAAATGTATTTATTTGTAAGACGGGTGAATGAATGCTTGAGCAATACGAGTAAGTAAGTAAATAAGCTAATAAGTAAGTAATACGAGAATTTTTACTGGTTCACCTTCGATTAAGATTTTATAAAAAAAATGTATTAGTACTCGATCAACCAGTGTTATTATTCAATAAAAAATCGTGTACTTTACATCGGACGACCACCTCACTTTGAAATCAATTTGTATTCAAATTATATTTTTTTGTCAATATATAAGCATCAACGAAAAATTGATGTTGTTTGCATTGTTGTTTCGATATTTTTTACTGTACAATTCATTTTGAAAATAATTTATATTCTATAAATTGTCGAAAGCAAATAATTGCTTGAGAGATGTAATTTTTAAATTTGAATTATTTTTTTAATATTAGAAGAACACTTACGCATAGCATTTTATAACGTTTACAATGAAAAATCATTAGGTCGGTAGATTACAAAAAGTTATTTATATTAAAAAAATATGAACTTAAAAAATTAATAGTTTCTTTAGTTGCTCAGCAAAGTGAAAATTTTAATTAGATAAATGCTACAAATTTTCTGAGATATCGCAAATCAAACCCAAATTCGTGCTACTCGTGCTCAAATTGCTAAGTAAATTTTCCTCTTTCTGTTTGAAATGCTATTAGCTCGTAATTGCGTAAAATTAAATTGTTTCTCATATTGTTTTGCAATGTTGCAATTAATTGAATTGTTTTTTTTTTCTTCAATAAAACTCTGCATCTAATCTGCTTATAATAATACTTTTAATTAATTTCATTGTAAAACTAGAATTTAACGAAAATAAATTCTAGTTATACGTTAGTTAGTTTTGCATAGCTACCATAAATAAACTACAAGATTGGCAAAGTAAATTTTATAAAATTTTTGAAAAGTTAAAATTAAAAAACGCAGCTAACAAAATATATTGGTACAAAATACAATTGAATATTGAATTATTCTAGCCAAATAAGATTTAAAAATCAAATTGGAGATAAAAACATGTGTGTGTCACATAATCTTAATTGACCTTGTTAAAATAATTAGTAAATAACCTAAATAAATACATTATATCTGCAAAACTCCCTTAGCATATTTATAACCGTTCCAAAAACAAGCGTTTATACTTCTTTTAATAAATTTTTATTATTTTGCGATTTAGGTATAGAGAATTCTCAAAATAAGACCATAAAGCAGGGTTTTTGAAATATTTTAAACAATTTGAAGATTCTACAGAATTTCATGAACAGTTAAGTTTTTTTTCTAAAACTCGAAATTGTTTTTGTTAGAGAATACATTACTTAAGTTAAAAATATAAAAAAATAAATAAAAAATATATAAGTTAAACTTATCAATCAAATTAAAATCAAAATTAACATTAAAATCAAAATTGACTTTAAAAATAAAATTAAAATTTAAATTAAAATTAAAATTAAAATTAAAATTTAAATTGAGATTAAAATATTAGAATTAAAATTAAAATTAAAATTAAATTAAATTAAATTAAAGATAAACTTATCAATTAAATTAAAATCAATATTAACATTAAAATCAAAATTGACATTAAAATTAAAATAAAAATTTAAATTAAAACAAAAATTTAAATTAAAATATAAATAAGAGTTAAAATTAAAATTAAATTTAAAATTTAAATTTAAATCAAAATTAAAATTAAAATTAAATTAAAATAAAAGTTAAAATTAAAATTATAATTAATATTAAAACTAAAACTTAAACTAATATTAATATTAAAATTAATATTAAAATTAAAATTAAAATTACACTAAAGTGCAAATACTGTATACAACAGTTGCACCAAACAAAAAAATCACATTTTAAATTTCCCAATTATTTTTTAATGTCTGATTTCCTTGCTTAGAAACACGTGTTTATGTAATGTGGCGTTTAGATAACGCTTAATTCAGTCAATTAAGGCTCTGTCTGTACGCCGCTTAAGCTTCTCCTCGATTGTAGAGCTGTGCATCTTGATAATAAATAATACATATTGTGGATATATACTCGTACAATGTATAATTTTTTAGATTTTCCTGAGAAGCTTTTTCATTACACAAATGTAGTAAAAATGTAAAATATTATATACATATTTTTTGTTTTTCTAATGAATTATCATGGTGTATATGTGTGATATTAGTTATTAATTACAAATGCAGCATTTAAACTGATTTTCTTTTTAGCGAAAACCTTACATTTGCTTTTATTAATTTCTGAAAAATTTAGTGTTCGCCTTCTTACAGAGTTTTATGCAAAGAAGTTTTATAATAAAATTAATACCAGCTATCTTTCATAAGCATAGCTGATGTGTGCTTCTCTGATAGTACATCTAGAGAAAATATGTATGTATGTATGTATGTATTATTAAAATCTTCATTCGTTTACAACATTTTGCAACAAATGATCTCTTAAAAAAACCACATAAATTTACTATATTGTTCCTTTTAAAGAATGATATGTGTTTTAATTGAAAAATATGAGAAATTTATAAAAAGACAAATGAAAAGGCAATATTTGTCTGATGTACGACTGTAATACATTCAATGTATCATAATTCTGCTTTGTAGTATGTATAATTTGAATTTTTTATTCCTCTGCAATAGCAGCAAAAAATTTCTTGCTTTTGTTCCTAAATATCTATTCATACAATGAATTTAAAATCGATGTATAATATTCGCATATTCGCATAAACGCAAAACATCTAAACAAGATATTCGCAGTGATTTCCTAGCGAAGATTAACCAGTTTTGAATTTGCAAAGCCCTGCTAACTTTATTTAAATTCTGGTAAGTGTGTGCTATTAAATGACAAAATTTAAACAAAAATATGCAGTTTCATTTCATGAATGTATGTACATACGTTTATATTATAGTGATGGGTTATTGTATGCAAATATAAACAAAATAAATGTACCATATTAGCATATTTTTTTAATTATTACTATTATTTTTTTTTTTTTGTTTGTGTATCATAGTTTTATCCTCTAGCACTTTAGTGTACATTTTTCAAACGTATCTGTGGCTAAAATTCCTGTTTTACTTGTTCCATATTAATAGATTTTCTTCCGATTATATAATGGTTAATCTATGAAAGTAAAAAATGAAAGAACTAATTTTTGTTGATGTTATACATATTAAATGTTAATAAACTGAATTCCTTTAAATTTTCTTCATTCATGTTGAAATGAAATTTATAAGGTTTTACGAGGAGGTAACTTTTGTGGTTACTTAAGTTTGTTTCACAAGCTATAACTTGAGAAATTAATATAAAAATTAATACTTCAGAAATAAATACAATAATCTAATAAGAAGCTTTTTCATGGCAGAAATACCCTTTAGAGGTTTGCCATTGCCTGCCGAGGGGTGACCGCTATTACAGAAATTTTGTTCTATGATTTATATTTTTCTTACCCTGGCTGAGATTCGAACCGCTACCCACTCGATCACAGCAGCCATGATCTACAATAATCTCCCAAAAAAAGCCCACTAATTACATGATTAAATAATATTTTTTCACTTCGAAATGTTTTGAAACGCATCACCAGCTATACGACTAATATTCAAAGGCTTAAAATTTTGTACAAATTTTGATAAAACCTGAAACTTTGAAATTAAAGTAAAAAAAAATAAACATTTGTTATTTGCTGTACATCTATTTTTGATACAGTAGTGTAGAATTCTAATAACAAATTTGGTTTTAAGACAAACCGGTTTCGGTGTTGTGCCATCTTCAGTGTCATTTTTCGACATTTTCCGGTTTGTCTTAAAACCAAACTTGACAAGGGATGACGAAAATTCGTTCCAAAACCAACAATATATTCAATATTTATTGTTGATATGAAATAAAAAAAATTATGGATTCAAGACCAGAGGACAATTAAATTATGTCCCTATGTACATAAACGGGTTAAAAACGTTTTCCTTTAGAATAATAATAATACAAATAATAATAGTTTGGCGCTTTAACAAAAAAAGAAAAATGATCCACCAGTAAAGTATTTCCAAAGATTTTAAATTTACAAAATTTTTTCGCTCAATATGCGTTCAAGGTCATCGCTTTAAAGTTATATCACGCCCAACTGTTGCGCTGAAAAATCACTGAGACAGATCGAGCGTCGTTAATTTGACAACTGCGCTGAGCAGCCAAGTGTAAATATGTTGACACCCAAAAAATGACAAATTAATTAACCTACAAATACCCAGTAGGGAGTGTTTTTCACAAATGACATAACGACACATGCATGTTCAAAGTAGTAGGGTGTTATTTACTAGTTTTGTGTTTTTTTTTTATAAGTGTCATAAAGTTCTAAGGTGATTTAAGTAAAACTGGAAAAAAAACTTACTTCAAAAGAACAATATACATATCCTGGTGTTCGAAATAAAAGTTGTAACTCCAGTTTTATTTTTGTTCAATAACTTCGCTTTTATTTATAAAGAAAAACATTTTGTATTGGCAATAAACAACAAACACCTTCGCAATGGCTTTCCTCAAGAAAACTTATACACCTAGCAATAGTATCGAAGAATGATTGGCAACAGTTTGATGATTTTTCCACACATTTTTAATGGCGTTGTTTATATGTAA
The DNA here is from genome assembly GCA_963971545.1 of Philophylla caesio. NCBI lineage: Eukaryota > Metazoa > Arthropoda > Insecta > Diptera > Tephritidae > Philophylla > Philophylla caesio. Next base: position 187,701,293 of record OZ020604.1, on the reverse strand, counting down.
ATAGTAGAATGGACTTAGTAATTTTGTTTTACTGACATGACTTAGAGTTGCAAAAATATATGTATCGTGATTGTGAGCATAAAATTCTTGAGAATACATGACAGTTAAAATCATTTTAGGAAAGGCCTCCATATAACAAGGTGTCGCCTCAACAGCCATGGATAAAGTCCAGGATCGAAAAGAATCTACAATCAATTCAATTTCAGTGTATCGAAGTTTTTTATATTAAAAAAAAAAAACTATGAAATATCTGCACACAAATAATTGACATCCAAACCGCCATATACATTTCTTTACACATTTTGCGATTGGGACTAAAATATGTCGTTTGCAATCACTCAGCTATTACTATTTGTCTCTAGAAAAATTAAGGATATGCACCAAGACTTCCAAATAGAGAACTAAAGGCGAACAAATCTCTACCATTAAACAATTCGAAAAATTGATTGTATATTAACTTATAATAAAAACTAAACCAAAAACTTTAAAACTAAAAAATCAGCTATTTATTGTTAAGAAATAAAACCCAACACGAAATGGTTGAACGCAGTGTAGTTAACAAGCGAGCGTAATCTTTCAAACATTATCTTAGCTTCAGCAAGTGTATGTAAATATATACAAAAATAATAAACAAAACTTATTGTTTATATACTGTACGTGCAAACGTATGTTTGTATGCATTTTTGTATGCAAGCTTGTGCTTACATCGACACCACAACTTTATATTTTTTATGTACAAATCGATATTAGCTTAGGTCTTTCACAGCTTGAACTTATGCAATGCCGGCCAATATGTTTATCCACATATCATAAAAATTAAAGAAAAAAACACTAAATATGTGCCAACAAGCACAATTCTCACCAAAAAAAAATTTAAAAACATTAAAACGACATTGTCAAAGCAAAAAACTTCAAAAAGAAGAGGTTACTGACCATAAACAAGGCATAATAAACAAATATTTGAATAAGTATTAGCTATAGAAATCAGTATTTAAAGAAAGTCTTTTGAAAATTCAAACAGGCAAATAGTTTTTAAATCAAGCTTGAGGAAGTCTTCACTATTTTCTGTGTTTATTTACAAATTATGAGAATTACTGAAAGAACTCTTTCACAGAACTACACTAATTTTTTTTGTTTTGGTTTTTTTTTTGTCTGTGTTTAAAACCTTTACTATTTTGCCGCTTTAATTTGAATTTCTTCACACACCTTTGACTTTATTTATTTAGTAGAGCAAATAGTAAATTCACCTTATTTGAAATACTTAAATGCTAATTTATTTAATAGTTGCGCATACAATTTAGATATTTTTTAATTAAATTGTTGCCACTGCCCCTAAATATAATGTGGACTAGATTTTTTTTTTTTACGAAACTAATGTACAACATGTTCTCAATAAATAATTTAAAGTATTTTTTTGGCAAGTTTTTCCTCTGCTCAACATGTGTTTTAAACATTTAGTACTTTTACATTCATTTGAATTAGCATCAGAAACGAAAATGTTCGTTTCAATTTGAATTAATATGACTTCTTATAATTTTTTGCGGTATTAAATGTTTTTATACATAAATATCTTCGAGGAAAGTTTTTCTTATGAATTTCTGATTTGTGATCTAACTGCAGAAAAACTTGTAAGTTGTTCAAAAAAAACGAAAGACAATATAAAAAGATGCAAAATAATTGTATGTATTTAAATAAGAGTGTATTAGGCTCGACGCTTAAACTTATGTTTTTATCTACTAGAAAGGTTTTCCAAATTTTTTTTTTTTGTTATGCTACGATTTGTTTTGAAGTGTATTGAAAATAATGTTGATATTCCCACTCTGCAAAAGAAAAGGTATTTAATAAAGTAGATAGGAAAAATGAATTGCGAAAATTAAACGACAAAATTAAGAAAAATAAATGTATAAAAAATAGTGAAATATCTTGAATTTATTTATTTTTTAAAAGTGCTGATTTTTTAACGTAACGGAATTATTTTTTTATGACAAAACAGCTTTTCTCAACAAATTTTAATTGAAGAAAGTTTTGAAAACACCAAAGTTTTTCAAATATTAACAAAAATCATTGCAAGGTTTTATCTGGTTATAACTAAAATTGTTTGGGCAATAAAATAACATGCTCAGACTTTTTAAAAGTTTTTATATATAAAGTTAATATATTTTATTAAAATTCATTGATATTTTTATAGATTCTGGCCAAAATGTTTGTGGTCAAATGTTTGAGTATCGGTATAAAATTAAATAAATAATTAAATAGTTGGTTTTCACATTTATATTATTCATTGTTTTTATAAAAAATAGCGAAGCTCTATTAAAAATTTCTCGGATTTAATATTACTAACAACTGAAAGACTTTTCTGAAAATTAGCACAAAATGTACGCAGAAAATCGTTTGACAATTCATATCAACTTTCATAATAATATGACTGTCATTTTGTTTTTGTTTTAAATGTTGCTCATTCATACTTTTTTCAAAAAATTCAATTAAATTTTACCGGTCGCTGGTAAGCTAAGACAAATATGCTATTAAGAGTAGTCCAAAATAAAATTTAGCTTTCGATTAAACCACGATAAATGTATATTGTTTAAATATGTGTGGTAGTTATAATCAATGATAAATATTTACCTTCAATGAGGTTGTAAAGTGGAAAAATTTGCAATACTCGAAGCTACAACAAAAGAATTGGTAGACTAAAAAAAAAATGTTTTACTTCATTCACTTTTACATATTTTTTTGCTCTCTCATCTTTACTGATATTATTTTTAACATTTTGTTTTACACTACTTCTATCAAAAAATGTGTTTGTAGTTAAAGATATCTATGATTTTTCCAACGCAGATATACAAATTTTTTAACGAACGAGTGTATTACAAAAGTTTATGCGGACAAATGTATGAATTTACATACATGCATAGAGTAAAGTAGGCAAATATGGATCACCAATTGATAAATAGCTCTTAAAATACATGAAATAATACAGTGATATATATTTTATTAACTTCACATATCAATTCATTTTATTTATATTTTGGTGAAACAATAACATAAAACGCAAAGTATATAATGATTTAAAAAATGTTAAATTTCTCAGAAAACCGAATACAAAAAATTTTAAGAAAAATTGGTCTGCGTCCTAATTTAGTATTAACGACATTATTTTCGATTTCGATGTCTTTCTTTAAAGCTAGCTTTATTAAACTCGATTTAGGGACAGTGTACAACTTTGATGCTATTAAATAGCCACAGGTATTGGACCGCATCGCTACAATCGCTGTTTCATATCCTCGGGACTCCAAATTTTACGCTTCCGAGGGGCCATATCCTAAATTAATAAAATTTTGGTGAACTCTAAGGAAATTATGGTAACAGATCAAGAATTACAACTAACACTATCGTGTTGGCGAAATAACTCAGTTTAAATCGAAATTAATTATGTTTTTTTCCATAAACATTTCATATTAGAACATACATAAATTGGAAAAAATTTAATTTTTTTTCTTAAGTATTCCATTTTAGCACGCCATTTTTTAAGAAAAAATTTCCGGAAAGTTTTGCGTTCTTTTTCCATATGAAATAAATTCTGTTCAAGCGTTTTATGGAAATTGTCAAAAATTAATAATAGATTTTAGCACAACAAGAAGTTGAGTTATGAATAAACCATTTTAGTTTTAAATAATTGTTTGTTGTTAAGACATATTTTAAGTAGTTTCGTCACTTAAAGTATGTCGGGTTTACACCCTCTCTATAGTTTAAGTGTATATGATTCAAATAAGAAAGGGGTTCGTTTTTCTATGAAATTATTATATTGTATAAATTTTAATAATATCGTCAAAATATATTTCATTAATTTTGAAACATTTGGCACAAATATTGAAAAAAAACGGAGAGAAAAATTGTGTAGCAAAATTCGGTTTCCTGAAACAATGCCAATAAAATACGAATTTTACGATTCATTTTTACACCTTTGATGCACCTTAATGTACGAGTACATACATATGTGATGTATGCAAACTATGCGCGCATGCGTACTGTACAGCAACAGCATCAGTGACAATATTTGACAATAACGGAAAATTCAAATGAACAAAAGGCGAACAGGTGTAGGCTATGTAGCTGCCTGCAATAATAAAGTGACTAAGGAAAATGTCTTTTTATTTCTTTACTTTGTCCGCTATTCATCTTTCTATGCATGTAAATACAGATGCTTTCAACAGTCAGCTTATGTACATAAATATGTACATATGTATGTATGTATGTTAGTTAAACTTCATTCGAGTAAACTCATCTTTGACTTTCATTTGAGTGTATTTGCTGAGCTATTTCAGCTAATGCTAAGTATATGTATGTACGAGTATGTAGCTGTAATGCCAACATAGTGACCGTGATTTTAAAGCTCTCAGTTGGCCTATTTTTTATGCAATTGAATTTGCTTTTTGTAAAAATTGGTATGTGCACAACGCGACTAAATTTGCATTTTTTTTTTAAATTGGTATGTGCACATTATGTATGACATACACATATAAACGTATAACTGGAGTGACGCAAAGTGTGAAAACTAATATTTGTATGTACATACATATAATGGCGTTTATGTGTGTAGCCAAAGCGTACGATTTTCTTGTTGTAACCTATTGGTTTGAATTGAGTAAGAAAAAAAGTTCAGCTTTTATCTTTTCTATGGAAAAAAATTTGGAAGACCCTGAAAGTTGTTTACCAGTGTCACGTAATTTAAATAATGTTTACACGTATTTCGTAGCAAATATTTAATTATAAAATTGAAATTAAGATATTTGTTAAAGCTTTATTCTTTTGTAATATATATTTATTAAATTGTCTCGAATTTTTTGATTCTTATTTGTATATAAACATATTTATAAACAAATATTTTTAAATTCTTCGTTATTTATTATGAGTCTATGTTAAATTCCCTAGTGAAAACCTTCCAAAGTTTAGCTTAAAAGGAATATTCGTATATCTTTTAATTTTTGTGAAATAAAAATTGAAAAAAAACTGGTCATAAATATCACACTGGAGATATAAAATTTGGAAAACATCGGAACTTCCGGGCTTTTATTTACCCATAAAAAAGAGTTTTTTAGGATTTGATAGAATAAAAGTATGACGAAAATTAAAGTTTTAAAATAACGATCGAACTCCATTGAAAAGACTAGGTATCCAAACGATTTATAATAAGAGCTAAACAAATGAAAACTGTGAAGCTGCATCACAGCTTGAAAACTTTCGATATTTTATTTTTCTATTTTCCAATTTCATGATTTTTTAAAGCAAAACTTTTTTAAACCAAAACTTGCACACTTTCATCAAAATTTTAAACCTTTTTTATTCAAAGTTTTAGATTTGTTTGAGTATCATTTACTGCTGATATTTGAAAATTACACTCACGATGTTGCGCAAGTTTTGCCGTCAAAAAATATATCATATGCGCGAGAAGAATGAAAGAAATGATGTTTCTGCAGTGTATTTCTGTAATTGTTTGTCAAATTTAATTTGTTTTTTTTTTTTAAGAACATAAATTTGTTGCAGCAAACATTCATTTCAAGTGTTTTTTGTAGAAATCATATTGCTGTGAAGACTTATAAAACAAAATGGGGAATATGGTAAATTAAAAAAAGTACTGTTACTGCTTTTACCGAATATCTTTTATAAACTGCCCTAGCGCTCAATAAAATAATTAAATATTAATATATGTATTTATTTGTTTAATTACAGAAACCCAAAACACAACAAAAACAGATAACGCAACCATTGGAATAGCTACTGCAATTTAAAAGAAACTGAGCAGCCGTACAAATTGCTTGCATTCGACAAAAGCTCACATATCAAATTGCAAATAAAGAATTTACAAAATAAAAAAACCTTCGCAACAAAAAATGGCGCATATGAATGCTACGGAAAATGACGTATGGAGTTTTCTCTTCGTCGAATTAGCGGGTAAGTTCTATTCACAAAATATGAAGTATTCTATTATGTAGTAGAATAGTTATATTTAAGTTAATTTTTTGTGCGTCTGTATGTGCTTAAATATTTATATACTTCTACATACATTCGAGCGATACACTTAGCCAGCGTTTAAAAGTAAATATTTGTTTTTCAACATCCTCAACAGATCCGCGTACAAATGATTGGTTCTTAATTAAATCACCGGTGCCGATATTCTCGATTGTCGGCCTTTATCTCTACTTTGTGCTCTCCTGGGGTCCGCGTTATATGCGTGATCGCAAACCTTTTAAATTGGAAAATACTTTGATTGTTTATAATTTTATACAAGTAATAGCTAGCGCTTGGATGGTCTATGAGGTGAGTGTGATCAAACTAATTTATGTTTATTTATAAAGTTGTTTTTTTTTAGGTACATATAAATACTAAAAAAGCAAATAACAAAACAAGAGAGTCAGAAATGCAATGTCATTTAAATTGAAACGGTTTTGTTTTTTTTTGGTAGGTCGAATTCATTAAACAAGTTTAACTTACGAAATGTAAACAGATAGCGAAGAAACTCAATCATTCATGGTTGCCTACACATTCCTATATATATGAGTATGTTTGCCTAAATAACTTGCACAAATTTGTGAAAATCATATATTGGGATGCAAATTAATAGCCCTTTCTTGGCATCATTTACAGTTTGGTGGCATAAAATTGTCAGGCAGATTAATAAGTTTTCAAAAGTAACTGAATATTATGAATAATTCGCTGTCGCCAAGTAAAAATCGTAAAGTCTAACTAAGCTTTTAATATCGACCCCAGCGGCATATTTTTACCTTTTTCAATTGAAATTATGTATAGCAGAATTTATAAATCTTCATTATTTTTTTTTATTTTTTATAAGCAAAATATTTTAAGTTTACACTTTTTCCAAAACTTACCGAATAAGGCCCAACACCAAAACCATTTTGAATTCAAATTAAATGGGTTGTTTTTTTTTACGGATACAATTAAAAAAAATTCGTAAAACGTATAAAATACCTATTATACAAATGTTATTGTTATGCAAGAGGGTGATACCCTTTTTCAAATTTGTAAGTCGCGTGGGCTTACATCAGGAAGTCAAATTTGATTATAACATTAAATTATAAAATGGACAAATTCGACATTGCTATTAAATTAAACACAGGGTTAATAATCTACTAAATTTACAACTGATGGAAATTAATTGAATTCGCTTTGGTCATTCGTAACTGTGCTCTCCCCACTACTGTAACTTTATTACCCTTTGGAGAACCAAAACCTAATTTTATGTTTACGGATTATTTATTAGCAAAAAAATTGTACCAGTAGAATAATACAAGCATTTTTTTAAACGCAAAAACCAGCAAAATATTTTAAATCAGATTCTAGCTTTCAATTCGTCTGTTAGATTGTTAATTAATTTAGAATTCTTTGTAATTTCCAAGACAGGAAACGAAACCCGTACGTTTCATAAAACCGAAATCGAAACTGACACTGCAAGCACTATTTTGATCTGAAAAAGAACCAAATCGACTAATTTAAAAACGGTAACGGATTCCAATCGGATTTGAGAAAACTACATAAAGTAGTTTATTTTTAGACGTGTGGACTGCAATGAGGCAATACTTTTTTCGGATTTGGTGTTTTGGATAGCTGTTACTTGGTTAAACTAAGTTTGGCATGGCATTTCAAGACGCCTTGGAAGATAATATGTGCGGCGTTATTTTTAAAACATAATGGCAAAGCCTTATCTTTATAATAAAGCTAAATTCTTGGCTATAGCATTAAATTTATATGCGTTTTATTTCTTCTTAAAAACCACATATCTAAAAAAATCACCTTACACATAAAAATGTATGTCACAAAGATCTGAGTAAATATGATAGAATATAGGTACTAGCAAAGCGTTGTCTTTTAGAAGATATATTTATTTAATTAATTTTTTTTTTTCAAACATGTTTTCAAATTATTATTTTAAAATCGAAACGAAACGTTAGTTTAAATCGGTAAAGGTATACACCCTTATATACGGTGGTGTTCGAATCATTAGCAACCAAGTTCGAAATGAGATAGTTCGCCACTTATATCAATTTATTTATTTTTAAGAATTTTCAATTAAAATTCTATTTAAAATATAAACTATATAAATCCAATTTTCAAGCATTGTAGAAAGTTAAAAAAAATTAAACAAATTTTGACATAGATTTTGCACTTTTTTTACCGAAGTGTTAAAGTTTAAGTATGCAGTTTTATAGCCCATTCACTATTAGTCTCACAATGTTATAATTTCAAATAACTCGGAATTAGCTTTAGTTTTTTAGAATTTTTTTTTTGTGAAGGGTGTTGCGACTTTCTTCCACATAAAAATAAATGTGCGGCAAAGTAATTCTGAAAAATTAACGGGCTATTTAAAACTTTCACATTGTTAAACTAAAATTTAAACTTACTACCACTTGGATATTTCAAAATGTTGAGTAGAGATTATTATAGTTAAAAAAATAATTATGAATGAACAATAATATTAAACTATCGATACTATCGATAGTGTCATCGATAGTTTGACATTTCTAGCTCGAAAGCAGTATCAAAGTATTGCTTGATTTTCGCTGCTAACTTTGCATCTTTTTTCAGTAATATAATCACAACTTAATACTTATATGCATTTCTGAGAAAACAATCGGAACGCTAGGAGAAGCGTACTTAGATGTACTAGTAAAAGTACAAGTTTTTTACCATACTCCAAAGACAAGAAGTGTAAATTTTTAGCATAGATTTTTTTTTTCAATAACTCACACATGCGTTTTTTGTTAAATAAATAGAAGATATATTTCTATTTGCATATGTACTGCATTGGACGCATTCAAATAAAATATGTACATGCACACACAATTGAGCAATATACATATGTTTCATTAAAAAGTAACTTGTTCTTTCCAGTCATGCTCACGTGAAAAAAAAAATCTTGAAATCGCTTTAAATAATATTTTCTGAATTAGCAAGCGCAGCATTCAATTTAATGAGACGCGAGAAATTTGCGAATTTGCTTTGGTACATGCAAATTTCATATTAAAATTTATCAAATTTACATAAAAGTATTTTACAAAATAGAAACACGTTTTCTTAAACAAGCTTTATTAAACTTGGGAGACTGCATGATACAGCGAAAATTTTAATACAAAAAGTATTCATATCACCATTGTACATAAACGGGTCAATAACTTGGAAATAAAAAAAAATAGCTCGAAAATATAAACCGCTAACTAAGTGAGCTGTATTTTTCCGTTTATCGACATGACCTGGTTCAAATCCTGTACGCACGTGAAAAATTATTTAACTCAAAAGTTGTACGACAGCACACACACTTCATTGTCAATTCATTTCTATTATTGAATACTTGTTTTGTATTTGCTTGCCATAATGTTTAAGTTTACTTTAGTTTAATTTGTATATTTTCTCTCACCCAAGGGTTGTGTAGCATGGAGTAATTACAATTGGCGCTGTCAGCCTGTGAATCGTTCGTTCAGCGCGGATGGGTTCAGGGTAAGGAAACACAGAAAACTATTTTCACATGAAATCTTTTAACTACACACATACATATTTACATACAAGTACATATGCGCTTATTATTAAAACTTTCGTCGTAGGAAGCGCGTGGCGTCTACGTCTACTATTTGGCAAAAATCAGCGAATTATTGGACACAGTTTTCTTTGTGCTGCGCAAAAATGAACGACAAATTACATTCCTGCACGTTTACCATCACTCGGTAATGCCATTGATCTCGTGGGGCACCACCAAATACTATCCAGGCGGACATGGCACCTTCATTGGCTGGATCAACTCATTTGTACATATCGTTATGTACACCTACTACTTACTATCGGCGTTCGGACCGAAAATGCAAAAGTATTTGTGGTGGAAATCGCACATTACCACTTTGCAAATGGCAAGTATTGTGGTTTTAAGCTCATGTGTATTTACTTGTCCCATTGAATAGGCAATAAATATAACATTCGGGTTATTTGACATTGAGACACTTAACCGGTATTTACTAAAATGTCTTTATGGGGTGCAAATATAATTGAGTGTGAAAGATGATTGTCACTGATTTAACATTAACGTAAAAAAAAAATTTTTTAAAAATAATAAAATATTAATATAGCAAGTAAAGCGCAAAAGTTAAATTTTGAGTGTTTCAAAAGACGCAAATATAAAAACTGACATATACACATACATACGTACGTACTATATTTGAACATTCCATATATGTATGTAAATGTGTACAATATAGCTGTGAAATTCAATTTGCCATTGTATATGACTACTGTTTGTTTATTCGTTTTTAATAAGTTTAATTAAAATCGGGTAAATCCAAGTTTCAAAGCTTCCACAATGTTCTCAAGACACATTTACACAAACTTAGAAATTTCTTTTGAACAAAATAAAATTGAAAATCTCGTTCTACTTGGCTTTTATTAGAGAACGAAAAAAATTTTAAAGAAAAAAAATTTTAAATTAGAAGAAGATTGAATAGCCAAAACTTGTGAGTACTAATATTTTTGCCGCCACTGTAAATTATGAATATCTACATAAAACAGATAAAGAAGAAGTCAAAAAAATTTAAAAATGTACTTATATCATCATGATGCAATAATGAAAGGTGATGTACGTTGTGACAGCGCCAGTTTGAACGCCCTTAGCTCAATGTTGTATTTAAGAAATATGAGAGAAACGGGAAGAAAAGAAGTTCGTTTTGGGTAAAAATAATCATTAGAAAAGATTTTACCATAAGCTTTAATTGCAATGATTTAAATTTTATAAAATATGTATGTACATGTGGCAAAAAATTGGACCATGATGAACAACTAAATATGTATGTATAAGACGATTTGATGGCTTTCCTCTTTTACGTTGGGTCTGCTATACGAAAAATCCGACATATGTATGTTGCATGTGCACAAAGTTCCCCGACTTGGCACACAAAGGGCACACTTTCATCCGAAAGTAAAACTTGCGCCGGTTTGTGTTTGGTCGCTGTACGTAGCAGTTAGAACTAAGAAACCTCGAGAGATCGAGTTGCTTTACAAAATCTGCTTTAAGTGGATTTATGGAGAAAAAAAATCCCAACAACTTTCGGGTATCAAACCGCTGCACTATGTCGGAGCAGAAAAACACGTAAACCGCAAAGATCGAGCTACACTTGCGCGGGAAAGCCGACAAATTTGTAAAAACCTAGGAACAAAACGGGTCGCTGACGATATCATTACAAATGATTGATTTGACCTTGCTTGCGTGTGCACTTGGCCGAGAAGTTGAAATGAAATTGTTGCTCCTGTTTTCAGCACTGCATTCCATAGATCTAATAAATGAAAAAATATAATTAGGGAGTTCACAAGCGTTATTTAAATAACAGAGGAGCTTGTGAACGCACCGTGTTATTTCGCCCACTATTGTTTGCGGTATTCAAGCAATTAATCAGAAAAAAATCACTTTTAATAAACTTAAACGGTCGGTTTCTTTAAAATATGTATATGTACATCACTATTTGCCTTAATTTAAAATTTTTTTAAACAAATATAAGACTAAAATGATGATAAACAGAAAGAGCTCATCGAATAACACACACAAATAACACACTAAACATACCTTTCAGAGTTGTATTGAAATACGATAATTTAACATGAGAAACAATAACAACACGTTTAAACTAGTTTATTCTAATAAGCGATACGACGAAATACGAAATTTTTCCAAAAAAAAACTTACCCAATTTCTCGCATTCAAAAAGTCAATTGTCAACGAATAGAAAGAAATCAAAATGCCAAGCCAATCAATGATGCCTTCTCTAAGTTTCACATGAAGAACTTTATTTACTTCTGATATTTAAAGATTTTTTTTTAAATTTGGCCAAGGAGCAATACAGTTTCTAAGGGCGTTCAAGATGGCCGTTTTAGAGCGGGAAGTTGTCAACGTACAACACCTTTAATTATTGCATCATGTTATATCATAACAATCCTAGCTAATAACTCTTTCAATATTTCTTTTTTGAATTTTTCTCTTTTAACGAAAATTTTGATTTATGAAAAAATATTTTTAAAATATTCTAAAATTTAAAATTGCAATTGTTTTTGTAAAATTTTTATTTTTAAATTCTCTTGATACTCATATGTCAGTATTATGTACCTACATATAAGACTTGGTAATATTTTTTTTCGTTATATAGTGATCTAATTTAAACTTTTGAAGTTTAAAAAGAAGAAAAAAAAAATTAAAAACACACATTTGTCTACATTTTTTTTCATGTGTCCAAAAAGGAATAAAATTTCATTTATATTTATTTCGGGCCAATGTTGATTTCTTATTGGGATGTTTTTGTTTGGACGAATTTTTTTTTTAAACTTGTTAAATATTTATAAAGTTTAAATATTTTATTTAAATGGTTTCTATTCTTAATTTAACTATGTATATATGTATGTACTTCAAATAAAAAGTATTTTCCTTACCGCCACTGTTTACCCGTAGGCAACACAATTTAACATTCACTTTCGTTTACAGATCCAATTCTGCATGGTCTTCATACATCAAACACAGCTGCTCTACACAGATTGCGGTTACCCCAGATGGAGCGTTTGCTTTACCCTGCCCAATGCGATCTTCTTCTATTATCTCTTCAATGATTTCTACCAGAAGTCATACAAAAAGAAGCAATTGCTAGCAAATGATGCGAATGCTAAGTGCGCTGTTGCTGCTGTTGCCGAAAGTAGTAACAACAATGACATCACCGCCAAAAATTTGAATGGTTTGCCAGTAGCCGCGACGTGCGATTCAGAAGCTAAAAAGAGTCTGTAAATATCATAATATACTTCTCAGTTGGGCAAAGGATTAGAGAGAATTGCTACATACCAGGACCGTGTGCATGGGGGGGTTTGGGGGTTGAAACGCCACCCCCGTGGGCAAATTAACGTATATGAAAGGAAGTGAATCGTATTCATCAAATTTTATTCGTATATGAAATTTCAATCCAGAACCACCGCCCTCCCCCGTAGGCTGAGTCCTGCACACGGCCCTGCTACATACACATACATCTATGTATGTATGTATGTATGTATATATCAAAGAATTGCTGCTTTGACCTAACTGCTCGCTACTCGCTGCTCCTGCCAAGGTGTCAATGACAATACACCTGTAACTCAGTTTTTATAAAATTATTATTATTAAGTGCAATCCAGTTTTCCTTTCATCTAGTTTTATCTATTTTCTTTGTTACGTTACGATTATGTATGTTATATTATGTGTGTGTACATAATCGCATATACATATGTATGTAAAGATATATGTAAATGCATTTATGTATTGATATCAGCGTTGGGGGGGTTATTAGTTATTAGTTATTAGCTGCTTTGTTAACTTTATATTTACATACATTCGTGTGTATGTATATATGTTAACTATAACTTGCCGTTATTTTGTATGTATCCGATAATAAATGTAGCTAACTAACGGTGAACTCATTGAAAGTATTTATGAATAAACATATGTAGCTATGTGTGTGACTGCTCTGCTCTGCTAAAGAAGTCATAATGATTTGTCTTACCAGGCGCAAATATGTTCGAGCTTAAATTAAGTCAAAATAAATACAATAAAACATTTTTTTTTTATATTTATAAATACTATAAATGCTTGTAGCTTTGTAAATATGTATATTAAATGTGTACTTTTTTATGTATTGGAACATAAAAATTAAAAAAATATGCGAAAGTTTGTATTTTAAAAAAATAAAAAACTTTGTTTTCATTTTTCTGAGATAAAGGGTGAAGTTTTGGTCTAAATTTTTTAGTTTAGTTTTAGTCTTCATTGATTCTTCGCTATTTTGTTTATAATCTTAAACGTACTTAATTATTTGGCACTACAACTACCGAAGCCATTTAGGTGAAGCTCAACTAGGGATGCACATTTTGAGGAGCAACATCGATACATCGATGTTTCGATGGTAACCATGGGACTTCTGTCCGATACTATCGGTGTTTTAAAACCAGCAAGTGTACCTAAGTCCTCTTATAGAGCCCTCTTCATCGTCCATACTTTTGCGAACATAAGCAGAAACTTATAAAGTCTATGTCCTGTATAGAAGACAGGAATTCTCCAATGAATTTTAAGACAGACATTATTATTGGTGTTAATGCTGGTTCCTAAGGAGAAGAACTCCTCTACTTCTTTTAAAAATTTAAACTATCAACAGTGTTGTGTTTGTCCAAGGGTAAATGCGCCTACTGCATAATTAAGACGATGTCGTACCCTCCAGATCCTTTAACAATGCTTTTCTATCCACTTTGGAATAGGCAGAACTAACTGCGCGGTTTCGAAGAATAATGATATCAATATCATCGACGTACGCCATCAGTTGCACGATGTATTAAACAATAATGCCTGGTCGACTTATTATTATTATCTTTTCCAGCATCACCCTCTCTAAAATCTCATTTGGTATTAAATGGCTCGGAGAGGTCTTCCTCATTCTGATGGTGTTGCTTAACGTCGTTTTCCGTATCCATAATAGTTTCGCAAGAATACTAAATTCAAGCATTGTGACTAAAGGCAACTTATTTTTGTGCTGTCAAAAGCTGCTTTGAATTCGTTGGCGTGTGTCGCTTTTAAATCCCGGTTATCTTTCATGATCTGCGTACAGTGAATATCTAATTGATTGTATATTTATCCGGTTTAAAGCGAAACTAATAAGGTCCAATTAGTTTATTAATGTTGAGTTTCTGTCGATCACTCAATTCGCTCAATAGAAACTTAAACGCGATATTAAAATTTTGGAAAACGCGATAGTTGGAGTGAACTGCAGGATCGCTTACTTGTGGTATGGGCAGAGTACACATAAAAAAATTGTCCGCACATATTCTGGAATTGAGCTAGTTCGTGCGCTTTACCAACTCGTTGCAGTAGCATTTGAATAGCTTTGTAATTCTAAAGCCATGCGAACGCCATACGATTTTTTTTAAAAGTCGAATTACGGTACGTCGATTCAATCATCATTGATTGGGGTTTATGGTCCATCATCCTCTCTAAAGTATTCCGCGCAATCATAATTAAGTAATGTGGAGTAGTGTTCCCAGTATTATTGAAGTATGTTTGGCGTCAGTCACCGTTGTAATTTGAGGAGAATGTGCCCTCGCACTTATAAATGCAATGTGACAGAGTGGAAAGCTTTGTAATTTCTAGAAGTAATGGGTTTAAATAGATTAAAAATAATGTGACACAATAATCATCCAAATGCCAAAAACAAGAATTGTAAGAACTAAATTCTTGAGTAATGAAGTTTGATTTTTTTTTTTTTTTAATATATGTACATATAAAAATTCTATTTATAAAATCTAAAATTATTGAAATTTTCTCCATTAACTCCATAGAGTCTCTTACTATTTATCGGAATAAAATGTTTGGTCCTTTCAACGTCCAGGGGTTCATCACAATATTAAGAATAACCTAGATACCGATGGTATTTAAATAAAAGGAGTAAACCGAATAAATTATTATTGCTTAATACCATAAAATCGTTTAGTTCATGGGACAAATATATTGAAAAGTTGGTTAAAATCTGTTTAAAGTTAAAAAAAAAAAACAAGAAAAAAAACTGTCTTCGGCTATGCCGAAGGCTTCATACCTTTCATGGATGGAAAAAATTGTGAAAACGCTGTTATTTTATTAAAATCGGATATTATCTTACTTATCGGACTTATATTTTTGCGAAATTTCAAGTCTCCAGCTGATTAAATGACAAAGTTTTGGCCAAAAATGCGATCTGAACAATCGGTTGTATGGCAGCTATATGTTCTATTTTTCCGATTTTAATGATTTTCACTGCTAAAATAGTTCTCACTATACCTATTCTTTGTGCAAAATTTCAAGCACTTTAATGGAGGGATTTTCGTGCTAAATGAAATATCTGAACAATATGTTAGGTATCTTTAATCTATAAGATTTTCACTGGTCTTATAGAACTTAGTATAGCGGACCTTCTTGCAAAATTTCAGTTTTCGAGCTTTTTAAAGGATCAAGTTATGAAGCAAAATATGATATCTGAACAATCGGCAAATGTCTAATAAAATGTAAAAATACATCTGACTGCCAAGTTTCATTTAAATAGCTCAAAAACTGAACTGAACTGGACAGACACACAGCCAGACGGACATGGCTAAATAGATTCAGCTCGTCACTCTGATCATATCGGTATACTTTTTGATTGTTTTAACTCTTCTCGTTCTGGTACTTACAAACATCGGTCCAAAGTTAATATACCATTTCCATGAATGGTATAAATATATACCAAGAAGTAATTAATTATTTAAATTTTGTAAGCGTATCTATTATATTTTTTAATTTAAATGAAATATCTTCAAAATTTTTAATTAAAATTAAATCACTAACATTTTACTACTTATTATTTAGATTTTAAGAAATGGTAACAAAATCTAACCCGTTTTATAATTGAATCATGTATATATTCGATGTTGCCTAGACGAGACTAGTTTAAAATAATCTCTAGTCACGAAATGCTCATAAAATACTTTAGAACTATTCCTGAAAAGGTTATGGATAGGTCGTGCACTGACCTGAATAAAAATAATAGATGGACATTTATTGATGTATTTAAATAAATTTCTTTCACAGAGTTTTACCCACCAAATTTCATGAGTAGCGGATACTCATGACTGCGTTTCGGTAAATAATCATTGTAAAGCACCGTTGTTAATTCAAAATTGCAGTTAATCATTATGTAATTGAATGAGCTACAAAATTGCATTTTTTAAGGTTAAAGTTTTCAAAAAAATTTGTTAAATTTTTCAAGTTTTGAATAATGTTTGAAGCTTGTTAGAGAATAAATTAATAAAAATAGAAAAATAAATTAAATGAAATAAATTTAAATAATAGAACTGTATATACTTATGTAGATATGATTGGTATGGACGGTTTTTTAACTTTTTTACATTCTAAAGTTTTCCAATTCACTAGGCCACTGTTGTTGGTGGGGATATAACACTGCGACCTTAAGGTCTATTGTGCCCTAGGCCACTGCACATCGCTTTAAATTACATAGCACCGATCTGTCCATGTGCCTATGTTATACTCCATAGCTTTAATTAGAACCTTGAAAACAGAAACCGAAAGCAATAAATTTATCTTTACATATGTATGTATGTATGTACGAAAAGAAAATGAATTGGAAAGAAAAAAATACAAAAAATATAAGAAAACATATATGCATAGTTATTGAAAAAATTAAACATATGGACGTTAGACATATCGGAAATCAAGAGACCGATTTTATATTTGCAAATATTAAGAATGTATATACTCGTACATAAAAATGTGTATGACATGCGAAGAGATACTTGCATAGTTTTTGCATATTTAATTTTTAACGGCGGTGCTTTACCCAGATTTAAGATAATAAGAACTAGAATTAGTGAGATATTATTTAACCATAATAAATACAAATGTTCATAAAAAACATATAACAACAACATAATAATTCTAATAACTACTGAATGTACATATCGCACCCTAAACCAAAAACAGTCACAACTCAAAAAATCTCAAATGTTCAGGAGAGGCAAAACAAACAGTCTCAACAATAATGTTGATAATTTTATAATCATACTTTTTCAGTAAAAGAAGATAGTAACTACGAAAAAATTGCTGGAGCAGTTGGGGAAGTATTCCGTGAATTAGTTTATGTGGAAAAAGGATTAAAATTTTTTTTTTTTAATATCCAAGAGAAGTAAAAAATTTTATGTAAAAATGTTTGTAATATTTTAAACGTACTTTTCCAGTAAATAAGATAGTTACGATGAAGAAATTTTCGGAGCATGTTGGGGAGTATTCTGGGAATAGGTTTATGAGATAAAAGCGATTTTAAAAAATTTTGAGTTGTGACGGTTTTTGGTTTAGGGTGCGATATATCTTCACAAAAAACATCAAACGAGAAAGAAACAGAATTTAATCGCTTCTTGTATTTGCGCTCTTCTTTGCAGATACGCAAAATTATTTGCCAAATCTCAGCAATTAATCGTTGGGGACTTGCTTTCAAGAGAGTTTCATTAGAAACCGCATATACATACATATACACACATACATACATATAAGTAAAACGAAAATAATTAAAATTGCTGATTTTTGGCATGCTTGCGATTTCCTTATTATCTACACTGGTTATTTCCATGCGCCATCAAATCGAATGCGCAATTTACAAAGATAGAATCCGAAAAATCAAAGAATACGCAACATTCAGCAAGAACACATTTCCGCATATCACATAATCAGGGTGTACGCATGCGCACCACTAACTAATACTCGTACCTAAAAGATATCCGTACACAATGGTACCGTAGATACATTTTGCGTTATATAGCTAACAACTATGTATATAATCACCGGCCAAAGAAGTCAAACCACTTTAATTGCATGAATGAACTGCGCTCGATCGACGAACACACACAAACATATAAAAATGTACGGTAAATGCTTACACAAAACTAAAAAGAAAAAAAAAATCATGAAATAACGTTTAATAAGCGTGTAAGCCCTCAGTTGAAGCCATTAACCATGATCTTGACCAAAAGTAATGCAAAGGCAACGCCAATCGGAAGCAAATCAAGCGAACAAGCAACCAAAAAAAAAAAAAAGAAGTCATGAAAAATCGAATAAAAAATTTACATTTTATTTTACTTTTTCTTTTTTGCTTTTTGCATCAAAATTCATGATTCATTGGTGCAAAAATATCACCAACAAAAATTCAAATTGTGTTCATCGTTTTTGTTTTGTGGCCCATTGGCTTTTTTTTACGACTTTCTTGTGTGCCATTGCGGTTATTAATTGATACAAGCGCTAATTAGCATAAATACAAGAAGAACTACAAAATTAACTATTTTGTTTTGGTTATGTAATGTGATTATATATGTATGTACATACATACATATATACACATGCGCAGACATGTTTGCGCTAACTTGCATTTCATCTGCTTGATTGATTCTAAATTTGTTCCAAGTTATATGTATGCACGAGTATAAATATATATAATATAAATATATATAATACCGTTCCGCATATGATTTTAGTTAAGCTTTTAAATAAGGCATGCCTGTTATTAACGGCAGCTTTATAACATATTTTGCGGCTCTCAATTTAAAAGTTCGATGTAAAATTTTACAAACAGAGTGCTGCATATACTTATGTATGTTTGTGTGCATGTATATACTAGTATATATAAAAATATTTCGTTTTTAATATAAAACTGCATATTAAAAAAAAAAACAAAAGCTCGAAAATCTCCAGTAAGGGCTTAAATACAGCTCTCAATAAAATCACAAGGAATAATTTGAATTATTTCTGTTGCTTGAAAAAGTACTTTGAAATTTTTCTTGAAGAAATAAATATACGAGCATTTTTTTCTTGAGAGCTTTGCACTGAGTTAAGAAATTTTTTACAGAAGACAATTTATTTTTCATTTCTTGAGTGTAATCTTGGTGGGCGGTTAACTACCAAAAACTAACTTGTTAAGTAAAGGATTTGTATGTATTTGATTAAATATAAAATGAAATCTATCTATGTATATACATGCCTATGTATGTAGACAAGTAAAAGATAGTACATTTGAAAATATGTCCTAACTAATCTCATTTCCTATTATTCGAAACCCAGCGACAATGTTCGATTACTCCGCCTCATTTTAATGTAGAATTTGTTAATCGACTTTTTTATGACGGTAGACCTTCTGGGTGGTAATTACTTAAGAAAAAAGTTATGTTTATTTAAAAAAATTAAGTTATCTTCTTTTACAAGATAACAAAAAATTATGTTTTTAAGTCAAGTTCAATTGGAACAAGTTACTTTAGTTTCTGCTCTTCGTGGCTTCTATGTATGAACTCAATTAAGTATTTTAAAAAATACGCTTACTTCACATAGAACTACACATACGCACACATATGTATATTTATATCTATAATCACTCGTATATGTACATACAAACATATATCTTCCATTTGTGCACAGAATAGCAGTTGCCCTTAGCATAGATACAATACATATTTAAATAACAACTAAAAATTTGCTAAATTCTAATTTTATAATTTGAGCAACCAAACAACGATTTCATTGTTCGGTCATTTATAATCAACGCACTTTTAATTGCTGATTGTATACTCGTAGTTTTGCAATATGTATGTGCATACCAAGACCGTATTTAGAGTGGGGTTAGGGGGGTTCCAACTCACCCGAAATGTTGACTACAGGGATTGTCCCACTTTATTGTTAGAGTTGCCAACTGTTTAGCCTATTTTATTTTCTACCATATTAACATTACTATGGTGTTGTTGAAACAGTTGCAAAAAGTCAGTTAAAAGAACTCTAATCTTGACTGAAAAAATTAAAACATTATTTCCAGGAGCTAAATGTAGTAAATTAATTTCATTTCGTTGGATGAAAAATCATGATGTTTTATTCAGGTTGAAATAAATAATTTCTGCAATTGAAGAGTTGCTGCTTGACTTGACGTCTTATCTAAAGCCGGTTAAATCTACAACCAGCTGTGAATTTGTTGTGAGCCTATTAATGACATTGACAGTGTTCTCGTTTACTTTGTACAAATGAACAGTTTTGCATCCCCTATCCATATCTAAATCGTGTTACGAGTTATTACGATTTTCGGCGTAACATAAAAAAAAGATGAGCGAAACATTCTAAGAAGTATGCAAACTTTTAACGTCGATTAATGGTGAAATAAAGCTACCACATGTCGCCTATATCCAAACAGAAAGAACAGGGATTCACACAAGAGATGTTGAAACTTAGTTGAAGGTGACAACTTTTGTCGATGATATTTCTACACATATCTACTCTTCCAATTGCGAGAAAAATTTATTCAACACAAATCAATTAAGCGAAAATTTAGTTTCTTTATTCCTTCGATTTGCTTTTTAAAAGAAAACTTTTTTGCGAAATTCGACGAGAAAAGAAAGAACGACTTAATTACTTAGCCATAATGAGTACTCATCGTCCATTTTATGTTAAAATAATAGATTTTCTTGACATTTATAAATATGCAATATTGAAAATTAGCAAGTTCTTTGTATTCTAAAAAGCCTTTTTCTTTGCTTACTGCTTTTGAATATTTGTAAATGTTTGATAATTTATAAAGAACGCAGAATCAGGTAGTAAATGTAAAAAGTTAGCAACGTTTTTATAACATTTTTTTTTTGTTGTACAGACCAACAACTGACCCCACCCCCTCCAAAAAAAATTTACCGCTACGGCCTTGGTGCATATCTACATACATAGTACATACAACCGATTAAGTCACATTGAAGAAATGCTTCCGCTTTAAACAAATAAGATGTGCCGATTTGCATATCGAGGATGTTATGCAACTAAGTTGCCAAGCAGCCAAGCCACTTATTTGCCTTGAAAACGAGAAAGACATAATGGTGCCATTTTTCGCGATTAGTTAATGTTTTGCGTTTTCGCAGTTCTATATTTGCAACTCGTTTTTTTTTTTGTTGCAATATTAATTAAACCGAATATCGATTGGAATAAAATGTCACACCCAAGAATCTCTAGTATTGGGGATTAAGTTTATTTTGATATGATTTCTAAACAAACCACGTTTGCTGTTTTAAATCGCATTGCTTTGTTGTTAGCATAAAACATGAGCGTGGTCAGAACAAAATATAGAGAGGAAAAAAACAAAAAACCTTTAACAACAAAACGCATTTTTGCAATTTTTTCCTTATTATAATAAATAGATTGATGAATAATAATATTTGCATATACGGTGCAAAAAAAATATTTGCCCAACTACATATTCGAGCTTATTCTACACTTTTCTTCCAACTAAATTAGGCTTGTTGAGCCTATCTCAATTTGCCTAGTGAAGTGAACAAGTCGGAGTAAAATTAAAAAACGGATCATGTCTGATATACCTACATGTTTGAATTACACATACATCTATTTTTATTTTTTTACTTAATTACAGAGAATTATCTAATAAAAACCTTGCTAACCCAGTTTCCAATTTTGTAGAAAATAAAAAAACCTTCAATAAAAGTGAAAAAAATTGTATTCTTATTATTTTTGTATTGAGTTGTTTTATGAGTTCAGAGCCCAAAAAGTAAGATTTCGCCACAAATTTCTTCGTGGCAGGCGATAAGCAATAAGCAGCTGCGGTAAAAGAAGTTAACCGTACGTAACTTCCATAAAATATAAACCAATTAATCTGAGGATATATGTCGAATATTTGATTTGCAGTTTCTTTAAATCGCTCTATAAAACTAAAATCGGTTTTTTGAGGCATGAGAATGTCTGCGAACAAAGAATCGATTGGAAAACAAGTAACGACGATTTAAGTACTACGAGCTTAAAGAGAAAATGAAAAACCTTCTCTACATACACTGGAAAAGCCAAACGGTAAAAGACTTGGCACCAGTCAGCGAGAGACGCAGACATCTGATGTGCTATCCAGAGTTCGGCCAAAATCACCTAGACGATTATAGTTTTTATTAATTAAGCAGTTTGTTCAATAGTTTAAAAATTAATTTTTAATAAAATTATGTTTTTAGAATATGTTTAATATTAAGTGTTTACTTTTTGCTATAATGAAACTATTAACTATATACTTACAAACATTTTACTAGATAAATTTCATTAGTATTTCAAAAAAAACTGTGTCCTTTTGCAATATAGGATACCGTACCCAAGCTTCACAAGGTACTCGTATATACAATATATACTAGGGCTATCAATTTTTGGGATTTTATTGATCCCGGTATTTTCGAGATTAGAAAATAAAATCCCGGGGCAATCCTGTGATCCCGAATATCACAAAGTTTTGATTCGTAAATTCTAATTTGTCAAACAAAGTAACACGTCTGTAATCGTTGTATTATTGAAGTATACAAAATAACATTAATATAGCAAAGAACGATTTGTTGTAATTCATGTATGTATTTATTGGTCTCTTCAGGAACAAAAAGAATTGAACGTAAAATATGACACACATACAAAATAATTTATACTTCAAATACAAATATAAATATTTGATACAGAAGAAATTGCACCTACATAAAGTGAAATTATTTTTAATCACTGTTTTAGAACAATATTAATTAACTTTTGTTTCTCATGTTAAACTTTCTTATTTCAATACAACTCTGATAGGTGGTGTGTTTAGTGTGTTATTTGTTTGTTTTATTCGAGGTTTATTTTTGTTTGAAAAAATTCATGATACAATAATGAAAGGTGTTGTACGTTGGCAACTTCTCGCTCTAAATCAGCCATCTTGAACGCCCTTAGAAACTGTGTTGTTCTTTTTCAGAATTTGGTTACCAGTTTTGTACAAAAAAAATGTTGGATTGTAGCAAAAAATTTAGGTTTTCATGTGGAATTTATAAAATGTATTATCGATTGTTTTGACATTTTGGATAATTTTTCTCATTTGTTAATAATTGGTTTTCTAAAAGCGAGAATTTGAATAATTTTTTGTAAAAGTTGTCAAGTATTTGTATAATGAAACATTATTTGTAAAATTATTAAGTTTAATAAAGCTACAATATATTATTGGCAAGAAAAAAAATGTCCGTATTTTGATAAAGTATTAAAAATAGTTCTCCATAAAATCATCGTCATAGAAGAATCCCATTTCTCTCCCGCCTTCAACCGACTCGATCGTCTCGTCAACGTCAATTTTTGGTTTTCTCCGCTCGTCTTTGGAACAACCTAATTTTATATTCAATTTAACCTATAGATGTTTTATTCTAATAATTATACCATAAAGGCTAAACGAACTCCATGGACCTGTTTATTTCTGCTTTTTCAGTTATCAATTAGTATTTCTTTCCCGCCATCAGTGCTTTTTTGCTCATAACCATTGAGGATTACCTTCAGTTTCTTCACGATCTAATGATTGGAAATAAACTATATTAATGTGGGAAAACCCGTGAGGTTCTACTCTTCCGAAAAAAAGTTAATCGCTGTACAAACATTGTTATGTTATTGGTACGGTTTGAATGCATTTGCGTCATATTTAAACATTTTACATTAATTACTACAGAATAATCATTATCGAAGAAGTTTGTCTTTTTTAATTTTGGCATCCAAAAACATTAAAAATTCGTACTGTGCGCTGGTTTTACCAGCAATTTAAATACAAATTATGTTATTGATTTATTTTGTTAGTTTTCATATAAAATTCATAATATTCCATTTATTGTGGTTAAATTTTATGAAAATATCTTCACTAATTTGTACTTTTCCCTAAGAACGGCCTTGTTTTATTCCCGTTTCTCCAATACTTCAAAATACAACATTGAGCTAAGGGCGTTCAAACTGGCGCTGTCACAATGTACAACACCTTTCATTAGTACATCATGGCCATGATTCAATAATAAAAGGTTAGATCAATATTGACAAGGGAGTTTTGACACTCCCTTACAAAAGGTTGCATATACGAAGTACGGAAGACTAGGAGTAGCATAGTATGGAAAGTTGGCAAATAGTGGTATAATACAATATGTTAATTTTAACATATTTGCAAGAAATTGCGTGCTTAAATAACAATAAAAAGTAGTCTTACCTCAATTAATTAATTTAACTGCTATTTAGTAAGAATATTAAAACTGCAAGCTAAAATTATGTTAAGCTCTAATAATTTTTTTAATCACAAAGTGGTAATGAGTCCGAGTTTTAAAATAAAGAAGCTTTTTTCACATCATTGCTGCTGCTTATGTGTTGGGTACATGCAATGCGGGTTTCTATAGAAGATGGGCACGACTTTATTTTTGCGCCATTAAAATTTTCAAATTACCGGCTCCAGGATTTTGACTATAGCCAAAAACTCGCTAGATGGCTTAGGTAACGTGCTCCCGGACACTTCGTTAACCCAAGTCAACGAAGCGTCATTTGCATTATTTTGCGACAAGTATAGCTTTCTTACTACGAAGAAGTTATTTATTCGGTTTATTCCTTTTATTTATATACCATTGGTATCAGGGTTATTCTTAATATTGTGATGAACCCCTGGAGGGTGAAAGGACCAAACATTTTAATTACGATAAATAGTAAGTGACTTTATAGAGTTAATGGAGTTGTGAAAAAACCCCAATAATTCGAAATTCTAGAAAGAAACCTTTATATATTAAAAGAAAAATAAATCAAACTTCATAACTCAAGAATTTAGTTCTTACAAATTCTTGTTTTTGGCATTTGGATGATTATTATGTCGCATTATTTTTAATTTATTTAATCCATTCCTTTTAGAAATAAGAAAACTTTCCACTTTGTCACATCGAATTTATATGCACGTGAAAAGCGTTCAAAGAAAAAGCGCGTCATTTATACACATTTACAAGACGGGGTCAATCTTGTAATCAGAAAAAATTCTGTATTTAGAAACATTAGAAACAAAAAGTGTTGCCTGTGAGTTTTTGGTATTAAAAAGTTTCGAGGTAACTACTATTATTATTTTTAAGAAGCAACACGGTTTTGATGCTAAGAGAGCCGTTTGACCAAAAGTGAGGGAGCTAGCTGCTTATCGAGCTAACCTTTTATAATTGAATCATGCATCATGGCTGATTTTTTTTTTTTATTTTATGAGACCCCTAAACTGCCTTGCAATTTACTTTGTGTACATAAATATTTTCAAAACGAACTGCCGTTTTTATAAGCGGCAACAAAATATATAGGATTTTCTCATGCCGCTCCTCTTTAATATGCCTTGAAGTTGAAAACGTTAGGCATTTATTTAGACAACATTCATGCATTTATAATGAATTGGTGCGAACATTTACGATATGCAGAATATAGCGTATACATTTATAATATTATACACTAAAAAGAAGCTTCTCATTTAATAAAAAGTTAGGTGCTTAAAATGCTCTTTCTACAAACACCTGAGTCGCTGGCTATTTCAAATAAATTTGGAGTTTTATATAACAAATTTTCAAAAAAATCTTATATGTTGCCATGATTCAATTATAAAAGGTTGAATAATTAAACAGCCTTCTCTCTCACTCGTAACAGATGGTCTATCTTATTTAACAGAGGTGCAGTTTCCAATCATATGTAATGAATAATGTTTTTAAAATAACTAACATTTTGCGAACTATGAAGTGATAAACAATAACTTATTGCATAACTTTAATTGCCATATATTGCGTTTACAGACGTTTTGGGATCTGCTCTGCAAAATATCCTAAATTGAAATAGTGTGGAATGCCTTTTATACGAGTACGTATATGTACCATATTTGTGGTATTTTGCAGATCAATAGCAGATAAAATATCACTCCATGTCCAATGGACGTTTTTGTCGAGATATCTAAGTTTCCGCACCTGCCCTTCCGTAAAAATAGACTCCACATTAGTTTGGAGCCGCTCAGTAACAAATGTAAAAATTTGTTTCTGTTACCAAATAACACTTATTATTTTTCTCACAGCGATAAGTGTCCCAAAAAAATATTAATAGAAATTATATGAAAAATCATTATGCAATAATGAAAGGTGTTGGCAACTTCTCGCTCTCAATTTGCAGAATTTGGTTACCAGTTTTGTAAAAAAAATGTTGAATTGTAGCAGAAAATTAAGTTTTTTATGTGGAACTTAGTATTAGTATTTCTTTCCTAAAAAATCCCGCCTTCAGTGCTTTAATGCTCATAACCATTGAGGATTACCTTCAGTTTCTTCATGATCCAATGATTGGAAATAAACTATATTAATGTGGGAAAACCCGTGAGGTTCTACTCTTCCGAAAAAAAGTTAATCGCTGGACAAACATTGTTATGTTGTTGGTACGGTTTGAACGCATTTGCGTCAGGTTTTACCAGCAATTGAAATACAAATTATGTTATTATTTTTTTTTGTCAGTTTTTATATAAAACCACAATAATTGGAATATAATAATCATTGTGGTTAAATTTTATATAAATATTTCACTCATTTGTACTTTTTTCTAAGAACGGCCTTCTTTTATTCCCGTCTCTCCAATGCTTCCAAAATACAACATTGAGCTAAGGGCGTTCAAACTGGCGCTGTAACAACGTACAACACCTTTATTTATTCCATCATGATGAAAAATAATGTTTCTCACTGAGCACTCACCAAGGCGAATTCATTAAAAGTGGTGTTAATCAATCAGCTGATTGGTGGTTGGTTGTCAAGACCAATTGTTTAGTTGCAAATAATAAATTGTTCGCTTTAACTACAGAAAATTTCAAGATATGGTTCACTATAACTTTTTGCGGTGACTCTAATAGTTTAAAAATTATTACGCGAAAGTTAAATACAAAGGAGATAAATTTTGACAATAACCCACCAAAGGGTTGCATTTTTAGAATCGCTACCACCTTACATCAATTCACCTTGGCACTCACCTACAAAAAATAAGCCACTTTTTCTGTTTTGTGCGTTATTTTTTATCTCAAGTAATAAAAGTTATTTTGAAACATTTTCTAAGTGAAGAGGGTTCTTTTCGAACTCTGATTAAAAGACGTTCTTGCTTGAAAAGGCGCAATTTCGTTAACTTTCTTGACCATCGATACGTCATTTAAAATAAAATAATAAACTCCGAACAAAAACTCAAGTATAAATATTAAATAATTTTCGGAAATAAATTTTTCGTTTATTTATAATAGAAAAAACACAAAAGAACATACATTCGTACATTGTAAGCTACAAATAATCATAAAAATATTCAGCAATGTGCTATTTGTATTTTTTAAATTTATTATTCGTTAATAAAATCCTAAATTCAAATTTACTTATTTCCATGTTACATAACACATAAAAAACATATATGTATGTACATATATGTAAGTATATATATGTAAGTATACATATATATACGAACATAAATGGATTAGCCGCTTTTTAGCGAAAACACCATACATGAAAATAATGAAAATGCATTGTTTGAATATTACAATTAAAAATAATTTTTTTGGTACTGCTTCAATTTATTTTCATTTTTCTACAAAAACCCTTCGCACAACTACAGTTTTTAATTACCCTTTATCACATACATACATTTTTACACACTCCGTCATTCACACACACAATCACAAAAAAACGACAATAGAACTCTTATTGCGTTTTTTTTTTGTAATCTATAGAATAGTTTTCTTGGCTAGTGCATATTTTTTTATAGTGTTTGTAAAGCATGTGTGATAGTTTTTAATTACTAAATATTACAGAAACCCCCCTCCCCTTTCAAAAAAAAAAAACTCTCACAATATGCTTTAAAATACAAACTATGTTTTAAAATTATTTCTGCTTAACGCTATGAAAATATTTGCGATTTTATACTGTGCTGTTGGTGCAAAATTTTGAAATTTTTTTTTCGTATTTTTTCAAGTCGATAGTCAAAGGAAGTTCAGCATCTTTTGTTTTTAAATATATTTGCGCTTGTTGTTCGCTTATTTCGAAATTGCTGAATTAAACTAAAAATTTTCATTTTTTATTTAGTATGTACATATGTAATATTTTTTTTTAGTTTAATTGCAAAAAACAAAATTATACCGCTTTGTTGAAAATTCTACTAAATGACAATTGAATTGAAATTTATTTTCCTGATATTAGCATTGTAAAATAGATAAATTCAAGGAAGACCATATTCGGGTGTTATCCTTTTTATATACTTCCTAGCATTTCCTTAACATCTCCCTATAATGTATTTATACGAGTATATCTATGCATATAGTAAATCTACCTTCCCAGTTTCATTTTATTTTACCCCAGCACACTTGTCATTCGACTGCACTACAACCGCATTATGTTCTCGCCTAATCGGATTTCGCTAATTTTACATGATTATTATTCACATCAATTAAACGCTTCATCTGATCGCCGTGCGCCAGCAGTGTGTTTGTTGGCTGGCAACCCATACCGCCAGCAGCCGCCAACAGCGCGCGTCCAGCAATTGAACCGTTCGCATGGCCATTGGTAAAGCCTTTCGTATAGCCATTTGCATAACCATTTGCATGTCCGTTGGCATGTCCATTGGCATGGCCATTAGCTGCGGCTGCAGCTGCTGCCGCTTTTCGTGTATTATAGGTCTTTCTATAGAAATTGCCAAACAAATACAAAAAGATTATCGTGTTGCCAACAAAGAAGAAAGTCAGTGAGCGCGGCATGTTGCAACCCTTGGCGGCAACGATAATCATATAGGCCAAAATGAGTATGAATTGAACGAGCTGGATGGTGGTCATGTACTTCTTCCACCAGAGGTATTTCTGATATTGCGGACCCATTGCGGCGACCATATAATAGAAGTACATAATTATGTGTACGCCCGAATTGAGTATGCCAATAATGACGCCCTGTTCGCCTAAAGAAAATTGTTTAGATAAATAAGTGTTAGGAAAATATACTATTTCAATGAAACAAATAAACAGATGTTGACTTACCTGGCGCATACTTGAGGTAACCCCAGGAGAAGAGTGCGGTTATAGTGTGATGATAGACATGCAGGAATGAGACTTGATTTTGTTTTTTGCGCAACACAAAGAATGTGGTATCCAGCAAATCGATTATCTTCGAGAAGAAATAGTACCAAGCGCCGGAGTATAACATCAAATTTTGCTCACGGTTGCGTACAATTTCGCATTTTGTCGAAAGTAGTGAGGCGACAACGTTACTCTCCCTGATAGACTGTGAGAGAGAAAGGATAAAATAAAAATTAGTATTTATATACATAGTATGTTAAAAAAAATTTTATTTCCCTTTTTCAAACCGAAAAATGTATTTCAGAATGGTCAATTGTAATTTAGAAAACGCAAAATAAACTTCAGAATTGTCAATTGTGCTTCAGAAATCGTAAAATGAAATTCAGAATAGTGAATTGTACTTCAAAAAACGTTAAATAATCTTCAGAATAGTGAATTGTACTTCAGAAAACGTTAAATAAACTTCAGAATAGTCTATGCACTTCATAAAACGTTAAAAGTATTTCAGAAGCTGTAAATTTTACTTCCGAAATTGTAAAATATATATCAGAAATTGTAAATTGTACTTCAGAAAAAACCTTTGTTTACATTTTGTATATTTATAGTTTCTAATTTATAAAAATTTTGCCTTAACGTGAGTTGGAAACATACATACATACATTTTTTTAAATCGCTTTTATCTCATGAACCTATTCCCAGAATACTTCCCAACATGCTCCGAAAATTTCTTCATCGTAACTATCTTATTTACAGGAAAAGTACGTTTAAAATATTACAACCATTTTTACATAAAATTTTTTACTTTTTTCTTTTACTCTTGATTATTAAAAAAAAAAAAATTTTTAATCCTTTTTCCACATAAACTAATTCACGGAATACTTCCCCAACTGCTCCAGAAATGTTTTCGTAGTTACTATCTCCTTTTACTGGAAAAGTATGATTATAAAATTATCATCATTATTGTTGAGACTGTTTGTTTTGCCTCTCCTGAACATTTGAGATTTTTTGAGTTGTGACTGTTTTTGGTTTAGGGTGCATATGTACATATGTACATATATTGTGTTATAAAAGACGGGGAAAGGTCAGATCTTATTTTTAATATCCAATTAGAACAGAGCTTCGGCATGCCGCTTTCTGCAAACAGTTGTTTGCGTTCCGACGATTTTTTTGCATATTTGAAGCTATACCACGATAGTCTTTTCCAAATTCTGTGGCCAGAAGCAATGTTTCCTGAGAATCCGTTGTAGTATGATGCGTCTTGCGCTGTTTGCGTTGAAAACAAATGTATTTTTCAAGCGAAATGTAGAAACGCGTACATTTTGTTTACATTTACAATTATCAAACTCGTCAAATTTGAAATATCTATTTTGACGGGTGTTGGACTACAACAAACCACAATACCCCAGGATTGCATTTTCTTTAATGCTGCTAATGTTTAATGTGCCTTGATCACTATTAAAAACGGGTTAAAGAAAAAAAATACTTTAGAAAAGAGACTGCGTTTTCGTTTAAAATGCATTGGTTTTCATTTTTATTTACCATTTCTCCAAACCTTTTTTCCTTAAACATATAAACGACCACTAAATATTTTTTGAATCCAAAATACTGTTTTTACACATATACATACATACATAAATATATGTACATACATATGTATTTGTGAAACTCCCTAATACACAGACTTATGTTAACTAAAAGTAATACTGTATTACAGAAGATATCTACAGTAATAATCAATATCTACGAAGACAACAATGACAAGAATTATATCGATACTAATAGCATAACCTACAAGACAGCAGATAATCAAATATGTACTCATGTCATCATTATAAATAACAACAAAAGTGCTTAGCAGAGTAGTCCATTTTTGTTCAAGGCATGGGAAAAAACTGAGTAGTTTCCCCTTGTCGGTGTGATTTTATATCTCTTTCCTACCTACAAAAATGTCATATAGGTGAAGAATATATCTAATTTGCTCTAACAGACAAGACAACTAATCATTTTTATGCTTATAATGTAATTAGCGCTGGCAACCAAACTGCTCATTGTTGTCATCACAAACTCATCAGCACTAATAATCAAACTACTCATTTTGGTCATCACAAAGTCATCACAAAGTCCTCAGTACTAATAAACAAACTCCTCATTTTTGTAATCAATATTTTATCTTATGCGTTTTTATTAAAATTAACTACTAAATAAAAACAATAAAAAATGTTGAATAAAGTATTAAATACAAATATAATAATCAAATCGGTAATCCCTATTCCATGTTCGATGTTTGTGTAAATCTACTGCAACACTTCAAATAAAAGTCGTCGTTAACACTAAAGAAGATGGGAAGGCCTGGTTTTTTATGATTAAGTCGGCCTTTCATCATACTTACGCAAACAAGATAATTCAATTAATTATTGAACGATGACAATCAGGGTATTATTGATACCGCCATTTGACAGACACTAAACAAAATTTCTAAACACAAGAAATAATCAACATACTTAAGAAACTAGTGGCCGAATATACATAAACGGCATTTTTAACTTACGGGGGTATTCTAATTTAGATACCGGAAAATTACCTTTTCTTATAATTTTTGTCAAAACAAGAGTATTGAATATTTTTGAACGCAACGAGTTTTACGAGTTAAACTAAGGGATATAATCAATAAATTGACGGTTTTACTTTGTCATAAAGTCTATTCAAATCATAACAGTGGCGCTTTAAAGTTGAGCCTGCAGAAATACGTTGCTTCTATGTTGCCACGATTTTTCTCGTTTTAATAATCTGAAACAGAAAATTCAACTTGCTTTGTATACAGTAGAATTGTGATGTTATCCGGAACCATGATATAGTCGATTAAGTTCAAATTGACAATTTTACATTACGTTAAATGATGATATGATACCATTTTTATCATGTTTTCGAGTGTATTGTTTACGAAAAAAAATTGAAATAAATGCGTTTGCATAATTCTTGTTCCGGCTAGAAATATGAGTAAATTGTAAAAATTTCAACGCAATCGAACCAGTATTTTTCTAAATATCGTGGCGATTAAAATTGCATTTTTGAACCGTCTAAAGTAGAATACCCCCATAGCTATTTGACTCTTTGACCTCAACAAACAGACAAGTAAGTGTATTGTCTGAAAGTGGCCTGGAAAACTATTTCAACTGTTTGCATACTTGCGAGTGAACTTTACTCTTACTTGCCGAAATTTTGTAGCTTTTGCTATATAAACTGCGAGGAATGTGTATGAACATATGTATGTACATATGTATATACGTACATATGTACAATTATCTCTCTTAGCCACTGATATGTATGCATGTACATATTTAATGTAAATATTTTATTTATATTGGTTTTATTACTAAATAAAAAGCGAGTAAAGTCAAGCCATAAAAATCTTAAAAAAAAAAATAATATACTTAGTTGTGTCTCAAAACGGTGGGTTGTAATTTTGTTGTATGAAAAGCTTTAAAAATATTACCCAGCATTAATTTCAATTATTTGCACTTACATTTTTTAGGTAAGGCCCCCCGCGAAAGCTTCAAAGTTTATTAAGATAACTCCACCAAATTATCTTCCAGATAACAGTAGCAAATGGGATCGGGCAGCAAATTCATTACCTTAGAGCGTGAATATCAATTGTAGGTAACCTGTCACAACTCAAACTCGATAAGAGAAATGTTGTTTTGCAAGCGCCCTCGATCTACATATATGAGACCAAAAAAAAGGCCTTGGAAACGTGTATGTACTAATAACTTTCTGATGTACACCATCTATTCATTAATGAAGAACATATGGTAACACTGCTCCTTATCCGGTGATAATCGTTCAAGGGTACACTTGATTGTTATGCTCATTAACGAAGCAGTTGCCCTAAATATCGATATGTCTTGAAACCCATGTAAAAGTATTTTGACGCACTGGAGTAGAGGGTGATCAGATATTCACCAACCTGAGCGAATATTACCTTCTTGATTGACTTCATTGGCAGTATATCCTATACTGTTTAACTCAGTCTTCTCGTGAGAATTGCGACTGCAGAAGAAGCTATTGGTAGAGATTTTGGCGGTGCAGTCATCCGTTCGATCAAACCGGATATCGCCTGCTTACCATAAGGCCTGCTTAACATTCGAATTCAAGCAGAATATGACACCAATCTATTAAAAACAAGGGGACATCTTTTGATGCAACTTTTAACCTCTCAAAGAGTACGATTAACCACTAAATTGAATATGTAACTGAAGTAGTATTTAAATTCACATTTGTAAGTTTTTGAAACTGAACGAAAACAAAGCGCACTGATGTAAAACTTTAAATATTTTTTTAAAATGGTTTCCATAAGCAAACTCAACCTCTTAAATGTTAACCAAGTTAAATATTTAACTAACATGTTTTTAAAATTTCTTTCAACTTTGTTTTGTTTACATTTTCTTAAATTTTTTTTTATAACATTTTCTGGCAGTAACTAGAGGTAAACTTACGGTTAATTCTTCTTTTTCATCTGTTAGCTAAAGAAAAGCTTTACTTGCAAAAACTGCTTGAACTTGTTGAAATTCATTAAAACAAAAACAAAGTCTATATAAGTTTTCAATGTCAGTCAGAAATGTGTTAAAAGAATACAATACAAAATTTAAGCGAAGTATTTACAAAGTTGTTACTTGCTTACAACTTTCTTTTAAACATATAAACTCGGTACAACCTTGTGATTCACGCAACATTTTTACGAGTATTCAACTCATCGGAGAAATGTGCACGCGTGTACATACATATGTATATATGTACATACATGCAAATGTTTTAAGTGGATAAAATTTTTTAATTGACTCAATTAAGCGCTATCTGAACGCCGCATAAGATAACAGTCAATTAAATTAAATAAAACTAAACTTGACCATTATTTTTATCAGCGACAAATATATTCAGTACTTGCAAGTACTTACCGTCCGACACATCCAAATAGAGAAGCAAACTTGAAACGCATTGTAGATGACCATGATGTTTTTTAGATCGTACGGTTTACGATCACGCATATATGCAGGTCCGATTTTGAGAACGAAAAGCAGGTAGAGTGCCACAATGGAAACAACCGGACCGGGGGAACTCATCAAGAACCAGCTATCCACCGTTTCATCTGTAAAAAAAAAGAAACGAAAATAATCAAAATTGTGTAAGTTTTATACAATTCACGAAAATTATTAAAAATTCCTTTTCAGCAGATAGTGGCGAAGTGCGCATTGCAGCAAAGAAGTAGTGGATGTAGTACTCATACTGAATTTTATTTTACTTATTTTAATGCCCAACCATTTAACACTGCCACCAACTTAAGTTTCAGTTTTACAAATTTTCCTCTTTTTGACCGAATATTAGAACAATGCTCAAACTTTCATTTTACCCGTATTTTTCGTATATGATCCATTAAATAGATATTCGAGCGAGAGAAACTCAACTAGATAATCTTTGTTGATACAACTAATATTAATCATTGTTTTTTGATTAGCACAAAGCTGTTACTTTCAACAGGACGGAAAAAAGCAGACGTCTGGGTATATTCAAAAACTTTTTTGACTTTTTGAACTTCACATTTTTTTTTTATAAGTTTAAGTTAAAGCCTACTTTCTTTTTTGTGGTTTTTACAATACTGCTGCAGTTAAAAAGCTATTTTTCCAATTTACATACATACTTATGTTTATACATATCTCGTGACTTTGTCATATTTTAAAAGAAATCGTTTTTTATTGATGGAAAAAGTAAAGGTGATATACAAACTTTTCTAAGGATTCTGACAAATTGATAAATAATTCATGAAATTCTAAATAAAAATTAAACAAATAAAAAAAAATGTTTCTTGGAAAGTTGAAATTTTTTTTTAAATATTGTAAAATTGTAATAATTTTAATTAGGGAATAATCTAACTGTAAACAAAAATTTGTACAAAAAATTGAACATGAAGAACTACGGAAATATTTAGAATCCACAGTGCCGAGCATATATGTATGTATGTATGTTTGTATGTACATACAAGTTTAAATGTAGTGAGTATTCAACAACTGACTACATTACCTTTTTTTTTAACATAGCGGATATGTTTATGATGACCAAATAATTTCAGTGTAATAAAGGGCATTGTTTTAAATTCGGCTTCAAAAACTTTTTTTTAGTATAATGAGCAAATTTAAAAAAAAAAGTTATTATTTCACATATAGATTTTTTTGCTACATGCTTACGTTATTCTAAAAAAATTCAGAAGAGATTTTCAAAAAATTTTCAAAATTTAGTGCGTAGTTGGTTGGGCTATAAAACTGATAAAAAGTGTTGTTTGTTGATTTTGTTCTAACTTTGAAACTTTAGTTCACATCATTTTCGTTTAACTAGTAATTATATTTAAATTACAAAATAATAATGAAAAAAATTGTGCATGGCTTTTATTTCTCTTATGAAAAAAAAGTTCAATTCAAATAAATATTGATAATGTAAATATAGAAAAATAATCGTTACGATCCATCGTATTTTTATTTTTTTTTTTTGGAAAAATGTGGTTCATAATTTAAGAAAACTCGCGTGAACCAAATTGTTAAACGTTAATTAAAAATTTATAAAATCCAAGGAGTTTACACCAAAATGTATACGTATAATTCACAGTCCGAAGTAAATAAAAAAATAAATATTTAAAACATCCTTGCAATTGTGCATTTTTCATATAACGCACGCATTTTACTGTGGACAACAAACATTTGACGAAAGGAATAATATTTGTCAATGAATAAAAAAATAGTCTCAAAATGCAAATATAATTTTTTGTATTTTTATTTTAAGCGTCTTTAATTAAGATTTATTAATTCTTTACTTAGACATGAACGAAGCCTTAATAATATTAAAATTAAACACACAAACACTACACTTATTCACTTCCTAAAAGCAAACAAATATTACTGTAGCAAGCATCTACTATGTACATATTTATCATATACATACATATATGTATAAAAAAGATATTTCTTATGCACCACTACTCACCAACACCCTTTGAGAGACCGGAAATGCGCTCATTGAAAATTTTTATATATGTCGCCATTTTCCTTGCTGTTTATCTGTGTGTGTATGTGTATCGCTCTAGAAAAAAACAAGAAAAAAAAAAATTAAACTAATGTACAATAAAATACATAATTGAATATATAATATTTTTTTTATGAATTAAACAAGCAAAACACAGCAGTTCTTCCAAAGAATACACTGAATGAAATGCAACGCGTGCAAAATTGAAATATAACGAATCATATGAATACTATGCTTTCCCAAGTACATTTAATTATTACAAATATATGTATGTAAGTATCCAGTATATATGTATGTATGTATGTTTTGGATATAAGCACACGCGTAATACCAATATATTTCGAATTTTTTTTTTAGAGCGTTGGAGCTGCGGCGAGTACTGCTCCACACGAGCGCGTTCACAATTCTAAAGGTAAAAGCTCGATTCAATCTGTGCTAAGCGTTTTTTAGCTTACAAATATACGCAAGTATGTTTATCGTTTCTGCATACATACGTACATATGTACATACATACAAGTACTATGTAGTAAGCTCAGACGACGAAATAGTCAAATCTATAGTTAGCAAAAAAAAAAAAATATAAATAAAAATGATAATAATATGCGTCCGAAAAGTTGTGATATGAATAATGAATTTTATTTTGAGAATCGAACAAGTGTGTGCCAGGCAACAAGTTGGCTGCAGAAGATTTTTACAAGCAATTTTTTTTTGGTGTTTCTAGTTATATATATTATATATTCAGATTTGATTAGCATTATATTGGTAGCCAATTTGGTTAGCAGCAAAAGTAGATATTCGCGGGTTGTTCTTGAAGAGTCGACAAAGCACGTGTGTATGTATGTAAAATAAATGCGAATTTTTTATAAGCAAATGTCTGAGCTTTCTGACTCTGATTTAAATAGTATCGCTTATCAAACTTAATCGGATAAAGAAACAGTCGTGATTTTGTTAAACTGATTTTCTTAATCCAATCCAAATAAAGCTGAATAACTTAATTTGCCGCTATTTTAATTATTTGATTAAATTTACTATTTTTATGTGGGATGGGCTAGCGGAGGCAGAGCCTCCCCTAGAAAAATTTCTCGGAAACGACAATTTTTCAATATAATTTAATAAAAAACATAATACACTGTAAAATTATTGAATATAATTCTTGGGTATTACAAAGTAAAGATATTCGTCCTTGATTATAATTAAAAGCTTTTATTTCCGTAAATTTTTTGTCAGTTATCATCATTTAATTTGTTAATTATACATTAAGAAACGTATGTTTATCTTAAAATTTCACATTCATGTCTAGAATCAGAATAATTGAAATTTCCTATAATTGGCGTAAATAACTACGTAAGTCACGTAACGTCACTGAGCCTGGGCCTCCCCTGCAAACTGACCAAGTGCCTATACAAAGTGTATTTAATTCTTAGGCCTTTCGGACAGCACAGCAAATGCAAAACATTGCACCAAACTCGATTGGCAACGGCTTGAAAATCAAGTGATAGGA
Source organism: Philophylla caesio (assembly GCA_963971545.1). Lineage (NCBI taxonomy): Eukaryota > Metazoa > Arthropoda > Insecta > Diptera > Tephritidae > Philophylla > Philophylla caesio. Next base: position 187,663,265 of record OZ020604.1, on the reverse strand, counting down.
TTGTTTTCTATGCTCTTTTTAATGAAAATTTTAGTGTCATGAAGTAGTCACAAGGTTTCTTTCAAATATGGATATATTTTATTTGTTACAGCTGCCCGCATGTACGAGTGTTTGAAATTGCACCTGCTTTACAGTTATTTAGACAATTTCTCTTCAAATGTCTGCTTTTATGCTCGTTTTAAACGCCCTACAAAGGCCTCTAAATATTAATAAATAAGATAGTAAATAATAAAAAAATAGCTACTAGCACCTCATTTGACTATTTTTTTATATTTTTTTTTTTTTCATTTTCATCCAAGTTCACAGTCAACTATAATTTCATATAGCATTTTTTTTAAAGAAACTGAGAGCCATAACTTAACTATACTGAAATTGGAACTCGTGGAAACGAATTTTAAAATTTATTTAAAATAAAAATCAATAATCGATATAAATTTATTTTCATTTGCTTAAGAAATGCAATTGAATGCAGATTAAAATTTCATTTTGAAGTCAATTGCCATAAATTTTGTATATGGAATTATTTAAATAATTTAATGTAACAATTCGATTTTATTGATTTAATTATTGAACCCGTCGCTTTCGTAGGCGATTTATTACAATTATTTTTATATTAAATACTTATTTAGTCCAGTTCATTAAAAAATTAGCTTACATCTTTTTACCAGCTACCACAAATGAGAGCGTAGCGCAAATTTGATTTGTAGTTAAATTTTTGTTTGGAAACTCTTGCTAGCAGAACGTCTAACAGTAAGAAATACCATGTACGCATTTTTTCCCTCTAAAATGATTTCTACAAAACCGCATTTAAAATTATTTTCTATCAAAGTATCATAATGAATATTCATCCGATTTTCGATAGATATTACCAAACATGAAGAAAACATGCAGACAAATAAATTCATAATTCATACGTATCAAACCGTAATGATTTAAAATAAATTTAAATAAAAATTTAAATCGCTACGTATTTTCTTATTGACTTTATTACAGCTTTAGTAATAAAGCGAAGTTAAATCAATTATTTAGCCTTATGATACAACTCAATCGAAATTTGGACAATTTAGTTTTTTATCTGAAGTCCGTATAAAAATATCGATGTGGTTGTTGAAAAAAAGAGAGTGTAACACATTCACCAAGCTAGCGAAAATGTAAACTCTGAAAAAGAGCAGTTGTCTTCATTTCTCTTCCATTCCGCACCATTCTTGCGCAATTATCGCATGAATTCTCAATTTGCGCGAGTTTTATAAAGAATCTTTTTTTTTTCAAATACATTTTTTTTAACGGGCAAAAAAAGCGAGTGCAAGTACTGTTAAATCATTCATGCTAGCATACTTTTTCCGTTTTACGTTTTGCTGCTAAAGCAAGAAATATCAGATAAGACAAAATAAGATTTGTGGCCTTTGTCTTTTTTTACACTGATGATACATTCTCTGCATTCTACAAATTACTAATTTTTGCTTAAACGTGTGGCAAGTATGATATGGAGTTTATTTAACTTTTTATTTGTTTATAGTAGTTCCATAAATACAAATTAACTCTTTTCAACTATTATTTATGCTTTGTTTTATGTAATAAAGTTTGATTTTGCTTATACAAACGTAATATTTTTGTTTGTTTTTATTTTCTCGCATAATTGATATCTTTAATTTATTTTTATATTTTATTTACTATTTCGTTAATTATTTAATATATTTGAATAAAACCATAATACAGTATATATGTACACATGTAGTTTCATATAAAAAATGTGTAGTACGCATTTATTGGCCAGCACCTTTTGTACGTCTTGCCATTAATTAATCTGAATCGAGTTCATGAACCCATCTATCATTTTTTGTTGCAAATCTTGTGCAAATACTATAATGGTAATGCTAGTTAAATTTATTCATACGAAAACATAGAAAAAAAGTGCAAACACTAAGCTATGTGCATTTTTTAAATGTCAGATTTATTTTAAAATTGGCAAACAAAAAACAACATTTTTGCATTCAATTAATAATTTGAGCATTTACGATGACTTGTCAAAAACGGCGTGCGCAAACCTTTTGTATTTATAAGTTTATGTGTGTCATACAGGCGCCAAAAATACTAAGATTTGGACATTTTGAATGTTGTTTACATATTATTTTGCATTTGTCTATTATTTTTCTATTGAAACTCTATTCATTCTCTAATAACGCATGTATAAACCAAATTTTCAACTTTTAACAAAAATTGTAATAGTTCAAAAGTTTTTTTTTTTAATTTTGATTTCCTTTTCTTTTAGAATCGGGTACGGCCGATTTGTGAAACTTTGTTTACTTATTTACTTCCACATAACGTTCAAACTAAATTCATTTTTTTAATAGGGAATAAAAATGCAACACTCTTAGCAAAAAAAAAATCTCAAAAATTAGCGACAAATTTTAGCAACTGAAACTGGCATTTCAGCTTACTTCTTTGATTTTTGAAAAATTTCCTTAGCGGATTGAATCTATTTCTTATTTTCAAATAAAATATATTTCGAAGAGAGTATCGAAAATTCATTCTGAGCATTGCAAACCAATAACTTCACTTAAATGATGTAGTTCATTTCAGTATATTCTTTGTGATTGTCTAGTTTAGACCTTGATCGAAAGCTTTCCTCCTCTTTTTTCAGGTGTAGATTAATAGCAAACAGATAATACCAATTATTTGCCATACCAAACATGCAAAATTTTGTAAAATATGACTGCGCGAAAGCAAAACCCTAGTCTATAACTTAGGAAGATCGCAATTTCTTAAATAGTCTCACGATTAAGAAATTTAGAAAAAGTTTGGGGCGCATATAAGTGGTTAATCTCTTAAAAAAGTTTATTCACCATAAGCTATTTAAATGAAAACTTAAGAAGTCTGACGCAATGGAACATGGAATAAGCTACAGCAACAACTATTGCAATCAAAATTCCCACAATACATAAAACATAATGTATGTATGTATATTTTGTAAAGAAATTATAAGAGAACATTTATTAGCCGACAATTGTTCATGCATAGCTCAGCACACGCCCGCAAGCAAATGTGTATGAACGCTAAGAGTATTTTGACTTTTGTCACACTCGATACGCGAGTTCAATGCCAAATTTTGGTTAATGCCACCACAAAATTGCAACAAGAAAACACACAATTCAACAAGCAACTACTGTTCTCGAGTGCTGACGCGACATTTTTTTTATATTTATTTTACTATTTTGACGCCAAATTCCATTTATTTTTGTAATGCATACATAAATACGTGTGTACATTTGTAAAACAACTTCAACTTGGCATTCAGACAGAATAACACATCGATTGGATGGCATTTAACAGCTGTTGGATGTTTGGGCCGCTTGATGATTGAAACTTGGCCTTGTGTGGCAAATAATTGGTGAATTTAGCAAAGAACCTCACCTCGTGCAATGCCACACCGATACCAGCACGTGAGAAACCATAATTATTACATACACTCGTTTGACTCATGTAAGAATGTACAAAATATGCATGGCAATAAATGCTTGCGGCTAGAACCTGCAATAACAAACAGCAAGCGGTTTAGTTGCTACATACTAGTAAAGCGTTAACCTGAAAAATTATGACTAAAAAATAGCTACTTAGGCAAAAATTCACAAGATCGAAGTCAAGGCGATCGACTTTTTTCACATTGATTTTTTAATCACTCTTGGTTTTTTTTTTTTTTTCTTCTATTAATAAAGTGTGCAACAAACTGCGCCGTCGTTGTTTCATCACATTTATGCTGGCGTGCAGCAGGCTGCTTGCCAAGACACGACTACTTAACAGAATGCTTGTTCCTCTAGCGAAGTAGAACGAAGTAGAACTTTGTTACTGCGGTTACGACTTAAGATTCTGGGTTGGATATTGTTATAGAATCTGAATGATTGCATTATTTTTGGAATCGGTATCCAAGCTCTTCCACATAAAGCTAACTACTTGTTATTATCTTTAAAGGAAAGGACAACAGTTTGGTGCGGCAAGTATGTATATTAGCAGGAAGAAAGTTGTTACGATAATTGTAATGAAAGTTTCCCGAAATGCATATACACATATTTTTTTTTTTAATTTAATGACCATTAAAAATATGCGGCTTTAAAATCTATACACTTTAGTATTTGGGAAACCTATTGAAAAAAGTATTCCACTCTGAAATAAATGCCTAATTTTTTGCTTAACAATTGGCAAAAAGCAGTATGTAGTCATTTTTTTTTCCGAACTGCGCCGTAAATGAGCTGCTTGTGTTGAATTTATTTTTATACTAAGAAACTGTTCCAAAATCATTAAATGGAAATTGAGTTTACCTTAACAAAAGTCAAGTATTTTGAAAAAAAAAACTGTCATCTGATTTAGTCTCAGTTGCCCTTTTTATTAGAATTCACCATTTTAATGAAGTTGGTAAGTATTGTGGTTTTTTATATCAATATCAGTGTCATACTATGACTGCTTAGACTAAAAGGAAATTATTTAAATTGAAAAACAAGCTACAACCTCGTGATCTGTAGAGTAGTAAAAGCCACCGAACCGCCTCTTGTCGTTAAACCTTTCTTTCTCCAGCATAACTATTTTTTCGAAGAAATAAGACTCAAGCTTTAAATAATTGCGTTAGATGGTTTTGATTTCATAAAATGAGAACAAACTTAATAATTATGTTGCATGTCTGCGATCAATTTGAACTTACACCGAAAACGCTAATAGTTGCAAACATTTTATACAAATAAAAAATAGTAAGTTTTTAATATGTGAATGTCTAAAGCAAAACTCAATTAGTTTTTCAATTTATATTCATTATTATGCACATATACAGCCGGCTCGCGAAAATAATGAAAGCTGCACGTGAGAAACGTTTGAAAAAATGTTTTAATTTCTCAATTTCCTCGGCAGTTACGCGGCGCCTGACATGCATGTACTTGTATGTTATTCTAATTTTTTTAAGTTTTCTTGCATTTTTGTTTTATTTTTCACATACAGTAAAAAGTTTTGAGTAACTCTTCAATCAAATTGTCTTATTTCCAACACCTTGTTCCTTTATATTCGGGAATACAAAGTTTAAGGAACAAAGTTTCTTCTATTTCAATTTGTTCCGCACTTTCTTTGCGTTGCGACACGATTTGCTACAATAGCAACTGTGCCACAATATCTGAATTTTTAAATATAAAATTTAATGATTTTGCACGGTATTAATTCGTTTTTCCTTTTTGAAGATTTTCCTTTTATTAAGATTAATATAATTTTTTGATGACATTGAAGAATGAACTGATTTAGATTTCACTTCAATGGTACTCCACATCAATACCACTAAATTTTCGTATCAAGCAATGATATTGTTTGCTTTTTTAGCCTAATCACTTTTGTTAAATTCGGTACATTTTTTTTTTGTAAAATAAAAAAACAAAAAATCGATAGAAGGTATAAATTATATTTCGAAAATACAATTAGCTGATTTACAAAGTGCTGTCAAATGTATTTCGTATTGTCATAAAGTCATAAAATTTGTAAAACTCCAAGTTATGTTATTTTGCATTCTTTTTTTTTGTGCAATGCAACAAAAACAAACAAAAATGTTTAACTACCGAAAATATGTATGCACATTTAATAGGTAGCAGCAGTAGAAAAATTAAAAAAAAAAAAAAAATATTTGAGCTATGTATATTTTGTTTTTGCTTATAAAAACTAAAATTTCAAAAATATTTTATCAACTACCTTGAATTGTACTGAAAGCATTCTTATCACAACGAAATTCAAAATTTGACAATTCAAATTAAAATAAAATATGAAAAAAGTGCAAAGAAAAAGTTTACTGCGGCTACCTATTTAATGTGCCTTGGTATGACCTTACAACTTTACGACATTATACGACACTTAAATATATTTTCGCCTAATTTTTTTCGAAACTAGTCCCTTTGATTGTGTGATTTTTATTGTAAAAATTTCTAATAAACTAATGCTACTTGAAGGATGACTTTCTATCTTGCATTATTTTTTTGCTAGTTCTCTTTTAAAATAACCCTCGTAAGAAGTTTACAAGCTCCATTTTGCCTGCATTAAAGTAATATTCTGAGGAATGGCATTATTCGTTGGAAACTTAATTTGTTCGTGGTAATATTAAACTTTAAGTTATGAAACATATTTCGGTACCAATGAATAAGCATAAAAAGAAAAGAAAACACTTCTACAAAATAATTACATTTTAAAAATTCGTTTTCCATTATAAATGTTTTTTATAAATAAAATATTCAATATAATTTTAACTGTGTCATGGTAGCGAAATTTTGTATAAATTTATGCAAACGCTTATTACTGCGGTTAGAAACGAAATTACCGCAGTCGCATAATAACTAATTTCCATTTTTTTTAAATCGTTAAATGGCTATGAAATTTATATTAATAAAAAGATGTGTCTTATTAATATTTAAATAGAACCAAAAACAAGCAATTATTCTCTATCGTAATCCAACCTAAGAGATGTTAATGTAGCAGCCTATTAAGAACGGAGATAAAACTAAAATAACTTGCTATGCATTTACATGCTACGATATGTGTGTGCAAGTATATTTATAAATATATACGTTTATACTACATAGCTGCCATTAATTTAAAACACGCTTACCAAACCGACACTAAAAGTCTTTCATAGAATTTAGGGTGTTTTATTAAGTATTTTTTTTTATTTTTTTTATTTACGGAACTTTGATCGGACATTTGTATAAACAAACACATTTAAAAAAATTAAAATGAAATTAGTTAAAGGGAATGCAAATAGGAAGGCTGTCAATGGTAAACGCACTTCTTGTGGTTAAGGTCAGCTGGCGGCTGAAACACGTTTCACTGCCGCCACTCACTTAGAAGTTAGTTAGTTAGAATCTATTAGCCATTGTTTAAACCAACTTACAATAGTTAATTGGTACGTGTGGAGAGTGAACATGTTCGATTAAGTAAGTAAATAAATAGTATTGGTTACTTTTTGGTTGTGTTAGAATGTATCGATTCAAATTTTTGCCTTTTAGATTTGTTTATTTTTCTTTAACTATTTACTTATATATTTATTTATTTATTTAATATTTATTTCTTACTGCCATTGGACTATCGTAAATGGCAAAGGAAGTACAAGTTCATTGTTCATTGTGGTTTCATTGAAGCGACTGCTTATTTTGGGCAGCTAATTGATTACATCACTACGCATTCAAAATCGGAACTGACAGTGAATTGCTGAGACAATACAGTTTATAGATTTATGCAAATAACAAACACATGTTCTCTGTTGTTTTTGTAGTAGCAAACCAACTAACTGGAAGAGACACGCAATTTTAATTGATTCGAGCCAGAGGGAGAGGGTTGCCCTTAATGGCATGCGAATACGTGTGTTGGACGTTGTGTAGGGATGCTAAAATTCTGATTAAATAGAGTTTAATCTGCAATTATATCTCGAACATAATTGGAGCTGAGTGTTGCGGTAATGACGAGACTCGGGAATTCACAAGGATCAGCCAATCGCCTTGTATGTTACTAACAACATCAATTTGCCTTTGCTGTAATCGTTGCCGGTAAAGAACTTGAGGTATTTGTTGTGACTCTGTACTTTATTGATGGCTGCGGTTGAAAGCAGTACAATCGACATTAATCTCAATTCATTTGTGCGTTATGAACACCTTATTTGCGAAGCACACTATAGCCCGCACATTGGCGTTGAGTTGAGACGCAACTTCATCGCTTTGACCTCAGCTATTAATAGGTCATCTGTTGCAACGACTTCGAATGCCAAATGATTTTTGGTGAGTAATTTTTTTTTTATTACAGGTATGCACATGAAGTTAGTTTTTAAAAATTTACCATTTTTTATGTATTCGAACATTTAAATAAAATATCATCGATTTGAGGCAAAACGTGATATACATTTTTATTCAACTTCTCTGTTTTATGCAAAAGGGGCACATTTTTGTTCGCATTTTTCACCGGCATTGAGCAATAATATGGAAAAGTGGTATTTTTAAATTTTATTGGAGGTTTCATTATCAATACAAATTTACGGGTCATTGCATATTAACTGGTAATTGAAAGTTAATTTTCAAAAATTAATATTCGATATTTAAGTGTCATTGCCATTTAATACTTCTACAACTTTATACACATACATATATTGTTTTCGGAATTTTATAACATGGTAGGTGTATTAAGAATTTATATTTCGCTTTAGTTATTTAAGAAGCTAAAAAATGTATCATCAATATTATTATCAATAATGTTATCGATTTTGTTATTAAGTTTTACAATTTTATTATTATCCTTACATCATCGTCATTGTTATCGTTATCGTACCGTCGGCATAGAGTAAAAAGCTAAATAGTTCATTAATATTTTAAATGTTAGATTTTGGTGTGATGAAGGACGATAAAATAACATCATCTAAGCCGAAATTACAGATTTCCCCTCAATCTAATAAAGATATATTTAATCTAGAAAATTTTGATGAAAATCTTGTTGCAAGAGTGAAAAAATTGTACACAATTTTTTTAAATTTTTGCTTAAAATTTTTAGTCGTTTTGTAAAGCTTTTATTCCTTGCCGCCACAGATGTACCCATATAAGTATATATGTACATATGTATGTGTATGTAAGTATTAAGATCTATTAAAAATAAAAAAATAAAAAAACATATTATTATATCATTATACCTAAGATAAGGTGTTTAATATGTATAAAGACGGAAACTTTTTAGCATACTAATAAGCGTGGGGAGACCCACTCGTAATGGATAAACAAATATTTACTCGTATTTATTACAACAACTCTCCGGCACTTTAGTTTCACGTGAGCAACTACGCAACGAAGTGGCGAAAATTATATGAACTTGGTTGCTTCTCTTTTGTGTTGCGCATTAATAGTATTTGGTTGGCAATCAAAATGTTGAATCACTATTTTATACCTCGCACGTGAAACAAAACAAAAGACTTAAGATGCGAACTTTCGACTGAATGAAATTCGTTGCTTGTTTAAAGTGTGAAAATATTAATGTTTATATTTAAAATTACATTAGCGCATCAACAGTAGAATACAAACAAATTAATTAAATTTCAATTTGTGCAAATATTATCAATTGAAGATTTTAGCATTGCATTATAAATGCATTTATAAGCATACACCCAAACAAAAATAGATATGTAAATAAGAATTGTGTGTGCTTGCAAATGCATTAGCATGCAAAATTTGTATCGATTGCAAAGTAATGATTGATATCATTAGAAATTGACATTCAGTGACCAACGTTGGCGGCGTCAGTGGGATGCGAGGCGAATGCAACCAAAATGTTAAGCAAATTTCTAGCACAAAGGTGGTGTGCCAAGTCAACGATTGAGGGATTAAATAGCGACAAGAACATAGAAAACATGATATAGAAATGTGATAGGGTAAGAAAAAGGATTTGCATGCACACACACACACACACACATATATAAATATTTATGCGTACGGATGTATGTATGTACATATTTTGTATTTTAATATGCACACAACATTCCTTTACAAGATTTCAGGAAATCAACTCTCTCGCACACGTTCACTTGCTGAAGACACGCTGTCAGTGTGAAAAAGCATTGATGTAGAAGCTTTTCAGGAATTTCATTTCAGGATCAACAACATTTACATATTTACGTATGCAATCTGCCAAGAATGACGCATTCGATGCGCGAGTATGACATTATTAATATTGAAACACGCATTTTTCTTTACATATATTTTTTTTTTCATTAAAATATTTTTAACGTCACTTAATTATGTTTAAAGTTTACATATATAGAAACGCACATATGTATGTATATATTTATTTTAAAAAGCGTCTTCACGCATTTGTCGCGCATGGAATAAATAATGAATAATTTCTACGTAGCAACATGCTCAAGAGTAGTATATGTATACCAGTTAGTACATATGTATGTATGCATGTATAGATGTAGGAACGCACGCGGAAGATAGCGAAAAATAAATAAATAACAACTAGTAAAAAAGTATTTACTAGCAGTTAAATATATACACTTTAGCATAATTATACGACAATCCCAAGTTTTAACTATTAATTTTTAGTTTGTTTATTTGCTTATATTTTCAATTAAATTTCCCTAATCAAATGCGTAAAAAATTAAGTCTTAAACTACATACAAACAAAATAAATATTTTCTTTTATTTTTACAGTTTTTGAGTATGCAATATTGTAGTCCATTCGACTTTTGTTTAATAAACTGAAAGTTTATAGTAGATGCTTTATATTTGAAACTTGATTTTACATGCTTGTTGTCGTATAAATATGATAAACCGTAAAGTAAGTATTTTTTAATCTTCACCTTCACCTTCTTTATCATTTTTAATATAAAGAAAACGCAACTATATAAATAGATCTTCAGCAAATTCTAAGTTATTTCCACTATTTTTGAGGACTTTTTATTTCAACTCTATTTTTAAAAACTTGCTTAGATATATTTATTTTTGCATAGCAGGGTGACTCGAAATCCATTTGATAGGAAAATTGCTAAATAATATTAAGTCTTTTAAACAATGTACAAGTTTTAAGAAACTCCCACCAAAAATAGTATTTTTGGATTTATATTGCTCACAAATGATTTATTAACATAAAAAAATCCTTGCAGCAAGTGTAAAGTGTATATGTATTAAGGCGCAGAAATCCATTTTGAAAACCAAGTTTAGGTGTAAAAATTTGACTGGAGATAAAATATTTAATTAAAGTGACCACAAAATCATTTGGCCTAATCGGTCAAGGCTTTTAGTCTTAGATAGGATATGCATTCCTTGTCTTTTGAGTAGAAAATTTTTAAATGTAAACATAATTATCAAGTAAGTACGTAGCAAACAAAGTTATTGAGTTATTTTTTTATAAAAATCATTAAATATACATAGATGAAAAAAGTCCATAATAAACATGATATCAAAAAATTTACTATAAAGTATATATATGAATACTCGTACATCCTAAAAGATCGCTCAGAACTACGCAAAGAAATGTCTTGAATGCCATTTTACCACGACAACTTTTTCCAGGCTAAATCTACAGCTATAAACCTGTTTGTTAGATTATCTACATCGAAACGAGCACAAGAAAATTGAGAACATAAGTAAATATCACTGCTTATAGGATTTTTAACTAAAATGGCCGAAGTGAGATTGGAAATGTTTTCTTCCTGAAGAGAAAATGTTTCTTCTAATGTCGAAATGCGGTTTACCTTTTACCGTTGACGTTTCAGCAGCTGTATGAATGTAAGAACTAAGAAGAACAACAAACAGTTCATCATTCTATACGCAGCTTTCCTGATCTGTTTGGACGATTAGTTAGCGGTGGCCTATCAGACCTACTAGCTATCTTATTGTTATTTGTTCGATTTTGGTATATTATAAAAAAAAAAAAAATTATAGATGTGCTTGAGGTTTCGAAATGAAGGTTTCATAGTATTGCTAATCAAAATTATTTATTTAAATATTGTAAAACATTGCCAAATTTAAAGAATTCCAATTTTTTACAGAATTCCGATTCCCATTATACCGATGACTCTAGTAGCTAGTGTTAAAACTTTTATTGTATTTTTTATTATAATAAATATCAAATAATATAAATAATATTCCACCTTATTTTTATAAAAACTAGTCCAATGCTCTACCTTAAAAAAAGTGTATACATACATACTTATGTCTATACATTCTAAGTTATAATTTTTTGAATTCCTTCTTGAAATAGTTTTTTTATGTTTTTCATATTTGATTCTAACAACTCTGCAGGTGTTTGCATTAATTGGTAATGAATATTAAACTTTAATTTATTATTTATATTCACTTTATTACCAAGCTTACGGTGTGTATCTTCACTTCTAGTTTTTTCCTTTGTGTGTATATACTATGCAGTAAAAACTTATAATAAGGTTGTTTAAATTTCACATTATCATTTAGGTTTATACTTTTATATGCACTTTTTTATAGTTTTTACCAGGGCAATAACTGCATTTTAATTAAAAAATAAAGGATATTAAGTAAAAGTCATTTAAAAGAAAAATAATGAAGTGCGCAAGAGTGTGTGAACTAATTGAATATTTTGAGTATGCAATTTTATAACTCATTCAATTTAAATTAACAAAGTGACAATTTTTTTACAAATGCTCTTATTCAATTCCTTTCATTTTTTTTTAAATAAAGCTACTTTAAATATTCACTTTATTATAATAATTAAATTAAATTGGTTAGAAAACTACATACAACAAAAAAACATTTTTTAAATTTTTATTAAGATTCTTTTGGCATAAAAGAAATTCAATAAAAGAAAAATAAACTTAAAAACAAGCATACAGGCGCTACTCCTATCTAATGCACAATAGTGTAATATCAATGGCTCTTACATACATGAAACAATATGTATGTATAAAGGAAAAAAAATCACATAAATAAAAATTTTGATGTCTTCTTTTAATTCGCATAATTTCTTTAACTCTTACAAAGACTAGTATTCAAACATTATCTATTATTTCCATCTTCCGCACAATGAATTTGCCATCATAAATGTATATTTTATAACTCCAACAGCCACATTAAATATAATGTTGCTTTCAGAAATTTATAAAAGCAGCTATCCACCAACAATAATTACAATTATATTTGAAAAGTCATTGCCATATGCAAAGATTGATTGACCATTTGCAAAAAAAAAAACGCACACACAAGCACAAAAACAAAAGACTTCGGATAAGACATCTTTTCACATGTTTGTGCTGCACAGCTGCTTCAATAAAATTAGCTACTTGTTTTTAATTTCTGTTAATTATACAAATGCATTAGAACCTTTAATAGCGACGAGATGTGGTTATTTACCATATATGCGACTAGAAGCTTCACGAGTACTTCCAAACAACTACATTTACTTGAGTTTATAATTGTGTCTAAACAAACTGGCGTTGAATTGTGGTCGCACGAAAATCAAGAGACAAGTGCGCAAGCAATAGCATCAGCACCGCCTAAGGTTCGTTGGTTTTGTCACCTCTGTGCCACATTAAGTTATTCTTATCTACATATAATCTGCTTAAGCAATTTGTGGCAACATTAAAAGTACTAAATTTTGTATGTAACTAACTAAGTGTGAATGCTTTGTATTGTTCTCCGCTTAAAAATAAAGAAAATAAAAATTTAAACATTGCACATTGGAAAATTAAAAAAAAAAAAAAATGATACTCGTATGTCCATGGTTTATTTGCACGACGTGTGAGTAATCTATAATTGTTGGATTTTGCTGTGTGACGCACAGAAATATAATGTTTATATTTACACTTGTTCAAATGTTTATGGTTAGTCAAAATCAAAAGAGTTTAATTTTGTGTATATCTTTTTGTTTAAATATGTTATAGTGTTTCGAGGATCCGATGTCTAATGGTTGTATTACATTTTTCGTACATTAAACACGTCACATCTGCAGAATTTGTTAAAACAAATAGCAGTCAGTAAAAAAAAAACCACATATTTTGAAAATATTAGCATTAGTCCTAACTTTTTCTAAACAAGCTATTAACTAACACCCTTCAGCTGTGTTTTTTTTTTTTTTGCTAAGGAAGCACTGATGTGAGCTGACTACGCAAAGTCATTTAGTCCTTGGAATCGGAATAAGACTGTAAGTCCTTCATCGTCAGAATGTACATTATAAAATGATGCAGACTCCCGGTAATTCTGAATTTTATTTTATTAATTCGAAAATAATAATTAATTTCGATTTTTATATAAATATTCAATAAATAACAAATTAATTTAGATTTTTATAGAATTAGTCAACAATAACAAATTATTTTTTACTTCCATTTCAAATGGCTACTTTGAAGTTTTACAAGGACATAATATTTACTAGTAGATACATTTTTGAGAATGACTCTTATAAAAAGACTTGAAATATAAAATTCACCAACTCAGTTTTATTGCTGAGTTTTATAAATATAAAAAAAAACACGTCGATAACTGTTCTCAAAAAACGAGTTAAATAAAAATTGTAATTAAATATTTTAATCAGATTGTAACACAAAAATCATTATAATGATGAGTATATTAGTTAAAGCAGACAATTCTTTTGTAAGTAAAAAATTTTTTTAAAAAATGTGTACTAAATTTGTTTAACTTTTACACTAAAGCTCATCACAAATTTCAAAATTATACGCGAATATAGTGCTTTACTGCTGGATTTAATGATTTATTTTACAATAAAAAACTGTTGTTGTTTTTTTTCACATAAAATCTTCCATAAACTGGCCTCGAGCTCAATAAAATTGTCAATTATTAAGGCATTTATTTGGCGATAAAAAAAAGCAAAAATTTATAAACCAATTATATTTTCGGTTTTGGCGTTGTGCCTTCTTTAGAATCGTTTTTCCTTCTAAGAACGAACCAAACTTGACAAGAGATGACGGAAAATCGTTTTAAAATTTAGTCGATTTCAACTCTGTCGGAAATTTCAACAACAACCAAAAAGAAGGTAAAATTTAACATTAAGTTGTGAAGAGACCCATTTTTTTTATTTTGGAGCGCAAGCACTTTGGCGTAGTCACATGGTAATAATTAAAAAAAACGAAAACATTAAAAGCTACGTCAGCTATGTAGTCAAATTTTTTTATACACAAATGTTTAACTAAAATACTTTAATGCACGTCAATAAATATAAAAGTTTTTGAAGGAAATGCATTAAGCTTAAATGAAAAAAAAAAAAAAATACCCAAGCTGCAACTGCATTGTTTATTTTCCGGATTGTTTAACAAATGGCACTTAAAACGTAGTTATTCAATAATCATTAGCTTTCATAGTATAATTCTATTAAAAAGAACGTAAATAGAGCGGCGAAAGTTTTAAAAGTTAAGTGCGCTTACACAAATACTTAGCGGTGTTTATTTTGCCACTAACTGTTCATAACAATACTTTTTTTTTTTTTAAATGTGAAGTTATTTATTTAAGTAGTAACTGATTGTTGAATGGAAAATACAAATGACACTACTGTCTTTTAAAAAAAAAAATTTTTTTTTTACTTTTAAAGTAACTGCAGTACAAACAAACTCACAGTTATAGAGGATATATGCTAAGTTTTCTTTATACAATTCTTATGTATGCAATTTTTTTGTTAGCATTTACTGTGAGTCAAAATTTATTGACACTTCGTAACTTTGTTGACGCTTTTTTTTTGTGTAAACTTGCACTTTAGTTGTAAATATTTAAATGATTTGCTGTAATGAAATGACAAAGTTTTATTTTTACGTACATACATAAGTTCCTGCTTGCATACATAAAAAGATAATATTATTATTATAATTTTTTTTTTTTTTTTTTAAACCACAAAATATGTGTGGTGTGGGTGTGTAGGCGTACATTTATGAGTGAAGTACATTGTGTGCGTGAACTATGTGTGCACATTGTTGCAATTCTTTTTAAATAAGCTAACACTTTAATTACTATGCAAATATTCTCGCCGCAAGCAGACAGACAGCCAACTATTCGAGACAAATTAAAAATAGTGTGCACGTGCATTTGTATATGCGTGCGAGTGTGTGTGTGTGAATCTGTTTTGTGCTCACAATTTGTTTTGTAAATATCCGTCAATTATCCGTGAAGCTGTCGACGTTAGCAGCGTTCATTTAGCGGCTCATTTTTTGCTAATTTTTTTTTTTCTATTTTTTCTCATTTTTAGTTAGTTTTCCTTTTTTTTTATTTATTTAATTTTTGTTTGTTGATTTACTGTCAGCAAAGGCGCATCATCCGATTGACGATGAATACGCGTCGCTGTCAATATCAAAACGTCAGAGCCAACACCGCCGTAAGAATCGTCTCCACGATTTTGTTGCTGCCGTTGACATTATTTATGTGTGAATTTTGCAAATTGTTTGCTATTTCAATAACATACACTTCAACTCATTCCCACAGCACTTAGACTGTATATGCTAACTACAAGAAAACATAAAGCAAACAAATATAAGAAAACAACAATAAAAAAAGCGATTATACGCTTGTTAGTTGCCAAACACACAAAAAATGTAACTTTGAAGGGCTACAGTGAAATTGAGCAAAGCAAAAAAAAAAAAATAAAAGAGCTAAAGTGCTTGTAGAAATTTTAAATTTAAAAATTTTCAATTTCACAGCAACGTATTATATTTCTTTGCTTAGTTTACGCAAATGAACGTGTCTGTCACATTCGCTAAATTTTTAATTTCAACACGTGCTCAATTAAACATCTTCCCCTCTCTCTCACTGAGCGTTAATCGGTTAGCTTGTTTATTTTATATGACTTTGGAACAATTTTCTTTTTACATACATATTTATTTATTTTTTCATGTACACATCAGCCTTGTCTCAGCATTGTCGTTGACTTTATTTGTCATCCACATTGTCCATATGCAGGCAAGCAGCCATCAATGCACGTCAATAGTTACGCTACAGCCTCTTCACCCTACACGCTCCCTTGAATATTACCTCACATTATCGCCATTTATTCTACCACACGCTGCCTTAACTCTGTCATTTCACATTAACACCACCACCTTCCTCAACCCTCTCAATGACCGCTAATCTCGTAAAGATAGCTGATTAATTTGCTGAAAGCATAATTTGATCAACTTAAAAAGAATGAAATAAGCTAGTACTCGAGTTTATATGAATTTATTGAATTAAGTCACGTCTTAGTGCGGCGACAGCCAAACTGGGCAAACGGGAAATAATTTACATTAAATGCAAATGCGTACTCCCATTTTTTCACATTCATAAACGTTTGTTTGAAAATACGCACGAGAACAGAAACAAATTCGGCCAATTTTTGAAATAGTAAAGCAGATGTACATTGGACTGCGTCATAAAAATGTCTGTTTTTTTTTTGTTGATCTCTTATGAAAGTTTTGTTTTGACAAAACAAATAATTGTATCAAAATTTCAGTTCTCTATCTTCATTTCTCAGTTAGCGTTCACAAAAATAAGAATTTTTAAGCAAATGTCAAAGAAATTGCCGAAGAGCGTCAAAAAAAAATTGTCGAAAACGAGCGGTGATTCGTAGTCAATTTTAATTGTTTCGTATATTATTAAATTATGTTAGCTTATTAATTTTTTTTTATTTTTTCTTAGATTTTTTATTTTGTATGATTTTTTATCTTGTGAAATTTTTTTTTATTTTCCATGTTTTTAATTTTTTGTAATATTTAATTTAATTAAAATAATTTTTATTCATTTTGTTTTTTTTGCTTAAGTAAATTAAGATATATTTTATTTCAAAAAACTCGAGGCGTTAAATTTCAGAGGATGATCTCAAATTGAGATAGATACCACGAAAATATTTCAAAATGACGAATAATTTTTTTTTTCATGTGTTTTATTTCATTTATTTTTATTTTGTTGCATTTGGTTTGATTTTTTTATTTGTTTTATATTATTTTATTTTTTACTTTCGGCACTTTTTATTTATCTTACGTGTTTCCTCCTTAATTTTTTTATTATATTTTTTTTATTTGATTCTCGATTACTCTTTGTAATATTAATTTCCTCTTATTTAATTTTATTTTACTTTCTCTTTAATCTTTCGTTTCCTTGTTTGTTTTTTTATTAGCTTTATTTTTTAGTCTCATTCTTTAATTTTTTAGGTTTTATCCTATTTATGAATTTAATATGTTCTACACAACATCTTAAATACATTCTAAAATTCTATTTTAAATTTATTTTATTTTATTTTATTTATCTTCATTTTATTTTATTTTACTGCCACTCATTTTTCAATTTATTTTATTTTAATTTACATTTAAAAAACATTAATTAGTTTTATTTTAAAAAGAGTACCATACATACATATCTTTATTCAAATTTGGTTTATTAAAATGTTAAATTAATAGCAGAAAAAAGCATAAATAATTAGTTTTCAGTGGAAAATAAGGAAAAGAGTTAAGTAACGAACTTGTCTTTTTTTTTACTTTTAAAAAGGAGAATCCATACATAAAAAAATATGCATATAGTTAGATATTAAAATGTACAATGGCCACTGCAGATATTGGAAACAAAAGTTTATGAAAAGACGCAGAAAACCAAACAACCAATATTTTTTTTCACTTGGTTTATATTTCTATTTTCATTGACTGACCTAACCAAAAATCGAACTTACTTTTAAATGAAGAAAATAAGAAGTTTACATTATTTTAAAACATTGCAAAAATGTTTCCGGCTCTAACTTTATACCAAACCGGTGACATATATTTATTTTGGTAGCTTCTTGTTCATACGCGCAAAGTATAAAAAATATATAAATAAATTAAATAAACTTTACATATACATAGATAGCGCCACGATTGCGAGCCACTTCTAAATATCAGCAAGAAATTCCAAGCAAAATTGATTTAATTAAGTTGTAATTAGAAGTCATAAAAATTAATGGATAGAAGAAAGTGCTGACACTAACATTTAACGATTCTCAGTAAACTCCTTGTATTTATAATTAATAATCTTTCGTAGGAGCATTGGTCGAAAAAACGTCACCTAAAAAAATATATCTACACTTTAAATTTGCTGCAAGTCAATTTTGAGCTCAGTTGTATGCCATTTTTGATGAAATCATTAAGCTTCATTCATACAAATTGAGCTTGTGAGTAAAGAAATACTTAATACGAAGCTTACATCATCTTACACAATTGAAAGAATGATTGTTTGAGCATAAATTGAAAGCACATATTGAAAGGTGAATTTTAAAATCATTAGAAATTTGTTATTCTCAATTAATTCTTAGTTGAGTAAATATCCCTGCACTCATATAGCCCAGTGGCATTGCACTTGTTCATGGTCTTCTCTTGCATTGTTCGATTGAACTTAAATATTATTCTTTACGTCTTTGTTACGGCGAATACTACATACAATAGAATGATGAGCTGTGGGAGCTTTGAAAAAAAAAAAAACCCAATGTCGATTGTGTTGTGAATTACGATTCAGCGGCTCCGCGAGCTAGGTCAATGCGTGCGAATAGAAACAAGCGCTCCAGTCTAAAACGTTTTGTTTACAATCGGTGTCAGTTAGCGAGAAATAGAAAAGTCTGTAACGCTATGTTGAGCTACATATAGGAAAATAGTCTATGCGGTAATAGTTCCAATTAAGAAGCGAACTAGCACCTTACAGTCACAGACCTTTGAAGTACGGTGAGGTGGAATTATCTTAACATTTGCTCCCCGCTGGTTCAACCTTTGTAAAACTAAGGGCCAAATAACAAGGAACGCTCTTCTAAGCGACCACAATCGTGACACCACAAAAGGCCGCCGCATATCACGAATCATATTAGGAGAAACCTTTCTAAGGAACCCAAGTTGTTTAAGTTTCAAATGGTTTATTTAAACACACAATACACCCAGCAAAGATGTTATGAAAAAAAGACAAATCATTTGTAAAGCAGCATAGCGCTTTCTGACACTTTGGCGACTCTCATTACTGAAATATTAATAACAAACACTAGAATTAAATGTGTTCAATGCTTATACTATAGAAATGATAAACATCATAAAAAGGCATATTTTTAACGCAAACGAACAAGAGCAAAATGCAAATAAAACCACTTCGATGTACATTAAATATTCCAACTATTGATTTATTTAGACCAAGTAACAGATGTCTGAAGAGCTTTGTACAATTATTTGAACTTTGGTAATTTGAAAATTGAAGTACATTGAATATGCATTTATTTATATTCTTGTTGTGTGTGTGTTGGTGCGTATTAGACATGTTATTGGTTTAAATTATCTATTGCTTTAGGTTAAGGTCAACTAGAAAAAAATCAAGCGTTTAAGCAAAAAGAAAATTAGCAAAGAAAAGAAGCATAACGCTTTAAGCGACAATTAAAAGAAAAAAAACAAACATAGATTAGTAAAAAAAAAAGACCGAATGATAGACATTTTACAGCAAACTGCAGTAATATGAAAAAAAAGACAAACGGTGACACGATATTGTAGTTGAAAGCGCTTAGAACAGCCGCAGCCACAGATTTATTTAAATGCAATGCGATGTAGTAACTTGCAAAAGTAGCAATGGAGATAAAATCGAAATTCACCGTCAACCTAATATTTATATTTTGTGGCAGATATTTATAAGTGAAGGAATTTGTTAAATTTAAAAATCTATTAGCATAACTGTCCAGTTTAAAGACACGAACAGGCGAGAATTAAGTTTTGATTGAGTAATTCGTTTGCCTGCTGTTGACTCGGGACAATCAATAAAAGACTTAGGAAACGAACTCGTTTTTGACATCTAACAAAACTATAATGCAAATCCAAGTGAATTGTGCTTACACCTGTACTTGGTGAATTGGGAGTTCTTGTTGTCAATATTTTAGATTTCAATAAGAATGGAGAACAGTACGTTAAAGCTAAAATTCTTAACATTTTTGCTGCGGATCAGATATTTAGAATTCATATGCAAAATTCACACTTGCCACAACAAAAAGGCTGTGCTCATATGAGCACACACACACACACACACAAAAACATACACTAGTCCTCGCATCACCAAATTTGTTAGGGTCACAAAAAATAGAGTATTTTTTTTTTATGAAAACCACTTCCATACACCACAGATGTGTGCACAAAAATGTCTAGTTAACGTAATATTTCAAAACAAAAGCAAAAAAAAAAAACAACATTCTTAAACACACAAAAGTCTTTTCAAAATTCATATTCATAAGCCGTAATAGCTTCCGCCACTTCCGTACCTTTTTTTGTGCGCACCAAAAAACACAATATTGTTTAAGAGTTTAGACGTAATGGTAAACTGTCAGAATACAACAAGCACAATTCGTTAGCTCGTTAGCTGCGCTTAATTTGATATTTGCTGAACACGATCCTCGAACGGCACGTACTCGTATGCACACATACACATGTATGTATGTATGTATGTACAATATATTTGTATATGTTTACACTTGGCAAATCAATGAAGTACTAGATCACCACCAATAAATATTAAGTGTAGGCTCTATACCGATACTCAAAATTGTTATACCGTCATTAACGGCCGTCTAGAAGATACTGATACCACGTTCTATTTATGCAGGTGTATAAATCAACAAATCTAGCCATCTCATATTCAAGCACAATCGAAAGCATTCGCACACAAACACACTCGCCGCGAAAAGTGATATGTGCTGAATGGTGGTCGGTGGTGTTGGTTCATCTTTTGCCGAACTAGTCAGTCGCATTCGCTTGCAACTTTACTTAGCACTCGCATGCTCAGCTGGCAGCTACATCTGTGTACATGCACACACACACGCACATATGTAGTTGAGCCGACAATGTTTTAAGGACAATGTCAGCATTTAATGCTTTTTTTTTTTAACCATACATACATATGTATGTACATACTAGAGATGTCAATTTTGGGCTTTTTATTGATACCGAGATTTTCGAGATCTGAAAACCAAATGCCGGAACAAACCCGGGGTCCCGAATTTCACGAAGTTTTGATTCGTAAATTCTAATTTGTCAAAAAATGTAACACATCTGTAATCGTTGTATTATAGAAATATGCAAAATAACATTAATAACAACAACAATAACAACAAAGGGCGATTTTTTGTAATTCATGTATGTATGTATGTACATATGTATTTATTGGCGTTTTCAAGAATAAAAAAAAAAAATAAACGGAAAATTTGACAAACATACAAAATAATTTATACTTCAAGCTCGAAAATAAATATTTGGTAAAGAAGCAATTGCACGTGCCTTCATAAAGTAAAATTATTTTTAATTACTGTTTGAGATCAATATTAAATATTAATATATTTAAATAATAATTTGGAGCTTGCACTATATAGCTCAGTGTTTGGCCGAGCTTCTCCTACCATTTGTGGTGTGCGACCATAAATGGAGGGACCTACAATTTTGTGCCGACTCCGAACGGCAGATGTATTATATGAGAAGTTTTTCATTGCAGAAATACCCTCGGAGAGGTTTGCCTTCCGAGGGGTGACCGCTATTAGAAAAAAACTTTTCTATGATTTAGATTTTGCTTGCCCTGGCTGAGCTTCGAACATCAAACCCAGCGCCATATCGAATAATAGCACGTACCGCTCACCACTCGACCACTGCGGACTCATATTATTATATTACCATTCAGTAAAAAAGAAATACATCCAGTAAAAATTAAATACATCACCCATTCCATTTTGACCGATTCAGAATTATTCCTTATTTTAATCAAAATGCAACCTTAAAGAATTAAAAGCTTAATTGTGTTATCCTTCAACCTGGACCTAAATTTATTGCATTTAAAATCTGCAGTGGAAAATCATTGATTCAACACTCGATGGTGGATTGTCGACAAAAAGTTAAATGCTATTTGTAGGCTTTATCGCCTCCATTACACAAATTTCTTTTACCAAACCTTCTGAAAAATTGTATGCCTATTTATTATTGGACATTGCGAGCTGTGCTCGTTAAAACTTAATGCAATTAATCTTTGAGACTTTCTGCCTTATCCACTTTAAGCACCTCATCGTTAATTCTATTAACATCGCTTTCATAGTAAGGCTCATTTTCTACTCGAGGAGGATATTCTCCAAATCATTTATAATGGCAAGGGCAAAACAAAGCCTTTAGGCAGTTAACAAGCCGTGTAATTTGTCGTATTGTGTTATCGTAATACAACAGTTGTAAACTTTTTTATTTCAATACAACTCTGAAAGGTATGTTTAGTGTGTTTTCTGTTTTATTTGCTCGGCTCTTTTTGTATTAAGTTATTTGAGGTTTATTTTTGTTTTGAAAAAATTTAAATTAAAAATTAAAAGAAAGGCTTTTTTATTCACTGTTTTCTGCAATTTCGGTATTTAAATAGACTTATCCCGGGATTTTCGGAACTTGTAAAAGGCCGGGATCCCGGGATTGGCATGCCTAATACATACATATGAATCAACATAAGCGTTTGGCACAATATCGAACATGTTCGCTGCCAGCTTCAACACTTCGTTTACACAACTTTGCATTAGTTTTCTATCTGTTTTATTTGCTAAACCAGCAATTAAGTATCTTTCTCATTTGCCTACACGCCGGATTTGAGTTCGTCATTTGTTTGCTTGATATTTGAATTCTTTGTTTTGCACTACGACGGTGGAGTACACAAAATATCATAAATAAAAAAATAGCAG
Organism: Philophylla caesio; assembly: GCA_963971545.1. Classification (NCBI taxonomy): domain Eukaryota; kingdom Metazoa; phylum Arthropoda; class Insecta; order Diptera; family Tephritidae; genus Philophylla; species Philophylla caesio. The sequence continues at coordinate 187,640,102 of OZ020604.1, read as the reverse complement.
ATAATATAAAAATGGTCAAGGCAAAAAAAGCAATGAAACATATAAGAACTTCGCACAAAAACTGAATGTAGCGGTTAATATACAAATAAGTGTTATTCCTCTTGCCGGTAGTTTGATTCCCAAGCTAGGTTTTCTTTCGAAAGTGCAAAATTGCATTTTTTTTTAACTAAAAAACTAAATAATTTTTAGCTCACTGACGCCGAAGTGCGTCGCTTCGATGCAAGTGTTTGCTTGTTGAAATATTTTTTTTCAAGTACATAAATTGAAAAATCAATATGGCGCTTGCGGTGGAAATCGTGTTGACATAATAAATGGTGTACACGGTTAAGGTATGGGCGGGCAACAAGTCTTCTACTGCTAACAATATCTGAAATCACCACCACTAAATTCACCTTACCTGAACTGACGATCCCATTTGATTTTATGTTATGTTGTGTTATTCTATGCTACGTTATGTTATGTTAAGCTACGTTATGTGATGATATGTTCCGTTATGTTATGTTATGCTACGTTATATATTATTTTCTTATGTTATGTTAGGTGCTTAAATTAAAAAATAAAATATAAATTGTTAGAGGCAGCAACAAGTGCTTCAACCATGGAAGGTCCAAGTAAAGAAGGACCTAATACAGTCAACTGGTGCAGCTTTTTTGGCCTCGACAAATGGTTTTAGTGCAACATATGACGAAAACAAAAGTCTAATTTTAAAGTAGCTTACAAACACCGCTGAATTTAGATGGCCCTCAATTAAGCATATTAATAAAGTAAGCAGATTGCTTTATTTCAATCATCGTCCTGGAGCTTCTTATGTGAACTTCGTTAAAAGAAGTTATTTGACTTTAATATCGCAACGGACATGCCAGCTAGATAGCTTTAAATGCTCAAATGTCTCTACTCTGTATTTGTAAAAATTCTTAAAAGTTTTGTTTGATATGCAATTTTGCGGGATATTTAATTAAAAATGATTCAATTAGAAACATTTCATATCAGAATTCCGCAAAGAAGTCACCTTGGTCCGATTTATTGTATGCTGATGATGTAAAACTATTTAGGTCGTATTATTTTGTTGATGAGAGATCTTTACTACAAGCAGATTTAAATTGCATGGATAACTGGTGTAAATAAATGTCATGCCACTAAAGCAAAAAAATTCAATGTGAAACAACTTTAGTAAGGCCTCTACTGGAATATGAAACCCCCGCTCTCAAATTTATTGCGAAAGGACAGAGTCTATTCAAAAAAAAAATTCTGTTTTTTGCTTTAAGAAACTTTCACTGGGATTCTCAGTATAACCTGCCACCATATATCAGTCGCTACTAGTCGTAGATATGTAAATACTAGGCATTGGTCAAGTTACTGATAGGGTTGATTTCTAACCCATCTCTTCTTGGCAAAATAAAGCAAAATGTTCCCTTCCGACTTTCAAGGCATTTTCGGCATCTTTTCCTGAAGCCATGCTCAAGTGATTTTGAACTAAACGAGCCACACCGTAATTTATGTCAGGATTTTAACACTCACTGTGGTTCTTTTGATATTTTAGACTCACTTTTTTATCTAGTTTATTATTTAATCAGCTGATTAGCATTTGTTCTGTAGATAACGACACTTAACAAATGTAACAAAAAGTGGTGATTTCATGTAACATGTTCTTCGATTACGCTCAAAAAAGAAAATATGGGCTTAAGTTATGCTCAAGTTGACGGAAATGTATTTAAAAAAAATTTTAAATTTTTCTGCAGAAGTTATGAGCTTTTCAAGAGTTTAAAAATACTGATTATCTTTAGAAGCCTATAATCTATATTTGTCGAAAGCGAAATTTTATTCATTTTTAATTTTTATTTATTTATTTTTAAAGCTCAGTTATATCCCCACAATCGCTTTTGTTTATCAGAACTGAAAAGCTACAAACTTCAACATCACATTTCGTTGCATTAAATTAATTTAAAAACGCCTTTATACTATACGATGCAAAGCTTTTATGATTCAGAGCTTTTGTCAAGACCGATTTTTTCTGTGTGGTGTAAGCCCCAAAAATAGTTTTGAGCGATAATCATTATAAGTTCTAAAATATTTATCACATTTATTTAATACGAGTGTTTACTGATTTTTATTTCTTTTAATCATAATTAATAATTATTTATAGAGTTATTTGCTCAAGAAAAACGGTTATTTCTCGGATTCCATGTGATAAATTGAGCTTAAAAATTACATTTCCTAAAGAATAATGATTGTATGTTATTAATAGCATAATAAGGGTTTTTATTTTTTTATCTCAAGAATAGTGATTATATGCACAGTAAGTAAGCTTATATGCGTAGAATTTGAAACGTTTTGATAAGAAAGGTAAAAGCTCTCAAAAATATAAAAGAGACATTTTTTTTTGTTAATTTTCTATCGGCGTTATTTTAAATGTTAATAATTTTAAACAATTTTATTGAGCTCGAGTTCAGTTTATAAAAGAATGAAAAAAAAAACAACAGTTTTAGTGGTAGAAGTTATAGACGCTATTTCGAAGATCACCACATCTCCTCATCAGACTTCTTTTAATTAAAATTAAATTATTTATTCTTCATATATTGTTTTCTTATTTTGCTTGTCCGACAGGGTGAATTGTTAATATTTGTTGGAACGATTTTCTATCATCCCTTGTCTAGTTTGGTTTGGAGACAAACCGGTTTCGGCGTTGTGCCATCTTCAGTGTCAGTTTTCGTTCTGTTCAGTTTATGTCTGTTGTTCCTCATCAGACTTCTTTTAAATTAAATTTAATTATTTATTCTTCAACACCGCTCTCCGGCTTTGAACCAAGGGACTCGGGGTTGCAGAGCTTACGCGCTATTTGCTGTGCTATGCTTGCCGAGTGGACTGTTGTGTTTATTCCATTTCCCTTAAACAAACCAACTTCAAGAAAGAGCAACTGATTTGCCGCTATTTAAACTTGCTTGTGTGGTTGTTGTTTGTGTTTTTGTGCAATTATGTTTGTTTTAGTTATTTACTAATTTTGAGAATGCAAAGCCGGGCAGCGGTGATGAAGAATAAATTTAATAATTTAATTTAAAGAAGTCTGATGAGGACTGTTGTTGTTTTTTTCCAAAAAAATCTTTCATAAACTAGCCTCGAGCTCAATAAAATGGTCAATTATTAACATAAAGGAGAAATAATAAATAAAGAAAATGTATACAATCGAATAAACAAAAATAATATTGTTTTTTTCTAATAATTTTCCCAATAAACCGATCGACCTTAAGCTCAAAAAATATTTTAAAAATTAATAATTAATATGTATCATTATTATTTTTATTTTAATCTCCAGTATAACTGAGGAATTCCATAATAAAATGCATAATTTGACTTTAAAAATTTTGTCATTTAATCGTTTCAATAAATTATATTTCCCTCTGTCACAAAATTTTAATAGTGCAATTATTTCGTATTGTAATTTAATAATAACACGGGTCAACACGAAATTTTACCTAGACTCAAAAGTATTAAATTTTGATTCTTTAATTCGTAATTAGTCGAAAAAAATATATAGCATGAAAAAGTTTGATTTTGTATTTATTATGTTTTCATTGTATTGGCCTTGATAACGTTGTTCGAAGCTCAAAATGTCCTGATGAAAACGTTCTCCTTGCCATCTAGAAGCAAAATTTATACGGAAAAAGGTATTTTCTTTTCGTTTTTGTTCATAATTAACCAGAAAATCATAAATTAAACTTTAGGACGAAGAACGAAAACTTTTTTGTAGAAATAAAAAATTCTATCGAATTATTTACGGTTTCTTTTGAAAATCTGTATCAATGTAATTATTAATAATAATAATAATTTGGCGCATACACTATATAGCTCTCCTGTTTTTTTATGAGAAGCTTTTTCATGGGAGAAATACCCTCGGAGGTTTACCATTGTCTGCCGAGAGGTGACCGGTTTTAGAAAAAATATTTTACTATGATTTAGATTTTACTTGCCTTAGCCGAGATTCAACCCTTAAACTATGCGGCATATCGAGTAATAGCACTGCCCCACGTATTAATTATTAGAATTAATGATCCTTATTTAGCAGGTGTGATTCATAAATGTACAAGAGGCAAGTTTTCTTAATTTTCATTTCTCTTGCATGCATCAATGAAAGCGAAATAAGCCACTGTTTTCTATTATTAATAACCATATGTTGTATTATTTTATTTTCGTTTTTTTAAATAGTTTGATGAACTTCAAAAAAGAGTAATTAAGTACAACACTTCACACAAAATATACCGTTGAAACACACTATTATGTACATACATACATACATTAGGGTGCGACATATTCGTATTTGATAAGCTATTAAGAAAAGTGAGCGCCCCGCGAAATATTTTGATATTCGGATAACAAAACTTTTTGACATTTACTTAAAAAAAAATTTTTTTTAAGATCACTTTGTAAAAAATTTTTTTAAATATACCAAACTTTTAAATCTTTCAGGCACATCTTGCAGTTATACGATTTTAAATATATTCGTCAGGGCGAATTTTTATGGCCAAAGAAATCTTTCTAGTGATCTTTAGCTTTTTAGGTCAAACTTGCAAAATATGGTGCACCCTTATGTACATACCTACATACATACATATGTACCTGCGCGTATTAATGTATCAATCATGTTGGAAATGCAAATATCTTCGCACTTCCTCATACTTAGTTCGGCAAAAATTTGGTCAAGGAATGATCATTGAGTTATAGATAAGAGCCAATACAGCTCTGCATACTTTTCTTTTAATACTAATAATACAGTTTCAAGAAAAATTAATATCTAGTTATTGAATTTCGGCTATACTTTTGTGTATGTATGTATGGGTGTGAATGCGTTTGCTTGAATGCGCTCATCTTTGGTACGAGTACTACTCACCCGTTGTTTCTGCATACATACATACTTTATATCTATCTATAGATGCTTGTGTCGCAGCTTCAAACACATCGACTTTATAAACATGTTTAGCTCATCTTTGGCTCCGTTCGACTCTTCGCCGAAGAAGTTGAAGTTCAGGGCTTTGTCTGATTAAAATATGCTTTTTGTTCGTACATACTTACATAAATACTCATGTATGTACGAGTATAACTACATATGCATACATATGTACAAACATATTTCGCGATTTCATTGTGGAAATTTAAAATGCGACATTAATTAGCATAAACGCTAGTTTTTGTTTAAAATGTATAGCTAAAATGAATTTTAATTGCATCTTATACTCGCATATCTACATATATTTATACAGTCAGATGCGTAACCGGAAGTAATATTTTATCAGACCGCAACGGTGTATAAATTCTTAGATGTATGTACATATATAAATTTAATTTTTTGAAAGCAATATTTTTTAGAGAAAAAAATATTTTTGTGTAGAAGTTTAATATACATAGTATGCATGTATGTATGTACACGCACAAATTTTGCAAAAAATAAATAAAATAATTAATTTAATATATTTACAAAAATCGTCAAAATCCTTTCCAATTATTTTGCTTTTTTTATCAAAAAATAAAGTTATCTCCCTTTCTTAGGTATATGTTTTGTGGGAAAATGTATGAAAATAATCAAATGTAAATACTGTCATACTTTCTACTGATGCGCTTAATTTGGAATGGCTGACTAAATATGTATGTATGTACTTACATTAGACTAACCAAAAAATTGTGTTCCTTCTTAGCATAATGACTATTTAGCTGCTTCCACTCTGCGATAGTAAGTTTATCAGGTCGCTGAATACGCCGGGCAAATTATATTTTTTTGTTTTGACCGTTACCCTTGAAGATTACAGAAATGACTTTAAAAAAACTTCAATTCATTAGAAATATTCAATGTACAATGTACGCTATTCTTACAAAAAAAAATCTTAAGTGTAAAGAAAAGAGTTCTTGAATCTGTACGGCAATATTTTTGTTTTCGATTTTATGTGGAATTTCCTAAGGTGAGGTTATTTATACACAAAATTTCATTTAATAATCGGCAATTTATCATAAAAATTCTTTCAGAATTTTCTTTAAGAATTCTTGTTGAATTGAGAAAACCATTTCCAAAAAGAATGTGTTTCGCGTTTTTAGGAAATTATCCATGTAATGGGTTAGAATTAATTTATTTCGTAGAAATTTCTCATTAGTTTGAGGTAAGTTTTTATACCTTTCATGGAAGTGGTATATTAAGTTTGGTGCGATGTTTGTATGTATCAGATGGATAAGAGTTAGACCCATCGAAAATTATAACGAAATGATCACGATGATGAGCTTAGTCGATTTAGCCATGTCCATCTGTCTGTTCGTCTTTCCGTCTGTCCTTCTGTATAAATTAAACTTGGGAGTCAGGTGTCTTTTTCTAATTTATTAGACATTTTTCGGACCCGGCCAGATCGGTCAACTATAACGTATATAGTAGCCCGATTGTTCAGTTATTATATTTAGCTCCAAAACGTATTTAAGCGTATTTTTTACTTGTTTTTTATTATTAAGAACTTTTAGTATACTTGAAATTTGGAAAAAAATATATAAATGTATGTAATGCATGTAGCATGAGCTCGGTTAGGTAATTTACCTAAAAACAAGAAAAGTGTGAACAAAAACTGTCGCAAAGACAATTGGTGTCGGAGTCAGTTGTGCGAAAAAAAAAATATAAAGGTTTTGCAAATAGAAGAATTGGTTTAGAATTTGCATTACAAAGGATTTGATTTTTTACCGAATTTATTGAATTACATATAAATATAATAAAAGAATATTACTTATGATTAGAATTAGGCGAAAGGCTGTGTCAGCTCCGGTGTCCTCTGAATCGTTAAAAGGAATATAAGGAACTGTTTTTAAGAAAAATCCGCCAACCCACCGTTTTGTTCGCTAACTGGTTTTTAATGGAAAACAGTTGGTTGGAAGAAACCACGAATAACAACCGTTATGTGCTGAAAACCTAAACATACCGGCTCCCTTGGCGTAGTAAAATGTAATTTTAAAACCGCTGTTAGCTAACACAGCCTTTGCCAGAAATATAAGAAAGATATTGCGAATTATTACAAGCAACTTTAACGATTCAAAAACGTTTACTTAGTAGGCCTATACTTATTTCAGATTTTTAGTCCACGTTAAGGGCGCATATCGCCAGCTTATAGACTGAGATGGATCGTCCTTGGTTTTCTAAACTATTGGAAGGAAAATGTTTGTAATATTGGAATATGTTATTTTAATTATTATAATCATTAAGGTTACTGAGCGGCCATTGATGTAAGGCACAAGATAGTGCTAACCCGAAGATAGTAGCCTGTGTTAACAGGCCACAAACAATGAGTGTGGCATACCGTTAAACATTAATTGCACTTAGAGATCGGCGCCCAAGGTGAATCTAACAGGCGAGGCTTTTTTTTTCAACGGCAGCATATTTTGCATAACCTCGTGCCCATACGCTCCAAGTTGAAATCTCTCACTAGATCGCCGTCAATGGCCATGTTGGGTGAGTAGGGGTCGATGATAGCGCGAACTGAATGCAAGCGCTGCTAATCGGTCCATTCTCAAACTAGTTTAATTTGTTTGTTGCGCTGTTACTGCTGTGGGAGATAGCGCCAGTAGAGATCACTGCAACTGGACTCTCGACTTGACGGAATGGACGAGGTCCCAAACCGTCCTGTTGGCTTGTCTGGTGCTGAAGTGAAGGACGAGTTCCTGAGCCGTGCGCAAGCGGGCTGAGCAAATGGTATGTAAGGACGCGTTACAGAGCTGCGCAGCTTGGGCGGTCAAAGACAACTTGTCTTAGAGCCGCGCCTAGGTCTTTCGTGGTGAAGGAGCTGTCAGAAAGCAACAAGCAACCTGTTTCACCCATGATTTTGTTTGCTCGTTTAATTTGATGAAGAGAGCGCTGTCGGAAAGTTCGCCATCCTCAAATAAATGCTGAGCTGGTCGTTCGGGGTGGTTGGTTACGTTTTCTCCCTCTAAATGAAGTGTAATGTGGAGTTTTTCCCTGCACCGATGACACCCGTCTACGCTGCTATACATTTCTACTCGGAGTAAATGTGACAACTAGTCCGAGCAGTAACGGTGCATTAAAACGGCTCACAACAAAATAACATCTCTTAGTAAGGAGGGATTTCTAACGGTTGTGTGGCAAGCGCTCTCATTAGTTTGATCGTGTTAGCTGACTCGTACGGGTATCTGCGCTCTAACAACCAAGTCGTCCGTCTGCATTTATGGTTGCTGTCTTTCCATTTGTTCAGTTTTTGAAGCTCGCTGAAGTACTCGTTTTTCGACCGCTGGCAAAGTGAAGGAGTGATGTAGCGCCTTCATTTCCTGCCATCGATTGACCATGGAAACTCAATTTTCGGATATCTCACTTCCCGGAGGAGCTAAAATATGACAGCTTGGCTTTTACGGATCTAGGCCAGTAGGCTCATTTCATAGATGCAGCACTGAGAGGTCTCGAATTTAGACATGCTTCTATAAGACACATTAACGTAGTGAATTCTTCGAGTGTGTATTTGAAAGCTGACACTATGAATGTATGATTTAAAACTTTTTACACCTGAATCACATATGAATTGGATGGCAATGGGAAGCAGTACTAGTAAAAATACTTTGAAATAACTGCTGGCGGTAAGTCAGACAAAAACGCTTTAAATTCAGTCCTGAAAGCTCGTGAGACTCAGACGAAATTAATTATTTTGTTGGTGAATTGGATTGTTTGTGGGCACCCCCGACGTGCAAATAATCTCGAAAAGACAAAGGTAGCCCTTCGTAATGACGCAGCCTCTGGAAAACATAAAACGTTCTAATGGAAGTGAGGCCATAATTTGGTTTTGAACTTGCTCTTACATAGTGTACACACCTTAAAATGCGTATAATAGATTTCATTATTATTTTGTTCCGATGAAGCCAGCATTGGCTCGAATTAGACCCATCATTAGCTAGTTTTCTCCGTGAAGGGAGTTCTTGTGAATTCAATTGGTTACTAGTCGAGAAATTTCGCCATTATATGAAAGAATACTTCGATGACGCTTATTGTGTCTGAAGTCTTGTGTCACGCCAAAGCGACTTATTCCTTTTAGTATCCCGCTGGAATCAATAAACGGATTCAAGGCTAGGCATCCACTTTTGGGGGCTATTATTTTGTTCAGAACTTAAGTTCGAAAATACGGTAGAGAGTTGTTGCTATTGGCCAAGTGCTACTACTGTGTTGTGGACTTGATTTTCTCCGAAGAAATCGAGGTAGACGTCGCGGTAAATTGTGTCTTTCTGTTGGTATATGTGCTTCACAAAAATCAAAAGACGCACGATAAGACTCTCAAAGTTCTTAGGAGTATGGAAAATCGGTGCAGTATGTCCGATAACTTCACGATGTTTGTCGCGTAAAAGTGTACTGGGATTTCTCTTCATGCATTCGAAGAATTCCTGAGGAGGCCATTCAGATTTACCTTCTTGAAGCCAAGAAAACCCTTCAGCCACAACAAAAACCCTTTTACTAAGTCTGTGGGATTGGAGCGCAAATCGTCGTGGTTCCAACCTTGAGCAAGGTGGCTTTCTGAGCCTCGATCATGAAATCAGTCCAAAGATAGAAATTTAGGGATCGGAAATCCAAATTTTGTGTAACCAATTCCACGATCTCTGCCAAAAGTACGGCGCTACCTAGTTCAAGACGAGCGAGTGAAATAGTTTTTACTGGAGCCACCCTTGCTTTAGCTAGTAACAAGTTTCATTTTCTTAATGTACCTACCGTCAGCAATGTTTCAAAAGAATCGGACTCTTCAAACTGAAGTTACAGCACTGAATAGCCCTGCGACTTGAATATTGACTTAAAACTTAAAACACAATTATCTCAAATTGGTGTTTTTTCGTAAACGGCTTAGCGGTGACCACGATTTCGCGGCAACAAATAAACCGATCGTTTTGAAACTTTCACTCATTTATTTCTTATTAAACTAACTCCTTCGTGAACGAAGGAATTTTTATTTTGTGTAAATTTCTAAAAAACGCACTCACTAAGTGATTCAAAACCAACAATTTCAGAAAAATTACCATCATTTTGTAACAAAACAGAATATTCCAAAATCCTTCATTCACGAAGAGCATCCAGGCATGTACTAAAGAAATTTTTTGGTTTTTTTCATTGCACATAAACCGTTCTTTATTTATCATGGCCACCGCGCATGAGGTATGAAATGAGGTGTTCCGTGCCAACAGCTACATATATTAGCGTCATTTTGCAAGCTTTTTTACATAAAAATTGCTACAAATACATTAAAACATGTACTAAAATATATGCAAAATAGTATCACAGAAAAATATAATAATTATAAAATAAAAAACCGCGAATATAGAAAAGGAAGAACATTTCTTCTTCTTAAAAACCACATGTCTAAAAAAACACCCTTTATTACATAAACATGTTTAAAATCCTCATAATGACCTAAGGGCTCTGCTATTCCGAACACTTGGGGTGCCTTTCGTAGCTTTGTATGTACATATGTGCTGTTTACCAAGGGGGATATTGTAATTTTTGGTTTTTTTTTCTAAAATGCTTTTATGTTCGTTTCAATACCTTTAAAAAATTGCATTTATTTTAATAGATGCCAAACATATTACAACTGAAAACAGTTGTATTCATTAATTAAACTAATAAAAGAATTCTGTATTTCATTTACGTATGTCATTTTTGTATTTTTAGTGGTAGAACTGTAGCAAATAAAAATTATGTATGTAATTTAATAATAAATAATCTTACTAAGATATAACTTATTTCATTTAAATACAAATAAATTATAATAATAAATAATGTTTGATTTTGTTTTTATTTGCTATTTTGTATACTCTGCAATTATCGCATCGATTTGTGCAAATATACCAACGTCATCGCTACGTGATATTTTATCGCCATCGTCTAACATTTTACTAGAATTCTCTTCAATTTGTTCCAAGGTCATGCCCGCAAACCTCTCTTCACGTAAGTTAATGCGCATCGTGGCGTTCCCAATACATTTACCTTCCACCTCGTCGTATTCATATGCTTCAAAAGTTACCCACTCCTCAGATTTTTCAGCTTGTGAAGAGGAGGATACAACCGGTGATTGATTGCTATCATCAGGTGAACACGTATAAGGTATCTCTTGCGTTGGTTCATAACAGTTCTCCGATGGAATACTCGTAGATTTGATTGTGTTTTCCAGATCGCTTTGCTGTATGGTTGAGCCTTCCGTTACTGCTTTTGTGACTTTCTCAGCCGTGTGTTTATCTGGAGTAGAAATATCAAACAATTGCACTTTCCCCTCTCCGATATCGCAAGTGGAAGGCTGTTGTGTTAGTAATGTTTCCTCGGCAGCTTTTCTTTTCGGTGTATTGGAGCAAGAGTTCTCAAAAACTTGAGTGTCTTCATCTTCTATGTCAATTACGTTTTGTTGTTGCAATTTCTCAATTTGTTCCGGTTCCTCATCAGAACAATCAATTTCTATTACTAGCGTTTCAATTGCCTTCTGTACCACAATTTCAGCGCTGGCGTTATTCGTTTCTGGCAATACATTACTTTCGCGACCGGAAGGAATTTCTTTTTGGTTATTTCGGTTGCTTTCGTTTGATTCCTGATTTACGAAAATAATCGTAGATTGGGTTTCATCATCCTCAGAGAAGGAAGGTAAAAAGTTTGTCTCTTCTTGTTCTTTATGATTACCATTTGTTTTTGTCATGAAAATGCTTCTATCAATTAGGTCATCGGAGTTTGCTCTTATGACTTCTTTCTCCTGACGATTTCCTTTAACGGATGACTCGATACATGCACAAGTAGCGCATTTGAAAACGGATACCGGATGATTTGCACTTTCTTTACCTAATAAACATTTAGGATTGTGAGCACCCACACTGCCACACAAAGAGCATAGTATCAGAGGCCAATTTCCTGAATAAGTTTAATTTTTTACATGTATGTATCATTGACAATGTTCAAATATTACTGATAAAAATACAACTCTCACTAAACATACCTTTTCCATAGTCCCGACCTTTTGGACACAAACAAATATCCATATTACAGGTGTTGTGTCCACGGTGCAAGTCAACGTACGTTTCCTTTTGAAGCTCCCAACGTGCGTCTCTATCGGGCACAAAAATACCCTGCAGTCGTACGAAATCTCGAAAATCCTTACCACGACACCAAATGCAACGTAGGTAGTAACCGGCTGCCAGGGCATACGTTTGAACGCATACATTATGCGCGTAACCCTTGTTACAGCATTTACCAAATATGAATATCACCTCATTGTAAATGCCCATTTGTTCGCGACAAATGCTACATCGCTCGAAACTTGAAGGTCGGCTTTGAAGGCCTGCAGGTTGAAGTTCTGTTTTTGGGATGCAATCATCACAATAAGAACGGAAATCACCGTAAAATGTGAAGAGGCAACGGTTGTTGCGCCCACAACGTAAATGAAAGTAATCTTTGCATTTGTAGCATTGAATGGATGCATGGGGACGGCCACAGAGGCAGCACAAACGTTTGCTAGCGGCGTTAATTTCTTTGCGTATATCGCGCACCAAGAAACCATTTATACCGCTGTGATCTTTGCCTTTTTGGGGCAAGTTTGTAGAAAGGAGCTGCAATGAACGTCATAAACAAATGCAATGTCTAACTCATAATAAACAACTCACCAAGCAGAAGTAATGTACAACTATATCGCGACTTTCTTGCCAATCGCCGAAAAGGAGCAAATCAAATTTGCAGTTAGTCTTTTCTTTACAAATGTCACAGGTTTTATACTCATTTAGCATTATAGATAAAACCTTTCATCAGAATTCAAATAAAAAAATATAAATTTTGGAAACCAAATTTCTTTAAACTTCTTCTTGTTATTTCATTATTACCAATCGCAATAAGCATTAAGATTATCTGTTCCCAAGTGTTCATAATGTATGTTATTTCACAATGAGCAGAGAACGTATAACTATGAGAAGGAGCATTACGTATATGATATGAGGTCTGAAAAATAAATTTCCGAAACACTCGCGCTAGGGAATCCAGAATTTTATTATATAGAGACTTAGCCGAAGAATTTCATTAACATTCCCTTGAAATTGTAAATCTGAAAATTGCGCCAAAATTGCAATAAGTGTGCAAAATTATAAGAAGTTAACACTTGTCAAGAAGTTTGGTCGAGTTTAAAATCGTTCTCCGGTGTCATGTATTAAAAGTTTGGCAAATTTTCTTATAATCCAATTACTTGGTGTATTGTGCATGCAAGCAATTAGTAGGTAAGCTTCGGCACTCGGACAGTTGCGATATAGTAAATCTAAAGCAATTGGCTTATTAAAATATGTGTTCTCGGGATATTCCAAAAAAAGATTACGTTACGCATACAAAAATTTAAGCATAAGTTGCAAACTTTAATTGATCAATATTTTGCTGCGCCAACGTTTTCAAATCAATACGTCAAGAGGGGAGAATGTTAAATCCAGAGAACGTAAATCTATTTTACGTTCTTTACTTTCGTTAACCAACTATTCCCAAATGGTTTGAGACTACGCTTAATCAAACTGTACACATGCGTTGTTTTTGGTATATGGTCGCTTTTCTTCAAGGCGAATTCATTAATTCAATGAATTCGCCTTGCTTTTCGTCGCGATGGGATATTTTCTTTGACGTTTTCGTCCATTCTTTCGTAGCTGTTCGTGTGTGTAGCTGTGCGGGTTTTAGTTTGAGTTTTGAGTGCATTGTAAACGGAAAAGTAAAATCTGCATTTTATTTGCAATAAAAGTATAGAAGGTACAACAAAACGTGGAAAGCTAAAAATATATACAAAAGACGAAGGTTTGTGTGTAATGTTTATATACTCAGTAATTAAATAGTTTTTACATAATTTATGTGACTGAGTGCTGTGGCTCGAGTGGCGTCTGCAATTTCAATGTTGAGGTAGGGAAATTAATTAGATGTAGAGAAATCTTTTATCAGTATTACACAAATTTACCGGGTTAAGTGAAGCTCTAAAAATGCGTTTTATAGTGTATATGCGCAGGAAAATTGTAGTAAAGTAGTTGTATAGTT